>OX454332.1:52086761-53445511 GCA_949716465.1 Chalcosyrphus nemorum
AACATGCAATTTGTCTTCCGCTCAATTGTGTAAGTGTTAGTAAACCGCCATATTTGTTTTTTTTTTTTTCGTTTTCTAATGAAAAAATGGTTGGCCCTATTGCATTTACAAGTAGTCCAATGTAAGAGTTTATGGGTGTTATTGTATTCCGAGTGTCTTCCGAAATGAAAGTGGGATGTGAAAATCTTTCCCAGACGATATTTCGGAAGAGTCGAAGAAGATAATTGGCAGTGTTTTTCTCTTCGAAAGACAAAAGGAAGACTTCCTTAGGGTTTTAAAGAACCTGAATATAACTAGGTACCAGGCTTGTAAAAGAATGCAATCTTTTAGGAATGCATTCCCAGATTTCTTACCAAAGACTTCAAACTAAAATGTTCTTTCAATTGACTTCACCTTTGGACTCAACCTTCAAAATATAAATCACCATTTATTTTGAAGTAAATATTTGAGCCAGTCATTTAAACCAAATCAAAGATCTGGACTCACGGAAACTAAATTTTTGTGACTGCACCGCATTCATTGAAGTCACACTCAAGTCAATAGCATTCGCTTGAAGTCTTTGGCATTCATTTGTAGTCCTTTAAATAAAAACTATGATGACAATTTGTGTAAAGTCTTGAAGTCTTTTGTGAAGTGTTAAAGACTTCAACTGAATGGCTATGACTTCAAGTGAACGCTAGTGACTTCAAAGAATGCAGTGCAGTCAAAAAGATTTAGTTCCCGTGACTTCAAATCTCTGATTTGGTTAAAATGACTGGCTTAGCTAAATACTTCAAAATAAATAGTAATTTTTTTTTTTAAGTCCGAGTCCGAAAGGTGAAGTCATGAAATTTCAAAATCAAAATTAAGCATTCTCAAAAGATTTAATTATTTTACATCTCTGCTAGGTACTTACATATCTATGTATACACATGCGAGTACGTAAAAAGAGTCAGAGTCCTCTGAGCCCGAAAAAACGAGTCGGAAGGTATTGACTAATAGCTGCAACTGAAATCGACAAACATCAATAAAGAGTACTAAAGTATGTATTAGTTCTACTATTAAAAATAAATTAAGTAAATAAATATGAGGCCACCCACAGAAGGCCTAGGCCCATAAATGAGTCGTTGATGGTATTTGCTCCACTATAGTCTATCGCATTTACTAATGAGCCACAACACCTTCAGATTTTTATAATAGGAAAAGTGAACAAATAGTGAAGTCCCCTTGGCAATACCATTCTTTTTTGTATTTCATTTCTGAGATAATAAAGTAAAGTGGCTTAATTTGTATGAAAGGTGCGCTCAGAACTAAAAATTTTAAATGATAGGAAATAAAAGAAAGTTACAAAAAGTGTTAAATTTAAAATATCTTTAGATAAAATCGGATTATTGTTTTTTTTTTTATTTCTTTCATTAGAAAAGAACGGATCTGACGTTGGAAGTGATCTATTAAATCATATTAACAAAAATGAGTTGGTTTGATCTTATAATTTTACCTTTTGGCCTATGTGTATCGCACAGTGGTCAAAAATGCTGTTCTAGCTAGACAAAATTCCGAAGACTTGTTGTTTCAAAATTTATTTATTTTTTAACTAATATCTTTTAATTTTTTTAAAATTATCATAGCCCATTTGTATTAAATAGTTTCGGCCATCCCTGGAAAAAAATAACGGTTTTAGGTAGCTTCAAAGTTGTAATTTTAAGCTGATTGATGGCTGCATCAATGTTAGCAACATTAGTTATCAAAGTGAATTTTACGTTTTAACTGTGGAAGTACATAATAAAACGCTAATTTAAATTAGAATCCGTTGCTCATGGTATGTATAAAATTAAAACACAACTCGAAAAAGTAAATTGATAGTAGTTTCTTTTACAATTTTTTTAATTAATAAACCTACAAAGCACAGTGGTTTATAAAAATTTACGTTAAAGGCGGTCAGGTAACTTCACGTTCTTTTTCAGAAGAGAATACTTTAGAGCCTTATTTCCTCTCTTGGTAGAGCTCCATCTTTATTAAACTCTTTGTAGCTGCATTATGATAAGATTTGCTCTAAGTTCCTTGTTTTCCTCCTCAAAAATTTTGTGTTTCAATCTGTTCAATTTCTCGCGCATTAGTTCTTGCCACGGATATATTCTCTATTGGTGGTGAAGATTATGATATTCTCGAAGCTTTCAAAAAGAGCTCAAATGACTGCAATAAATCTCTTCAAAATTCGTAGAGCCGATCTCCGAAGTAGGTGGAATATCCAGTAAATTCGAACTTTAGCCTGGGAAGTCATTTAGTGTTTTGCATACGATACACTCGGTACAGCGAGGAAGGATTTTAGTTACATCTTACTACTGGATTCGGGTATATTTTCCCTTTTCATTAAGAATTAATAATTTATGAGAAATTTGGTAAATGAAGCGCAGTCATATCAATTAATCAAGGGATGTTGCGAATATTCGTATCCGCATCCGCAAATTCGGAACTTCTGTATGGATTTTGACATCTACATCCGCAATAATTAATGAAAGAAATTGGTTTGGTTGATAATTATATAAAGGATTAGTTATCGCTATCAGCTTCCTACGCACTTCATAATGCCATCTAAGAAAGTACCAAGAGGGGGTTTTCTCGTATTCTTAATCTCAGTTTAAACTCTTCGGAGAAACTAGGGACAACTATCAGATAGTACCCAGTTATAATATTATACACATGTACATACATTCATAAATACATACTATCATACTTGTTAGCCATTGTCAAACTAAAACTCTTATCTACATAGGTTTAAGTGGCATTTGGATGATAAAAACATATTTTAGCAAGGTATGATGTAATATCAGCATCAAGACTTGTTCATAATTGAAAAGTAAGAAAAATAAAGTAAGCGTATCTAAATAATTACTACTGTTAACATTAATTATAGTAGTTAAACGAACCTTTCAACCCTAACCTGATTCCTCTCAACATCTTAATGGTCTTGTAAAGCTGACTTTAAGTCCAGAATGTAGGCTCTTCGAAATAACAAAGGGTACCTAATAACCGAAGCACAAGAAATTGTTAATGTGTTTAACCAACACTTAGCAGTTGCTTAATAGAGAGAGTGATAGGACTGGAAGAGAACCCACCCCCAGTCAATGAAGAACCCAATAGTTAAGTTAATGTATAGCTATCAGGAAACTGAAAAAACACAAGGCCACTGACTTTGTTGTGCTTCCAGCTGAACTTTTCAAATACAGAGATGATTGCCTTGGTATAGTGCATACACCATGACATCAATCAAGTATGGGTGGAGGAACGCATCTTTGACGAGGCGATCCTATCCCTTGCAAGAATTACGGAGGCATATCCCTGTTAAATGTCGTTTATAGGATTCTATCCAAAGTATTGGGTGAACGTCTAAAGCACTTTTGCAATACACCAATTTTCATATACCAGTATGGCTTCCGAGTTGGCAGATCGACAATAGACCAAATTTTCACACTCAAACAAATCCTGGAAAAGACAAATCGAAACCCACCACCTGTCATCGACTTTAAACCCGCCGATAACACCATTCATCGTTTTGAGCTCTACCAGACAATGGCCCTATTCGAGATACTGTCAAAACTCATCCAGATATGTCGCGAAGCACTGGAAAATACGCGATCCTTTGTGCCACTTGGAAATAACTCTTCTGAGCTCCTCTAAACGTGCACCGGATTCTCACAAGCAGATGCGTTGTAATGTGACTTCTTCAATATTGTGTTGGAGCAGTTAGTGCGCAGGGCAGGTGTCAACACGGAAGGCACTATCTTTCACAAATCTGTCCAACTACTGGGATATGCAAATGAATGAGTTGATCTTGGAGTGAATGAGGACAACACAAAGTAAATGATATCAACAGAACTATCTGTCCCAAATGTCCCTAATTCGACGGACCAAATTAATGCTCTATAAAACGCTCATCTTACGAGGAAGAAATCTGAGGAAATATTGGTCATTTTCGAGCGAATAATGTTTCGTCGAACATTAGGTTCCTTATGTGAGAATGGCGAATGGAGGAGAAGATACAACCATGAACACTATGAGCTGTACTAGGATGTAGTCCAAAAAGCCAAGATACGCCGAATACAATGGCTTGGCCACATCGAGCGAATGGGCAACATTGCATCAGCCAAGATGATCTCGAGACGACGAAGAAGACCATGCCTCCGGTGCAAAGAGAAAGTTGTCGCGGATGCCAGAAAACTTGGTTTTCGCAAGTGGACTCAAAAAGGATCGGGAACCCTTTAAGTAAGTAAATAAACTACTCTACAATTACTTATACATATTTTCCTAAAATGTTTACTATGAAATTATTAAAATCAATGAAAATTTCATTGAACTGACATCACCACTCTCTAAAGTCTACATTCCTCTATCTCTAACATCAGTCCGAATAGACAAAATTGTTAAGAATTTTCCTTAATTTCTTAGATCGTTTACAGCTGTGCTAAAATATTGTGTGACTATTGTTTGTAATGAAAACAACCATTTGCCTAAAATGTAGGTCTAAAATACAATGATTTGTAAATGTTTTTTCTTTAAACAATGTAAAAAACATACGAAAGAAAAAAATACATACTATCGAAACATTCCAAACCAGACGATAACAAAAGTGCCGAACCCACAAATCCAGACTTCAAAACAATTCTAAAAATACTCGCAGAAACGAAAAACACAGATGGTGCCAATGCATTTATCTTCCCATATGTTTTCAGTACATAAGAGCGGGCATATTAAATAAGCAAATAATAGACAATATTCATACATTTCATTGAATTTATTATAAAAATATTAAAGAACACATAGAAAAGGGAATATTTTTAAATTATATTAACCGCCATCAATTAGTTGAAGTCGTAGCAGAATCTCATTATTTTACCAGTGCAGGCTGCGTCTAATCAGTTCTTGTGGAATAATTCGATGAGTTTGCGGGAGAGCGTAGGTTGGGACTGGTGCAGAGTAGGCTCCTGCGTAACTTTGCTGAGCGCATGGGACTGCAGCTAAGTTGGGTTGACAGCTGAACAAGTAGTTTGTTGGGCATGGGACACTTGGGGCTCCTCCGTATGCTGATTTTTTCCATCTGGTCAACTCGACTGGGGCATTGATACTGCCCTCCTCAGATAAGGTTTGCTGGATGTTCTGGCCAACAACTGATTGAGAAGTTCCAAGAGATGCTGCTGAGGCAACTGTAACCAAAACAGCGATAGCGATAAAAGAGGTGAAGGATTGCATGTTGAAATTGGCTAACGAATGATTGATAACTGATGATTACATGAAGGATCGAAGGCCTTTTTATACAATGGAGAACTTTTAGTTTCTTAAGTTTGAAGTGCTGACAGTTTAGATAATACTTTTAAAATTAATAAGAATTTGGTCAACCAAATAAGGTTGCACGAATTGCATTATTTCCATTTCGTCAAATAACTTAAATGGGAACAACTCACACGCAATTTCCGTCAAAGTTGCGTTGTAAGCCCATTGCCGGATTGCAAGCATAATTTCTTATAGTTCGAACACCTTTAATGGCCAAAAGTGCACACACTTCATCGCACATATAATTTAACAATTGCTTAGGGATACAATTGAATTAAATTTAATAACACAAATTATATTAAAATTTCCAAAAGTTATTCTGCATAACCAATAATTGAAAATTTTAAAATGTTTTCAGATACCTATTGTGATTTCAACGTATGTAACTTCTTAATATCAAATAACAGCTGCATAAATTATAAAATTAGAATTAGATGTATGAGATAGCTCCAACGCAAGCAAGTGTTGTCCATTGCCAACAGTTATGCAACATACATATTTATGTAGAGAAATTCACTCATAATAATAATAAACTGGTTCCTCAACCGACAAATTAATGCATTTCTAAAAGATTAACTAACAACAAAAGAAAAGTCAGTTTATCAAACTCTAAATATTTCCCATTTATTCATGCTCATTGAATTACAAATTAATCAACAGAGTTTTCAATTCATGAAAGCAACAACAATGTTATACGTAATGGCGTGCGATATTTTCCAATATCAAAACATATAAACAAGCGCATACGTATACCAGTTGTATTATGAAATAAATACATAAGTATGTACATACCTACTTTCATTCATTCTAAATTTATTTTAATTTTTCGAACACCGCAAAGTGTCTATTTTAAGTCCATCGGGTATATTTTCTTGTACATGGGGCATGTCATTCAACCTCAAAAGATGAAATGAACAAAATATACCACTGGGTGCATCAGATAAAGATGTACAAAAGATTTGAGTAGCTGCGTCCCACAAAAGACTGCATGAAAGAGACTAAATCCGGTGGAAAAAATTGGATATCGTAGAAACTTGTACTCATACGAGTACACTACTTCAGCAGCAAGATCATGCTCCGCATATGGGGGGCACTAGTACAAGCTGATGCTAGCTGGCTATCGTCCCTGGCACTAATTCTATATGTAGCTCATCATGTCCATGAACTGGCTGGCAAAACAACGACACCTTCATTAAATTATTCACTTTGTTGATCCCTAAGTATTCGTTATGCGTACGCAGGCAAGTGAAAGTGGAAAGAAAATGAAACCATGAAAAATAAAAAAGTCATTTTTTTATGTTAATTTGTTTAGTTTATTTATTTCTATTTTGAGTACACGTATAAAAAAAATCTGTTATCAGCTCCTTACAATAAATAACTCTTTACAAAAGCATTTGAGTATAGCGTCTACGGACGGACTCGCCATGGATAAGGCCATCTACGCTTTTGCCTAGTATGGATATGAGGGAGTCATTGACGATGTGTATGATGTGAATAATTCCGGGCACGATCTCATTGGCTGGTCGATTTCATAGGTTGGATAGGAGCATGGAGATGGAGATGAAGGCAGCAAGTACGTCAGAGATGTTGAGTAGGTTGTTTTGTAGTAGCTGGGCAGGGAACCGTAGCTGGAAGGATTTGTCGGTGGACTGTACGAATCTAATGATGAATATGGCAAGTCTGGCTCCGATTCGTATGATGACGGCGCGGAATATGATTGAATTGGTGGCGTGTATGATGAATCGGGCTGTGAGTACGATTGCGTTGATGGAGTCGGTGGGGAGTACGATTCCGCTGATGGAGTATATGGAGGACTCAATGGAGCTGATGGTGAGTAGGATGGAGCAGGAGCTGGTAAGTACGATGTTATCGGTGGTAAGTAAGACGGAGGTAATGGAGCATACGACGTAACGGATGGTGAATATGTAGCAGGTGGTGATGCGTATGACATTGGGATATACATGGAAGCCGGCGGGGAATACGATACTGCAGGTGGTGAATACGATGGCGCAGGTGGTGAATACGATGGTGAGTATGATTGAGCAGGCTGCACGTATGAAACTTGTGGCGAATAATATTGAGGCGGCTGATAAACATATAGTGGTGGTGCTATTATTGGTACAATCGGTTGTATTACTTGAGTAGTCACTGCAGTTACAGGTTTTTCATATTCTTCTTTTTTCTCTTCACTATCTTGCTCAATTTTCTTATCTTCTTTGTATTCACTCTTACCTGAGTAGTCATCCTTCTTCTCTACACTTTCCTCAGATGAAACAGCAGGTTTCTCCGTATAAGTAGGAGCATCTTCAACAACTTTTGACTTCTTATCACTAGGTTTTACTTCCTCAACAGGCGCAACTACTGGTTTTTCCTCCACATAGGCTTCTTTAGGAGGATAAGTAGCAGATCCTTCTGTGTTTCCACCATAACCACCAGATCCACCCATGTTTCCACCGTAACCACCAGATCCACCCATGTTTTCAGCATAACCCCCAGATCCACCCATGTTACCATTGTAACCACCCAATCCACCTAATCCACCTATGTTTCCACCATAACCACGGCGAAAAGGTCGGTTAAATAAGTTCCACCTACGTGGTGGCGGTAGGGGTAAGTAAATATGACCGTGAGTGCCCATAGGAATATTTGGCGGGCTGTATGAAGGCTCATATTGTTGATTAGCATACGAGTTACTGTTATAATCACCATTTCCTGCTGAACCGACATCGTATCCTCCATTGTTTTGACAACATTGAACACAATCATTATTGAACCGTTTTCCCCAGTTTTTAAACATTTTCTTCAAAAGACAACGCTCCGTTCGCACCAAATCATTTCCGTCTCCAGAATCTGTCTTATACGTGTCAATGCAATAGCAATCTTCCAGTTCTGGCTGATTAACTTCATGATGATGATATTGAGACTGGGATACATTCACCAAACTGCAGCAGATCCAAATTATCACTATTGTACTCTTCATAATGCAGAATTAAAAAGGAAAAAAACTATGAAAATTAATTCCCTACCCGCATCCAATTTCTTTGGATAACTCTAAAGTACTACCTGCGATTAATGGTAATTACATTCAAATTGTCCGATTTTTTGCAAGCTCAGTTTAAATGGCACAACTTGCAACAAGCCATCGAAGTACATTTCCAAGTTGACATTATTTTTCGAATGTAAGCAAAAGTGATCTCCAATTACCAACCAACAGTGCTTTGAAACAATTGACTTTCCTTTTTCCACTCGTTAGGAAATCAAAGAAAATTTGCAGATTTGGCTATTTCCTTTGTTTTTCTGCTTTATGAAATTGAACACCGATGACAGGAAACTAAATTAGGGCAATAGCCTTTGTGATTTCAAAATAATAACTTACGCCACAATTTAAATTGCAATTATACATCATCAATGCTAGGCAGGAAAACAGGCACCATGATGTCTATACCAAAAACGAAACGATAAACGAAACCGACGTGACTTGAATGCGATACCATACACATATGTACATGCCATCATAAGAATTTTACCTTTGGTTCCTTCTTCCTTTCGATACAAATGGAAATTTTAAATACAAGGTGAATCATGACTTTAAAGATGTTTATGTCGTTTTTTTTTTAATGGATGACTCGGACTGTGGTTTATCGAAAACGGAAGTTGGTGATATGAAACCAAAGCCATTTATAAATAAAGGAACCTTAAAACAGAAATCCCAAGTACAAAATATGCCAAGGAACAACAATATTAAACCAACGATGTTATTGCAAATTCGTATCTTTACATTTTTTAAGAAAATCAACAATAACAGAAAGTTATTTTTTTTATATTTATTAAGACAATATTGGTACAAAAAATGAATAATAATAGAGTTCCAAGCAAACTTAAACTTGCTTGTGAGACTGTTAGTTACCATCTCCTTGACCGGCTGATCCCGTCTTACCGCCTTGTGCGACATCATCCTTATTTATTTCCGCGGCGATTTTAGCCATTTTTGCCATAGCGACTAATGCTGCTTTCGCATCCGGGCTTTCTGTTCCGCTCGGACCAACAGAGGTGCCACTTTGTCCAGGTTGTTGTTCTGAACCTACTTCTGGACCTGAAAGTTTCTTTTCAGTTGATTTATCATCCATCTTATTAGGCTTTTTTGGATTAATCTGACTCATCCCACTATCGGTATCAGGCTTTTTGTTATGTTCTTGAGATTGTGTAGATGCCGAAGTTTCATCTGGTTTCTTACCAGATTCTGTATTTCCTTCAGAACGTCCAGTACTCTGGTCCTGCAAAGGATTTATGTTGGATGGATAAAATTGATGTGGGGCACCTAAATTCACTCCAGCTGGAGCTCCAAGTGACTGACCGTAAGCCGGCTGCGGAGAAAAGCACGGAAGCGAGACAATTGCTGGCTGCAAAGTATGCACGTAACTCTGTTGGCAAGGAGGCTTGTAAGACGGAGTAGCTGGGGCATATAATGGTGCGACTGGAGCATAAGAAGGAGCGGCAGGTGAATAAGATGGTGCGACTGGAGCATAAGAAGGAGCGGCAGGTGAATAAGATGGTGCGGCTGAAGCATATGACGGGGCAGGTGGAGTGTACGCTGCAGCATAGGACGATGTTGGAGCGTAAGACTGCGCTGGAGAGTAAGGCGACGTATATGATGGTGTAACTGGATAAGATGGAGAAGCTGGAGTGTACGCTGGAGCATAGGATGGTGCAGCGGGATGATATGGTGAACCATAGTTATCGGTGCCATAAGCAGCGGCCGGTGCGTACGGAGACGATGGATATGCTGCCTGTAATACAGGCGCATCTGGTTCATTTGCTGGGAAGTCCAATTTTGTAGGCCCATCAAAGGCTGAATATTGTGACTGCTGGTGATCGTGGTCCATTGCGCGCTGCGCTTCAAAGTTATAATACTCCATTGGTGTCTCCATAGAGCGATAGCCAAAGGTCTCATCTTGAACGCCTTGTGATTGCATATCCCATTGATTTGGAATCATATCATCAGACATCGCACGATAATGTGGAGAATGTGAAGGGTAGACTGTTTTAGATGGAGATTGACCGTATCCCTTATCAGAATTTGCGTATGGTTTCACAGGCTTACTATAATCACTTGGCGAATAAGCTGGTTTGCTATAACTCGATGAATGGTCGTATGCGGGCTTTGAATATGGTTTTGCATGAGATGATTCACTGTATGATGGCTTCGAGTGACTATAAGTTGAGTGATCAGGATGCTGGTATGTCACTGGATTTGCGGAATAGGAGCTAGGCTTGGAATAGACCGGTTTTGAATCATATGGAGCGCTGTATGAAGAACTGGAACCTCCATAAGAGGGCTTTGAATGACCTCCATCACTATATGAGGGATTTGAGTCGTAGGAGCTGCTATGGTCGTATGAGCTTGGTTTAGAGTATTCTGGTGACCCGCCATGGCCGTAAGAAGAGCTTTCATAAGGTTTAGATGAATACGATGACTCATAATGCGACGACGGTTTTTCATATGTTGACTTGTGCACTTGTGGTTTTAAATATTCTGCATGACTGTCATGAGCTGGATAAGAGGGGTTAGCGCCATACGAGGACTTTGAAGGTTCATAGCTGGAGTAAGTAGAGTGACTTCCATGATCAGAATATCCAGGCTTCTTGTCATATGATGTTTTCGGAGGTGCTGAATAATCCGTATATGTTGATGGTTTGTCGTATTGAGATTGTTGATAATCTGCTTTCACGGGACCATGATAATCGCCCTTTCCGCCTGAATGATATGAATCACTCTCTCCATAAGAGCTTGATGGCTTCGGCTTATAACTTGGCTTCGCAGAATAGGCAGCAGATTGGCTTCCACTACCGCCATATGAACCTCCTTTTGAAAACTGCGGCATATCAGTGCCCTTGCACATGTAATATGGTTCCTCATAAGGACTGCTTGGTTTTATTTCAACACAAATTGTTGTCAGCGATTTTTTCTCTCGCCTAACGTTGCCAGGTTCATACTCTGACAAAGTATCCAATTCAAATCCTTGCGCAGGGATTCCTTGAGTCGTTGAAACGCTCACTAAAACTACGGTTATAAGAATAACCCGGAACTTCATGTCGTTTGATCTAACTTGATTCAACTGTATCCGAACTTTTGTATAAAATCTCCTTTTATACGAAAAAATTCTAAAAGAAAAATAGAAATTCAATAGTAAAATCAAATTCCTAACTGAAATTCGGAATTCTCCGAAATCTAGAAATTGCAAAAGAAAAATAGCAGCATTACCTTTAAAGCGGATATAAACTGTTGAAACCACCTTACAAAACAACTCAAAGTTGGGGAATAAAATGCATGTCCCAATTCGAAGGTGCTCTGACCTAACAACGGGTAATGGGAACTTGCATGAATGTGCAAAACGGGAGTACCTGATCACATTTCATATTTGCATTGAATTTGTAAGTTTGCAATTGAACAAAATAACATACATAATGATCTGAATTTGCTGCGCCAACAAAATTGAACCGATACAAACAATTTTTTCAGGTTTTTTTTTTTTTGTTTTGCATACAATTCTAAGACAAACGTGCCGTTGGTTTTTTGTAACATGCGTCTATACATTTCAACGGTTGGTATAAGCTCATCTCTTTTCAATCTTTTCAATCCAGAAAATTAGTTGAAAATCGTGGTATTGCATTACATAATTGAATTAATATAATTTAATGCGCTGCTGATTGGTAGAAAATGTATGTATGAATGTACACATATACCATTGTGCACGATAGCAAATTGTTGGCCATTGTTCCTTTTCTTGACTACGGTACATACCTACCTACAGAACAAATGTGTGGGCCCAAAAAGTAAAAATAAAATCTTTCTTACTGCCGAATCCACCCATTACAAAACTGCAAGTATGTAGGCACTATGTCTATTTTATAAGGAATACAAGCATATGTACTGAATCAAGAGTGGTCAAGAATTGATAAGAGTAGATGCAATCACCAAGAATGCACGCCGGTTCTCTATATCGAACTCCATTACACTTTTCCTTAGCCGAGGACGATTGCCTTTCAACTACTACTACTAATAGTCATTGAAAAATGTTTAGATATTAAAAAAGATGTTAGGAAATACAAATGTACTTATACATATACTTACTTTGAACAAAAGATTATCTCTTTGAAGTTGTTTGAATTCAGCAGTTGAACAACATAGAGAATAGATACAAATACTTACTGTAGGAAATGTTATTCTCTGTACAAATGTACTTAAGCATGTAGGGATAACAGTCGTGATCTTGTTCTTGATTCGCCGGAAAACCGCATAATACCGATATCTACATGTATAGAAAATATGTACATTTAAAATGTAACTAATTACACAATACCAACGCACAATTTAAACAGGCTTTCCTTGATCCTGGGTGGTTATGCTTCGTCGAATCGACAATTTGATATTTCATTTCATTTCTGTATAATTTCACTTAATGTATAAGTCACTGTATAAGTTCCACTGCCCTACATTTTTGGCTCTTATCTCGTGGAATAGTTGAAGTTAAAATTCTTATTAAATCTTATTCTTTCTCCTATAAGTACAGTACTAAAATGTACTCTAAAATTTAAAATCAAAACCATTTCTTTATAGTACCTACTCGAAAATGTGAACTTTTTTTGCTTTAACTCATTTAACTCATTTCTCATCGTTAAATTACTATATTTTTGTATCCTATCTTTTACTTTTAAATAATTAAGTTGCCTACAAATCATTTCAAAAACTAGGAAATCCAACGGATTTTTTCGTATCCAGAAAAGTGAACCCCCATGTGAACTGCCCATGTTTTAATTACATTGTTCACATTATCGATGTTGTACTGTGTATGTATTTAAGAAGAAAGGAATTTCAAGTTTTAGGTTACAATAAGGGTCCTTAAGACCCCTATGAACTATATATTTTTATTTTTATAGAGAAAATTTTTAAAGGGAATGCTAAGAAGAAATATTCCAAACAATTTTGTTCTAACTCCCGTTCGGCATAACAGCATGTTTATTTGTAATATGAGTATTTGTTCATGGCGAAAACATAACTTTCACCTACAAGTTTACAGCAATTGAATATTCTATGTAGGTTAAATGTACCAATACCCGGCCACCTAACTTATGTAAGTACTTGTGTACTTTGAATGTCCTTAATTTACAAACATTATACACTTATGCGCAAGGGGTTCCAAGTTCGAATCCAGAAAAATACCATCAAACGTTTTTTCACGGCCCCACCTCTTCCGAGTGTCTGACAAACATTCAAGAGCATAATTGTCATGAGGAAGCTTCTCAAAACCCCTCTGCCCTTCGGATACGGCATACAAACTGTAGGTCCCTTCTGTACATGCAGAAATGTATACCACGCACATGTACAGTTGTGAGAAGCTAGGTCTTGGCCCTCTATGGGCTGCTTACGCCCTAATATTTATTTTTATTTTATTTTATACACTTATGTATGTTTTATTCAATAACTAAAACCCGTTCCCTAATTATCAGTAAAAGAGTATTCATATCCCCCTTGAAAAGTGGAGATTAGAAAAAAAAAATCAATAAATGTGGAAGTTTTACCAGGCCTTCACTTCATGTACATTTTTCTTTAGAAAATCTCATATCAAAACAATGAAATCAAATGCATTTATGGTATTTTTTTTAAATTCCTTATAAAGAAAGTAATGCTTACCTTGTTGTATTACAGTCAAAATCCCTTGTAACGACATATCGCCGGGCATTAAGAATAATTACCAGGGGTGGCAAAAGTTATCCTGTAGTTGCTATCATGACATGTACAGTGTACATTTGTACTTTACAGATGTTTTTAAACCCTCTCAAGAAAATCATACTCAACAGGCTTGATCCTTCTTTCTGCCTACTTAATTTGTTGAGGTGTGCCCAAAATACCGTTCATCGCCTATACCATACAACCTATCTTGCAAAGTACTCTTCCCAATATTGTACTTTGCGCGCGCTTTCCTATGGCTTTAACTCTTTTGCCGAATATCATTCGGCCACTTCGTTTTTCCACTATCGCAATAAATCTTTTGGTTCTTCTTGTTCAGTTTTTTGGTTCATTTCCTACAAATAAGTATTATTTTACCAACAATTACCTACATATGTGGCTGCAATTTATAAATTTTTCTCGCAAAGTGCGACAAAGAGAAATTTAGTATCCAATCACCTCGGCTGGGTACTAAAACACCTTTTGAAAATTGTGCTCTAATACCAGGCCACCATACTTTTACTGAATTGAAGTAATGAATTCCTACTTTTTTTAATTTCAAATAATATACGTATTACCGTACTTTTAAAATAAAACTATGTTCTTTACTTAAAAAGAACACTGTAAAATTTGCTTGCTGGTACTTGTTATTTTGCTAGTGGGTAATTGAGAAGTGAAATGTGCACTTACTGCTTTCGCGAAGAACTTCGCACGTTTTTTGGCAGAGATCTATGATATGTAGAGGGACCACATTATACCACAGCATTAAATAAGTCCGAAATCAAAGTTACACAATGTTTTCGTAGGCAATATTTATTTTTCTTATTAATCAACAGAATTTGGCCGCGAACTAGTGACTAGTCGGTTACTGGTACACCTACCCTAATCCACTTTGCCGTCATGAAGAGATTAATCTTAATAATCAGACATCACTTGATTTTTGGAAAGCCCTTATTTTTTTCTATAATGAAATAGATTTTATACTAAGTAAATCGTTCGTTGTGTACATCATTTAATACTCGTACATCGTTCCCACCACTCTCCAACGGACAGTTAAAATATATAATATACTTAAATTTGGTTTATCTATACACGACTCACTACCATGCATGTCTTCTTCAAGTAGCTGTTGGGGGTTATTCACCCAAAAGAACACTTCTACAACGCATTCCACTTCACACTTCAATTCTTATTAAACCATACTTCATATTTTGCGAGCACACAATTCATGTTCAACATCTGTTCTTTTCGTTTCACGGCACTCTTATGTGCCCAGACTGCTTTTCCTCTGTAACCAACAGTCAAATTTCTTTCGAAAGATTAATAAATAAATAAAAACACATTTAAATTCATCAGTGACTCACAAGCTATAACTCGAAAGAGAATTATTCATCTCCTGCCGACTACTTTACATATTAGACAAAATTCTTTCTTCGAAAAAAATTAACACCAAGTCATACGAGTATAGCATAACAAAACAAAAAAAAAAGACCATTAATGAGTCAAGCCAATTATTTGAATAGTTATTCGTTTTAATTGATTCCAGTCAACTATTACAATTCTGGTTCTAAAGTGATAGGATGATTAAATTATTGCGCATGAAGACGGATAGTGCCAACAAAAAATTTATCGTTTTATGGAAAAAACTTAATTGAAATTATTTATTTGAAGTTTTGTTATCAACCCAAGACTACTCGTTTCTTATCGCAGGAAGTCATTGCCTTCTTCAAAATTACCTAGATATATGTGTACATATGTACATACATGTACATTATATATGTATGTGTATATAAGCCGACTTCGCTCAAGTTCCAATTTGTATTGGAAAGACGAAGATATAAACGGTGTGAATTATTTTAAGAACATTGCGTTCACATTCGCTATAAATGTTTACAAATAAATATAAAAAAGAGACAAGCGAAAAACCATCTATCACCCTCTATTATTAGTTTGCCTCAAATCGACGCCCAGCCGATTCGTTTATCAACACTTAAAGCAATACTACACCACACTAATACACCAACTGCATTGATATTTTTTTTGTGTCTATAACGTTGCGTGCGATGATGATTCTAATAATGTTGTATAAGGCAATACCGATGAGATGACGAGCAACTGCGAAACTGTATGGAGTCTAATGCTGCGTGCTTTGTTTATGGGGAATCCGGTGTGATTCATTCACCCCATTTATCTCGTCGCTCTCCCGCGTTCTTGGTTTTCGTTTCTAATCTCTCTATCTACACTGGCACTGAATAAGTAACCTTGTAACTACATTCGAACATACTACAAGGCCTTGAACATCTCTTTACAAACTCATCTCTCTCTACTAACTCTTCCCTTTTCACTTTTATAGTTTATCGCTCCCGCTGTACACTCGCTTTAAGCAATTATAATTACCAAGAAAAATATGAGTATCAAAGAAGGCACACACTAGCATAGTCTACTAAACATAGGTATGTTGAAGTAAAGAGCACCAACAACTGTTACAAGTTTAAAGAAGAGCAAGCAAAGTAAAAGATAATCATGCGAAAATCCATAATGTAGTCATAATTTATCGTATGCTATTGTAAGTAGTAGAATATCACTATGAGTTTTTTTATTAGCCTTTTAGCTAAGCGACTTTATCGAGAAGCCAAATAGCATTCCTCGGAGTTCCTACCACACGATGCAAAAGAGCAATATACTACACCACCAGCAAGTATGTTGAAGTTATTAACGACGACGTGGGTCGTTCGCCACGACAAATTCTAGCTTTTCCTGTTAAGATTATCATTTCAAAGATAAAGCGAGATTAAAAATTATTTAAAAATTTTTTTATTCTTATTTTTTTCTTTTTCGTTTACAAACTAATAGCGAAAAATTATTTATACGTCCCATACATGTATATATATACTTATAAAAAAAAAAATAAAGAAAATAAAACAGATCAAAAATTGTTTAAATTTAGAAATCTCAGAAATTAGGGAAAAAATAGAATTCTCTCGCGTTCAGCTCTTTTTCTTACGTTTCTTTTAAAAATCTCTTTTCTCTACTAATTACTATATTTTAAAACAAAGTAAGTTATACAAGTTATGACTAAATAAATACAATTTTTCTTGTTTTGCATTAAAATTAGAGAAAGAAAAATAAGAAAATACTAGTAAAAAGTAGGCGTGTCAGAGCGTAGTATGTAAGTGTATTAGCAATAGCTTTAACGAAAACAAAAGAAAAACTATCTAAATACAATGACAAATATGCGGATAATTTCGTGTTACTTTTTCGTGGAAAATATTGCAGTTTACTTTTTATTTTAGCAATTAAAAGTATGAATTGTACAAAGCAAAAACACTTGGGAAAATTTGGGAAATCTTATTTTTATTGATATTTTCTTTATATTTATATTTTTTTCGTTTTCATTTATTTTTTATGTATAAAACGGATGATGGCCTACGATTAAAAGAGAATATTATTATGGACTTCCCGCGATTATCAGTATTTATATTATTATTTTGTTTGTTTATTACATACAACTATATACTTATTATTTTTATTTATTTTTTCGTTTTTCCTTTGTCGCGCTCAGCAGCAAATGAAAATAATACACATTGAATTTCTTCTTTATTATATTAAATATTATTTTTTTTTTTTTTTGTATTTCTTGATTTTTTCGTGTTTTTCTTGTATCAAATGATAGAACATAAAAAGCGATACGATTCAAGTAGTAAGATTAGCAAAAGTTGACACAACACATCGTAAAAATTATAAATGATTTATTCTCACAATTGCAGTTTTTTTGTTTTCTTTTTAGATTTTTTTTTTATTTTTTATTCCATAGCAGATATTAAAATTTTAATTTTTTGTTCTAGTACCCACAAGTAATGAGATAATCTCCAAGTTTCTCTACAATGGAAGCAGCCTGTTGTGGCTGTACGGGGTCTTCATAGATAGAAACAATTACAGCTGCAAGTAAACAAAAATGGAAAAAAAAACACGTTACACATTGATATTTTTTTTTTTTTATAAAATCGCCCGACAATTGTCACCATTAAAGGCAAGTATTTGCAGGCATAGAAAGCATTTTTTGTTTGCATGAAATGTAAAAAGCAAATAAATCTAGAAATCAACTCGCTCAACAAGGTTATTGCCATAAATATTCCTTCACACAGCGCCGCACAGAAACTGAGGGCGCGCGAGATGAATTAAAGTATAAATTATGCATCATCGCGTATTATTAGCAATACTCTATGGTTTGTTGACCTTTGTGGTTGCGCGAGACAAAAAACAAAAAAGAAGTTGGGTGAATGACAACCGAATTTACGCAAAGGATAAAATCAAGCCAATAAGGGATTTGTAAATTACTGACCTTGTTGCGTTTTCATACAGTGAACACCGCTTCGTCCTAGTTTCGCACGTATTACGCGGTCAGTTCCAGACAGATAGATGTACCTCTGACCGGCTAGCGTAACACCGCCGCTGGTAAGGAGTTCCTGCTTTTCGAAACCTTGAACCAGTTTTGCGAGTTCATCTTTTGTGACCTGAAAAATAATAAATACGGTCAAGTATTTTCTTGTTATTTTAAAAGCTTCACATTCATTAAACATACAATTATAATACTTATTAATAACCTAATACATATTTCCCCTTATCGGTTACTGGATTAGTTCATATTTTCTTTGTCCTTTATGCATTCTTTCTTGTATAGTGAAAAATTACTAATCGGCTATTTTTTCTTTCTTATGAAATCTAATTCGTGAATCATAGCGGAAACAACTTTGTCACATTTGTTGACAACTCTTAACTCTAAATAGGATTGTATCTGCTGATTAACATGACCAACAAATACGTCTTTTTCAATCAGAATGAGGAAGGCCTTTTATCAGAACGAAGGAGATGAAACTAAATTCCCAGCTTGTAAATGTTGCTGCTGCTTATTCTATTTTTCTATTTTTATTCAGATAGAATTAACTTATGTTATTTTGGCGTTGGTTTTAAATTTTAACTTTTCACGTCAAATTCCTTCTACTCGCTGTCTAGTAAGCTGAACTTTTCAGGATGCCTCTGAGCTCCTTATACCTACCTAAGTCCGCAAATGTTTTATTTCTATACAAAAAGAAATCCCGTCCTTATGTCGCTTCATGTGACAATTAAAAAAAAGAAGTGTCAAGTTATTGCGCTTGGCTTTTATAATATTTTTACAATCTGCAACCAAATATCAGTTTGAAGCAACTTAAAAAAAAAAATATTTTGCTGTACTTGAGGGTGTAAATGCCTATAATTTTTAATCGTCCTTTCATATATACATACATATGTATGTAAATATGTTTTTTTTCAGTTGAAGAAGACGCCCTTATCCCTCTTATATTCAAATAAAACGCGATTAGAAAACGATAGCTAAAAGTCCTTGTAAGAAGCAAGATTATCAGCTATATTCTAATGAAAAATTCCCAGACCATTTCAAGATATCGTATCACAAAATTAAACGACAGCCACACATTTTAGTCATTTGACTGCCTTTTTTTTAACGAGAAGTAAATAATCTACACTAAGTAGCACCCCACCCTAAAAACGCGCGGTGCTGTGTCCGTAAACAAAGAAGGATCTCCTCCTTCTAGCTCGTTATGATTATATGCTATATCGACTACAAGGGGGAGAGAAGGTCATTCAATTTCATCATAGGTCATCCTTTTATCGACTCTTCCCCAGTCTCTCTTTTTTAATATCAAACTAAACCGGCTGTGGATTTTCTTTGCTCTATCTAACTAGCAAATTGTATACTATTCTCACTTTCGCCGCAAGTGTTACAAATTCCAATTACGTATGGTGATGGCAATTCATAATTTGTATCTTATTTTTACATAAAAAAAATGTTCGCCAAATGTTCGTCCAGAAGAATCCAGCGGCGATCACACATGTATGTACAAAGTGTGTGATGTGGATGAATATCAGCCTATCTCTGTCACTCGCTAGGGTTTTGTTAAACTTCTGCGCGAACAATCACAGTCTCAACTCCACTTCGGCAGCCATTTTAGATTCATTTTCGCTATACACGCATACACACAACATCCGCTATACCCAGGCCAACTCTTTGATAAGGAAAATCAAACATTTTCTGCTTTGTTCGCCGCCAGTTGTTGTACTCACAACTGCAAGTTGCTACCAAAAAAAAAAAAAATATGTATAAAAGAGAAAGAAGGAGACACAAAGAGCGACCAGCAGCAACTTTTCAAAAATGATTCATTCTCCAAAACGAGTATATATAATATGTACATATATTCAGCGACAGAAAATCGTACACACGACTATGTACTTATTCGGGTTGGGAATTGAGTTTGCTGAGCACATAAGCAAGCAGCTAACAAACGTTGAATCATTAATTCGCGGTGTGGATATCCCACACACCCTTTCTCGTCCTTCCTACTCACGAGACAACTACTCTATACTCTAAAATACACCCGGCAGCACATGTACGTAACGTACATCGTATTCTCTTCGCCATTGCCCTCCTAGTCAATGCACAAAAATATATGCTTTCTACACGAACTCTCTTTCGTGCTGCACCCCCGCACCCTTAATACAATTGCTGCCGCTGCTGAGCGAGAGGTGGTGGCGCTGAATGTACACAGCGAGGAAAAGGAACAAGAGTAGGTAACAAGAAAGAAAAAAAGCGATACCGGCGTGCTGGTCACACCCTTGAACTTGCGTGTTTAGCCGATGACAATTTCGGACATTTACACAGAATACCCCCCAAAGACATTAAATTACAAATATGAACCATTTTCTTCTTAAAAATTTAAGTTTTTCTTTTGGACTCACCTCAAAACCACTGGATTGTGCCCAGATGTTACCATCGTGTCCAGCGATGGCCGCTTTTGAAACGCACTGCGAGGCCAAGAGTTGGTTGTCGACGTAATCCTGCCAGCTCATGTTGATGTGTGTATATTATTTGTTCTGTTATTGTTTCAAATACAAAAAAATTACTTTCTATTGGCAAAAATTCAATTCAAGTGAGGTTCAAAGAAGAAAAGCAAAATTTTCACTGATTTTACTGGACTGGATTCTGCTCTTTTTTTCGATTTTTTTTTTTTTTGCTTTCAAATATATATTTTGTTCTTTTTAGTTAGAGCTATACACGTCGATTGATATATGCTGTCTCTTTTTCGCAAATAGGATATACGTATATACACGCACCTAATGACTGTGTGTGTATGTATATGCACATAAATTATCGGAAATTTTTGCAATTTTTTTTTTTAATAAAATAGATGTAAAATAATTTTGACTGGTAGAAAAAGTAACACCTACATTGATTTACGAAAATTAAAATGCTTTTGCAGCGGGACGAGTGCTTTTCTTTTGTTAAATATGAACTTTTAGGTAGAAAAAATCGAAAATGGCACACCACGGGATGACTAACAAAACTTTACACGGTGAGATGTCGGCTGCAAATGACTATGGCTGAAACTCTACTGTAGTAGATTGAGGTTTTACCAACGAACGTATGAAATGAATACGTCGAGGGACAAATGATGACGAACCGGTTATATGAGTGAAACCAATAGAGGACGCAACGTGTGCGTTCGGGTAGTGATGCCAAGTCCTGCGTTGGATTAGAAAGTGATTGCCGAGAATATGTGTTCATATGAGATTATCCACATTTTTTTTCAGGTTTTAACAAAAATACTACTATGTATCCTGGGACCTCTATATTTTTAGATGCGGAAATGTTTTTTTGGAAGTAGTCAAAGCTAGGTGTCCACATTTATATAAAAATGTGCTATAGTAACAAGTCATTTCCCTCTATTCATCATATGAAGTTTAAAAATAGAAAGCCGGTTGTATATGTTTGATAACAAATATATGAGTGGCTGGATCAGAAATAGTAGTAGTTTCAGCTACAAATCTCTTCAATCGGTTATTGGCAATCGGTTATGTTTTGGGAGTAATGCCAAACTTCTAGAAACACAAAATAATGTTATATATATTACACAAGATGTTCTACCAACCAAAACTGTTTGTTGGGTTAAAAATGTGATATGAAAAACATAGGTTTCTTCAAACAAATATAGAATTTATGAATGAAACAAAAAAAAAATAGTTTGCATAAAATATAGGACAATTTAGGACTTAACAGAAATATTTCAGGTACTATGCAGGATCGAGGAATCGAGTCGGAATCGAGTTGAGATTTTGATCGGGGTTTTTCTGCACAACGAGTGGAAAGACTGAAAAGTTGAAATGGGGTTGAATTGACAGATCAGTATAGCTTTTTTTGCGTTAATAACCAAAAACAACACACAGCTCACCAAAACGAAAACAATCTTATTTCCCACCCCGACCTCAGAGAGAGAAAAAAAGGAGAACAAACACAAATGTCAGTTCAACTCTTCAATCCACGTTTTTGATGTATTTTTCTAACTCGACTAGTTGAGTCGAGTTGAGTCAACCCAATTTCAAGCAGATACAGATACGCTGTAACTGTGTGTCAGGAAAATTCATTGCATACACTGGTGCCTGTGAATGTCACCTTGTGTCATGTTGTTGACCAACATATTTTTTTGGAGGTTCTGATTGCTTTAACAAAAAAGTCTATATGGTGTCAAACGAATCACCGATAACTGCACTTGTATGTAGTCCCATTTGATTCTGCTGCAAATATACAAATAGGTTTTTTATTTTAAAATGGGAACAAGGGAACAAAACTGTCAACTGGCCCGAAGTTGACTATCTATTTTAGTTCGATCATGCCCAGGATGTAACTATAAGTATAATGTGGTATTTATTTCTTTTTTTTGAACACATCATTTTCGTGGTGTTAATTGTAAATTAAATTAACAACAACAAAATGTCATTTGATTTTACCGTAAACATCATAATATATTCAAAATCGGTGGTAATTTTGCACTTGGGGGAACCAAATATCAATTCCACCGGAGACAAGCGTCTATGTTAGTTTGTTTATGGTGTGAATGACATGATGATCAAAACAGAGTTACGTAGCAAATCGTTACGTTTTTCCTTGTGAATTTGTGTATTCAAGAGCAAATAATTGAATTTGAGTATGTAAAAGAGTTGCCGTTTATTTTGTTTTTAAATCATTATAAGGCAACGATGTGGGCGTGCGTCAGATATACAATGGCAATCTATTGCCGAAAAGTAATATATCTGGCAGTTTTTATAAACATGGAGATGTCATTTTGAAGCGCATTCAAAACAAATAGATTGTAGCGACAAACGACAAGCGACAAATCTCTTAGTTGTAATGACAATATTTATAGACTCTACAGTGGGAAGGACCTACGGTATATTTCGTGCCTTGTGGGCAGCGCTCTGATGGCTACATCTTGTAAAAAAATATGAATACGGTCACGTTCCTTTAATAGTGGAAACACATTACCACAGCAACGGCAACTGACAACTGGAGCAAAATCTTTAGAACCAATTTACAGATCGCAGATCACAGTAACAGCAACTTC
Source organism: Chalcosyrphus nemorum (assembly GCA_949716465.1). Classification (NCBI taxonomy): domain Eukaryota; kingdom Metazoa; phylum Arthropoda; class Insecta; order Diptera; family Syrphidae; genus Chalcosyrphus; species Chalcosyrphus nemorum. The sequence goes on from OX454332.1 coordinate 52,110,249, forward strand.
AACCCTAGACCTAATAGTAGAAATACATTGACACAGCAACAACAACGTTGACAACCGGAGGAAATTTTTTAAAACTAGTGCATTTCAATGGAACAGAACAAATTGACTGTGCTCAGATAGAGATATTTGACGTTAAGTAACGACTGAATAACTAAATTGCCAAATAGGATTATTAAAGCGATGAATATCTTTCTCTAGAGTTTGTTGATTGCTACTGTCATTAGCTTTATCGCAGTAATTAATTTGACTTTACTGCCGTGGCTCATTGGTTAGTGCGTTGGACTACTGCGCAAGGGGTTCCAAGTTCGAATCCAGAAAAATACCATCAAAAGTTTTTTCACGGCCTCACCTCTTCCGAGTGTCTGACAAAAATTCAAGAGTATAACTGTCATGAGAAAGCTTCTCAAAACCCCTCTGCCCTTCAGATATGGCATAAAACTTTAGGTCCATTCTGTACGTGAAGAAATATATACCACGCACAACATGTACAGTTGTGAGAAGCTAGGCTTTGGCCCTCTATGGGCTGCTTACGGCCTAGTATTTATTTATTTTTTTTCTACTCTAAGACAATCTCTCTGATTTGTCCATACTCTTGGATTCTGGACACTCCATTCAATAACATAAATCTACAGAAGCTTAAGGGGTGAAGAACTGGCGATATACTGGCACAAATATATATATATACATATATATAAACAGCTTAGATAAAATAGAAACTTATAAGTGTTACAAAAGTGGTCATTTTTGAGGCAATTTTCCAAGGGGCTGCCCTTGAAATGCGTGCTACTCAACCTAAACGTCAAGTAACGAGTTGCTTGTTAAGATAAGTTTATTAATACGAAAAGTTATTCTATGAATACGTGGCTTATTCAACAAATAGTTACACGAACGTTGACCGACCGATTGGACGATTTTTATTAATAAGGAGGGTTGGGTACTGTGTTTTTACTACAATGCAATTATAGGTGAGCTCGGGTTTTGCAGCGCCCGAGGTGAATTATTGTTCGATTACGGCAGTATACCATGTTTTCACCGAACCGAAATCTCGAGGTTTGAATGAACTTTTGCCGAAACCTCAGTAAGCCGTTCCCACCAAGTTGAAATCTATCTGTAAAAATCCCCAACAGGCAAAATCACTAACCCATCATCGCTCACCAGTGTAAAATTTGTAGGTTAAGGAGAAGATCCCTCGAAGAGGACAATTTAATAAAGGTTATTTGTGTAGGGAGACGAAGCAGTGCTGTCGTTTCAAACATTTGTTCGGCAGTATAATTCGATCTTGCTCCGCAATACTGAGCAGTGTATTTGGGCAGTATAAGTTAAGCCTGTTGCACAGTTTCTATGCACAAAATTAAACCGGGGCCTCTAGACTGACGTTGACATATGTAGCTTTCCAACAAATGCAAGCTAAAAGAGTGCGCTCGCAGATATATCTCAATGTTAAAGGTAAAGGCAGGCAATCATATATATTGAAAACACAAAAATAGTAAGCATTATTATGTAAAGTAGCGTGTTACCAAGACCATACTATAAATTTGTCGAGTTATCTCTTTCACTGCTGTTCAACATTATATTTTTTCCAGGTTGTTATTACATCAGAAACAACAAATTGTACATACTGTGTGTACGAAATGGCTACGCCCTCCGCTGTCAAATTGTATGCCCAAAATTGCACTTGTATCAGTGAAGTCCCATTTAATTTTGCTGAAACGTCAAAATACAGATGCGTTTTTGGGTGGATTTCGGCTTGAGAAATCGAGTTTGTCAAACTACCCGAAGTAGACTAATTTAGTTCGTCTATATTAAAGATTCTTGGAAGTGAGCGAGAAAGAGATGATCAGTAAACGGGGTAGCATCTGTCGGGCGTTGAGTTCGTTTCGTGCAGGAGCATTTTTGTATGAATGCGTTCCGTGCGTGTACCTGTATACAGGAACAATGCGAATGAAGAAAGAAACAGAAATATCAAAAACTAGCTGGATCTGGCATAACTTCGTTTTACCTGTAACTGTTGGCCACCAGACTGCAAATATGTCATGCGCTTCAAACTTTGAAATTCAATACCTAATTATTAATCGAAACGAATTCATTGATAGATATTTATATACAAATATCGCGCATACACATCAACTGTCATATATCGACACCCCCAACGCCAACTATGTTTTATAAAATGCGAAAAATGCGAATAATAATAGTTCCTTCAGGGTGTAGCTCGATGACGTTATAACTCGATAACCGCAGGACCGATTTTCATGATTCTTTTTTATTTTTTTATTTTGTTCGTATAACTGTACTTTAAGTTTATGGAGATATTGTATCAATAAATTCGTTTCGATTAATAATTAGGAATTGAATTTCAAAGTTTGAATGTTCAGTTAAGCCTACGTTAGATTAAATTCAACTACATCAAAGCGCACGAAATATTTGCAGCCTGGTGGCCAGCTAGTAAATAATAAAAACAAATATGTATCTTAGTTGGTCCCGTAAGTCATAAAAATGTATTTTAAAAAATTTGACCCTCCCCTTTGTCACGAAAATGGACGTTCTTGACATAATACGCGTTTGCAACACCGTACATTTAGATCGTCAAATTACACCAAAAACTCATGATAGATATTTCTAATGGAAAATATAATATTGTTAGTTAATAATTTCTATTCATATCGAATTATTATTTTAAATACTAAACAATAAAACATAAACATCCATAAGCAGTAACTTTTTTCAGCTGTTCGAAAATTCCGAGCTTTCTTAATGCACATTGCGCATTTTGAGCACTTGTTCTCTGATTGAAAATTCTACTCAGAATGAGAATTGTGCAGTTTATTTGTGTCCTGTTTGGCACAAACTGGTTTGCGTGAAATGTCAATTTGCGCAGTTATTTTGGGTATTAAATGGCCGGCCTATGATAAAAAAGGTTCTCAAAAGAACGTCACACATTCAGCGCTGTAATACGAAAACAGTCCTCAACTGAACTGTGTCAACATTTTCAGTGCTGCCACAACACTCAACGAAAGACACAACGACCTGTGAAAACTGAACGAAATTTTCGATTGGCAAATGACTCAGAATTCGGCAAGATGGAGCCTTTCGCTTGGTTTTTACAAATCAGAATCAGCACGTGTGTGAAAAGTGCCAAATTAAAATCGTAATATGTGCGTAAATTTGCTTTAAAAATATATCAAAACCATTTTAAATTGTTCATTATTTGTCATTCCATCGATTAAATATATTTTTATTTTTGTTGCGCCTAAGCATCTCATCAAATACTATTCCAAAAAATTTCTGGGTGTAAAAATGTCGATCGATGTATATTTTTTCCTGCTCTTCGCTCTTGCTCTAGAATGAGCCAACAAAAAAAAATTCTCGGTGTTTTACTTTTTTTTCCATCGATACACAATTACCCATTTTTTCAGTAGATATCTATCTGCACCCTTGAAAGCTCTTGAACGTGAAAGGACAGAACTGAATATAACAAATTTATGGAAAAGTAAAACTCGCTCTAAAATGTCTGCATAATTAATTTTCTCTCGTACTATGTACCCACTCCCTGCCACTTGGTTATGTGCACTCTACCATTTCTCATTTATCATACGTGTATGAAATGGAATGAAGTCGGCAGATGCAAATGGCGATGTGTTTCCAATATTTAATATTTTGAATTTTGATTTGGATGGATAGTGACGTATTTATTTAAGGTTAAATTGAAAATTTGCTATCGTTTTCACAGGGATGATCGTACCGAATTAACTCATGATGGACCCACTGGAATGGACCCTGAGGGTGTGATCGAGTCAACCTGGGATGAAGTCTACGACAATTTCGATGATATGAACCTGAAGGAGGAGCTGTTGCGCGGGATTTACGGTTATGGTTTCGAAAAGCCATCCGCTATCCAGCAGCGAGCTATTATTCCCTGCGTTAAAGGTCGTGATGTCATCGCACAGGCCCAGTCTGGTGAGTTGCCCCATGAAATTTCGTTTCTCTTTTATTTTTTTGGCTTATGCTTTGCTGCGGAGAAATTGAGAAATCCCCAGCGGTTGCATTAGGCTTCTTAATTTTTGGTCTACCTGTGATTTCCCGCTTTGAAAGTCGGCGTCCAGCGTGTGATGACGCTATTGAAAAACATAATAAAACACCGGTCAGAACACTGAAAAATTGCTGAGTGTATTTTTAGGTAGTAAACGAATTAAGAGCAATTATTATAAATTTGGTGTAAGCTATTTTCTCGCAATTATTTGATTAACTTGGTAATAATGCGCACACATTTACTTTGTTCATTGGGATATCCATTTAATATGGCAAACAATTAGTCATCTTAACTTGTTTTTAGTTGCATACCGAAGTGCTTTGTCTCAAAAGAAATAAGGTAAATAATTTCGTTTTAAAGTACACATGTGCAGGTACACTCTCGAATATATCATTTAGTAATGGATGGTATATATGTGTGTATTTCTTTAATCGTCGGTATCTCTGATTAAGCACAATAAATACAGCTATTTTGATCGAATAGACTTACGAAGCTTATGTATATTTCTTTTTAGAATCGATGATTGTTGAATGTTATAAATTTCATCTTTAAAGTAAACAGATTAATTAAAATATTCAATTTTCTTATCTCCGATGGATGTGTAGGACGTAATCTTTTTAAGAAAACATATTTTCAATAAGAGAAGCGCCTTAACCTAAGTTGGATTGAATGATTTTGATGTCTTCAGTACAAAATCATCGTTGGTTCTTATAATTTCTACTTGAGAACTTTCGGATTATTTTTCCAAAGGGTGACTTGCCACGTAATTTTTATTTTACTCTTTGAAATTTTTTATTTCAATTTTTAATAGAATACCATTTTTTCTTTGAAATGAAATTATCCTTTGTTGAGTATGGTGTACAAATTTCCCTTAAACGGTACGAATCACATAATGGTGAGCATTTGTAAGATATGAATGTATATACACCTTATTATTCAACAAAGAAGGAATCATTTTAACTTAAATTTTTTTTATTCATCTTGGCTTTAGTTGTCTAATTAATTTTTTATGGACGCAGCCCAATGTGAATTAGAAATCCACACATACCTTACCACAGAAAATATTTTAAAACAAAAAGAAAACATTCAGCTATTCCCTTTTTCATCAAAATAATATTAAACTAGTGACTTTCCCCATCTTCACACGGGCAACGTAGTTCAAGCGAAAAACATTGTACCTACACTGGTCTAACCCAGCTGCGATTAATGTAATACTATTGATTTATACACACTACGATGAGCCCTTCTTTGACTATATGCTTTGAAGACAAATAATATCCATAATATAATATCAGCGAAAAATGTCAACAAAAATTTAAAATAAACATGACATAACTTTTGAAATGAAGATTACTTTACTGAATATAAACAAAACATGCACGTTGAAGCCCATCTTCGAATATTAGTCTAAGCAACCAAAATATTTTTGAGAAATTCGCAATATGTTTTTGGCAATAACTTGTTTGTACTTCAAAATTTTGGTTATTAATAATGGTCAGCGATTTTAGATCTATTGGGTCACTCAAGTAGATATTTTCAAACTGAATTATTTTGAATTTTGAGCGTATGATACCTAGTTTAAAAGGACACATACATATTCGATATATGTACATATGTATTTAGGTAGTAGGTGCATACGATACCTACCGCCAACCTTTTGACTCCAGGGGTGGGTGTTGTGGCACAGTGATTAGTGGATAGGACTACTGTGCATGGGGTTTCAAGTTCGAATTCGGCGAAAGAGATCTAGATCCATAGTTTTATAGTATAAACACATTGACCCAACAACAGCCAATAGCAACTTAAACAGTAGAGCCCAATATGCCGATGCTGTGGAGTGAAAAACATTCATACAGCAACGGCAACAGCACACAACGTGTTTTTTAATGTAACAGCACCGACTGAGAATGGTAACAGCAACAACAACGTCAAGTTCAACAGCCGATTTTGGACTTAGGTCTAACGTTGAAGTTGCTTTTGCTGTGGAAAATATGTTCTGTTACATTGAAAAGCATTGGTTCTAAAAAAATGTCTACCGGTTGTGTTGCTGTTGCTGTGTTTCTGTTATCACGCCCGATTGATGTAGTTTTAACAAAAGCGTAAATAAATTGTTCCTCCGATTTACACGACTGACTTATAGCGTCAATTTTGTCAACGTCAACTAATATTCGATTGACGCAAATTAAAAACAAAAGAAAAAGCGTAAACCGTCAATCGTACAATCCGTTTACAAGATGGACTCTTTTTTTTATGTCAATCGATTTGACTGTTAGCTGATGCTTCTTAACAAACGGATTTCCCAACATAAATATTGTCAGAATACTCCAAAGTACATATATCTTCGTTGATATCTTTGGCAAAACTAAGTGATGGTTCAATACTAATTTATTTATACTTTTATGCCAAAAGTGAGGGAAACCGTAGTAGACTGTGGATGTAACTTAACCCTTTGGCCCCGAATGGTACACAAATGTACCAGCAAATGTTCAAACATCCCTAAAATCTCTTATCCAAACGTCACATCATTTAATGAAAAATTCTAGTGCATTTAAGTAATTTTGTTTGAATTTGCAAAATTTCCAGCAGAAAATAATAATAAACACAAAGAAATGGATTTAAATAAAATATTAAAGGTGATGTGTATGTAGGTTTCTTAATTGAAGATTTATAGTAAATAGGTAGCCTATGGCGAAAGAAAATATGAGGTTAATATATAAAGACAACAAAGAATGTTGCAATGGATCTAACTTCTTCAAGTATGCGAGCTGGTACCATAGGAGCATAGAACAATCAAAACAACAATGAGATCTAATTAAAATGACCATAAGAAAGTCGAATGTTTCTGCCAATTCAATCTTTGTTAAATCCCTTTTCAGACTATATTTGAAAACATAATTATACGTGGTTATTTTTTTTTAAATTTGAGCAATAAAACACTAAATAACTAAAGAAATAAAATCTGACGATAAATATTTAAAATGACGGTTTGTTCGGAGTCGGCTTCAAGATTACAGTCGACTCTAAGGTAACTATGAATAGCAAAATTTCTATGCTAAGTTAAATTGGTGAATAAAATCGTTTAGCATCTATGAATTTGCGCCATTATTTTCCTCAATACGATTCGCAATTCACTTACTTGAGTAAAACTCTATTTTAGAAATTGCTATTTGTTTTAGCCCCATTAGTAGTGGGTCAGTGGGTAGTGCGTTGGGGTTCTAAGATCGAATCCAGAAAAATACCATCAAGGTATTTTCACAAGCCTACATCATTCTGTTCACACGCTGCACTTTTTTCCACAAAAAAAAAAACGAAAATGGCAAGTAAAACGATTCAGAATGTGCTGACAGTCATCTGCCGCTACTGTTTATATGGCACCTCGATTCCGATTTGATCATAGTGTCTAAGGACACTAGATGTGAGACTCTTATTTGCATTGCTTGAAATGTGAGTCAACAAGGTAGGCAAGGCAGTATGTAAGAAAACTATTTATTTGTAAAAGCCTACAGGTTGCCGATAATGCTATATAGGTTAAAAATGAAGTAAAATCTTAAAGTTAAAGTATTTGTTAATTTACAGGAACTGGAAAAACTGCAACATTTTCCATTGCCATCCTTCAACAAATCGATACGTCCATTCGCGATTGCCAGGCATTAATTTTGGCACCCACTCGTGAGTTGGCTAGCCAGATCCAACGCGTAGTCAATGCACTTGGAGAATTCATGAAGGTCTTCAGTCATGCATGCATCGGTGGAACGAACGTTCGTGAAGATGTTCGCAGCTTGGAAAGCGGTTGTCACGTCGTAGTCGGCACACCAGGCCGTGTATACGATATGATCAATCGTAAGGTTTTGAGGACAAACAGTATCAAGCTCTTTGTGTTGGACGAGGCTGATGAAATGTTATCACGTGGTTTCAAGGATCAAATTCAGGATGTGTTCAAGATGCTTCCAAACGATGTTCAAGTCATCCTGTTATCCGCCACAATGCCACCTGATGTATTAGATGTGAGCCGTTGTTTCATGCGCGATCCAGTAAGCATTTTAGTCAAGAAGGAGGAATTGACCCTGGAAGGTATCAAGCAGTTTTATGTAAACGTAAAGCAGGAGAACTGGAAACTGGGTACATTATGTGATTTATACGATACACTTTCCATTACCCAGTCGGTAATCTTTTGCAACACTCGGCGCAAGGTGAGTACAAAAAGAATCAAAAAAAAAAAAGAAAAAAAGAATCGTCCATCACTATGATACGTAATTAATTTACAGGTCGATCAACTTACTCAAGAAATGACCGATCACAATTTCACCGTTTCGGCAATGCATGGAGACATGGAACAAAGGGATCGTGAGGTCATTATGAAACAATTCCGTTCGGGATCTTCCCGTGTCTTGATTACAACTGATCTTTTGGCTCGTGGTATAGATGTTCAGCAAGTTTCACTAGTCATCAACTATGACTTGCCATCGAATCGCGAAAACTATATTCATAGGTAAGCCAGATTCATTTAACATTCAACAGAGCCGAAAATAAACTGATTACGCATTCTAGAATTGGTCGTGGTGGTCGTTTTGGACGTAAAGGAGTGGCTATTAACTTCATCACTGACGAAGATAGGAGGATTTTGAAAGATATTGAGCAATTTTACCACACTACTATTGAAGAAATGCCAGCTAATATCGCAGATCTTATTTAAATTTTGAGCAGCCACAATATCTTGAAAAACAACAAGTGCGCTCATCAGCAGTTACAACAAGCTACAACTATACAAACAAAAGTAAATTAAAAAAAAAAAAAGAATAACAGCAAAACCAACAATTGTTTTAGCTTTTTTCTAGATATATATCTGAAAATAATAAAAAGCTAACATATTCATTCATCCATTGTCTAGAAGTAATTTATACATAAAAACACGGAAAGGAGAGAATACAGTTTGTTTTTCCAGATATGACTTTTTTTCTAATTCCTTTATTTCTTTTCCTAGTTTTTATACTTAAGGAGATATGATACACATTCTTTGTTTTTTACCTACAAATCAGCTTACATAAACTAAATTATATAAATATAAAGAAAATGAAAAAAAGTAAACATTTCAATAGGTATGTGAGTATTAGCAATTTATACTGTGTAATCAAAGAAAAACTAATAAATATTCTTTCTAAATATGTCGGTGCACATTGTTAATGTAGATAAAATTGATGTTTTTCGGCAAACGCCATTGCATTCAGAAATAGTGTAGTAGTAGTTGTAGTCAACGAAATAAACATGCTATAAGCAGAGATAGGGCTATCAGGCGACAGATACACAGTATGATGTATGATGGGTGAGAGAACCAGCTGTTGGTGACGCACGAAGTGAACAGGATGTGACGTTTTACAGGCATCTTGATGTATTGTGTTTATGTACATTCCCTGAGGGTGTACTATATGGTGGTTTTTGTGCTGGGGTTGTCATTGCTGGAAAAGCAATTATATAACAATTTTAAGTAGATCCAGGCCAGTCTGATGTTGATATCTAATGTAGTGGTATATGATATACATATTGATGTTTGAGTGAGGAATTTGCACAATGCGGTTTTTACGCTCGGAAGTAGCTTGCAGTAATTTCTGAACGTTTGTGTTATTTTGTCTATCCGATCGAATTATTTTATTGGATTTAGCTAGTAGGGAATATATTTCTTGTTGAAATACAGGATCACAATAGATTTGAGTCGATTACTGAATCCGCTGAGACGTTGTTTCACCATTCAAATTTTGATATTTTTGATCCGTTGTGCAATGGTCGTGGATCGCTATCATTAGCTACGGCGCGGCGTTGATGTTGTTCGATTGGCTAATATAAGGAGAAATTGTATGTACAGCATGCTTCAAGAAGTGAAATTATTTGCTTTTATATCCAATAAGTTGGGTGTCAACTCACAAGCAAGCAAATCGCCCATTTTGATATCAGTTGCCGTTTAAGAAGTAGTTTACTAGAAGTCCGAAATAGAAAGAAGCGGACATGGAATTGGTAAGAGATTATCACCTTATGATAGCGCTGCTTATGTTAAACATCGATCGACCGAGAGATTCCATAATGCGCCAAGATGTAAGTGACAATTTCACGTGGAGTGGAAAAAAAAACTTCCACTTGTTTGAAGAATTTGGGATAGTTAGTTTTTCCGGATGAGTGGAAGAAGGGAACAATTGTCAAGCTTCCTAAAAAGGTAATCTAATAAAGTAATACCTAGAATTACTCTTATCAAAAACATACTACGTCGAACGAGTAGATTTCGGCTCCGGAACTTGTTTCGACCACATCAACACCCTGGGGATCATTATCGAAGCAGTGCGTCAGAATTTCGATTGCCAATTCATCTGCTGTTCGTCGATTTCGAAATGGCGTCAAAGCGTATTGCGATTCTAAAGTAAAATTGTTTGGAAACGGAAAAGCAGTAGTCTACAATTCGGATAGGAAATCTTCTGTTTACTGTTGTTTTGTTTTGTTGAATTGCTGTTTAATAAAAGTGTGCATTGGAATATTGGTGGATAAAACTTATGGTAAACGTATGCTTTGTTTGATTTGTTTTAACTTGCTCTACATACGTACATAGTGTGTATAAGTAAATATTTGCATATAATGTTTTTATTCGTAAAAAAAAAAGAATCGTTCCGCAATTGGAACTATTTTGCGCAACTCTAGTGTCAATGCCGACATGCGAGACTCGAACGAAATAGTTCAATCAGAACTACACACATTCTTAAACCGCGGGACATTTCATGGGCGCAGCCATTTTCCTGTACATTTTGTTGTTGTTAATTGAATGACAGTCTGCTGAAAATGTGGTGTGCAAAAGGAAAAAAGAGACACCACGATTGTTTTTATAGTTACGTCTTGTTCGCACGTTCGGTCACATGTATTCACAGATAGGAAAATTCAAATCGGCGTGCTTTACAAAATTTTCGGCAGAGTAGGGAGAAGACGACCATCTATGTTAGTTTATCTATGGGCGGTATACTTACTAATACTTTTTTTTTCAGTTGTCTCAGTTATTTAGTAATGAACAAATCAAACAAAAGTTTTGGCAGTAATGGAACGGAAAGGAAATTGAAACTTCTTTATGGTTTTTTTTTGCATATGACAATAATAAGATACTTGTCTCACTTTCGACAGCACGATACATCAGTAGAATGAACGGAAGGAAACCAATCCAATACTAAGGGGCCAGTTATAGCTATCATTGAAATCATCATTGGAACAAAACAGTGGTTTCATTTTTTTGACAAGTCAGTTATAGCTGCCATTGCAAAATTTCTATCAGTGGAAGGCTCTGTCAGTGAAATGGCAGAGTTTCGTTCACTTTTCCCTCCATAGGCAGAGAGCGGGTTTATTCCGTTAAAGCTAGCTACATCGTATGAAAAATTATGTCATACGGTCACGTTTCCTTAATGCAATTATCACTTTTACTCACTTCACCAGCACATTAAAAATTGAGCGGAAGACTAGTTCCATGTTCCATTGAAATCGAGAAGAAGAGAATTCTTTAGTGAAGGTAGTGGAAAACGACATGAGTGTCTTACTAAACGAAATCTGGAAGTGAAAAACTCTTCCAAAAGATGCTTTCGAAGAGCCAATGGAACATAATCGCCAGTGTTTTTTCTCTTCGGAATATTAAAGAAAGACTAATTTTTGCCCAATGGAAGATATATTTGATATTAACTTTATTTTCCGACTACAATGTTCAGCTGCAATATATAGCGCTGCAAACCCATCTCTATGGTCACATTTCGTTTCTTACTGTACAAATATATTGTTCGTTGAATTTAGACATTTGCAGGTTAATTGGACATTACAGCGGCTGTCTCGCTCATTCTAGCCGCCTTATCTTTCAGAAAACTATAATAAAAAGCACATAAAAAGTAAACTCCGGAAGAGTTGTGATTCAGAGTTCAGACGTTAAAAGTAATTTGTTATCCTAATTGGCTATCAGTAATCCGTCGCACCGTTATCTAATCATTATTTACTACACGGTCTCGCAGGTGTTCCGTGAGAAATTAATTAAACAATCGCCACCGGTCGCCGTAGCCATCAACCGCTGTGCCTGTCATTTATATTTAATCGGCCTCTCTTTCGCATTGACATTCATTCAACTTCATTCGAACACCACCCACCACTACCACATGATGTTCTAATCGGGTAACTGAGGACGAGGAGTGTTTCGCGAGAAGAAAATTAAGAAAATTAGTCATTTTCATTTCCAATTTAAATCAATTGCGAGTGAATAAGACCATACAGCACGGACAATGGGACAACAGGTATCTCGGACGGACTTTGAATGGTCCTACACAGAGGAGCCGCACGCCAGTCGCCGCAAACTTATACTCGAGAAGTACCCGCAGATTAAGAAACTTTTCGGCTATGATCCCTACTTTAAGTACATCGCCGGCTGCATGGTTTTGACTCAGATCCTAATGTTGTTCCTGATGAAGGATCGTTCGTGGCCTGTTATAATCCTGACTGCTTACTGTTTCGGTGGAATCCTGAATCATTCGCTGATGTTGGCTGTGCACGAAATTTCTCATAATTTAGCCTTTGGTCATAGTCGTCCGCTGGCAAATAGGATATTGGGTTTCATTTGTAATCTGCCTATTGGATTGCCGATGTCCATATCATTCCGGAAATATCACTTGGAGCACCATAGGTGAGTAAATAGTCGGTAGTCGTTGGTAACTGTGGCTGTACGTGACTAGGAAAAGGTTTTCTTATCTGGGGCGTCTGTATACGTAGGTGTGTGCGTGTGGAATAAATGAATAAATTTAAATTTCGCACCATACTTTGGGGAAGGGTTGTCTTGCTATCATTTGCGAATTTTTTTTTTTTTCAATCTGTAATTCTCATAGAAATAATTTCTTACTTTCAATTATATTAACTGTGTGTGTTGCCACGAAGGCGCACATTTTTTGTAAACACATTTAGCAATGAAAATTATTGTAAACATTTTATCTAGCATCTGGCTTATCTTTTTATTCTCGCGTAATGACTGGTTTTCGTCTAGTCATAATTAATAATATGCATGTCTCATCGGCATAGGAAAATCGCTCATTTAGCTTTTTTATACCTTTTTTGCGGGTCTCGAGTGGTCAAGTGAATGTTGTATAACAGAATGAGCAGTTGAATTTCCTGTAAATAATACACTTCTCAATAGTTTCAAATATTAGGTGATGTTAAACAAGTCGATGAACTATCCATGATAAGAATATTTATAAATCCGATTGACAGTAATTTTATTTGAATGTGTCATGATATCAACATCAGCCTTGCACACAGCTGCATACGTGTTTCAACAATTCGTCGTCCGTAATAAACGTTAAAATCGATAACACTTATCACCGCCCTTTTCATTGAATAAACGTCTGATGTAGTTCCCCTATGAGTTTTTGAACAATTTTATCTCAAGCACTTGTGTCATGTATTCATGGTTGTTTTTTTAACGTATCCATCTTAATGTATGTCAAATTTTATATTACAGATACCAAGGTGACGAAGTGATTGACACCGATATACCAACCTTGTTAGAAGCTAAACTCTTTTGTACAACATTTGGAAAGTTCCTCTGGGTGTGCCTGCAACCGTTTTTCTACATATTCCGGCCATTGATCATCAATCCTAAGCCCCCAACGCGTATGGAGATTATTAACACTGTTATTCAACTTGCCTTTGACGGTTTGGTCGTATACTTCTTTGGCTATAAGGCTCTAGCATACCTTTTTATTGGTTCCATCTTGGCAATGGGTCCACATCCAGTTGCCGGCCATTTTATTTCAGAGCATTACATGTTTGCCAAAGGCTTCGAAACATACTCCTATTATGGTCCACTTAATTGGATTACATTCAACGTCGGTTATCACAATGAACATCATGATTTTCCAGCTGTGCCCGGCAGCCGCTTGCCACAAGTTAAAAAGATTGCCCCAGAATTCTACGATACTATGCCTCAGCACACATCCTGGTTGCGTGTATTGTATGACTTTATAATGGATCCAGCTGTGGGTCCATATGCCCGCGTAAAGAGACACCAACGTGGCCTTAAAACATAAATTATGAACTGGAACTAGCCACTCGTAATCTCAGCTCTTAGTGTGTTATCGATTATTGTTTGTCTAATTAGTATTTTGTTTGTAATTTTATTTTTACATCTGCACGTTACGATTGCAACATTACTACTATTATTAAAATGGATAAGTGTCACCAAAGGCAGGATAACTAGAGCGGTTTCTTTTATACCGTGTGAAAAGGATGTTTTTATTTAAGAGAGTCTAGTATCACTAGTATTATTAATTTTTGTATATGCCAAACAATTACTGAAAATGAGTTCTAAAACGACTATATTTCGTTATAGTAAATATGTGTTTCATTATATATAATGCTGATATTATAAAAGAAGAAATGGAATTCATGTTCTGCTTTTTTCCCTAAATCTGCTTTAGCACTAAGATATTGTTTTTTTTTTAAATTATGTAAAACAAACAAAATGCATGTAAGACTTGTAAATAAATCAACTATTTTGAAAAAAAATCTATACACCAACATAATTCTGTTTTTATTGACTTCAAAAGCAACCATTAGTTTTATGTGCGAGAAAGTATCGAACAAAACAAAATTTCATTAGTAGAATAAGACGAAGGATTTCTAAACTAAACGCAGTGAGAATTTGAAATGCGATAAAACAACCTCCTCAATTAGGTTTGTCGGGAGTCGAAAGCGACTTAAGTCGGCTGTCGAGTCGATAAAAAAACTAAATTAGATGGAACTTACAAGACTGAAGCCCTGATAAACATTTTAATGTGTACAAGATTAACGCATTTGGAATCGATGCTAGAGAAATTTAATTGGTTGAGTATCAGACAATTTAAAAAGTTTAACGTTTTCCTGTTTGTTTTTAGGATAGATTAGGTAGATATAAATATCCATCAAAGTCTGCCATACAACCTGAGAAAATGTTGTCCTTTTTCGATTACTTCTGAAATCAGCATCGCGAGCCCAAAATACACTAATGATTAAAGTTCTGAAACTATATGTATAATCGTCTTCCGAATGAGCTAAAGAGAATAAACAATTCAAGTAAGTGTAAAAAGGAACTAATTTATTAAAATCGGATATTAAAATTGAAGTGACTTTAATTATAATATGCTAGATGAAAATTACTGCTTATAGCCAAATTAAGAGTCATGCACTCAGAACAAATAAAAAAAACCCTCATCGGTCGTATTGGTTACTTGGCTATATGCAATATTAGTTGTGCATGGAAACTGAAGGTGCTGATAGTATTGAAAAAGGGTTATTGTGCATGCATTTCAGGTAAATGAGAGCCATCACTGAAGATTTTGCCTCGTAGATTCACGCTTTGAGGCCCTTCACAACATTGATTTTAATTAGTATCTACTCTTATCTTATATATTAGATTAAAAAACGTTAAACTAAAAACAACAACGACAAAATATATATCGTTATGCTAACAATAATAAAAAAATATGTGTAACAATTTTGTTAGGAAAATTAACAATATAAACAATGGAATTTAAAAAGGAGCAAAAATAAAAAAAAATCGTAAGCATAAGTCGTGGTAACATTTGATATAACCCTAGTGTGGAAGCAAAGTGACAGACGGGAAGTGGAAAGCAGCCCGCGAACTCTAAGTAACACTATAGAAATTTTGTATTCAAAAAAACGTTCTGCTGATGAAGTCATTGTAAACAACTTTACCGCTGGTCATGGCAATCTGAGATGCATTGGTGATGATTTGGCGGACCAATTCTCAAAATAAGCTTCACAAATTAAACATACATACATGGTACATGTAGTGTTAAAAGTTCTCATCATGAACATAAAAGGGTGCAACAGTCTATTTGCATAAAAGAGGTATTGAAAATGTTGTGTTCTCTAAAGACCAACGAGGCTCCAGGAGCAAACAATATCAGACCTAGAGATCTTAAAATTAATGCGGTGGTCCTAACACCAATAATGCAGAATATTATAAATTAAAGTAAATATGTATATGTCAAGGTTGTGTACCAAAATCATTGAAAACGTCAATTATTTGGCCAAAATATAAAGCAGAAGAAAGGAGCAAAGCAAAAAACTACAGGCGAATAGGAATACTGTCGGTTGTAGAAAAATGTCTAAAGGAAATTATAGTAAGGTGACTTACAAGTTTAATTGAAAAGCATCGAGTTCTGCAAGGGAATCAGTTGAAAGAAAAATAAAAGTACTCGAAAACTATTAGGATTGACTAATTTAGTCAATGCGGGCTTTAGTAAAAACCACCATATACTCGTGTTTGTTGATTGAAGTAAGGCTTTTGACACAGTGAGTGAAATGCTTCAAGTCTGATATCCACCACATAAATGCTGGTGTTCCCCAGGGCTCAGTTCTGTCTCCGACTCTCTTTCCCATTTTTATTAATGACCTCTTGTCTGCTACCTCTAATCCAATCCATCCCTTCGCTGATGATAGTACCCTCAGTTTTACATATTCGTTCCCCAACTCACGTCCCTGCTCTTCGGCCGTAGAAGAGGAACGGCAACGTATGTTAAACTCATTAAATTCCGATCTTGACAACATAATCAAATGGGGTTTAACCAACAGAGTGGAATTTAATGCATCCAAAACACAATGCTGTCTACTGTCACTCAAGCGTAACCAGACCTCCCAACCATTATCCATGAATGGTACTTGCATCGCGGAAACCGAAAGACTTGCAATTCTCGGTATGTGTATCAATAAACATCTCCGATGGAACGTTCACATATTCGAAATCGCCAAAAATGCTGCAAAATGCCTAGGATTCCTTAAGCGATGCAAGAAATATTTCACCCCGTCTGATTTGGCCTCAATTTATAAGGCATTTATCCGCCCAAAGCTGGAGTACAACGCCCATATCTGGTCTGGTGCACCCAAGACCGTTTTGCACATTCTTGATAGGGTCCAGAACCGAGCGCTAAAATTAATAGGCGATAGAGACATCGTGAGCTCCATAGTCTCACTCGAACATCGCAGAAATGTCTCCTGCCTTTCCCTTTTTTATCGCTTTTTTTATAAAAAATGCTCCAGTGAAATAGCCAATTGCATTCCGCCCCTTAATAATTTCAACCGCAATACACGTCAAGCTACGAATGCACATCAGTTTACCCTTAAGCCCAACTTCGGTCGAACTATCAAATATAGGGATTCTTTTATAAGCCGCACTACACGAATGTGGAACAATCTACCAGGCTCTGTATTTCCTCGTCACTTCAGCGTCCAGTCATTTAAAGCCAACGTGAACCGGTACCTCCTTTCTTCTTCTTTCCCCTTTTCCCCACCGCCCGTGCCCTGAATAACAGTTTAAGGGTATTCATAACCCCTTTGGCACGCGTAAATTATAAAAAAAAAAAAAAAATATATATCTGAGGAGCTTTGCACTTTTATAATATGAAACACGGTGAAATAAAACAGAGTAATTAAATAAATAATGTGCCTACCATGCAAATAATTCTTCAAAAAAGGAATGAAAGCGCAGCGAGTGCTAATAAAAACAAACTGTTCGATATTTAGCTCACTTTTGATGAATTTTTCATTCAGAATATGTATTTTTTCATTCACATCATGTAATTTGTTGGTTCAGTATAGGTAGAAGTGATGAATTCCCTAATGCTTATCTCCACTAACTCTATTCGATTATAGAAAAAGGGTTTACCCTTGTACGCTGTGTGGTCTGCCTATTATTATTATTCGTAGGCATAGGGTATTTTGCACCGCGACCTAGTGGTCGCAAAGGACCTTATGTGTTATACCTAGTATCCGTAGTGTCCCGTTCGGAAGCTGATTATGATTCGTAGGTTATTCTTACTAAGGCTGATGTAGGCTTAAAAAAATTTTCCGGTTGTAGCATCCCAGTTGTTTCTTAGCTTGTCTTAGGCCTGTAGTATTGTTCCAGGTTCTTGTTCACTCTTTATTTTTCTATCTTCCTGCACTTGCTCTGCTTAGAGAAGACATTTGCGAAGGAAGTGTATAATTGTTTCTTTATCGTTGGCAATATTTAAGTGATGAGTACTAATGGACAGAATTGCAGTTTTTTTTCAGTGGTTCTTGTGTTCTCTTCCTATTCACCTGCAAGCCACAATTATTCCTAGTCAGCTTTAATGTTTTTTTATCGATATAAATTTGCCAATCTTACTGAAATTTAAACAAATAAGTCAAATAAATCCTAACCCTTAATATAGGGGCTAGAACAATACCTATTTCTTTTGAACTTCTCTATAATGGTAATGACTAAATTTCTCAAAACTCCATAAAAAATCGAATTTTATTTAAAAATGCAATACTCTCCCTATATGTATTATATGTAGGTGTACGTAATGTAATTTTCCCTAGTTTGGTACTGATTTTCAAATCAGAAAAATGTACACATATTAATTAAAGTTTCTCGATTTGTTGGGAACTTTGAATTACCTGGCAAACGTTCGTTTAACAGAACAAGCAATTAAATTAAATGCAAATCGATGCTAAATGCCTTCTCCGGCTTTATTTAGTGGATGATGGAATAAATGTAGTAAATATCTTGATGAGCTGTTGTTGAAAAGAATGTTTACAAATGCGATAGACACGCTTCTTTAAGAGTTAAATATAGGCCCACTTAATTTTTCGCGCTTGTGTTGTTATTAACATCCTATTTGAGCACACTTTGACAAAATAAAAGATACATATACATATGTGATTGTTACTTGATATTGAATTAAGTAGTTCCTGATGTAACAAGGAACCTCTGCTTTTAGTGTATGCCGAAAACATTGCTTTGGATTTGTTTAGTTCTTCAAAAAAATTCTAGGTAAAGGGTGGATCCAGGCGATATTTTTGGGAGGGACACAAAGGCCAGATGTCTTTGTCTGTCTGTCTTTGTCATTCATTTTTATACCCTATCCTAAGGGTATATTAAGTTTGATACATAGTTTGTAACATAGAGAAATATTACGGATAGACCCAATAAAGTATGTATATAAATGGTCAGCATCACTAGCCGAGTCGATTGAGCTATGTCCGTCCGTCCGTCCGTCCGTATGTCACCAGTTTTAGGGCCTTAAATTTTGAGCAAGGTTGATGAAATTTTGTATACGAGGTCTTTGGAAAAGTAAGCAATACAAGTGTAAAAATTTTTAAAATCCGCCCACTGACACGCCCACTTTTCCAAAAAATCACTTTTTTTCACTATTTTCATATGAAACCCGAAAAAACTTACTTGGGCAAATATGTAGATATCCACTTAATCTACAAATCGTCTATACATTGTATATGGCCACGCCCACTTTTTAGGGGCGTTTACTTCAAAATCAATCAAAGTAAAAATATTAGTTTATAAGGCAAAATAGAAAATTTTGTGAATACATTTTCCAGCGCCCACTGAGACGACCAAATAAGATAGGGATAGGGTATCATACGATTCGCTCCAGGCGGATTGTAGCATTTTTCACTGGTTTTATTCGAAAAATATCACTTCTAAGGAACAAAATACAGCATATTTTAAAGAAAATTTAAAATCTCCCCACTACCACACCCACTTATTGAGAAAATTCATGTTTTGGAGCAATTTGACAAGATATTAAAAAAACATATGAAAAGGCTACAATCCGTTTGGAGCGGATCGTATGATACCCTATCCCTTTCCTATGCACATACTAGGTCCTTCTTCCACCAATATACTTCCTTAAGCAATTTTTTTTTCAAATATTTTATAAAACTACTCAAAAACACAAATTTTTTCAATGAGTGAGCGTGGTAGTGGATTTTGTAAATTTTTCAACAAATACAGTATTTTGCTCCCAAGGAGTGCTATTATTTCGATAAAACCTTCACAAAACATTTTTTTGATAAAACCGCCCCTAAAAACTGGGCGTGGCCATACACAATGTACTGAAGATATGTAGGGTAAGAGAATATCTACATATTACCTTAAGTAAGTTTTATCGAGTTTCATGTAAAATTACTGAAAAAA
The DNA here is from genome assembly GCA_949716465.1 of Chalcosyrphus nemorum. Lineage (NCBI taxonomy): Eukaryota > Metazoa > Arthropoda > Insecta > Diptera > Syrphidae > Chalcosyrphus > Chalcosyrphus nemorum. The sequence goes on from OX454332.1 coordinate 52,130,282, forward strand.
GTTATTTTTTTCGAAAAGTGGGTGTGGCAGTGGGCGGATTTTAAAAATGTTTACAATTGTATTGCTTACTTTTCCATGGACCTCGTATAAAAAATTTCATGAGCCTAGCTTAAAATGTAAGCCCTAAAAACTGGTGACATACGGACGGACGGACGGGCATGGCTCAATCGACTCGGCTATTGATGCTGATCATTTATATATATACTTTATGTGGTCTATCTTCAATATTTCTCTATGCTACAAACTTAATATACCCTTAGGATTTTTTGTATACGAAGTCTTTGGATATCGGGGCTGAACAAGTGTAAACATTTTCAAAATCCGTCCACTGACACGCCCACTTTTCGAAAAATTCATTTTTTTTCAGTATTTTTGCATGAAACTCGGAAAAACTTACTTAAGCAAACATATAGAGATTTCCTTACTCTACAAATCTTCCATGCATTGTATATGACCACGCCTACTTTTTAGGGGCGATTTTCTTAAAAAATAGTTTTTCAGCGATTCTATAGAAAAAAATCACTTCTTGGGAACAATATTTAATATATGTTGAACAAATTTCAAAATCCGCTCACTACCATGCCCAGTTTTTGAGAAAAGGATAGGGTATCACACGATCCCCTCTAGTTAAATCATAATTAAAATTGTCTTTTCGGCTGTTGAATTGTCACCAGGAGAATAGACAGACACACAAGTTGCTGATTGATCTACAGATCTGCCATTGTTTAATCTTATTTCTAAAATAAAATTTTCTTCGCATCGGGTCCACAGCATTGCTAAAAGATAATATTGAATTGTTTTCCGAATCAGAAAGCTACTACCATCTCTTCTTTTATATTTTTTCACGATAGCGCTTGCAGTCCGAAGAGGTGAGTTTATAATGATGTCTCCTTTAATAACGCGATTCAACTTTCTTGACAATTAAACAAAATTTATTTTCAACAGGTTTCTTTTTGATACCTCTGGCATTTCACAATATCATTCGAAGACATTAACGTAGTATCTAATTTAGTTCTGTGATATTATGTAGAAGGCAGGCTCCGAGCTCAATAAAAATACAAAAAATCCTTCCCCAATGGTTTGCTTATTTTAATACATGTTTTCCCTCATTTAAAGTCCGCTTTGAAGGTGACTACTCAATTTTGATCGCTTTAATTACTTGACGATGACGTCAACTCTGTCCTTGCGGTAGACGCTCGATCTTTAATCGCTTCATAACATTTTGTCAAAAGATACACGCAAAAGGTCAGATATGTATCCAAGAAACGTTACGCAGTACATTTTGCTGGTTAAAGGATAATTATTTCTCAACGTGAGTATTATTATAAAGAGAAAATAAAATAAAAAATGTTCAGCTGTTTGTCTTGTAATTAACGTCTAGTAACTCATCCACATTAAAATTCAGACGCCTAGAGTAAGAGTTGGTAAGATTCACTGCAGAATCACAGACTTTTGGTGTTTGGATAGCACGTGATAATACATGTAGAAGCCTTGAGGTCATTACTTCGTTCATTGAGCATTATAGACCGAGTTGTCATTTTAAGTCTGCACACATCTGTTGACTGGGTATGCCACCGCTAGGCAAATATTTATCATTTAAAAAGGAAATGGAAATGCTACAATCAATCTAGAACGGATCAAATCAAACGGATCAAACGGATCCTCTGGTTCCCTTAAAAATCGAGAGAGCTCCTCAAAAAGTCAATGTGGTCCTAGTTATGATGTACAATGTATCAAAATCTAAACTCAAAAATTAAATTTATTTTAAATCTAAGACTCAGGAACATGTGGCACATAGGGATGCAGAAATGGTTCAATTGACTTGACTATTGGTGCTGATCAGTTATTTTGTATAGTATGTAATTTTTATTTATTCCTGAGTGAATGTTTTTCTTTTGTATCAAAATCAAAAGAAATAAAGACATTTAATTGCTATTGAAAACAAAAAACCAACGTCACCAATGGTCTTCTTTCAATGTCTCGTGAAAATACAAAAAAAAAAAAAAATAATTTACACCAGCCGAACATAAATCAAAATCATTCACATTTTGAAATATTTACTCTACGAAAAAACTAAACAAAAACTGTTCAAATGCTCATATTTAAGGTCAAATGTTTTACGCTCTTGAAAACAAATGAGAAAAAGGTATATCACTTGCGCCTACCATTGTTGTCCAATTAAATCATGGCCATTATTGACCTCAGCAGGACAAGGTCAGAATGTTATAAACAAAAAAAAAAAAAAAAAACTGAATCACACTAGTCTTATAAAAAATATTAGAATATTTTTCTGCTAAATATAAAATCCGGTATCTAAAAATAGCTCATACGACGCGAGGAAGAGAGGTAATGAAAAAAAAAAATAAAAAAAAAAACAATGAAAGTGTTCCGTCCTTGCCGCATGTAACGAGAATTCCTCCACTCGGTAAAAAACTCTCAGTCTCAGGATGACACTTTATTTTCCTTTTTGAATCCCAGCCACTACGTCCGCATTGTTCTTTTATATTTGTACTTGACCTTAAGGAGCTTATCGTCATAAATTTATTGCTATTTTTAAGCTGTCCATAACTCTTGCTACTGCAGCACGCAGGACTGTCAGCAACTTAACTGTGTCCGCCCACCTGAGTAAAGAAGGTTATTTTTCAGCCCAATTCTCCTTTATGAGCCTTAGCTTTGAGATGTTTAGAAGAACACAACCCGTCACCCACATCCCAATAATATGCCACAGAGCACACCGAGTATCTCGAAAAGAGGAAAACTGAGATATCTTCTCCGAAAGTTGAAAATAAACTGGAGCTTTCGTACTCAGCATCGTTAGAGAGCAGATTTTTTCTCTGTAATAATGAGCAGCATCGTTTTCCCGCTACTTCGTTGAACATGTTGGTGGCCGTTTATTCGAAAGATACTTATAAAAACGTTGGAATTGGAAAATTTGGTAGCATTAAGTTTTTACACATCTCCGGGCTCTCACCTACTCTGTCTTTTTATTACGTATATTTATTATTTAAAATACTTGCTTCAGTTTTTCTACAAGGATAACTAATATAATTTGTATGCACATGTAAGATGCAATTCCTATTGTGTTGCACTTATTTACATATGTATTTCGCTATGTTTGATTGATATTTTTTGCATTGAAATCAGTGTTAACAAAGGTTGCATGTGAAACTATTTTTTTATCGGAAATGTGAAGAGAGTGCTTATATTGGTTGTATTCACTGAGGTGTTAAAGTTATATCGTACACTAGTGACAAAAAGTCATTTAACTGACAAGTGAAAGATAATCGATACCATATACAATATATTTGAAATTGCGTTTTCGAAACTATAAACGAATTTGGATTAAAAATCGCCAGTGTACGCAACGCCGCCGGAATAATTTGATCCTCATGGGAAGCCTAGGTAAGCTAACATAAACTACTTACAGAACCTTTTTAGAGTTTGTATAAGACTAGTGTGAGTCTACGACAAGGCTATCTATTTTTAGAGAAGGTATAGAGAAGAAGCTTCAAAGGATTGTTAAGTGACATTTATACTCAGGTGTTGCACTTACCGCGCCATCTAAGCTCGTACATTTTTAGCAAATGGTGTAGGTAAAATGGGGAAAAGGCTTTGTTTTGCGTCATCCTTTATAGAGCGGAAAAATGATAGTAGTTTAAAACAAGACCAATGTTAGGTAAAAAAAACGAAAGTTTTCCAGGAGAAAACAAGATAAGATATTTTCTCTTAAATATTATATTAATTGTTATAAATCTATGAATTCTATTAAGATTTAAGTATCTTTAACCCTATTACTTATTTCAAAAAGTAAAAAGATGCACAAAAAAATGTCGTTATAATTTACATTTACGATAAAGTTTATTTACTTAGTACTTTTCTGAAATTTCAACATAAATCAAAGCCTGTTGTAGTTTCAATATGTATTAATAAAACACTTAAATTTTAACGAGAGCAAAGTAAAACTATAGAAATTTTGAATGCCAGTATTTCAAATAAAAATTGTAAAACCACTATAAAACATAAAATGAGCAAAAAGCCGCTCCAGAATTTAAATTTTACACTGACAAATGAACGATGATATAAAAGATACGAATGTATATTCGTATATAGTTATCTATTCAATACACGAGAGACTGTGTGGATTTCTGTATAGTTAATCTCTGATTTTGATTCCTTTTGCCAACGCTAGCATTGGTTGACAAGAAATTTGGTTTCCCTTGTGGGTTTCTACCCAGTGACTTCCCAAAACCTTCCTTTTTCTGCTAACTAATGCTGGACATTGACATAGTATACTTATGTATGTGCCGCCGGCCGCCCTCCAGTCATATTTCACAAGTATTATCCCTTCGAAGACCTATATTCTGATACCTGAAATTTTTCTGACCTCTGGAATTTCTATGACCCACTTCAGAGACTACCGTCTCTGGTTTTCCGCCGCAATCCATTCGTAAATCACCACTATGTAGTGCCACTAGTATAGTGCTACCACTATTCTTTCAAGTGCAGAACATTGGTCCGGACCGGAGACTTCCAAGGTTGAGCCTAGCTTTGCCCCGGAATCCAACTCTCGCCCTTCGCGATGCGCTTATAAGAATACTCCATTATTTACTGATTGATTGATTGTCCAGTGCAATAGTATTTAGTTTTTTTTTTATATGTATATTAAAGGTTAGTAATGTTCGTAAAATTAAAGTTAGGTTATCTAGGTTTAAAGATCTAGGTGGCCACGGCGTAGTGGTAGTGTATTCGGTCATTGAATGAGAGGTTTGGTGATCAATTCCCGACCAGGTCCATTCAATTTTCACAGTATTAAAAATTAAATAATTCGCTCAGAAAGCACTTCGTGTATTTCAACATGAACGCGAAAAAAATACTGTGAATTCAAACGAATGCAAAAATCACACACAACTCTCTCCCCAATCGAATTGGATACCACCCATGGAGAATAAACATTGAAACCTAATATCACCTGAGTTTCAAATACCACTACACCAACTCTTTCCTATCCCTTCTTCTCTCTTCCAAAATTAACTAACGCCCGTGCCCTGTTAAACAGTAAAAGGGTATTCATATCCCCTTTGGCATGTGCAGATTATAAAAAAAAAAAAAAAAAACTAATTGGTAAAACAAACTCAATCACTTTAAGATAATTCTGTTGCACACAAGTTTTACGGAGATTTCCCAAGCAATAAGAATAGTTATTAAACTCCATTAAAAATAAAAATTTAAATTTTAATCAAAAGTAAACGACAAATGTTAGACTTCTAAATTGTATTCTGTTCCAAATCATTATAACTATTTCTTCTTATTTTATTCATCGTTTTTAAATTTTTTATAACACCAAATCGGTCCATTTTCTTCAAAATATTTCGAGCAAAATTACCTATTTTATTTTGAAACCTTACAGAGCTGAGAATAACTGTCTGAAGTAACTATATTATTAGCTTTATCGTGGTTAAATAGGCTTATTCTTGGCTGCTGTATTACACAATAGGTTTACTTAAATACCTATGTGTACGTCGTACGAATGTTCTTACATTCAACGCGCATTGTTTTTCTTATGTTGGCATAGAGTGCAGAAAGAATAAATCGTTGGAGTTCAAGTAATTTTCTATATTATTTATTTGTTTTAGTTTCCTAGATCTGATAGATAAATGGGAATTCCTAAGCGGAGCGATATTTTCCATACTGGATTTGATTAATGATTGTTGAAATCGATTTTTTATTTAAAATAATTATTCAAAGAATATGTTAATTGGGAAGTTTTTTACTACATGTATGTCTTACAAAATGCTGTGGTCACGAGCGATAACCGCTTGAGTCAATTTCTTTAATTTGAGAAAAAAGCGGTAGAAGTTTTGATTTTCTGCTATAATGTATGGAATATTGAGATTTTAATTTTGGCTTTTTGTCCCTATAAAATGAAATGAAATATTTACAGTGCATACTTTAAATATTGGCCAGTATTATGGCATACTTAACTTTTTAAGTCTTAAGTCTCTAACTCAAGGTATTGAACTTATGATATGTAAAAACACTAGACTCTACGATAAAGTGAACAATTAAAAACCAAGCCTGTTTACGTTTTTGAGAGAGTTCATGTTGCTAAGGTTGAATTTAAACAACAAAATAGAAGGATCCGACAGTAGAAAATACTTATAGACCAAATACGATACCAACTGTTTCTAGCTAACTAAGAACTGTACAAGATCGGGTATCCATTTCTCATTCACGTTTTAGAGATGTCAATGTTTTACAAAAAATTTGGTTCACATATCAAAAGTTCACGTTTACGCCAACGGCAGACGTTTGTATAATGAATGTTTCTATATAGACTATATTATTTGGTCTACATTGACGAAACGTGATTAGCGGTTCAAATTATTCAGGTTTAACTCAGCATCATGTTGTAAATAGTTTACTGTGTTTATACATATGTATAAAGAAGGTCCACTTGACAGAAATTAATAAAACTTCGGGAATATGGACATTTTGGCTTTTGAGAAACATTTTTGAGAATGGGTGCCAGATGAATAACTCTAAATAAATAATAAAATATCAATCTAAAAATATATCCTTTGTTCCATAACATTCGGAATTTGTTTACCTAAATTGCTTCAATCAAGCTGTCATTACGTTCGGATCTTTGCAAAACGCAATCATCACAAATCAACAGGTTCAACAAACATCAAGCCTGCATACCTCAGATTCGATTCCAAATAGCTTTCGTTCAACACCGTTCTTAATTTTGATTAAAGATTTATGATTATTATCATACCTCAAAGAGAATATTATATCGCACAGTAACACACGCATGGTTTGACGTATGCAACACCATATTGCTTGATTAAAACCTAGTAAATTGTTTCCCATCATCAGCACACAAGTTTTCACTGAGTAAATAACATAAAAAAAAAAATTCAATTCGCACGCAATGTGCTTTGTTTAAAGCCATATCTATATGATTACCATTATATCTAGATTAACGCGTAAACTATCTAAGTTGTCAGAAATAACCACATGACTGAACAATCAAGTCAGGAAGACGTTAAAATACATAAAAAAAATATTTAAATATAAAGGAAATAGATGTATGCTCGATGTTAGTTCATAACATTCCCCCTGCCTATCCTATTTTTATCATCATCACCCTGTCCAATAAACTCAACTTCGAGGCCATGCTTTTTATTTAATTAACCTGAGAAAAGAATATATGTAAGTATATAAAAAATATATTTAAAAAAGGAACGAAAATCTCAACCCCTCGTTCCGCAAGGGATGCTTGTTTTGTGGAGAAAAATCTGAAAATCATGTGCGAAATATAAACGAAATATTTAATGTGATCTGTGCCAAAAACGCATTTTAAATATGTTGTTACAAATTTAAAGCAAAAATCAGCGTTTCATTTCTTCAATGGCGTTACACTAAACAGTCTTCATCAATTGACATTACATGTTATTATCTGTCTATAAGATTGCTCATGCGGGTGGTCACCATCCTAGTACATACATATGTATGTTATTGTTTTATGAGCTTTGAACCCGAGAAGAGGAACATTTGTTTTAATTTTTCATGTCAAAAAATAAATACTCAACTGTGTGTGCTCGTATTCATAAAATAAGAAGAAAGGAAAGAATATATTTTTTTGGCTACTCGCAAGCGATTTATATTCTTTTTTTCTGTTTTTCTTTTTTTTTATACCGCAGACTCTATATAAAAAATGTGTTTTCCTATTCACAAAAATATATGATCAACAGAGAAAGAAAAACAAGCAGAGAATGGAACTACCCACGCTTTGAAGAGGGCAGACACAATACCCTATACACGGATGCGAGTATGGGTGTAAGAGTCGACTATAAGGGGTTGAAGAAAAATACACTTGGCTATAATAGTCCTTCCACTTGCGTCATATTTCTAGAGAATCCCTACATCTTCATCTAGTTATTTATGGACAAAATTGATTTGTTATTCCTAAGTGTGGGTTCGTTTGTTAAGATTAAAAACGTGTTATATGCTTCCAAGCATAATATTGTATAATTTACATATTCGTACAGAGGTTGGACTTTATCTATTTTGAGCATAAGACAGTTGCGAATTTATTTTCCTCTACACAAGATACATACCTATATGTATGTAGGTATGTATATTCCTAATTCTGGGAAACAAACTACGTCAGCGAGTGGAGAGAAAATCGTCATCGTTGTGCGAGCCGTTTCTTTTATATCCAACATACGCACGCAGATGTCACCAATCCCATTGGATTGGAATTAATGAAGTCTTTGGCAATTTTGTGTCCTAATTTTGTTCACCCGTAGTGTATTAAGATTTTGTGTGGAAACCCTTCTCTTTCAAAGTGACGTCAGTAGTGCTTACCTCATGGATATATAGGTACATGTGTATCTACATTCAATTATGGTTATTTGCTGCAAGTGAGTAATCTGGTTGTGGGCGGTTTCAATAACAAAATTAACGTGCTATTGTGCGTTATTTTATAAACAATGAAGGATAAACTAAAACGTATGAGATCTCTGCAGCTTGAGACTCATAAATTGCACATCTCCACTGAGTAGTATGTTTGGATAATAAATATCTCTGTTGTTGCATCATTATTTTGAAATGAGGTATATTATTTTGATTTGAACCATAATTTATATTCTAACCCACACGAGGAATTCTGAAGGTCAATGGAACAGGACATGGTAACGTGGATATTTTAGGATTGAGAATGATGGTTACCTTAATTTTTCTTTTTTGTCGCATATGTCTATTTCGTTCCCTACACAAATTAGAGTATACTCGGTCATTTTAATAGGAGTAAAATTATCGTACATATACATTTTTACGAGTACGGAATGGACATACAGTTTAATGGATGCTTGGATGTTTCTCAGACGCTCACAAAAAGTGGGGTCGTGGTTTTAATGGATTCAAATTTGGGACCTCATGCATCCATGGTAGTCCAATGCACTAAACACTGAGCCACGGTACCCACACTTTCCCAGTTTTGTATCCTGCAATGTTGAGTTAAGTGGAGATGTTACACAGAAGGTTTCCGGGATTTTACTCTGGCTGTAAACCCTTCTTAGAAACTTAAACGCCTTTTTTACTATTAATGTAGCAATTGTACCGCTATATGTTTATTTGTTACATCTCACATAACTTCGAATCACTTCGATTGTGATGACCTTACTCTATTTTCTCTACTTTTGGAGTCTCTGCTATACGAACACTGATTGCTATACTCCTCATCGATTTGCTGATAGTCATTTGATCTGATTTTCTTTGTTGGTGGTAGGATGATCAACTCTATTAATACTATTGCTTTCAAATTCATTAATTAGGCCTTAATGGGGGTGTTTGAACGGTTTCACTTGGAGCACCTCTCCTCTCAGTTATAATTGAATAGGCGTTAGGCGGCTGCGGCGAGATTAAGGCAAAAAGAGATTTTGCTGTATTTCAGTAGTCATCAAAGCTCTCCTTATCGTGCTGCTTAGGAAAAACGGTCCATAAATTGTTGGAGAGGATTCCTGAATCTGTCGGTAGTGAATATAGTTAGCTGTGTGGTGTCGAAGTTCTAAAAACTGACATCTGTACGTACATATGTACATAAAAAGTTTGGCTTTTATATGCAGTGGAACTCGCCTATAGCGACTTTTGTTTTTATTTAGTTGTTTTTCTATATACATATTATTTTCTAATCAATGTCCCTCGAAATATACTTACTCCTTAAACACATTACTCCCATTCTGGTTATGAAGAATTCGACCTGCAATCGCACTTGCAACATTTACTGTTGTAAATAAAAAAGTAGTAGTAAAATTGTACAAGTTTCAAACGTTCCTAAAGATTCAATATTCAACCTTCATAAAGGGTAAGCAAACCATTTAAAATTAATCATGGGTATGAAGAGTATTTTACAATATGTATTAAGAAAAATAAATAAGTTAAATTAAAAAATTCAGACGCCTATGGCTGTCTAGAGAAGCTTAAACACGTTTTACGATCAGCCAACAGACCACACAACCCGGCAATCTCTTTGTTTTTTCCTTGAACATTTATTTCAAATATTATTATGTGCGATATTAATGTTTTTCCTAATAAAAAGTGGCACCGAGATCCTATACAAACATTTTAAGCTAGACATTTCCTTTCGGAAAAAATTAACGAATCCATTTGCTTAAACATTCAACTGCGTCAATAATTGTGGGCGCATATAAACAAAATGACCATCGTTAAATTATTAACGAGCCGCACAGGTAATTTCGATGGTGTTAACCATTTTGGTGATTCATCTCATTAAATACTGATGAATGCCCACAGTTCAATCAGAATCGTTAGCAACGGTATTTACTGCAAAAATAGAAGAAACAGAATAAAAGAAAAACATAAATAAACAAAAGAAAAATTATAAGACAGCAATAAAAAGCGGAAAATCCAATGAAATTAACTCGTTTTAAAAGTGAGAGAAAAGCTAAAAATGAGATCACGAATGCGATATAAAAACGAATAACGAAACGTTATTCCAAATTACCATTAATAAATAAACAAAACTTTGAATATAAACTAAACATAATAAATCGTATTTAGTTGGTAATGCCTGGATACAAAGATTATTCGGATGACGATGTTACAACTTGCGAAAGATCGATCCAATTGAAGATTCATCCACGAACCTCCGAATTCGATCAGATTCGGTGAATATTTTTGATAACCCACACGCTATTTCGAGAGCCAATGGATCCTAAAATAAATCCTATATGTTTATCGGCTACCTCTCCATCCCACTAGTAAATATTGAAGAGGAAATACGTGTGTAGAGACATGTGCTAGGAGAACTACAAAAAGAAAACTCAACTTTAAACATAAAAAAAAAAAAATTGTTTCTTTTCGAAAAAAAAAAGATTTCGACCAAAGCAGCGGGTGCCGTGGTGATGGTTAACATTTAAAGGAGCTATAAAATTAAAATCAAAAGTGGTTTCTCATGACTTGCAGCGAATATACGCATGCATATACATTTTGCACAACGATCGGTCGCCCATCGCGTATGAGTAATATTTTCAGATAACGTTTCTAGAGTATTTATGAAACACATGGACTGTTTTTCATTTCAGCGACACACAAATTAAGAGATATTGCCAATCAACAAGGCCATAAAGATTATTTTGGTATTTTCAAAGTTTGTTTTCACTTTAAAGTTCGTTCAAGTGCCATCGAGCAGAACAAATTCACTGATTTGGAAAAAAGAACAAGTACTCGTACAATTCACTGCGTAAGTAGTATTTGTGGCAATTCAATTGAAGAAAGTCGTTTATATGACTAGACGCTGGATAGCTAGATATGACATATTGACTTAAGTCATATAGCGATTGCTATAACATGAGTGCAGACTATTTTCTGATAAGGAAACGACTTTACTGTTTGTAAAGAAATCTCAGTTCAGGTTATCATTTAAACGAAATGAATTTATAAGTAGATCTAGTTAGATAAGGTGCAGTTTTGAAATGCAAATACCTATATATTTATGAGTATTTAATAAACGATTGAAAATCCATTTATGACACATGACATACTAAAACGAGTATCTATATTTGTTTTGTCTATGTTGGACAAATAGGTATTGATGGATGATGGCTACAATCATTGTGTGGGCATAAATTAACCTATCAATCATAAGGTGACAAAAATCTCAATGGTTTTGTCAAATAAATCGACAGTGTCTTAACATTCCGCCAAGGCAAGTTGTGTGTTTTACGGGTTGAATAAGAATGGAAAAGAGCTGTCACTTTGTGGTTTGTAATGTCATAAAATACATAGTTAATTACAAGAATTCATAGCGTATTTGTATTCGTGTCTATTGAAATATATAAATGTACTATTAGTAAACATCAAAAACAACGTCATATAATGAATAACCAATGACTTCAATACAAAATGTAATTTACACTGCTCCTCGAGACACATGCCATTTAATAACTCATAATACATCAAAGGTCCTGTATTTTTATGTTTTAATTGTGCGTCTTTTAGAGCACACTTTACGGTATGTAAAAATCTGTTCTACTTAGACAAGTCACACAGTCTGGAAAATCATTATGATCCATTAAAAACTGGCGGAAATAAGAATACAAAATATCAAAGTAAAAACATATTTTGATTTAGTTCTTGACATCAAATTCGCATTAAAGAAATAAATAAAATAATGTCCTGTGTTTGTCATGTAGATTGGTTATAAAAATTAAAGCATAACCAGTTAAATATACATTTATGTACGAACACACGAAGATATAAAAATGACAATTTATTTTCTCACCACATTGAAATAAAGAAACATTGTTTTTTGACTCCTGGAAAAATACGAACAACACTAAAACACGAATGATTAATGGTTTTCCTTTGATGTGATTAAAAAAAAACAAACGAAATAAAAAATAAATAAGCAACAAAGTTCCAGATAAAAATCAGGGCGCCAAACCGTCTCAAACATCGAGTTCGCAAAAAGAAGCCGCGTCACGCATAGGAAAATAAAAGCAGACAACAACGCCATCGAAAGTATCAAAATTCAGTAATTTTCCAAGAATATCCGAATTGATATAATGTATACATTTGTAAATAAATAAAAAATTGTAAAATCTCTCTCAATGTGCGATCTGAAAATTTTTACTTTTGATTTTTATGATCATCCGAACCGGCGCGGCGAACCGCCCAAAGTATGCCTAACACATAATTTCTAGACATGAAAAAATCAAATGAACTTTATGTCCCATAACGAGAAAAAAATATGTACATATAAATATCCTTGGCAATGTCCTGTAGCCTGCAAGCAGAACAAATTTGTTCCTTTCTATTGTAATTAGTTAATTTGAGTTTAATTTTTCAAAAACGATGGAAAAGTGTGAAAAACGAAAAGCACCAATTTTTAGTAGGCAATAATTTTGGCCAACACAATTTCAAAATAATTATAAGCGAAAGACGGGGGTGTATGAGGGAAACGAACATCAACGGCAACGGCAACGGCAACGCCAACAACAAGCGAAGCAAGCAGTCTTTTGGACATTTTTCGAAAATAGAAAAATATCCTCTGTGAAGCAACGATATTAGTGTGCGTTGTGGAAATTTTAAGCTGGCGGGCATTGCTGACGTCAATTGAGTTTGGAGAGTACATTGTATGTGTGTTTGTTTCGGTGGGGCATGGGGTAGCGCGACATCAATAGCATTGGTTTAGCAATCAAGCAGCGGCAGTCAGTGCCACCGACAAGTGTGCGGGATAACATAGTTTTTTATTTGGCTTAAAGCCGCGTTGTGAAATAATTCGAAGTGGAATTCAAATAACGTCTATTTTATTACAGACAATTAGCGATTTTACTACGAACAAATGTAATGCTTCTTACTAATTTGTTTGTAGTAATTAATAAGACATGATATAAGTTATTTCCGGTGTGACCAATTGCGCTACCTATCCTGAAATCCTTTCACAATAAAAGAAAAAAAATGTCGATCGTAAGTAAGACGTCCGCTAAAACACTAATTAAAATGACAAGAAATTATGTCCAAAATTTTATGACCACCTACTTTGTGAATTTGAATATTAAGATGTTGCCTATACCTATGTATATGTATGTATGTTCCGTCGATTGACTCCACTCTGTTTCCATCTTAAACTTGTACATACCTAAATACGCGGTGCAATTACGAGTACGAGTACCTTTGGCTACATTTGCATTTTGAATCTTTGTGCATACAATACACTCGTATGTATAGTATGATATGTAGTGAGATGTTTAAAATATCTGCTTGTACGGCTCTTTGTTTTCTGTTTTTCTTTCTACCGAATACTGCCCCATTGGTGTTCATTTTAAATCCAATTAATTATACAAAGTCAGAGACCTGGAGGAATTTATGAGTAGAAAAGATTTTCTTTAACTTTTTTGTTTTAATTGTAGGTAGAATGATACTGCGACAGCGTTTGAAGTTATATTTTTAAAACTTAAATTATTATTTTTGAACCGTTAATATATTAAATGATTTAATAACGTTGTTGGCATTAAAAGATGACAAATATCTAGAAATAGGTACTCATGATCAGGTCTTTGCTGAAAAATTAAGTGATATTGCGTAAGCTTGTGCGGATTTTGTTTTCTGATCTGAAAAATTATATTTTGAAGTAGATAGGTAAGTAAGTAGGTAGATATGTATGTATTTACTTATTTATCACAGGAAAAAGAAAAACAAAATTAGTTTGTATATTGTTGTCTAAATAATTGCCAAGAGAATACATAAAGACGCATTTCAGAGTTCTCAAGCTCTAAGAGTTAAGAAAAAACCGAATTAACGATATCCATGACACATTAGTTGTGAAGTGAATATTATGTTGATGTATGGATTCTCATGCTTTCACATCATGAACTAACGCGAACATATAGAAAAGCAACACTGTAGGTACTCAACGTATTCTTAAATTATACATTTTCTTATAATCTTCATTTCACCCCCAGTTACAAATTTGGATAAATAAAAAACGTTCTAAAGCTTGAAGATTTTCGGAGTAAAAAATGTGTGCCATTCATTATAATGATGATAATAAAATTATTTATTAGCCCATCGAACAAGAAATTTATCCTTAAAACCTTAAAGCAATGTGTAAATTCTTAAACAGCAGTGTAGTCATAATTATAAAATTAAGTCTCTGAAGCACTCTTAATCGTAATATTTTACCTTCTTAATGTTTTATGTCATAAAATTGGTTTGTTTTTTCATTGCAGAAAAACGCCTTTCCTTTCGCATCATGAAGCTTACTGAGGGTCTGACAAACAACAATAACAATAGCGGCCATAATAATAACAACCACATGAGTACTAACAATAATGGTAGCTCTACAGGTGGTAGTGGAGCCAAAATGCTAGACGTACCGAATGCGACTTTTACACGTCGCACCAGTATATATAAAAAACCACCAGAAAGTACAGATGGGGGTATTATACATATCATCCCAGAAATAGACTTACCATTGATGACGTTTTCCGATCAATACACTATCGAAAGGACCATCGCTGAGGGATGCTTTGCGAAAATTCTTCTCGCATTGCATCGGCCGACGAATACTCAAGTCGTTCTGAAGGCAGTACACGCTGAATTGACTACACTCAAGGACTTCCAAAAAGAATTTCACTACAATTATCAATTGAGCCATCAAAGAAACATCTTAAGTGCTTACAATGTTGCTTTCCAGACGAAGGACTATTATGTTTTTGCTATGGAATATGCAGCTTACGGTGATTTAGCGGCAAATTTGGGGGCAAATGGCCTGCATGAAAGCGCTTGCAAGTTGATCTCAGAACAACTGAGCTCGGCTTTAGGATTTATGCATTCAAAACACTTGGTACACCGTGATCTTAAGCTTGAAAATGTTTTAGTATTTGCTCCAGATTTTTCAAGAGTAAAGTTATGTGACTTCGGCGCGACGACGAAGAAAGGAATTCTAGTACACAAAGTGAAGCATACTTGGGTGTCGTTTGTACCCCCAGAAGTGATAGAAATTGTCAAACACGAACGTTTCATTTGCCGAACGAGCAGCGATTCATGGCAATTTGGTATTCTTTTGTACTCTATTTTAACCGGCAGTCCTCCATGGAAATCAGCAGATTGGGTAAAAGATGCTAGCTATGCTTCCTTCATGAAGTATGAAGAGAGAAAGACAACAAAGATTCCCGATAATTTCCGTAGATTCTCTCCTCGTTTGATGCGATGCTTCCGAAAATATCTTAGTCACGATCCTGAAGACCGTTGTAAGATTACTGAAATTACCAAATACATGAAAGATCGTTGGGTGGAGTGCAAAGTCTCGTCTTCCAAATCAGCTACTCTCATATCTCCGCAGCCAGATCAGGACTCATGCATATATCTAAATCAACGAGAAACTAAATCCTTCTCCGATGAAAATAAGAGTCGACTTAAGAGGCTGATGAGCAGCTATGGACTTGAAGCGACAATTGATCAAAGCGCGGTACGAAGGAGAGTTCTTGACTGGCTTTCCACCTGTGATAACAATTTTGACAAGGAAGTCGAGAGCTTAGTTCTGGATATTAGCCAAAACGATTTAGGCACAGATTTTCAGTAGAGCTGTCCCAAATTTAAAAACTCGGGAATTTGTATTTGGAAGCTTGTTCCTTGGTTAATTTTGTGAAACACACGGACATTGGCCGCTGTAACTAGCATACCAAAGCGTCGATTTTTCGACATTGTTTTCTTGAATTGGACCATTCACAAATGTGCTTAAAATATTTGACAATAAGTGGGTGGAGTATCCTGTGACTTTCTCCGCCCAGATCCGGGCCATAGTAGGAACAAACGAACGTAGGGCATTAGGCGACGAAAATATGAAAACATTAAAACGTACCATATCACATGTCATGCGATGCAATTAAATTTGTAAATATAAAGTTTTGTTTATACATACATACATATATAGTATGGGAGTGTTGCGGAAGTGTTTAGCCTATTGGCTTTGTAGTGGCTACCTATTTCAACCGTTTTGAGGTTGAGTGCCATTACCACAGTAAGCCATTATGAATACTTTTCGATAATTTCTTGTAAGCTTATTAATCATATGTGTACACCACTGTTTTATTTTATTTTTCTTGTAATTATTTTATATATAACAAATTTGTGATCGTATCGTAATATTTAGGCAAATTTTCGTCACATTATAACTAGACTATGTACTAAATAAGGCTGTAAATATAAATTATAATTTTTATAAACGATAGAATCTAAGTCAGCGTTCGTACAAAATACATTTATAAAAAATGTATAGAAATATTTAGCATTTTGCTTTTATAACATAACATAGTTTATATGTGTAAAAATGTATTTTGTAAACTTTGTAATAAATACTGTTTTTCATTGATAAATACAGAAAACATAAAGAAAAATAAATATTAGGGAGCAAATATTGCTTACGTGGTTGTCAATTTTTGAACACATACAATTATAATATTCATAGATCTAATTGTTTATACTAATTATACTAGCTGTGTAAAACAAAGGTCCATTAAAAAATGTATACAAATGTAAATACAAATTGCTAGCAGGAAGTAGACCTAGCTATCTAATCCAAGATGTGCACCAGTGGAATAACGAATATGTGATGTGTAGTTATGTATGTAAATGTTTCGATTGAACTTTATAATTAAAATTAAGAAATACATTCATATATGAATATATACAATATATATGTGTACGATAACGTGTTTCAATATTGAAAAGTTCTTTTGCCTCGTCGTACTCGCTTTATTTGATTTTTGTTTTGATCGTGTGATGTCTGTCATTGGATGAAGGCTATTGATCTATTTCGCACCGAGAAATAACGTGTGGTATAATTTTGGAGGATGAGGAAACATCTTTGATAGAGTGCTGATTGATTAGCAGTTGTTTTAGATTTTCTTTTGTTTTGGCGTTAAACGATTATTTGCATTGAGAAATCAAATAATAGATTTGATTATTCAAATATTCTTGATGACGTGCCGTGAGGCAGCTAGCGCATTCTTTTATGAATTTGGTAACGTTATAAGTTTGAGTATTTAAATATAATATTATAAGTATGCATTCCAAAGCAAAAGTGTTTTTTAAATTCTAGCATCCGATTTAGAGAGAAGAATTCTGAGTAGTCATGTGACGTTACTTACTTTCAGCGCTCATGGAATGGAGATATTTTTAATTCATTTTAAATACAAGTTCTACGATTACATGCTGAATGCGATAGTTGATAAATACCCAGCTCTTTTTGCAAAGGGAATTTTGTTTGATAAATTTTTAGATGAAAGCTAGGAATTGGTGACATACTGAAGTAGGGATGTTACGGAGGTGGTTTTATCGGAGTCGGTATCGGAAGCCTCATATCAACTTCCGCGGAGTCGATCAAATTGTTAAAAATAAAATTTGAAGAATTCAATTTTCATTAGAAAAGCAATATAAAAAAATACAAAGTTGTCACTTAACAATAATATAGTTTGTATAGACAAAATTACAGAGTAATAGCTAACAACTCTAATCTGTTTCGTAGTGGGTTATAAATCAAACCAGCTCCATTGAATAATTGTTCGCTTGGAACAGACAGATCCTGGTGGAGCCGACAAAAATTGTCGTACGATTGCCTTAAAAACCTGTAACTTTGTATTCACTATCCATCACACCAAAGGATCTTCTGTCCATTTGAGACGCTTTTCTCTATATGTTCCTTTTAAAGCGCTGTCCAAATGAAAAGTTTGTTAACCGCAGTAGAATCATTTTCGGAACTATCCTCCTCTTCATCATTATACATAAGAATATTGGCCAGACAAGAAAGGAAACTAAGTTCGAGACTCAGAACTAATGATGGGCTTATCAAATCAATTACTTTTTGTCGTTCGTGTTCGTCGGTCTTCCATTGTAATTATATCGGAACCGGAGCCGGATTCGAAGGTGCAATTTTAGCCGGAGGTTCTGACATATCGGATTCCGAGTCGAAGCTCCGCATCATCCCTATACTGAAACATGCCCCTTCAGTCACTTCACAGCATAGTGGAGCTCATTATCCCCATGCACCTACTTAGATCATCTCGAACACAATTTTAAATCATAAAAAGTCCATTGGAGGCCTAAGTGTCAAAATGAAATTTGGTCAGAGTAAACAAATCAAATCCGGTAGTATCCGGAAAGACTTTCTGTGTAATATTTGTTAAAAAAAAAGCATAAGAAGGTTATTGATATGCAGGCTTTTGCCGTGCACAAAAATTAGTTTAAAGGAAGGAAATTTTCATATAGACCAAAAAGGTATTTTAATAGGAAAATGTATCTCCGAAAAATACGAAACTAGTAAAGGATACGTTAATGAGAGGCGACAATGAAGAAAATATTGTTTTTTAATTTTATATTTTCTGTTACTAGTTCTACGATATTTGGGCTACTTATTAGGCAATGATTTTGGGCTACTAAATTTCTGAAAGTGAGCGCTTAAAGTTCTGAACTTTCTGGTAATCCTGAGCCGTGTATGCTTAATCTCTTACTAAGCAACGCTTACCAGTAATAACTGATTAGTGCGTTGGACCACTGTGACAGAGAGTTAAAATCCGAAACCAAGAAAATACCATCAAAGTAGGTAGGTCCCTTATGTGCATGCTGAAATGTACACCATGCCCAACATGTACAGTTGCAAGGAGCTAGGCATTGGCGTTCTATAGAATGGTTATAACCGAGAACAAAAAATTCCGATCCCTGAATTGTGACCTTGCAGAGCTTAGACGGAATCGGCAGAGCTTCTCTAGATATCAGAGAAATGTCGGAATTGATTGTTTTCTAGAGTTCGAATTTTTTCACGAAACCAATATCACAGGGGCAGGTATAAAAGGTATGGTTGCCTACGATGGATTATGTGATTTTTATAATACATTTGTTACGCCATGTTTTTATTTTTTTAATGGTAAAAACAAGGTAAACCAAATTTGCTAAATATATACATATATGTAATTTAAACCAAACGTCCACTTCATCATAAGGTTAATTCGATTGTGATATAGATTTATATTTAAAATATATAGAACAAAGAAAATTTTAATGTATTGCAAGTAACATGAATTTTAAACAAAGGATCCTAAAATGTATAGTTACGTTAAATTTGCATCTAATAAATAATATTTAATTTATGTTTTCTCTATTTCTCTGCTGATCGTATTTTTGTGGGGGCATTGTTGTACCGGGTGACCATTTTAATTTTGATTATTTATGTGTATGTATGTTGAGTTCGTTTTCCATAGAAAAAAGAGGGGCAAGTGTCGGGGATTCAGCCCAAGTATAGTAAGACGGATGGATGGTGATTATTTATGGAGCCATAGCATGGGCAAAGCGAATTAGTCACAGCTCGGGATACACTAAAGAAAGTATGTATATACTTGTCCAACCGCAGCCATAGAGTAGTGGAAGTACCTAAGTACACCCAAAAAAAAGGTGTTGTAAAAATAGAGTAAAACGCTGTATATTCTACTGCAATCATTGTCAGAATCGACCCGACAATTTTCGTTGTAAATTTTACAGAGGTGTGGTTGTAAATTTAACAATCTAGTTGTGAAAATGACAGCTAAAATTGTAGATTTCACAGCATTTTGCTGTCGAACATCTGTAGAACAGCTGTAGAAACAACAACAATTTGTAAAAAAAAATCGCTTAAGCTAAAAGTTCTAATTTATTGGTATGGTGCGAGAAATGGGTGGAAATAGCTTTTACAATCCAATTAGATGGTTCTTGTCCAAGAAATACTTAGTGTGTGCTTAAACCGAATTATATAATTGCATTTACTTACAAAATGTGAAAAATGTTTGGATCTGGCTGGGGTTGAACGTGGAACCTCTCACTCGGCGACTGCATACACTACCACAACGCCATGGCCTCTGAAAATTATCATGCGAATATTCTCAAATGGTATCTACTTTTTACGTTTTCGTAATAGATGCCGAATCTAAAACTTTTAGTAATTTCTACAGCTCCTGCTGTAGTTACCACAGCAAATAGCTGTAGATTCTACAACATTTTGATGTAGATTTTACAAATTCATATCTGTAGATTTAACAGCCGAAATTGACAACGTGCTGTTGATTTTACAGTTGGGGATTGTAGTTGGTTTAACAACTTTGTTGTAAAAATGAATGCATTCGCTGTAAAATCTACAAAAATTTGTTAATTTAACGAGATTCGCTGTTAAATACACAAATCTACAATGAATTGTTAAATCTACTGCCTTCAATTGTAAAATTTACAGCGCTTTTTTTTTTTGGGTGTAGGTATGAGGCAAGCAGAGTGCATCAACCTAAATAAGAAAAACATACATACGCTATTTTATATTTACGTGAATTACGTATGTATGCAATATTGTACAATTTTACCATATAGGGCGAAGTAACGTTTATTTTGTTTGTTGGCCCTTGCACTATGCCCCTTCCTTCCTTTAGTAGGAGCTGAGTGTTGGTCGTTTAACACACAATTTCTAAAAAAAAATATGTACGGGGAAATACTTTCCTGTCAGCTCTTTAGAGCAATTAAGCTTCTGCTAAGACGGGTGACTTGGGTCCGAATTGGATCAGAAACGCTAACAGCCGTGGAAGTCATATGCATGAAGTTGTATCAAAATAATGCCATGAACCAATCTTCATCACTTTCGACTTTAAATTAAAAGACGCCATTCGCTGGGCTCAAGATTCTTACCTACTTCTTAAAACGAACTGACAATTTCATGGCAGAAACAAACAACGTCTTATGCCGAAAACTATGTTGAGAACCTCACATGTCGTTTTCTAGCAGTAATTTACTTGTGTTGCCAATTCTTTTAGTTTTGACGTTAATAACTCTACTTTTAAGTCATAAGACCCGGGTTAAATCATTCAATTCGCCTTTTTCGTGGTTGCTTTGTTTCTTCGTCAGTTTCGGACAAGACTTTTCCACTTTCACTTGACAGTAAATTTTCTTACCTTTTTGGAGTCTGGCACTGGAACATTTCAAGATTCAAATATACAAGGCAGTGTTTTTGAGTTTTTTGAATTTTGAAATATTAACTGTACACAAATAGCAACCATTTTTTTCATTGGAATTATAAATGCCATCCCCCGCATCAAAGCTATTTATCAATAATAAAAGAAAAAAAAAAAACTCAATTGGGTGGGAAAACCTCGGTTTTAGTAAAATTTAAACCTTTTTATTGTAAACAGTATTGCACGCAGACAGTATAAATACAAGTATAAATATTTTTATGGTGTTTTTCTTTAAAAAAAAGCAAATAATTCGATATTTCTATGTCGTTTGTTTCGTTTATTCTATAGGAATATTATCCTTTATGACCTATAAATAGAAAAAGAAAAGAGTACGTGAGGATCATCTTGAAGAGTTAAAAATTAAATGCCAACAGGGTTTTTGTTATTAATTGAAGTTAAATTATTTAGTTCAAACCTTGGAGCACATATTTCGATAAATCTCATCTGTATCCCATGGTCCTCGTTCGGGTAATGGTAGTCCTCGTCTTCGAAGCTCCTGCACACAGTCTGTGAGATCAAGTATTGGGAGCGGGTCAATGCCAGCTTTTGCCACCTTCGCTGCTAAATACTCAACATAGTGTTGGCTAGAAAAAGAAAACAAACAGGAATTCTGAGTATCAAATTTAAAAAAAAAAACATACAAATAATTTCTCACCGACAGAGTCCAGCATGATTTTGTTGGACATCAGCGTTGCACACAGTATCGACTAACCCCTTGGGAGTTTCTTTCTGCAATGGAATGGGACATTTGGACGTAGAACTGGCGCCATTTGTTTGATCAGAGCTAATTGGATCTACATCATAAGCAACATTGTTCTGTTTTAGAAGATTCTGCAGTTGCAATGGGTTTTTATCTCGCAAATAGAAAAGGCAACTGCGAGGATGATGTGCATGTAGGCCTAACTTTGAGCAATACGGTGAAATACCGCATTTAGCACCCATCATAAAAGGCCTGCTGCAACCGAAGCAAAATTCAAATTTGCACTGCGTGCAAGTGAAATGCATACATCCCCCTCTAGCAAGAGAATACTTAAAGTGGCACTTTGGACAATCGATTCCATTTGTAGCTAAATGGTCAGCAACTCCTTTTGCTTGAACTTCTGGATCATTGGCATCTTTCCATTCTTGGAACTTGTCACAGGATAGACCTTCATGTTGTTTTTCCCACTAAAATAAAAATATATGATTATGAATAAAATTCTTGGGAATTTTTCAAAGAATATGCTTACAGTTTTTCGGCATTGGCTGCAGGTTACCGATCCACAGTCAGGACATATGAGTCTCTTTTGTTTTGGCCTTGCAAAGAATCCGGACGAGCACTGTATGCACCACTTGAAGTTTGGATCTTGCATCAATGTTCTGTCTCGCAGCTTCCTCTGAAATAATTCATGCACCCCAGGTTCAACGATACTTTTGAGAAATATGTCCAGATTGGAGAAATATTCCAGATTTTCATCTTCATTGACATTAGAATCATGCAACTCAGGTGTCTTGCAGAATGGACAATTGCAGTCGTTGATACTTCGGTCTGTGATCTAAAAAGAGGAAGTAAGATATAAATAATGAATATGAATTGGAAGCTGGGCTGTAGGGATTTTACCTGAATTGTAAAATAGTTCTTTGCACATTCCTTACAACATTTATGCGTACACTTAAGCATTGAGACAATCTGATTCATTGGATAAGATCCCATGCAGAGTTCACAATCTTGTTGCAAAAGAGATATAGCCTGATCCAAGTCACAGCATTCCCTTGCTGCCCAAACTGCGACGTCTTGCTGAAATTTCATGCCAACCAGGGCAGCAGCTAATTGCGCTTCTGCGAGGTTTGCCACCAATTGCTCATCAATTAATCTCCTGGCCAAATCCTAAATAAAATTTAGTGAGCAACTTTTTGCCCTTTGATCAGTTAAGCTTACCTCAGGTCTTTCAACTTCGGGCTCCTGGATGCATGGATATGTCCTAAAGACGGGTGCACTTTGCTTTCTTAAACGCACTTCAACTGGTTGTGGTGCTTCGTCTTCGGATGTTGTTTCCTGGTAGTCATCGTCGCTGAAGCATGTTTCGTGGTATTTCTTTTTGGGGACTTTAGTGATCTTTGGTTGGGTTCTGGACCTTTGAACGGGATGTTGGGCGGTTACTTGAGTGAATCTTGATATTGCCTCTGTTATAGATTTTTTTCGAACAAGTTTTGGAGGTTGAAGTTTTTGTGGCGCTGATGAGGGCTTAGCTAGCTGCGATTGCTTATTAAAGAGCTCCTGTTGAATGGCACGCACCGAAGAAATACCAATTGGTGCAGGTCCTGAAAAGGACTTTGATCTGGTAGGAATTGAAGTTGACTTTGCGTTTCCCTTGGGCTTGGGAATTTTACTAGCCGATTTATTAGGAGGTGATTTTCGGGGGCTTGAGTCTTTAGAAGTGCTAGGGACATCATAATTTTCTTCTCTCTTATTAAGAAGTGATTTTTGCGGATTTGAGTCCTTGGAAGTACTGGGGATATCATCATTTTCTGCAGATTGGTTATTTTCTACTCTCTTATCATCCTCTGCAGCTACTGGATATTTAAGTTGTACATCGACATTATCTGGGAATGTTTGGGGGGCAGGTTTTGTCTGCGTAATCTCCGTTTTGCCCTGGACTTCGTTAGTTTCGGGTTCATTTTGCACCGATTGAGTGCTATCGGCTTTGAGTAATTCCTTTAGAGTAGCGACAATTGTGTTTCTTTCTGGACTTGAGGTCACTTCATTGGAGCTAATGGTAGGCGACGGTGACAAAGATTTAATGGAAGGCGATGGTGACAAAGATTTAATTGAAGGCGATGGTGACAATGTCCTTTTTGGTACCTCAGTTGACATTGGAGTTATGGTTAAATTTTCTTTTGCTGCGCTTTTATCTATTACATGGTGGTGGTCTTGTTCTGATGTATTTTGAAGAACAATATCTATTTGGCTAGCAAAAATAGTTTTCTTTGGTCCGGAAGTGCTTTGAGTAGAATTAGATGTGGATGGTCTGTTAATGTCTTCAGATTGGGCTATAACATCTAGGGTAATTGCTTCCTCGGATGGTATTGTCAATACGTCTGTTAAAACCTCTGAAATAGGAGTAACTTGTGCCACTCCTGATGAGTTATTGTGAATAGTTGTTTCTGCTTTAGTGGTTGGGGACGAACTAGCAGGGGAACTACTTTTATTTCTATTTTCTTCAACTATAGCTGAATTGTTAGAGTTTTCATCCAGAATGTTAGACGTATTTGATAGGTCCTGAATCATCATTGTTGTTGTGTCAGTTTGATTGTTAATACTTTCCATATCATTGGGAATTGAAGATTCTTTCGGAGAAGTTGTAGAGGTTTCACTGGATCGGGCAGACTCTTCTTGGATATTGGTCTTAGTTTTGCTCTCTACAGTTTCGGAGTTACTAGAAACTAAAGGCTGTTTAAAGGAAGATGTGGTTGGTGTTGCGAATTTTTCAGATTCTTCGAGGCCAATAGCTCCCATATTCATATCATCAACAGAATTTGCTACTTCATCTAAAAATGAAGAATTTTCAGAGACGTTTTGTTCTACTTGAGCCACCGGTGACTCAACTAAAGGATCGTCCTTGGGAGAAGCTTCGGACGCTGGGAAAACATTTTCATTTTGTTCCCGAACAGAATTGCTCTCTGATTGAAGTGATCCAGTTGGTAACAAACCTGGAATAACTGAAATTGTATTATAGTCCTCGATCGCCATATGAGTTGGATTAGTTAAGCTTTCATTAGAAGTTGATGATTCTACAGCTATTAATGGAGGATGATCAGTAGATGGCTTGTGGTCTAATGTAACCTGCAATGATTCAGATGGTTGATCAACTTCTGTATTATCATTGTTCGTTTCCTTTTCCGTATCAGTGGATTCTGCCTCATCTGCTTCTTGGACATCTTTCAACGATCCCTCTGCTTCACTATCCAATTCAGCATTACTATATATTTCGTCATTTTCAGTTTCCTCTTCCTCATATTCTTCTGCATCATTAGTGTTATCATCTTCTTCTTCTTCTTCATATTCCTCTTCGTATTCTTCATATGAGTAATCTTCACTATAGTCATCTTCTGAATCAAAGGCAGCCATATCAATGTTGATCTCTTCTTTCATTTGCTTTATGAGACGTTGAGTGTCTTCAACAAGTTCTGATAAATTTTGCTTCGATGGGTCTGAGTATTTGAACTCACTTGATTTAGAGGACATGGGAGTAATGGTCCTTGAAGATGGCGTGGGGGTTTCTAATGGCACGAGGTTTTGTTCATTTCCAATTATAAGAAAAACTTCAGATTCAGAGGTTGGCGATTGCATTAGATCTCGGGCGCTGGCAGCATTCAAATCATCGCTACCAACACTGTACAGTTCTTGATCCGAAGTTTCATCATCCTCCTTCGTAGTTTCTGCGGGGGGCAGCGATTTGATCTCCACTACTTCCTCAACAACGTTGAAGAAATCTGGTTCTTCTTCTTCTTCTGAACTCTGGATATCATCGTAGAATTCTTCGTCTTCAGTTGGTGTGGCGTTTTGATCGCTCTGCTGTTGCATTTGAAGTGCTGGTTTAAGAGGTGCTCCTTCTGTTTCTGTGGTTGAGGACGGTGTGAGTGGTACACTCTCGATAGACTTTAGACTTGTCGAGCTAATAGTTCTTCTGACTGGAATTCTAGATGATTGTTTTTTCTTTGGGCTCTGTAGAGTTGTCAAATTGTTCTTTTCTTCTTGTTGAATCTCATTTTGTTTGGCATTTACACCAATTGTTGAGTCTTTTCTGCCTTCGGCTTCGTTTTCTGTTGAGGAGTTGTTTACCGTTTGTGCACCATTTGACGCATTATACTCCTTTGAACTTGCGGTAGTTACCACTTCAACTTCTTCTTCCATCCTTACAGACACTAATTCCTCATTATCTGCTTCTCGATTTATCTCATTAAGTTTAGTATTTGAAGTGTTTATCCTTTCTACAACTTCCACACTATGAGTTGTACTAGGTTCATTAATGTCCGAATTTTTATTTAAGCTTAAGTTAATAGCAGTGTCACCATCAGTAAGTTTCTGTTTTTCTTTGGCATTTGAAGGACTTAATGTTGTTAGCTGTTTTTGTTTTTTACCCTTAAGTTTCGAAATGTTTTTCTTTTCTCCCACACTTAAATTTGTATTTTTAGTTGATGTATCATCAGCTTCGTGCATTACTGCGTCGTTTGACTTCTGAGATGTAGATTCTTTAGACGCTGCCTGTTGCTTTATTTGCTTGGGCTTAGGAAGAGAAGGGATATTGGATGGTTTCCTTGGACTTTTAGAAGAATTTGTTGACTTTGATTCAGAAGAATTTTTTTCTGGAGATGATTTTGCCCCTGAATTATCTTCTGAAATTTTAGAACTATTAGTGGGCATATTTTGTTTAGACAGAGTAGATTCATCTTTGGGTAGTTCATTAGAAGTTGCTACTCGTAAGACTTCAGTTTCTACGTTAGCAGTGGGGCCTGTGTTCTCAAGTGAAGTATTGTGGTCCAACTGATTTTTGACTGAACTAGGTACATTGGTATCTAGTTTTGGCGGAACTGAATCGGAGTCCTTGGTAACCTTTTCTCTTTTTATCGATCTTCGCGATCTTTGCCTTCTTTTGTTTCGTAAACTGTTGAAACCAATCCTTAGTGAATATGCCCTGAAGCCGGAGTTTTTATTAGCACTGCTTTCTGGTTCATCCAACGCTTCGTCGCTTTCTAAGGGCTCATCTTTAGTGTCTTTATTTATGCTAAGCGCTGTGGGTTTACTCGTAGAAGCTTCAGCAATTTTACTTTCATGTCGTATAGATATATTTTCTTCAGACTTTTCAGCTACTTTAAGACTTTCATCATGCTCTTTTGAAGTTGGTTCTTCACCTTTTTTGGTATCTTCTTGTTTTCCAGAAATACTTAAGGTTTCTTGTTCCTTAGAATTTGCTGCTACAAATTCTTTCTTCTCAACGACTTTAGCTGTAGTTGCTTCGCGCAAGCTTGCGGCGTTTTCTTCTTGGGCATTTTCTACTTCACTGGATTCTTCTTCACTGGATTTATCTTGACTAGATTCTTCTTCGCTAGTTTCGGAGTCACTAGAATCAGGTGCTATCGCCATTTTAAATACAGCTCGTGGTGCATTTTCAAATGAATTAAGCTTTAATTCTTCTCTCTGTTTCTTTGGACTACCTCTGTCTTTTTCTACCTTAAAGTCTGCTATTGGTGAAACCTCGTGCAGTTCAGGTTGAAGTGTTTCTTCTTCTGTGCTGTGCCTTAAATTTGGTTTAATGACTTCTTCCATTAAGAACTCGTCAGCATCTATCGGTACTGGTGGTGGTGGTTCCATGGCAGTAGGGTTTTCTATTTCTACCTCTTCAAGTAGTTCTTTTTCAACTTGTTCGACTAAATTTGGAACAATTTCTTGGATGTGTTGCCATACAAAATTTTTTACATCTGTTGCCTTATTCGAAGAATTACCGATGCTTCTGTGTGATAAAATGGGACTCTTCATGAAAACTCTATCTGACTCGACATCAATCTCAGCCTCTACTGGTTTCTTTGCCAAAAGATTACCCAACATATCTTCAATACTTCGCAGAACCTGTCCATTTTGCCTTGCCTGATCTTGTTCCATGTTACCAATGAGAGTCTCTAGGTCTTTCAAAACATTTTTGTTCTGAAAAGCGAATGCATCATCTCTACTTTCGTGACTGTATGATGAAAGGTTTGACACAGATGATGTATTTCTGAAGTGAGCCTGATCTTGTGGGAATGTTAGCTGATCTGCATTAGCAGTAAGAAATTCATGAATTGGCGAACTGACTTCTAGAATAGATTGGCAAAGAGAGAAAGGGAAGTGAAGTTTAAAAACAAAAAAAAAAAAAACAACAAAAAGCTGGTTTGATCTAAGCTAATTTAATTGAACTCAGACATAATATAAGTTGTTTTAAAAGCTTGTAAATAAGGTGCAAATTAGTGTGCGTAAATAATTTAGATCAACTGCCGGCTTTTTGTTACTAACCAGTTTTCGGAGGTGGTGGCATATAGTTAGCACTTTCGTTTTCCACTCCACCAGGAGAGCCCCACACCCTCATTAGGAAGGGTTTCAACTGGGTTTTACTTAGGTCCAAGACGGCGAGTTCTACATTCCCATGGTGGGCTGTCAAGGCAGTGACAATGTCCTCTCGAGAATAATTTCCTTTGGCTGAAATTTCGAGATACTTGCGTTGCCGCTGCTCAACGCACTCAGATATAGCTTGCCACACGTTTCCGCCGTGCATACGTAAGGCTTCGCGTGCTTCTATTGCGGATATCGTGCCAATGACGTTTTCAATTCTCTCTTGTCCATACTTAGTTGCCAGACTCTGAACTGTTTGAATCAATTTAGACCAATTCTCACGGAGCCACACGATCGGGTGTGTATCACCGCAGTGCTTCAAGGCTGCATGCAATTCTTCGGCCGTGAATTTGTAGTGCTCTGCTTCCTATTGGGAGTGGTAATTAGACAAAGAAGACAGACTATTAGCATGGTTGTTGTTAATATAAAATTTCGTGTGCCATTCACACATACTTTTAACATCATGAATAGTTCGATTTCGGGATCCCTGGTTGGCTCATTTCTTTTAGACGATGCATACTGGTCAAAGAAATTGTCATTGTGATATATTTGAGCCTATGGGTTGGGGTGAGTGAGATGGTGAAGTGATTAAGTGACTGTAACTGACCTTTTGCATTGATAGATAATCAGAAACCGATGGTCTACTTTGGATCACTGACGGAGGAAGCTCGTCTAAACGTATGTCGTTAGAGCTGCGGTAGCGATCGGCCTGTGAAATGGACATGTCCCTGTAGAATCTTAGATTCCTCTCCAAACTAGCAAAGTTTTCCATTTCCCTTGAGCTAGCCGCATCATTGTGTGCTGGAGTGAACATCTCCTTGGGACTGAAGTTCCTAGTTGGTGGTGTAAAGGATTGACTCTGAAGGAAATGGTTGAAAAAAATTTGTTAGTTATTTACAGGAATATAACTAGGTACCTGATTTTCATTGCTGGAGATTTGAGCTGAAGTCCCCGCTATATCCTGTTCGGGTTCGGTTCTTCCCGGTATACAATCGTAGGTCTACAAGAAAAATAAAAAAGATTGGTCTAGATGATGGGAAACTTGACATTGGGATGCACTAGCGCACCTGAGTAGAAATGCTCTGTGGCACCGGTGAGGTTCCAGTTGATCTGAGGTCTTTTTGGATTTCCTTCGGTGGTGAAGGACCGCAACCTGTGGAGACTTTCTGAGCTTTCTTTTCTTTAGTAACGCTTGATGCTCTGCTTAATTCGGAATTTTTGTCTTTTTTCTTGGACTCGGTGTTTGTTTCTGCATTTCGCTTTACCTTGTTGGCTTCTGCCTGTATATTTTCATCTAGGGTTGCCCAGATATCTTCAATTGATGTATTGTCTATAAGGTGGGAAGTTTTTACGATTTTGTTTCAAAAGAAGGCTATTTACTATTCCTAATTTTTAAACGGGACCGTCTAATGAGTCTTTTTTTTTTCTCAATTGAAACAACAAATGTGTGGATCATGTCTATAAAAGTGGTGTATTTCATAAGGAGCAACTTTACCTCGCACAAAAAGTAACAACAACAACAACAAGAAAACAAGGAGATACAGTTATACAATGATAGATTTGATGCGACCAAAGACAAGGTCCATTGAATGGTTTTAATTGGTTTTGGTGCCCAGGAAAAATGAAATTTTTCTAATCCTACCTTTCTTCTTGGCCGCCTGTATGTGGTCTTCGGGGGCGTCTGCAGGTTGCGATACTTTTATATTTCCTATTCCATTGGTAATAGTGGCGGCCTTTGTGGATGAATTTACAGGAGCGGCTTTAGCTGGGGTGCGTTGAGGAGTCTTGCAGCAAATTGAACAGATCTTGGTCTTGGCTTCGTTGACAAAAGTACAGAACTCGCATTCCCATTCGTGGTCGGGTGTAGAAGGTGGAGGTCCGAGAGAAGAACTATCATCGGCAATAGCTTCTTCGATTTGTTCTTCGGTCTGTTTTAGATCATTTGCATTTTGATATTGATTATCATTGGCGTTATCAGATGGGATTTTAGGATCCACGTGATTATCGTCATCGCTTACAGGGATTGGCACAGTTTTTAGTTTTGGCTTAGCAGATTCTTTCAATTTTTCCTCAATCTTAGCCTGAACTAGTGCTCTAGTGGGAAGTGCTTCAGATGCTTCAGAGTCCGGCGAAATGGGAGAGTCTGAATAGACCTTCTTGTATGAATTGTAGTTGGCATTTGTGTTGCTACTAGCTGAAGTACGGCGGTTGGGAGTCCATTCACTTTGCACCGACTTTGGTATTGAGGGTGCTCGACGATCTCGTCCGGCTAAAATCTTTGATCTTAGTTGCCGGGGTTCATCCTCTTCGTCTAAGGGCAAGGCCTGCGATGCACTTGAAACTCTTCGACCGCGTCTTTGATTTACTATGCCGGATCGTTGCGACATAAGCGAACGTCGGTCGTCATTTTCAGAGTCTTCATCATCAGTAAGTTCATTTTCAGTAAAATTATTGCGCTTCTTACGCACTTGCATTGATTTCCGACTTAGGGTTGGCGAGGGAACCCTCGACCCAGCGCGAGAGGTGGCGCGAGAGCGGGCTGTCGATGGCATTCCCATTAGATCTATGTATGTAAGGGACAGTGAGTGGTTAAATTTTAAGGTTGTAAGGTGAAAACTTACTTGGGTTCATTGCTGGCATACCAATACCCATTGGGTATGGATACAAACCGGGCATATTCATAAATACGGGCGGTGGGTGCATCATGTGTTGTTGGTGTGGACTCGGATAAAAGCCATGCGTTACATTCAGACTCATGTTTGATCGGTTTAGATTTGCATTAGATGCACCCGGCCACTCGTCTGGGTGGTGATGTGGCTGATTCCATGATCGCTGATTAGTGCAGTTAATACAGTTTAACTGAGCCATAGATTGTGCCTGGAAAAGGGATATAGATAAATATAAGCTCCATTTAGATCATAGGGTAATTACCTGTTGCATCTGACTGCCACCCATCCACATGGGTGAGTTGTGATCTGTTGGTCTTTGGCTCACTTGATTCAAATTAAATACCGAGCTACTCATATTTCTGGCGGAGGGACCATTCCTCATGCCCATTTGCTGTTGAAAATGGGAAAACTGAGAATCATCAGGAAAATCGAATGAATTAATGCCAGATGACATGCTGCCCGAGCGAAAGTGTGAGGGCGATGAAATGTTTGACCACTGATCGAATGGCAAATTCTAGGAGATTTCAATGGTAAAAGGATTAAAAAAGTGAATAGATGAATGGGGAATAAAAAACTCACTTGGTCCCTGTTATTTCCTAATTGACCATTTGATTTATCATTAGCCTTCGCTTCCTTGTGCTGGCGATATCTTTGTTGCAACAAGGCCATCCTATCCAATGTGGCACTGGCTTTGTTTTTAATTTTCTCCAACGTTATTGATGGTGGTCTTTGAATCGTATCGAAGACAGATTTGCTATTCGGAGTGGTAGACCTGGACGATACTCCATCGCTGGGTGTCCTTGGTGTTTCTGGTAACGGCCGACTGCTTAGATTCAAGCCCCTTTTCAATGAACCTAGACGATCTTGCCAAGCTTGTTGTTGGCCAGGAACGGGAGATGTTGTTGGTGTTGGTGCTGCGGAACCTATGACCTAGGATTGATTTCTTAAGTTATTTGCCTTTATTACAGCCAGTGCAACTATTCAAACCAATCAACTATTAAAAAGACCAAGAATTTATGATTGCTTGCAATTCGCAACGATTTCAACGAACGATATTTGATATTTTATTTTGTAATTTGTATAAGTTAACAATGATAGAAAAAGACAAAAGCTCTGTTAGGAAGTTGCTTGAAGATAAATACGTGCATCTCAAATAAAATGGAATTTTGTTTTTCATTCATAAGACTGTTTTTAAATTGAAAATTCCAGGAATGGGAATACATAACCTTGTTGAAAACACACAGAACACAATAGTTTAACCCCATAGTTTTCTAGATAATTAAACTTATGAGATGATGCAGAGTCGTACCTGATCCCTTCGAAGCGGCATCGGTGATGGCATTCCTTTTTTATTGCGGCGTGGTGGTGCAATTGGAGCAGGGTTTGGTGCCGCTTTTGGTGGGATGAGTGGAGTGCTACCTCTTTTCAGTTCAATGGCCTGCAATGGGAAATTGGTGATGTATGAAATTTATTCAGCCACAGTGTTTGGTTCAATGGATTCAATTAGTATACACCATTGAACTATAAATGTTATTTTTAGTTTTATGGATGAGGGAACTACATCAATTTTGATGATGATGCCTCGTTATCATTTAATGTGTGAACTAGTTACCTTCCTCAAATGAGTCTTTCGTTTGGGATGCTTATGAAACATATCATCGCATGAGGCACAGAATATCTGCTGTGCGCATTCGTCACACGTTACCCAGGGATTGTTGGAGCCGCATAGAGTGCATTTCATTGCAGATTCCGGGCGTCTTGCATCTGAAAATAGTCATTTAGAAGGCATTCCATGTATAATGCGATGTTTTTCATTCGAACACTACCAGGAGTTTTTGGACGCATTACTAAAGTCGGTTCGTTTGAATATTGCTGACCAGAAAATTCAATGACTTCATAGTCTGGTTCGGGTTGATTCTTTTTTGGCGGCAGTGCTGGTGGTCGCGGTGTAGATGTTCCATTAGTCGTGTTGGGGGGTGGGGCCGGTGGCTTAGGGCCAATGCGTTCGTTTGCCTCTGTCTAAGATATGTTTTTATGTTTATATAAAAATCACACTTTAAAATAATTTCAGAGTTTACGT
Organism: Chalcosyrphus nemorum; assembly: GCA_949716465.1. Lineage (NCBI taxonomy): Eukaryota > Metazoa > Arthropoda > Insecta > Diptera > Syrphidae > Chalcosyrphus > Chalcosyrphus nemorum. The sequence continues at coordinate 52,163,705 of OX454332.1, forward strand.
ACCACCCATTTGGGCATTGGACGTTCCGCTTTGAGTTTCGCTGGAAGCGTGTTTGTCTTCTTTTGTGTGCTCTAATATATACAGAAAATGTGTTAAACAAATTTCACTAGAGTGGAGTCTTAAAAATAAATTATGATGAATAAAGAATATGTGAAAAAAAATTATTGAAATAAAGTCTTAAATAAATAGCCAGTGTCGTGGGAGTAACAAATTAAAGACAGCCTAAGAACGTTTAAATAGAATTCATAAAAACAAAATCATCTCCTTACATTTTTTAACATATTTTGATGCTAAATATGATCTAAATTTTACATAAACTTTTTTTTGATTGTCGTTATAAAAAAAACGCTTTTTAGAACTTTTATTAAATACACAGCGTGCTCATGGTTTACCGGTATAAAAATCCTCCTACAAAGATAAATATAAACACCTTCAAGATTGACGCGAATAGTACGCGATTCTTCTATTTATACTAACTATTTTTTCAAGATTTGTTTTGTCACATATTTCTTTTGAGAGAAACAAATAACACCCCACTGCACCAGTGATCTAAAATGCCGGACACTACTGCAAAGTACCAATACACTTTTCCCCTTAGTCTAAGAGATGTATACTATTAATAAATATTTTAGATTTTTAATTCACAAGAGAGCGTTGACAGCTTATTCTAACGCCAATGAAAATCTGCACATTCTCCAAAATACTTATTTTATTATTTTCATAACGCTGCAATTTTTTTTTTCTCAGATATACATATGTATGTACGTATGTATATAACTTACACTCATTTTTATAGATAGACTTATTCCTTCACTGTTTCCTTCTTGTTTTATTAGTAGTCTGCTATCCCAGGGTATACGTTATGAATTATTTTAGAATTGCAACTATTTTTAAACAGCAACAGATAGAAATAGTGCAGGAACTATTTCACATTTTCTCCCTCCTTTGGTAAGGATTCTTTGCAAATTTTTATTTTATTGTATATGTGTCACACTGTCTTGCACTAAAATTCTTCGTAAAGTGTAATAATCTTACATAACGCACGCGTTAAATATCACAACCACACTTTGCGTTTCAAATTGTATTTCGTTTTCAATACAAAAGAAATGATCCACTTCGTTCTGGCGACATTTGTTCGTATTATTCGTTTCCTTTTAGTTCACATTTATAAACTATTTCATTTGTTGGTCGGCGGTTTATGAAATTCTCAACGACGAGCGAGAGGCCAACGATCATTCTATCTGATTCGATTTAAACACCAAGTGATCTATCTATAGGCAGTAGAATAGGACAAACACAAAAAAACAACAACGGAAAAAGAAAGTGAGGAAAAACAAGAACTTCCTGCAATGCTTGACAAAGTGTTCTTTTCGCTTTTGGTGATCAGTCTGCTTAGCTTGTAGACGTTCAGTGGCCACCGAATCCCGAAATAAACTGATCGTATTGGAGAAATTCAGAGGCGGTTAGCAAACGACTTTCCGTATGCAAATCTACTGAGGCTGAGAGTAGATATTTTCGAGATTCCTGGCTAAGAGAAATGCGCAAAGATGCGTTTGCTTTGAAAGCAAGTTGGATTGCGCAAATTAGAGTACAATATGGTGACATATGCTTTCAATAATTTTGATAAACATACAACAGCAGAATGTACTAACGGAATTGGTGTTGGGATTTTTTGTAATTTGACGTTTGTTTAAGATCATTATTTATTTTACTCGTCGTATATTGCAAGAGGTCTCAAAAATATAAATTTTATGACGAAGGAATGAAAAGGGTACTCAATATCAATATGTCTTGTTATCTTACATTTCTTAAGTGCATTATGGACTCTTGCGCAAGGAGTTCCAAGTTCGAATCCAGGAAAATACCATCTATGTTTTTTCACGACCTCATCTCTTCAGAATGTCTGAACGTCCAAGAGTATTCACTGTCATGAGAAAGGAGAAAGCTTTCCAAAAAAACTTCTGCCCTTCGGATACGGCATAATACTGTAGATCCCTTTTATACACGTACAAATATATACCACGCACAACAAGTACAGTTGTGAGAAGCTAGGTCTAAGCCGTCTATGGGCTGCTTATGGTCTAATATTTATTTAAGTGAACAGGCGTTCTATGACTGCTATGATCATATCAAAAGTAATGTCGTGCAGTGGTACTGTCCAATTACCAATATACATACCAATTATATCGACCCAATTTTCGTAATAACCAAATTAAATAATTATCTTGGCAACGCAAAGAAATACTGTAAATTATAAACGAATGCAAAAATTACATTCAATTCCTTCAAGCCAATTTGAACACCACCTATAGAGAAAAAAATAAATACCAGCATCTTTTGTTATGTACTAAAAAAGAGCATACTTAAGGGCATTATTTTTACCTTTGACATTAACTGATTATAAAAAAGTGTACTAAAGCATTTTTCAAGTTGTTATATTCTGGGCAATATTTTATTTAGTTATTTATTTTTTAACTTTTTTATGATAGAAATTTTACTACTAGTAGTTTTTTTTTAAATTTACTTCTTATTCAGTCAAATTGACTGATTGGCATGGCAAGTACCCTATTTTGTTCATAGAGAGCTTTGTTGGCACAATACTCAATGCTTTTATCGCTACAATTTGAATGAATGAAAAACGTATACAAAACACTAAGCATGCTTTCTTCCGTCAATTTGAATGGTAAACAAAAGAAAGCTCTTTCACTCTCTAAAGGAGATTCATAGACTTGCCACTGCCACCCCTAAAAACTGTAGAGCTTTGCTGTCTCTGCCCGAAGAAGAGGGTTAAATTATGGCAACGCTCAAACATCTGCACTAAAAAGCTCGAACCATTGCATGAAGTATAGTTCTGCGGTTTTTTGCCACTACATTAAGCCCCTCGAAACGATACACTCCAGTATAGTACACATATTTTAAGAGAATTAAGTTAACTTATTTACAATAAGTGCCTTGATACAGTGCAGATAATACGGATATAAATTAGTTGTAGATATTTAATAAAACATATTTTAGTGAAAAAATGTTCTAAGCATTCGGGAAATCGGCTTTGTAGCGGTTAAAAAAATCAATAATAACTTTCGTAAAGGTACACTTTGGGTACAATCAAAAAAATTAAGACGAAGGCGAAGGCCACATGGTGTGAGGTTCTTTGCGTGTTCTAAGCTGTTACGACATCCGAAAAATTAAGTTGTGCAACACTTTGCAGCATTTCTTTATCTATCGGAATAGTAATGGAATATGTGTCTATGGCTTAGTAATAGCCATTCTGAGGTGCACGCCAACCCCGCTTAGCATATTCAGTTTTTCCAAAAAGACATAGCAGCAGAAGGCACAATCAACATGGTGGACCTAAACACACCGCCAACACCCCCAATGGGTGAGAGTTCCAAAATCAAAAGTCTCATGGGACGGACACCTGGAATACTTAAATCGAAATTCCTCACTGTACTCGGCAACAGCAACGAGCTCCTCAATGGAATCTCAAATAGAGTACGTAAGGGTTGATGTGGCATAGGGGTAGCATGCAAATGTATTGTCTGTTAGGATTATGTCGCTTATTACGAGGTGTCATAGATTATTATACGTCTTGTTGTAGTAGGTTCCAAAGCTTTTATGCACACTCATTAAGTGTTTGCAGTTTTTATTTTCCTTTTTAAAGCACTTTTATATCACAAAACCTTACCATCATATGGAAACGTTTATTTTTTGTTTTGAACATATGCTTTTTAAAATATTATATAGCAGATACTTGATTATCGAAACAATATTTTTTTTTCGTGAAAGGATTTTTATACTTACGTATGCGTATAATGCGAGGTCATGTGCAAGGTTTTACTGGCACCATGGCAGCAAGTTAGTGATTTGTTAGTTATTATCCTTTCAGTTGCATAGTTGATTATCGGATCTACGTGCTTCTAACAATCAAGATGACCCTCGATAAAATCAAGAATCAATATAACTTTTTTGAGGTCGTCTTGAAGTCTAAGAATAAAAGTTTTAAATTGCATAAAATGAAAATGAATAAGAAATTCCTATATTTTCCCGTAGCTGACACTAAGCATCAGCTCCAGCGACTCGGATTACTGTGATGATGACGAGGAAGAGGTACCCCAATGTGAGTAGAATTGCATATTATGCAGTGTATGATGAAAGTAACATAACTTTCCACTGCGTAGATGATGAAACAATTGACTACACAAAGATCGATTTTGAGTCAAGGAGAGTGAAAGCACGCCGCGCACATGAGGAAATAATTTCTGGCAGATATCGTCATCCTAATTGGGCACCAAGTAAGTTATTCTCTAAAAATTAGTTTTCCATTTCAATAGCCGATTAATCTAATTTAGAGGCGAGACTAGATACAGGTACTGCGGCTGCTGTGGCAAAGCCCTCATCCTCAAGTTCAAGTAGCTGCAGTTCGATGGGTGGTAGACGTAATTCGCGCTGCATTTCAATCGATTCTAAGTCTACCCACAATGACATTGACATTGAGAATGACCTGAGAAAAATCAATGAACTACTAAGTATGCCACCCGCAATTGACGTGGAGCCACCCTCGGAACTTGGCCCCTGCGATGCTAAACTAAAATGTGGAGGCAATTCTCCTTGTGTACCCAGCAAAACTTCAAACAGCAGTACGTTGACGAGCCTCCATGATCCGATTCAGGCGAGTCCGAGTTTAGAGTCCACGGATTGGAAGAACTACATTCGCTCAGAGTCACAGAACTCAGTGCCTTCATGGGCATCTTCAATAAGTTTGGATGATCATCGTTCCGATGATCCATCAAAAGAGTTTATGAGAAAATTCAGCGAGATACTCTTTACAAATCCGTCGACCATTGGATTGGAATTAAAATCCGAGTTTGGGCAAATGGCCAGACAAGAGTCGGGTCGATTATGGTTCTGTCGTTATGTCTTCGCACAGAAGTTGAAATCCAAGCGAGTGGATGAGATAACCTTTTATTCGTTGGTACAAAATTTTGCTATAATCCTATTCGAATGCACAGAAAGTGAAGATTATATACCGGCGGCTAACATTATGAACATGTGCTTTACCTTTTACCACGAAAGTAAGTAGTATACGATTTAAAAAGGATTCGTAGATTCTATAATTTGATGGTATTGTTACAGTTGAAGTTCCTGGCTGTGAGCCTTACAGGGAATACCTTTTTACGTACCTTCGTCAACAACCAATTTGGCATACATTACGATTTTGGAACGCTTCCTTTCTGGATGCACTACAAAGTCAACGAGAACAGCGTATGGCGGTTTCTAAAAAGAAACGCGGCAAAAAAAACCAAAACGCCTGGACATCACTTTCTCGTGGACAGAGTGAGGGTGAAGAAGAAAAATCGGATTCATCCAGCTCATCATCACACCATAGCTATGAACCAAGTGGAGTCAATGACCTAACAGATGATCAGAGATTCCAACAGCACGTTGCCTTTCAGCAATTAGGGTAAGTTCTGAACTGCCACTTAAGTGGAGTTTGATTACAAATCTGGATCTATTATAGGACATTTACGTGCAATATGCACTCGCTTGGTATAAGCAAAGATCTGTGTCTAGAATTCCTCAGAAAACAGAACGCAAATGTCCGATTACCAAAAGGTAGATTATAAAACAATGACCTTAATATATTTATCTATAACACTCTATATAACTATATAGATAAAATTAAACTCATACGTGATAATATCAACCGAATGTACCATGAAACTGATCTATGGGGTGCTAAAGAGTCATGAAGACTTTCCAAATATCATTCACTTATCCTCTACACTTTTCACTTTTGAACGCAGCAAGAGGAAGCATTTGTCATTGGCCGTGATAGTCCTCTGGTAAGAATTCGACTTTGGATGGCTTCAACACACCTATGTAATTTTATTCAATTCTTATCTTAAGCGTTACTTCCTGAAGACTAGTTTCTTTCTCGTTTATTGTTAGCCACCAATTTTTATCAGAACCTATAAACACTTTCAAATCGAACTTTCTCGGTGCAATTTGTGATACGATTTTCTTTGTGATTTAATTACTTGCGTATTTATTAAGATTTATAAAGTAAATGAATAAGGCTCCAGAGCAAACAAAAGCATATATGTATGTATGAATATATTTAAAGCGCGCGGTCAGCTATTTGATGGAACTAATAATATAAGCTTTATTTTTTATAGAAACGTTTTTAATCCGCATTCGAACTGAAAGTCCATCATGAAATCCGATACAATCAGCAGAATGAGTTGTGAATAAGGAAAATAAATGAAATTTGTTTTTTTAATGCATTTACATGAGAAGTTTAGAATGATCGAAATACACATATACATATTTTTATTACCTATAAATTAAGTGAAGCTCATGGCCTTGGAGAATCAAGTGTTGTTTGTATTTGCTTCTGAAGCGTTGAGGTGATTTTCCTTGCTTATTTACTGATACATCACTATAGTCTAGTCTAGATAGTTGTATAGCCTAAATGAACAACATTAGTTGAATACTTTTCAGCGTGTTGCTTACCAAAAGATATTTCTATGCTAAATCTCAAATTACTTGTATTTAAATATTCTGTGAACATCAATGACATCGTATTCTTCACACGATGGTTAATTAATATATGTACATAGATATGTACAGAAAGTCATGCAGTAAAATATTTCAACATGAAGTTTGCATGTATTTTTATATTCTACCCTAAGTTTCACAAATAGTTTGTAACATACATAGAGAAATATTGAAGATCGACCCAATAATATATATTGTACGTAAATGATCAGCGTCAATGGCCGAGTCGATTAAGCTTCGCCGGATCGTTATTTCGTCTGTCTGTCACCAGTTTTTGGGCCTTCATTTTTGAGATAGATCGATGTAATTTTGTATACGGGGTTTTCGAAAAAAGTAAGCAAGTGTTTAAGTGTTTTCAAAAGATCTTTTTCAGAAGATGCTCCTTTATTTTACATAGGTATCTCCAATACATTCTGTGGTCATCATAAATCATCTAGGAAATCTCATTTGATTTACCTAGATCAAACCCATAAAGAAATTTTTTTATCGAAAGAGGAAAGTTTTAATCATCTTAAAAAAATATACAGCGGATTTGGTGCCGCTGGTAAGACTGAAACTCTTTTAGAGTATGCCCTTTATGCTGATTCTAACGATATACTTATATATAATTTTATTATCCTACTAGGAGTTATCGACATATGAACTTCGAGTGACTGGTTTGAAATGCTTATAATTTTTTTTATTTTTAAAGTTTATTATTTTTTTTCTTTTTAAATTAAAGTATAAATTATTCATTTTCTTTACGCTAATTGTGAAAAATGATATCCTTTAAATAACCTTAATTTCCGTGTTGGCAGTGAATGGCTGTTTTTAAGGCACTTTGCATTACGGTGCGCAACGTTTTTGGCTCCACTTTTGCAATTTCTGTGCAAATGCTCTTCCTTAGTTCCTGAATGTTTTGTGGCCAAATCATTGGCCATCAAATTTGGGGAACGATGTGCCCACACGATATCAGCATTTTTTGAAACTATGCGGTCATCGAAATTTGCATGGAACTTGGGTAACGGTAACTTGTATTGGTAGGCCATGAAAGACGGTGGAAAGGGAAGATCGCATTTTAAAAAAAACTTTTCGTGTGTTAATCGAAAAAAAAAATTGACAAAACAAGTGAAATTAGAATATTTTTTTAGAAATATGTAAAAAAAAATTGTACCAATCGTACCGTAAAAGGCTGAATTCAGTCGAATTTTCAACCAGGAGACTCCGAAAAAACTATTCTTGACATCTAGAATGAAAGCTGCATGGTTGCGATTCGCCAAAACTTATCAAAACCGGACCAAAAATGCTTTTAAGCTTTTTATCATATTTAAATTGAGAGCCGTCGCAGTATTAAAATGCTGACGGTATGACGGAAAACATAATAAAATTTAAGCATTTTTACTGAAGCGCTGAGTAGTTTTATAAAATTCTTTATTTTCTGCAAAAAACATTAAAAATAAAAAAAAAATTAGGTATAAGCATTTCAAATTACTCAGTCTAAGTTGGCCCACGATGTACAAAAAATAATTTTTGTCATATTTTTAACTTTTTTTTGTTTTGTTTGACTAGGAGAAAACTTTTTATTGACTGACTTTCTTTAAGATACTTATACTTGATAACCATGTAAAAAGTAAATGATTTTTTTTTTATTTAGAATCCAACAGCTTTGATCTTTATTTTTATAAATTAAGGTCTTTAATAAGTTCACAGAAAGTGGTTTGCGTAAAGAGTATGCGTTTTGTTCATGTTGCTTCAAAATCTATGTGTTCTACCTTTACTACGTTCGATTGTAGTGGATTGTGGGCTTAACAGATTTGATAGGTCACCTAAATTAGGAAGAAGGATGATTTTTCGGTTCCCTTCAACCCATAAACACATCAAAATTTAATTTACGTCTTTCCCCATTATTCACACATTTATTGTCTATATCTTCGATTTCCATATTAAAATTAGCGAAACACGCACTTTGCACGAATTTGGTTATATGTTTTCGACATTTTTGTCCAATAATCGGCAGAAATATGACAAAACAATTTTGGATCTTTGAAACAAGATCGTTTTAACGAACAAATCTGGAAGTACTTATTTAGACATTTTTTTAATTGAACCACTTCAACGATGAATAAATAATATAATAATACATATATGTAAAAACCTGTACTGACAGAAAATTTTTATCATTGTGGGTAGTTCTAAAATTGTATAAAGTTTTGACAGATTAACGGTACTGAGAGTGTTGCCAAATACTATGTGTTCCAATTACGTTGAAGTTTCAACAGCACCATATATTTTTTAGACATGTGATATTAAAATCCTCGAATATTAGTGAAACTTTCCAAATTATAAATATATAACTTATCTAATCCTTATAATCTCCAATATAATTTGATTAAATGGAGTACAATAACTTTTCGAAATCAGTGTAGTTAGTTTTAAATGTTCTGTTTAGATTTGTGTTTAAGTAAATTTGCAACTACAAAATTTTTTGAATACTTATTGTATAATTCAAATCCTTGAGTAAATGAACCTATAACTATTTAAAAGAAACGAATCATTGTTGTCGCTCTACATTAAAGACTTATATACAAAACGTATCAAAAACTTTCAACTAGCTGTAAACACAATTGTGTAACTTATACTTGATCAATTTAGCATTACTTTTACTTGCATCTGTAATAAAGGGCAAGTGTGAAAAAAAAGTACCTTGAGGTTTTGAAGGATTTTGATTATATCATATAAAAAAGATATATCTGCCGATTCTGTCTTTCTGGCCATAGTAGCGGCTGCCAGTGGAGGTTACTTTAATGATACTTTACTTAGACAAATTTGTTCAAAAACGTCTCTGACGCTTTTGCTTAAATTTCATATTGTGATTACGTGTGCTAAATCTTATGAGATTGCATACCACTTTGTATTAAATTTTGTACTTATCATAAGCATATCATTTCTACTTAATATATTACATTGACAAATTCGACTATAAGAAGTTTTCACTCAAAATTTGTATTCAAAAATTACTTCATATATTATTTAAGCTTACTGAAACTGGGGCATCTCTCTGTATTGCTACTCTAAAATTAAATCATTTGAATTCTTAGAATTTTCACTCTGTAATTTGAATCGAAAATCCAAATTTACGAGAACCGAACAAACTGTTGTTGCGGACTTTAATATCAAAGTAATTCGAATAAGCCTCACTAAAATTAGAATCCCGAAACACTTTCGCAAAAAATTGATCTTCGAGTAGGAATACAGAATAAGGCCCCTGAGTACTATTTTTTTTGGCTAAATTCTGTGTTTATGCATATACTTATGTACATTAGTACATTGCTTACTTTTGCAAGGACCTCGTAAATATTCTAAATTTCATCAACTTACCTCCAAATTTAAGGCCCAAAACTGGTGACATAAGGGCGAATAGACGGACGACTCAATGGCTTAATCGAATCGGCTACTGATACTGATCATTTATGTACATAAATACTTAATGTGGTCTATCGTTAATATTTTTCTTTGGTATAAACTATGTATCAAACTTAATATACTCCTTGGGTAGAATATAAAAACATTTCCAAACTATCATCGAAGATTCATCGATATCACTGTACTACTTTAGAAAACACCAGTCGGCAGTTAAGAACAACTTGTCAGACTTTCATAGCAAATGAATAAACGGTATAAGCTCGCGGGTCACCTACCCTGCATTAACTGTAATTTATTAGAAAACCAAACATTTGGAAAAAAAAATTGTAAGTATGTATACATGATAGATATACATACATATGTACATAGATATGTTAAGGTATGTTTATGATCCAATTTTTTCAGTTAGACTTCAATATCTTCAGTAGTTGAAAGCCATCGTTTTTATAAAAATTCAGACGTGACGTTATGCCCTACTGTTTTAAACTGTTGCATTCGATTTATTCCTATGCAATATTTAAATATATGTTTAATTTTTCTGTACAGTGAATAAAGCTAAATCATGAGTTTTAGCTGTAAAAGCAAGGAAAACACGCTCATATAATCACTTCTTCTCCTTCATATTAGAGGCAAACTTATATCTAAAGATTACATATGATAGATATTTTAATGAAGATAAGGTATAGAACTATGATATTATCATTGTATCACTGCCCATTACGTTATGTTGGTGGTGCAAATTGAATTTGTTAGCATTTATAAAAAAAAACTATAAATTAAATATTCTTAAATGTAAACATAAATATACTATAAATTAAAGTAATGATTAAAAAAAAAAAAGGTTTCATAAAGCAATGTTTTTCATTTGAACACTTTCCCTTCCCTAGTCCCAAACATAAGCCAAAATAAACAATTTATAAAATATTGAAATAGATTTAGTTCTGTACAAACGTTTATTTATTACTTCAAATATAAGAAACGTTTTTTATTTTAAAACAAAGTATATAATCACTATTTCCGTGGCCTCAAGGAATAACCGCCTAAGTTTTGATTTCTCTTTTCAAGAAAACGTATTAAGCGTTGCTAAACCTTTGGTTTTCCTTTCGTGTCCATAATGTGATGGTTTTTATGAACATTAAAGTGAAAAAAATTTGATAGTACAATGTTCAAATATTGGGCAGTATTGTGATATTCTAATAAAATTGTTGTTTAACGGTTATTGCTTGTCGCCACAGATATTATTCACTGATTTGTCAAAAACAAGATCTACTTAAAAAACATAAAAATAATAAAAATGAAGAGGCAAATGTATTCATTATTATTAATTAATAAAATTATGTCTATCCTATACAATCTAAGGTACATAGAATTGACGAACTAATATTAAATTAGTTTTTACTCTTATTACTATGCGATTGCATATTTTCTTCAATCTAAAAAAAGAAAAGAAATTGATTGTTTTAAATTTGAATTAATTTAAATAAAAGCGAAAATAAAATATTTAATATTAAAGATATATTTATTTAAATATTTACAAGACTGCACACGGTCTAAGGCATATTATTTTTCAAATATTTTTATTTCACAAATAACAAAAACATGTACTTACTAGAGCAGACATTATTACAATTAAGTTTCATATATAATTTCTTTATAATCGATAGGACGACAACTAATTTCAGTTCATGCCAAAAAGGAAACATTTTGATGTGTGTATATGAAACCATTTATTTTTCTTTATTGAATACAAACTTTTTTTTCTCTAATGACAAAGAGAAAATTAAAATACTGAGTATTTCCGAAAAAAGGAAATTATTTTTTAATTTTCGTTTAGACATTGTAATAGTATGTTTTTTTTTTACGCAACGTTCATGTATACAATAATTTTGTTTCTCGTGATTTTGGCATGGTATGTATTTATGTGTGCAGATTATGCACGGTGTTGTATTACTAAATTTTGATTTTCGGAATATATCTCTTTATCTTTCGAAGAATTAAGTATCTTAAGCTACTCAATGGATTGAGTTGATGTACGGTTGGTTCTATCAAAATTGTTTTAGTACTAAATTTTGTGACTACACTACATCTAATCGACGAAAAGCTGGAAGGTCACTGAACCCATCCGATCCCGCACGCTACCATTGTAGAGGATGTTCTTAGCCCAGGCACGGCATTCGACGTTCAACAACTGATGCACCTTCAACGATTCAAATTGAACAGCAACAAGAGGGCTGAGATAGCCAGGTTGATTGCGGAAAGGGTAATAATATGAGGCGAAGCCACGAGATGGGTAGTACTGGATGGGGCCCATGTTTTCCTTGTCTAGAGAGTGTTGTCCTTGGCATGAGATCCAGATTTTTTGGCGCTATGGAAGGCAATTTATATATTAACTTTTGCAATTGAAAATATAATTGAACTCTTTAGCTAACCTGGCTTATGTCTATACTTTTAATGTGTTCAACTAAATCAGTGGGCATATCCGAGGGCAAATCATTAACATCATCATAATATTGAGGAGCCCAGTCGAAGATTTTGTTTATTTTCAGGAAGACGCATGGGCGACCTTTGTTGTATCCGTACTCGTTCTTTGGGGCACATGGACCAAATGAATTAATATCAACAGCGCATACTCTTTTCGCGTCTTGACCTTGACTGAAGTCGCAGACCTTTTGGTTAAGTCCACCAGTTTTGTTGTAAGCTAACATTGGTATAGAGAAATTAATGAAACTTATAAGACAATATGTGCTTATAGATAGACTTACGTTCCAAAAATTCATCCAACAAGGTTTTCCAGTATTTGTATTCTCCTGGCTTTTTTGTGTCGAATTGTATTACTGAACCCCGTTCAGTTTCGTCACTCAATGGACGAAAACCAAGTCCGGGGTTGCTTCCAATTAATGATGAGTCTAGTTTCCATTTGGGTTCTGCAGTATTGAGGGTAGAGAAAAGACCTTGAAGGCAAACAGCAAAAAGACCGGCTAATACAGCATAGAATATTGCGTAGAAAACGAGGAGCCGACCTGTAAATATCAGAAAATGGTAAAGTCATATAATGTATGTATCTACTATATACCTATGTATTTTTTAAATAAGGAAAAGTAATACGAGTAAGTGTAAAACAAAACATTCAACTTTTTTAAATAGGTATTTAAAAATTGTTTTATACCTATCACTCCGTTGTATAGAATAAACAAAGGTTCAGTCGCGTAACATGGGATTTTAACGACATAATGAGCTATATTGGAGTTAATAATCTCTTTAACCAGTAGTTTTCGGCCCAGTTTTTCAGTGGGAGATCATTCTCATCTCAGGGTTAAACCTAAGATAACTCCAGAATCATGTTTTTGAGTGAATTTTAACCCTGAGTCAACTCGAAATAAAATAAAATTTTTTGAGTTAACTCTGGATTAAATGTATGAGTTATATCGAAAATACACTATATACATAAGTAGGCATTCGTTAAACTATACGTCCGCTGTAAATATATACATTTATTGGTTTAATTGTAACTAAATTGAAATCAGGATACATTTTTGTAAGAAGGGCTTTTAGGCAGTATAATGTCCCTATAAGTTTCATGTAGAATAGTCACCTTTATTGGATTTTTTAACCAAAGAGAAATACATACTAACTTTGGAGTACTAATGTTTTCTCTTCATTTTAAAAGCCAAGGGCTTATGGTACTTAAATTTTCCAATTTCAGCTCCATAATATAAGCTGGTTAGACTTTTGATATGATACATATTTTGTTCGACAACACCCTACTGCCTAAAAATGCGTTGACAATTTCTCAATTGATCATAGTCTTGTTCTTCGGACAGACAAATATGCAAATACTGTATTACATACACGTATTAGAGGCAAAATCACTTCTTTAACAACCTAGAGGCTGAAATACATTGAGACAGCAACAGCAATTTGATAATCATTTCAGAAGCAAGGGTTTGTTTTTTTCGCAACAGCATTTTAAACTTATAAATCAGGTGGTGAAGTTGAAGTTTCTGTTGCTGTTGCTGTGTCAGTGTTTTTCTATTATTACTGAAATTTTGTAGGGCAATTAAATGCTTGCGCGACATGGTTTAGGTTTTCAGTCATTAAGGCTCCCTGGGGATCGTTGTATGACATTGTCTTTTATGATGACCTCATAACACTACTTAGCCTAACCTAGTTTGGTATAAATTTTGCGTTTTGAAACGTTCAGAGTGAAATTAAATTTTATAGAATGACCAGATCAGGTTATCTTTTAATTTGCATATTAAAACTGCTCTGTCTAAATTCCGGACAATCAGGCAGGTTCTGAATTTCACTTTCACTCGATATCGAAATTGAAATCGACCAAAATCGATTTTTGGTGTTCCAGGTTTCACTGCTATCGAATTCAAAATCACTTTTTTCGAAGTGAATTCAAATCAAGTTACCCTGTTCTAGATTTCGAATTAACTGTTTTGTTGTCGAATTGAAATCGTCAGAAAGAAAACGTGTGAATTTGATAAACTGAATGTAAGCATTTATTTTTGCGCTTGGATTATTTTGTAGGTTTGGACGGATTGGAAAGCTGCCATCAGAAAGAAACTTGCCCACAATAAAATTGAGAGCAGAGCGACTGGAGGTGGTCCTTTCAATAAGTTTATTTTAACTCCGAAGGAAGAACTGATTGCGAAGGTGTGCGGATTGTACACAATTGTCGAGGGAATCCCACAGACAACGTCATTCGATGTATATCAGGAGGTTGAAAACGAATTAGAGAATGAACTGGATGGTCTTCTCCATTCTTCCCCTGGACCAAGCACGTCTGTATGTGCAACGCCGAAAAAAAGAAAGTGCGAATCGTTGCAGGACTGCACCAAAAAATTTTTGCTGCAACAAACGACATCCTTGCATAGTATAGCGATAAAACTGGATGAAATACTGGAGGCAAACAAAGAAAACCAAAGAAAAACAAACGTTTGATTTTTACAGCTATCTACACTTACGCTGTCTCTGAAAGTTCCAAAGGGTTAGAAAGATCCCTTAGCGCTCGCTTCCTTATTTTTTCCTTATTTAGCATCCTGCTCCATATCATTCCACAATATAATTGCTGAAATAATTCCACTCATTTTCACTTAACAACACAAATCAAAACAAAACTGAAAAAAAATCTAAATTCACAATTTCACAAACTACACAGAATGACAGAAATCAGCTAATTTGAAATCGATTCGAAAACGATTTAGAATTCGGTCGAATTCATCAAATCGATAGAAATCTAGAACACGAAAATCGATTTCACTCGATTTGATAATTCTTTATCCATTTGAATTCACTCGAATTCTGGAACCTGCCTGAATATTTATGTAATTTGTACGAAAAATGCTTAGTCACCAAATCCTCATAAAAAAAAAAAAAATTGTTTTTTTTGTTTCAAAAGAATTTGTAAACAAAAATTGTAATAAGCAGTCAGCACATTCATGGGAACAAACGTGAAGTTAGCTTTCGAAAGCCACCAAGAAGTTTTAAATAGCTTGGGGAACTACAGTTTAAAATGTCCTCCAGAGCTGATCTTATTACGACCGTAATTTTATACGAACATAAATGTCGGTAAACTATTGTGAAAGTCATTTCGATAGTTACTCTGTTGCTTACTAAATAATACGTTCTTTATTTGCTTCCTTCTGTTATGCATACTAAATAAATATTTTCTTTCCGTTCACAGTCGTTAGCTATTTTTGAGATTTGCCGGTCGGCAAAATCATGATTTGAAGTAAATTAGACCTTAAATAAGCATTTGGTGATGGTTGCAGGGCTGGTTGTTATTTGATTTCTAGCTAAGGATTACTCAGTGTTAACAGAAAGTTTGCCTATTGCAAAAACTTACACACGAGCTTCGTGTATATAGTATACTACATAAAAATTTCTTAAAATATGAAGAAATAACATTTACTTTACCTGTACGTACCGACGACGAGTGTGTAGGTAGACTGTTACACAGTTAGAACACTTGATTTTCTTCGGATTTCAGGTGTTGAATACAAGACAATAAAATAAATTTATATCGAAATAAATAGTCAGGTATAATGGCAATTAATTCTTAAATTCAGCCGTAGACTGATGTGTAAACCACCTTCTGTTGGGACGAGTTGTGGTTATGCACTTCATACATTCTGTTTAAATTATTCATTTACACGTAAAAAACCACATATTTTTTGCTGGCCTTTTATTCATTTTGAAGTTGTTTTCAGGTTTAAAGATCACGCTTTAACCGAGTGTATTGGGTAGGTAATTCATAAAAAAAAGAGCAGTGACGGAGAATAGGAAACCTATACCTAGAAGTTGCCGCTTGTTTACAAAGGAGTGGGGCGCGGCAAGGGAAGTACCGCGACTGTATCAAGCGGGTTTTAATTTGTTTGGCTTTTTTATTTATATAGCTCACATTTCAGTTTTTTTTTTTTTTTTCTTTTTATAGGGGGTGTCATTGGCTGTGTGAGTTTGCCCGTATTAGTGGATTCATATTGGTGTATTGATCATCGCGCTAAGGTTATTTATGTAAATATTTTTGCAGTAGAGCTGGATCTCGTTTCGTTTTTACCTGGTAGGTATTTATTTGATGTCAATGCCAAGGCGGCAAAATACTCATAAAATCATTTCAATCGTTTTTCTATCCTGTATCACTTTTGCAGTGGCGTAGTAGTGGTAATGGAATTGTTGTTTCTACGTTCCAGTGAATAAATTTGTATTCAAGTGGGATCTGCGAACTGAGGTTGATATCGACTTAACGAGTCACTGTAGCATATGTTCTACAGCTGCTGTCTAAAGTTACCTTCAAACTATAGGAGAATGCAAAAATGAATGCACCTTGCTAGTTGGTATTGTATACTACGGACTATGTGAGTAGTGGTTAGTTGTTTTTAAATGAAATTCATACATAGATGTGATGTATAGAGTTGAGTTCTAATGGTCAAGGAACTGAACAGTGTGTTTCAAAAAACAAAACATGAAAAACGAATTGATTTATGTTTCCTTTTTGTTTTCCTGGGTTACGTGTACTTTACGCAGAGTGGTCAAAGTCCATAACCCGTCCACACAAAATTTAGAGATACATATGTACATAGGTATTTGCTCGATATTTTGCGAATACTCTTTCGTCTTGTAACGATTTGGATTGTGATTTGGAACTGCCTATACCTTCCTTAAATATCTAGTATGGAATTATGGCAAATTTATCTTCAGTATCGATACCATCTTGGAGTTTTTATTCTGATAGAAATGACTGTTTACATATCATAGCTTAGTTTGGTTGTTGCCAGTTGAAATTTGCAGTGTTTTCAAACAAGATCTTATTGCAAAATTCAATTAAGTAACCCAAGTTGTATAGTAAAGCTTCTTTTTAACTAAGATGCAATACCTAAGAGTTTTGAAGCACTGTTTATATTGAATGTACTTCATAGAATGAATTACGTAATGACTGAGAGGTAAACTTTCTGTAGTTAATAATGTAATTTTTTCTGGGCTATTTAATAAATGCGGTTTCGAGATTGAGTCAATGTACTTTGGCCACACAATATAAGATACACACTTCTCGATAAATCATTACACAAACTGATATATATGTATATGCATAAGTTTCCAAAAAAACAAACCCTTAAGTAAGCAAATAAAATAATGCGGTAGGTATATTGATAAATATGTTGGGAAATTATTTTTAAAAAGGCAATACTCTAGTTTCATAACAGAAATATCATTCATTGAATTTTCTTGTACTTCTTTCACAATACGAACTTCCTGGTACGAGTAGGCTGGATTTACACTAGTGAAACATTCGTCAGAATTTTTGAACATAAAATAATGGCAAAATTTCTCACTTTGTCGCTTGTAAGAACGCGGAAATGAGAAATATATTAAATGACGTTGTATACACATTTACTGATATTTGCTGACATTTATTGGCGTGAGTTCTAACAAATATGTCACTCGTGATCATTAAGAGCCATTATTCTTTGGTCCAAAATATAAGCTGAATAAATAAAGTTGATTAACCTAATTAGTACTACACCCTTTACAAAATCTTTTCATGCAACCAATTTCTAATTCTTGACATAAAAAGTGGAGACTAAAAAATACAAAAAAAATTATAAGTTTTTATTATTTTAATTTAATCGATTGGTAGTTTTAAAGTGCCAGAGAACGTCAAAATTTGTAAAATCTTTCATAGCGGCTCTACAAGGCAAAAAGAAGATCCTACAATTCTTCGAGATCGGATCGTAACCACGTAATATTTCCTATGGATCGCATGCATACATACCGACATATTTGCTTATGATTTCTTTTTTCAATATTTTTTATAAAACCACTCAAAGTTACATACTTTATAAAATATTTAATAAATAAACACTGTTTTGCTAGTAAATATTTGCTTGAGTATTTTTATACCCTATCCTAAGGGTATATTAAGTTTGATACATAGTTTGTAACATAGAGAAATATTACAGATAGACCCAATAAAGTATATATATAAATGATCAACATCACTAGCCGAGTCGATTGAGCTATGTCCGTCCGTCCGTCCGTCCGTCCGTCCGTCTGTCCGTCCGTCCGTATGTCACCAGTTTTTGGGCCTTAAATTTTGAGCTAGGTTGATGAAATTTTGTATACGAGGTCTTTGGAAAAGTAAGCAATACAAGTGTAAAAATTTTTAAAATCCGCCCACTGCCACGCCCACTTTTCAAAAAAATCACTTTTTTGCACTATTTTCATATGAAACTCGAAAAAACTTACTTGGGCAAATATGTAGATATTCACTTAATCTACAAATCGTCTATACATTGTATATGGCCACGCCCACTTTTTAGGGGCGTTTACTTCAAAAATTAATTTTTGAGTAAAAATATTAGTTTATAAGGCAAAATAGAAAATTTTGTGAATACATTTTCCACCGCCCACTGACACGACCAAATAAGATAGGGATAGGGTATCATACGATTCGCTCCAGGCGAATTGTAACATTTTTCACTGGTTTTTTTTCTAGTTTCATGTTAAGATTACTGAAGAAAGGGTCAAAGTAGGTACGTATCAAGCTTGTGTCACACCCGTAAAAATATTTAAAAAAAAGTTCAGCCAGCTTTTTGTTTCTTAACCCGTAGTAAAGACCAATTCAAGAAAATATTTACAAACAATGAGACATATTTTCCATGGAGGAATTGAACAATATCAAATTTTTAAGACCACGCTTGTAACACAACTTGAATGGATCAAGCGTTTTTTTAACCAATTTAAAAGACATCATGTTGTAGTAGATAGTTCTATTTTACTTAACTTATATACAATATTAGATGAATAATTTATAAGAACACTAATATAAATGGAAACATTCATATATTTTTTTTCTTTTATTAATTCATAGGCTGATTAACCGATTACGCTCAGATAAATTTTTCGCGCGTATTTTTCTATCACACTGTTCTGCTATCTGCTTATAGATAGTATATACATAAACATATACGCAAGTATAAATTACGTAAACAATGACGCATTTCATCTTCCGTTTGGTTTTCCTCCGAAAATGAAAATGACTTCAAGAATAATAAATGGCAAAATTGCAAAAAATATGAGAAATAAGGAAAAAAAGATACATAATATATCCCTTAGACAAAAAAAAAGTGTAAACTTAAAACGGTCCAACGAGAAGTGAAAATGAATTACATACACATATGTATATTTGTGTCTCAGCAACTATATCTATTAATAGTATAGTTCAGACAAAATCTAATTATATTTCTTTCTGTGTCTATGGTTATTTATCTATTAAGCAAATTTATTTAAAAATTTACGAAACTGTTGTGTTTTTCCTCGGTCGTTTCCTTTGCTTTAGCTCTTTCGATTTTTTTTATAATTAAAATTCCCACAATGTTTATTCTCGAAACAGTGACAAAGTAAATTCTCGTCTACGTCTGTCTGGTAGTGCAACGCCATTCATTCTTTTATAATAAAATAAATACACAATGTTTATTTTATTAAGAATTTTTGTTTGTTTCATGAATGTATTGGTAAAGTCCCCTCAAATTCCTCATCTTGTTCCAATTTTGTAAATATATATTTCCATGAAGGTTAACTTTTAAAATTTTGAGCATTCAATTGGTTATATATTATGTACAGTATAAATTATTATGAACTTGCTTTTAATATACAGTTCAATGCATGGCAGTATAAATTTTCTTTATCTTAAGTCCGTTAAGGGGTGCCTAGAGGGGAAGTTTGTTCTAGTTTTAATATTAACGGTAGTTTTCTTAAGGCCAATTTTTATATTTTATTTTAAAGTTTCAGAACAATAGGTAAAAAGGGTAACGAGAAAGATAAAGAGAAAAATTAGTTACATAAGCTCGGTTGAAGTTTTCCATACAAATGCACAATCTCTTATTACTATTTCGAAATTGGTTTCGGAGATTCCAGACTGCACATTTTCGTGTGGAGGATGAATCACGTGAAGGTCGGTCCAAATCCTCAACTGCCGATACAAATGATGCCAGGATGACACAGGAGTTGACATCGTATGAACTAAGCTTGAATGCCATGGCTGTGTCACGAATTTTAAACCATCTTCAGTTCGAATATTTCGAAGAAGTCAGCTCGATGGGCTCCAAAAATTTTATTGGTAATCAAAAAGAGCCTCGTGTTTGCTGTGCTTAGGTTAGGTTAGGTTTGTGGGTTGGCAGAGGAAACGAAATACCTCCGCCGCACTCAGATTAGCACTGACCCATTGTGTTACCCAAAAACTGAATTCCTGAATTAGTTTGAAAATGGAAAGTCAAGCTGCTTCAATAAGATCGTAGCATGTGATTAATTTATGTTTTATTAGTATGACACAGAAACCAAGCAGTAGTCTATGGTATGGAGTTCAGAAGGCGCAAATCCTCCAAGGACCAAACGACGAAAATTAGCGACAAAAGTTATTATGTCATCCCGGTCAGTGTACTGAAACTTGCTTACCACAAGTTTTCCAAAATTAACTAGGGCACCGACAATATTTGAGAGGAAAAATATTCACATCTTATCATCACGGGTTTTTAGTTTAAATTTGAATAATTTAAGTGGCTCTTGAGGTAGAATGTGAACTTATTAGTTTTAAAGTTTGTAAATAGGCATTCAGCTTGAAGAAAAAGTAATTTAATGATGATTGATGAATGTCAATAAATTGGGCTTGAATCTAATACAGCCTTGAGTGTTTTTAAATACGTACATATGTATGTAGGTATAAAACATTTATCCCAATAGAATCGAGTGTAGAAGCATGGAGATAACAAACTAAAAACATCTGAATACAGGCAGTTTGAAGAAAAATTCAGCGCAATATGTCTTCATATGTATAAGTAGGTATAGTGACCGCATGAGTGGTCACCCAATTTGTGTGTGGCATGTGTAAGCCTCACCCTCCGACCCCATTTATTACCATGTGTGCATCGAAATAATCTAATTAATTAATGAAAATGCTTAGAACTACTCGTAGTTAATAAGCAACGGTTCTAAATCAATCTAATCTAAGCACAACCGAAACACATTCCCCCAATTCATTGTCAACCATCGCATTTGTTTATCTTTTGTATAATAGTTTTTTATTTGTCCCATTGCGCTTACCTTGATTGCGGCCGCTTAATTAGAGCGCTTTATGTTGCCATCGCCGCCTCTACAACCAAACTAATTCCTCCCGGATCTTATTTCATTATTCTAAACAATATAACAATGGGACCTTACACAAATTTACTCCTTCTCTACGATGCCGGATGGAGAGCTGATTGAATGATCTGTTTAGTGTAATCAGTCGGCAATAAGTATGCCTCTGGCTCCTTCCCCACTGTTTTGTTAAATACCCAACGGGCGCCACTCTGGTGGAAGGCTGCTGCTCCCAGTGATGATGACTGCGATACATTGAACCCCTCCTAAAAAGATGAAGTAATCCCTACATCACCATGCATCCTAATTGAATGTGAAAACTTTTAGACTGTACGAGTATATTAAATTTTTGTTTATTTAGCTCTTCAGCACATGGAAATGTAAGAAAACTCTGGTGTGTGTGAACTCCACCCTTGAAGACGAATTGTATGGATCATATCATAAACAAAGTTTTCCAGTTCTCTATTTATGTGTGCGTTCAAGAAAAAGCGGTAAAGAACAGGGTGAAAATAGTATAACATTTTCCAAATTGGCAAGGGAAACGTACTGTCATTTGGTGCATGACATCATTGGAATGGTTTCCTGCCTAAAGTTATTTTTAAGGACATTTCCAGCATTTATTTCTGACCCATTTACTTATGGGGTCAGGTCGAATGAAACTAGTCTGTATTCCTCTAGAAATTCGATATCCTCGTAGACAGTGGAGCCAAAATCGATTTAAAAAAAAAAAAAAAAAAACAATTTCCAAAAATTACGCTTAGAAACAAAGTGATTTCTTTGAAAACAATCTTAATTTCTGTTTCTGAGAAATAAGTCAATGTTTGACAAGAAATTCAAACAAGCGTCTCAGATAACGTCATGCATATTGCACGGATACTAGATGTATGTACATAAGTCTGCAGTATCTGAAGATTATGATGTTTACACGACTAATTGTTATAAATTTGCACATATCAAAGTCGGAATGTATTAGTGTAAGCACATGCCAGTGGAAATGCTCAATTTCATCTGCAATTTAGTTGAAACGAAATCACTGCGGATCGAACTAGATTTAACAGGTGAATTTATATTATCGAAAGATGGAGCGAGGGGCATATTTGCTCGATACTAACAGATCGAATTGCCATCATAAGTAATGCTTTTGCCATAGTTATAGTAATTTGTAAGATAAACTCTATAAAGTAGCAGGAAATTAACACAGACATCATCGGCCTCATGCCCAAATCACGAATATGCAATTTTGTAGTTTTATTAATAAAATTTATAGGTTATTTTGCTAACTAGGATTTACCTACTATTAGAATTGGGCAAGAAAGCGGTAACACGAGTGCCTGCGACACTATATGTGCGTTCTTGCGAAAGTGATACAAAACTTTATTATGTCTCATAAATAAGTTACGACAGATAAGCAAATATATGTAGGTAAGTCGTGAAAACTTTTACTAATTTTGATCGCTATGGCGCCCCTACTTGCTAATCATAATTTGACGGACACTAAAACTCTGTTCATACTGTCATAATAGCGTGTGTTCATTGCTCATTCTAATTATAAGTATTAGTTCTTTTTCTACTTCATTATAGCCAAGTACTCGACATACTTATCTTATCTGTTTTATATTGATATCTAAAGATTATTTCCAGTTTCATTGAGATAAAAATCGCTCACAAGCTCTCATTTTCAAAAAAAAAACAGAACCTCCATATTGAGGACATTACGTCACTGATGTGATTCTCTTTTGTTTTTTTTTTTTTTGAACTAATCATCGCCAGAACAAAAAATTCTTTGAAAACATGTTCGTTAGCTTTCTCAGGGCGGACTAAATCTAAAAGGCTATAAATATCAAAGTTAGTTCTCATTTAGTAGCAGACAGACAATTTCCTATCGTTTCTCAATGTTCTTATGTGAGGGTGTATGTTTGTATCCGTAGCTCTGTTCGCGGCTGTTAATTACTTTTCTTTCGATTCGTTCTTCTTTTTTTAAAAATACAAGTACACCTTGATGTCATCCTTATGTTCCATTTGGAATTTCTAAATTTATACCTACGTCATTATTTAATAAATTTCTCATTAATGTGCCGCATGGAATTGTACTATTACTATGTATACTCCTCTTATCAGCGCCTAGTTCTATAAATTTTTAAGTAAACAGTGTAGTTCTAGCTGAACTTTTTTTTTCCAACAATACAATAATACTTTCTCGTAGATAATTTGTCGTGTTAATTTTTATGTATTTGCTTCAAGCTCTGGGGTTTTTATATAATTTATTATTGCTTACGAGACACTTTGCAATCTTCTTAATTCATCTTATACTATGCAGGTTATAATTATTGTGTTATCGCTTGCTTAAAAATAAAGAGCTTTATCTACCTAAAACAAATTAATACGTTTTGTAATTCTAATAAATAATCTCTAATATGACAATTAAATTGAAGGCTTTCAAATAGCTGGATTTTTGAGGTTTTAGGCATATGAAATATCTTATCAACTATCTACCTTGTCAGAAAATATTCGTATCGCTTTTGGAAATCCCTGCCTTAAAATGTGATCTTATTTTTAAGTATCTTGCAAATATGTAATCATAAACGTGTACGCTGCTAAAAAAAAATTCCATTATGTTAACAGATAAAGATCTAAGATATAAGAGTACACTTGCCAAAACGGGTTTATGGTTTTATAACATTAAATTTCCTGTTGTTTTTTTTTTTTTTTTTGCTTAAAAAAAATGTTCTGTATTGACGCGTGTACAGCTGAAATTCGGCAACATTCTAAAAACAATCCCACATTTATCCAATTCGATAGCTAAGATACAATGTAGAAACATTTTGTGTACATATTTGCTAGAAATTTGTTTGAGAAGGAAAATGACACAAGTACAAATTAATTGTTCACTCCCAACTGCAATTCGTAGGACTTTAAATAGTCCTCTTTAGCGAAGGTAGAGTTATTTTTATGATCGCGAATAAACTGGGTAAATAAATTACTCTCTTGCCCACCTTATAGGCAAACATTTCATATAAAATTGATGGATCGTAGGAATATTATGCAAATATAATTAAGTAAATGTAAAAAAGAAAGCCGAAGCGAATGAAACGATATTTACAATCCTTGTAATGTAGTCCTCATTCGCTTTGCTTGTTTATTTTTTGCTTAAAGGTACAAAATAAAAAAAAAAAGTAATGCGCATAAAATGCGTTGGAGAACAACTTGCATATTCATTTATGGAGATCAGCATTTACTTTACTTTAACCTTGTTTTAACTAGATTAGGTAAGGAGATTTCATTGAAGAACTCTGAGAAGACCGTGTACAAACCGTATTGTCTAGAATCCGGTTTTAACTAGTTTCCGAGAAGTCACTAAAGTTTTTTTTTTTTTTTTTATGAAGGGATAATGTGGATAAACACTTGAGGCAGAGTAACAATT
Source organism: Chalcosyrphus nemorum (assembly GCA_949716465.1). Classification (NCBI taxonomy): domain Eukaryota; kingdom Metazoa; phylum Arthropoda; class Insecta; order Diptera; family Syrphidae; genus Chalcosyrphus; species Chalcosyrphus nemorum. The sequence goes on from OX454332.1 coordinate 52,188,726, forward strand.
CAAACATTTGCTTATTTTAGATATTTTAAAACTCTTGATTTATAAGAGTGAAGGTGGTATTTTTGGTACGTATAATAGTAACAGCTAACTTGTTGTATTCGGACAATTTTTTAAAATCATATATATGTAGGTACACTTGTAAATATCCTTTTAGCTTGAGAATACATTTATGCCTGTTTTCAAAGATATATCTTCGACCATGTCGGGGATTTTTTTTTGTTCCACAGCGTAGTAAACGTGTAAACAAAATATCATAGAGTTATATCTCTTAAAGAAGACAAACAAGTTTTTTTGTTTTTGTTTTATTCCCGATATAGCATTGACACTGTTTAAGAATTTTCCTCGATTAAATTTTCAGAAGAAAAGAAATCAAATTGATGAAAATATTTACACATATGGATGTACCTGTATATGTACATCTTCATGCACTTGTCATGTAATTCTGGGGATTTACTGCTTGAACAGCCTTCATCGTTTTATATTCTCTTGTATGTGACTATGAAATAATATAATATATGCATGTTAATATGTAATATAAAAACGTTAATAGCACATTGTTCCCCGGACGTGTATTGTATATGTGTTTGAGTTATTTTTTATCACAGCACATGCTTATCAGTCTGTGATTAACTGACTGGAAACGCTATATTGGAAAGTATTGAGCACCTACTATTTGACTCGCCGATGTTCATTATATTACATTTCACTAAATTTGTTATTTGTTTTGATGTACATAGGTATATTGAAAACTCTTTTATTCAGACTTACCCCAACTACTGCCAGTACGACCGAAGAATGTGCCATTTTTCTTATTATAGATGAATTCCGCTAGCGATATTTTCTCCTGTGGCTGGGGGAACTGAAATTCATAGGTGGTTGCTGCCACTCCATTCTTCTTTTCTGGTGTTGACATGATGATGTTGATTACAACTTATCTAAAGCTATCTTATGCACTTCACTTGTCTCTACTTGATGAGTAGTCCTTTGCAATCGGGTGTGTGATTATGCTTATTGTACGCAAAGCGAGCGAGATTAAAGACGAACACTTATCTTACGTTACGTAGGTATATGTAGGCGCAAGTTTTAAAATAAAACAGCAAAAAAGTCAACTTCACTGTATGGTTAGAGTTTAGTTATTCAAATATTTAACAGAAATAAACTCAGACACTTTCTGTATATGCAAGTTGTTAGTAACAAAGGAAATAAATTAATATATTATAAAACTAAAATAAACATTTTTTTGAACAGAAACCAGATGCAAAGACCAGAGACGGCCAGAGTTTCGTTCACTCGATGAAGAAGCGGAAGATTCCCTACACGCGTGCTATACCCACGAACTTAGAACACTGACTAAACTGGTGTTACTGAGCAGACAGTTTTGTGGCTAACAAGTAACAGCACTCTGTGTGGCTGGACTGACTGGCTGACTGCCTGTCTAAATCGATGAAAATCCAGATACACAGCGCGTCGAGCTCAGATAGTAGGAGCTTTTTTCTTTTTCATTTTGCTTCTATTTTATATTCTGCTTACTTTAGATTACTATTGAACACTTTGTGTGACGAGCGAGTACTCTGTGTGAAGGAAATAGCTTGACGTAGTAAATGTGTAGTCTGTGTTGTATTGGACTATGGCCGCTAAGAAGGCTGTTGCATGTGCTGCTTGTTGCTCAAAGCAGTTGTTGTTTATTCAGTTGGCATTTGACGACTTTTCCACCCAAAAATTGGGGTGTGTTGTGAGAGAAACGCATAAAAACATCATTGACATAGAAATAAAAACTGTTCAGTATTTTTTTTTTTTGTTGTTATCAAAATTGACTGCATAACAAAGAACCAAGATGATAGGTGAGAATCCATATGATCAGAAGTACAGCACAACTTGCTGTACTTGCTGTCATTGGTGGTAACCCGTTTTGTATTTTGATCAACGTTTTGTATTTTCATTCGAAAAGTACAGGTTGTATAAAAATGTATCATTAAGAGCATCGCTTTAGAAGAAATTTTATTATACAACCATATTCATTATATTTTTCTTAGAAAAATAGCAAAACAAAATATTAATTTCAATACATAACTTGTAAATTTTTTTTTTTTTTTTTAATCTTTGAAACCTCATTTTTTACCAAAGCTTTGATTGTCATCTCTCGGCTTATGTTTAGATGTAAAATTGGATTTTTAACGAAAACCATGACGATAGAATTTTGAAAACAAACTTATAAGTAAGGGACATATGTACTTACAGTTGTACATAGTTTTATAAGAATTTTTTAAGTTAAAAGGATGGTAACCATATTATAAGAACTACTTTGGATTACTGACCTGAATGAAATTGTTTCGGACGTTCTCCGGAGCATATTTTTTTTGTAAAATTGGCATTGAGTAATGTACTTAGGGTTCAGTCTGGAAATATAGTTCAGATCGCGACTCAAATTACAGGTAGATCGAATTAGCAGACCCACCTTATCGACAATTCGATTCGAGTTATTTAACTAAACCAAAACTTGACCTACATACATAGGCACATACATATGTACATCACGCATTTTTTGGTTTTAAAAAAAAAACATATATTCAGCCATAGACGAAATTATTAGACACTCAATCAATTAAATGAGGCGTAGAGACCCAAAGGGTAAGGGCTTAGTCAAAAAAAGGAAGAAAACGTAAAACCAAAAGCAGGGAAGACCTTATCGAAAGAGAAGCATTCGGAAATTGTCGGCAGACAGCTTCTGACTTAGCTACAAACTACAAGTTACTATGGAGAGGTTTTTTGCAAACGTCAATGAATTTGGCCCCTAAGCTAGAAAGGCCAGAAACAGGCTAACAAGAAGAACGAAGAAAGGCATAAGAATAGGACAGCTTCAGACTGGGAGAAGATTTAATAGTATGTAATATCGAAGTAAGTTCAGTGTACAATAATACTTAATAATAATTAACAATCTTAGCTGGAAAAATAAGAAACGTTTACTCTCAAACTTGGTCTGCTTCTTTTTAGATTTTCGACTGCTGTAGCGCACGTATGTCACAGAGTTAAGGAGGCTTACAATTCTGAAAGGCTGGTTCCTACCCTAAAACACGGAAGCGAGGTGGGAGCACCGTTTATCTATCGAGGATGGATGAGCTCAGAGACTTACATATATTAAGAGACTGGAGCAAATTTTGAAGCGATCAATTGCAAAATTATTTGGAAGCCGAAGAAATCAAGTAATTTTCGAACAAGAAAATGCTAAGTGTTTTACTGCGAGCAAAATCAAGGCTTGGTTCCAGCCAAGTGGCGAGTTCACTTTACCCAATTGGCCAGCAATGAGCTTATTTACAGAAAAACATCCGTGATCCAAATATAAATCCGTACTAAACAAGCTTTAAAAAGGGAAGTGGACCGATAAATTATAAGCTTCGACGAAGATTTAAGTCATACAGTAATTTAGTTACCCCTTTTGAGGTATGAAAAATCTAGATAATGAAATCGATCAAAGTATTTGGTACGGCTGGAGCATTAAAACATGGCGATTGAAACGTTTTGTAACACATCTTGTCTGAGTAACTTGGTTTTCATTGAATGTAATAAGAACCGGTACGATTGCTTAAATATTTTGAAAACAAATTTATACGACAGTGCCAGAAGTAATGATGTATTCCTATGGCAAACCATAAAGTAAACAAAATTAAAAATTATTAAAGAATTAACTGAATGATTCGTTTATAGTATAGGTTTATGGTGGGTAAGATTATCTCTGAAAATGCTATTTGTGGGAAGTGCAAGGAAGAACAAGTATTCGAATACATTTCGGTGGCAAATGGAATCTTTTGATATGTTATGTGTCGGCAATTGTAAGTAAGAAAATGGGATACTAAGTTTAAGAACGATCTGAAGACATTTCTTAAAGAAATATGGTTGAAAATCGATACAAATGTTTCAAAATTTGGTAAATTCAATGTCACCAAGGCTTAAAGCCATTATTGAATCTAAAAGATACAAAGAAATGTATAATCTAAAAATACTAGAAACATGGAAGTAGATGGCGGTAGGGTGTATACTTACTTTTAAGATGTAGTTTTGAACTATTTCTTATTCAACCCTCGTTTTTATTATGAACTATTAATTTTTTCTATTATATTTCCCTCGAGTTTAACTAACTGAATTAGTGAAACTAATCAAATGTGTACAAGTTTTTTAGAATATTACTACTAAGTTGTACACCTATTTAAAAATTAGATGAAAAATATTTAATGTTGATTGCCTCTATTAAGTTCTTTGTGTTTCAAATATCGGCACAAAATAAATTCGATAAAGAAGGAACTGCAGTAATTCCATTAAGTTGCAAATCTATTTTTTCTCCCCATCAGCACGGTTTCTTAAAAGGTAGATCCACTACGACTAACCTAACCGAATTTGTCTCTAAAACACTACAGGCACTGGAGGCAGGAAAGGAAGTTGACGTCATTACCACCGACTTCAGTAAAGCGTTTGATAAAATATGTCACCCTACTATTTACTTCAAACTTGAAGCCATTGGCTTTCCACCATCTTTTGTCTCATGGCTGAAATCTTACCTTGAGAATCGCCAGTACAGAGTTCTATTTAGATTTTCAGTCTCCGATCCCATTATCGCAACCTCAGGCGTCCCACAAGGAAGTCATCTTGGTCCATTGATTTTCGTCCTAACTACAAATGATGTTGGGCAAATCATTAAAAACTCCGATCTGTTTATTTACGCGGACGACATGAAAATAGTTAAGGTTATATCCACCCCGGAGGACTCTCTATCTTTTCAAAAAGACCTGAACTCTTTCTACACTTGGTGCGTCAATAACTTCTTAGAACTTAACGTCAGTAAATGTCAATCCATAACCTTCTCCCGAAAACGCCTGCCCCCACCCCGTAGATCCTATTTTTTTCTTCATGATTCCATTCCCTCAGTCTCCTTTATACGTGATCTGGGTATTATCTGTGATAGGGAACTTAACTTTCGCTCCCACATTGACCACATTATACTTAAGGCCAATTCTTCTCTTGGTTTCATAAAACGCTGGTCTAAAGAATTCTCTAACCCTTATGTTACAAAGTCGCTTTACATTACCTTTGTCAGACCCCTCCTTGAGTACGCAAGCCAAGTTTGGTCTCCATTTCATGTCACCCATTCCCTTAGAATTGAAGCTGTGCAGCGCAGGTTTTTACGTTTTGCCTTACGAGGTCTCCCATGGGTCGACAATTATAACCTACCCCCCTACGAAGATCGTTTAAAATTGATTAACCTTACAACCCTTGTTAGACGTCGCGAAGTCGCCGATATTCTGTTCATCCATCAGATATTAACCGGTACGATCGATTCCCCCGCATTACTGGAAATGATTTCGCTTCAAACAAATCCACGCAATCTCAGGTCTCTTCCTCTCTCTCGTCTCGCTCTCCACCGCACTAATTACGGCCTTTTTGAACCAGTCTCTAGAATGCTGCGATTAGCCAATAATGCCCAGAACCTCCTCGATTTCCATTATAGCATATCCTCTCTTAGAAATTCACTCTCTTCCTCCTGACCTCCCCCTTGAAACTAATCTGTCTTAGTTTGTTAAATGTTTTTTTTTTTTAGTTTGTTTAATTATAATTAATAATATTGAAAAACTATAAAAAATATATATAAAATTAGGTTTAGTTAGAAATAATAAGTTCTGTTAGAATTAAGTTACAGCTTGTACTAAGCTCAATAAATAAATAAGTCATTTATTTATTATTTGGATTTATGGCTAAAAATTTAACATGCCACCTGTGGCCTATTTCAGTAAATAAAAGTTAAACTACAAATTTCAGTAAATACAAAATGAACTACAAATTTGTATCTGATGGTGAAATGAAAACGACTGGTTATTCTAAAATTTTTTTAGAAAAACGCTTATTAATTACAATTTGAAAGTTGCGTTTGAATAAACTAATTTACATACAAATGTATATGTAATTGTATATTGTTCCTCTCTTGTATAACCGCGAGGCAACAACAATGCAACCTGAAAGATCTACATGTTCAAAAGCTTGGAATTTATCTAAAAGACTAGTATATGAAAGTGAGTATGTGTTTCTACGAGAATACTCTTCTAAACCTAATGTAGTGCCAACATTCAAAAAGAATTTGTTCGGATGTTTCATCCTCCTTTAGGCAGAACCCCTTAAAGTGGTATAGTATCCCACAATGGCCAGATACCTAGGTAAACTCTAACTTCAAAATATTAGATCTAATAAATTTAAATATGCGTGTTCAAAATATTTTCTTATTTCGTATGCAAATTAAACTACCAAAGCAATTGCCACAGTTCATTGCCCTTTTTGCAGCTGGTATAAGTAGGTATATTTGTATGTAGGCGTATTTCAGATACAAATCTCTGGTGATCGGCACCAACGTCATCGCAACACCCATCAGCGCTGCATTGAAATTTCTTCTCGAATATCACAGAAAATCAAGTTTTTCTGGTTCCAACTGGTAAATAACAACTTGAAACTGATGCAGGTAACCATTCAATTCAATTAATTAGAAATACTTACGCATCTAAAGTACAATGTAATTGTTGCCTGTACTGGTAGCAGACATTTTTATTTAGTTCTGTTTGCATTTTCTCATTTCTTTTCAAGGCCTTATAGCAAAATAAACGTTTGTCCTACTATCTGTTTTTCGTAGGGCACAGAAAAAAGGCTGTGAATTATCTAAAGCAGTTTCAGTTGCTTAAGTCAGGTTAAAGTCGGTTTTAATGTATTTTTTTTGTCTTCTTCTTCTTTGTGGCAATATATTTATCACAGGTAAACAATATAAAGTCGCCACTCGATTTGGTTTTCGTATTTATTTTGAACGCTTTGGTGCTTTTATTTTTCGTCAGCGCAATAAAATGCTGTGTAAAAATTGTGGTATTTATGATTTTAGTAATTCGCAGTGAACTATGAATTGATACTAATTTATTAATTAACTACTCTGAATACGATTGGATTTATTTGGAAATTTGTTGCATTGATTTGGTATACGATTCGAAAAAGAACACGCGTGAAAGATAGATATTAACAAAAGAAATCGGCAGGATTTACAATTAGAAACAGGAATGTAAAGTAATACTAATTTATATATAGAAAATGATTATAGATCACACTACATTGAGCCATAGGGCCATATTGAAAAATAAATAAATAAATATTAGGCCGTAAGCAGCCCATAGAGGGCCAAGACCTAGCTTCTCACAACTGCACATGTTGTGCGTGGTATACATTTCTGCATGTACAGAAGGGACCTACAGTTTTATGTCGTATCCGAAGGGCAGAGGGGTTTTGAGAAGCATGACAATTATACTCTTGAATGTTTGTCAGACACTCGGAAGAGGTGAGGCCATGAAAAAACTTTTGATGGTATTTTTCTGGATTCGAACTTGAAACCTCATGCGCAGTAGTCCAACGCACTAACCACTGAGCCACGGCACCCACATAGGGCCATATTGGCTCTATCGTTAGTACGTTGGAGGTGGGTACTACCATTGTATATGAAAGTTTCATATACAATGGTACTACTTTTACTTTAAGAAACGTCACGGTCGCATCTTTTGCTGGCGCCTGACAGTAGTATTTACTATCTTCAGAAAGTTAGCCTTGAACGCCCTCTATAGCTTATGACCTTATAAATATTAGAATATGACTCAAAGCTATAAAATATATAAAGTGGTGCAGTGGTAAGTTAGCAATATAACTATCGTCGGTTGAAAACCAAAGTTTAAAGAGCTAACTAAGAAGATAACTAAGAATATGTTTTTTTGAATTGTATTGCTCGGGAGAAGTTTCCCTGAAAAACTCATAGCTATTTATCACGGCTATATAAGAGGGCAGTAAGTATCATATTTTGCATAATAGTGTCAGAAGAATTCTTAGTCCGGAATGAAGTACTCTCACCACTATTATTTTTGGGGGTTATGTTCTCCATGCAGCATTGATGGAAGAAAGCTATAAAATAAGTTGGTTTATGACATCTAACATTAAACACCTTCAATACCCTGACGATGTTTGTTTACTTACGGATAGAGGACCTCCATCTTATGGCTCACAATCTAGAAGCTGAGGGAATCAAATTGGGTCTTAAAACTAACACAGCTTTAACAAAGGCCTGAACACTTCAAATACCAGCACCCAAGTTAACATTACCGGACAGGATGTCAAGAAAGTTGACAACTCCAATATCTATGAAATATCTAGGCATACCTTATAGCACGGAAGTGAATGTCTGCAGAATCGAGAAGGCCATAGCTGCGTTCATTCTGAACCATCTACATATGGACACCCTAGGCAAACGTGCTGCAGAACAGACGACGAGGAATCGAGCTCTTTAAGAATGAATTGGAGAGAGCTCAAACGTGTTGCTGAACCAAGCTGAAATCTATGTCATTGAGATCTGTGCCAGACACAATCTTCTTTAGGTGATCAAATGATATCCTATCAGATAGCCAAGTGTCACTTAGGGCATTATCATCCAACCAAAAAGAATCTAGAACTATTAGATAATGCTACCGTGCTCTACATTCTCTTGCGTCGTATAACAAGGTAAAATTCGGGTGTGTTCCTGGACAACAAGAGATCGTGGGCTATGAACCTGCAGATGCGTTGGCTCGGATTCTGCATTCATTGGTTATGAACCATATTTGGGCGTCAAGTGGAGATTAGCCACAATTCTGTTATAAGAATGGAAAAACAGACATCGTCTAGACAACTGGGACAAAGCGCCGAGATTAACACTAATGTGTGAAACACATTGCATACAGCAACGACTGCAGCACACAACGTGCTGTCATTTTCATTGGAACACAGCAGACTGAGCAGGGTAACACCAAGAACAACTCTAACTCCAACGGCAGATTAAGGACTTAGGTCTAACGTTGAAGTTACTGTTGCTGTTGCCGTGGTCAATATGTTTCTACTATAACGTCTTCTAGTTCAACCTCTCGATAGAATATATCTTTCAGTTCGTAACGTCGGTACCGCGCAGACATGGGCCTTATGTTAGTTAATTCGACCGTTCGGTTAGCGTTGGTGCTTACCAAACATATTTAGCAATCGTAGCGCGTAGTGAAGATTAGTTAGGATTATTTTTTTGGTTTGATTGCTATCAAAATATATTGACGCAATTATCATCGACGTAACCAAATATAAACCACTATATCTACATAATTTACAGCTTTCTAAATTTCGGTGACGTCAAAGACCTAAGAGTATCTAATCAATAACAATCAAAACAGCATTCTTTTCGATTTTGTACACTTTAATTTATTTCCTTTAATCTTTCTTATCAAATTCACTTTATCATATTTAAATTTATTTAATATAGGTATGTATCAACTAAAAACGACAAACCATCTATTGCCATTACAATTATTCGATTAAAATCAAGTCTCGAGACTGTTGGTATTTTTTTGTTTTTTAATTATTGAATGTTACATCTAAGAAAATAAAGTCTCTACGTTTAAAAAAAAAAAAAAACTCTTTTATTTTATTGTTTTTTTTTTTGTTTCGGGTAGATCTAATAATACATCTATAAATTTACAATTATTTATTAAATAAAATTAAAAAAAAAATAAAAAGAACTTAAATGTTTTCTGTTTGGTGATTTGAGGAAAGAATTATTTTACTTTAAAGGCTGCGCTTTTGTTTTTATTAGATTTCATTTTAATGGCAGTTAAGTTGTAATAAACTAGTAAGCGATAAAAATAAATAATATTTTTTATTTACCTTTCTTAAAGCACAAAAGTTTAAGATTTCAAATTTAACTTCTGTTTTCGAGATTCGGAACTGCACATATTCGATATTCTTTATTATTATTTTTATTACTTTATTTTTTATCTTACAGATAAACTCGGAGATTCATAATGGTTTTATACTTAAATCATATGTAAAATGTGTATAAAGGTAACAAAGTTTATTTTGTTACATTATTCAAGAAATGTGTTATTTTCTTTTGTCTGCAATTTGTGTGCATTAATACAATAAAAAAAAATATATGGAAACGATTTTTTGCATTACATACTTTGAGTTTTTTGTTTTGTGTTTATAAAGAAAGAATACGTCTCTTTGCGACATTTAAGATTTAAAATAGAAAAAAGCAGTTGAAAAAGAAAAATGAAGAGGCGGGAAGAAAAATTACTATAAAACACATACATATGTATACAAAGAAACATTTATGCTGACAGAACTCAGGTATAGGAGACATCATTGTTGTTAATCAATTAATAACTCAAAGTGTACGGATCCTATTCTCTCCTTTCGATCGTGATGGATGTTTTTGGCCCATGCCTTGCATTCAACGTTTATGATGATTCCACCTAAAATATTAAGAAAAAAAAAGTTATATAATATACATATGTACATATGATATTTGTAATACAATGTTGACTAAATTTTTCTTTATTAAGTTCGCATATTTTACTTATAAAGTCACATATGGGAATAAAATAATATTTTTTCCGTAGTTTGCAGTGAAGTCGTACACTTAATTTATGTCTTGTACCAGATAGATGTATTAATTGAGTGGTGCATTTGAAGTTTTCCTAAAGGTCTTTGCTTAACACGGGACATGGTCATATAGAGGACTCACAGCTGTACCGAACCAAGTCAGAAGAAGGGATTTCGAAAATATTAAACTATATAAATAATAATAATAAACTTCTTCAAAAGATATGGAAAATGCGAATCAAGTCATCATCAAGTCAGTGATATTTTACATTTAGTTTCTCACAGATCTGAATAGAGTTTAACTTTACGCAGAATTTAGCACAAGTTTTGAAGTTTTTTTTATGACTTGGTTCGGTACAGCTGAGCCGTCCATATAATTCTGTTCTTGCACTTTCTTCAGACAAAATTTCCAAAGTTTGTCAATTTTCTCAAAGTGGGGATAAAATTTTCGTTAAATTTTGTAGATTTTTGTACCTTTAGTCAGTGCGTGAACAGACCTATAGTCAGTTTTTCATGTACTTCATGATTATGTTATATATTTACATAGCGTATGTATGTGATAAATTCCCTTAAGTTTTTTTTCTATTTCTTTAACCTAAGAATGGTTTAATAAAAACCATAACCTTAAACAAATAATACTATGAAAAAGTTTTTGAAATTTAATCAATTCTTAGAAAATGATGGCATAAAAACAAACTTATGATTTAAATATGATTTTTTTTATATTTCTCAGACTGTATAATGTGTTCTATCAAATAATATAAAAAAAAACTCATATTTACATATTTAATGATTAAGAAAAAAGAAAGGAATAAAGCACTATACATAGTGATTTATAAAACTACACAGAAAAAAATAAATTAATGAACAGCATTCATACAGCGAAATCAGTAATTTTTAAGAAAACATTTTTTTTTTTATGTACAAATTCTTAAAACAAAATTTAGGGTTTATGATAGATTCATTGATCGCATTCATAAATATATTTGCATGGAAGATTTGGAGAATGGACTGCTGATTCTAATTTAATGAATTTGTTCATAAGTTTATGAATTGTTCACAAACAGCCGACTATGATTTTTAAAAATAAACACATTGGATTAATGAACAAATTCAGTATATTAAAGAAAAAGGATTCACTACGAAGAACCTATCCGCAATTAAGGTGAATACCATTTAAGAATATTCATGCGACAGTTTTCAGGAGCGTCTGTTTAGTGGTAGTGTATCCAGTCGCGCAGTAAGAGGTTCCTTGAGCAAGTCCCAGACACATCCAATGAATTTTCAGAGTAAGTGCAATTTTAAAATTTGTTTTAAACGCACACTAAGTATATTCAACACAAACAAGTTGAAAAAGTAGTGTAAACTTACAGACGAGGCAAAAATCCATACAACAATGCGCCTATAGTTTGGACAACAACCCCACCCAAGGAAAATTGTGTAAGAACTAATTCCACCATTTCTCTCTCACCACACCATTTTTTTCCTCTGATAAATGCAATGAATCGATGCATTAAGTCTAAGAACGGTTTAATAAAAACGTAGAACGTTTTCTTATATATAATGAATATATATGTACATACGAAAAAAATTAATATCATTGAATGAATATAATTCATTAATTTCAAGAACAATTCATAGCTGTATGAATATATTCATAAATTTAGGAACTAGGATTCATTATCTGTATAAATTCGTTCACTTTTAATGCACTTTTTCATTCAGAGCATAATTTTTTTCATTAATATAATGTGCCTTTTTGGTTCAGTGTTCATAATGAGTAGAAACGAAATGATTAATATTTCGTTTATCTTCCTTTTTGAATTTTTACGGCTTGTAGTGCTTGCTTTTTTTGTTGTTGTTTATTTTGCTTTATTTGCATGCATGTATAGAAATTGTATATATTAAATTCTTTTGTCTCTAATGAATTCTAGCTGATTCCCAGTTATTTGATCTTAACTAAACTCGACATTATTTACAATAAGCATACATTGTTTGGGATAAAATATATAAGTAGTAGTAACTTTTTAATGTTTTGTGTATATTTTAGTAGCTTACGTTTTGGTCGTTGAAAATGCACAGCTACTAGAGGACTTAAATAGCCTTCAGAGTTCATGAATGGATAGAAGTAGCCTGGAAATCCTCGAATTGGAAGGTACTCAACTGGACCAATATTTTCTTGATCTGCTGGGTTCTCGCCTTCGCATGAAACCCAAATTGTATTCATCTGAAAATAAACAAAGTTGAAGAGCTGCCTAAATTAATTTTAGATTAGAGGAAATAGATACCTTTTTCGCATCAGTCTTTTCTATATCGGAGATATATGTCCTTAGGGCCGCTGGCATTGTCTCGGGCAATTGATGTGTATCATTATAATATTCCGGAATCCAACCATAGATCTTATTTAGTTTTAAGAATACACATGGCGCGCTCTTGTGGTAGCTGTAGTTGTTTTCTTTAGTACATGGGTCCCAGCTTTTGATATCCACATCGCATACTTGTCCCCGTGGTGGTGGACGATTGTAATCACAATTGAAAATATTCTGACCTCTTCCAGGTGTTAGACCAGGGACTTTGTAGACTGCAAATAATAAATAAATATTGGACATTATCTCTTGTAGAGATTTTTCGTAATAATTCGACGTCATACTATTTTTGTACATTTGATTAAATTTGATTGGCATCAGATACGGATAACGAAAAGTTGTATAACGCAAAATTTGAAAGTCACGTGAAGCGTAAATTAAAACATAGAGTGACCAAATACGTCATAGAGATTTCAGACTGATATGTTTACTTTTTACAATTTTTATATTAATATTTACATTCTAGCAATGTAATTGGATACTTTGACATCATTACTACCATGGTTGCACATAAGATTGTGTTTATACGGTATCGGGTGTATTTGTACGTTACTACTTACCGGCTAGGAAATCATTTAGTGAATCAGTCCAGTGTTTGTAGTTTTCATATTGGGTTCCTTTGTACCAGATCAATGTACTCTCAACGTTTTCCTCTGGTGGCAATGGTCTGAATCCTAGACCTATAAACAAAATATTAATTAATTCGTTATTGGAATGCCAGAAATGTTATTTACCTGGATTTGTTCCAATTATTGAACTGTCAAGTTTCCATTTGGGCTCACGCGGATCCAACGTTTGGAAGAATACCCACATACAAATGGCGACTAATGCTGCTAAGACTCCATAGAAAACTGTGTAGAAAATGCCGATTTTTGCTGTAAAAAATAAAAAAAACAAAAGTTATTATCTATTAATCTAGTAATTTTCCCTATTCGCCTGAATTAATCCCTACTTAGAGCAAACTATTTTATTTTCAAGCCATATTCTGATATGAAATGTAAATATTTTTTCTGACTCTTAAAACTGTGCCTTAAAATTGTGCTATTATTTTTGGTAGTTCTTTGATTGCTGATGAACAAATCACCATGAATATGAAGAATGCCAGAATAACGCTTTGCTCTCACGCAAACTTTTTCCGCAAATCGGTCTTAAATTCTCGAAACGTATAATCACTTATACCTACTCAAATAGGTTTACAAAACAAAATATAACTAGTTAGTGTGTCAAACGATTAGGCCTTGTCAATGCGGCGCCGATCCTATCCTGTATAACATTTTTTTGCAAAATGTCCTCACCCTACATCCGTATATGATCTAGTGGGTGCAGGAAGTAAAACCACTGGGCCATGACTTGCGCCGGGAGTGCGCGGAACTTAACACGTCTTATATTTAATGAAAATCAATTTATGTTATGAAAATTAAAGCTTTATTTGTAAATTTCCTAGCCAAAAACAAAAATTAAATTAAATATTATGAATTTTAATATGGAGAAGATATAATGTAAAATTCACAGTTCAAAGCGGTTTTCAAAAGACCCGATCTAACATCCCTTAGCAAATGAGGTTATAGTATAACGATAATAGTTCTTGGTTCACAGCATTTATTTAATCGACAGCTTATATTAATATTACTAAGCGAGCAAACATAAAGTTTCTTTTTTTTTTTCAATCAAGGGATGTACTCGTACTCGTAGGTATGTGCACTTATAGATAGTTTAAAATCGCTTTCAGTTTTAATTTACATCGACACATGGAAACACACATATAGAGTCGTGCGAAAAATTGAGCGCAAACCATCTTGGTCCAGAAAAACAGTTAGTACAGGGAAGATAGAATGTTTGCCTCTAAGTATAAGTGTTTCACTCTTTGAAGCTCTTACAGAGTTGCCATAGTATATCTGACACATCGCCACAAATCTAAGAGCATTACACATAGGGTTGTCATCTGATAATTTAAAAAGAGAACAAATTGTTGAACGGAATAAAGATAATAGATAATAGAATCTATCAACACTGGCCGAATTTTAATGTAACTCTAGTATTTTGTACAGTATTTTGATGTATCAATGCTATCAAATAAAGGAATAATTACATTTATTTTTTTCCTCACCACCTTGCAGTAAGATAATAGGTTTTGTCATAAGAATATACATATGTACCATCACAACGCATTTATTTTATTACTTCTTGCACCACTTGCAATTTAATGCTTCAAATTCAGGTATCATTAATTTTCATTATAAAGAGTAAAAAGCCAAATTTTTTAAGGATTTCAACAGAAAAATAAAAAACTGAAAAGAGAAACAAAAGTCAAATGGCAATTCCCTCACATTTTCAATTTCCCAAATTACCAAAGTTCTTTGAGAAAAACTAAAGAAAAAGCTCTAGCGGTTTACTCTGATTTCCTATATGGTAGAGTTCCTTTCGAATCAATATGCAATTGGAAAACTGTACAGAAAGAGCATGGAAATGTATGCTTTGCTCAGTGGAAAATGATATTAACAAAACGGCTGAACTTTCCTCGTTTTCTTCCTTATTTTATGATATCGATTTGCACACCCCTTTTGCTTAGTTTTCGGGTTTTTTGATTTACTTCTTCACATTCTTCCTTAGTTTGCACACAAAAACTGTGCATATTATGCTCTGCGAAAGTTGTCATTACTCTCCATAGAGCTTTTATTACTGTTCATAAGGCTGTCATTGCCCGGTTCAATGAAAAAACAAAAATAATCTGTTTCCGCATTTGGCAATAAAAATTTTCTTATCATCTCTTCACATTTCTCACCACATTGTCAAAAAGTGACTTGAAACGGACTCTAACTAAATATCGATTCAACTCACAAAGCAATCGGCTGTGTTGCGAGTAGGTCAAGAATTTTTTTTTAAATTAAAACAACAAATTGTATGTAAATCAGTGCTTTGGTTTCTTTTTCAGTGGCAATTCTTGAAATTGAGTGCCATATACAGGCACCATTGTGTGGATAAGGAACATATACATATATACATACAGTTTCTGTATTCGAAGTGTTCATTGCATACTCATTTTGAATAAAATGGTCTGTTTGTTGAGTTGTCAGAGTTGACTAATAAGTACCGTTACATTTGAAAATTTTCAGAAAGGGTCCTGAAAACGGTCCCCGCGGAAACGAAAGGGTCCCATATAAAATTGACGAATAAAAGTTGTTTAAACAAGTAATATTTTCTCAATTTTCAAAAAACAATAAATTCGTTAGATCGGAGAAGTGAAATCAACGTAAATTTGATAGTGTTTTTCATCAAGACTCAGACGCAGATGCACATTTTTCGAATTTCAAGCCTTGTTAAATTTGGTTTCAACAATGAATATAATTGTAATAAGTGAGTATAGATGGTTTATTGAAATCTAATAAGCTGAGTATAATATACATACACATCTAGTATAGTATTGCTAATATATACCATTAATCATCCTATAAAGGCCAAGACCACCTACACTTCAACTTTTATTAAAACGGATATTCCGGCAAGCACATCAAATAAAGCATTAAAAAATGCTTCCTGGCAATGCTTGGTAATGTAGTTTGCTTGCAGTGCTGCCAGACCTTTTTCATGAAAGAAAAATACAATTTCTGCCAAAAATTTCCTATTCGGCGAAATCTTTTATTCTTTTTTTTTTTTGTTATTCAGTTATGAATTCCCATACAAATATTCGAACTGTCAAAAAATCTTTTTTGATTCATTATTTTGGAATTTTGCATAACAAAATCTGTTATAAACCAGACAGATGTAATGAATATGCATAAAAAATATGATTAATTACTATTTTTATTTGCTAACCACATTCATCAACAATTTTTATTTGTTGTTGGGGTAACATCGATGCAGCGTTACAGCATTACTACTAACATATCTTTGCTAAAACTGCTGTTTTGGGCTGCTGGTGCTATACCAGCCAGGGCGATTGCTAACAATCAAATGCCACTTCCTTTCGCGGGATAAAATTTCGGTTGCACAAGCTTAGTTCACACGTAACAAATATTTTTAGGAATTATTATACAATTAATATGTTGTTTTTTATTATTAAAAACCTACTTTTTCTGGCTGAATTTGAATATTTTTGGTATAAATCAAATGGGTACAGGCAATAAAAGAAATAATAATAATGAAGAGGTCAGCTGTTTGCCTTGACAGTTTCGTAGCATATTCTAATTTGATTCTAGTTTTCGAAGTTCCATAACTGAGTTATTAAAGATCTTTTATAAACGAAGCTTTTATGATTCATAATAGGAAATTCATAACAGAATAACAGATTTGCCCGAATAGTTCTAATTACCTTTTTAACATATCCTGGAAATTGGAGTTGGAAATTACCAGGAAAAGGTAAATTTACCATACACATATTAACGATCTGGCAGCACTGTTTAGTGTTTGGTAGGTGTCAAAACTTCAATTGAATTGTTTTTTCTGGCCGTTGATTTCAATTGCGACATTTACATTCGTTAAGCCGCTATTCATTTTTTGTTTTCATAGTTGTGTAATTTTTTGATTTTAGTTCTAGTTTAGCTTGAAAAGTAGCAAAAATCCACCAACGTGGGAATTATTTTCCAACTGCTTACTCAAAGAGCTCAAATGAAATTTAAGCGTCACTTGAGAATGCGCATTACATAGACAAACTGATTAGTTTGTCTATGGCGCATTAGAGATGTATCAGGTATGTTGCATACATTTTCTAAACGTTGGATTAATTTAAGAATTAAAAGCATTAAAAACAGCTTTCTATGAGCAGAGAGTTTTGATCTCTATGCGCTACGCGTCACCCAAACTAAATCCATTTAAAATTTGCAAAACTGCGTCAAATTGTTTTCTATTTATGATTTGTGATAAAGCAAAAGTCAGATTGTGGACATTCGCAAGTTATACATATTTTAGTTGTACTATATGTGAAGTGGTAAGAGCGTTGGCGTCCTGTGCATGAGGTTCCAAATTCATATCCTGGAAAATACCATCAACAATTCTCATGGCATCTCTTTGACAAATATTTAAGACTGTTACTGTCACGAAAAAGCTTATAAAAATCCGTCTGCCTCGGAATACGCCAATAAGTTGTAGGTCTATACGTGCAGGAATGTATTTGGTGTGCGCACAGTATGTGAAGCGGGCAGTTACTAGGCCTTGGCACTCTTGGCTGCTTACGGCCTTTTATTTCTTTCTGTTTTTGTTAATTATGAATTTAATCAGTATGAATTGCGTGGTACCCCAATATTATATTTGCAAGGCAGTAAGGCTTGTTTCTTTTTTTAACATACAGTGGCGACCATAACAGTAAAAGTGCACATTTTAGGCGCAGAACAGGGTTTTCTGTTTTGGAGTCGATACTGCTTTTGTTTCCGATGCTCTTTCAGACGCAGAAAATAGAAACAATAAAAGGAAGTTGAAAATATTTCATTAAAAATTTTGAAAAAAAAAAATAGATATGTATACTGATGGGGATTTCTATGAATTGAATTTTTGGAATTCCATAAATACTTCTTTATAATTAATTTTATAGTTATATGCATGTATATTGTACGTATGTACATATGAAGATATCTTAAAGGCTTACAGGCAATATAAATGGTTTGATTTATAAAAATATTTACTGTTACGACAAAATACTTCCTATTTTATTTTTTATTTAAAACAATGAGCAACTATCATAGGTATAGGCGCAGACATTTACACAGTCATGCAAACACTACTTATTCTGTTTAATTTGATTCTGTCCAAAATCATAATAACAATAAAAAACAAAAACAGAAAGAAAAACAAGTGTATTAACTTTTTTCTGTTTTGCCGCCAAGAGTAATGATTTCCTGTCGTAAAGTTTTGTTTTAGAAAAAATAATCAGTTCTGTTTTTATTTTGTTTCGGCTATTTGTCACCAGTCACCTTTTTCGGAAGATCCCCCTTTATCAGCTACATACTAAGACCATGGACAAGGTGAACTTAGCATGGTGTTACTACTGTTGGAATAAGCCAGGGTAAACAATTTTTTCACATCTCAAGACAACATATTGAAAAGGATGGAGCTTGTGATTATATATAGAATTCTAGGCATACAATCCGGACTGACTAAAGCATAATTGTTCTCTATGGAGTATATTAAGACAGATCCACCACGAAAATCATACTTGAGGATATTTTCCTTCTATTGTTTTATGCTTATATATTGAATTAACTGTATAATAAACCAATTTTCAAATGTCGACATACTATAGAACTTCATAGTCTACCAGGACACAGGACTAAATGCTTCTGAAATTGGCAGAGCAAAGCGTCGAAACATATCAGCGGAGCAACTGTCCACAGTTGTTTAGGGACAGATTTACTCAGGAAGGTTTGCGATCGCAATGAATTCTAGATTATGATGACGAACCTATGTACATAGCGGAGTGGAATAACAAGAAGAATGAATCATGCTACTTTAAGCAAAAGAAAAGTTTTCTAGTGCTGGATCATCCTAGTCTTATGGTTAAACTCGAGTGCACTACAGAAACATGTTTTTCAGTCAATTTTAATCCTGAGTTAAGTCCGTGTTAATCCAAAAAAATCGCTGACTTAACTCTGGATTAAATGAACAAACATTTTTGACAGATATGTACGAGATTGATCAAAGACGTTGATTTTACTTATATGTATGTATTTCTGTGAAAATGTGTACATTGTCGGTATATTTTGATTTTGATTTTTGATATTCAGATCTCAATGAGGCGTAGTCTGTGTATACCCAGTGGATGGTGAAAAGCTTGAGAGTCCAAATCATTTTGATTTGTTTGTGATTTTGTTTGTGACCGATTTTTCCAAACTTTTTTATTTTGGTTCACATACATATGTATGTATGTTTGTATATCGTGTAGAAAAATCAAACAAAGAGCTAATATTGCAGATTAACAGACTTTGATAGTTCTTTGACAACTAAACGGCACAATGGCGGTGATACCAAATTAAAACACCACTAATGGAGTTCAAATTAAACCTGCGCTAAGAAACTACTTCAGGATTTACCTCTAGATTCATTATAACCCTGAGTCAGGTAACTCTGCTTTAACTCTGAGTTAACTCATGCCCGTTTTCACAGTGTGAGCTTAATCGTACGATTAACTTAGGATCAAGGCAAATTTTGTTTTAACGATAAACTTCACTTCAGCAGTAGTTTAAATTAAGCCACAGAATGCCGTGGTTTTTATACCCTATCCTAGGGGTATATTGAGTTTGACACATAGTTTGTGACATAAAGAAATATTGCAGACAGACCCAATAAAGTATGTATATAAATGATCAGTCGATTCGATTGAGGCGTCCGTCTGCCCGTCTGCTTGTCACCAGTTTTTGGGCCTTAAATTTTGAGCTAGGACAATGAAAATTTGTATGCGAGGTCTTAGGACATCGGAACAGAACAAGTGCAAACATTTTCAAAATCCGTCCACTTTTCGAAAAATAATTTTACATGAAACTTGACAAAACTTTAAGGGCAATTATATAGCTATTCACTTTCTCTACAAATTGCCCGTACATTGCCCATATATTCTGTGGTTCAATTAGAATTACCATGCCCACTGTTGAAGAAAATTCAAGTTTTGGAACAATTTTATAAGAAATTAAAAACAAAAAATTATTTCAATATATTGGTGGAAAAAGGAGAATGGAAAAAGGATAGGGTATAACACGATCCGCTCCAGGCTGAGGCGAAAGTGGCAGTTGATTGGTCACACGTTCCGAAAAGGTGATATTTCCATAGCTAACAATGCTATGCAATGGAACCCGTTAACCCAGGATGACAGAATACCCGGCGGTCAGCATAATGCTAGCATAATTTTACGCGATTCTACTTGCATAATGCTATAAACTGCTCAAGAACAATAAGTAAACAACAAATTCAAAAACTTAAAGGGTTTTCCATTTAGCGTTTCCTATCTCTAAATTTGAATAAAAAACTGTAAGTGAGATATCATTTATTTTTTTATTTAGTTAGAACATGCCATTCTGCATGGAATATAACGTCATTTAAATGTCTGCTGAGGCTTCGTCAGGTGGTGTGTATCCGAAAAGTCATATTTTCCATAACACTGGCGCATAAATCAGGCTGAATTTGACCAATAGTACTGATTATGTTGGCTTCCTGTGACTTTAGAAAAATTTACAAGAAGAAGTCTAACGGGGTAAAACCGCACGATCTCGGTGCCTAATTGACATTGCGTGAAATAATCGCGTTCGGAAATTGCTCATGGAAAGTGTCCATTTTAACGTGGGTAGTGTGGCACGCAGTGCCATCCTGTTAAAAGCGATGGCCGATAGAACTCGCCGGTAGCGGTGGTGGTCTGGCCAACGTCCTTCTTAAAGAAATATTAAACGAATATGCCTCCAGTTTAAAGTCCACGCTAAACAGTGACTTTCAATGTATGCATTGTAATTTGGTGGATCTCGTGTGTATTGTTCATTGAACCGGTCGATTTGAATCTATTCACTACGTTTCGAATAGTGCTCTCGGCAGGACAATTATGGCGACCGTAAAGATCCAGTTTCATAAAGCAATATAATAATTTGCACATGTTACTGATGAACAGTCTCCGTGTTGTTTTGATAGATGTAGCTTTAACAATATGGCGGTTTGATAGAACCGGTAGAACTTAACGTCATATCCGCGGAGTTTTTTCGTTCTGCGTCAACTGCTTCGGCTGAGCTAATGTTCCCAGAACATGGAAAACATGGGAAGCCGAGAGTTTTCCGGATGAATGGAAGAAAGGCATAGTTGTCAAGCGAATCAAAGCTCACATTGAATACACACTCGACGCCGAAAAATCAGACTTCCGCTCTGGATCCTCCTGTGTCGACCACATCAACACCCTGCGGAGCATCATCAAGCAGTGCGTAAAATATCGATCGCCACTTCATCGCTGTTTATTGATTTTGAGAAGGCATTTGATATTATCAAACTTTTTATCTGACGTGCCTTGCACAGGAGAGGATGTAAAGTTTCATTAATTTATTAGTATGAAATTGTGATAATTATTGTAGATTTTCAAAAATGAAATAAAACCAGATGTAGCGGACTTAAGTCTGTTTCCTTGTTTTAAAAGGAATATCAATAAATATTTGGTAAGCAATTGAAGATATTTGATATCATTAGGCCATTAAGCTTGCACCATGGCAGTGCTCTTAAATCCAAACCACTGCCGTAGCTAACTTTACACCCATGCACGACAGTCCTCAATACAAATATTCACTGTAAATAACACAAGCGTAGATCAATATAGTAAAATAATTCATTATATATGAAATATGGTTAAGTAACTACAAATTAAAATGACCAAATTCTATAGACACGTATTGAACTTTTGGCATTATACGAACAATTACGTATGTTTGATATGGCAAATGACAATATTGAATTCTCATACTTTATGAAATGTCTGCCTTGTACTTAAATTAACTTTTTTAATACATAAAAATATCGAGTGCACGTAATTGGTTCATAAATTATTCATATATGTATGTATAATTTTTGAAATTGGCGCAGCAGAGAATACACTTGGTCTATTTTTACCAAAAAGATGCAAAACCACATCAGAATACATAGTCATAAATCTCTTGTCGCTATTACAGCTAGCAAACGCAGGATGCGGTGCGCCAAATTTGCTGCTGTGCCAATTCTATGACATTTAATAATGTGATTTTCTGATGTCCAAGCAAAATTCAGTTTTGTGACCTTTCTTCGTACGAGTAACTGCAAATAAAATCAGTGCCAAACACTGTGCATTTTCGGATTTTTATCTTCCAATCCCGTCGATGATCGTGGATAAGTTTTATCTAATAGCCCACTGCAAATGGATTTGCATCGATCATTTTAGATGGATTATTGCCGTTCAAGACACGTAAGAAATAATTTTCATTAACCCCACTCATTTCCCCTACCCCCAATAAAAGAAATCCAACCTTGCGCGACACATAAACCGAATTAGCAATTTATCACAGCCCCTAAATGAAATTAACCACTTAATAGTGATTAAACGTCTCTGCTTGATACTGGTCCCCGAAGTTCAAAGTGGAACAGAGAGCCGGCAGGCAACGTCTTGTACTTCATTGACGTCTTCAAAGGCG
This sequence comes from Chalcosyrphus nemorum, assembly GCA_949716465.1. Taxonomy (NCBI): domain Eukaryota; kingdom Metazoa; phylum Arthropoda; class Insecta; order Diptera; family Syrphidae; genus Chalcosyrphus; species Chalcosyrphus nemorum. The sequence continues at coordinate 52,211,662 of OX454332.1, forward strand.
TATTCCATTGTGTCGTTGCCGTCGTCAGTATAAATAAAATTCTGCAGACAATACTTGTTGCTCCAAAGTTCATAGGGTCGGGAAATGAACGACGAAGAAATGGGGAGGATATTTCTACGATACAAACAAAACACAATGATGATTCAACGTTTTAATTGGATCACTTGTGGATACTGGGGTAGAGTTTAAGACCTAGGAACAGATGACCGGCATTTGTTTAATTAAAACTTCAAACTGTTTAGAATTCTAAACAGATGTACAACCGCATCATTTTTCTTCGAAAATATTAACAGTGTGTAATTTGATTGAGTTTGAAAGGGGATTTTCGCGTACACCTACATACATACCTATGCATAATAAAGGGCGAATATTGTTTTCGTGAAAATTTCAAATTTCAATTAATAATCAATTAAATAAATGAAGTAAATAAATAGAAAGCTTGCTGTCTGTTTGTTAGAGAGTATGCGAGCAAAATGGTTGGGGTGATCATTACGGGAAATTTTTCTAGAAAATACTAAAGTTCTAAATGTATATTAAATTTATTTTCATATTTCAGTTAGGCTAGTAATTTACGGTGGCATAGCTTTTGATTTTATTTTTTATTTAGCGAGCGAAAAAAAAAAATCGATTTCTCGGTACTCCATAGGTTTCAATTAAAAGCGAAATGTCAGCAATAACATACGCCAGAATATTTTCGGAAATTGCTTTATCTTTTTTGAATTGTTTCTAAAACAGAGTCGATAATAAGTGTCCCGGCCCTTTGTTTATATTTATGTATTTCTTGTAATTATAACATTACTCAGTAAATTCTACAAAAAATAAAAAGCTTAAGCTTAATTATAGGAATTGCATCTATTATCTACATGTATATCTCCATTACTAAGTATTTAATTAAACGATTCTGACGAAATATAAATATTCCCGCTTCTCAACTACAAATTATGAATTGTAAAGTTCAAATGCTGTTTCCATCGAACAATACCCTTTACCTACATACATATGTAGGCATGTATGTTTTTTTTATAAACTCATGGGTTTTCATGTTAAAAATGTGATGTGTTTAAATGGAGTTCTGAACTCATAAGCATGAATTGGCTGTCCTCAAACATAATTTATTAACAACGAAAAAACTTAATAGTTTTTGCCTTATGTTATGTTTTTCAAACCTCCATAAAACCATCAGCCATCATTCTGACGTTCACCTTCTAAACGGTGGTTGAAATGTCATGAAAATGTAATAAAAATTTCAACTTATTTATAACAATGATCTTGTCTATGTTGCAAATTGTTGTATTTGGCAAACTTATTTCCTAAGATAATGCATTTGGTCGTCTTTATTTTTTAGTTACATCACGCACTCTAGCAATTAAAGTTTCTCCTTGTTCGTTTAGTGATTCAATTTACGTTATCAAATGTGTTATACTCTAGAGAAATCATATTAATGAGTCAGATGTCAAAATTATACCTACTATATGCATGCATATATAGGTATGACCAGTAGGAGAGTGTTATTAATTCCCTAACTGCGGCAAATAACGCATCTAATTACTCAGCTTTTTTTATGCAGCGGTTAACACAGCTCAAAAGAAAAATAAATGTCTGCTTTATCATCAGTTAAATTCTTTTATACTGACTAGAACTAAATAACCAAGAATAAAAGAGTAGCCAAAAGGGACAGCGAGCAAGTAAACAAAGAGAGTAAAATTTAAGGTGGTAACAAGTAACACTCTCACCAATACTCTACAATTCTCCAGCGACAACAAAAAATCAATAGTGTGCGTAATTGAAGATATATTTTTTCGAGTGTAAGTAAAATACACTCACACTGCGTATTCACTGTTTTGTTTAGAGTCTGAATCAGAAACGAATGAAAACACGAAACAGGTAATAATGAAACCAAACAAATTTTTGGGAGTGGATATGTGAGGTTATGACTAAAATTATTGGTACACACGTCTTTGAAATTTTCAAGTAAAAACTTCAATTTTCATAAGACAAATGGTTTGAAAAAGTGTGCAACTGTGCTGCGATCAGCATTGCTCGTGTGAAAATACTTGTGAATGTCGCGCTGCAAATTATTTTTAGTTCATTAAAGGTGGTTTGCAGAACGAAATAGAGGACGTCAACAAAGTGTATGTATAATACCTAGTGCTTTTAGAACGGAAAACCGAAAGAGGATCGGGACGCGATAGACGACAACTCTGACAACAGAAAATCAAATTACGCAAGAGTACAAGAATACCCTACGTACGTAAATGTAAATTAAAGAGAAAAGCGGATAAGTGGGAGTAACATTTGGATACGTAACTGCAACGTCTGAACTTACCCCATGACGTTCGATCACGGCTCATAACAGTTCCGTCTTCAGCATTGTATAGAAACTTGCTGAGGCTAAAAGGTGCTGGTTTTTGTCTTACAAAGAATTGGTCATCCATACTGACGTTTGAAATGGGAGCTTTTGACATTTGAAGTTGATTCTTTCCTCAGCGTCTTGGCACTGAAAACCTTAAATTTCGTTCCCAATGGCACTATCGAAACTAAAGACACACTGTCACACAATTAAAATATCATTAGCGATCACTTTGAATTCGTTATTTTTCTATTCGAACTTATGTAATTTATAAAAGATATTCCACTATCTTCGAGAGTAGAGCAACGTGATACACAGAGACAGCGATTATGGTTCAAGCGAAAAGAAACTAAAGGCCTAAGGTAACACGCGGCGGCCAGAAATGTCTTTGCTGTATCGTCTCGCGTGCACTACAGCAATGCACTGGCACAACGATGAGTACTTAGTTTTTCGCACACCGCCCAGCTAAGAAATATATCTTTGACTTAATATTTCTATCTTTGGGGAGGACAGAATTCTTTTATTTATTCTGTTTGCCTTTTTAACAGTAGCACTACACAAGATCTTTTTGTATGTTAAATGTGTCAAACAAGCGCAGCCGGTAGTGTAATAGTTACAAACACGAAAGAGAAGAAGACCTCTAGAGCGACCACACCTTGGATTCAAATAAAAAAAAAATCATAAATCTATTGTAAGGAATGCGCGCCGCGTTTGAGTATATCGAACTTAGACCTTAAAACAAATCACTCGCACGGACTTAAATAGTTAAAAAATATAAATAAATCAAACGAAATCCATCAAGATTTATTTATTTACGATATAGAGGTGATTTTAAACGGCGAACGTGTAACTATTCGACTTGAGCAAGACGAAGGAACCGCCTTTTTAGATTTTTCTTACTAAACAACTTGAAGAATACTATTGCTTGCAGCAAGCATAGTACAGTGGACTGTCACTCGAGTATTAGTTTCTGTGTTACACTATAGTCTATAGTCAGCCAGCCAACCATAAAACCACTACATATATAAAGGGTGGAAATACCTAAATAAAAAATCACACTTTAGCTACTTCTCTGACTATCAATCCGCTGTGAATTAACCAAACTCCTATAGCTATAGAGTGGGATGGTGTTGGTGACCGTTGAGAGAATAAATGCTGTCAGTGTGATTGAGTGAGTCTTAAACGTGTTTTATATATGATCGGTGTTTTGAGCGGGGTTCATGTATAGTGCAGGGTGTCACCCAGTGGACAATAGCTGCAGTTTATGTTTTTTGATTTTTCAACTTGTGATATAATGAATTGCATGAGATATAAATTATAAAGGTCTTGCTATGGAGAAGTTATTCAAATAATTTAAAATGTTACAAGTATGTACATATTTGCAGAGATTAGATGAACAATTTGATGCATGATTTTATACTGCAAATAAAAAGTCTAGACTCAAAATGCAAACTGGTGTTATATTAGACAAACGAATAAAATATGAGCCTTAAATAATAAAAGCGACCTTCATATTTGAAACTACTTCACGTGTAAGATTATTATAGATTAAGGAAAGGGTTACAAAGGCATCGGATTGTGGATAAGCTTATAGTTCCATATAAATTATTTCGTAATAATTAAATATTAAAGCTATGAAACTATGAAAAAAACAAAAAAACACTCAAATGTCTACTGGGACCATTCGTTTTATGTTTCTACTGCTCTAATAACCACATCTGTTCTATATACACATAGATGTTAATAGAATCAAACACGTCCAACCCTTACTACAAACCTTATAATTTTACCTATGTAAGTAAAATGTTGTAGCAAAAGAGGGTGCCGATTGCATGTCAAAAATATATATTTCCTGTGGTACGAATATTTAAATAGAGAACCCACTGAAATATATTCCAACATAGTACCTGAATTGTATAACACTTTTCTTCGTCTCCAAAAGCAGTTTTACGAAAACAACTTTTTTAAGAGAAAGGGAGAAAATGTTTTAAGAGACTCTTGAAATATTAGTTTAAATTTTGTTACATAAGTATTTAAACAAGAATAAACGTACAGATGGTACGTATTTGCACTCAGGCGAAATAGGTATATTTATTATTAGTTTTCAAATACTTTTGTTTAGCACTATACCGTGTGTATCATATAATGTTTAGGTTATTAGAATTATGTCACTCAGCTATGGTCAGCTGAGAAATAATTCACTTTTTTAGTCGTGCTAATTAATGAATAACATTCATTACTATTTTACTACGCCTCAAAACGTCAAAAAAGATAGTACATTTGAGCTCATTTTATGGCAAATTTGTAATTTTATATATTTTTATCGATTTGTTTAACTGATAAAAATAACTTGTAAGTAATAATCGCATTCAATAGTACATAATAATTTACGTGAGTAAATTGACTTAATGTAATAAATGTATGTATATAAATGTAAATAAGTAACAAAAAGGAAAACCAATGCAAGTGTATTTTAAGTTATTTTTTATTAAATCTTAAAATGTTGTCTTTTTCAAGTAGTTCACAAGTATATAAAAATTGTCGTTCCGATGTTACACAGATTTAATTGGCCGGATCTGTCTTAAGAAGAAAATCGAATTTTTACGAAAAGTTATTGAAGCTGACGAGAAAGAACACGTAGGGCGCGAAACTGTTGAAAATTTTCAAACGTGTTCTTCAACAGAATTTAGTGTGATTTGAGATTCGGTCATGTAATTATATCTCAATCCAAATGTCAAAAACGTACATATGACGATAGTATTGTATTATCAGATCGTCAGATAAAGTATTATCGTCGAAACGACGTCGTTTTGCCTGTTGACTGTTGAATGCGAGAACCTTTTCTTTCTTACAGTTCAACGGAAATATGCTGGATAAAGCGCGTTTGTCATACCCATAGAGAAAGAAGTGTCAAACCCAAGTTCATCAATCTCTTTTATACCTTTAAAAAGTAAACGATACTACAATGATTCAGTTTCATGCAGTAAACTTCCGACGATATCTTTCAGTTCGACCGTTGAGAAGATGACCGGTGAATGGTCGAATCACTATTTTCAGTACATTTAAAGGCACGCAATGCGCAAATAAAAGGAGAGGTTAGTTTATTTTTCCAATAATATGTATTAAAAATGTGTGTGGTTTTATACCCTATCCTAAGGGTATGTTAAGTTTGACACATAGTTTGTAACATAGAGAAATATTGAAGATAGACCAGATAAAGTCTATATATAAATGATCAGCATCAGTAGCCGAGTCGATTGAGCCATGTCCGAGCCATGTGTCACCAGTTCTTAGGGCTTAAATTTTGAGCTAGGTTGATGAAATTTTGTATACGAAGTCCTTGGAAAAGTAAGCAATACAAGTGTAAACATTTTTAAAATGCGCCCACTTCCATGCCCACTCATTGAGAAAATTTGTGTTTTTGAGTAGTTTTATAAAATATTTGAAAAAAAGTAGCTTGAGGAAGTATATTGGTGGAAGAAGGAGCTAGTTTATAATCAGAGTGTACTTAAGGGGATATGAATAACATATTATTGATGTACAGGGCATGAGTGTTGTTTAATCTTAAAACATAAATGGGTGGTGTTCAAATTGACTGGGGAGATTTGTATGTGATTTTTGCATTCGTTCTTAATTCACTGTATTTATTCACGTTCATGTTAAAATGTACAAATTGGTCTGCATTCCTTACCACTACATGACTGGGAATATAACTTTGGCTCAGTGCATAAAAGTCTATCAAATTTAAAACACGATTTTTGCGGGTAAAATCTAACCTCAGATCTTACATAACATACAGTCTTATAAATTATGAGGGCAGAAGTATTTTTTTTTTTTTTTTTCATTCTATACATAAGTATGTAGCATAAGGTCCGTTCGCGCACTCTCACAAAACAGCGAATTTTTACGAATTTTTAGGAAAAGCTGTTCGCGTATAGAGAATTTTTGTAATTTTTGCCACAAGAGTAAGAAATTTCCCCATACTACGAATTTTAGTGCAACAAATTTCTTTGGGCTGGTTCTAGAAACTGAGATTCAAATTTTTCTTAATTTTAGTTCTCTCTGAGATAATTTTACTCCCACTCTTGGAAATTTGATAATCTAGGAATTTTAGTGCATAAAGTGCACAAACATTAATTAATCGGTCAAAATGACATATGTTGAATTTGAATGTTTTTTTTTTATTTTATTTGTAACCCTTGTACCAAAATTCGTACATGGTTAAACGAAAATACATTTTCTGTAAATAGTAATCAACCCCATTCCGTCGAAAATGAAGTTATGTTGTTTTGACGGCTTATAGATATTTTAACTGCAAGGAAAAAGCAAGAAAAGATGATATTTGCACTAAACCATGCATAGAAAATGGAAATGCGTCTGAAAATTGTGCGACATAAGATTCTAATTATAGTTGAAGAATAAATACACATATTTTTCCTTTAATGAATGGCAACCCGTAGAGAAAATGGCATTGGGTAGTCTGCCAAAGGTAATTATGATTTAGTTTATTACCTGCATGTGTGATTTCTCTTTCTTTTTTTGGTTTAGATATTTCACGGAAATATGCAAGTATTGATGAATGTGGTTGTCGTTCTTGCTTATGTGTAAATATAAATAGTATTTTGTGCTGGAAAGGTGTGTTCCCTCATATAGTTTCTCTCGTAGTTCGAAGTTCATGCTTGCTTCGAATATTTCCGGTTATAGTTCTCACGGAGTTTCATGCCTTGAACACTGATCCTGGTTTCTTTCTCTAGACCCTGCATTCTTCTTTGAGGATATGTCCCCATAATTCGCAAAATGGTCCAGTGGCATTTGGAAGCATTCTGATACACAATTTCTCGTTGTGGGGTCACTTTCGCATGTCGCATGCATTTCTTTAACGATTCTATACAAAATCTGAGCCAGGTAATCACTTTGGATCTAATTAATTATATTCAAATTCAGTTAAGTGTGTGTACTTTTCACTTTTGCTGTGTTCTCAAAGAAAACATTTAAAATTGAATATTATCTCTAGGAGAGTTAGAAAACCAGTTAGGCCAGCTTCTTGTCGAAGACAATAAAATTCTGCACAGATACAGGGGTGTACTTTCCACGAACCGCTCCTACCTATCACAAAGTATCATAGACGTGTATTAAGGAACAAAATGAAGAGCAGGATTCACCGATGAGTGCTTAATCAAAGTCGGTGTGGACCAGGAAACCGTTTTCAGCCTTATGCTATTTATTCCAATCCTTGATTAGAAATTCGCTAATTAAAAAACGGAACAATCAAACAAAGAAAGAGTTGTTTTTAGCATATGTACATATATTTTCGTCAGTACTAAGAACATGTTGATCGTACACAACATTTCCGTTCAAGACATTTACTTAAATATAAAAGTTCTTCTCAAGTGCGAGAAGTAAGCAACTTGCGATGATGACATTAATTGTAGTGAAATGGCGGAAATATCTGGCTATCTTCTGCGACCGGATAGTCCTCTTAGGCATAAATGGAGGTTCTATACCGCAGTAGTACGCCCAGCAATGCTGAGCAAAAGGTAGCAAAAGCAAACGCAGCTGAGACGAAGATACTTCGCATGACAGTAGGAGTACTACAACTTGATACAATGAGAAGTCAGAAGATTCGAAGTTAGAAGATCTCATCCTAACCAAGATAAAGCACGACGGACTCATTTGGTATTGTCATGCCAACCTTAGGATGTAATTCGAATTAAAACAGTTTAAACACCTCTTTAAAACGTTTTAAATCTACAAATTGTAAAATATCACGTAAAATGAAGAATTAGGTTAATTGTGCTTGTTTAAAAAATAGGACGATAGTTCGAAATAAAGTACCTACAATTAGAGTCTTGTAATTCGTCTGTTTTCCTACGGATTTAATTGTGAGACTAAATTTATATATGACCGGCATTTGCCAAATACTGCACAGCCTTAAAATTTGAGTTCTTAAGAGATCTAAAAGACATGTCTATTGCAGTGAAAAACAATCCAATTGGAAATGATATATTTTCTAAACTTTTGCTTAGCACGTTTCTGCGTGCGTAATTTAAACAATATTCAATTAATATTCTGGTATTCTTGAAAACTTGTATGTTTTTTACTAGTATCGATATAAATATTTTTTTTTTAGAAAAAACGCCCATAAAAAGAGGGTTGTGGATCCCTTCTGTACGTGTAGAAATGTATACCACACACAACACGTACAGTTGTGAGCATCTAGGCTTTGGCCCTCTATGGGCTGCTTATGCCCTAATATTTATTTATTTTATTTCTTTTAAAATAAGTAAAAAATTAAGTTTTTCGAAAAGTGGATTCTAAAACTGCCAATGTATTTTTCAACATAATATTTCCGGCGAATTTTTGTTTTAAATTTGGAGGAAAGCTTATAAATACATTGAGGCTTGGATATACTTATATTTTTTGCCTGTTTTCCTTCCTGCAGAATCAAGCAGGCTTTTCTCTATAATCATTTCTGGCGTCATTTCCAATGCATTTTATTTCCCTTCTTCTGCCTTTAATCAGCAAAGAAATCTCAAGCCTGAACAAAACGAATCAATATAAGTGAGTCTTAATCTGAATTACGAGTGCTTTAAGCCGTCTCCACACTGACACCGTATTAGGTTGAAGTCGGATTTAAGGATACAAATTATAAAAAAAGACTAATCTATAGATATGTAACTAAAGTTTTGTGCAGGTTAGCGTATAGCTGACACATTCAGCGACGCAAAAGCAGCAATTTCAAATCTAAGTTATTGTAGAATAAATATTTTATGAACTATATTGTCTGTGTTGGATGAATTGATTTATGCGGCATGTAGAGGTAAAAGATAGGTATCTTTACAAATGGACCCAAAGGAAGAGAGAGATCCTTTCTTGTTTGTGAACTATGTGATGAAATTGTAAAAACTTGACTTACCCCAGCTGGGACCAGTTCGTCCAAAAATTGTCTTTTCCTCAGGATGCCACAGCATTTGCTTCAAAGATTGTTTTTTAGAAACAACCGGTGGTCTTGCATAATATTGCTGAAACGCATCAATTGACTCCTCGGCTACTGTAGGCATTTTGAGTATTTCCTTTTGGTAATCCTTTACAATGTAAATTTGATTTTTTTTTTGGACACACAATTCAAGAAGGCGAATTTTTTACACCAAAGACAATATATAACCACAAAATCACTTGCTGAAATCAACCCGAAAATCCGTTAAAACCGTATCAGCAGCAGTTCTTATTCACTTATTATTTCTTATTTTCTTAAGATTCCGCGTGGTTTTTGCTGCCGAAACGAGCGCGTCCCGATCCAGATCACTAATAATCTGAAAATTAAGTTGAATTCTCGTGAAAAGATGCGGGGCGAGACTCCGCCTAGGCCTCCGTAATGTAGTTAGCGTTTGAAGAAGCAATTTAACGGAACAATTGTACACTGTTGTATATAACTTACTTTGTGTACGGATTGTCACTAATATTTAGATGAGACTTAATCAAACATAATACCACTGACAAATCACGTCCCAAGAAGGAACATAGCCTAGCACGTCAGTAGTGTATGGCTTTGTCCGTACGTATGTGCAAGTACGTTTAAATTGGGGAAAAAAGTGCGTTAAGCCACAGAATGTAGGGGTAGAAGCAATGTGCTGCTGATGCGTTTCTTTTATTCTTATTTCTTTCTTTTCAACACTGAGTGATTGTTTTATTGGTGGTCAAACGACAGGGGAAATGGAAAAGCGCTTTGATTTAAGTGGGCGAATATTCCTTTTTGTTTTTGTTGCTGCGGAAATTTTTATTGGCCTTATCTATCTATTTGACACTACATCCCTATATGTTATTGAAAATATTCAATAGAAGGTCTATTAAAAATGTGTTGGCCGCTATAGAATTGTAAATTGGATATTTTGGAAAAATTTAGTACTTTCATTATTAACCTTTAAAATTCATAAGTAACCTGTACAATTCAAATGTTAAAAATGTAAAAATAGAAATATATACATATGAACATAAGTGTTGAGTATACATAAATTGAAATGCCTTTTATGCATCTAATATATTTTATTTTAAGTGGATGTATAAAAGTAGTTGCACTTTCCTGCTAAATGCGGAATAGACGAGGGGCTGCATTGAATCTATCGTGTCGTGAAAATTTAAGTTTGGAATATAATGTTTATTCAGCTACCCGTGTCAGAAAATATGCCAACTAGGCGTGTGAATTTTGCAGCGACATTTTTTTTTTTTTAAATATACTTGCAATCCGTACCCTATGCCGTACGTGCATATTTGATTGCACATACATTCTGGTTCATTTGTACATATATTACGTAAGGTCGTTACAAGGAAAAAGTGAGTCAATCTAAATAAATCACAAATTTTCCTATTTAAAGCGCGCGTCAAAGCAGAACACGAGACCTGAACTGGAGGGGAGCAGTTGATCACTTTACGACACACATAGAGAGTCTTTCCATCCTCGAAGTAGAGGGGGCGTAGTGGCGGATTAGTGTAAACCACTTTACAATATGGCACATATGTATAGAATATTAAACTTTGCAAAGCCACGACAACGACAACCGTCGACTTAAGTGTTGGACTTCAAGTGTCGGACAATTATATGATTAAAATTCAAGGATAAAATAATATCTTGAATGGAAGTCGTCTTTAATCTCAATTTCGAAATATCAGGTTGATTTAATGTTCCGTGCGACTTGACGGTATGGCAGGGGCTAGGCGGTGACGAGCAATAAATTCGCCTACGAAATGCTTTCAGTTAGGTTTACGGCATCACTCGCTTACTTAACAGACGATGGCAACAAAGTTGAAAGGGTGAATAACTATTACCTGTGTGCTGATGACGACCCTACATTTCTATTTTCTCTCATTATCCGATTAATTTGATTAATGAAATTGCTGACTGCAAATAGTTTTCCACCATGATAACGAAACAATGGCAACATATCCGCAATCGATTCTTTCCTCGTTCAAGCTTGACCAGATAGGCTAATTGCAATTTGTAATTATTACGTTGGTGCCATAGCATTGGGGTGTTGTGAGATACTGAACTTGTAGACCCGGTAAACAAAACAAAAATTACTATTGAGGGCTGCCAAACATAATTAACGACAGCCCGCACCAATGCAGTGGCATCGTAACTACTATAACCATATGCTTAGAGCCGCCAGTAAATACATTTGCGTACACATTGCATCTGTGGTGGCATTGACGTATGAAGCTTCCCCGAATTAAAAAAAAAAAAAAAGTTCACATCTCCTGCTTAGTGGCCATGCATTCGCAGTGTATTCATCATCAGTATTGTGTTCGGCTGCTTTAGTTTAGTTTACTTTTCATTAACTTCTCTCCACTGATATATTCAGCATCACAGTGGTGGGTTGACAGGAAATGGTCGATTGAATACATTTATGGCTGTTAATATGAGAACATCCTGCACATAGTGGCATTTATTTGTCTATGCATAGATACCAACCAAAGGCATTTCTGACTAGCGTTTTACTTCGCTAAGCTTCTGATACTGCCGCTGGATGCTTGTGTATTTCATCGCAAATCTAACAATGAGGAGAGTACAAACCAGTGTATCATTCTTATATTTGGTTTTATAATTTTCTTGGTAATTATGTGTTCTGTTACCGCTATTTCTTATCTTGTTGCTGCCTCTGTAAACGCGAATAATTTAACTGGTATGTAGGTATGATAACACAAAGTGATAAGGGTATACCAAGCTTGATACATAGTCAGCTTAATTTCCTCCGGAATTTTCAGAATTTAAAAAAAAAAATTGCTCCTGGGAAAAATCAAAATGCATGTATGTTTTAAGGGAAAAACCTAGCCTAAGTGAGCTCTATTTTGGGGAGATATAACAGATAGTGATTTGACGAAATACCGGATACCGATACTCGGTATATTCTTTGTCGAGATAGCCTGATAACATATTATTTGTCCGTCCGGCTCGTTTGTTGATTGGGGAGAATGATACCGAAAATCAGTAGAACACAAGTACATCACAGCGTACTTAATTTTTGAGTCGAAAAACCCTTAAAAGGAAAGACGAAACATTTATGAGCTTGATACGGTGTCTGTCTGTCCACCTCTTCGTCAGTCTATTACACACTTGTAGCTTTTGAACCGTTAAACGTAGAGAGCTGAATTTTTCGGTATGTGTACATTAAATGGGAGTCCGCACAAAATGGTGACAATGAATTTAATCTTGTGGGCGCTTTTTGGAGCACCTTCTATGAAGGGCAAAATAATATTTCGATTCCCAGCATGTCCTCGCCTTAGCATTGGAGTGATCTTAACGACAAGATCCTAGATTCGAGAAAACGAAAATAATGGCCAATAAGCTTTACTTATATTACATGTTTTGTTTGAATCAAGCTATTAGTTTTTTTTTTCCTATTTCAATTTGAAAAAAATAAAAAAATAAAACATGGAAATGCTACACTTCGCCAATAGCGAATCGTGAGATGCCCTATCCCTTTCCTACACTTGCCCGCATAAGTCTGCGTACAACGAAAAAAAAGCAGAAACATTAACTTCAAAAGTAAATATTTCAGCCATTATAGCATGCATCGAGTTCATTTTTGTTTTATTATATACATTAATGATTTTTCTTCCTAATGACTTTTAATATTCCATTCAATTTCCAAGAAATAATATTTTAAATAATTTATTTCTGAAAAACGTATAAAAAACACACACGCAAAAGTCTGCGTACAAGTCCTTTGCAGCTGCGCACATTGAGAAAATATGCGAGTACCGTTAACTGTGCATGCGTGTCTAGACTCCAGATGTTTATTTCATTCTTTTCTGATATTTTGGCGAGTTAAGTTCATATGAATAGCACTATGGAAAACAAAGGAAAAGAAATTTGTGCCGATGAGAGAAAAATTATTTTCAAGCTATATGTTGAGGGTAAAACCTATAGACAGATTGGACAGATAGTTGGAAGAGCTCACTCATCTATCCAGAGAGTGATAAATAATTATGTTTCGACGGGTTCCATCTTGCCAAAGCCCAGAGATGGCCGTCCATCATTATTAACAAAGCGAGAACAAAAACGCATTGTTCAGCTAGTATCCCTTAACCCCAGGATTACTGCCCACCAAATGAAACTTGAGGTACAGGAAAGGTTTGGCAAAACAATATCCGATGACACTATCCGGAGAACTTAAAAAAAAAGCTGGGTATCATATCCAGGTAGCTCGTAAGAAGCCACACGTCTCAGATATTAATAAAAAGAAACGCATGGATTTTGCGAATGAGTACGTTTCCTCCTCAGTTTTGGAACAAAGTAATCTTTTCCGATGAGAGCAAGTTCTGCATCTTTGGAATAAAAGGTAAAAAGCTAGTATGGAGAAAGAAAGGTACAGCTTTTGAAAAGCAGAATTTAATCCCAACGGTAAAGCATGGAGGAGGCGGAATTATGTTTTGGGGGTGTATGGCAGGTAACGGTGTGGGCAAACTTACATTTATTGAAGCCACAATGGATCAAATGGGTTATATCCAGACTTAAACGATAATTTATTGCAAAGTGTTCAGCAGTTGAGGCTAGAAGAAGATTTCTGGTTTCAACAAGACAATGACCATACCGCGCACAATGTGAAGCTTTGGATGTTGTATAACATCAAAAAACAGCTGCGGACACCTCCCCAGTCCCCGGACCTAAATCCCATAGAGCATTTGTGGGACTTGCTCGAGCGCAGAATTCGTAAACACACCATTACCTCCAAAAATATGCTTAAGAATACAATAATGGAAGAATGGGGAAAAATTACAGCCGAAGATACAAAAAATCTAGTGGATTCCATGCCTAGACGTCTAACAGAGGTATTACAAACAAAAGGTTATCCAACAAGCTACTAGAGTACCATAAAAAAATAGTTTTCTGTGCTCCAAACGTCTTGTACGCAGACTTTTGCGTGTGTGTTTTTTATACGTTTTTAAGAAATAAATTATTTAAAATATTATTTCTTTGAAGTTGGATGGAATATTAAAAGTCATTAGGAAGAAAAATCATTAATGTATATAATAATACAAAAATGAACTCGATGCATGCTATAATAGCTGAAATATTTACGTTTGAAGTTAATGTTACTTCTTTTTTTCCGTTGTACGCAGACTTATGCGAGCAAGTGTATATACAAATGTATGTAGCCTTTTCCACAAAAAATTGTCTAAATTTATATGTATATATTTTTTTTTTTATAAAATTACTTCAAAAGAATTTTTAGTTCAAAAAGTGGGCGTGGTAGTAGGCGGATTTTTCAAATATATTACAATATACTCAAGTTTGCTTCTAACGATTGATATTATTTGATTGAAATCTACGAAAAACGGTTGTTTTAGAAAACCCTGAAACGTGGGCGGGGCCATATACAATATATGGAAGATTTGTAGAATAAGTGAATATCTACATTTTTTGTTTAAGTATGTTTTTTCGAGTTTCATATAAAAGTATCGAAAGTGATTTTTTCGAAAAGTCTAAATTTGTTTACACTTGTATTGCTTACTTTTTCAAGGACCTCGTATACAAAATTTCATCAACGTAGCTCAAAATTTAAGTCCCAAAAACTGGCGACATGGAGACGAACGAACCGACGGACATGGCTCAATCGACTCGACTATTGATGCTGATCACATACATATGTATGACAATGATACAATCCGTCTGGAGCGGATCGGGTTTTAAAAAAATTTAGAAAAATATTGCATTTTTTTCTATAGAAATGATATTATTGTAAAGAAACCGTAGAAAGTATGCGTATACATGATACCATCCCATATCCCATACAATGTATGTGAGATGTGTACAGTAGAAGAATGTCTACATATTTCCTCAAGTAAGTTTTATCGAGTTTCATATAAAATTACTTAAAAACTGCATTTTTCGAAAAGTGGGCGTGTCAGTGAGCGTATTCTAAAAATGTTTACAGTTGTACCGCTTCCTTTTCCTTTTACTGACGAAAAACAATTTTTTTTTTATAAAAACGCCGCTGAAATGTAACATGGCCGAATAAAATGTATAGGAGATGTGTAAGATGCTGATCATTTATATATATGTATATACTTTATTAGGTCTATCTATGTGTCAAACTTAGTCAACCCTTCATATAGGGTGTAAAAAAATTGCATAGAGGGCAGATTTTTTCTTCAATTTGAGTGAATTTGTAATATTTGACTAACCTACGATGTGTTAAAGAAACACTGAACGCGATATTTTCATACAAAATACTAAAAAAACGCATTTTTTAAAACAGGTGTTATTTTTCCCCCACTGTTATTTATATTATCCCCTATCCTACGAGTATATTAAGTTTGATACATAGTTTGTAACATAAAGAAATATTGAAGATAGCCCCAATTAGGTGCATACATATATAGGGTGTCCCAGTTAAGCGGTATAATCCTTTAAGGGGAGATTCCTGAAGTTCTGCCGAACAAAAAATTGTACCCCCATTTCAAGTTATAGCCCCCCAAAGTGGGTGACCTCTAATTTGGAGGTGTAGCCATTTTTAACGCTATAACTTCTAAACTATTATTGGTACAAAAAAGATTTTGTGCATTTTGGAAAGACAATTTAGTAGCGCACACAAGTCCTAAACACTTTAGGTACATCTATGCAGCCACAAAAAAGTTATTGGTTCTTAAACTCAAAATTATGAAAATTTGCTGTTCCATTTTTTTTACTTAAAATGAATTTTTCTCAAAATTTTTCTTAATATTTTTTTTTTTTTTTTTATAAAATTTTTCTTAATAATTTTTTTTTTTTTTTATAAAATTTTTATCCCTGAAAGATTTTCTAAAAATTAGGTTAAGCAACTTTTTTACGTACGATCAACAGAAGTTGCAGTAAAAGGTTTTTTTTTGTCACACAAAAATGGTCAAACAAAATTAAGTGAAAATAATAAACTAACATAACCTATGGGCAATGCAGTGAACAGTTAGTTGTCGACTAGGAAAAAAGAGCGTAACAAAGAATTATCACAGCTTTTTGACCATTTTTATTTGAAACATAGTTTGTAACATAGAGAATATAGATGGCAATTTTTTGGCTAGGATAATGAAATTTTGTATACGAAGTCTTTAAATATCGGAATAGAACAAGTGTAAACATCACAAATAACCCATTAATAGATAGTCCACTCCCCCCACTCTTCCCTAAAACACCAAAAATTGAGCGTAAGAATATCCTCTCTTTATTTCGTATCGGTGAATACGTGTGATGAAAGATTTGAAGTTTAATCAACCCATCTACAGGTCCAAAAAACGGATTATGTAGCTGACGTGTTAAGATCGAACTCTTGACGAGGTGAAGATCTATTTTTATTTGTATACATTTCCGATTAAAATTTAATTTCTCTAGCAAGGCAATTTGCTGCAAAAGAAAATAATTACAATTTTGCCCCATTTTTGTCACTAAAAAAAAGGGAATTGGAGATGTAAATTTCCTATCTGCCCACACTAAACAAAGGTGGTGAGCCGTGGGGGCTGTGTTTGGAAAGTGCGGTGGTGAATTTAGGATGTTAAAAAAATATTTTTCGTATAATAATTTATAAATGTGGCGAGAAATAAAAATATTTGTATTATGGAACTATAGAATTGTTGCAAGTGCATGCGTAATTTATGTAATAATTATTTGTTGTTTGATTATTTTACTTGTGATATATATTTACTTGTGAAATAGTTTTATTTATCGTATGCTTTAGCTTTTTTTCCCATTAATTTGTTTATTGTTCAAAGTATATATACTTACAAGATTATGTTTGCGTTGGAATTATAATTATATGTGCTCGAAAAACCAAAAGAATTAAAATAAACTTCAGTTCGATTATTTTCATAAAAAAAAATCGTATTATATATTTAGAGAGTTAAAAACAGATCATAGATTAATATTGTAAGTTTATGATAAATTTTACAGACGACTAGTGGTCAACAATAGAATCGTTTGATTCGAACATGTTCAAAGTCTTGGTTTTGAAATTGTATAGTACTTAAATGAAGAAATAAGTCTAATTCTTCTGTTTGGATTTAGTTTATTGCTAATACATTTTATTAGGTTAAATATGTGCTTTTCAAAACCCAACACCTACTTGAGTAAAGTTGGGTTATTGACGATTACGTCAGGATTTTAAATGTTATATGATTTTGTTTAAAATATTTTTTTGAAAATTACAAAAATTACGGGAACTGTTTTGTCCAATCTGTCTGAATATCATGATAAAAAATAAAAAGAGTTTCGCTGTACTCGAATTAGTGAGTTTTTGAATACTTTTTTTTAACCAGAAATCTCAAACCTTACACAATCGCCACTTTTTAATATTCTAATTTATACACAAGGTAAGTTTTACCTATCACACATACATTTCCTGTTATTAAACATTTTCTTGTTTTTATTCGAACTAAAATATATGATAAACGTACTTGATATTTGTTCAAAGTACAAAACAAAAGAAATTAAATTATTTTTGGGTATGTTGTGATACATAAATATGTTTTTATTTAGTTTCCAATTTAAAAACTAGCATAAACGTTTGAAAAAAGACGTTAAATTTTAAATTTTATATTTTTAACAGATTCACCACGAAACGAAAAATATTTCCCGTAGTTGTTTATTGAACATAGCATCCTCTCCCGAATTTCTTAATTTCTCTCAATTTTCCGATTTTTTTTCTTTAAAATTCCTCTCCCATGTGACAGATATCCCAAACCCTAGTTTTTCTAGTGTGCGTTTTTTTGCCTGCAATACCAATAAAACCAGGGTTCACTTTATCTGTCACATGGGAGAGGATTTTCGAAGTGGACTATCTAGTAGTAGGTTATTTGTGGTAAACATTTTTAAAAAAACTTTTTTTAAAATTAAATTTTTTCAGTAATTTTACATGATACTTGATAAAACTTACAAAAGCAAATGCATAGACATTCCTTTAATCTGCATATTTCGCAAATTATGTGAACGGCCACGTCTACATTTTAGATGTGCTTTTCTTAAAAAAAACTGTTTTTCGGCGATTTCTTTGGAATAATATCACTTCATAGGATCGAAATTTAACAAATGTTAATTTTAAAATAAATTTAAAAATAACAAAAAATTTTTTTTTATCAAATATATTGGTGGAAAAAGGAGCTACATATATAGAAAAACGGATAGGGTATCACACGATATACATCGCTTATACACTGAAATCATTTTATGCTTGAAACGTTAGCTCGCAATTTTGTTGCGTAAGTTGCATATGAAACACTATTGGATATTTATAGAGCACCTCAGCACTGACTTATGTGTTTGTTAATGAAGCATATTTGAGTTCAATTGCTCGTATGGATCATTTGAATTTTTTTGTTTAATTTCCAAATACTTCATTAATTAAATTAATTTTATTTAATTTATTGTTTTTTTTTTTTTTTTTAATTTTGAATGCCATATTTGGTACTTGTCGGAAACTGCCTCCAAACACATGTGTTAACGATCTATACGGGAGAGATAAGGTATCATACGATCTATTCCAGACAGATTGAAGCATTTTCATATGATGTGTATTATGTAATAGGTCGAGATATTCATTTGTCAGCTACATGAGGCCATGCAAATATTTTATATTTCAAACCAGACAAATGTCATGTCTGTGTTCCTTAATGACTCAATAACCAATCTTCTTTTCCGTGCGGACGTCTACTACAAAAAAACAATCGGTGATTACAACATAATCAAGAAAAAAAAGTACATATTTTACGTAAGGAATTAAGTGAGCAAATGTAAATTTATTACAAAAGGAAGTAATTATTTAAAACATACACAAGCTTACGTACACTTTGCTATTAATTTAGGTCATGGAATCTTCCAAATTTAGGGAGGGGAAGCCATTAATTGACCAAGATGATGTGAAAGATGGCCTATGTGTCTGGAGATGAATTTGTGCAAAGTGTTTGTAGTCATAGATTTAAATTGTAGACATTAAATCCAAATTACTCATATACGCAGTACAACCCATTTATTTTGAGATTAATCTTATGAGTTCTTAGCTTCATTGATAAATGGCTATTACTAGCGTCTGGGGAATACTTTACGTAAATAAGTTTTTGCAGGATGGAAGTGGTTTGAAATGTGGAAAGGGCATGGGCCTATCGAATTATTATATGTATCTACGTGCTAAGTAAGGGATGATTAAGTGTGATATAAAAGCATCGAGACAGTTTCGGGTTGGAAAACGCAAGGCTAACCATTTAAGTCATCTCACATATTGAGGCGAATATGCAAAACTGTCTTAGAAAATTATGTTGTTTAGTTTCCAAACTTTGGCCAAACAGCTTTTGAACCAATTATTTGAGATATTAATTTTTATAGTAGCCAATAGATAAAATAAAAATAAAACCAGTGAAAAATGCTACAATCCGCTTGGGGCGGATCGTATGATACCCTATCCCTATCTTATTTGGTCGTTTGAATGGGCGGTGGAAAATGTATTCACAAAATTTTCTATTTTGCCCTATAAACTAATATTTTTACTCGAAAACTAATTTTTGAAGTAAACGCCCCTAAAAAGTGGGCGTGGCCATATACAATGTATAGACGATTTGTAGATTAATTGGATATCTACATATTTGCTCAAGTAAGTTTTTTCGAGTTTCATATGAAAATAGTGAAAAAAGGTGATTTTTTTGAAAAGTGGGCGTGTCAGTGGGCGGATTTTAAAAATTTTTACACTTGTTCTGTCCCGATATACAAGGACTTCGTATACAAAATTTCATTGTCCTAGCTCAAAATTTAAGGCCCAAAAACAGGTGACAGACGGACGGACGGACGGACGGACGGACGGACGGACATAGCTCAATCGACTCGGCTAGTGATGCTGATCATTTATATATATACTTTATGTGGTCTATCTTCAATATTTCTCTATGTTACAAACTATGTATCAAACTTAATATACCCTTAGGATAGGGTATAAATAGTACATGTTTAGTTTTTCTTATTTATGGACAGCAAGGTTTTTAGAAAACCGTCTTTGTTTGTTCAATTTTCTTTAAGAAATATACCCCTTATCTGAGCATTAAAACGAAAATTGATGTTATGTATTTCGAAAAATGACCCAACAGTGTACAAATATTGTTTAAATAAATCCTTGACCTCTTCAGTCCCAAGCTAATACTAACCTTTTAATCTAAGAGTTCCTGCAAGTGTTTTGATTTTGCCCAACATGCATTGAGTATTAACCGAGAAATAGCCATATTTCAAAACCAGTTAATAAAAAAATCTGATCATCGTTAAAGCCGTTTTCGAGCAATTTGAATTAAAAATTCCGTCATTTGAGACATTGAACAAATATTTTTATTTTGTTGATATTTTTGTTTTTGTCCGTTTTGTTGAATGTAAGCCAAACAAACTGCCAAAAATAATTAATGTTTGTCGCTCATCCCACAACATTTGTAGAAAATACAAGCAACATAATTACTTACTTTACTCATGTCCTGCATCCTCTTGTGGGTCCTAGGGCCTCGACAACACCTACGCGCCATTGTGTGCGGTTTCTGGAAATGCACCTCAGCTATTATACGGCATGCGGTCAAGTCCTTCCGCCTTATTGATTTTCAGTGCTTTGATCTCGGTGATAATCTGATCCTTACTGGGGGTTGTGGTGCTGGTTCGGAAATTTTTTTCTACGGACACTTCAATCTTACTTGGGTGCACATTGGTGGCGAAAACTCGGTTTAGAACCGAAACAAAATGCACCTTCTATCTCTTGCGTTGATGTTTATCCAATATAAGCCTTTCACTGGGTGCTAAGTAGAGCTTCAGCCACCTATAAACTTTTTGGTGATTCTATAAACGGTTCTGCTGCCTCGCTGCTGTTTCTTCAGCTTCTGTAGGAAGAGCATAGATGTTATTGCTACGCTGCAATGCTCCCATCTAGTAATCAAGCTATCTTCAGAAAGCCATGTCCTAATGCTTACCTGCGATTGACCGACAATCCTCTCAGTACCTGATGTGAAAACAGTTTCCACAGTCTTGGATGGTGGCGGACAGTCAGCTGCTGATTGTTTCCACTCTAAGTTAGAGAAGATCCATAACTTTTTGGCGCACTGTGGGGTCTCTCAGTCGGTCTACGTCGAATCGTTAGATCTTCAAACAACAGCAGTGCTTAATCGGAGAGATTAAATCTAAATCTAGAATTAGTTGGTGATCTAGTACCAACCTCACAAGGGAGGTAAAGCAAGCACGGTGGGAATCCAGACGAATGAAGTCTAAATATAGTACTTTTAAATATGTGTATTACAAAATGAACCCTAATATGCAGTTTTTATTCATTTACATTTTGAATATCGTCTTTTGCATTATTTCACACTGAATAAAATTGTCGCAAACCAATTTAACCTGACTAATTACCTTTCGAATAATTACCAAGAAATGGCCGTATTTCTAAAATATGCAGAAATTTATACCACGCTTACATTTTATGCTATTTTAGTGAATAATAGAAAAAAACAATAAATCTCTAAATCTCAAATTAATCGGCGATTGTTAAAACGACATAAGTAAGTAGACCTCTTAATGGTAGCTATCTTGTTTTAACAATCATCGATTCGAACAGAGGCAGCTACCTGTCCTGCCTTAAAAACAATTATTATATTAGCCAAACATTGCATCCTTTTATTTCATTTCTGTTGCATTGAAATAATTAACTAATAGATGATTTCTGTTCAAATTTCTCTTGGAATGTTTCACGACTTCTGTTTTCAATAGCTTAATATGCTGCAACTAGAATCATCCGAAACGAAAATTTTAAACCTCATGAAGCCAAAAGCCCAACTGCCCTTTCTTTCCAAAAATGAGTTTAAATCTACACGTTGCTAGCTCGTACCTATTGATCTCGTTGGAGAATCGAATTTCTCTAGGAAATTATAGTTCATTTTCGATGTTTACTGTGTATTATCCTGCAGCTCCTTTCATTGTTTACCATTAATTGTTTGAAACCCTCTTTCATATTATATTAAAACAATTCGTTAAAAAATAAAAAAATGTATTTAACCTGAAACTCTACTCGTATAACATCGAAGAATATGCTCCAGTTGCAAATTGTAGAAAGCTATATGTGCATATTTTTTACGAAGCGATAACCTACATACAATTCTTCAGCACAATTATTAATTGCATACAAGCAAATTTCCAATTTTTGGGACAAGTAAGAACTCATCAAAATGCTAAGTATAAAAGACATATCCAATTGCAGGGCTCATTAGTTCACAAGTTCTTCCGCTTCGTACTACTACTCAATTTTCAACATGAAATTCTTTGCTTGCTTATTCGCTCTGGCCGCCGTCGCCTGCATTGCATCTGCCGATAAGCCTGAGAACAAGGAAGGAATTGTAGGATCAACCTATGGCGCACCATCTTACAGCGCCCCAGCTCCATCATATGGCGGTGCATCTTACTCGGCTCCACCCTGCCCAAAGAACTACTTGTTGAGTTGTCAACCCAATGTGGCTCCAGTGCCATGCTCTCCCGGATATGGCGGTCATGGTTCCTACTCAGAGCATGTTCCACAATACATTCTTCCACAATGGGCTGGCGTGCCACAAAATTGAAGGAACCATATCCTAAATTGACAGAAAGCGTAATGATTTGGATTTTGTTATTACATTTTACGGTTGTGAAATAAACGTATTAATTTAATGAAAAATAAATAAAAATTGTGTTATTTATTTGTCAGCTAATTGAATATTTGAGACTCACATATTTTGGTTGTTCGCTTTCACTTTCTGTTCCTTATCATGTTTACTGCCAACTTGTTCATATAATGTTGTCATATGGTTTATTTCATATGGCAATAGAACTCTTATTAAGACATATTGCTGATTTCTGGGATTTCAGCGGATAACGACAGAAATGTTGGTTTTCAAGTCGTCCATCGTCTCTGGCTTATGACTAGAGGACTTCACTTATCTGCACAAAAAATAATCCAAAGATTCTAGGTAACAAGATATTAGAGAACTAGTTACAGGTCCCAAATCGCTTTATACACATACATGTCCACCTCTCTCTCTATTTTCTAACTTAATGTATCCTTAGGGAAGAAGGGTACTGATATGGTATATGATGTTTGAATACAATGGCCTGAATTTTGTTATGAAATCAAATATTCAAACTTTAAAAAAAACATGTAGAAATGTTACAATTTGTCTGGAGGGAATTGTAGATATGTTAACGTGACCATGCTTAATAATATAAAAACACAATTGACTGTAGTCACCAGAACCATTTTATTTATGCAACTAAAACTGTTAGCAAGCACACATTAAAATTCAACTACCTTTACCACTTTTTGTTTACACCACTATTTTTACAATTCTAGGGACACTGTTGCTAGTCAAACCAGCACTCTCCACCGTCTCCATCAAATATTGTCGTTCCCGTATGACTGACCGGTATCTGTGTACATCTGCTGTAGCCACTCTCAAAGTCTAAGGTGTGTTCTGGGAATTTTGGCGCTTCTCTCCTACCTTAAACCCCTGCCATCACTGCAACTACTATATACTACTACTTTCCTCAAGAGAGCGTTTGTTATAAGCAGAGTTGAGCCCGTGTGACCCATTTACTATGAATGTAACATTACTTTTAGTAATTAACAAGTTAAGCTATAAGACCAACATGAATCCAAAGTTATTTTATTTAATAATATGTAATGAAATCAAGATATTGAAATTTGAAAAATAATTTCTTTCTATGGAGAACCACTAATTTTATAATTATTTTGTTGCATAACCCTAGGCGGAATTTACGCCTCAAGTGCATAATCAATTCTGACATTATGATAACAAAAAATCTAGAAATATGATTCTGTCTGTCTGTCTGAATTTACTTAAGATTGTAGCCTAAACGGTTGGTTCGATTTTCTTCAAACTTCATATCTGAGTTGTGTAAGCTCTGAGCTAAAAAAATATGTGCTGCAAATTTTACAATTTAAGGCAATAGATTTAATAATTCATTGTAGATTTATCTATTCAACAAATCTGTTCAAATTTACAAATTTTTGTAGCTTTGACAATAAAGTTGTCACAGCTTGTCACAACGGTAAGTATTCGTTATCCGGCCGAGTGCCAGATATTGAGCCACTATTCGGCGAAAACCGAATATTTGAGTTAGATACTAGTAAAACTCATAATTAAGTAATGGTAAGCTGTGATGTACATATAAAGACGAGATTTGCTGTATTAACCGGTAAAATTTGGTTTTCATATAAAATAGCCATTCACTGAATACGCTGCTTCTTGCTAAAGAAAGATAGACCTTCGCAAATCTACCTAAACCACCAAGCTTAAGTGTCTCGATTCCGGTCAGTCCGAAGTGCTTTTTTTTTCTTAGCGCAGTTGCAGTATCATTTTTTCGGAAACCTTATTTCCTTTAAATTTTTTTTCTTGCTGGGTGGAGAATCCACTCCACTACCACAGAAATTTTAGCTCACTTCTACGACCTGCAGCAGAATTTTTACTTGTACCTATAATATAGGGCAAGTATTGGATTCGTGCAAAAATTCGAACTAGAGATAACAATGAATTCTGACATTACGATGATGGAGAAGCTCGAAAAAGAGGGTCTGCCGATTCTGTTTGTCTGTCTGTCTGTCTGTCTGTGTGTATGCACGCTGGACTGCAGCCTAAACGGCTGGACCGATTTGCTTCAAACTTCATATCTGAGCTCTGTAGCGTCTCAATTCGAGGCGAAATCCGAATTTTTGTTCTAGCCCCGTTACTAACGGTACTTTACTTAAGGCCAATTTCACAAAAAAAATGATTTTCTCGAAAACGGCTCTAACGATTTTGATTAAATTTCATATTCGAGTTAGTCTGGGCAAATGCTATAAGATGGCGTACAACGTTTTTGGCTAAAAATACGTATAACGGTACTTTTCTTATTACTTGGTTTTAGAAATATGGCAATTTCTCAGCTAAAATTCAATGGATTTCCATCAAAATTGAAATGTGGGCAAGATTAAATGTTTAATAATAGGCGTGTTTTTTTCGTATCCTATATAGGCTTAAAAAAGTATTAGCCAATAAAACGCCTATCGGGGCTAAGGAATTTCAGTATCGCAGTTTGGAAGCACTTTGTACTGACATTTAATAATTTTGATTTCAGTAATCCCAACACCTCCTCCTTTGCCCATGTTTTTCGTTTTCTAATGACAATAAAATCGTAAATAAATGGTGTATCTTAGGTTCTACTTATATTTTCTCTTCAAAACACATTTTTTCCTAATTAAATTTTTTTTTTTTATGAATGACTGCTGTCTGTTCAATCATTTTTGACATTTTCTATATCATTTTTCGACACAATCGAAATAAAACAATTTGGGAGCACAGTTTTTATTGCGGCTAAGGAAATAAGGCTCGATAATTATCCAGATTTCGTTATTCTATATAGGTTGAGTTGTTAGTGTATTTAATATGGAAAATATATTTTAAGCCTATATAGAATACGAAAAAAACACGCCTAATATATGCCATTTAAACATATACAAAATTAAAAAACATTTTTTTTTTCAAAAATCTATTGCAATTTTTTTTTTTTTAAATTCATTTCCAACTACCAGCATATATGTAGGTGCATGTACGTACGACCCAGTCGTGCACATTTTTTGGAGGGCTCTTTAAACTCTTATAACTTCTACACATAACGTGTTTGAACTGGATTCATCTAGATGTTTCTCTCGAAAGTTTTCGGCCCCCGGATATCCAACCAACAAGTTTACCCTGTATCCGTTCCTGTGCCAAATCATCCATTGCATCTCTAGTTAAAACAACTACAATCACCATTCGTAAAATTAACAGTGCGTTGTTAATTTCGGCTGTTAAATCTAAAAATATGAATTTGTAAAATCTACACCAAAATTTTATGGAATCCGCAGCCATTTACTGTAATAACTGCAACAGGAACTGTAGAAATTACAACAAGTTGTGGATTTGACATTCATGAATGATATCAATCGATTTTTTTATATTTACAGTTTTATGGATTTTACAATTTGAAATAAGTCTAACGATAGAAAATCCTGGATAATAAATCCTTCTAAATTATGCGTACCCTTTGCAATTTTTTGCAATTAGTTTTCTATTTACAACAGATAATGAATCCATTTTTGTTGTCATCTGTTACGAAAACGTAAAAAGTGAATACTATTTGACAAACTCGCACGACAATTTTCAGTGGCGATAGTGTCGCGGTAGTGTAGCCAGTCGCCGAGTGAAAGGTTCCATGATAAAGCCCTACAGCCAATTAATTTTCACAATAAGTTCAATTTATAATTCGGTTAAATCACAGACTAAGCATATTTAAACACAAACATGTAAACTTACAGACGAAGCAAAAATCGCTATAACAATGAGGCAGTAATTTGGACAACGACCAATTCAATTGGATTGTGAAAACCATTTTGTTCACCACACCAATAAATAAGGAAACATCAAAGCTTAAGTCTCAAACTCGCGTATATACAGTTTTTTTTTTTAATTTAAACTGTTGTTGGTTCTACAATTGAAATTGAAATCAAAGTACTGTAAAATCTGCAATTGAAGCTGTAATTTGTTGTTAAATTTACAACAATACCTCTGTAAAATTTACTCTGACAACCAAGTCATTAGAATATGTATTTTTGGGTGCACAATTTATTGTGAAATTGGAATTTTTGTTTTTGCCTAGTTATTAACGGTACTTAATTTAATGTAAATTTTACAAAAATACGATTTTCTCGAAAACGGCGCTAACGATTTTAAATAAATTTAATATTTGAGAAATCTACCAAGTGCTATATTAAGGCGTTCGCTAAGATACGTATATGTGTAGTTAATTGATTCCGATCAAAATAGAAATGTAAGGAAAGTTATAGAATTTAAACTAAAAAAAATATTTTTGCACATTTTTTTATACATTAGAATTTATTCGTTTTCAATTAACTGCATAAAGTTTTATAGAAATATGTATATAAATATAAACATGAGTAGTTGCTGCGGTGAGATTCTTATAAGAAATTAATCTCCTTCCTTTACAGAATACAACGCCTCTGCTGTGGTGCTTGAAATTAGCTGGGTTTGGAGATGATCAACGAAAGTATAAGAAAGGGTTCCTAGCAACTTCGGAAGATATTAAATCATTGTGTTGGAGCATTTTTTGATCGAAAATATTTACCATACCAAAAGTAATGAAGTTTCTTGGACATATCAAAAATTGAGAAAACTACTAATGTTGACTACGAATTGAGCTGAACACCATAATTGATAATTACAGTTGCTGAAGTAATTTCGTCAAACTCAGAAATTATTCCTGGAGGAAAAGGCAGGACTTGTCCAGATAGACGAGACGTTTCGGACAAAATCGAAAAATGTATAAACATGAGAAATTAATAGAGAAGAAATGACGATAACCCTTCTACTGCAAACAAGATAAAGAAGGTCTATTTTTTAAAGTCAACTCAAAGAGATATTTGACTTGTGGCTTAATGTAGGTACTGATAGTGCTACCCAATATAAAGACATGGAAAAATTGTTCTGTTCTGTACACTTTAAAATGAATCACATCAAAGGACAATACATATGGGAAACATATTTGCCCAAGTAAATTTTTTCGAGTTTCATATGAAAATAGTGAAAAAAGTGATTTTTTTTGAAAAGTGGGCGTGTCAGTGGGCGGATTTTAAAAATTTTTACACTTGTATTGCTTACTTTTCCGAAGACCTCGTATACAAAATTTCATCAACCTAGCTCAAAATTTAAGGCCCAAAAACTGGTGACATACGGACGGACGGACGGACGGACGGACAGACGGACGGACGGACGGACGGACGGACGGACGGACATAGCTCAATCGACTCGGCTAGTGATGCTGATCATTTATATATATACTTTATGTGGTCTATCTTCAATATTTCTCTATGTTACAAACTATGTATCAAACTTAATATACCCTTAGGATAGGGTATAAAAAATAACTCCATAAATACAATAAACGATTTAAAGAACAAAAGCAAGCAGCTAAAACGAGCAATAGTGTGGAGAAGAACACCTACATAAGCTGATGCATCGATTTTTACCGTTTTCATCATTTTAGAAAAGGAGTACAAACATCACCTTGGATCGCATATGATGCAATTCCTTGTGGATATACTCGTACATACATATGTACATACGTAGAATATATCCCGAAATATCTGATGAACAACGGATGAGGATGAAATCAAAGATAAAGACGAGAAAATGATGAAAACTAGGAACCATATGGACCCTTTTCTTGCAGGTAAATTAAATACACTACATACATATATACATATATATGTCGTAAGTATTACAAAAACAATCACAAAACACAGCGTCCGTTGGCTAGACCTACTCAAACTTTAAATGCAATCAAATTTTTTTGAACCGTTCCCGAGAAAATCACATTTTTGAAAAATTGGCCCTATGTACCGTTAATAATAGAGCTCGAACAAGTTCCGATTTCAGCATTGTGAGTTGTGACCTTACACAGCTCTGATATGAAGTTTGAAGTAAATCCCATTAACCATTTAGGCTATATATAGTCTTGCATACATTCACACCATAGACCTTGCAGCAAGTGGCTCGTTTATTGAGCAACTCGAAGTATTCACCGCTTTTTTAGTATTCACACACATTTGTTTTCAGTCATAAAAGTACGAGCTGGGCTCATATTTTATTGCTTCTGATAAAATTAATCTGAAGGGAGCTCCTATTCACCATTCCAAATAATGATTATCTTTCTTTTCGCTGCCTAACACTGAATTTGAAAGAGAGGCAACGAATGTAACGTATGTAATAGTGCAAAGTTGTTCATTGAAATAGTTTGCACAGTTCAATTTAATCTAGCACTATACTTATATATTTGAAATGGAACCATGTAAGTATGCGTAATGCATTCGAAAATAGTTTGAGCCTATTGTTATTCAATAGTGTTTTCACAATTATAAAATTATGAAGATTCGGTAGGTTTCCATGCAAAATAATATGTATTTTTCAAACCCAAATGTCTCATGAAGCAAGCGAAATAAACGAAACCTCTGGCGTACATTTTCGCCATTTAAATTTAATAATGCATGTGCATGTTTAAGGGCGGATACAGAGGGGTATCAATATTTATTTGGATCTAGTTTTCTGATTTTTTTTATTAATTTTTTGTGAGCGAGACAATAGTGTTGGAGACAGAATAAAAAACGCTGTTTTTTAATAGTTGTACACGACACTTTCTTTTAGTCTTAAGGGGGCTACAGACACTAAAACGTGGTACGCGTTCATGATACGGTCTCACTAACGTTTGTACAGACCTTCAACAGCTCAACAAGTTGAGAAACCAGTTTTGTTAGTGTCTGGTGCGAAAAAAATCAAATGTGGTTTGATTTTTTCCCAGAGACAAATTGCAATGTAATACTAAGAGATACACTATTAAAAAATATACTTTAAAAATGTACCTCGCACTACATTTTTAAAGTATATACATATACATAACCAAAAAGGAATATCGTCGTCCGAATCAATAGATAATTCCTTATCCTCAGGCTGTAATATGGAACCTGACCCAGATGATGTCACTGAAGAAGTATCAGAATCAGGTCCTGGAGGAAGTTAAGCCGCATCATCGTCTGCTCTGAATTCTTTTCAAAATTCATCAAAACTCATGCCAACTAAACTAAAATCTGGTTCATTATAATCCGACATTGCCTAAAAATGGTAAACGATAAAGTGCTTTCCGTCGCACTGGTTCAAAAAACGTACCACTTGTTTTCCTTCTAAATTTTCGGGTTTTCGACAAAATTGTTTCACTAATAGTGATTAACTGTATTACTGAAACACTAAACACCTTACAAATTATAAATTTCGTCAATAACTTGCGAGGAGGAAGAATTTAAAGCAGCACGCAGGTTAAGAAATTAAATTCTAGTGCCAACTTCACAAAAGCATTGTTACTCACTTTACCGTATGATACAAGTTCAAACAAAAAATTCCTCATTGTTCCTTGCAATTCGCACAATGTTTCTGTTCTATGTGGTACAAATTTAGCAATTCTCCCCTTTGAGCCAGTGGGAGAAAATATTTTCTACATGGGTTAAAATTTGTCCCGCTCAGCCACAAAGCCTAGAAATATGTGGTTTAAATTTTGAACCAGCTAGCCGGAAAGAGTACGTAAAACATACGAAAAAAAGTAGTATTATACGGGCTTTATCAGGAGGTACATATCATTTGACACAATTAAATACTCATGAAAAATGTTACAATGTACAGAAATATGCTAATAAAAATAGAAAAGAACTAGCACCTGTTTATATGCAAGGTGCTATGTAGACCAACATTAACAATGCAACTTTAGCAGCTGTTATACTATTGTGCCCCGAAGTATGCAATGTATTGCTAGGTAAAAATGCTGTGTACGCCAAATAATATGCAATGTTTTTTTCTTTCTTAATGTACATACATATGAGTTACATCGGGGTGTAACTGCAATTAACAGTGGCTAATCAATCCAATACATAACAGAATATGTATGTTATTTTACAATGTGCTTTAGGGTGTCATTTTTCTTCTGGTTTTAAGTTTTAACCATAATTAAAATCTCGTGGAACTTTTTTTGTGAAAAATAAACGAATGATTATTTTGAATTTTACGAATTTAGCCCAATTTTAAAATATATAATGTAGATACGGTTACAAAAAATCAAATAAAAAAGAATCTATATAATGAAACCGCTAATGCGAAAGTTTGTAATCCCTCCTGAGACTTTATTTCTGCACCGATTTCAATGATTCCAACACTGATCGAAAACTTATTTTTTCTTTATGTACCATCAGTAATAAAACTCTTCAAATAAAATAAGCAATAAGGACTAACTATAGTAGTGAATTAAGTGGGGAAAAAGTTAAATTTTAAGTCACTTACACAGTTGTAACTCAATAATGGCTTGGCGGATTTAATAACAAAAAAAAATTAAGTTAGTAAATTCGCCTGAGATTCGTTTGAGCTGAGCAATTGCGATACGATATTTATTAGTCCCAAAGACTTTATTGGATTGATTTTTTTACCCTATACTCTGGGTATAGTTATTTACAAATAAGGCCAAAGCCAAAAATGAAAAAAAAAAAAAATTTAACCCGAGCGGTGCCGCGAACGATCAAATCGAATTTGTTAGTTTGGGGATTTCACTTTTTAGCATTATATAGGTCTATCAAAGGCTGTTTTTTTTTGTGTTTAAGCCATAATCCTACTTGATCTCCAAGCGCCTGGATGTTGGAATGAAAGTCATGTCGTGTTGCTCTCATTCTAACGAAACCTGTTTTTGTGTGAAGCCACGATTTCATTGGAATGACTTTCATTCTCATGAAGCACCAAGTTATTGAAAGTCAGTTTTTTTTTTCAAAATAAATTCCATACTTTATTTATCATCACCATCGTGTTATATAATATTTTGTTTTTATTATTTTTTCATTTTCTTTTTGTTATAT
The DNA here is from genome assembly GCA_949716465.1 of Chalcosyrphus nemorum. Classification (NCBI taxonomy): domain Eukaryota; kingdom Metazoa; phylum Arthropoda; class Insecta; order Diptera; family Syrphidae; genus Chalcosyrphus; species Chalcosyrphus nemorum. Next base: position 52,243,504 of record OX454332.1, read on the forward strand.
TTTTAACGTAAATAAAGTCTGCAAAAACTTACATTTTTGTGCCTGTGTGTGTGTTGTGTGTGTATCAGTATTGCATAAGATAACTTCACTCCTCATACAGGACCCTTACTCTTTATATTTAATAATTGATTTTGTATTTACATAAATTTATTAACTAAGTAAATGTTTTATATTATATATGTATGTATTTATGTTCGTAGCTATGTATATTTACTGCACGGCGTTCAGTAGCTATGGAGAGTTGAATTTTGTTTCGTCATTCTGATCTGATCGTAAGTATGCTCCCAAGAACAGGTACCTAGAATAATTTAATAAATTGAACAAAATGACGATCATCTCAATTGAAGAGATGTTGAAAACATTTTGACTTATGGAAGATGGTAACACAAAGGTGTTTCTTTGCTTTTGTGCTGCAACTGAGGTGTGGTTTGTTATGGCAAATCTTTATCTTATTGGCGGGGTTATGTTAGACTTTTGGGAGTGCCTTATACTCTCGTTTTCTTTTTTTTATAATAATTTCTCTAGTATTTACAAGAATTTGTTTTAAACAATTTATCAGCTTAAGACAAAGATGTATATTGCTATCAAATAATAAACAGAAAGAATTGCAATTATTTTTAAAAAATAATCTTTAACATAATACATTTTTTGTTTTATCTTTGTTCGCATATAAAAAATGGTTTACTATAGTAATTAAATTTTCATATTAACTAATTTGCGTTCTTTTTTTTATTCATATATATATATTTATATTTATAGCTACAATATATTTTATTTAATTATACGTAATACTTTATTCTTGTTTTTTAGTCCATAATTGTTTTCTGTTTTTTTTTTTTCAGTATTTTATTTTTGTTTTTTACCATGTGTATGTATATATAACTATAGTTAATTTGTTTCATCGACTATCATCCTCTTTTAACAAAGCTTAGACAATAAAAATAAAAACATTTCCTAAATAAAAATACTATAATATCATTATAATTGCAATTTGTTTCTTATTTGGTTTTGGTTGTTTAACTTTTCGTATTTGTTTTAGTTCTGTCTTCGTGTGAATATGATTATTATTTTTAAATCTTTTATGTAACAATGCAGCTTTAATCAATGTTGTATGTACGCTTAGAAAGGAAACTTATATTAGTAATTGCTTGAACGTTAGTTTTCCACATCATGATTTAGCTGTTAAAATATGTTGAATTTGCAGGACTTGCAGCATTTGTCTTGATATCTATGCAGTCTACAGAGACCCATTGAGCGAACGTTTTTGCAGTAACGCGACGAATCCTTGCATCGAGCTATTCAGTAAATAAATAAATATCATATAAATTTATAAATTTAAAATTATTTGTTAGTTTTTTTTTTTAATAGAGTAAGCATATGAAAAATGATACACAAGAGGCTCGCAAAGTAGAAAAAAAAGTTTAAGTGGATTCAAATTTTTAAAGTTCCATATTTTTTGTTAACATAGAAAATGGCAATGTTTTTATATTAACAAAAAACTGCGTTCCCGCTTTAATAAAGGCAGATTTACAGTTGAGCTAACTTTGACATGTTAACAGTTTTATGCCATATCCGAAGGGCAGAGGGGTTTTTGAGAAGCTTTCTCATGACAGAACTACTCTTGAATGTTTGTGAGACACTCGGAAGAGGTGATCGTGAAAAAAACTTCTGATGGTATTTTTCTGGATTCGAACTCGGAACCCATTGCGCAGTAGTCCAACGCACTAACCACTGCGGCAGGGCACTCAGTAGCTCTATACATCTTCCATATATTGAGTACGGCCATTTTGGACACCTTTTTTTTTTAAATCGCGTTTTTGATGACATTAATCGAGGCGGTAAGCGAATGATGGATGAAGTGGAGGCAATACTCTACATAGCAGTTGCACGACCGGTGCTCATACAGGGTTAACAATACAGAAAGTTTGAGGCAAATAATGATTACCCTCAGCTAAAACGAAGAAGAGTGCCACAAATTGATAGAACAAGAAGATTGGAGGAAGCCTTAATGTAAAAGATAAAGAACCCATCACAAGCAACTCTGTTGGTATTGCCATGTTCAATGAAGAGATCCTTCGAAAAGAATTGTATCACACAAATGCAGAAACCTCCAGCATTTGATTGACCTGTGAAGAAGTTATTTGAAAGGGGATATTTCCTGCGGCCAAATCCGCAAACTCCATAGGTGGAGTACAGTGAGATCTTTCTACGCCGGAGCACAACCTCGCCATAAAGAAAAGAATATGATGCATATTGCATCAAAAGGCAAACTTGCAACATACATTATTCGATTATGTTTATAAAAAGTAAACATTTGATTGTACGTTTTACTAATTTCGATACAAAGCGATTACATTTTTTAGTAGGTTATATTCTTGTTTTTTTTAGTCTTCGTAAATAAGAAGAAGGAAAAAAACTGTCACCTCCAAGCTTTATCTTCTCTCCGCACAAAATTCCTGTAGGAGATGAACAACTATTTATACGTCCGCACTGTGAAATTACATTTGCATATTTGTCAGCGCAGTAATTAGTTTTGCGTCGATTGAGTTTAACCGCTGCATTAAATGACTGCAATTAACCCCACATGTGCATTTTATCAAACTAAACTCTGATCACGAGGCCAACAATTACAAACTAACAACACCTTTCGCAATCAAATCAATACATACACTTTGTGGCACACGGGGGACTTTTACACACTTTCATTACCGCAGGCCGCGGTTGATGCCTGCACTCATTTCCCGCCGGTCGTCGAGTGCCGTACCATACACATTGCAATATCCTGTACTTGAGGCCTTGTCGTCCACACGGAGCATTACACTGTAACACAATTAGTTGCATTAGAATACACTTTATTGAATGGGCGTATACTGCACGACTTACCTCTGACCAGGGCTCAACCCTCCAGATCCCTTTGCATAGCTCATTATTACACTCCTGACGGCTAATTGGCTTCTCTAGCTCGTCGCAGCTGTCACTGAGCGTATCGTTGATGTATTTGCAGATGACTTCTCTTTTCTGAATCGCTGTATGCCGTCCGAAACATCTCGCCTGTTGACAAATTGTCCATTCGCCCACTTGCCACTGGGGGCATTCTGCATTACCGCATGACTCAAACGTATCTGGGATGTTCAATCCTGCATCCTCACATTCGACGTTGTCAACAACTTCTGTTGTCGAATTGTCCATTGATGTTGGAGTGTTTGTCACTTGAACACAGACTGCTGTGCGCCTCTGTTGCATCGAAATGTTGCAAATGAAAATACAAGAATTTTGATATTTTGATATATTTGATATTAAAGGAATTTATTTAAATCTTTTTTAAAATATGTCATGTTCATCCGGAATTCTATAACCAGAGAAGACCAATGCTCTTGAGTGTTGATCTCAGTACAAATAAAGGATATACATATGTACATATGCAAATACATTAAATGTGTAGGTGATACAAATTTATTTTAATTTTTTTCAATGGTTACTCTTTATACTCCATCCTGGGGGTATAGCACATACAGTGGACGTCCAGTATAACGTATACCCATATAACGAATTTTCGATATAAATAACGAATAAAATTGCATTGACATCTCTAAGTAACGAATAAATTTATGAGTGCAAATTTTACTCACTTCAATTTTTGTTTTATGTAACTTAATTTTACATAAAAGGAATACATACAGACGAAAAATATGCATTCATTTTTAATGAACATTGTAAGAGATATGAAAAAAAAAAACTGCACGATATAACGAACACTTTCTATTTAGCGAACGACGTCAAACATTATATCATTCGTTATATTGGACGTCCACTGTAGTTATGAACATGGAAAATATTGAAGATAGACCCAATAAAGTATATACATATATAAATAATGAGCATCACTAGCCGAGGCGATTTAGCCATGTCTGTTTGTCCGTTCGTTGGGCCTTGGAAAAGACAGCAGTACAAGTGTAATCATTTTCTTGCATTAACGATTAGTTTTTATATTTTAATAGTAAACTTGTAATGTAAAGCAGCCCATACACAATTCAACTCGATTGTAAACTGAATTGAATGCTTGGCCACACACCACACTACATCAACTGAATTGAAAGATTCCTTATACTCTCACAGGACCTTTAAGTAAGCACTACTTGTGTACATATCAATCTTAATTCAATGGACTCCAAGTGCAAAAATGGATAAAAAGTAAGGAATATTTAGAAAAAGTTTAATTGGTCTCCGCACTAAAACCAAGAAAATAGAAATAGTTTTTAAGTAAATAGGAAACATTTCAGAAATTTTTTTAAGCGGTGTTTCTAAAAATTCCGATCTAAGCGCACCTGTTCATTTAAGTAAAAATCTCGCTTTAACCGAATTCTTGGATGACATTGTTAAGTGAAAATGTATTTAAATTAGATAAATAGATTGGCTACTCACCCTCAATCCGGTTCCACTGCCACACTTTTCCGAGCATTCCGACCACTCACTGGTGGTCCATTTGAACGTGACTTCATGCGTATTTTTCTTATGTTCCTTTTCATATCCTTCCTGTACAAGCCGATTGTGTTGTTGCAGTTGTGTCAACGTGTGCTGTTTGTGGTCGTCATTAGCAACTGCTCTATCGTCCAATATTAAATCTTTCGTTATCATCTGTGGTTTAGCTGGTTCATCCTTTTCGAATCGATCCAAATCGATGCCAAATTGCAGTCCCTTTTCCATTAACAAATGATGTCCTTTTGAGTTGCTGAATTTCTGTAAGGGCCATAGGTACTGCAAAGATAATTAGGGAAAAAGAAAGAAAAAAGAAATCTCGTAAATATTTAACACAGTCTGTACCTTTTACCAAATATCTATCTAGCTAAGATAGGATATTAATTTCAAAAAATTAAAAGCGAAGACGAAAATTTACATGAATGATTTCCTGATTTTCTCACCCCGTTCTGCTCATTTCCAAATTCTCTTTATCTTTTATAACTGCTTTTTCTTTTTTTTTGTTAATTACTGATTGTTCCCTCTTTCTACTGCTTGCTCATTTCCATCTCTTTGCTCAAATTAGCGAGTAGAAATGGCAGAAAAACAAAAATATGTAAAGCAAAATCATAGAAGATCATTCGCGCGCGTTAAAATCCCCGGAAAACTACTTTTTCGCTAAAGCGATTTTCAATCTCAAGCGCTCCTCGGTTTTCGATATAGAGCCCCTACTTCTTCTGTATCAGTGGGAAGGGCGGTTGGGTGGCTCATTCAATATTGAAAGATAACTCGCGCACTGGCAACATCCTGTGGTAAGCTGTCATGAACTTAATTCACCGGAGTCAAAAATCGTCATCATGCTACGATAATTATCTGCTGAATAATTTTTAATGACTCAAATCTAAGGTTAAGGATGGAGAGAGTGGAGTGAGAACATCGCGTTGATAGCGAGCATGATGAGGATGATGGTCGTAAAGAGTTAACATTTTTTTTTTCTTGTCTCTCCTTTAGTGAGAAACTTTTACCTACATTTTTAATTACCGGAATCTCTTTCACACGTCATATAGATGTTGTACATTTTTTTTTTTTTTTGCAAAAAACTTATAGCCCGAAAGGATCTTCAGTCTTGTGAATCAGTGAAACCGCCATAATCATCATCATCGTCATTTTGTTGTCGCACTGAACGTTTTTCCGCTTCGGGAGTAAGTTTTGGAATTTAATTTTATTTTCTCTTGGTATTTCGCATTTCTATTTGTCTTTGAGCTCGGGAGTATAAATTAAGAGCACTCGTGGATTTATGTGTCCTTACATGCATTGTAAAATTGCAATATTGGGATCATATTTCTTAAAATAAAAAAACGAAAGTACAAATAATATTCAGTTTCTCAGCCTTGAATCGAGAATTCGTTTACTTTCAGTAATTTGAAGGATGTAGCTATTGTAGAATTGCACACACATAAATCGAATGTATTTCAAAGAATTTAAACTTCGTGATTGAGGTTATGGGATAAATTTGTGTCCAAAACACATAATAGGCAGACAAGTAGGATAGATGCAGTAAAGTGGGAGGGTTGTGACCCTTCTATTCCGGATCACAACCTCGAAGTAAAGGACAAGAAGATGTATCTAGAGAGTCATTAAAAAATCTTTAGCTGAGATATGCAATTAATTACAAACAAGCGTGTACCTACCTACTGAGTACTGCCCTAGTATTCCCCTTGAAAACAAAATACATACATTTTTCAACAGATAGTGTCTATCAACTTGGGAAATGGTTCAGATATTTGAAATTGGTTTGTCTTATGTGAAAAACTAAAATGATACCAAGAAGATGAACGTGCGGTTTCGAAAATTTCCCAAAGAAAGACACTTCAAAGGATCCTTAAAGTTCCATTGATTTGCCTTTACGTTCGCATGAGTGAATTTGAGTTTTCGCATCAATGCATAGTGTGTATGTGTGTACATTGTGGCTTATGCATTTGGATTAGCTTTTAATCAACAATACAATGGCATTTACAGCTATTCAAAGATATGCTGGTATAGTACTTTACGTGTGTTGTATTAATCGTAGGTACACAGCCTGCCGCACACATAGTAGCTGGCATAGAGATAGCACAGGATGAATGCACTTTCCCGTGTGATAAGTTAATTTTGGATTCACTCAGTTGATTGAATGATTTCAACTTCCTGCAACACGGTAACCTCACTTTTTTGCCCATTAATGGCATACTTTATGTTGGATTGGTCACACTTGAATATTGTGAGAAATAACCATAGACATTTATTAATTAATTAATTAGTGCACTTTATGCATGATGAGCGCACATTATGCGGTCGGTTTCACAAGTGGCCAATGCATGATAATAATTTATCGATTGATATTTTTTTTTTTTTCATATTCGCCATGTTGGTCCTCCGCCTGTACTGACGGATTCTCGCCTAGCTATTATGTCGAAGTAAACAGTTTAATGCGCAAAATGATTAAGGTAATTATATATTTTTTAACAGCTTTCAATTTAATGAATGAATCATGCATTCGATGGATATTCATATGAAGAATCTTTGTTTTGGAATGTCTGCTCGCGAAATTTTGTAATTAATTGAAATCGAAGAGTAATTTCGACGTACATGCATTGAGTGACTACCTACTGTACACAGAGCCATAAATAATTGACTGTTTTCTCGTACTTCCATTAATGCGTCTTTACAGGTTGGCCTGGATATCGCCAGTGCATTTATGCTCACCGTCACTGGTGTCAACTACAAATTGGTTATTTCCATCATTCCATACATATTATATGCCACACATATTGTACGTAAATATATTATTTTTAAATAGCTTAAAAAGTTATTGTCAATGGAGAAACTATACTAAGTTGTTCTCTGCTTTAAATTTTTATTTGAATTAAGATATGTTTTTGAACTACTCAAATATTCAATTGAAACTATTTCAATTGAGTTCTACTGCCTGTGACATAGAATGTCGTTTTTCGTTCAAACTGAAATTGGTGCCGATGAGAAAGATGCTTAAAAATCACTCTTCCCCTCCGATATGGCAAAAATAAGCAAGCTGCTGTTAAAATATTTATAAAATTGAAATTTGTTTGCTTTAAATAGAGCCCTCACTTTTGTATCTTGGGATAAATTCGACCCAACCTTTGGTTTTGATTTGCTTTTTTTTAAACTAAGAAATGAGTAAGTAATTTTTTTTTTAAATTAGGCTTACACCACTAGGCATCAAGTTTCACGCTAGAACGAAAGTCTAGGGAGAAGTCTAGGTTCAAAAGGTTGCCTGAAAAACTAGGAATATTAGTTAAACATTTGTGAAGCTGTTTGTGTAGTGGGAAATCAAATTTATAAAAACTCCAATATGTACATCAATTCTGCTAAACTTTTGCCTTATTCAAAATCATAACTTTGCTCTCAACGGCTTAGATAAAATACAACTTTATTTATATATATCGAATCTTGAGTGTTGGTCGACATCCTAACAATGTTAGACTTAAGAGATATTAGCCGTGCCTAATTTTTAGCTATGATCTATGTATATACCTAGATTAACGAGAAATTTAAGTTCCATTTTGGGGTAATAGTTTGACATTTAGTTCTTTTAGAATCTGCCGTTTAAAAAGCACGTTAAGAGCGAAGTTCCCATGCGACTGAATATTATTTTTTTCTTAAATTTTATGCTTTCAATTTTGTTTAAAGAAAGTATTTTGCCGGATTTGAATTGGTTATTAACCTCTTATAATTTTCAAGAAATTCAAAGTTATAATGCTGACTGTTATTTAAATTTAAAAAAAATATTAAAATATTTAAAAATAATAACATTCGCAAATGACAAACATCCCAGAGTATCACTGTCATAAGAAAGCTTCTCAAAAAAAAAAAAAAAAAACGGATGTGGTATAAATCTGTAGGTCCCAGAAATGTATGTATATCCCGCACAACACGTACAGTTGTGCGAAGCTAGGTTTTGGCGCTCTATCGGCTGCCTATGGCCAAATATAGTGTGTGACGTTTAAAATCGAGAAATGAAGAATTCAAAAATTAACGACCTAAATATAAACTTTAAGCAAATAAATTTTATTGTATTATACATATGAATATATGTTATTTTAAAAACATATAATATTTTAAGTTTAACGTCTGCTCGACCAAATGCTACATCCGCCATTTTTGTTGAACCAAAAAGGGTTTCGCAAGTGCACCTTTTTTTCTTTAATTTGGCTTTCATTAGAGCCCAAAATCTTTCCATTGGGCGCAGTTCTAGAAAATTTAAGAGGTTGGCATTTTTCTTTATTATATTGATATAATTTTGATCAAAGAATTTTATAAATTTTTTGGCATAGCGAGACATCTCCAAATCAGACCAAATCGATCTTGAATATGTTTAATAACCTCTTTTCTAAACATTCTCTTATGTAGATATTAGCTTTTATTGTACCGTGCGTTGTGGATTTTCTGGTTTTACTACCACACGAACAGATAGCCTGCCAAGATTTTTTTTTTGGTTATTTGAGGTGCGCTGATTTCTAAATTTTTGTTCAACACTATCCCCGTCCACACTATGGCGCGACGTAATGTTCGTTTCCTAATATTTGTCCAAAATCTGTGACGCAGTACGTTTCGTCTACCATAATGCAGAAATTGAGTTTAGTTTAAAATTGGTCGGTGCTTGCTCCTCGCGAACTTCTGTGGTTACACGTCACGATCTCGAACCTGACTTTGTACCAAGACAAGTGGCTCCAGCTTATGCTCTCTGAATAATAGTGGTAATTGTCGAATATTTTTTTGCTGCGACTCAGACGGAAATAGTGGCAGTGCGCTTAACGGTCATTTCAATGTTCTGATGAGGGGTGGAGTCCAAAAGTCCAGACGTACGAACTGAAGCTTTTTTTTCTGAACAGTGAGAATAGTTTTCTACCGATTTATAACAGCGTATATCGCGTTGAACTCGCTAGGTAGAGTAAAATATATAAAAAAAATATGCAAAAACCGTTAGTTTCCCCGCACGATAAATAAGAAATTACAGTGGTTGAACATATCCCGCTTTTAAACGTCACACATATTATTATATTTTTTATTGTAGAACAAAAATCGCCACTAAAATCCTAACTGGTTCCCTCCTTCGTATTTAACCTTAGTTAAATTGAATTGAAGTGGAATTAAGTTAAAATGAACTCAAGAAAATGTCTCCATTTCTAATAAGTCTAATGCGTCGAATTTATTAAATATCTTAAAGCCAAACAATTACTGTTTCACTTTAACTGAGATTTGACAATTTCAGTGCAGATTTGAGAAACCTGTAGGTAACAATAGACTTTGGTACTAACTATAGAACATATTTAGCTAGGTCAAAAATGTACTTATAATTTTCAAGTTTTTCTTGTTGTAAGAACCCAGAAAAACCTTATAGAACCGTTTTATCTCTTCAGCAACACTCTGTTATGGTTTATAATTTTTTTTTGATTCTGATTTGTTCAGAAGTGTTTAGAGAATAAAAATGGATCGTATTTATAAATTCAGCGCCAGTAGGTTCAAAAACATCTTGATTGTCACCGCGGACATGGTGCGCAAAGAACTCGTCATGGTAACACTGTCTGATCTCTGTACCGCTATCCCTAATGTATTGTTTGTTCGTTGCCGTCCATTATACAAGAGCCCCATACGTACGACTGGTTTTAAGCCTCATCTCTACTCTGCTGTTTCCAGACAAATAAAAAGAGCATTGTGTGCTTTATGAACCCTTTTCTCTGGATTCAGTTTTCAAGGTATCTTCTGCGAATATCTGAGACGAAAATCGGTCTCGAGGGACGTTTGGAATAAGTGTAATTAAATTTCGTAGCGGATTTTATACCTAACATTAGATTTGACATTTGACTGTGTTTTGTAAATAGAGTAAATATGAATTTAAAGGAATTTATTGTTATTTCTGTCCATTCACATGTATGTACATATTTCACCCCCATCAAGAAATAAGCACAAAATGTACACATTTGTGTAAAAAAAATATATAAATTTCTTGTCTATAACGAGTAATATTTTATTCGAAAGTAAATATAGCCTACTGGACGTTTACATCCCCTATTTGAATAGCTAATATTTATTTTTTTAAATTATCCATCAAATAATTTAATCTGTTAATTACTTTTTTCCGTCCCTAAGTACTCACAACTCGTTGCGCCCTCACAACGGCCAAACTGAAAGTATCGCAAAAAATGTCCTTTTCAATAAAAAAAAAAAACCTAATTAAAATGTAGGTACTAGTATATTTGAACAAGGTCAATTTGAAAATACTTTTTTTTCTTCTTTGTTTTGTTTGCCAATTCAGGGCTTTGAAGGCTGTGAACATATGAAACGAGCCCCAATATTCACACACAGTCGCCTTTCATTTGAACACCTGCAATAATACCAAACTCAAAATTCCATTCATTTAATTCATCCCTCTCTGACCCAATATGAGAGTTGCCCTTTAATAGGTCAGTAATGTGCTTAACTAAATACCCAGAATTGCCGCCCTCCTCACTCTTAGAACCTCCGAGTTATTATGGGAAATAATTTGATTGTGTTTATTTAGTTTCCTGCGACAGAAATTTTAAGTAGGTCGAAGGTATTTGAAGTACCCTCAAGTGATTTATTTAATTTAAAATTATATTTTGATTCCAAAACACGCATGCAATGCAACACAATTGTAAAACATTTCAAATAAAATCAGACATTATCATGCAAAGCAAGAAAGAAAAACAAAAAGGATACAATAACGCGCCGTATTAATAAAGACACAATACTACATACTCGTACTTACATACAAACTTATCTACTGCACGCAAACTTAATCAAAAACAATTTTTTGTTGGTTTGTTTTTGAAAAATTGGGAAAATGGAAAATTATTGATGTGGGATAAGGGGGCGTATGCGTGCTCGTATACTACCAATTAAACAAAATATTAAAAAAAAAAAAAAAAAAAGTTAAGTTTCTCCATCGGGAGAAAGCTGTTTCACGCACAAAAGAGAGACCAAGTCCGCCCGCAATCCTTTTGGGATTTTCACTCTTTTACTCTTGTTGCATAATTTATATTAATATTTCACATTTAATTTTACATAAGTGGATATTACGTTCGTCCCATTTAGATAAAAATTTCCCAGCATAATGAGAGCTCATTTAAAGGTAGTTAATGTACACCACTTTAGCAAAAGGAAAAACAACAAAATGAGTAAAAGGTCAACATGTTGTTGCGATAACTTTTTATTATTTTTATGGCAGAAGTAATTTTTTTCTGGCGACTTTGCTCCTTTTGCGATATTGCTGGGTAAATTGCTGCAGATTGGAAGGATTTGCTTGTCTCTATATGTAGGCGGATGGGTATATATGTTGTTGTGTGTACGCTTATGCGTGGTGAGGTGTTAAGAATGGTATAAGTGCTTGTAGCCAACGTGTACCGACTTATTTTGTTTGAGGAGATTGAATTATTTTCGAGAAACATATGGAGACTTGTTGCAATGCTGAAGATGGGAAAATACATCTGTTGGGAGTTAGACAACTCGTTTGCGAGACAACCACATTTATTAAATGGATGTCTTTGTTAATTGGAATTTGACACTTTGAAAAATTACACATGTCGGTTATATAACCACAAGATTTAAACAGGATATGTAGAAAATTAATAAATGTCGCTAGAAAACCAAGTACTTAACAATTAAATGGGAAGACGACATGCTTGGTCAACTCTTTTACTGTGCTAACTAGTGTGAATATTCAATGGTCGACAACTTTGTTAAAATGGAGTTGTGTTGATGGCAAATACTCGAGTAAAAAGCTTGCTTAGATATTTTTTCTGATGCGATGAGGTGTCACAAACATATATAGTTTTTGTTATCTTAAACAAACAGACTTTATGTGCACTTTCTTTAACCCCTTTAAAAATTCTTAAACTTAGTTCTTAAAACTAACTTGCAAAAGGTACTGACTCTCATTTTCACACCCACAGTGGAATGGGGGAAAATGAGATTTTCGATGAAGTTGCTAGGCAAAACTCAAGGAGAAGTATTTAGACCCTAAATTTACTTTGGTTATGTCTGTATTTTAGATTGGGGCTTGCATTGTGTGTTGCAAAACTTCTGAATCTCAGATGTTAATAAGAAATTTATGGCGTACTTGTTGTTTCTCAGACAAAAAGACTAATGACGTTCTTATGCGGCATTTATCTTTTGTGAAGCACTGTAACATGCTAGGTTGTTACAGAAACTTCCATCTATGTTTGTTTGTGAATAAGGCGACTATACCAAGGAACTCATCGTCTGTGCTTGTTCAGGCTACAGATTTTAGGTGCTGATATGATGAATTCTATATTGGTAAGCTTAAAGATACAAGAAGAAAGGAGCATAAAAATGCACTCGAAATTTCAGTAAGACTTTTTAAAAAGCTAAGCCGATAATTGAACAAAACAAGTCTTTGTTTTTGGGCCCATAACTGACCATTCTCCATATTAAACCAATTAAGGCTGTCTGTGTTTCACCTCCTTTTCAGGAGAAAAATGACTTCATCACAAGTCGAGGAACTACCTTATTGGTCACTTTGCTTTTTGAAAAACTGGATACCGAACATGTTGTACTTCGAAGTAGAGTTGTGAATATATGAATATGAATCTCGTTATTAAGATATTACTGCCTCTATTTAATAGCTATGTATCTGAGCGATGGATCTGTTGGAACATTCTGTACTGCATACATATTGGACAACCTTTAATACCAGATTACTTCAAGCATCTATGAGTGATAATCCCAATTAAAATATCTGCTGCACTTTTGGATTGTATGAAAACATGAAGTCACTCTGAGTGCTTCCCCCTGATTTTTAGGTTTCACTAGGAATAAGTCAAATGGAAACGAGCATGGAAGTAGTACTATGTACAAATTTACTCTCAGCTTTCTAGCATAAAATTAGAGAGAGAAAAATTTTTGAAATGGACAACTTCTCGCGAGTAGGTAACTAGCGGTCCTGCTGTTGCTGTAAAACATTCTAAAAATGTTCCTACCGTTGTTAAAGTTCCTGTTGCTGTGTCAATGTGTTTCTACTATTACACTTTCATTCTTCATTCAGTTCATTCCTCTTTTGAACAAAATATTTTGTACAGGTTATTAATTCATTACCAAAAACAAATTGTATGTAAGAAATGACTGCGCCCATAGCTGTCAAACCAGCCGCTGAAATATTTGCTTGTATGTGTGAGCTTTGTATACAAATGACCAATCTCGGCAGCTGTCAAATAACCCGAAGTTAACTGTCTAATTTACTTCGTCTTTGGTTTAGTGCACGTTAATAAATTGTTCGTATGTATGCCAAACAACGAAGAAACATTCAAATTGTATGATTTTTTATTCAGCTTTCTATTTTTTTAAATATGAACTGAGTACTCCTAATGTACTAATTTTATAGAAAGAAAAATACCAAATGGGATGAGGATTGATATATAAAATACTAAAATAATGCGTAAAATAGCTTTCTAAATTTATTTGAAATTGCATAAGCTTTATTTAAATTTAATTTTATTGAAATATTTACTTGTTAGTAAAAATTGATAAAAATGCGTTTTTCGTGAATGTTTCATTGAAGCAATGAATTATGCAAAGTTATTACTTCAAAAGCGTTAAGTTTTACTAAGAACTGGATATTGAAGCATTAGACTTATATGTGTATTTATATTTAAATTGACACCTTTTCTAAGTCATGATTAAAGGTTCGTTGTTGGTAAAGCCCATAGGTAATATGTGAAGATTTATACTGCTAAAAGTAAGATCATGTAGACGATTTTGACATATGCTGTCAGCGGGGCCGGTCCGAGTCAATTGAGCGCCCTGTGTAAGCCTTACCTTGAGCCTCCCATTTTTCAGTCATGGCGTCATAAGTTATTTCCACATTACCCAAGAGGTAAACTTTCAATGGGTTTTAATTTATGGAGGTATCCCCAGTCATCGTGTCTGACATTAAAATCGTACACAAATTCATACAGTACGATTTTCAGTGAATCGACAACAGTCCAGTGTGCGCAGATGTGTGCTGTGCATGTGCCGCTTTATACATTCTCTTATCAAACAAATTTCTTGAATGAATAAATCTCATAAGTGCAGAAATAAAATTCGCATATTTTTACTCAAATGATTCCATAGTTTATTGTTTTGAGATTTTTTCCTATAAAAATTTTGGAGTGCTTGTGCAAGAAATTATCCTGCACATTCCTGGTGGGATTTTGTATTTTGGTTTTATTCGAACTAGCTTCTTTCTGGCTGTCAGTGTCTGCGCATTTAAGAACTCTCTTTAGGCAAATAGAGCATTCTAAAAGGCAGGAACACTGGCTTAATCGAATGTAGGATTAATCCGTCCAAAATACACACCAAAACATACAGATTAATGGCTCCTATTCTTATCCATTTACAATAAACGAAATATTGGTAAATTAATGATTCCTAAATGCCATGGCAACATTTCATTGTAAGCTTAAATTATTAAATGCTACATTCACTATGTAACGCTCAGATTTCGTTAAAAAAAAAAAATAAAAAACCAAAAGAGTATAGTATCCGGTAGACCTAATGGACAACAATTTCCCTGAAATCAACGTGAATTCAGCAATCCAAAATTAGCCAATCGTAAATAACGGGATTTAATAAATTAATCCATCCAGTTCACGGTCAAATGATTCGAATTACAGTCTCTGTTTTTTTTTACGTCCGTCTGGTCATTGTTTATCCTATAATTGAATATGGATTGGTCGCATGCACTGCAAATAAATCTAGATCTAGGACAAAAAATATACGTTCTATTGTTGGAGAAAACATATAAAAGTTTAAAGTATACTTTGCAAGCGTGTTACTACAAAAAAGTTGTAAACTTGTATATTCTTTTATTTTACAAAATAAATTATTACCTATATAAAAATAGTGTCCATTTGTGAAATGAAGGATGTCCGCGCGCATGTGTTGTCATTTTGTGAGAAATGTTTTTTTTTTTTTCTTTGGTTCATGTGTTTAGAGATATAATAGAAAGAGTGTTGTTGTTTTCTTTTTTTTTTTTGTGGAATAAATTACATAAATGAAAAAATCAAACTGAAATGCAAATAATAAGACAGGTCAGCTAAATCGTACAAAACCGCACGCATATAGTAGGTGTTTGAAGAATGGCTTTTCTCGATCAGGACCATTGTTTGCGGAATTTATTGACACCGACATGCAGTAAATATAACAAAAAATTTGCAGTAATAGCAACGCTCACCTGCGGTGTTTTTTTTTATTTGTTTTGTATTTAATATTTTGGTGAAAGAAAATTTTTAAATGCGATTCGTTGATTTGTTCTTTGTGGACGAATGTTTTATTAGATTGTGATGGTGAAGAGAAAATAAGAAAGAAACAAATGGGAAAGCTTCAGCAAACAAACAGTTGCAATTATTTTTTTTTTTTTGTGAATAATTTAATTACAAATCACTGAATACAACAAAGGGAAGTAAACTAAAAACAAATTAATGAGTAAAGAACATGGTGACAAGAACAGAAATCGTGGTTTTGTTTGTGGAAAACCAACACACAGAAGCGCAAAAATTGCGATTTTTTTTCTTATGTAAAGAAATGTTAACGTAAAAGTAAAACAATTGCACAGTGCAAACAGAAACGGAAATCAAATCAAAAGTGGTCAAAATGTAACAACAACAACAACAACAACAAGAGAAAACAGCAATTTGACTTCTCACCTGTAGATTGGTTAAAAGTGCCTGAAAATATGGCATTGACAAGAGTGTCATTGCTCGATTGCCAGAACTACTGGCAGCTGTCTGAGGCACACCATCCTGCGCCTGCTGGATCAAATGCGACTGTTAGAAAACGCAAAAGAAAAACAGTGTTTGTTTTAGTTTGTTAAACAGATATAAATTATTAAATTCTTTTAAATAGAAATGCTCTTAAAATCAGTAGTAAACGAGAGTAAATTTATATTTATAACCTAAAATAAAAAATAAACTTGCTGTCGAAAAAGAACCCCTTTTGCTGTCTGGCGTTACAATCAGCGTCCCCACTTACACTACAATTGAAGTGTTTCACTTCACTTTTTCAACTTTTGAACATTTTCACTACGCCACTACGAAAAATTCCAAAACACTACGATTTGAGAAAACAAAAAATGGTATTAAAAACATTAAATAATTTTAGTACAATGTTTTAACGAGAGATGTTTTTCGACTGCTAACAACATAAAGACTAAATTAAGAAACAATTTAAATATAAAAACAGTAAATAACCTACTTTTCTCTAAAGGTTTACTTTTGCGAAATAAAAGTACGTTTGACCCACCATCAAAATTAATATCTTTTGTAAACCAATACCGATTTATTGATGGCAAATTCGTTAAGAAAATGTCAGAATTGATTATCACTTCAATTTACTGTGAAACACTACGATTTTTGGAGCTATTCACTACAATTTGGAAAAAATTAAGTGGGGACACTGGTTACAATGAGTAATTTTTCTCCATTCTCTCTCTATCTGTCAAACTCAATACATATTTCGAAAAGCGCGTGTATGCGTAATTTAAACCCACGAAACACGAAATGTTTGAACAGAAAATTCCACCTGCTTTGATTTTTTTTGGAACTATGTTCGTTGTTCGGTTTTGACATTTAGACTCTTTATTCCGCGTACGTAAAATGGCGAGTAAAGTCATAGAGTCATGCTGATTTTACAGTAGATTACAGAAAATGTTTGTCAAACAATGCCAAGAATGTACAGATTTAGAACATTGACAGAATTTAAGCGAATTACTTTTAGAAAATTCAAATGACTGTAATTTTTTTTCTTATACTTATCTATTGAAGAATACATAACGAAATAACCCAATAATAAAGTAAATTTTTTTTAATTTTAAGAGAACTTGTACTTTATTATAATGTACATATATATTTTTACAACTGTGACTAATTTTTGTTAGAATGCAGGAGGAAATATATCAAGAAATATTTTGTGAAGTTTGCCATTAAAATATGACACATCACAGATGGTGTTAAGGTTAGAGTGACCTTATGGCTATAAAGCGGGTTGTCCGTCGCGTCGACTATAAATAACGAAAAACGAATTGTCTTTGTTACGTGCTAAAATAATTTAAAAGTAGTCTCTATCCGGTTATAACTCTGCGCAATTCTACAATACAAAGAAGTCAATAATACATTCTCAGATTGCATATGCGTTTACATGGCGTAATATACGAGTACATATGCGGTGCACATACATACTTTATGATTTTAGTTTTCGTTTTGTATTTCAATGTTATCCTTAAAACATAATTTTCGTGTCGTCTCAATATTCGCTATACGTTAATGAACTCATTTACTGTTTGAGTCCTGAGTTTCAGGCTATGACTGGTCTGCAAAAATAGGAAACCAGGGGTCAAATTACAATAATCAATGACAAGTATTTCTTTATCGAAGAAATCGTAATCGGTCATTCACTTTCGTCACTAGCGTCATTTAATTCGAACACTGTTTTTCTATCGAATGAACATGAGTCCTACCCACTCAGTCGTTATCAATATGGGTAATCCGCTCTAGTATTTAGGGGTTATTTTCCACGATTTAAAAAAACATTCCCAGTGCATTTATCGCACAAAAAGATAAAAGAGCTTAGTCTCATCAAAAAGATTTTAAAAGCACAAACTTTAGTTTGTAAAGAGAAGTCCTCTGTAACTATCAACCGATCTTAATCGTAGAAAACACCTGTATCAGTTTCTGGATGCGTAATATTAACAAGAGTCCATTAGCATTGGAAAAAATCGATGCTAATGAATATATTATAATGATTTTCATTTTACTTGGTCAATGAATTTTTCGCTTTACTCGTATATTGTGTTTTCAAAAGACATCGTCTCCTTGTAAGTTTTTTTGCAAAAAAATTGCTCTGCCTTAAGGAAAGGCTCATCCTTTTCTTTTTACGGGCAATGTAGCATTGTTGCACTCACCTCATCTTCCATTATACTACTATCTGCATGCTGAACACCATCAGATTTTGGGCGACGGCTTCGCTCTCTGCCGTTTGCCTGTTTCTGTCGTCTTTGAGTATTTTGTGGTCTGCAAAAGAAAGAGAATATGGAATTCCATCAGAAAATGAGAAGGCACAGGAACAAAAGCAGTCAAAGGGTGTATGACAAATTAATCCGGTTCCGTAATCTACTTTCCGCTATTCTTCATACATACATATGTACATAATGTACATACATATAGTGCCCTTCAACTGCTCACAAAATCCAGCTATTCACAGATGACATTGTAATGCAATATTGAAAATTTTACAATATTTTAAAAAGCAGAAAGGAGGAGAATGGAAGAAAATTGAACTCTAAAATTGGATTAAGCTAAGAAGAGATACAGATACGTCATCTCTGATATCGAATTATGTCTTTCTAGTATCACTACTGCCCGTGCACTTACCCCACGTCAGATGTTGTCATATCGGCAGAGGTAAGAGGTTCCGTGCCACTTCTTTCCCGGACCAGACGATCTGCAATGAAAAAAAAAAAGAAAAAATGAAAAAGATGAACATCATAATTTTTTTTTTATTAATTCACCGTAGCACAACTACTATCTCACTTACCTGACTCGTGTTTCTCATAGTCCTCTGGCTGGGTTCCGGGTTTCGCCTTCACTTCGATGTTTATCTCAGCCGTACTCAGTCCCGCATGACAGGAATATACTCCGGCATCCCGGAATGTTATATCCAGTATACGAAGTGCGCCTTTCTTCGAGACTTTGAACTTCCTCGATTTGGCCAATGGCTTATGGTCCTTTGTCCATCGTATCTTCGTCCGATTGTACCTCTTTACAGGACATTTGATTTTCACTTGTGTCCCAAAGAACACAACAGCCGCACCGCCCACTTTTAATGTTATTTTACTCTTCTTCGGGTCATGCTGAATGTGTGTACTGTTGTTGATAGATATTATGGGCTTGGGGTCTTCGGGGGGACATGGCTTTACGTTACATGGTTTCTTATCGGCCGGTTTAGCACTCGGACACATCGATTCGGGACGCTCGATTTTGTGCTCCTGTGCCATTATTTGCTTGCACTCAACCTTGCGTTCCTTTATCCCATAGCCGCATGTGTGCGAGCACTTTGACCATTCGCCTACCTCCCATCGTACTGGGCAATCTAGGACATTGCAATACTGACGATCTGCTGGCGGTGGCTGGGGACACATACTGTTTGGCACAACCATTGTGTTCTCACCACCCCGTGTCACCTCGTGAATGCATTGGACTTCACGGGTTTTGATGCCAATGCCACACGACTTAGAGCATGGTGTGTAGTCAGAGTAGTTCCACCGGGGTGGGCATGGGCGGTCATTGCATGTTCGCACTCGGGCCTCTGGTTTGGTTTCGGGTGAACACAAGAATGGTGACACCACCCGTCCGTTGTCTTCTCGGACGCAATTAATGATAAGCTCCTCCACGCCACCCAGGCACGATGCACTACAACTTGTATAGCCTTGTTCACGCCAAACATATGTTTTGCCCGGTTCAGATACGCCAACTTTTATCGAATCCCTTGGGTACTGTTCGTCATAGCCATGCGATGGCAACATGCATGGGTCTTCGACGCATCTCTCGACTTCATCGTGCGGTTTTGGGCCTTCGCAGAGGCTGTCATTGACAGTGGCGATAGTGCGGCTGTATTCAAGGAAGATCTTGCATTTGTAGGGACGACGACGAATACCTTCGCCGCAGGTGACACTGCATGCCGACCATTCGGTGTCCTTGATGAATCTGCAACGGGCGGTAAAATAGGGTGAACAAGTTTGAAAAAAAAATGTTATTTTTTTGTGATAAATATCATGTAATCCAATTGGTGACTTGATGGTGGTGTGGACGAGATTTGCAGGTCAGTTGTTTTGAGCATCCAATCAAGTTGACGGGCATGTGCGATTTATCATCATATTCGAGTGAGTTCGCGGTGAATATTGATGAGGCATTTTGATAGGAGAAGACGTCCTATCCTGTCTATCTGGCAATTTTTATTGTTTTATTTTTCTAAGAAATTCTCATGTTGGCTACTATGCAATAGAAGCGAGGGTAGACTTAATGGAGAATTTATGTATTTTTAACTATTATTACCATCTAAATATTGTTCAATTCGAAATGGAGTTCTACAAGGCTGGATTTATTGTTTTTATTGATGATTCATGATCTGCTAAATGCTGGAGATGGAAATTCAATTAACTCTAACACATACTTACATATATGACGATGAATAATACAAAATAATGCATCTCAACGAAAGTACGACGGATGTGGAAAGGGAAGTAGACTTCGGCGGTAGAGCACAAGTATTGCTTATTAAACAATTGTGGATTAGGACTAGATGTATACAGTCGAGAGTGACCGTATTTTCTAGTGCGTGGCTATATTTCAAACGAAAATCTTTATAAGGTTACAATAGATAGGAATATTAACCCACGATGTCGATATACAACGGTAAAGACAACATATTTTTTCTATCTAAGCGAGGGCAGTGAAAAAATTCAAACTGTGGATAAAAATCATTTTTGACATTACGATGATAAAGAAGTTTGAAAAAGTGGGTCAGCCGATTCTGTTTGTTTATTTGTCTAATCTTTCTAGGTGAATGTACACTGGACAGAGGCTAAACGGCTGTACCGATTTGTTTCAAACTATAAATCTGAGTTCTGTAGGGTCACAATTCAAGAAGAAATCAGAATTTTTGTTCTATGCCTATTTTTAACGATACGCGAACATACCAAGTATCCTGAAATTGAGGTGTGCCTCAATCGTTTTTTTAGCGGTTTTTTTACACTAAGAATAATAATATGTACATACATAAATATGTGCATATGGTAACGCAGAGCAAATATTGCATTCAGATTAACAATTTTGTTTGTCAGTTCGCCTGTGAACGTTTTTGGTACAATTTTTTCGAAAACGACTATAATGATTTAAGTTCAAAATGTACATTGGGTTTAATTTTGTTTAAGTCTATAAGATGACAAACCACGTCTTTCACCGAATGGTGTGAATCACTTTACTTCAGCGAAACGAGTTTAAGCCAACTTCAAACATCTCGTAGAAGCGACATGTTGGTTCTAATCGTAAATAATTTGATAAACTAAGAAACGTAATTTTCTGTAAATCCAAAGAAGTTGACTTTGCAGTACTCTCTTCAGCCAAATCAATTTTATAGTACTTTGTGGATAATAAAGCAACCGTATGCAGCAGTGCTATGACATGAAACAATGTCTGTCCATTTTTGACCACGAAAGAGCGTCAAAACTTCGCGGAGAAAAGAAACCAATAGATGACAAAAGTTTCTTATGCTTACCTAAAAGCGCGGAATATCAAGGTTCTAGGCTAGACTACAGTATTCGAAAGTTATAGCACAAAGCATGAGTTTCAAATTATTTTATTTATAATTGAAAAAGAGTCAATGCTCTGTGCATAATTGGTTAGGTTATGTTAAAACATCAAGTACCATGAGTAGCCCATCGTGATCCGTGCAGCCTAAACTGCAGAAAGAAACCTTAACCACGTCGCCCAATCACTTGATTGCTTTGCAGTAGTTAAATAGATTCTTCAATTGGTTCTGTGAACCTACCTCCTAAAGTTTACTAGCGCCTTGAGCTGCCAATGAGGATAGTTATATCCTTATTCGATATCGATCCCATTTCAAGTAATTCCGCAGCCTTGACCACGACGGGGAGTTATACAGACTTTTCTAGGTTCAAGTCTCCGTCTAACAGGCAAAGTTAAAATACCGACGGAAAGTAAAGCAGAATTATTTGTTTAGGCCAGATATTGTTCGAAGAAGTACGAATTTAGTGATGAAGTTAAAAAAAAGGTAAACAAATTCAAAGGCGGCCTCAGGACAGCCTTACCCGTTTAAGGGAACAAAAAAGTGGTAAAGATGAATATTTTTTGGAAAAACTAATGCTTTATTTATTGTAGACAAAAACAAAGATTAACTTTCTTTGATGGTAATCATTTGAATAAATTAATATATAATATACGCTTCTAATAGCATACTGGGCGGTCACTGTCTATGTAGACAGCTAAGCAGCTATTAAGGCTCTGGACTCTGCTGTGACTAGGTCGATGCTTGTGAGTCCCGGAAAATCACTGTATAACGTGATATACAAAGCCAATGGGGTGACCCTCAGTTGGGTACCAGTGCACATGGATATAAACGGAACCGAAAGGGCACATGAGCTCGCTAGGAAAGGATCGACGCTGGCCTTACTTTTGTTTAAGCCCAAATCATTTTCTTACGAAAGAGGTTAGCCGAGCAAACAGACGCTGGGTTCATCTGGAGACATGGGTTAAGGCCAGAGTGCTGTGGGTTAAGCTTAGTCGTTTTAATGCACGGGTCGTTTCTGGCTAATTACCGGCCACTGCGCCATTAGCCTTCACGTGGAGCGACTCGGTGTGCTGCATGATGACTATTGCAGAAATTTCAGGGACCGAGAAGAAGTCGAATTTAATCGTTAGCTGCTGTTTGACTGTTCGTCAGAATATGAAAACTCTTGGTCGTCATTTCTTCTCGGAGCTGGAGGACTTAAGCATCGTGGACTGACTGAGATTCATGCCGCTATCTATGTGGTTCTAATAGCGGACTTCTCTTCTTTACAGGGTTAGATGAATGTGTACAATGGACCCGAATTGTTTTTCCAAGTGGGCAGTGACTTTCTTGTCACAAGGCAGTAGGGATAATTTTTTTTTGGGCTGGATATTGAATGCATTTGATAGTTCTATTATTCTCTCTCCCTCTGGATCCTCTCTTCTTCAGACATCCTAGATATGTATATCGATTCTGTATCACTATGAGTTCTCTCCATTTATACAAACAACAATAATTTGTATACAAATAGCCCATCAAAAACCAGGAATAATCCCACGTAGGGCAAAATTTTTAAACGCTCAAACGGGCAAGGCGCCCCTGGGCTACCTTCGGATTCTTGTTTCTAAATCACCTTTACATATTCCATTTACACTTAATGGATATACTAACTTTTTTATACTTACTGCAAAAATGTTCACTATAATCCGATAGTTGGAAATATATTTTATGAAGTTTTTATTTTTGTACCAAATGATCAATCAGTTTTTTGTCTTCACTAACGGACTTATCACACAAAATGCTTTATTGCCGCTTAACGCATCAGAATGAAACTTTCAATATGATGAAATTATGAACCTACACTTTTCCCAAAGACCAGTAAATATTGATTGGGCGCAAAATATTATTAGACTAAAATCTAATGAAGATTAAGCAATAGCTGCCTCAGGGTAGCCTTAGCTGTTAGAGGGTTCATTAAGACTCGTCTGTGAAAATGGCAATCTCAGTCTGAAGGGAAACTTCATCACTAGTTTTTCTTGCTGGGATGTATCGAAGTCGAGAAAACCCAAAATATCACTTTTCTCGGTTCTCAGGGAAAACGTTTCTAAGAATGGGCTCTATACTGATCAGTGTTGCCACAAGACTTTAGAAAAAAGTATCTCCGCAGACAGAAGAAAAGTATCAAAAGGTATCATAGTAGGAACTATGAGTAAAACTGGCATTATTATTATTTTGTTAATATTAAAAACATGAAGACAAACGATAATGCTTAAAATAACATGAATATTCTCAATTTTTTTACAAAAAAAAACTATCCATCTAAACCGGGGCCAAGTCAACTATAAGAATATTTAAATAAAATATCAAACAATTACGAAATAATCACCCCTATCGTAGAATCCGTCAGGTTTGAGTTGCACTTCACCTATTCGATTCAAAGTTCAATGAATATTGAAGTATTGCCTCGCATATTATAGTAATTTGTTGTTGAAATTAAAAAGTATCAAAATAGGCATTTTACAGAAACCGAAGTATCACGTCCAAATTAAGATTAAAAAGTATCACGTTTGATACTTTGGTATCATTGTGGCAACACTGATACTGATACTTTTATAGATCCCTATATTTGTTAGCCGAACAACACATCTTCCCACCTGTAGTTAATCAAAGTTTTTTTTTTTTTTCAATCATGCCCTCAAATCGTATAAATACTACCAGTAAAATGTATTATATCTTTAAATTGCAATCGTCTTAAGACAACATCTGCAATACAAAATAAAATTCGCGGCAATATATGCTAGACTAAACAAAAATATATTCCTAGCTCCTCATAGACATGGCAAGGATATGTTACATCATTATAAATCCCAAACACTACAGAAGTCTAGGATGTCCCTTTCAATGACATATAATTCTCATCTATGTAGGGTACCAATGTCCTAACTTGTCGCTGCCATATTTCCTTACCTGTTTTAAGTAAAAATATGATCCTCTTAAGCCAAACACAAATGCAGAATAAAGAAGAAAATTATTTTAAGAGGACTACATTTTCATGAAATCATCTCCTACAGAGAATATAAAAGATGTAAGGATGAGGACAGAATAATACTTTACTGGGAACATGTCCGCAACATAAAATGTTGCAAAGCTGGCTTAAGTAAATCTGTGAGTGAAAATAAATAAAAACTCCACAATGAGTGGTTTGGTTCTAATTGCATTCAAGGACAATTGAGCAACTGAAATTCGTGGATTTTTTTCCCTGACCATTTGTTAGACTATTTTTCTGTAGGTATTTATTGTTATCCTATATCTGAGAGTGGGTAAATAATTCGAGCACAAGAGTCCATAATAAAAGAAAAAGTGAACAAAATAAAAACAACAACAGGATAATCACTAACGACAAGTTCGTTTCCAATAGACTTGAGACGTTGTTTTTCTATTGATTACCACGTTGTCCCTTGAACGACAAAAAACAACTCCTCCCTGACTACCTGTCCACGCGATGTGAGGAAATCAATAAAATTACAATTTAAATGTTTGCCTATCGTAGGCATAGGAAGTAAATAATTAATAACAGAAACCATTCCTGGAATCTAAGTAATAGGAAATACACCACATCATCACTATGAGGAGTGTACAAAACAACGAGAGAGCATTCTTTTGCTATTTTTTTTTTTTTTGTTTAGTTCTCTTTAATTGAATTGGAACTTCTTCTTATGGGCTTCCATCCAACAAAGCTGCCAATCTAACATCCCTCAGTGTAGTTAAAGTTAAAAAAAGAGGCAATAAAAAAATACCAATCGAAATGGGATGGTGGTTTGGCTTCCTTCTAAACACCAGAAACCATTATTACAGGTTTTGGTGTGCGGGGTGTCCTATGTAGTGAAGTGTGAACATGAGTATATCTCTTTTGGTCGGCCCGCCCTTTGCGCATTCACACTTGGAGCTCAATATAGTGGAGCTAATTAAACGTCTCCCAAGGACATTTTCCTTGTTCGTTTCGACCCGTTACACATGTGAATGAATACATACATACATATATCTAGATATACTATGAGTGGGAGCAGCATTGCATTTGGTAATGTAAGTGCGGTATTTAGTATTGGAATGTGCTACTGGCGGATTCTCTGACTTTCAGCTCGGCTGACTATCGCCTAAGCTATGTTTTACGAACTGTGACAACAGGCATAGGTATGTAAGTACATACATAGCTAATTTACAATGTTCATGATTCAGTTGATTAGGCGATGAACATCATGGGAACTTATTGAGACGCCTTCGGATAGGTAGTGATTGTGCTACGATTGGATTTCCCTCGCGTTCGATTGTGGTAAATAAATCGCACATTGCCTCGTGCCTGTCTGGACATACGAGTACAAGTGACACGCTAGGCATTTAAGCTAAACCGATGGTAAGAGATACGATTCCCTACTAATCCTAAAGTCTCGGATGTAATATGATTCCCAAGTGCGCGTTGATAAAATCGGCCTAAAGAGACCACGCGTCGTCGGAAAGTACACAGTGTGTGTGAAAAGAACCTGATGCTCGTGGGATTATTCACATTTTCTTTTTGGTAGAAGACATTAAGCCTACATTAAATGAACAGCAATCCAGTGTGCTTTAAAATTCTTCTCTAACATACTGTGTAGGTTGTATAGGATAGTCATTCCGACGTCAAATGACCGCAACATTTTATACAAAAAGTGTGCACACTTACGTTGGGTCCGATGAGGGATGTTCTGGTTCACTGCCTCCCCCACCCCCACCCCCACCCCCAATGAGAGACTCTGCTCTTGGGGGTTGTTCGTCGTGATGAAGTCGATTCGATTGCTGATGGGCGTAAATTGGTTGATCGTTGTATGATACTTGTTCAGAGTCTTCTACTTCAGTGTCCTCCACCTCCTCGTCGTCTTCATCGCCAGTTTCATCGTCATCTTCGTCACTTTTGTTCATTTCTCCCGGACTCTGTTCCTAGTGAAGGGGAGAAAGGATTCAATTAAACACACTTTCTGGAATGTTTTCTTTTATTTTTAGTAAATTTTTAATTTGATTTATATTGCCAAACAAACACCAATTCGTATACATTCAACAAGCACAATTAAAAACAAAAATAAGTGTATAGTTACACAAAAGAAACAAAGTTTTAAGAAGAAGGAGAGAGGTAAGTTTTCAGTTTTTTTTTTTTGTTTTTTTTTTTGTTTTGCTTATACAGACTCACATCCATTTCTTGGCCACTATTGCACGATATACGAGTGGTACACTGTTCAGCTCCTGGGGGTTTGGTATGCGGATCGCATTTCGCACTTAAACTACCATCCGCGGACTTGCATTCGACGCCACGTATTTGGATTCCATGTCCGCATGATACCGAACACTATAAAATGCATTAAAACATCACCAAAGAAAAATACACAAGAACACAGAAAATAGAAAAGGAGTAGTAAAAGTAAGAAGAGGAATATAACAACATAAAAGTGATACATTTAGAGGACATCCTCAAAAATATATAACATGAAAGCAAGTACGTACACAGGGTTGGTGCATAAATCCATGCATTCAATATGCTCGAAAATAGTGGGGGATTGGAATGGAACACATTCAATGTACACACACACTCACACAAGCAACCAAATGACAACAAAGTGCCGGCGGAAAGTTGAATTTGCGGTTGAAGATTACGTCAACGTTTTAAAATCTTCCAAATAACAATATTACTCTACATTTGTACTTATCCTGAGCTACAATTTAAGAGCATAGATAATTTTCTTTTATTTTGAGCAGTATGACGTTCAAAGAAAACATTAAACTAGAGGGGGTGAGGATATATGGTGAATAAGCGCGTTAAAGAATAAAACTTTACTACTTTGGCTTATACTCGTACATCAAGTACATTAAATCTCTTTAAGACTTACAAATGAAGTACGACTTTAAGGAACTGTAGAAAGTGGGAGCAAGAGCGCACTTATAATATTCGTGAGACATTTAAAAGATGATCAATCTATTTTAAGCTATTCCAAGTCATTTACATTCGCTTCGATCTCTAATCGAGGAGACGTCTGCCCTTATCGTACAATATACAAAAATGTGTTGTTCAGATGCAGAGTTGTGAATCAAAGCTATTTGATTATGCAACGTGGCTTTACATTTGAGCCAATTGTCTCGGATATTACCTTCATTTTCTTTCTTGTGTATTTCAACAACTCTGCATAAAATTAGGAACTAAATCTAAAGGAGTCCCACACTTTGTTTTGGGATAGAATGGAATATGCTTTTACAATACATGACATAGAATAGCTGAATAGGAATCTAGAACTTTAGCGATAAGATGAAAAAAAGTTTACGCCTATTTCAAAACCTAAGTCCGTTGGTGCGTAAGAGTTTTTAACCCTAGACATGTTGCCAGATTGGGCTCGCTTATGGTGCAAGTACACATTGCATGCTCCAACTTGCGATAACAATCAATTCGGAATTGCGATAAAAGAGAAGCTCTTATAGTAGGTCTGCCAATTCTGCATGTCTGTCTGTATGTAAAAATCTATACGATGGATTGCTGTGCCGATTTACTTCAACTTCATATCTGAGCTCTGTAGAGTCACAATTTGAGGATAATTTTGGAAATTCGTTCTTACCCTGTTATTAAGTGATTTTATTTAAAATTTACCTTCACAAGAAGCAGAACTTCTTGATAATGCCTCTATCGGTGTTGATTAAATTTCATAGTCTGGACTCTAGAGGAATGCTATAATACCACATTTTTTGGTTAAAGATACGTTTAAAGCTACTTTTTTTTTTTAATATGGCTATTTATCGGTTAATACTCAATTGAACACGATCAAAATTGAAATGTAAACAAAATTTACTATGTATAGTGGTGCTAACATAATTAGGACACTCTTCCCTTCTTTGTATTTAAATTTTGTTATTTGTGTGTTCTTATCAATACAGGGCGAAATTTTTTATTAGAAAAAACTTACTGTTATTTTAGCCGGACATCCCGCTAGTTATCATTGCATTATTTACCTAACTAGCAGTATAGCACTCATCAATTATCTTATGTCGCCTCTTAAGTGTGGACATAATTCGTACGTTTTAAGATCTGATTAATTTTCTTAAGACATTTTTTGAAAATTTTAGTTATTTGGTCAGTACATGTTTGTTTACAATTTTAAAGCCAGTATTTAAAAAAAAGATTTCAGATATGAGAAAATAAGCTGCTCAGATGAAAAGAGGGAGCTTATAATCAAAGTTAAAATGGATAGGGTGACCGTTATTCAGATTTCACAAATATGCTTTTAAACATATGAAAACATATGGGACCGCAAAAAAGTTTAAACGAGCTCCAGGGCCTCTTGAATCGTCTGTTAAAGAAGATGCCATAATAGTTAAGGCAGTGAAAGAAGACCCATTTAGAAATTGAAATATTATAATTAAGGGCTCACATTTCTATTTCTATTTCTATTTATTCTATTTATTTAGTTCAAATTACTCAAGAACCATGAATTCAATTCACTTGACCACTTTAATAGTAAAAATGTCACAGCAGTAAAACTGTATGTACTTTGGAAAGGAAATGAAAAGCTTATTGAAAATTTTAATTAGTATAAAGATGCTGGTAGCCATACCTCGGGCCAAAATTAGACTTTAAGCTGCTTTTTACGGAGTTGATGAACTTAAAAGCAGAGCATGTAGAGGTTTCAGCGAAAGTAGTGAACTTGTTAATTGTTAGCTTAAATAGCATGTCCGAAATTAAAGCGAAAGTATACATAGGGTGTGCAACTGTGTATTAATATAATTCCAGGAATATTGTTTGACAAATAGTCGTGTAGGTTAATAAGTAAAACTTATGTTGCTAAAGGTGGACACAACACCATAAACACACATAAACAACGCCATGTGAAATCATGGCTCCGCTTATCAGGCCTAGGATTAGTGGATCGAAAACCGGAGGCCAGGACAACTTTCTGAGGACCAGAAGTAGGTGGAAGAAGGTCGATTGTCTCAAAATACAGATAGACAGGTGACACTATACAATAGGCTCAACTTAAGAGAGCGACTAGCCCACATAAGCGCGAAGGTAAATCAGGTTGTTGTTTCAATATTCAGCCTAATTCCCAATTAGATGACCCATGTAAGGAACCCCCATAAGGCCACCAGTTACAGCCATAAACTATACATGGAAAGGAGAATAAATTCGGTGCACAGAAGAGCATCTCTTAGAATGTGCTATTCATTCAAAACAGTATAGGACGAGAGATACAACTAACGTATCATCATCATTAAACAAGAGCGACACGGACCTAAGTAGACTAAGATAGACCGAACATTGAAGAGTGGACCACAAATAAATAAATATTAGGCCGTAAGCAGCCCATATTAGCTCAAGGCCTACATTCTAACAAACGTACATGTGGTACCTGGTAGGTATACATTTCGGCACTTACAAAAGGGCCCTACAATTTTATGCCGTATACGAAATGCAGAGGGGTATCGAGAAGCTTTCTCATGACAGTTTTACTCTTGAATGTTTGTCAGATTCTTGGAAGAGTTGGGGGCGTGAAAAAACTTTTGATGGTATTTTTCTGGATTCGAACTTGGAAGCCCTTGCGCAGTAGTCCAACGCACTAATTACTGAGCCACGGCACCCACAAGATAATACGATGAGGTAAATATGGAAATATGGTATAATAGAGTTCATTCTATCAACGAGGGAGGTTCCATGCCGGCAATCGGCAACAGTATCATTGGAAGCATTTTTTATACAAGACGTCAACACCTGCCCTACGAAGAAATGCCTTGATCGGCGGTACCGTAAGCCGACAACGGACTACAGTGCATCGTAGTTTCGCGCGTAAATGTGCAGAAGCATAGAGTTGGATATAACTTAGAAACATGGACTGCTAGTATCTATAATGTGTCCATGGTTTCACGCGCATTTGATGGTCGTTTAAAATTAAAATACCGTCACTATAAAATCGGAGTAAAGTCTACTTGGTAGCCTTTGCTTTGCTTCTCAATTGATGTTAATTAACGCTAGCCTACATAATGTGAGATCACTAGGTCTTTTTTTGTCTTAATTTTCAAACCATCGATATACCTAAAACGAACATATACGTATGTACATTATGTATGTATGAACGCCACGAATGGTGACCAATCGACAGTAGAAATTCTGCCCACTTCTGCTCCCTAACTTACCTAGTCTTTAAGATCTAGAATAAGAAACTATATAGGTAACGTTGGGCCTAATGCTATGACAACGTGAACCATTCTCCAGAATGCACACAGATTTTTGATTGAAACTCAGTTGTTGTTGAGTTAAAATATATGCTTCAAATGCATATCTATTCACAAAATATAGAGACTCGTTTATAAGTATCTCATCTTTCTTCTCTCAAAAATTCATTATGGTCTCTTCGTCTTTTGCGAACACACAATCTTCAAAAACTATTAAATTTTTTTTAAATGTCTTGCAATTTAATTGGCTTAACGAAGAAAATAAGAAATTTATCCGAAAACTGCATAAACCTACAATTTTTTACAGGGTCCTGTCAGCGTGCAGAAACAGTTTCTAAGTCACAATTCAGGATCAAGAAAATTTACATATGTACATATGTATGTACGACGAGTACAGGAATCCTGAAGCCAATAAAATTCTACTGCTGTCTGCTGTTAGTTTTATCGAGCTATATCTACGTGCAAACGTAAACAACTTAAAGTAACATCCTAAAATATTCATGTACAATTTATGTACCGTAGTGCTCTAATATAAAATGTGCACCAAGAATTAATTTACAACTCCTACAGCAACACTCTTGCAATATTGTGTTCTATTCTTACTTTTACTAGAAGAAAAAAAAAATGTACTTCAAATGAGCAGCTACTCATTTGTGTATCCACCAAAAAAAAAAAAAAAAAAAAAAATATTCACAAACAAAACAAAAACTGAATTACTGTTAAATTAGGTTCTGAAAAATCACGTGCAGTGCGCGCTGAAATAACGAATTGCGAAAGCCTTTCTTTTCAAAAGGATACACCATCCTCACCCACTTGCCATCTCATAAACATCTTACTACATGTACTTTGTTTTTATTTCCACTGTTTGTACTACTTGTTTGTACCATGTTTTGAAATGCAAGGGCCGTGCCACCCAAAAACTGGCTGTGTGGCACCTCCTGCCACACATGTTCCTCTAAGGATAAAGGAAGGAATGTGAAAATTTGAAGAAACATTTACTTTTCATGAACGCGCGAGCGAACATGTGCGCCGTGAATGTGCACTTAAGACAGCGAAAAGGCTCTCAAGAAAACCCCCCTTCCACACACACTTAGACAACACAGAAACACTGCAACACTGCAACAACCGGGCCTTCTTCTTTTCACAAAAGTGCGGTCCCCCACATATAGTCTCGTGCATGCAATGCAATATGCTCCTCTATCACGGGTGTGCGAACACTTTAGCAACCAAAAACTAAATAAAGATCTACACATTCAAAGGATATGGCAAAATAATACAAAACTTACCCCGGACCATTCCTCCACTTCCCACTTGGGACACTCCTGCATCATGCAAGGCTCTTGAGTTGGTGGTTTCGGTGTTCGGCATACGATGTCTGGAACCTGTTGGGAAATGACAATGGCATTCGTAGAGTGCATAGTGCAATTAAGTAAATAGTAGGTAACTGGGATGATAACTCACCCTGGTTTTAATGCCATTTGTTTCCTCCGCACACACAACCATACGTTCTCGATAACCAGGACCGCATAGACGGCTGCAAGGGCTCCATTCATCAGCCACCCACCTAGAATAGAGATGTTGTCGAAGAAGGAGAGGACAAAAGGAAAATGCCATAAAAATTATGTAAAACAACTGAAATGACTCTTTTTCCTTCTCGATTTTCCCCCAATCCACCTTTATCTATGCTCGTTACCGTAGTTATCATTATCGAGGATTCTCCGAGAGTCTCATTGTAGAGACTAGTCCTCTTCTTAGGGTGGAAAAGTGGATTTGGAAGATAAGCCGAGAAAAGTCCTTCACAGTATGTCTAACAAGAATGGTAATGACGTCAATGCTCCTACGGCAAGATGATATCACTTCCTATCTTCAATTGTGATAGGTAAGCTGATTAGCAATTGATTGGATGGGACTTAAGTTCGTTCCCCTATGAACGTAGAGTATATTCTCAGGAAATGCAATTTTCAACCACCCCCTTGCTAAACATACTGTACTGGATGAAGATAAAAGAGTCTTATTCTGGTTTTGCGGAGTACTTACTTAGGCGGGCAGGTATGAGTATTGCAGAGTACCACAGATGGTTCGGGCCGATTAGTTGCACTGCACAGGGAGTCCTCCACTTCGACACCGGTAACACGATTCCTGCATGTTGGTCGGGACATCTTGTATCCTTTTTTTTTTTTGTCGTCGAATAAAAAGAAAGAAGACATTATTTATTCCTTTATTGCATTAGTCTACGGCACCGTTTGTTGGAGGAAGGATATCGATTGATCGATTCTGTTTTTGGGAACCTATAATTTCTTCTTCGAGAAGTGGGCAAGGCATGGCATAGTGAAAGACATTTAGAATAACGGAAGCCCACAAAGTTAGAGGGTGACTATTTCCATGTTACTGTTACCAAGCCATGTTAAATTGTGGCTAAAGTTGAAATCCTTATTGGTTTTTTCCTCGCTTTTTCGTGGTATTTCTCCTTTTTATTGTTCACCACAGCACGTTTAATCGATTAGCGACGGTGTGGTCTAGGGGTTTAGCTTAATGGAGGCAGGGGTGCCGAGCGTTATTTCTATCTGAAATTTGTCTTCAGCTTTAATCGTTTTATACCCATTACATACTGTTTCTCGCAGTGGAACAGTGAAATCCTTGACTCTGGAGTGGTGGTGTGCAATTTTTTTTTTTTTTTTTCCTTTTCACACAATAAAGCCAAGAGACAGCGACACTGAGAGATAAAATCTCTCTCAGAGAAAAAAAAAAGGAGTCAAAGAATAAATAAACTCGGCAATATTGGTGGCGTGTTGTTTTGGGATTACCGAAGGGGTGGTGGTAACGGTTGTGGTGGTACTTGACATTTTTCCCTCTTTCTATTTGGCTTTTTCCGATGTTTGGTATTTGGATCATCGATAGACACACAGACTATGGATGAAAAGACAAATAGGACTATTGTAATGGTATCACCCTGTTTGCGTAGGAGGGACGCCAGACGGAGGCGGAAGACAGCTAGTAAATATACATCTGGGGAGGAATTAAGTTAACGTATTCTTGAAATCTGATGAAAATTGTAACAACAACAACCAGAAAAATACTTATAAAAAAAGCGGCTCGGTGGATTTATTTTTATTTTTTTTAAATATGAGTATCACGTTGTTCTGTTGTTTTTTGCTGGGGATACATACCAAGGAGTTCATTAGTCGAGATTTTGGGGGAAAATCTATTCAATGCGAGTGATAGGTTAGAGGAGCTTTGCCTGACACAGATTTATAGGATAAAAAAAGGTCTCCAAATGACCTTGTAAAAGAAATTATGAAGTAGGTAGGAAGGACGTCGTTGTTTCTAAATCTGCTGACATTAGTTTTGGATTGTAAAACATTTTGGAGATGGCACCACATCAACATTTTGTATCTTGTAATCCGACAGTATCTCGTGGTACTTTGTAACGATTTAAATATATATGTAACTGCATATATGTATATAGGTAGGTATCTATACCTTGAAAATGCAAGAATATTTTGAGGGCTTTCGGAAGGAATAAAGTAAGACAATGGGATTACAATCCATGCGCTCGTAACGCTATAAATATGTATGTATGTAGTGCCATCTTTACTCCAACCTCAGTAGTACTACGTTTCCCTGTTTTTTAGATTTTGTTATGCGATTGATTTGGCCAAGTAAAATATAACTTTGACAGGCTAAAACTAAGTGGGTACTCCAACAGATCCCTCTGTAAAAGTGATTAATAATTTCCACAATAAGACCAAGGATCGTGAAAATGATTCTTTTCTGTTTTGATAGGAAACAAACGCCAGTGAAGTTTACAATAATGCAGGGGATATTGTTTCCTATATGACTACTTTTGACTGCAAAAAAGTAAGCTTAGCATTTGTAAGTAGATATATGTAATTCCAATTTGAAAACACACTTCAAACCACTCAAAGACTTGATCCATAACCGACATAGTTTTAAGCTAGTCAGGTGCACCGGCATAGTTTTCAGCTGGTCAGGTGCATTTTCCTTCTGAAAAATTCGTCTGGCCGTAGACAAAAAAAATCATTTGCCTTAACGGCAGTGGTATCAAACTAAATAAAGAAAAACGAAAAAAAAAAACAAACGTCGAGCCATCGATTTTGGATTGTAATTAATTGAAATGATAAGAAGTATTTTATTTATTTTTTTCAAAGGTAACCATGGTTATTTCGAGATTCGATTGAATAGTCAGTTCTTTCAAAATTCATTCGAAACATTTTTGTGTATTTTACATTCGAATGATGGTTTATTTTCAAATGATATCACTAAATGAATTTAAATAAATTGTTTTATTTGTTGTAAGAAATCTTTTTTTTTGTTACTGAAATACAGTAGAAGTTTCCAACATTTATCGGAAAATTTAAAATTTAAATATTAAAGTGTTAGTTCTACTGAATTCATCTGCAGAAATATTAATTTAACTTATTAGTTATACTTTGACAAGTTTAAAAATGAATTAATTAATATCTTTTGTGAAATATGTTTTCGAATTTTGGTAACAAACAAAGTAAAATTGAGCAATATACACACACACACATATTAAGCAATCCTTTCTCTACATATGTATGTTCGACACGAATCTGGTCACACTACCTCTATTTTAAGTGCTGTCGAAACGAAAATATAAATTTCTTTTTGGTTTGTCGTTACTTGTTTTTGGAAAAAATTACTTAAGCTGGACACTTAAGGCCAAACTATAATTGAATTAAGCGTTCGATAGCTCATGCCATAGAACTTGCCGAAAGTCATTATCGGTTCAATATCAATTGAATTGTGGTTGAGCCTTTACACTTTCCAATAAAACAGGGCCTAATCAAACATCTTTAAATTGCAGAAACCAACTTAATCGAGAATGGGTATCACCAATTTGTTGAGTTAATGTGTGGTCTGCTCAGAATATTGGGTTCAAAAGGAAAATTGCTTGCTTCATGCACTTCACGACCATGATTTCATAATGAAATAAATTAAAGGAACAGTACCCCACAATTATAAAAGGAACAAAGAAACAACACAACACACTTCTAATGTTGACCATGTGTTCATTCACATTCATTCACAGATAGGACAAATAATCTCCGCCTATTTTAGGTAATGTGGGGGCAGGTGAAATGCAAAGTGTATAGTATAATTTATATATTCTATAAATGGATTCCATAATGTCGATGGTTGGAATTCGATTATTATTATTCATAAGCGATGTTAACATCGATATTTTGCCAACACAGCTCATTCATAGTGAACGAAACTCGTACGATAGTAAAACTTCGGTAT
Source organism: Chalcosyrphus nemorum (assembly GCA_949716465.1). Taxonomy (NCBI): domain Eukaryota; kingdom Metazoa; phylum Arthropoda; class Insecta; order Diptera; family Syrphidae; genus Chalcosyrphus; species Chalcosyrphus nemorum. The sequence continues at coordinate 52,279,858 of OX454332.1, forward strand.
TTAAATAGAAAATCTTTTTATAGTCTAAATACTGTCGATTGTTGAATCTGACGGATGCTCTGTGGAGGGAATCCATCTGGTCCGCAGTGATTCTTTTTATGTGTCTGGCACCGTTATAGAATCCGACGGGTGAACTGTATTATCCATTCGCAATCTACTTTATTGAAATCAGCTGATTGCTGTCAAAAGAAGGAATAGTGACCTTTTTGTTAATTACATATTTGTAACTAAAATATTTATTATTTACTCATTTAAGTACATTTTTTGTTCTTTTTGAGTATTTATTCTTTGTGGGTTATGTCGCAATTGCCTGGGGGGAATTGTATATGATTTTTTCATTCGTTTGTAATTCGCAGAATTTACTTGCGTTTCTGTTGACATGCTTTATATCTCTTACTGTGAACAATGATCCACCGTGGTGGTTTTAGACCAATTGTTAATGCCGATGTTTCCCATCGATTAAATCTAATCCAAGTAAAGCCAACACTCCACAGAGCAGGATTTTAATCAATATTATTTCTGCAGTTACCATGTGCATTTTTCCTGAATATACAAAGCCAAAAAGTGTTAGCTAACACTAACCTCAATCTCATAAATAGTCACCTCAGCATGTTGCACCATTTGTTTCATGTTTTATGCGCACAAAACACTTTGAAAAAAATTCCTCACTATTTCCATATCAGTAGCCCATCAACATGCCGACTTATTACCACTTTACCAAGCACACGCATTGTATTAAATGTACCTACTTCTTTGAGCCATTCAGGTCGTTGTTTAGAAGGTCGTCGTTCAGCAGGCAAGTACATGACCTCTATGCGATGACTGATAATCCAAAATTTCTCCCTCGCCTTGGAGGAAATATTTATAGATTTTTAACGACGAAAACCGTTTTATTCACGAGCAAAAGTCAATAGCTGTAAATAAAATACCAAGAATAGGATGTGAGTAGAGAGGTTGTTATAACCAAAAACCATTGCGATGGTATACCGTATAAGAATCAAATTTCAGCTCGCGAATTTGACTTTCAGAGCAAGAACAAAATCCGAAATTAAATTTAATTTGACTCTGAAGCGATTGCAGGGGGTATAAATACGTACGTTGGAGAGTAGGGTGGAATCTTGTGCTCCATTATTTGACTAATTGGCAAGTAGAAAGAGGTTTGTGTACACAAGCACCAGCAGTGGCTGTAGATCACATAGGGTGAACAAAAAAAAATGTACAGACAACAAGTGACCTTCGATATGACACCACAATTGACTCTTCCAATCGCTGAACAAAATAAATTACCAAGTCAGCAATATTTGTCCTGCATGTGGAGCTAGTGCACCCTCAGAGAATACAAACAACCAAACCAAATCGAATTCGATTCTTGGGGTAACCACCTATTTCAAATGGAGTGACTAACAGACTTTTGTCACATCGCAGTTGTACTGTGTTGGCAGTCTACACCGTCAAGGGTTGCTGATCATCGTCGTGATAACAGATGAACACGAAATCCTTCCGACACAATGCCCGTAAAAATATTTTCTTCTATCGGTTTTTTTTTTTTTTTTTTTTACATGTTAGCGTTTCCATGGAACTCTAATACTTACCCCCTCCGCAGGTGACTGAGCACAGTGACATCGGTGCCGTCTCCCAATGATAGAGTGGTTGTGAGCATGATTTACCATCGCCCCCACACACCCCACACGCGTCGATCTTCTTCGCTGAGCCAATCTTCAGGTCGCAGCCAACTCGCTAAAACAAAAAGAGAGAGAGAAACCAAGCAAATAAATATCCTATCAAAGTCAGGTACATACATTTATACTCTTATAAAGGATAACACTCCAAAAACTTGTTTTGTACATTTGGAGAGTTGTTATTATTCGTACTTTTATATCTGGAAATCGGGATATAAAACAAACGAAAAACATTTGAATAAATAAGGCGTTTTCGAAGTTGTTTGACTGTAATACCCCATTCAGATACGTTTTCGTCAAGAGGGTTACAAATAATTTATAACAAATAGGTTACCTGAAAAATTATTCTCCGCCGAACATGAAATAGATGAATTGCTCATTCGCACAATCCACCGCTACAGAACCGACTCAACAACGCTTTCGTGTTCTGTTCTCAAACTCACCACCTTTTGTGGCGCAGAACGATGGCGGTGCCTGTAAATTGGGATACACTATGCGACCATTTGACGAAAGTGCTTTGTTTTCGCGGAGACACGTTGTCATTATTTAAATTTCCGTTCAGTAATGAATAACTTTGGCCGAATTATTTGGCAAATTGTGGTTTGATTTATGCGCCTCATTGTGCAGTTTTCCTCTCGATTTACTGCTTGCAATCGATTGATATGTTGCTGTGGGTCGCGCCACCGACTGTCTGGGTGGAGGAAGCGGCCCGGGGGTCGGTAGACATTTTTACCAAAAAACAAAGTTGTGCAAACTCCTCGAAATAAATGGTGCCTAATCACGGCATTGTTGAGGGAATTTGTTCTTTTTTTTTCCTTGTGTTTGTTGAGCCCACGACAACATTTGGTATAAGGCTTTTGTTAGGGATAATTTTGCGTAGGGCAATTCACCGCAAAGGAATGTAAATTAAAATTCCGGTTAAGGTTTCCCATGTTTTGTTTTACTTTTCTCACATACATGCGTCTAACAAGCTATTAGACTTGTAAATGAGTTATGTGCTGTTTTTTTTTTGTAATGTTTATCCAATCTTTTGTTTTCTTTTATATATACATTTTTTTTTTTTTTATTTACATTTTGAAGAAAAGTTTTATTACTTGCAAATTGAGGCTTTGGGGCACACTTGTGCGGAGTTTGAAAATTCTTTGATTGGAAAAACACACCCGTTTCGGTTCAGTAGGAACTTGTAAAGAATAAAATATGAAGATCTAAACAAATCATCTGCTTGTTACTATATTATTCTACTGGGTTAAAAATTGTGTAGTTCTTAGTGCATGTACAGTAAACACTCAATATTATAAACACGATAACTTATTCAGGCAGCAAAGTTTTTGATACATTTCATATACATACAGTGTTGGCCAAAACTAAAGCAACTAATACACCACACAATTGTTTTAAGATTTAACAAGTGCTTATGAGCCAGAATATTTTTATATTTATTTTTCCCGATATCTCTGAATATTATAGATTAGTATATAGAATCAGTAAACACTCTTATGAGTAAATTAAAAAAACAATAAATACAAAACTGAATTAAGGTCAATTTTCGGTTGGCCAAAACTAAAGCAACTTTTCGTTTCTGTTGTTTTGAGTATTTACTGCTATAGAAATGCTGCCAATAAACAAACAAGAAAAAATTGGACGATTTTCGGGTATAATTTTGCTGCAGGAGAAATAAAAAGCAGCTCTAACTTATTTTGTAAAAAGGAATAGTATTCTGAACGGACAAAAAGAAAATTTTGATTTTGAATATGGAAGGAAATCTATGCAATATTTAACTCATAAATCAGTGAAACGTCGTTTAATTAAATATTATAAGGCCAGCAAATCCGTCAAAATGATTCATCGAGGGGGCAGGCCAGGAGTTAGGACGCACCGGGAAGATAAATATGTGATAAGAAAGATTAGGAGCAATCTATTCATGTCATCTGAGAGTTGAGATACGAATTGAACATGAATATCTGCACCAGAACGATTCGTCGAAGGGCAGTGAATGGTGGTCTTTCATTTTTCAGTGTCGTGAAGAAACCTTTTATTTCGGTCAAAAACAGAACGGCTTAATTCAAATTCACAACTGGCCACATCAACTGGACAGTGTCTACAAGGAAGACAGCTCTATTCTCTGATAAATACAAATTCAATATTAAGAGATCGGATGGATTTCGACGTCTTTGACGGCTCAGCAATGAAGCACCTACTTCTCGATATTCGATGGGTATGGTCAAACATGGAGGAGGCTATGTCATGGTCCGGAGATGCTTCCATGGATATGGAATTGGCCCAATCCATAAAATAGATGGAATTATGAACCGATTTGTGTACAAAACTATCCTGTAAGGCGTTATGCTGCCACATGTCGAAGAGGAGTTGCCTTTGAAATGGGTACTTCCACAGTATACCGCACCTAAACATACCTCAAAACTTGTAAAAAATTTGTTTAAGGATAGAAAATTTGGGATTGTGGAATGTTCTCCGGAACTTTATGCTACAGAAAACCTCTTGGAGATCGTAGATCGGAGAATAGTTCGGGATACATATCGAAATAGGGGGGCCTTTTCACTCAAGTCAAGGAGGCATGGAATAATATCCCCAGTTCCATAATTTAAAATATTTTGGAGAGTATGCCTAGGAGGTGTGCAGCGGTGATCTGAAATAATGTTTGCTCATCAAAATATTGAGTTTAACACAACGAATTTGAATATAAATACAATTTTGGTATGGAGTTGCTTTAGTTTTGTCCAGCTGAAAATCGGTATATTTTAGTATTATTTGTTTTTTCTTTGTTTTTGTTATAAATAAATGGATTTTTTTTTTATAATCTAATTTTGGAATGTAACCACTACATTCCTACATAAAAAATTTAAGGAATATGCAATTTTACTCATGTGTTTGTTGTCTGTGTTTAAGTTGCTTTAGTTTTGGCCAACACTGTATGTTGACTTATGCTCCTATAGTTAAGCCACAAGATTTCTTGTTTGTTTAACAATTGTTTTCTACTTCTCTTTTGGTGTAATTCCAAAGTACCGTTATCTCACATTTACTGTCATACTGTGAAAACGCAATATTTATGGTAAAAAATAAACAAGCAATTGCAAAAGTAGTGTGAACTTTAGGTATCGTTAAAGACAAAGAGCAATTTTCCTATAGGCTTAATTTTTTTGAAATTCAGTCGTCTGGAGCGATGAGTTCAAATTCAATGTGTTTGTTAACGATGGAAGGTCATAGTCCCGAATTAAACAATATAGAAAATCTATAAGGCGCTATAATAAGAACAGTTGCTGCAAGAAAACTAAAAAAAAAAATATGAAAGTGCTACAATCCTTCTGGAGCGGGTCGTGTGATACCCTATCAATTTTCTATATACAGTTAGTGTAAAAAGTCTGCGTACACAACATAGAAAATTGTTAAATGCAATAAAAAACATGTTTTAATCAAAGAAAATAATTTCTTTTCATTAGGTTTTTTAGAAGAAACTTCAATTTAATGATAGGGTAACAAAAAACAATTGGAATTCATATAGTTTAAACAAAACAATCAATTCAATAAACACATAACAAAAATATGAGCGAAAAAAGTCTGCGTACATTTTAAAAAGTTGTAGAAAAATAAGAAATAAAGTGATCCTCAGTACTTTGTTGGGTACCCACGCCTGTATAACACTTCCTTCAACCGCTTTCCCATCGAATCCACCAGAACCTTCGTATCTTCTGGGCGTATCTTGGACCATTCTTCCAGCAACTTCTCTTTTAGCATATTTTTAGACGTTATGCTGTGTTGACGGATACGTCGTTCCAACAGATCCCATAAATGCTCTATGGGGTTAAGGTCAGGTGATTGTGGGGGTGTATGCAACTGTTCCGGGACATTATAGAGGAGCCAAAGCTTAACAATGAGAGCCGTATGCTTGGGATCATTATCTTGCTGGAACATAAAATGATTACCCAAGCCGAGTTTAGCAGCGCTTTCAGGGATATATTTTTTTTATAATATTTAAATACTGAAATTTATCCATAGTGCTTTCAATGAATTCCAAATTCCCGACACCATTTGACGCCATACACCCCCAAACCATTACCCCACCACCGCCGTGCTTTACTGTTGGAAGTAAATTTTCTTTATTCCATTCAGTAGCTGGTTTTCTCCAAACAATACCGCGTCCGTTCATCCCAAAAATGCAAAATTTGCTTTCGTCCGAAAAAAGCACATTGTTCCAAAAACTTCGGGGCTTGTCCACATGGTCTCTGGCAAATGCAATGCGTTTCTTTTTGTTGGTCTTTGAAATGAATGGCTTTTTTCTGCCAGATCGTCCATGATAACCCTCTTTTCTTAGCACATTCTTTACGGTACCGCTACTTATTTCCTTATTAAATTTTTCTCGGACTATCTGAACTATTTTCGGAGCACTTGTACGTGGGTTCGCTTTTACTTCGGATAAAACTGAGCGTTTTTCTCTTTCTGTAAGAACTTGCGGCCTGCCAGATCTATACTTGGAGGAACAATTTTTCGTTGCAGCGTAGTTTTCCAAAACTCTTTGGACAGAAGAATGTGGTTTATCAACTATCTGTCCGATTGCCCTCTGATCGCAGTTTTATGATCAGTTTTCTAATATCTAGTGAAATTTCCTTGTTCATAGTTACTTTTCTCAAAAATCACTTAAATATAATAAAATACGAAAAAAAACCAACACACTCTACGACTTCTTCAAATGAAATAACAAAGTTCGCAAAAATAAGTTGTATTCGTAAAAGAAAAACAACGAAAAACTCGCAAAAATTAACGGTAATCATCCTGTACGCAGACTTTTTGTGCTTGAATTTCATTGGTGTGTGCAGATAAATGGCGCCAGTACATTTCATGGATGCGCAAGATCAGATAAGAGTAGTATATAATGAATAAGAAAAGCTAGACGTCATTCCTATATAAAAATATCACAATACCTATTTAAAATATGAGCGTTTTAAGCTTTTTTCTAAGATGGTATGTAATGTACGCAGACTTTTTACACTGACTGTATAGCCCCTTTTTTCAATAATGTTGCTTCAAAAACCAGAATTTTCTCAAAAAAGTGGGCGTGGTAGTGGGCGGATTTAGAAAATTTTTAGATAAATATTAACTTTTATGCCTAAGAAGTGATATTATTTTGATGACATTGCCGAAAAACAGTTTAAAAAAAAAAACGCCCCTAAAATGTAGGCGTGACCAAAGAGAGACGGACGGATATGTCTCAATCGAATCGTCTATTGATAGTGAGCATGCATGCATGTATATTCTTTATTGGGTCTGTCAGCAATATTTCTTTATGGTAGAAACTATGTGTCGAACTTAATATACCCTTAGGATAGGGTATAAAAACTTAAAAATAAAGCCTGATGCTTCACCCGATCTGCAGCACTGGCCAAGGCAAAAAAATATTTTGTAACTAAATACTGATTTTTAAAGAGGTAGGATCTACATACATATGTACCTATAAAATAATAATAGTCGTATTACTATCATTTAATGGCTTAACCCTCTTTCTGGGAAGCTTATCTCTTTAATATAGCCGGGAGTCATATGAACAAATTTCTATTAGGTATATTTAAAGAACGCATGTGAACATATGTATGTATGTATATGTTTTTTTTTTTAATATAACTTTGTAATACATGAAATATTGTAATCGTGTTTAAGTGGCTTAATTGTATGAGCACAAGTGTATAATTTTTATTCAGTCCACTGGTTTGATTGTTACTTATACTAGAAAGCTAATGCTTTTATCGTGCCTCCATGTTATAAGTGCATGTTTAATATTTTGAAACCAGCGTATCATTGAATAGATGCATATAACGAATACAATTTTTATAAGGTCTATCATATGCAATGGCAGGTTTTCGGTCTGTTAAAGTGTAAGTTAGTAAAGGATTTTTCAATGGAAAAAATTCATATGTACGAGTATAGTATAACTCATGATAATTATGAAGTACACAATTTAATTATGCAGTTCGCTTTCGATCGGTTTTTTGAAGCCTTTTTTTCACCAAAGATTGGTATATCGGCCGGTGTATTGGCAATTTCGCGTTCGATATGGTTTCTGAGTTCCTTGTTGGAATAAACCAATGTACTCCTATGAAAATAGATCTAACGTCGATACATAGCACGAGCGAGGTGGCCATTTGACCAGATTTCTTAAGATTACACAATTATGGAACGTTTTCCTTTAATAGATGAATTGTTTGACCAGCTATGTGGCATGTTGGAATCATTTTGTTGAACCACACATCTATAATGTCAAGTCCATCAAAGTTTGAACAAAAATATTATTCTAACATTACACGATAACTAACTCCATGAACTGTAAAATGGCGATAATTTTTCATCGACGAAAATGCGGTCTAATCACACATTTGGCATGACAAAGCCAAAAATGAGCTTCATCGGTGAAAATGAAGATAAATTTTCGATGAAATTCAAGATTTTCTTCAAGCAGAACCCATCGGAGAAGATTGGAACCGCAGCGGCAGCGCTTCAAATGATCAAGAGGGTTCAGTTCTAGATTTAATTTGATCAAGTAAGATTATAGGCCAAAATCTTCGCCACAATGTTTGGAATCTACTGAATTGGCTCATTTTGATCTGAAGCACCTACATTATTCACCGATATTTTCGGTACCTCGAACAGTGGCGGAAGAACATTCATATTGACTGGAATTTATCCACCACGCTCAGCTTGTGCGGCATGACAAATATTACAACCGAATTGGAATTGAAACAAGCGTCCTTAAAAAAGATTTAGAATTTCGTTAATTTTGTGTACGAAGTCTATGGATATCGGAACAGAACAAATGTAAACATTTTCAAAACCCGTCCACTGGCGCGCCCACTTTTCGAAAAATTCAAGTTTTTTAGTAATTCTATAGGAAATTGGTGTATGTATTTAGATATTTCTTTAATCTTAATATTATTTCCCAAACACGCCTAAATTTTAGGAGTGGTTTTCTTGAAAAACTGTTTTTCGGCAGTTTCATTGGAAAAATATTAGAAACCAAATTTAATATATCTTGAAAAATTTTTAAAATCCGTCCACTACCACGCCCACTTTTTTCACTTTTTGAGAAAATTCAGGTTTTAGAGTAAAATTTTAAAAGAAGTAAAAAATAAACTTTTTCAAGCAAGGATTGGTGGAAAAAGGGAGCTATATATAGAAAAGGGATAGTGCAATATATTTTACTGTCGATGCATAAAATATTTGAATTTTTGTCAAGCTTTTTGTTCAAAAAATGTCCTCAGGAAAATAAAATCAAATGTTGTCCTCCATTAAAATCTAAGTTGTACGTGAAGTATCAAAAGCCCAGGATCCTATAGTTCACATTTAGGATATTAGCATCACAGAATTGTAAACCTACATTAATATTTGAATACCAGAAGCTGACAAGGATATCTACTCAAATAAATTGAACTTAAAGCTTTTTAGTAAAAATTTAAAAATGTATTGTATTATCTTACTGTCCACAGCAGATTAACAATTCAGGTTAAACATCGATTTTTTAAAAATCTTATCAGATTAAAAACTTAATTCCTTAATGTACCTATTAACAATATTGGTCCGCAAGTAAATTTGATTGATTATTTCAAGAAGGACACATGAAATTTATTTGCCATTACAGTTAAAAAGCTTATTTATATCACGCCAATCAACTTGTCCCCATAAAATGCAAAAAAAAAAAAAAAAAAATGGGATGAAAGGACAAAGAATAATAATGAAAATAAAAATAAAAGTACTTTTTATCTCTTACCTGGCATTTGCCCTGGATGCACATATCAAGACTTCCGGCACGACACCGAGTTCCATCTTGTACTCTTCCCGACAGCTGCACAATGACACTCGGCTCATCATAGTGTTCAGACTCATCTGGGCCTCCGACACCGCCACCATCAACCTCTGGCAGTGAAACGTCATCAGCAAGATGTGCAGGTCTCCCCCTACAATCCCACCGCAAGTAGAAAAAAAAAGGAAAACAAAAGAAAATGAAAATGGACGAGAAAGAAAAAAAAAAAAACAATCCCATTTTACATTAAATGAATAAAGCTATTCAGTTAACGAGTCAAAGAGTGTATACAGTGAATATTTTAACAACACACAAGCAAATAAAAGTAAACAGCATAAACCAGGACACCAAATAAACGTAGCGGGGCGAAATTCCAAAGGAGTGCACGCTTCATCCCCGTTGTACACAACAACAGTGGTGTTCTCTCTCGCTTTCTCTGTTACATAGTATGTAGGCCGTGGCTTTACGCGGCGCGGCGTTTAAATGTTTCAAGGCAACAGGATATGGCATGCAACATCCGTAGCGTGCTGCTTACTCCACTTCACGTCCACAAGCAACCTCTCGTCGAACAATGGAACTACCCGGGACGGGATAGGTCTACTTAACAAAGAAAATCCACCAAGAGCGCTTGCTTGCTTTTAAAACGGGATGTTGATGATGACTTTTACCCTTCTCCGACAAGTTCCCGATACAATGTAATTACCGCACATTACCTTCAGACGTTTGTTTATAGAGTGTCCGCAGTTTTGCACTTCACATGAAGCTTTCCGCGGTAATTTGCCGTGTATTTTATTTACCCCCCTTTAATTCAGAGGACATATGTACATACAAGGTAGACCCCACAACTCACCTGCACGTTAGGGCACACGGCTCTACATAATCGTAATGCGTTGTCCATGAATACAGTGTGCCGTCATAGGGCACATCATTATAAGCGGCACATTGATGGGCTCGAAAGTCCTGCTGCTCTGGGCATGGCTGCATATTGCAGATTCTAAAGCGCGTGGTGTCGCCTTTACAACCATTTGGATTGTGACAGCGGCGGATCTGTTGGGCAACGCCGCCATCGCACGTCCGTGAACATGTTGACCATTCCGACCAACCGGACCATCCGCCTGAGCCGCCTTTTGCGCGTTTTTGCTGCAACATACACTGAATTAATACACTTTCGGTAGTGTTGTAGTCACCTTTCGTCGTACTACGACATCGCCTTACTTCGAGTTCGTTCTCTAGATCGACATCTGTGTGCCAAGTGTTGTCAAATGCCTGGCTCGCATTCAGTTTCTTTGCAATGGATCCATTTTCGAGGAAAATTGTTAACTGCAAAAAAGAAGTCATAAATTAAAAACTTGTGCCCGCACACGAGATATAAAATATGAATGAATATAGTTTCCAAAATCCCAACTCTTTACTGAGTTGTAGTTCATAAAATATCAGTACTTTTGTGCTGTTTTAACTGCGACTTTTATTCTTTTTTCTTTGTCAAAACACTGAGTTTCATGAGTACATATATGAAATGAGCAAATACATACAATTTGGAAATTTGAAAAGTGTATATGTAAGGTAGGTACATAGAACGAAGTAGTTGTCTCAACAAGCCATCCTGAAAACATAATTAACGCAAAGGTGGCACAAATCAACTGACCTATCGAATGTAAGAGAGGCTGTCAACTAACAGGTGTAAGGGAAAAGACTAAGACTTTTGGTATCCATCCCGTTACATTGAGGCAATTGATAATGTCCCCAATGCTAATAACCGCCAATTCTATTAGGTTGTCAAAAAATGTGCACGACTGGATCGTACGTACTTGCACCTACATATATGCTCTTAGTTGGATGTGCACAAATTTTTAATAAAAAAAAAAAAATTAAAATTTTTGGATAAGTTTAAATGCCACATTTTGTTAAACATTAAATCTGGGCCACATTTCGATTTTTATGGAAATCCATTGATTTTTAGCCGAGAAATAGCCATATTTCTAAAACCAGTTAATAAAAAAAGTACCGTTATACGCATTTTTAGCCAAAAACGTGGTACGCCATGTTATAGCATTTCTCTAGACTAATATGAAATTTAATCAAAATCGTTAGAGCCGTTTTCGAGAAAATCATGTTTTTGTAAAATTGGCCTTAAGTAAAGTACCGTTAATAATAGGGCTAGAACTAAAATTCCAATTTCCCCTCTGGAGAATACACAACAGACCCCAGATATGAAGTTTGAAGGAAATCGGTCCACCCGTTTGGGCTGTAGTCGAGCGTACATACATACAGAGTGACGGACAGACAGAATCGGCAGACCCACTTTTTCGAGCTTCTCTATCATCGTAATGTCAGAATTCATTGTTATCTCGAGTTCGAATTTTTGCACGAATCCAATACTTGCCCTATATTATAGGTGCAAGTAAAAAGGGTATACCTCAGGGGTATCAAACTCAAACTTCTTTAATGCCACTTCTTTGTTTGAAGGTGGCAGCGGGCCACATAAAAAACATAAAGGGTTGTCCAATAGGGATCTCTGGTCTTTGACAGGCGTTGGTGACTATATTGTTGAGGCTACTTCTGTCAAATTGGCTGTTTATACCCTATCCTAAGGGTATATTAAGTTTGATACATAGTTTGTAACAAAGAGAAATATTGAAGATAGACCACATAAAGTATATACATATATAAATGATCAGCATCACTAGCCGAGTCGATTAAGCCATGTCCGTCCGTCCGCCCGTCCGTATGTCACCAGTTTTTGGGCCTTAAATTTTGAGCTAGGTTGATGAAATTTTGTATACGAGGTCTTTGGAAAAGTAAGCAATACAAGTGTAAAAATTTTTAGAATCCGCCCACTGACACGCCCACTTTTCAAAAAAATCACTTTTTTTCACTATTTTCATATGAAACTCGAAAAAACTTACTTGGGCAAATATGTAGATATCCACTTAATCTACAAATCGTCCATACATTGTATATGGCCACGCCCACTTTTTAGGGGCGTTTACTTCAAAAATTATTTTTCGAGTAAAAATATTAGTTTATAGGGCAAAATAGAAAATTTTGTGAATACATTTTCCACCGCCCACTGACACGACCAAATAAGATAGGGATAGGGTATCATAAGATTCGCTCCAGGCGGATTGTAGCATTTTTCACTGGTTTTTATTTAATCTGCTTAGCCAAATCTACATAAAGAGATCTAGCATTCAACAACGTGTGCAAATGTGCAAATGCTTAAATTATGAAAGTGGGACTTTTGTTCGAGCAACCTTTCGCACGCTTCGTCGAAAAATCATATTAAACGTTAAGGCTCATTTCTGGATGAATGGGTTCGTCAACAAGTCGAATTTGGGACGATAACAATGCATACGAGGTCCGCCGAATTGCAATACATCCTGAGATTTGTTATAGATGGACTGGCGACATCTTCGGTCCATACTTCTTTGAGAACGAATTGGCCAGGCCATCACCGTCAATGGCGAGCGCTATCGCTTGATGAAAACCAATTTCTTTTGGCCTCAATTGGATGATGTGGACTGTTTCATACGTGTCACACATCCCGTGCCACAGTGGACTTATTTCTTTCTCACAGTTTTTTTTATTTAAATTTAAAGATAGGAAACGTTCAGAGGACCATAACTTCATTTTCATCTGAATGGTTCAATTGAAATGCACATGAAATGATGTCACGGGCCACAAGTTATTGTCTTGCGGGCCAGTCGTGGCCCGCGGGCCGTATCTCTGACATGCCTGGTTTACCTAATGTCGTAATGACTATTCTGGCCGCATGAGCGATGAGCCGGTGGCCAGTACTAATTGCCAGAATTCTTGCAATATTTGCGCAGTAAATAATTCTAGTGTTCCAGTTGAATATGTTTCACATCTGTCTAGATATAACATGACACTTGAAGTGCGTGCGCCATAATTTATGAAAAAGATCGTTCAATTAGGTCAAACATGGAGGATTAGGAACTCAAAAATTTAAATTTAAATTTGTAGAAGACTTAGTCTCTTATGGCTCCTGGCATTATCCAAAATTAAGAAGCCATCATTTCAGAGGTGTGTCTTTCAGTTTTTCTATAATTTCCTGGAGAAATAAATACGACTTGTTAGAGCTACAAGTGGAGTTGTTCAAAATCGTTTAATGCATTATTCTTCCGTAACTAATTACTGCAATTAGAGTAACATTTCTTCCAAGCACAGCTGTTTCCACAGCTCGAGTCCGGCTACTTCTTCTTGAGCGTGCTTGAGATGTATATTGAATCCGCTCTCGTGAATTGCCCCTATTATTTGAAGCCCTTATCTAAATGGTTGAGTACGTGCAGGTTTGCCAGAAGCTTCGAAGGTTTAAGAGCTCAATTTCTGAAGTTTAGTAGCCTAAGAAATAGCCGAATATCGTATTTTCAAAATTTTAGGAACTTACTGCCAATCTAACTATGTATGTATATCATAATGATAACTACTAACTACCTTCAAAGTAGTTTAGGGACAAACATAAACCTCACAACTGGCACAGTCCAAAAAGTTGAAAAGGTATTTCGAGCCAAAAAGGACTTTTGAAGACCAAAGTTGCTGCTTAGGAACTTAGCTTTCTCTGTTCCCAGAAAGATGTTTAAAGCGCTATCCAAGAAGAACATGCGCATGCAAGTCTGCTACTCTTTAATTTTAGAATTTGCCATTAATATTAGGGCCAAGACAAAAGTTCCAATTCAAAAACTCAGTTTAGGTGTCTAAGGTATCACTGAGCGTATGTGATGTACAGATGTATGGACAGATTGGCAGTAAGTCTGCCAAATGTCAAAATTTATCAAAATCTTGAGACTGAAAATTTCTACGAAATCATTTCTTCCTCTATGTATTAGGTGCAAGGGAATCGTAATGTTGTGAGGCAGACATTTGCTATTCTAACTTCATAAAGTCACTATTTTAGTACCAAGGTATGTAAGTGGCAAATATATCGCTTGAAATTTATCCAGTACTTTATCCTTCAAATGCCGAACGCACAAAGTATGTACTTAAACGCATGTCTATGCTAAAACCCTCCTGTAAGTGATTCCTAATCCAGACATACTCATACTCATCGTGCACTTGATAAAAGAAACCTACCCCAATGGCAAACTTAAAACATCCAAACAACCTGCGTTACCTGTATCAATGAGTATGTGTAGGTACTATCTTCGAATTGTATCACAGTGTTACATGTCTAACCTCACGTAAGACATTTAAATAAGTGATTCATGTCAATTGCTGCCTGTCGCCTGTGTTACAGTAAAAATACATTAACATTTCACCGTATATGCTCCAAGTCGAGGCGCGCGGGAAAGAAACAAAAGGCAAGATAACCGAGCGGGAATGAAGGGCACGAAGACCAGTTTCTGGTGTGTGGCCAAAAAGGACAAAATAGAGAATATAAACTTGGCAGCACGTTTTCCGAAGCCGTATGCTTCGTGCGTACTTTGCGATGTTGTGATGTTGTTTGCTTTCCTATTCAATGTGTATCTATTACAGAGCTCACCATTGCCATCACCACACCGGTACCGCCTTGCTCTGCTGAACACTCTGGGCCGTGACTACATGGCAAACAAAAATAGAGATTCTCCACATAACCTTAATTATTTATTTATGAGATGAAACCGTTTCAATAATTCACCTTTAAGGAAAACCATAGCGCTATAGGCAGGCTTAAAAACAAAGAAGAAAAGCAAAAACACAAAAACAGAAAGAAAAAAAAAAAACGGAAATACCTTTGATGAGGGATGAAAATGGGTCTGACATTATTTTGTCATTAATCTATGTGATTCGAAGTGTAGCGTGTGTACGGGAGATAGAGTACCAACGGTGGTTCTTGAAGACCAGGGGAGAACCCCTCAATGTCAGTCATCACATTATACGCAAAAAAAAAAAAAGCGGATAAAGGGTGTGAATCTGGTTCCATCGTTCCGTTTCGAAACTGTAAAGTGTCAGTTATATAGCCGAGTTGTGCTACCCCCGAAAATAACTGATGCTACTTGGCTGTATCATGAGTTCATCCCCTATTTTTAAAACTCGGATACACACATCTTTGGCTTGATTTTTAATCTTATCTCTCACAAATTATTGATCGGAAATGCTAACGTTATGAATTTATTATCCGCGCAAGGAGCTGACATGGAAAGTTAATGCCACTGTGAAGGGTGGTGATGGTGGGTTGTGCGGTCATTACTTTTTCGTTTGCTTGCTTCGTAGTTACTCTGTTAACGGGATTTGTCCGACTTAAATATCGCTTAAGAGCTAGATAAAAACTTAAACGATACTTAGAAGACAGACAGACAGACAGTCGGTTGGTTGGGCTATGTTATATGGTTTCTTCACTGCTTATTGATTCCAAGAAGGCTGTATGGTGGGCGCCATCTACAGACAAAGCTGTCACTACCAGTTTCTTGAGGCAGCAATGCACTATTCGTATTATCTCACTAATCCCGCTCAATCGACTTTTGATTGGATGTCCTATACGTACGAGTGTGCACAATTTCCCAAGTTCCACTTGTTTACTTGGCATCGGTACAGGAGGTACAGGGATAGGGTCGCTTCTAGCTTTGCATGAATATTTATTTAGAGCACCTTTGCATGTTGGTAAGTCATTAAGTCTTCGCGTTGTTGCTCCAAGGAAATTGAAATAAATGTCGACTGTCGAATGGGACACAGAGAGCGGGAAGTATTTACTTTTGTAAAATTAAACTGTTCGCCAAGGGAAACGAAGGGCGGACGACAAACAGTTTCTGCAAAACACGAATGGCGATAAAATGGAGTAGAGTTTCGACTCAACCAACCAGAAGGGTGACGAAGAAGGATTGTTATCAAACTCTTGCAATCGAAAGGAATCATGTCACTTTGAAGAGAAACACCTTTAATCAAAAATGGGGTTGGTTGGATTAGTTGGCGAAACTAATGGACATTGTAGTGACCTTTATAGGAATGTGTTTGTTTCCTTCAAGGTTACCTAACAAGTTGCTACACAAACACACAACCACTCGGATGAGACGTTGAGTAGTTTTAGTTAATTAATTGGAATTAGAATACGACTTGAACACTTTGTTATTGTGGGTTTAAGGTGGTAAAGGAATGTAAAATGGCTGGGTTTGATGACCATATATTCTTTGTTGGTGTCAAATCGAGGCCAAAACTTCCTGTTGTGTTGATTGGAAAGGTAGCACCAAATCTGTTATATCTTCCCATTAAATTTATCGATCTTAAAAGAGGATTGCCATAGACTCAAAGTATGCTTGACCTAATATTAACTCATTGTTGATTAAGAAATAACATGGTTTTCAATCCGCTCGATTGGAAAATGATTTCAAATCGATTGCCTTTAAAGACTTTAGAGAATACTGGTGTCTACTAACACTAACACTATCGGTCGATTGTTTCTCGCCAATTTTAGCTTGACAGAACACGTACAACATTTTTCTGTTGTCTTTATGGAAACAATAAATGTTTTAAGGCTCAACCAACCAATTACGTCTCTTGACGTTGCCATACGTAGAAATTATAATAACACATAAGTTGCATACTGACTTTTTCCTAAGTTTCGTCGAGTTTTCGTTCACTTTTGAGTTCAAGCGTGGTCTCACGGTATCATCCGCACATTCCAGACGGAGCGTTGAAGATGACGACATCGTGTAAGAACTAGACGAAAACGGTATGACATAATGGTCACCCAATTCAAGTATGAGTGCTCTCAGATCTCGACTTTTGTATTTTATTAACTACATTATCTAAAACAGTTGAGCTATGCTTCCAAAGATAGTGACGAAGTACATGTCGCTTAATAGTGGTCAAAGTAGCTTTGGTTATTGCTTTGCATTTGAAATTCTCTCTAGCAGATGGAATAGCAACAGCACAAATGTCAAGTAAGTAAATCGCTCACTAAAGTAGTAATGCTCGTCTAAAATGATGCAGCGAATCCAATTTTATTATAATTGGATTACTTAGTTAAATTATACATGTACGTAAATGTACATATGTACATACATAATATTATAAAACAATATTTCGTGGACTACCTTAACTTTTATCTTTTTACTTGCAACTTTGATGGACAAGTTCCAAAAAAGTACTTATTTCTGTTGATTCTGTCTGTTTGTGTTGTTGTACGCAATACTGAAAGCCCACAGAAGTAAACTAAACTTAACGAAACTGAGCATAGTCCCAATATGGTTATAAATTACTATTTCCGTGTCCACCTCACCTCAGGTCCTTATTGGGCTTTGAGTTCTAGGGTATTTCACTTTTGACGGCTCTTAAGGCTAAACTATAATAGTCGGAAGCAATCGGAAGCTAGACCAATCATTTCCACAAGTTGCCATAGGATTATGTGTGCTGATTCTGAAGCATCTCTCAAGTAGTTTGACCGGTGACGTTTGAGTTTTCCCAAAAATATTTCGATTGTTTTGAGGAAATTAATAATATAAATCATTCAAGACTTTTTGAAACTTTAAATATGATGCATTTTGCACGTTAAGGTGCGTCCATACCAAGTGAAACATTTCTGAAACACTGTTTCGTGAAACCTTTCATAAACATTTCTCAAACATTTCATATACATTTTTGAAATGTTTCGCTCAGTCTGGACGCACCTTAATAGTTTTCGAACGCAATAGTATGGTTAATTAGTGCAGATTATTATATATTTGACACAATCGAGAATTTGTTAAGATTTGAGAGCTGTTGTGCGACCGGAAGACGGGTACAAATCTTATATCTTTTTTTTATGCCCTTGTAGCCTCTACAATTAGCAATTTTTCGAATGAACTTTCATTTTGGCGTCGGCTACTTCACCTTTGTTATGTGTCTGACTACATGTAACAAGCAGAATAAGGTTATTTTATTTATAAACAAAAGTACTGGCCTCCCAAATTGCGCCGCCTTGTATAAAGCACACAGGCACACAAAACCTATTTAAGTGCAAAGTCGTCAAAGGTCGGAGGCACTTAAAAGTAGAAACTTCCAATTTTGTAATCAGCACACGATGTATGTATTTGAAAAGGTTGACTAATTTTATGGACATATTAATAAAGCAATACGAAGGAAGAATACGATTGACCTTGCAAGGCAAATCACATTGTCCTTTTCGTCCGATGCTTCATTTGAGTGATTAAACCGATTTTACTCAATTAAGGATATAATCTGACCTACTTTCTGATTCCCAACTTCACTTGTCAAAAACAAAAATGTAAGCTAAGCATAAACCCATGTCTACGCATAACTCCTCATTTGTCGACGCATTATTACACAGCCAGAAACCCCCAGAGTCCCCATGCTGTTAAATTTAATTGCTTAAAAGGGTTAATTTCCATCGACAACTGTCCACAAATGCCTGACACCATACCATTTAAAGCACTTGACGACGACAATATGTCCGAGGTCAATCATCAAGTAGCCTCTGAAAAGCTAGTGCCAACATCAACTCTTGTCTCGCTGCAAAACTTGCTGAATTGTTTTCCATCGAAAAATGTCGACACAACAAAGCGAAAGAAGCTAAATTAATTGGGAACTGCCTCATTATTTTGGCCAATAATTAATCATCCACTTGCCTAGCCTAACTCGAGGGAAATTCCATTGGACCAACAAGTTCCTAAGCAGTTTCTCTTGGTGGCACCATCCAAATGTAACTTTGCAGTTAAAATTTCAAAAGTTTCGCCGTCCCATTTGGAAATTAATTTATCAGTTTGAAAAATTAACTGTCGAAGAAAAGAAGAATATCTTGTATAACACTTTGTCATTAAGCGCCATCGAGGCGTTCTAAAATAATCGTTTTTTAATTGGACCTGATCTCCCCATAAAGACACCACCAATAACAGAGCGGAGTGAGATCATTTCTTTAATTCCATGAATATTTTATGCTGTCCATCCTTTCACGTAGCCACACATATTAAGTGGTTATCCCGAAATACACGATGAATAGATGTAATAAAGCAAAAAAAAAAAAAAAAAAAAAAACAACCAACCAACCAACCAAACGGATAAAAGGAGGGAGGAGGTGATTTGGAGAATTCCACAACAAAACTTGGTCCTCTGTAAATAATTAGTATGCTTACATCATGCGACATTAGGTCGAAATTTGTATGTACTCCATATAATCTTATGTGTATACTCGTAGGTCGTTTTATGCTTCGGAATACCATCCGCATAGACTCAAGCAATCAGGCTGAAGGACTTCGTTTCTGCCTCTCCATCGTTTTGTGTTCTTTCTTCACCGCCGTAGACCAATTGGGTATGACCAGTGCATTACTGTAATATGTATTTAAGAGGGCTCTCTTCGTATTCGTTTCGCCCCTCTTTCCCGCGCCAATTACCTAATCACGGAAAATGACCCACTCTACCATAGCAGCACTTTGCCACCGGAGACATATCCGATCAGAAAAAAAAAAGGAAAACTTTTGGGGATGGAGGACCGACCGAGGCACAGTTGGTAAAGTTGGAGAAAACAAAATACAAGCGAATGTTAAAAATCGCTTACAGAGACCAACGAAGGCCGTTGTGTTATATGTACAGGGTGTTCTTTATATGTAACAAAAGTTTATGTTAGGTACCACCTAAAACCTTTAAGCATAAGATGAGGGAATCCAAACTTTTAAGATCTGCAAGCTGAAGTAATTGTCACTTAAAGTTCTTCTACTGCTTCTACTCATTCAATGACAAGAGATAAGGACAGTTATCACAATTCATCAAATTCAAATAGTCCAATCCTTTATTTTATTAAACTTGTGCTTTATCAACCATAGAAATGTATCTACATACGGAAAAAAGGGCAAAAAATAAGCGTAATGTGAATGTTTGTGAATTAACCTCAACCGCAAAACATGTTAAAGTTTAATTCAATATCCCAAGCATTTAAATGTAGTTTGAAAGCGCTAACGTTCAGCAGAAACTCGTAGAAAACATGAAAGAAATTTTAGCAAAACACCAAAACAGCCACCGTTCGATGGTAAACTCAATCTGGCCCACAATCGTTTTATAGCTAACAGCGCTTGCCCAGTGGCACCCTGTTTGCTCGCATACAGCAGACGTCCACTCAAAGGACGAACATTTTATTCGGATTGTTAATCCACTCGACTGAATTCGTAGCATGCATTATTCACAACCAACTTCGAGCTACTGCTGCTCCTTCTGTTGCTGTTGCTGCTGCTGCTACTATTATAGCCGCTGGCCACTGCTTTCCGCCAGTGGCTGTGTGCCGAGGTATGCATGTGGGTTTTATGAGACTACAAGGATTTTTTTTTTTTTTTGTATACGTTTTGTTCCTGATTTTATTTTTTTCATTTTGCTGTGTCTCTTGTCCACTCAAATCGAATGACAAATTGAAAATGCCCACTTTCGTCGCCATTCGCCTGAGTGTTTCTTTTTTCTTTTCTTTACTTCCACCTCGATTCACGGCCTAAAGCACAGCAGAATAACTGCAAAAGGATATAATTCCTCTTTTTTTTTCTTTTTGTTTTTTTGCACTCATTCTCTGTTATCAAATTCTGTTGCAACTGAAAAACCCTTCCAAAAAGTGACTTTTTAATGCTTAGACACAGAGGGTGAGCTACATTTGATGAAATTACTCGATTACTTGGTACTTCTGTCACTCTAACTGTGAGTAAGCGAATATATGCACGTCATCACCACCCTACAAACGAAAAAACGACTCAAAGAGCGGCAAAAAAAAAATACCGACAGAAAACACCCCACTCGTACCACAATCCGAATTCATTGGTCCACAACAACATCCCCTTGTCGAGCTGTCTGTGTGGAAAATCTGTAAATTGTTTGATGGACATTCACTAGCTGCTGCTCTTTGATAGGCAGACACTAAAACGTTCCGGTATTATGTGGAGGTTTTTTTGGGCGGCTTTTTTCAACCGAAAGATCCTTTAGATGACTGTTGAAAAGGACCGCATGGATGGTATGGATGAGATGGAATGAAAATGTAGGGAAATCCGGTGGGGTTCGACAGAAAACAGTTGCAAATGTGATAGTCCATTCAATTGCCATAAAAGCTTTCACATTAATAATTGATGGGAATGTAAGTGAATTGATTGATTCACCTCTCACCTTATCCTGTGTGTGTGTGGTGCCAGCCTGGTGGTGGTTCTTCTTCTGCTTCTGTGATATGTGAACGCGAGACATAAAAAAAAAAAGGACAGAGAGGCAAAATAGGGTAGGTATTCTGAATTAGCGTTCTACAAAGAATTGAATCAAGGGATTTCACGAGATGGATGTCCGTTCAGATTAACTTTAAAAGTTTGCTTTAAAACAAACTGAACGCTGGCATTACCGTTCAAGAGTCAATAAAAACCTTTCTGGCTAATCATGGGTACAACTTTTTAACTTTCTACCTTCTGTGCTCAGTGCAATAGGTTCAATCTACGTGCACTTGAGGACATACTGACGTTTGTTTGCTGAAAGTCCGGTGGCTGTGCTAGAAGAACGTTATTCATTTTATATATGTATGTAGGTATAACAAGGTCCTCGGGCGTTATAGAACATTCATGAGAGTTTTTTTTTTTTTTTTGTTTTAGTTTCTAGATTTCCCTCTTTTGGATCTAAACTTTGTACCTTGTACCTATTGTATGTATTTGTTATTTTTTCTGTGAACATTTTGTGAATTCATTGTTGTTTCAATCCGGTGCAGTTGTAGTTGGTTAAGAATTTTTTTTTTCATTTTCGTAATTTACTTACCAATAGGATTGCTGTCCAGATGGAGGTTTTTCGGTCCATAATTTTTATCTGCATGTTCGGAGAATCATGGTTTATTCTGAAAATGGAAAACATACAGTGAGCGAACAAGCAAACATTCAAAGTAAAAGTTTTTATTGATGTAAGACACTCTCGAGATTTGTTTGGACATTGTTACTAATTTGTGAATGGGTTTTGTATAAGGTTGTGGGTTCTTGTACCCCGGGGATATTTTAAGTTATCTATCGCGGATTTGAAACGGTGTAAAAGAAAAATTAATTGTATTAGTAATTCGAATATATTCAACTTATTTGACTGCCGCTTTTTTCGGCATTTTATCATTTCGCTATTTCCTATTTCACCATGTTGTCTTATCGCAAAAATATCATTTCACATTTATCATCTCAATTGTGATTTTTTTGCATTTTGCTATGTATCTTGCATTGTTCAGTGTGTACCCCCTTTGGTGCGCAAATTATAAAAAAAAAATTGTCCAATAGACAGACACCCCAAGCAGTGTTACCTCTGAAAAATATCGGGAAGGGTCCTAAAAAGGGTCGCTGCCGAAGGGAAAGGGTCCGATATAAAATCGAAGAACCAAATTTGGTGAATCAAGTAATGTTTTCCTTGTTTTCATGTAATTTATTTGTTTATAACAAAGTTAAGCTTATATATTAATAAAAAATAAATAAATCAGTTCCTTTTGGTGAAAAGTAATTATAAAAATAGAAAAAAGAACAAGAAAAATAAAGTTGTGATTCCAATTCAATCAAAATCGGTTATAGCGACCTTCAAGGGAGGACCGAAATATTTGGTTGTTATAACCGATGTCTTTATAAGCAATTTTGACTGTATTTACATTTAATTCTTTATAATCGAGTCCCTTACCTTCTGTATTAAACTTGGGCAGGAAGACACTCTAATTCCTTAGCTTCCAAAACAAGTAATGCCGATAGAACAATGCACAATGTAATGTACAGAACATCAAAGAATAGGAACAAACGGATATCGTCCCAAATAAAAGAAATATGAATATCAATAAAGTAGGTAGGTATACGAAACGATAAACACTCACTACATAAATGTTCATGGGGTGAGTAAATGTACATTATTGAAACAAATACATGGTTAAAATAGACATTAATGTGTAAATTCTGTAAAAATTAGTAAAAAGAATCCAAAAAGGGTCATATATTTCAAAAAGGGTCAAAAATCGATGATTTTCGAAAAGGGGGGTCCAAGGGTCTGTGTCATCAAAAAAGGGTCGATTTGCCCCTAAATGGGCCGAAAGGTAACGCTGACCCCAAGCTTCCATATGTACATACTCATTTTTTGAAATTGGTGCTTTTAAAAATGGATTATGTCTGGGGCCGAATTACGACATCAGGTAACGAGTGAGTGAAATCTATAAGGTATAGATTGATCGACTAACTACAATGGGATGATCACATAAGAATAATCACGTATCGCGTTCTCATTGAAAAATGTACTTGTACAATTCTACTACATTGAATTGAGATGCCTGACAAATGTCAAAAGCAAACATTTTTTTAATGAAATGATTGTTTATATCTAGTCTTAAATTAAAAATATGAAAAATGTATGCTCAGCTCATCAGCTCTGTCAACACAAACGGATCACTGATGGCGGAATGACAAATTTCGATACTCGATACGCGATCTCTTAAGCGATCATGCCAAATTGACATTTATCAGTCACGTGTTACTCGATAACTGATACAGTAATTCGACCCCTGAATTTAGTGTCCCACATACAATTAATTTAGGCGTACATATTTGCAACATTCATCAATAAGAGGTACCTACATGGAAAATAAATCGGAGGAGATTTTCTCGACAACGAACTTTGCTAGAAAACTAAATTTACAAAAATGGCTACTTATCGGTTAGTAGTTAACGGATTTCGATCAAAATAAAAACGCGGACACTGAATGAAACTTAAAAACAATTTTATCGAAAAAAAATTAAAATAGAAAATAAACAGAAATTTTACCGGAAAAAAAATTAACTTCAACTATGGAAAATTCTCTTAAAATTGGATTTGTGTCCTTCCCCAAACCACACCCACAAAAGGAAATTTATTGATTATTGCCATAATCTCTTTGAATTTCACTAAATGCTGTTTGTTCAGTGCATTTTGCTTATAAAATTTTTTAGTAATTTAAAAAAAATTGACGAAAAAAAATCTGAAAAAAGGCCCCAAACTGGTGGGTTTGTAGTCCTTCACCTATTTACTTAAATAAGTTTTTTTTTATAATTTGCGCGCGCCAAAGGAGATATGAATACCTACCCTTATACTGACTATGCAGGGCGTAAAATTAGTGAACTAAAAGTTCTAAGGTTGATACTTAGAAGAAAGGTTTCATAGAACCACATCAGTTACAATGGTGCGATTAAGATTTTAGCTTCGATTCGTTAAATTTTCGGTCACTTTTGCTTCACTGTGCGATCATACCGCAATAATCAAGTCTCTAGGGCACTTATGAAGTTTATGATCATGCATTCATAGGTAGATATGTACTCGTACCTTTATAGTTGAAAGAGCCTGCAGAGTTGCCTCTCAAACCCAACCCTCTACGGCTGGCGTGCCTTGATTTTCACAATTCTGCTGAATGCTCACCAAGAAATCCATTGGCACTTTCCGGTTTTTCGGAGGTTTCCAAAGCCGTTTCCTCAATCAAGTTAGTCAAATGAGTTTTGACAATTTGTTAGTAATTTAAGATTACCCTTCTAGTCAAAAAAAAAGCAAGTCCCCGCGCGTAAATTAAAATTACTACGAAATTTAACAAAAACCCTTTAATATAATCCCACACAAAGTTTCATTTTTAATTATCATAATAACATCAATCTGAAAGTACATAGCTCTTGATCCTCAAAAAACAAATACAATGCCAACAAACTTCATAATAAAATTAAAAGCGTTCCAACCCGCACTTTAGGCAATGCATCACTCAACCAACAACCAACATTAACCCTCGTTCACATAATTTTAGCCCTCTGAGAGGACGACAACAACAAACATCAAAAGACAATATTTCTCTTCTCGGGCACCCTTCTCAACTATTAATTCCATAGTTCGTCGTCATCCTTGCTGAACTATGAGGTGGTGGTATGGTACTACGTCAAGTGTTTACCTGGTCCTTGTCACAGACGTGTCGTTACACTAAGTCTGCTCTTCTCTGCACGCTTCACTTTCCCTCATTATGTCTGTGGGTACCGAGGCCGAGGCCCCACACACAAGCTTATAAATTTCAATAAATCAAAAAAGGACTGACTGCCAAGTGCCAAAGGCATAGCAGGCACTCTTTCTCTGTAGGAGATTCTTAAATGCCTTCTTAGATAACAGTGTGAAATGTTAAACGCGCCTCATACAGCCGAATCCAAGGACGTAGAAAAAAAACCAGTCAACCAGAGTACAGCAATCCAGCCAGTCACTGGTAAGGATAAAAATGAAGAACAAAAAAAAAAAAAAAAAAAACACGAAAAGAAAAATCCGGAAAATAAAGGAGAAATTCAAAATGCCATAGACGTGTACCCGACGCGACAAAGAGAACGAGCGAACAGGGTTGAAGAAATAGAAAATGTGCCATCAAAATTGTCAGGACAATATTTATTGTTCGCAAATATACTTGTGTAAAATATTTACCTTGGCTAATTGTGGAAATTAATTAATATCAAATGTGCTTACTTAAGCCGCCATCCCTGCGTTATATCATCTGCACCCTTAAGATATCGGAGGAGGCATCATTTTTGCGGGTGTAAACCGGAGTATCAGGTGCTTTACCTTGATGTTGAGTACAGTGTTTTTTTTTTTTGTTTTTTCTTTTTTTCATTTTCATTTGAAAGGAGTTTAGAAAGACATATGACAGATTTAAATCTTCAACTTTTCCACTTTTTCACAGCGTATTTGTTTCAGCAGGCGCGCTTAACATCAGGAGGGTGTAAATACACAGACATGCACTCACTCATCGTGCAAATGAAAACAAATGAAAATGTTTATAAATAACTTTAATTTGTCACTCCTGCAAAGGTGAAGAAGAGTGATAAAAATATTGCATATCCTTCATTTGCAAAAAAAAAAAAGAAAAGAAAAGAAAATGAAACATGTGAGGCTCAAAGCAAAGGCTGACTCGTACCCCCACTGACATATGGTCTTGTGAGGGAAAGCTGCTTTTATTTTTATTAAACAGTCTCGCTGTAAAGTAAACGTTTCAAAAACAGCTAGGAATGAGATCTTATTGCAACATTTAATTCACAATCTGTATAAAAATTACACTAACTATAACCAGAAGTAAAATGACAATCGTCGTAAAAGTATAAACGAAATTACATAAGCAATTAGCAGACATTTTGAAAGATTAGCTACCTACAGTCTCATTCCCGGTTTCAATGGAATCTTTTCTCTATAAATTTACAAAATACAGTTATAGAATAAAAGCTAAACTTTTAAAATACAAATTTATTAACAAAAAAAAAAAAAACTACCAATTAACAATTAAGAACTTTGCAGGTCTTAAAAACCAAATCCTAGGAAAGTATATTTTTTTTTATCACAAAACTTACTTAACTACTACCATTGAAATTAAATGAAGGTTGAACGCAACCAACACCGCAATTTCAACCTTTCTTGTCCGATGATTTTTTCCAAATGCTGTTTGGTAATTATTGCTGTAATTTTCTCTTTCCCACCCTTCTTGAACGCACCTAATCCTCAAGACGGCGGCGGTGGATCTGGATGGAGAAAATGTAGCAAAAAGGAAATGTTCTTAGGCATGAAAACCCATTATAAGTGTCCTTGATTATGAATATGATTCTGGTCTCTAATCCCATGCCATATAATGTAGCACAAAAACAAATACCCTAAGATAAACCTTCATAGCCACCTTTCATTGACCCTGATGGAAGTGCAAACACACGTCCTCTATTACACCCCCACCTCCCCACGCACACAGCTACGTACATAGTAAGAGACATCTCATATCTAGCACCTTTTCATTCATTTCAACACCTACGATACCAAACCTAACAACGTCTCATAAAACCATAGGTTTGAAAAAAAAAGAAAATTCCTTTGACCGGCGATACATTCACTAATTAAGGATAACGCGCTGTACAATCTGGCCAGTAATTATATGGCCATGTTTTATGACAGAGACTTGGCAAATTTGTTTGGCAACATTTCGATAAAATAAAGTCACACCTATGGTCAATCCTAGAGACATAATATTTACGCCGACCGGACATGCGGCAAACAAGTCAGCAGCCAGGTAATGTCAGGATTAGTTCACAGGATATGAGACACTAACCCTCCCCACTATATTCACCAACCACCACCACCTCGGACAGGGACACAACTAATGAAATGATCAAACAGATTTATGTAATTGGACTTTGCTATCACGCACGCAAATCAACGTTTCGATTTAATAGTTTCAATTATGAATTATGCGAGAAGTAATGTATAGTCGAGTTGGTAAGAGTGGAAGTCATTAAATCATAGCAGGTGACATTGTCGAGGCAGAGACGGTTGCTTGTGTAATTTGTCGTCGTACCTTTTAGGCCAACGAGAACCAGCAGGGAACACGGTTTAATTTTACACAAAGGCTCTTTGTGTGACAGACGGTTCTTGTGTTTTTCGCCGACTTTATTGTTTTGGCACAAAATACATAAGGAAAAATAAAAGTGGAAATTCTTTTTATTCTGAATAAAAGATACATTTAAACGCCTAACGCAGGAGAACAGAAAAGATTTTATGTACTAGCAAGTGTACACAGGCTTTTGTTTTTGTGCAGGATACCGAAAGTTGGTGTGCACATGCTTCTTCATATTCAATGAATGAATGATGTTCCACAATCTAAATTCCTAACATTTAACAAACGGGTCTAGACCAGATACGAATCACACTTCTTAAATGGATCGGTGAGAGTTTTGCTTAAGCAAATACACAAGAGCGGCACAAGGACAATAATGCGGATGTTTAAGAGTCTCCTTCGACAGGAGAAAGCTATTTGAGTTTATAGTGTGGTTGTGGTTTATCTTTAAAAAAAAAGGTAGAAGAAAAGAATGTATATGGTAACAGAAATTTTTGAAAAACACTTTTTAAAGGCCATCTGGGGGTGGATTGAAAGAACGGGATATGAACATGTGTAAAATAATCAACAACAATAAATCCAAGGGCCCACAAATTGCATGATTGTTTTCAAGGCGAGTGTCAGAGTTCAAACAAAAATCTAACCAAAAGCCGTTGAGAGGTATCTTACTTAAATCTTCTTAGCTTCTATATCAGTTCCAACCTACAAATGCATTTGGAGATCCAAATAATCTTATTCAGCATGAAATTATGAAGTCTAGAAGCAAAAATGGCCACACAATTGTTGATTTTTGCGTCGCACTAAAACCTGACAACCATCAAACTAATAATTTTACCATTAATCGACGTTTTAAAAGTAGTCTTCTAACGTTCAAAACAGATTGTACGAGATCACTAAATCTCATGGTACGCAAAGATCGATTGATCAAACTAGAGTCCCGCAACGGATAAGCTACGGATAAGTGCGATAAGATAGCCGTTTATAGAGCTGTATAGTGACCGGAACAGAACAAGTGGAAGAAATGGGTCTTTGACTATATCGGTTGAAGATCATCTCAAGACACGGAATGAACAACTGCTAGCTTCACCTATATATGGTGGCCTAAAATTTATTGTGTATAGACTAAGATTAGGATATGATAATTGAAAAACAAAAAAGCGGCAGGACTTGGTAGCATTGGTAGAGCTACTACTCCCACAGCCTGGTAGAGCGAGCGCCAAGATCTCAAAAATGAAAACCACTGCATATGGAAGTGCAAAAAGTGAATATAAATGCTGAAACTGAAGAAAAAAAGAATATGACAGAATTAATTGATAATTTAATGGACGTGTCTTAAGTAGAATCCATCCTAGATAAATTGACAGCAGTTATGTGATCACAATTTCAAATGGCTTGTAAACGTTAAAAAATGGCTTCATACTGAAATTATTCGAAGTCAAAGTATTGTTCAATTCACTGGAACTTAATTCAACTTTTCTCTCCGTTTGGCAAAATCGGTCCACCCAGAAACGTCTACAAAAATCAACCTTTAAGGGGGCCCCGCTCCATTTTCGGTTTCAAAAAATCCTACAACTATTCAAGAATGTTCCTTTAAAATTTCAAGTGAAAATTTCAAAAACTCTTGAAGATATAGCCGATTTATGGTGGAACGTAGGTAGGTTTTATACCCAAGAATTTGCTACTCAAAACTTTAAACACGTTTTTCTCGAAACAGTGTTTTTACGTTACTCAAAAACTATTAATCCAATCGGTTCCAAATTTTAATACGTTATTCTATACATATAAAGCTATGGTATGAACTAGAATAAATCAAATCGGTGAAGATCTTCTTTACTTTTTAACTTAATTTGTGGCTAATAAAAGGCGATTTTCAAAAAAAAAAAAAAATTCCAAAGGTCCGCCATTTTGTTAATTTTTGCGCGAAATTAATAATCCTAGTTTATACTAAACCAAAACATGTACTCTTTCTAATCCCGTTAGAATTCAGATGTTCCAGTGAGCAGAAATCACACGCGCCGCCGAAAAGGAGGGCTTTTGTTTGATCGCAAAAAATAACAACAAAAAAAGAAAAAAAAATATAAGTAAAATTTTTTTCTTCTTTTTTAAGTCTTGAAATAAATGTATGCAAAGTTACAAGCCTAAAAAATAATTTATGTTCATTTATCAGCCTATTGAAAATCGTCAAAATTTCAAATCGAGAATGCCCCCCATTCTTAATTAATTCCCCTTAATTTAGGTTAGACTATAGAGTTATTTGGTAGTATCAATAATTTCGTATGTGTACGAGCAGGTATTATAGATGATCTGCTTTAAAGACTGAACTAGAAGAATGATTTTGTATGAATACTAACGCAACAGTGCGAATGTTTGTGTAATAGCTTTTGGCTTGGATTCGTTAAGGTTTCGATCACTTTTGCTAACTTCCGAAAGTATGATTCCATTCGCTCTTCGAAAAAAAAAAACACAAAATTTACCGGTGAAACTCGTTGACAGATGCTTCCGAGCACATGTTCCTACTATGGGCAACTTATGGAAACGACTACACTGAAGAAAACTTAACATCGATTTTGGCATTTTTTCCGACTATTATAGTTGAGCTTTAAAGGCTCAAAGAAATCGAAAGAAAACCCCACTCAATTTTTTCCAACCGCTCTAGTCGCTCATAATCAACTTAAGCAAATTCATAACCTATCAAAAGAGGGAAAAATAAAAACGAAAATAAGCTAAACAAACTAGAATTATTTCATTTTACAATAGATAAGATAAACAGCCACTTATATCTTTATATTATTTGGTTTAATTAATTTAAAAAAAAAAAATTCTATTGCAAAAGCTGTCAAATTTCCGTACTAATTGTCCCATTTCATTTACACCTTCCTTAAGCCAACAGAAGTTAACGAAACTCGACAAAACTGAGTATATTTCCATTATAGCTGTGTATGCACTACTATTTCTGTGTAATAGGACATTCCATTACGCTGGCGTAAGCTCATCTAAGTCCATTATGGTTGAGCCTTAAGTCCATTAGTTTCTATTTATGAATTCTTACGAAGCCCTGTTCGAGTAAGGACAAATTCGTAGGTAGTTTTTCACAAAAGGGGTTTTCTAGAGAGTATAACAAATTTTCCTGGGCTGCGAATTTCAGTGCGAGGAATTTCTTTAAGCTTGTTTATTACAACTGTCAAATCAATGCAATTTCAAACCATTTTTTCAAGCCTTTCGTTGACCTCTTTGTAATTTTCTCTCCACTCTTTGACTATATACGAATTTCGGTGCAAAAACTACGCGAACGGACAAGTTTTACAAGTTAGCTTGCACCATGTTTTAAAATTTACCATTAGCTTAATTTCATATGTCAATTCAGTTTAAGTAAGGCGTTAGACGTCGGTTCTGAATGCTCTATTGAAATGTAGTCCTGCCACTGATTGGGGATATCAATCTCTTTAGAAATGAATGAATATTTTGCTATGTCTAGTTCCTATTACATAAATTAGTCCAAGTGTCCTTGAAGAATTTTCAGCCAAATCTCCAAGATTAAATGCTACCAAAAAATAAACTACATACGAGCTCCTTTCTCGACAAAAAAAAAAACCACAGAAATTGCAATAATTATCCTTCATATCATATTGATTGCCCATCAAGATGAAATGCATTCAATATCATCGTTCTTCTCTAAATAATAGCAACACAAAAAGTTCTCAAGCAGAATATGCTATCTCGGCACATCGGTTTATGATGGAGAAGGGAGGGCTTCTATCGAAAGGAAGAAAATTAAAGGACTATTAATGTTTGGATTTGTATGCAAATAAAATCCATTCCAATTGTAAAGGAATCAAATGCGGAAGATTTTAATGATTTATTTAATATTGAGTATGAAAGGAAGGAAAAGAAATACCTTCCTATCGTCCCTTCTACCACATCCGCTGCCGCTGCCGCCCATCACATCAAATCAATCCCATTGGAATCACTCATAGAAGTTCGACTTGTACTAGATTCTAGTCTTATTGGTTGAATGATTCAATTTTATATTTTTTTCTTCTATCTACGAAAGGAAGGACGAGGACGGATAAAACTTAAAACGATTGGAATCTTAATAGATTTCCTTAAGGTTTTTACGGGTAACAATCGTTTGAGAAATTAAAAACGTTCCGTAATTGGTATTACATCATAGCACTGATAAGGAGCACCTGCGTGCACCTACAACCGGCAGATATCTTATCGGGAGAGGTTAATGAGCGTCTGTCTGGTCAATTAGGTTTCTTTGAATGCCGCAGCATCCTACGGATAGGATAAATGAAAGAGGCACGTTGCGGATACAATACTTTTGTACGTGTGTATGTATATATGTATATTTCACTGGTGTCGTCGTGAATTGCGCTTTAAATTTATTAATGACAAATTGGTGACATATTTTCGGAAAAATATTCAACACCACCCTTTCGACGAGCTTGGAGATTCCATTTGATGTGTTACCTTTGTGGAATGTGTCCCAATGATGATACCAAAATAAACTCCCACAAACGTTAAATTTTATCGCCCCCATACCTCATCAGATGCATATGAGTCTATTAGTTATTTTCGGTTAGTTTTTTATTTTCTTTGTACTGTTTACCGGGACCGACACCTCTGCTACCTTTTCGGATACATGACATTCGTTCTAGGAGACAAATGGTGATAGCGACCGGTGGGCCATTGTAAGCGTGCTTCCTGCACAAATATGACAGAAGCGAACTGAAAACGATGAGTGTCCTCAACGGAGGCCTGTGATATATGGGCTAAGTAAATTCCAAGTGAATGACAGATTGACAAATTGTTTTTTCATGATAAGTGCTTGTGGTGATGGTCTAGCTATATGGCAGCCTGGTAGTCGTAGTAGTAGTAATGGTAGCGGAACCAACTGTCTTGTCGGGCAATAGTAATTGGTTTCGTGTCATTCTGTCAAAAGAAATCGGGGGAAAAGTGAATGGAATAAGTTCGAAAGGGACGGACTAGAAAACGAGGTCGAATAAGGGGAAACAAAAATGGCATTCTTATCTGTGATGGGATAATTTGATACGAAGCCGGTTAGACAATCTGTTTTACTGTTCCAATAGTTGATTAAGTTTCAATTTTATTTTCCACTTTTGAAGGTCGTTTTAACACTTGACACTGGTAAGAACTAAACCCTTGTATCTATGTGTGTTGAAGTAGATTCTCATTAGGTTTACCCTTTTATAATGTAATTTAGTTTTTTTCTTCTTTCTTTATATTGAGCGAAATACAGTGGTTTGTTTATAAAAAGTAAAAAAAAATAATAGCTTCTCTTTTTTAGATTTAGTAATTATACTAGGAGTGACCACCGCTTTTTAAATAGTAACCTAACAATTATAACTAAATAAGTACTGGCTTTTTATACAGCTTCAATCCACTAACCACCATTAAATTTATTTATTTATTTATTTTAGTTTTTAGTCATCCATACATTTAATATCGAACTCGGCTTTGACATTTAATTGAGGTTATTCCAAATATTATTGAGGTGAATTAAACATATAACCCATTTAAATAAATAAAATTGATTTATTCCTCTATTAATGGATAAGACATAACATTTTTATTCGAATCCAATGTTTCCATTGAAATTCCAAAATCAATTTTAACAAAGTTTTCAGAAGTTTTATGTCTTCAGTCTCCTTATAAACCGAATAAGCAGCAAATTTGAGGAAGGAATCCAAAGCCGAATGTTGAATTTACTCTTTTTCGCAAATAAAAAGATATCATAAGAGTTCAATTGAAGGCTAATTCAAACTTTGGCTTTTTATCACCTTTGGTCTTAACCGAAGCCGAATCTGATGTGATATACATACATACATATATGAAGTTGTAACTTCACTTCTACTTTGATTGTGCCCGAATTTGCCAACGTTTTGAAAACCAAAGTTCGAACGGCGATCTAGAACCTTGGAATTCGCCTGGAAAGCAAAGGCTTATATAAAAGTTTAGTTTATTTATTTCATAATAGTCTTACACTGTAAGATACAATATCTTTTAATTTAGTGCAAGCTTCAGTATTCACTATTAGTACATATTCATAGCGTTACTTAGTGACAAAGTTATAACTGTTTTTCTTAGAGTGAAATAGAATTAAATAGAACAAAATAATTTAAACAATGAAATCATTAACTCAGCTAATTATTGCAAATTATTATAGGGTCCAAATAAACCAATCATCATCATCAGAGTTGCTCCAAGTGTTGTTTCCGTCTCACCTTAAATTGGGTTCTATAGCCTATCATTCTAACATCTCGGGGAAGAGAAATCCATAGCCGAATAGCGTTAAAGTAAAATTGACGTTCAATAACTAAAAACGAGTAGCGTAATGGAACCAGGTCGCAACATCTATTGGAGAGCGGAAAACTGATTTCATTATAAAGATAGGGTTGTTGATGTGTTTGCGTAATATTATGAAGCATGGTTAGGGTTCTGAATGCAAAAAGGTTATTCAGAGTGAGGCCATGAATTGAATAGACTTTACCTATAGTCAATCTTATATGATCATAAGATTGAAGGTTTTGTGGAATCTAAAGGGTCCGCCATCTAACGTTTTTTATTTTTTCAACTAGTGCTTATTTCGTGAATGGTAACACTTAGCTCATGTCTGATTTGACATATAATTAGTTTTATCCTTCCGCTGAACGAATATGGTTGTGTATACGCTTGAACAACGCTGGGAAATATTGCGACATTACTTTGAAAATCATGGTAATGTTGCAGAATGTGTGCGAAAATTGCGTATGGATTTTGGAAGAAGAGAAGCACCGTCATGTGCTTCGTATGTTCGTTATCTTGTGAAAAAAGTGAAAGAAACTGGCATCCTCATCGATAAACCAAAGCGTGAAAAGCCAAAAACAGTGCGTACACCCGAGAAAATTGCTGCTGTGGCAGAAAGTGTGCGTGAAGCGCCATCAACATCAGTTCACCGTCGTTCTCAACAATTGAACATTTCGGAGACATCATTAAGATGAATTTTGCATAAAGACCTTGGTATGACACCATACAAAGTCCAATAGGTTCAGGAGTTGAAGCCAACTGACCATCCAATGCGTTTTCGCTTCGCTAAGTGGGCCTGCGATCGACTTAGAGAAGATGCCGATTTTGCCAGAAAAATCATCTTTTCAGATGAAGCTCATTTTGATCTTGGCAGGTATGTAAACAAGCAAAATTGTCGCATTTGGGGCACAGAAAACCCGCACGCATACATTGAAAAGCCGATACACCCAAAACGAGTCACTGTTTGGTGCGGATTTTGGTCCAGATGCATAATTGGACCATTTTTCTTCGAAAATGAGCAAGGAGTGGCCGTTACAGTCAATGGCGATCGTTATCGGGCCATGTTGAACGAATTTTTGTTCACAAAAATTGAAGAGGAGGATATTGGCAACATTTGGTTTCAACAAGACGGCGCTACGTGCCACACAGCCGAAGCTACACTCGATGTTTTGTGCCCTGTTTTTGAAGATCGCATTATCAGCCGCAGAGCTGATGTCGTTTGGCCACCTCGGAGCTGCGATTTGACACCGTTGGACTATTATTTGTGGGGTGCCGTAAAAGATAAGTGTTACGCCGACAAGCCAGAGACAATTGACGCTTTAAAGGACAATATTCGTGAAGCCATTGGTGAAATACAGCTGCACACAATCGATAATGTGCTTAAAAATTGGACCGATCGTGTAGGCTACTGCATGGCCAGCCGAGGCAGCCATTTGAAGGAAATTATTTTCCATTATTAACCGGAGGGATTGTACTTTCAAATAAAAAAAGAAATTTGAGAAGCTATTCAGTAGTTTTTTTAAAAAAAAAGTTATTTGGCGGACCCTTTACAAAGTCGATGGTTGAATTATTTAGACGTATTTGAAGTAAATACGATGTATCAATAGGGATCCTCGATATAACAAGGCATTTGAATTTCCTTGGATTAAGGCAGAGGCCATTTAATTGCGACTACCTTAGTATGTTGTGAAGGTCTACATTTATTTCACATACCGCGTTTTCCATCAGGCCTGATGGACAGCTATTACATAGTTGCATATCAGCAGCATATATATGAATTGAAGAGTTCCAGTGAATGCGATGGAAGCTTAATAAAATACAATGTAAAAAGAAGAAGACCCAATATTGATCCTTGTGGGACACCTCTAATTAATGACAGAAAGGTTGACGCTATGTTATTAGCTACAACTGCCTGGGATCGTCCATATATATAAGTATGAAAAAATTAAGTTCAGAGATGGTATTGAGAATCTAAATTGGCTTCAAAGTTTACTACAAAGAACGTTGTGATTAACCATATCAAAAGCTTTGGAAAAACCTAAAAGAATGAGAAAAGTCACGCTGTTATATTTTACAGCTGATTCTGATTTCTTCCACCATGTTTATTAACGCCGTTCTACAACTATGCCAGGACGAAACCCAGATTGATTAATACATACCATATTATTCGCGCTAAGAAAGTTTCGCATCTAATAGTTCATGATCCTCTCAAGCATCTTAGAAAAGAATTTCAAGATAGCAATGGGTTCATGACGATTCTTTGGAATAGTAATAATTTAAGTGCGTTTCCAATCAATTGGAAAAGTGCTAGTCATGAATATTGTAGTGTAAAAGAGAATTATGTACTTTAACATGTAAGAAAGAGTTTCATCAAACCCCACAGAATTTGACTTGATTGAACTACAACTTTCCAAAACATTTACTACAGGGAAACGTCCATGAAGTGCTTTTCACTTGGATACATGATTCATTCAAGTTACCATCAGTGTTTAAGGAAGAAGAAGAATTTAAAAGTTGGTTTAATTCATTGCAGTCAACACTTATGAGGTTATAATTATCGGGCTTACCAATGCCGATATCTCTTAGATTTTTCCACAGCTTATGTCCAGTCAGAGAAGGCACAGGAGGAGCTTTGACATCTAGTCAAACAACAGTGCAGTAACATTTTTTATTTTTTCTAAGCTCTCGAGAACTAAAAATTAACCATTAAAATAGAATTTTTGCTACAATATGCAACTTCCTTTATGAAATTCGAAGCCGTATGAACTACATATGTAGGTATGCTGGGTTTACACGAGTGACACATTAGTAACTATTTACGTAAATAAATGCGTTGTATTAGATCGTTATCGTTGCCTCGTTGTTAAGAACCTGCAAGTTGTATTTAAAAACCTATGTATCTTGTACTTTCTTTGAAAAATAATACCACGAAGAACTGAAGAAAAATATTTTTTGTGTGGAGTGCTACTGAGCTTGATTTGTTTTAGGTACAAGCAATCATAAAAGTATTTGACTAATGATATTGTTTCAGATTCTTTAGTATTTGTAGTACCAACGACATCAGATTCGGCCCAAGTTCATTCAGTCGGACTATCATCAATATTTCTCTATATTTAAAACATTGTACAAAGATAAGCAAATTAAAGAAGTAGGTTCCTTGTACATTTTACTTTTATTTCTTAAATCTTTGTCTATCTGTACGTTTATATGTTCATGTAGTGCCCAAAAACTACTATTTTTGGGTTTATACGGTATTTACGAACGTTGTGTATGTTTTATGATGATCAGTCGTTTAATGCTGACACAGAAACTAAGCTGTTAAGTGGATTACGTTCATATAAAATTTCCATAACTTGACTATATAGGAAACAGCGCCATCTTGCAATCAATTTGATGTGCTAATTGCCATTAGCGTTTCAAAGGGTGCAAGATATGGCGCTAAAAGCTATTTAATGTGCTGTTAAGTACAAGTGACATCTAACTTATTAACCAAAATTTAAAAGTCAGGCAAAAATCTCGACATGCGCCAGCTAATAGGTACTTCACTAAGAGCGTATGACATATGAGCTCTGTTTTTTAGTACGTATTCAAACTGAAAACAAAAAAAAATTAACGCCGCAAACAAAAATCGTCCAAACCCAACACTAACATCAATCCCAGTTTATGATGATATCTACATACATATGTACATGCGTATGGTTATGTAATTTGTAGCTATCTTCCATCATCCATCCGCCTACATTCAATTAAGTAAAATAACACTATTCGTGCCTCATCGAACCAATCGATAACGTACTTTATAGAATAATCATTTCGAAAACTTCTACTTAACTTTTTCCGCTATCATTCGTATGTTGCCGTAAATTAATTGCACAAAAGTAGTTTACGTTCCCCTCTGCTCTCCCTGAGGGTTTCATCACTAAATTGCAACCACAGCGAGCGCGAAGGTCGCGCGGACGAGGGAAATTATCCCATTGTGATGTATTTATGATGAATTGGCTTAGGGTATTCTGTTACAGTAAAGCCGAGGAAAATTTGATGAATGAGGATTTTGTTGTTAAATCAATTAACGTGATTGGTTCTTTTAGCCTTATCACTTAATATTTCTTCTTCTCAACAGACCCTTTTACTAATAAATATTTTGCGATTTGCAGAAATCTATCTTTGAATAGAGAAAGAGAGAAGGGGCATTTGGCAATCAACAAAATGTACTTTTCCTCTTTGCTTCGTTGATTGTGTCAGTCAGAATATGTTTGTGTTCTAATGCTAATTAATAAAGGGGTAGTCATTTGTAACATTTACTTTCAGTGACGTTCAGCGTGCACTTCCTATAACGTTCAACTCAATTCCGGTAAAAGGAGAAGTGACAATAACGAGGGCTCGTTCTAGTATATGTACATATGTATGAACATGCATTGACCTTGACATGCAAACATATGACTATGACCAATTTGCCAAGGTTAAAATAAGTTCACCCTATACGGTCAAGTGTTGAAACATTTGTGTCGAAAATTCAATAACTAAAGGCGTGTTTTAATGAAAAGAATTATATTAAGTTTTGTATATAGCTTGTAACATAGAGAAATATTGAAGATAGACCCAATAAAGTACATGTACCTATGTATATTTACATAAATGATCATCATCACTAGTCGAGTCGGTTAAGCCATGTCTGTCTGTTACCAGTTTTTGAGCATTACATTTTGAGCTCGATTGGTGAAATTTTGTATACGAGATTCTTGGAAAAGCAAACATTTTCTTAATCCGCCTAATACCACGCCCATTTTTGAAGAAAATTAAGGCTTAAGATTAATTTCATAAGACACTTTTTTGCAGCGAGTTATCCTTTCACAAATGAAAGATACTGGCACTTCATAGACCACCCATATCTAATATTTAGGTTATTTTTTTGAAGATTATTGCCTCTTGCTCAAATATGAAGATTGTCTTGTATTTAATATTTTGGGAATCAAAAATATTTTGTTTGTCTAAAAGGGCCCGCCATCATTTTAAGCGGTCTCCCACGTAATGCTTACACGCCGAGAGTTTTAACTGTCTATATCAAACGGGTCAAAGGTAATAAGGCTGTGACATACAGACAGACAGATACTGTATCCAGTCCAGCTTCCGGAACATTATTAAACACAATCATTATTTCTAGAAGCCTCCCGACCTTTAGATACAGACGAATGCGCTCTATGAATGTAAAAGAACGCGTCCGTCATTACACTCAATGTGTTAATTAAGTTTTAATTGTGTGTAGTATGAACCATGTTTACGTTCAGTCCTGTTTACATTAACCCACATTAAACCTATAGATATACAATACATGCACAGAGATGAATTTTTGAAAAGTCAGCGCCTTTGTTAATAACTCTAAGAGAAATCAATAAATCCCTAGAGTGTACGGAATTAATTGATTGCAAAACAATTCCCACGCATCGTTTGACTTCCCAATTAATTGCATACACCAAAGTGTGTTCCTAACTAACCTACGTCTAAACAAATCGGCATTAAGAAGTACATTCAATAGACATGCTAATTATTTGGTCAACACAAACTCACGTACTTAAATTAAACCCACTCGTGTGGGAGTAACACTTGAACCATTAACAACAACCACCCTCCGCATTTTGCAGATACGTACATATGTACATATCTACCTACAACATCGACTTAATTTCTTCTTCAAACACTGAAAATTTCGTCAGTGTGTCAATGATTTCACCTGCATAGACCTAACACACACACCCTCTGCAAACTCCTTCATCATAGTAATGGTGATGGTGTTAGGCACTGATTAGCTTTTCAAGTCTTTCACCAGGCCTACAGAGAGGGTGAGTGGATATCTTGATCAAATATACAATGAGTGCCTTGCGGTTGTCCTTATATGGGGGCCGTAAGACTACACCCGAAGTCGTTATTAATTTGCCATCACTGACAACCCAAACGCTGCTGGTCTAAACGACCAACTTCACCACACTTTTGACTTCATCATCATTCACATTGTGCAAATATTACTCTTTATTCCCGTGGAAATATTTTTCGACCAAAGGTGTGTAAAAAAAAAAAAAGAGAAAATGTTAAATTTCCTTTCCTTTTTGACACCTTCCACCGTTTCGGTTGGGTCACATTAGGGTGTGTAATTTGATTACACCGTTTGTTATCAATGCAAATAATTATTAAAATGGAAAATCATCCGTAGAGAGAGAACCCAATTAGTAACAAAGTTTAAGCAAGAAAGTGATAAAGTAAAAGAACTGACGAGAGAGAGAGAAGGAGAAAATAAAGACGTAAAATTGAAAGAAAACTTTTAGGAAAATCAGTTTAATGATTATTTGATGTTCTACTGTGTGATGTTTCATGGGGCGGTAATCATTATGCAGATCGTTTGACAGCCCTTAATTAGCACCTCTACATGAGGTAAAATGACCGAATTCATCGAAGGCGGTGGTAGCTTTGAAAACTTGCTGTGGAATTTTGAGCAATTATCCGCATGAATAGAGAAATCAACCGACCGTTTTCTTGTAAAGAAGGTGGTTGCGGGCTCTGTAATTCAGCTCTTTGTTCGACACCTTAACTATAAACAAAGGAAAGTGTGAAAATTCCCCTCTAATCAACTTTCGCCAACAATGGGTTGATATTTTAAGAACTTACGAAACGATCGTGGGATACCAATTCATGTCTTTTCTATGATTTTAGTTTACTTTCTCCATGACTACAATACCTGTAAATATGTCTTCCATTGGTATTTTTTCAGAAAAAGTTCATCACAGAGAAGTTTTAACTACAGGTCGGGAAGTTCAAGTCAAGTCATATTTCTTTCGTAACATATATTTTTAATACTGCTCACATTTCGATTTTTATCAAAATTCTCACTGTATTAACTGAGAAGTATTCATATTTTGAAAAACAGTTAACAAGCAAAGTACCGTTATATGCTTACTTACTTAAAGGGCTCCCGACCCTTGTAGAGTCCCTGCCTGAGACATCGCTGCCTTCCATCCTCTGCGGTCCCGAGCACGCTGCTCCAGTTGTGAAGACCAAGTTTTCTGGCATCCGCGACAGCTTGGTCTTTGTACCGGAGGTTCGGTCTTCTTCGCCGTCTCGAACCTGGGGGCTGGGATTCGAAGATCCTCTTAGCTGGAGCATTGTTGTCCATTCGCTCGATGTGGCCGAGCCAATGTAGTCTGCGTATCTTGGCTTTTTGGACTACATCCACATCCTGGTACAGCTCATAGAGTTCGCGGTTGTATCTTCTCCTCCATTCGCCCTCCTCGCATAAGGGACCTAATATCCGACGAAATATTTTACGCTCGAAGGTGCCCAATATTTGCTCAGCTTTCTTACTTATCGTCCAGCACTCGGCTCCATACAGCAGGACTGGTAAGATGAGCGTTCTGTAGAGCATTAATTTGGTCCGTCGAGTTAGGAGTTTTGAACCCAGTTGTTTCGCCAAACCGAAGTAGCAGCGGTTTGCTAGGGTTATTCTTCGTCGGATCTCTACAAAGGTGTCATTTGTAGGATTAATATTTGTGCCGAGGTAGGTGAACTCCTTAACTACCTCGAAATTATAGTTATCAACAGTGACGTTCTGCCCAATGTTTTGGACAGATAAATTTTTGTTTGTTGATAACATATACTTTGTCTTGTCCTCATTTACTTCAAGACCAACTCGTTTCGCCTGCTCATCAATGGCCGTAAATGCCTCTACGACGGCTTGTCGGGATCTTTCGATGATATCAATATCGTCTGCGTATCCCAGCAGTTGGATGGATTTGTGAAAGATAGTGCCTTCCGTGTTGACACCTGCCCTGCGCACTATCTGCTCCAACACGATATTGAAGAAATCACATGACAGCGCATCTCCTTGCCTGAATCCGGTGCATGTTTGGAAGAGCTCCGAAGAGTTGTTTCCAAATTGCACAGAGCATCGCGTGTTTTCCAGCGTTACGCGACACATCTGGATAAGTTTTGTCGGTATCCCGAATTGGGCCATCGCCTGGTAGAGCTCAAGACGATGAATGCTGTCATAGGCGGCTTTAAAGTCGATGAAAAGGTGGTGGGTTTCGACTTGAAATTCGTTGGTCTTTTCCAGGATTTGTCTGAGTGTGAAAATTATATGCATTTTTAGCCAATAATGCAACGAATGCTAACTCAAATATGAAATTTAACAAAAATGTTGGGTTTATAGAGTCTAATTCAAATTTTTTTGTACAAATGTACATATGTTTAAGAGTATTAAATCTAGTTAACTAATTTGAAAACGAAATTCTTTCAGAGTCATACAACCCATACAACGTTGGGTTTTGAAAAAAAAAAAAATGTCTACACGATTGACTCAGCAAATCGTTTTGGAGTAAGAATGCAACTTGATTTAAAGTACAAATGGATACTCGTAGGTCACCTTCGCAGCACATGCATGCACATATGTATGTTCATAATTCTACGAAAATAAAATTGCATCTTATATGGAGCCCACATAAGCATTTGACATCCCATTTCTATTTGCATAGAATTTTGAAAAAAAAAAAACCTTAATTCACTAACAAATATTCACGGAGAATGCAAAGGAAAATTTCAACTATGGCATACATATGTAACATACGGAAATGTCAACTACATTTACAGTTAGACTATCGCTTAAAATGGTAATGGTAGTCTTCGCTTATATAACGCGAAATACGAACGGAGCTTCTTAAAATGTAAAAATTTCAAAATGTTTTACATTTATAGAAAATCCTTATTTTCAGTTAGTGTAAAATAAAGTTTTGCGATTTTGATAAACAATTCGAAAAATACAAAATCGATGGAATAAGCGGAAATGGTTCAAGCATAGAACCTTTTCGTCCAAAGTGAGACGGTACATGTAAACCGCGGAAATGGGACAAATCAGTCCCAATGCGCAGTTTTCTGATACAATCTTACAACTACGAGTATTACTAATGACACTACAAAATAAGGGAAATATGTTAGACTGGTGATTCCACAGAATGAAAGGGTATAGGGGCCTCTCTGATTTCATATTTTGGCGGAATCATTACTAC
Source organism: Chalcosyrphus nemorum (assembly GCA_949716465.1). Taxonomy (NCBI): domain Eukaryota; kingdom Metazoa; phylum Arthropoda; class Insecta; order Diptera; family Syrphidae; genus Chalcosyrphus; species Chalcosyrphus nemorum. The sequence goes on from OX454332.1 coordinate 52,322,992, forward strand.
TGCATTCTTCCGGAAATTCAAATATAATAAATGCTCACATTTTTAAAATATTTTATAGAATTTTGTAAGAAGCTTACGAATTTGTTTATTTTTGTTTTCGGAAACTTTTTCACAATAAGGAGAACTTTTTTCCTTTCGAACATTGTTCACAATACCGGGTTATCCTAAAAAAAGAAAAAGTTCAGAGAGATTTTCATTCATGAATACCAATCTGTATGCATTATTTTTCCTCATTATGTAATGTAAATACGAATTAGTATTATCAATCTTAACATTGAGACAAGCAGTTGTCTGTCATCTGTTAATTCGAGGCAACTGCAAACTTATGGTTGTCTGCACATTTTTCTTTAACATAATTATATACATAACTCACTTGTATGTTAATTGCTTGAACTGTCAAAGTTGAATTGTATGTAATATATATTAGGAAACATATTATTGGTTTCTAATAATTACAGAAAAAAACTAAAATTGTGTTTTACAAAAAAAAAGGATACAAATCATTCTATCCATTTAGTTTACGTCCTTGGAAAATGTCACTATACAAACGAGTATATTGTAACGAAAACTCTAGTAGGTTAACTTACTTAAACATACCTAAAGTATAACCTAAATTTAATTAAAGCGGTATCATTTTTATATACATATACATATATAAGTAAATGTAGAAGGATATATTGGAAATATCTACGGATCCAAAATGGATGTTGGAACTGACACAAATCGCGTCTCTATACTTAAGGATGAATTCAGTATTTTCAAACTTGAAGCTGCAGCAATAAAACAAGCTGCGGATATGACTTCTTTTAGAAGCTAGCTTAAGAAAATGTGCAAAAAAAATTGCTGTATTATATTTATTTCAGCGGCCGCTTATTTAGGTATGGGCTACATGGAATTTGCAGTTAATGAAAAAGGAGAAGAACTAGCCAAAGACGAATCACACATAATAGCCCCTCCTAATTATAAGAATGCATGAACATATAGGTATTTTGATTATAGATCGCATGAAGCTAGTACAAGAAATATTTGTTAGTTGGATGGAGAAATATTCAGAGTCTTGTGTTCCTTAAACATCGATGGTCACTTGCGAGTGTTTATGATAGTTTGCAAAAAATACATTGGATACTATCAATAGTACAAAGTTATCTATATATGAACAATGGCGGTATGAAAATCTTTACAAGAGAATTATTTAAATAATGATAAAAAGAATTATTAAAAATTAATTATAGTCAAAAATAACAGTTTTGTTTTAGAAATAGGTAATAGTTCATTTAGCACTTTGTTCTTCAGTCTGTTGCGGCGTTCGTTCGTTATCATCTCTGAGGAAACAGACGTCGTTGACATTTTCGGAACTTATTTAAGCATTGTTTCACACTTTTCCTTATATTTGATTGGACAGTCATTCTTCTCAATGACTGGCCTTTTTAAATATTCGCTTATGTTCACAATTACGTCACTTATTGGTGTTGGTATACCTAGTTGTCTATCGGGTTCATCTAGAAATGCCAAAAAGTTGTTGAACTTTTGTTCCTGAAACTGACTTGATGTTGATGGTGATCTACAATAAGTGATTGGAAAATGATGGCAATAGTTCTAAAAACCATCGGTTTTTTCGATACTTTTTTACTATCGAAAAGACTATCGATGTTTAAGGAACACTAATTCAGATTTTTTAACGGAAAACCCGAGGGGAAAAAGAGAAAGAGAAACTTTCATAAAAGGGCCGAATATCTCCGAAAAAATTCTTTGAATTCTTATTCACTTACTCAAAACTTAAATCGAATTTATGTACATTTGTATGTATCTTTTATCTTCTTTTACTTATTTACATTATGTATATTAATTTGCACTAAATATGTATGAACATATCTATGTTATGTATAAATCTAAATTTTCGTAAATGCACAACATTTTGCACAGCAACTATTTGACACCAAAAATCGAATCCTGTAAGCATTACCATTTAGAGTTATTTGATGACAAACTATGGCATAAAGGCAAAGAAAAATAATTTCAATTTTATGCGAATGCGCCCTAGCAAGCTTTGAAAGATTATAATGCATACATATTATAAAAATTATAAAACACTAGCTGTACCTGCAAAAAAATGTTTGTTGCGAATTCACTCATGTAAATTGTTGCATAGTGTACCGTCCGTTCTGAATCACTTGAAATTACCCAACATGCGCAGAAGCTACCATGTTAGTGGCGTTCGGCAGGAGCCTTAAAAATTTGCTTGTCTCTCAAAATTAAATTTTCTAAATGATTCCCACATATGAAATTTTATAAGTTAACACCGCCTTACAGTCAAGCGCAGATCTCAGCTTATAGATAGCAGATCACGATAATGTTTAAAGTAGGACTCTGAGCAATGTAACTGCGATTTTTCAGACAGACCAACATTTGAAAAACCATTGTTTTGACTTTTGTTCATATATTTAAACTCTGTTTGACATGGTTTGTTTCACAGGGTGTTCGATTAGTTTTTTTTCATCTAAATAATTGCAAAAAAAAAATTAACTTAGTTAAGCGATAATGGCGGATAATGGAAAAATTGGTAGCCCTACTTTTTAGACCTCGAGTTCGAAGTTTTTTACGAATGCAATACTAGCCCTATAGTATATGTGCAAATAAATATTCGATTTTATGACTTACTTTATACATCACTAGATCAAATACGATTTTTTACATCCCGGACAAATTTGGTAAAAATCGTTCCTTTTATTCATAATGTACATTATTATTATAATGTTTCATGTACATAGAAAAATAAAAAAAAAACACCTTTATTATCACAACCGTAGTACAAAATCAGCGAAAAAAAACGTGACAACAAAGAAACAAACCTACGGCCCCTTTGTGTCTTGATATTCCCAGGCAACCAGTATGTATTCGAATCGAATCACAATTTCGTTTCGATATAATTACTAAATATGAAGGTACATATCTGACTTATCGAGGTATTACGTAACGGTTATATGACTTGCGTTTCATAGATTATTGATATAAACATTATCAAAAGTACTAAGGGGGTACTTAAAGCCAATTTAAGATAAATTGTTATTAATCTTTGAGTTCCATGAAGATCTAAGATCATGTTAAGTCACCAAATGAGATTCATCGGATATTCTGCCACAGATGATTTTATTGGTAAATAAATATGTAGAAATCCATAAAGAGTCACCGGTTAACATCTCATAACTATACGTGTTACACGCAGTACACTGTTCTACACGAATTGAAGGATTAAGAGTTTTGAAAAGCTATGTATCTCATGGCAATGATATTACTAATTTTACACGAGTAACATATTCATAGAAATACTGAATATCAAGTAAATTAACTGTCAGAATTTCGCAGTATAAAAATAGAGTAACTCACACACTTCGTACAAAAACAATACCTACTAAATTCTGACAATCCATCGGAAGGGAAGTTACTCCTTAATGTTTGTATCTTGTCAGTATGTGGAAAGATTATTTCTGAATAATATAAGACCGTTTACAGGATACTGACATGTACTGACATTTATTAACGGAAATTCTGACGACTTCGTCAAGACGACCGGAAGAGATGTCACCGTTAAGCTTAGGTACTATATTTTTCTTCAAGTGAAATGGGAGTTAAATATAGAACGATGTTGCCATTGCCATTGATCTAAATTGAATATACATTATTTTGGAGACGGAAAACAGATTTTTCTGTAGGTCAAAGGATAGGGTTTACGAGTAGGAGCGTTATTCTGAGTCAATTGAGGTAGCGAGCTCTCATGAATACATTGATAGCTCTATGTATTCCGACGGTAATATACAACATACATATGTATATCTGACTGAAAAGGTGGCCAAAAATTAAGCTCAGAATTCTGATAACGCCATCCAATATACATACATATGTACATATGTATGATCAAAAAGTGTCACCTTAGTTAAGAGTCCATTCAAGTTTCGCTTTGTGTTTGTTTTATACTTTCACCAATGCGGAAACTATTTTATAGTTCTATGGCTTGTCATAACGTTTTACGCTTTTGAAAAAAAGGAAAATAGAAGAAAAAACCCAAACCAAATGAAAAGAATTTTTACGGGAAAAATATATACGAAACTAATTTGTGTAGGAGCAATATCCATGTGTGTGTATCAGGTCTGAAGGATATTCAACTCCCCCCGAATTTGGTTCCCCGCAAATTCTGAAAAACAAATTATAGCAGAGAAGAGAGAAAATTGTTTCATCCAAAAATAGTATACAAAAAGGTTCTTTCTTATCCCACTTGCCTGCCCATCTAATATGATCAATTGATTTTGTTGGCAGCACCATATTACGATTGATTGAGATGTATGAGAGGTGCGTACTATTCAATACCTACGGCCCCATGGCTCACATGCTAATTAATCACACCAATATTGCCGAGGTTAATAGCCACAGATATGTACATTGAAAATAAATCTTAGATTAGGAGTGCACTCTGTGTATATTTGTTGGGTGGATACCTCAAGTACCAGACTACTACGAGAATTGAATTTGTACACAAATTTAATTGAAAAACTTTATTTGGTAGTTCCAAAGTTAAAAGTTCGTCTTTAGTTCATGTCTTTCCTCCCATTCGAAAACAAATTAAAAGTTGTTAAGTTTTCGTCCACTAACCCCTCTTTATATGCTTCACAAGAAAAACAACAAGAACAACTGTGCACACGATGAGATCGATTCGTCGTCGGCGGCCAAGATGACGATGCAGCAAGTCCACCAAATAACCTTCAACCTTTTCAAGTATAAACAATAAAAATGTTTTATATTCTGCAGCCGAAAACTGATCTTTAAATCTATGAAGCTCACTCTAATAGCACAGCCAGGAAACGGATACGTTATTCAACCTTAGGCTTGCGGTTCCGTCCACAAGAACCGCAATAGAATATCCTAGGTAGAATACTCGTATGTAGATGGCAAAGTTTATCTTCTTAGAGTGTAAACATGACCGGAAACTTTTCTCATGGTTGGAGAATTGAGTGTCTGTGTGTATATTTCGAGTTCGAACAGGATATTGTGTATGCCCGCTCTGTCCTGGTGGAATGTACACACTTGAGTTTACTCCGTATGGCATATTGACAAAGCATTGTCGCACAATGCATTTGGGGGATAACTCAGTAAATTACATTGGATTTTTGTGAATATTTTCCAATATAACCTTATTCGTATGTATGTACATAATCGAAACTTTTATTTGATTTTATCTACCCATGAGCTGGCGAGTTTACCTACGAAAATCTGGTGGTCAGAACTCAGCAGGCTTAGTGTTATCGGCGTTCTTGATCAAAGGATTTTCAATGGAAAACCACACTGGAAAACTTTTATTTTATCAGGAATTACAGAGCACCCAGTGGTAAGGAGCAGCGGCTAGTCGATATGAAGTTGCTCAGAATCGAGAGGAGAAGTACTGCTGTAGGAACATTTGAATTTGAAAGTTGGAAATTCCAATTGGCGACGGTGATATGCTAACATAAAATGAATTCCAACGAAAGAAGTACAAGTACATACATAGATATCCATCTATTAAAAGATATTCTCTCTGATTTTAACATCATTATGCTACTAAGGAAATAAGATTTAACAAATAATATAATTTTGTTGAAGAAACACAGCAGTTGATTCCACTTGAATATACTCTTTCTTAGCGTATGCTTTGAGGTGCTCTGTCTAGAAAGGTGCACTTATGTATCTGCCTTGCACATGCCAACTCGAGAACCAAGATTCCGGATATTCATAAAGTGAGTTGTGACATTTTCCCAGACAGAGTTCATTTGCCGCGCCGCTCAACCTGAACTCTTTGTGAAGGCGACTGATGTGTTTTAAGTACCCTATAGCAATGTGACAATGTGACTGTGACAGTGAGTGGCAAGCGAGCAAGCATTCTGAGACATTTTTGAATGGGAGTCTCAAGGAACGAAAAACTTTGCCTAGAAAATAATGAAGATGTTGGCTTCACGTAAGCTCGCTCACTCCTTTCGCTGAAAGAAAAAAATAAAGTTTGTGTTAAAGTTCTGCAAACTTACAGTATCATCGACTTGAATATGTATTTGTATCCATATACTAGAAGATCCGATAATCCTTCCAGACGGTGTATTGCACCTCAATAAGTATGTGTTTGTATGAATGTATGTTCTGGATACGATTTCGTAACTTTATCACTAAGAGGGAAACTATTTTTACTGCGCGTTTTTCAAATTTGATTTTTTTCCTTTTTGTATTTTAATATTTTTACTACATGCAAATGCAATTTGCGTTTATCACGGCACAGAGCACTAAGAAAAAGAACTACGGCACATGGCTTTCGACAGCTAATAAACGTAAAGAAAATTTTTCATGGATTTTATGAAAACAACAACAAGAGGAGAGTAAGAATATAACTTGATTGTGGGGTAGGAAATATTCGCGACACACAAGCGCCACTCTTCTCGTACTATATGCTCGCTCCTATGACTACGGCTAGTAGAGGAGCAATTTTTGTTTTAGTTTCAAGTCACGTTCAATTGTAACGGCCTAAATGAAAAGGGGTTAAAATACAACTATCACTTTGCGCCCAACTCCCTTCTTCCTATATTTACAACTGACCGAATGATAACATTTAATTCTATTTTCAAATCAATTGAATAATTTATTCATTGTAAATATTTAGTACATATTTTTTTATTTTTATTTTTTTTTTTTAAAGAAGACCAACCGAGTCCTACCACAAACAACACTGCTCCGCGTAAAAGTCACTTCAACACTGGCGAACAACCCTCACGCACTTTATGGCTCCAACTTCGTGAGCCAATTCAGACGGATACACTGTCATCAGCATCGACGATTTTGCCCGATTCGACTCAAGTCCAAGAGATTTGCTGCTGCTAGTGGGTGGTAAGAGTGGTAAGTTCAGTCTATTGCCGTTCCGTTAAAGAAATTCACCTCACACACGTTTTCTCGGAAAAAAAATTATGCTTTCCGTTACCGTAGACAACACAAACCTCCAACAGTACGAACTCTCCGATGGAGAATGAACCTCGATGTTTTACCATGAAAATGTATTCCACTTAATTAGCTAGCAACAGTATTTTGAGTGAAAATCGAATGCGCAACTCACCAGCGATTCATCTGGCAACATGTTGCAGATGCGTTTGTGTACAAATTTCTATTAAATGAGTGCAACATTTTCCCTTTTTATTCTATACATACTCGTATGTATGTGTTTGTCAGTAATTACTGACCTCACACACCTTTCATATAAATTTGGATTTGGATTGCACTCGAAGTGCAATGGAATTTAAGATACTGAGTGATTTTTTTTACTTCTATTCTATAAGGTAGAATTTTGGTCAGTTACGAATTACGATTGCCTTACTTTTGGATTAATGCAACAGAAACTGATATTTAAATTTAATTTATATTTACACTTATCCCATCGTCCAGGGAAACTGAAAAAAAAAAGTCTTTCCACCGTGGAGGTGTTGAGTCATATCTCCGAAGCTCTAAACCTTTCTCTGAGGTAATGCGATTAGTGATGCACTGAATACGCAGGAGTGGTCAATCTTGTTATCGCCTAAGAGTTTGTTTGGTCTAGTTTTGGGCTTAATGGAAGGTATTTATATCAACTTAAATATTAAATGGAAGTTCTGGCCTTTGAAGATATCGACTTTAGGGTTTTCAAGAATTTGTATAAATTGGAATAATAATAAAAATATGTAAATATTTTTTTTTTTTTTATTTAAATTTCAACTAGCCACCGCCATAGTTTCGAATTCTATTAGTGTGTTAATAGCGCTCTTAAACCCGAAAGGAAATAGTTATTAGATCTTTCATGGGCCAGTTTGAAATAAATTACAAAAAGCTTACCCTTGTTACAAAGATCATCCTCCATCTCTAAAAGAGGAACACAAGTCGATTTGCCTCTAAATAGATTTTAAAAATGCACATTCGCTGGATGGGCCAAACCTACAATTAAGCGTTAGCCCCTTGTCTACATTCAGTTTTTGTGTGTTCAACCGTACAGGTAGCCTACTACAGAAATAAATCATGAATCGGTATAAGAAAGTATCTTTAACCACTGATCCTTGCTATGAAGAATGAAACAGTCTATATTCTTATCACCGCTTCGGTACTTAATTGAAAATCAAACCCTAGCAAGAGAATGGGTGGACTGGACACTGCGTACACAAAACAAGTTTACAGAACTCAGCTCTAAATAGTGCAGTACAAGGGGCACCGAGTCTATATTGAAAGTTTGTTGTTTTCGATTTTGGTCATAAACGCCGGCCAGATGGCTTATTGGTCGTCGGTTCGGTTAGCTGACCGGATGACTGGTCGGTGGTAAGTTTGGTTTGAAATAAACCGAACTGCTCCTATCTCCCAATTTGATTTATTGCTTTATCTGCGATGATACTTTATGCCTCAGCAAAGCCATGAGCATTCATGCCAGATAATGGCTGCTGGGGGCTTGTGTGTTGGGTGTAAAATTTGCAAACCCATGGGAAACTAAAACTTTTCCATATCCAGCCTGCACACAACCAAGTCCGAGTGTGGGATTCTCGGTCTTCCTAATTGCAAACAAATTAATGGAAATTGTCTTATGAAATCGAGAGGAGAAATGATTTCGGCTATTAACGCAAATAACCCACAATAAACCGCTGTAAATTGTTGGAAGTTTACGAGACTTTACCATTCCCATTTGCCTTGCTTCCTTTGCACGCCTGTATTGAAAAGGTCAAGCACCATCGAACCCACTCGCAGAAAATCGTGAATCTTAATCTGTAATGGGATTGGTTACCATTGTTAGCAAGTTAACATGCAATCACGATCGTCATCATCATCATCTGCATGAGTGGTCGCCGTCGTTGCTTACCACTGATAGATAGATTTACGATGGTTAATGATGAGTTTTGACACATCCCACCTCATTTGGGAGTTCGTTTTCTGTAAAGGCCACTCGAGAAATCCCGCTTAACAATAAAAACAATACTTTACTTTTGAACTAAAGATTTCAGAACAATCGGTTATCTTAACCCATTTCTCGATTAACAATATGAGCGAAAGGATGAGGTAAGATTGCCTTTTTTTTTTTTTTTCTTGTTCGTGTGTCGAGAGAGGTTTTGCTTTGACCTGTCATATCAGGGGGCTATTTTTTGTTGTCTTTCTTACAACAACTTGAACCAAATCCAACTTGTAGGTATGTATGTAAGGAATTCCTCTCAATGAGTACAGCAACAACGGCAGCGAAGCTAAATCAATTCAGGATAAAACAAAAGGGTTTTCACTTTATTATGTTACCGATGGAAGTGTTGCAAAGGAACAAACAAAAAAAAAAAAAGCCGAGAGAAAAAGGGGAATTGAAACTAGAAGGACTAAGTGAAGAGGAGACCGACGTTGAAACAATGAAAGTAAGTTTGGGGAAAAAAAAGTCATCCTTTTTTTCTAAAAAAAGAACACGGAATTGGAACATTGTGATTGCTTCGAAGAAAGTAGAAAAAAAAAATTATCCTGTGAAGTGAATGAATACTTTTGTGAGTAAATCTTCTTTGCCATGACAATCGTTAGGTTAACTAGCACTATCGACGTTTTACTTAAAAGAAAGTTACATAGTTGTTTGAGGTGAAATGGAACTTACTATTACGCAATGTTAGAGAAGTGAGACTGTGCTTATTATCTTAACATATGAAGGTATAATTCATGATTAAACTGTGAGCGACACGTAAAAAATTACATGCCAGTCACATTATATCGGAATAACATTAACAGAAGCCGATTGTTTGTCGTCTATCTGTCAGTACGTTTCCTTGCTCTAAAAATACGCGAAGACTTCTGCACGAAATTAAACGGAGTTCGCAGTTGCAAACTCAGAGCCACTTAAGACTTGGTATGTGTCTTATTGTGACTTGCTACATTGAAGCTTAAATGTAAACATAACTAAAAATGTATAGAAATAAGTTCAACCAGATATTGATTCGTTAAATTAAAGCCTCAAATATCTACATACATATGTAGAATTATGCTTTCAAATAAAATGGATTTGAATTTTAAAAAGACAAAGGTAAAGAATTAATTATTTTTTGTTTTTTTATATAAGGCGCTTATGCTATGTCAAAAGTGAATTGCTTGCATTAATGACTATAAGAAATAACGGTCCATTTGTTTTGTAGGGAAATTTTGAAATGTTGTGCCAGAAGCTAACTTATTTGTAACAAAAAGAACCCTTGCTTAGAAATGCAAAAACAGCTAACGCATAATAGGTAATAGACACCATAATACATACTATAAAAAAAATACGGATATGAAATCTCTTGTATATATGTACATACCTATTTGCAACCTTTTTCAGCCATTCGTATAGTCACCACGTTCACGTACCGGATCATAGCTATTTTAGCTATTTGAATAACTGCCCTCAAACCTCCCTAGTCTCAGTTAGCATAAGGTCCGATATGGTACGCGATAAAATTATTCTTCTCAAGGATGACTTTTCTCCCGGCCCCGATGGTTTGCCCGCCATATTTCTTAAGAAATGTGCTAATGCACTGTATCAACCACTAACAACTTTATTTCGTCTCTCGCTCTCACAAGCCGTTTTTCCAAACTTATGGAAGGACTCATTTATTTTCCCTATCCATAAAAAAGGGAGCAAAAATGAAATATCTAACTACCGACCCATAGCTAAACTCTCATCGATCCCTAAACTCTTTGAAAGCATTAGCATTATATACGACTCATTATATTTTCACTATCAAATCTATTTTTTCTCCCCATCAGCACGGTTTCTTAAAAGGTAGATCCACTACGACTAACCTAACCGAATTTGTCTCAAAAACACTACAGGCACTGGAGGCAGGTAAGGAAGTTGACGTCATTACCACCGACTTCAGTAAAGCGTTTGATAAAATATGTCACCCCACTATTTACTTCAAACTTGAAGCCATTGGCTTTCCACCATCTTTTGTCTCATGGCTGAAATCTTACCTTGAGAATCGCCAGTACAGAGTTCTATTTAGATTTTCAGTCTCCGATTCCATTATCGCAACCTCAGGCGTCCCACAAGGAAGTCATCTTGGTCCATTGATTTTCGTTTTAACTACAAATGATGTTGGGCAAATCATTAAAAACTCTGATCTGTTTATTTACGCGGACGACATGAAAATAGTTAAGGTTATATCCACCCCGAAGGACTCTCTATCTTTTCAAAAAGACCTGAACTCTTTCTACACTTGGTGCGTCAATAACTTCTTAGAACTTAACCTATTTTTTTCTTCATGATTCCATTCCCTCAGTCTCCTTTATACGTGATTTGGGTATTATCTGTGATAGGGAACTTAACTTTCGCTCCCACATTGACCACATTATACTTAAGGCCAATTCTTCTCTTGGTTTCATAAAACGCTGGTCTAAAGAATTCTCTAACCCTTATGTTACAAAGTCGCTTTACATCACCTTTGTCAGACCCCTCCTTGAGTACGCAAGCCAAGTTTGGTCTCCATTTCATGTCACCCATTCCCTTAGAATTGAAGCTGTGCAGCGCAGGTTTTTACGTTTTGCCTTACGAGGTCTCCCATGGGTCGACAATTATAACCTACCCCCCTAGGAAGATCGGTTAAAATTGATTAACCTTATAACACTTGTTAGACGTCGCCGATATTCTGTTCATCCATCAGATATTAACCGGTACGATCGATTCCCCCGCATTACTGGAAATGAATTCGCTTCAAACAAATCCACGCAACCTCAGGTCTCTTCCTCTCTTTCGTCTCGCTCTCCACCGCACTAATTACGGCCTTTTTGAACCACTCTCCAGAATGCTGCGATTAGCCAATAATGCCCAGAACCTCCTCGACTTTCATTACAGCATATCCTCTCTTAGAAATTCACTCTCTTCCTCCTAACCTCCCCCTCAAAACTAATCTGTTTTAGTTTGTTAAATGTTTGGTTTTAGTTTGTTAAATTATAATTAATAATATTAGGTTTAGTTAGAATTAATAAGTTCTGTTAGAATTAAGTTACAGCTTGTACTAAGCTCAATAAATAAATAAAGCTCCAATACATATGCATATACATATGTACTTTAAAGGTGCCAATAGATTCGACGACCCAAAGGATCAAATCGATCCCCAATGCCATGATAATTGGATAAGTGCCGCTCAAGATCATCAAAGCTCCAGGTGCAGCTCATAGCAAAAGCTATTGTCAGCAGAGAGTCCATCACCATCCACCACCTTGTGTGGCCACCCCTTTTTACACTACACACCACATATCGGCCACAATCTGCCAGTACTACAAATGTTCTAGTCATTAGCATTGGCTTTATCAACAGTACCTATGTTTCATCCACACCATGGCGCTTGGCCGAGTCACACACGCCAATAAAAATGATCATCGCAAAATCTTTCCTGTGAACAGCTATTACCCTATACTCAGACAGATAGAGACACAATCCATATCGGAATTGGATTCCTCTTCTTATCCTGAGTTCAGAAATGCAAAATTTTCAAATTTTATGCTATTTTTCTGCACGTACATCTTGAGAAACAATATTATTTTCCCATTTTAAATGAAAAACGTGAAACATTTCATTAATATTTCAGAACATTTCAGAAACATTTTAGAAACAAATAAATATTTCAGAAACATTTCTGAAATGTAAATAAATCTTACCTTCTTTGAGAATGGCTCGAATATCATACCCCAAACCTATTGGATGATCCTCTCCAATAACCCATTTTGGATCCAATTAAATATTTGTGCGTAAAATTGCAGAAAACTTTACTAGAAAACCCTTTTTCGACTCTAAGGGCCTTAGCCACAATGAATGAATCAATTACTTAAAAAAAAGACGTCGATTTAAATATTTATACAAAATAAGGTCTAAATTATAAAAAGCAAAAAACCTCTACATTTCCATTCAATCTACTACCTACACGACCGAGTTCCGAAGACAATCTAGCTGCTGGAATACTTTTGGATTCCGGGGATGTGTTTCCCTGCCCCGCTCCACTTGCTTAATATTATTTCTAAATGGCTCAACAAATTTTAACCGATAAGTATTTTTTTTTAATTCTATCAATCCGTTTCCTTTTCTAGCGGGCATAAACAGTCTAGCGGCTAGCGAATTTCTTTAAACATGGTTTTCTTTTTTTCTCTCTTTAAAATAATACGTGGGTAGTGTATTCGGTCATTGAATGAGAGGTTTGGTGATCAATTCCCGACCAAGTCCATTCAATTTTCACAGTATTAAAAATTAAATAATTCGCTCAGAAAGCACTTCGTGTATTTCAACATGAACGCGAAAAAAATACTGTGAATTCAAACGAATGCAAAAATCACACACAACTCTCTCCCCAATCGAATTGGATACCACCCATGGAGAATAAAGATTGAAACCTAATATCACCTGAGTTTCAAATACCACTACACCAACTCTTTCCTATTCTTTCTTCTCTCTTCCAAATTAACTAACGCCCGTGCCCTGTTAAGCAGTATAAGGGTATTCATATCCCCTTTGGCATGTGCAGATTATAAAAAAAAAAAAAAAAAAAAAAATACTATATACCTACTGGCACTGATAATAAAGTTACAGATAATAAAGTAACTATATTATCTATCATTTTGAAAAGTGTTGAAAATATACCTAAGCTGTATATTTAATTTGGTCCAGAGTGTATAAATTTCCTATACGTGGACCATATAGCAAATCTAGTTCTCTCGAGGGTTAGCGCGAATAAAAACTGCATCTGTGCATCTGTTAAGTGTCACTAGTGTGGTAGCTTCAGTGTTGCCAGACTGTGCAGATACTCTGTGTGTTATGATTCTTTAGAGAAAATTCTATAACGTTATTTATAAGGAAGTCCTAAAAACCAACTTTGTATAGTCTGTCATAAACAAGATACGCAGATTGGAGAAAGCCAGTGTGTAAAGATTATTTAATTTTTTTATCTGTTTTATTGAAAGAATTAGCTTTGTAAAAAAAAAACTTATATATATAAATAGTTTATACTTCTATGGCTTTATATACATATGTAAATATATCCATAATTAAATTTATATTTATTACATAGCACTTAACAAAGATTCCAATGATACAGTGCGAAATCATAAGTGTTTGAAGCAAAAATTTTAAAAATCTGCGTGAGGATATTTATCAATATCCATAATTAAGGAATCCGCATATGTACGTTAATGCAAAAATAATTACAATCAGATAATTGGACGCGTAATCAGTGTTGCCGCAAGAGTTTGGAAAAAAGTATCTCCGCAGACAGAAGAAAAGTATCAAAAGGTATCATAATAGGAATTATGAGTAAAACTTCGATTATTATTATTTTGTTAATATTAAAAAAATGAAGACAAGCTATAATGCCTAAAATAACATGAATATTCTCAAGTCTTTTACAAAAAAAAAATATCCATCCAAACAGGCGCCAAGTCGACTACAAGAATATTTTAATAAATTATCAATAAAATGACGGAAAAATAACTCACAGTTCAGTGAATAAGAGTATTGCCTGGCATATTATAGTATTTTGTTGTCCGAATTAAAAAGTATCAAAATAGGCATTTTACAGAAATCGAAGCATCACGGGCAAATTAAGATTGAAAAGTATCACTTTTGATACTTAAGTATCATTGTGGCAACACTGCGCGTAATATCGTCTGTCTCTGAATGAGTGAATGATAGCTCCTCTTTACAAGGCTAAAAAATAAACCTAGACCCCATTCTGTCGCATCTGCAATCGTCGGGCAATTTATTATATAAGCGGGGGCCGATCACTGAATAAAAATGGCAAAAGTGTGATGCATAAATACATGGAAAACTTACAAAAAGTTGGCTGATGGATCTCAAAGAGTCGGTTACGTGAAGTCTTACATGATTATTGTAAGTAGTAATCTTCCTGTGTAATTGATAGTAATTGATTTAATTTATATGAATTACTGCCACCACAACAACATGAACCCTGTCAAAATTAAAGCGACTTTGACGAATCTTTTGCTATTCTTTTGTCCAAAATTCTACAAAATAACAAAAAACTAAAAATACTACGAATTTGTGCTCAAACCTTTTAAATGAGAACCGACATCACTTTGCAAATAACAATATTAACGATTCATGCACAAAATGTGGTACACCGTCTTAGTACAGTGCAGACTTTCTATCCGATTGCCGATTGGTCTCGAAGGATTTGTTAGTTGGGAAGTGGATTTTGCATAGAGCGGTCGTAAAATGAAAATTATTTCTAGAAGTATTATTATACAGCATACAGCGGGGGAGAAGAACCAAGAAGAGAAACCGCGAATATTGGATGTATCCCATCAACAGTGACAGATTATTGCGTGGAAAATTTTAAACGATGCATCCAAATTACTGGATTATTCGAATTATTGCGGGACATTTTTTCACTTCCTCTATCGATTTTACGATGAATGTTTCAACGATTACGATGCAGGAAAACTTGGCAGAGCCATCACGAAAAATACGACCATTCAGCGTTGGATTTCGGAGCAAAATGAACTATCGGCCAACTAAAGAATCTGTAGTCGAAGTTCCATTCTTATTTAGCAGTTGGCCGATATTTGGCTGATACCTTAGTTTGAATGCAATCGGGTTGACCTTCAAACCTCTGAAAAATCTCGGAATGGGTCCTGAAATAAGTCCCTGCTAAAACAAAAGGGTCCCATATAAAATTGAAGAACTAAATTTAACGATACAAGTAATATTTTTCTTATTTTCATGTAATTCACTTGATAATAAACAAGTTAAACTTATACAAGTAAGAAGTCTAAACAAATCCGGTAAGTCTGCAATTAAGTGTAAGTACGCCTTGCTGTGAGATACCATCGCACGTAATCTTTTAGGCTAGGCGCGCACATGCGATTTTAATTGCGCGACTTTTAGTCGCACAAAATGAAACACACTCTTTGCAATATGAATGCGCGCACAGAGCTTATGGTTATTGCAGCGATTATTATTCCTCGATTTGTTACATTTTTTCAGCGACGCGATAGTCTTCAAAATAAATGAATCATATGAATTTAAAGGAGTTAGCACGCACTGGCAATTTAAGTCGCCGCGATCAAAAACAAGGGGGTCGCAATAATACAAAACAGTGCGCGGACTGGCGATTTTCTATTGCTCTACTGTTCAGTGGCGCAGAATGGAACACATGGCTCCTAATACAAACGCGCGTATTTGCGACTAAATAATCGCAGGTACTAGAAAAATGCAGCATGTCACATATTTTCTTGCGATTTACAGTCGCGGCGATTCTTTAATCGCAAGTGCGCGCACTCGTATTATGAACTATGTGACCTATAATTTGCGACTAAAAAATCGTGGCGTTTACTGTCGCTGGTGCGCGTATTGCCATTTCCTACAGCGACTACGATTTTTTAATCACTCCGACAGAAAATCGCATGTGCGCGCCTAGCCTTAATGATGCAATTTCACCAACGCGTCGAAGGAATGTGCCTGAGAAATTGGACGTACAAATTGATTACATGCTCGAAATAATTTGATTTTGATGTAAATCACTTTTGTTTCTTTTTATTTTATTTTTGACAGTTCCAAATTCCTTACCCTTGAACTTGTATTAAATCATCCTTCACATGATGTGTAACTAGAGACAATGATTGATGAAATCAGTTGCAAAGAAAAGCGTGTAGTTACAGAAAAAAATGAAAAGTTTTGGTACAAAAATAATCTGTTCTTCTGTTAGTATGACATTTAAATCATTACATTTGATTCTTTTAAAATAAATTTTAACACGTATTATGTGGACTAGGTCTAGAAGTCTTCCAGAATACTAAAGTTTACTTCTTCAGGCTTTAACTGATGTTGTTGCAAAGTGGCCTGTAACATTTAAGGCGATTTTTATGAATAAGTTCATAGTAGTGCATCGTAGCGAACAATTTTGACAGACGCTAATGCCATAATGTTGGTTTGGAAGCAATAGTAGGTCTTTGCCAGCTGTGGAGATTTTTTTTCCCCTATTTTGGGAAGCTGAGGAAAATGAACAATCAACTTACAATCAATTTTGCACTGATATCGGCCGAACTTTGGATTCCTTTAATATATTCCGCATTTCTAGTGCTTATTTTTCGCGAATGACATATTTTTCAGGGTGTCATATAATATCACAATTTTGACAATAACACAATTACGTGTTGAAATTTCCTTTGAAAACATCGCCGACTGAATTATGACACTTTGGCAGAAAGGAATACACTCGTGCTACGCCCAATTCATTCGATTACGCGTTTTCTAAAGAACACATTTTTATATATTGATCTAAAATGGGAAAAAAGCAGTAAAGGACTAAAAAAAACATTTAAAAAAGAATTCCTCAAAAAGGAGAAACTTAAAAAAAAGGCACACTTTTAGATTTTATTAATGTGGTGATGGTCTATGATTATGGGCCTTTATATTTCCAAAAACGAGAACGGAGTTCAATGGCCAGGGTTATCGGGAAAAAGTCGGTGATTATTTCTTCGGAAATGTGGTCGATATGTGGTTTCAGCACTGCGGCCATACTGTGGCAGAGAGTTGGAATCATTTAGGAATCACAGTGTTAACTTTCAAAAAAACTTCACTGAAATCACAGAAGAAAACGAATTATTAATCAGTGACTTTAAAATGAATGGTGATTTCTGCACTTGGCTGTCGACTTGAATTGTAGAAACAACAATTTGCATTTAAGAAGAAAAAACGTTCGCCTCCACGAGTCATAAGACTTAAGCTATCGTTTTCACAATCCAATTGCATGGTTGTTGTCCAAATTACTGCCTCATTGTTATACCGATTTTTGCTTCGTTTGTGAGTTAACAATATTTTTTTACATGTTTATGATTAGTGTGTGTTTCAACCGAATTATAAATTGTGCTTACTGGGAGGAAAATTTATTGGATGTGGCTGGGATTGGACATGGAAACCCTAACACTGCGACTGGATGCATTACCATAACACCATAGCCATTGAAAATGATTCTCAAGTACAGTAGAACCCCGTTTATCCGAGGTAATGTGGGGAAGGGGTGCCTCGGATAATCGAAAATTCGGATAACACGGAAGACATAAAGGATTTAAAAAATTTCAATTATTTTCTACGTATTTTGAAAGGTGAAATCAAATTTAGTCGTAGAGGTATACAAAATAGGAAATGTATTGACATAGTCTAATATTTGGTATACAAAACATGGCTGAATATAAAGTGCAGGTCACTGATGAGGTTTAAGAAAATCTGTAATTGACCTCTGCCTCAAATTGCTTATTCGCTTTTTAGCTGCAATATCTCGCCATCGCTTGATTAAGAGGAGATCAACCTCTTCAGTAGCCCGGATAACGCGGAGGGCCGGATAATCGAAGGCCGGATAACCGGGGTTCTACTGTAAATCTACAACACATTGTAATTTCTACAGCTCCTGCTGTAGTCACTACAGTAAATGGCTGTAGATTACACACAATTTTGATATAGATTTCACAAATTCATAACTGTAGATTTAACAGACAAAATTAACACGGTGGTTGTTTTAACAACTTTATTGTAAAAATGATTGCATTCGCTGTAAAATCTACAACAAATTGTTAACTTAAACAGATTCATCGTCACATACACAAATCTACAGTAAAATCTCCTGTCTTAAATTGTAAAATTTACAGCGCATATTTTTTTGAGTGTATTTAAAGTTATTAGTGTACGCTGATAAATCGCGAGACCTTCGAAAAAGAAAGTGCTAAGGTAACTTTGAGAGTGGCTCAAAATTAAAAGGCATATAGCCACGTGCCCAAAGCTGTGTTAAAATTTCAACGCCATGCACTAAAGTAGACCTCGGAGACCATAATAATACGTAATTTGTAGCGGTGAGAACTTTATTTTTGCGATAAATTGTGATTTTTTTTAACAGGAACGGAAACTCATACCTGCACATGTACATATTTAAATTGTTTAGAAAATAGACACTACAACTATAAGTACTATAAAAATTGTCAGTGTTCGATGTACAGTCAAATATGTTTCAGAAGCTGTAAGACTTGGGAGGATTGGCTAGCTAAGTAAATGTAATTGAAAATGTTATAACTATTTTTATAAACGACATACCTTCTGTTTCTTACATAAAACAAGATCTTAAGAACTCCAAACGTAGAGAGAATTTTAGCTTTGCGTCACATTCAACATCTTTGACAGGCAGATCCAAATTATCGAAACTTAGAACAAACTGTCAACCGCATTTTGCTAGCCAAAACAAAACGTTGGTACAACGTAAAAATTACAGTAGATATACTTCCTGCAACTGTATTTAGAAAAGAAATCCTCACGAGATTGGTGTATTGTTTTACTTCCGTTGGCAAGGACAATCGATAATATGTAATCATAGACTTTCCTTTAGCGACGTACCACTATGCCATCAAGTTATTTATTTTAATGAAGTAGAACTACAGCTTTTGATTTGATATAAAATTCTCACGTCCATAACTGAGTGCTCTCACGGTAAAAATAATCACATGTTTATAAGTCAAAACTTCTGATTACACCCTATTGTCATCGCTTACAATCCCTAAAATACTACTTATGCTCACCTGCCTATTAAAGTCGATAATACCCTTGAAAACGATTCCAAAAATTATCAACGTCAATAGACTTTTACAGAGAACCAACCAGCAAAAGACCCTGTAATTTATGGAAATTTATAGTCAAATCATGTGTTCCGTTTTCATAGGCAACTTTTCTTTCAACTAATGACTCCATTTCCCCGCCATTCCACCCGAAATTGACATTACACCACCCTATTGTTGTTACACCGAAAAAATTAAGTAACATAAAATATGTGTTCCTTACGAGCAGAAAAATTCACTTTTCAATTTGCATAATATAATCGTATGGCATACGCAGGGAAAAAAAAAAAGAACCCCTGCTCCTTCGGAACAGTTATAAAAAATTCACACCTCGATTACCTCAGTGACATATTTAACTAATGCAGAGATGAGGCTAAAAAAGAAAACCGCTCTCGTTGGCGGGAAAAATAGGCGGGTGGATCGTTTTCAAATCCAAAATTGAGTTAAATTTCCCACCTAATATCAATAAAAATGTTAAATTTATAAAGCGAAGGCGTCAGCAAAGGTTGCGGCAGCATGCCCGAAGAGTACTGTGTCTTTCTCAGGAGGACTGTTTTCATGGGCTCGTGCATCGTAAAAGAATATCATAATCATCTCGTAATATTTTATGACACATGTAATTTCACAAGCGGTGCGTGTATGTTGCTTTCTTATGAAAACCTTTTCCATTCCACTCTATCATGTTGTGGGTGGCTGGATGTACGGCTTTTTTTTTTGTTTCTGGCAAGCCTACAAGGACCAAGTCAGCATACGTTCGTTTTGCTCGTTTGTTTTCTTCGTTTTTGTCATAGCAAACGCAATCAGTCATAATCATACTCATCATCATCAAGTTCATCATGTGAAACCTTCTACGTGAAAAAAGAAATAATGATTGCATAAGAAATGGGCCTGTTTTTGCCTCGTATAGGAGAGGACACTATCAACAAGGACGCTGGCTGGGATCTTGCAAATTTCCGTTAACGGGCACACACTCAACATGCATACACTTTACGATGTCTAGTTAGCTTAGAGCCATCAAGAAATTGGCAAATATTTGAGGAAATTATTAAATTTTCTCTCTCAAGTTCGTATAACAAACATATAAACGGTTTAAAAAGGATACTCATGGCTCCTTGTGCTGCTGCTTCTGCTGCGTCTTTCGTGTTGAGCCGAGGATATATCGCATAAGGAGCTACAAGTGTATGTTCGTCATAAATAGCTGACCCACTATAGTCTGGAGCTGCACTGGTAACACACTGGCATTCAAATGTAGGTAGACACTGGCATGTCTATCAGAAGCATTTGATAAATTTTGTAACTACCTACATACATATGTATATCATACCAAATGTTTCAATGCACTGTTGTATTAGACATAGATCCCTAGATCCTTCTATTACTAATTAGTCGTAACTTTCCTGTTAGACTGACTCCAGTGACCGATTGGTTTTCCATTTCGAGTACCGCCTTTATCTGTTAGCTTGGACATACATATCTGACGAACTCCCAGTCGTTTTTTGTGTGACCTATATACGGAAGTACCAAAAATCTCAAAAAGGGCTGATACGTGGTTTGGGCCACTATACCCAAGTGAAACACTTAGGCGGTTCGTTGGTCATATCGGATGAGCATCCGGTTAATAGATGGAAGGAGGATCTTGCTCTGGTTTTGATGTAGTTGACGTAGGAAGTATATAAGCAATACGTACCGCAATCAGGTAATGATGTTCGTGGAAAAAAGTGTCTGAATTCGCATCACTAGCCCCCAGCAAGGATCATTACCGTAATGAAACGCCTACTGCATCGGCTAGCACCTACTAGTTCCAGTTACAGTAGAACCCCGGTTATCCGGCCTTCGATTATCCGGGCCTCCGCGTTATCCGGGCTACTGAATGGGTTCGGATAATACGGAAAAATTCGGATAAAATGGAAGGAGACGAATAAATTTGATTTCACCTTTCAAAATACGTAGAAAATAATTGAAATTTTTTAAATCCTTTATGTCTTCCGTGTTATCCGAATTTTCGATTATCCGAGGCACCCCTTCCCCACATTACCTCGGATAAACGGGGTTCTACTGTATTGGGAAACCAAACATTTTCCAGATAAGTGGAAGAACGGAATGATCGTTAAGCTTCCTAAACAGGTAACTTAATGCAGTGAGAAAACGAACTAAGTGAGATTATGGAGCGAATCGAAAAACACCTAGGACACCTGCTGTTCACCGTTTACGTAAAAGCATCCAATAGCGTAAATTGGGAATTTATTTTTACTTTCTAGAATTCGTTCATACAACGTGTATGGTCACGCCTACTTTTTAAGAATATTTATTTAGAAAAAAACGGTGGTGCAGTCATTCATGATCATCATTGACGCTCGCTTCCAAGTAGCGGTAGTCAAATAATAGTAAGAAAATAAAGGACCTTTTTCACACACCTTTTTCTCATGAATTTAGTTTCTTTGCCGCGAATCGTAATGGGTATCGGCACTAATCGGCTATTTTGCAAAATTAGAGGCTTTACTACTCTATTAAGTAGGCTACACACTATCATTTTTGAACTGACATTCCTGGACTGTCATTTCTCATCATTTCATTCCATGCTATACACTACCATTCCAGGTTTGTCATTTTTTCGTAGGTTTTCTCCTTTTTTTTTGTTCATTGTTCGGTTTGTCTTCTTTGGGCGCAGACGGATATTTTTTTTTTTTGAAAAATGAATGATAAAGAAATTGCGTGTGTGAGTATTATTATTGCACTAACAACAAAAAACAACCATAAATCGGAAAAGTGTGTGAAAAAGTGGATTGATAATAGGCAAATTTGTACGCACTGTAATCTAATTCGAAAGATCCGGGACACAAAAGCCTGGACTATCAAATCATTCAGCATTCTTCGTCATTCCAGCAAAATCCACGAAAAATTTCAACCCTCATCATTCTCGCCATCAGTTCCATCCTAATTTATCATTTCTACCTACACACTGTCATTTTTCCATCAGTCCAGCAAGACTGTCAGTTCAAAACTGATAGTGTGTAGGCTACTTTATACAAAGGTGCACTCCAGGCAAAAGATAGAACCCGCTGATTAAAATACTTTAAAAATATACTTAACTACTGCGGGATGCATATCTCGCGAGATGTGTTGCAGATTTGAATTTTTTTATGTTTATGCCAGCTTTTGAGGCATTCTGCCCGTTTGTGGGTCAAACACAAATATTGTTTGTATGGATAAATGTATTGACAAACGATGTAGACTGGAGAGCGTGATCAATATGTACATTATGTATGTACATATGTGGCTTGGGAGTATCTCCCGAACAAGACGGAGCGCGCTGACAGAAGTTAGATTGCTGGCTATAATCTTGGGGGAAAACATTTAAGTTGTGGTAAATTTGTTTTCTGATTTTGACGTTAGACTCTAACACTATATATACAAATAACCACACTGATAGTATACTGTAGAGAAGTGGCTTTCATTGTTAGAGTGGACCCCAGAAAAAGCCTAAATAACTCCACTTTGCAATTCACTAGAATGAGGAGGCTCATAAGATTACAGATTCCGAATATTCCTACATAGGCTTTATAGCGTTCGTAGCTTTCGAATAAGTTAGACCTGAAGCTATTGTTTGCCGAACTCTTACTTAGGCCTTGACTTGCTTAGGCCTCGACTTACAAAGAAGAATACAATGCCACTGATTATATCGCTTACTATATTCACTTGTTATCACAAGACGAGTGGATGTTCAAGGAATATCCAACTTCTACGAAGCCTATAGTAAAGAGATCCTTCCTGAAGATCGGATAAATTTTAAGGATAGATTATACTACGCTTATATGTACACATGTTGCATGCGACAGATGTGTTAAACCTACATATGGGCTCTGTTTAGCGCCTGAGTTTCGATTCGATTACACTTTTCATACAAATAGCTGAGTTTGTAATGGATAATGATACAACAGTCCCAACAGAATTTAGTTTTGTGGTCAAATTCAGAAATGCTAATCGTAAGAATTAGTTCGCGTTCTTTAGGAGTATAGCCATCCATGTCTTGTTGACGTGTATTCTGTATCTGTTTACTTCACAAATGCCAAGATAGAATTGACATTTGCCGCCATTTACAAAAATTATAACATCTTCGGATTGGATGATGACTTTTGAGCAACTTTGTACAAAGAGTATAGAGGATAAGGGAAGCAGTACGATGTAGCCTAAATGGTAAAGACATTATTTAACATATCAAAAGAAATTGAAATCGTATCTTTCGTAGAGCTCGAATATTCCGAGGACTTCTTTTTTTTAATAGCACTGCACTATGTTTTCATTAACTGCATCAGTTGAAGTAAGTTCAAAAAGTTTTTGAAAGCAAATTCCAAATTGCAAATTATTTGAAATCAAATCAAAGTCTGTGTTTGAGATTCTATGCCGAAGTAATAAAATCACATTAAGCTTGAGTCCGTGATGCTATATGGATTTGGTAGGTACTTCGAAAATGACGCCTACAATAACAAGAAAGTTGCATACGTTTGTTAAACGTACGTCATATTTTTAAGGATTTCAGGCCTAATCTTCAATGAACGGCTTTATCAGAGAACGGGCCATAAACCTATAGACACAACTGTACAAAAACGGAAGTAAAAGTGGACTTCCCGACAACTCGGGAAAAGTGGGTGGGAGCTGGGACACATAGCCAGAAACAACACACAATGCCGCGAATTCTTTATAAAGGCTTTAAGACCCACTAGGGGATACGGGGCATGCATATATTTATATGTAATTAAAGTAAGCACACGTATATATATATTATATATGTATAGATCAGCACCATGTCGATCATCCACCTATTTTGATATATTAAGTAAAATGCAATTTTGAATGTTATTAAACCTCACCTTCCCGTAGCAATACTTTTTCACACCATTGTAGCATTTCCATAATGCTTGGCACTGACGATTGCATACGTTCTCGAATTCACTAAATTGAATAAAATAAAACGAGGATTTCTCACAGTATGGAGACCCCCAAGCGCCGTGACATCAGCCATTTCAAAGACAATGCCAGGGAATCGACAGCAATTATTCACCCTGTCTATTGACAAGTGGCGGCCAATCGAACTCGACCGAATCCCAGCAACATTTTTCGCAAAGTGTTAACCCGCTTACTCCGCTCTCTTTTTGCCGTGGATAAAAAAGAAAAGCGAGTAGATATAAGCTTCATCTAGACCGCAATAAATATAGGTGCCTTCCTTGATGCAGTCCGAGTGCATTAATAGCTATCTGCACCCACAACCACTGCGCCGGCGGATATAAATACAGCAACACCACTTCATAAAAGTTGGAGAGCTGTGTTCAGCTGATGTGTGTGCTTATATTCCAGTTTTTGTACCCACTTGCTCTATTAGTCAATTAAACGGCTTTGAACCTGGCCCAAACTCCCGCCCTCCATAAACGCATTAGCTGAATACGGATGTCAGGAAAACCACCCCGACCCTGCTTCCGAATCTAACCCCATTTCAAATACAATAATTGAATGCACGAACTATCTCAATATTTCATAAAGGGATGGTTTTTTTTTTTTTTTTTCAACCGTAGTGAAGAGAACGAAGTCAAGTAAGTGTGTTGGTATAGAGGCTCGCATTCATAAACCTATTAGACGTTCGTACGATGGACGAACGCATGGACACAGGATGATAGTGAAATGCGCTTAGCAGGACCTATTGAGCATTGTTGTGGGCTGTTCTGGGAGCAGTAGAAGTTTCGTTGCTTTGTTTTCTATGCAACTGGCACGTTGCTCCTTTTGCATACTTCGCTATTTCGCTTATTTGTCGGTCGAGCGCATTGCCTCGCATGCTGGCGAAACGATAAAAACGAGGCTTTCATTAGAAGCGGGTGGCGTAAGGGATGACTGTTTTGTTGCTGTTAGTCCTGTTTCTGTTGCACACCGAAACGTAATTGATTGTTTAGCCACATAGTATAGCGAGTGTGTAAATTGGGACCTACGTAGCTTCAGGGATTGTGTGGCGGTGGTATGGGGTTGAATGTGGCACCAACATTGCGGCTTGAGAGATGTTTTATAGGACACACTTGAAATGTTAAAAAGCTTGACCTACTTTTGGGGAAATTATTCTTCCTCTTCCCT
This sequence comes from Chalcosyrphus nemorum, assembly GCA_949716465.1. Lineage (NCBI taxonomy): Eukaryota > Metazoa > Arthropoda > Insecta > Diptera > Syrphidae > Chalcosyrphus > Chalcosyrphus nemorum. The sequence goes on from OX454332.1 coordinate 52,348,720, forward strand.
TCACTAGAACTGTGCTGTTTTTCGTTTTCGTCGAATAGCTAGCTTGTGGAGTATGAGGTGTGGGGGGTGAGTTATTACGTAGTTCTACTCGAGATTTTGAGAATGTTTGTTAGAAGGATGTTTATTTTTTCTCCAGTTTGTTGTTTTGAAACAAAACTACGTGATGCCTCATCGATTTTCAATGTTGTGAACTAGGAGAATTGGCATGTTTACTTTTTTTCTGAAAGTATTCGTAAAGCCAGACTAGACGCCTAGAATTAAAAAAATTTAAGCAATTCACTATCATTTGTGAGCGAGAAGTTTTCTTGTGTAGTTATGGTAAAACATACACATAATAACGGGTAAATACAAACATATATACAAATGTATAGACATGGTACATGTATAAATAGATGTTTCTGTGTGTCTAAAAGTCGCCTCGCATAATACTGTAAAGTAGGGAAAATGCAATAACTTCTTTAAAAGGTTGGAATTCTTCTTCTATTCAGGTATCATTCAAATAGTGTTTCAAAGGAATCCAAGAAGTAATCAAGTATGTACTTGAAAATACAGCTCAAGTACTGCTCAAGTACTTGGAAGTACTGAAAACTATTGCTCAGTTCAAGTCCTTTGGTACTTAAGTACGCGATACTTGATACTTGCAAGGGACTACTTGGCCTTTTCCAGTACCAGTATCACAGTACTATAGTACAAGTCCCGGTACTGGTACTGGTAATTGTACTTGAACTTTTACAGCTCTGGCTGTAAATGGTAAAAATGTTAAACTCATGAAATTCTTCCGACCTTGACAAAACAATCAAATGGGTTTCATCGGATTTCATCGCTGAATCCAAAAAACTTGCCATCCTCGGTATGTGTAATGTTTACCATCTTCAATGAAACATACTCGATCACATATTCGAGATCGGCAAAAAAATATATCCTAGTCTAGCATTGCTTAAGCAACGTAAAAGACTTTATTCCGTCTGATCCAGCCTCAAAATACAAGGCACTTATCCACTCAACGCTAGAATACAGCGCCCACATCTGGACTGGTGTCCCCAAGACTGCTTTGCACATACGAGATACGACTCCAATCCACATGTTAAAACTTATAAGTAATATCACTTAAAAATCGTAGAAATGTGTGGTGTTTTTCCCAATTTAACGCTTTAAGAAAAAAAAACTTCAAGAAAATAGCTCTACCCCAGCAAAATGTTCTCTCCATTTAATCTAATAATAATCTCTCCAGGGTTAAATAGGTTCAAAGGCTTTTCATCTTGCAGCCTTAGGCAAGTATTGCGCGCTATTGCAAACCATTGAACTACCCTGTCTTTAGTATTGATATCGTTCCGGCAACAAGGCAACATATTTTATATCTCAATATTCATTGAATTTGTTTTTGAGTGGGGATCTTTGAATTTCTCTGTTGTGAAAGCAGAATTGTCTTGTTACGATTAGACGAAGCTTGTCCAAATAGGTTCTTTGAAAAACGCTTAACTATATTTATTAGAAGACTTATGCATACCTTTGGTATAGGTAGTATATTTATACCTCGGGCTATACCATAACATTCGGAATGCGTTTATTGACCAAACCTAGCGTCAAGATTTAGTAATAGACTTCTTTTTATATCTTCAGCTCTTAGCTCAAGATAAACCCACTCAATAGCTTCTCAACTGAGTCGTTGCCACGACCTTTTATTATAGCCTCTCTGTTCGAGTAGTGATGAATGCCATCATTATCTCACCGAATGCTGTTCTCATTTGAATGAAACCGAATACCAATTCGAAACTCCTGATTAATGATCGCTAACCAGTGATCTTTCAACGCCTTAACATACATACGTATGTATGTATTTCCCTGGGACATTCATTTGGACCTACCACCTAAAAAAGCAACATAAAAACCCGAATGAGCAATCGGATTTTAAATGTTTTATGGATAACCTCAATCCGTGCGGTCCTCATCTATTCATCACTCTATTCAAAAGCCAGCAGGGAAAACAAACCTCGCTCTCCGCTCTCCCTTTTGCCATTGTACGAAGTCTGCTTTTGATAAGATCAACCAACATCTGAACACTGGTCGGTGACAAATTTTGATTGCCTCTCAAAAATGCCACCGATTCGGCACTTTTATTATCGTTAGATGCAAGTCATAAATATCAATTTACACTAACAATGGTGGTCTAACAGTGCGTATTCAGTCAGCATAAAGTAAACCGTTCTTTCCAATTCTTCTGTTTTTCTTTCCATTCCCCGATTAGATTATAGAGTGGAAAGCTTTAGAGAGTTTTAAGAGAAGAAAAAACCATATACAATAGAATTATGTGTGAGCGTTTTGGGGAAAGGGCAATACTACACATAACACAACAAAGCAAGACATCATCGCCACTAATAATCCACAAAAGAAAAAGGAAATCCCTTTTGTGTACCCCCCCCCTTTCTTGGGTTTGAGGTTCGATAAAAAGATAAAAAAAAAAAAAAAAAACAAACAGAGAAGACCCAAATCCTCAATATGAAATCCTGATAAATTACAAATACTTGTTAGAAAATTTTTGTAACAAATGTTATCCCACGATGTTGTGCGCGGCGGTGGTTTCTGTGTACAACAGACAAGAAAAAAAGTCATCGCGTTAACATGCGATGGGATTTCATTAAGGGTATCACCACGCCACACACACACATACAGAATACAAAAATTCGAAGGGATTTCCGCCAGAGATTTATGAACACTACACACACAACAGTTGAACCGATTGTTGTTCGCTTCCAATCCAAGTTCCAACAATCCAGCGGAAGGGAAATTAATGCCCTTTAAAGGAGGTTCTCGGTTTTCAACGAACGCGTTAGCGGTTTGCCTTTTGATATAAATAGTAAGAATGGTGGGAGGAGGCACTCCCTCACCAAACTCAAGCTGTATCGCCAAACATCAATATTTACAATTATTGCTTCGATTCCCATTTTTTCCGATAGTAATTGCGAAATCACCCAGTCTCCGCCTAATCCCCAAGCAAGAGACGCATCGTACATAAGAGGGAACGCCATCGTTCCTCTATACAGTAGGTAGGTACTATGTACTACTCGTACCACTACGACTATTTGCTGTTATTTGCCAAGGACCGAAAAACCGATCCAATTATTTCATAATCCGTTTGAAACATTTTCGGATTTACAAGCAATGAAATTGGGGATGTCGCGAGAGTTGTCTATTGCCATAGTGTGTGTCAGTGAGCCGGTGGATTCGAGGGGGTGGCTCTGTCGTTAGGTAGCATTCAATCTACGGGGTATTAAAGCAAATTCATGGACACGCAGTAAGCACGATGTGCGACGGTATTTCCTCCTTATCAGTGTTAGCATTGATCCTTGTTAAGAGTGTACAAAATATCTTTTAACTCCGATGACCACAAGAGTGTTTGCTTACTGCCCAGACAATGGAGCGTCAAACTTGCATCCTATGCACTATGATACAGGCGACACTAACCGCAGAATAACCGTTAAAACCGCAAACAGCAGCAGCATCATAGACTAACTAAAACTTCCCAATCCGATATTCCAATCTATAGCAATAAAATTGCACCTGTTTGTCTGTGTACGTGTGTTGGTCTTCATTTCCTTTTTATTTTCTATTATTCATAGCTTATCGCTAGAGGTAAATCAAGTGACAGCTTTCACACCTGCCGGTAGCTCGTATGTGTTTCTGTATTCAAGTGTGGGGGTATTTGAGTGTCGGGTGACACGGCAGCAGCGACGACAAGTGAATTAAGATCTATATCGTCGTCATCACCAGCACATGTGGACTTAACAAGATTTGAACACATTTCATTGTGGTAGTTCGAATAAAAGTAATTCGAAATTAATTATTGAGTGTATCCAAGTGATTTTGTTTTTTTTTTATTTTTGGGTGGTCACCACTGGCGGTGTCGATTTGCGGGGGCAGAATGCTCGTATAAACAAATTTAGACCATGAGTGGTAGCTTCTTTTGGGTACATATTGTTGTTTTGAGGTAAACAAATATACCTCCTCCAGATAAAAAGCTAATTTAGTATACAAAGTTCCGACCTATGTAATACGTAATATGTACCTACTTTTATCCTACGAGCTAACAATCTGTCGCACCGATATCACCAGCCGTTCCAAGTACATTTTCATTATTTAGAAAGTTTTAATCCAGCCGCAAAATGGGTATAGTAAGAGGGTAATGGACAAACGCTAACACCCGACCTTATTTTGTTCTTATTGAACATAAACTTAAATATTTTTAGCTTACAAGTAACGGAGGACATAACCACATATTTATGCATTTACAAAAAAAAAGAAAAGCATTGGCCGCCATTGTTAGATTTCAGTACTAGACCAAGCATAGTGCTAGCAGTGTAATTTTCGCACATGTACATATGTAAACCTCTGGCGATTCCCATTCTTAATGGGTCCATAACCACATAACGTGCACATTTAGCAAGGTTCCTTATACTTGCCAATAGGACCCCAAATAATACGATGGTCTGAAGTTCCAGGATATGTTGTATCACATGATACCACTTAGGAAGCACTCGTTTTAAAGACTGACTACTTCGTAGAGTAGAGGGAAAATGCCCTCTAAAACGAACCAATGGGTCGATGTTTGGATGAGTATGATACCAAGTCCGGTTTGTTACTTCCACCTATAATATAGAGCAAGTATCTATTGCATTCCTGCAAAATTTCGAACTCGAGATATTAGTCAATTCTGACATTACGATGGTAGAGCCGCTCGAAAAAGTAGGTCTGCCAGTTCTGTCTGAAATTTTTGTTTTAGCCCTTATATTAACGGTGCTTTACTTAAGGCCAAATTTACTAAAAATAAAAAATTTTGATTAAATCCCATATTTGATTTGGATTGCATATGTATAGGTGTAAAATGTATTACCAAAATTGTTTATAACGTTAAATTACCTAGGAAATTTTTTGCAATTTGCTCAAAAACTGCTCAAACGATTTCGTTCAAATTTCACACTATAACTAGGGCAGGCATGTGCAATAAGATGCCGTACCACAATTTGGTCAAAATTGGTTGTAACAGTAGTTATGGGCAATTTGGCTAAAAGACGATTTTCTTGAAAACGGCTTAAACGATCTCATCAAAATTAAACACATTGTCCAAAAGTGCGTATAGCGGTACTTATTCAAGGATTAAGGAGATTTAGCCAATTTTCACAAAAACGGCTACAACAATTTTCTTTAAATTTCATATTTAAACTAGTTTAGTGAGGATCTATAAAATGGCGTACCACGTTCTTGGCCAAAATTGTTAATAATGGTAACTTTTTCTCGTAAACGGCTTTAATGATTTCGTTTAAATTTGATATTTATTTAAACCAAAAGTGCTTATAATGGTACCTTACTTATAGACAGCTTCACAAACTGCACTTTTTATGTAAACGGCTAAAACATTAAAATTAAAGTTGGTAATAATGGTACTTTATTTATAGAAAACTTTAAAAAATGATATTATATATAGATCGTTGGTCTTATGGATCTCAACTGCATATAAAACATTTAGATATACATACATAGGTGCAAGTTTGTACGACAGAGTCGTGCACTTTATTGTTTTCGCTTAGTTAGCCTGCACCAGGATTTTGTTGGAATATTGACGGCTTGTTGACGAAAATTCGACTGATAGCATCAGAACGTGTTGCAAAACAGTTGTTTGATAAACCTTCGCTTAAGGTTCGACACCGTTCTCTCAAAACTGAAGGAGAACAGCATTCTCATTAAAGACCGTACCTTCTTATAGCAACGGTTCAAAGGTGCCTTGAGGAGGTTCCCCGAACCACGTCAACTACAGCATCTGGAATTGTTACATAAAGCAAATAAACTACTCTGAGAACCTTCGTCGTATCGACCACACTGTCAGTAAGCAGCAGCTTTTTCGGATGATCAGTATTGCTTCAGGAAATCGTTTTCTACTGTTGATTCCATAAAGACGGTAGTAGATACAGCAGCCGAAGCAATACAGTACGACGGTGTATTGCGCCCAACACTATTACAAGGAGTTAAGGTGATCGGTTTTGCTGGCGATATGCATATCTTTGAGGTAGAATCCGTCACATGCCAAGAAAGATGGAACTCTTCTGAGAAAAGTAGGTGCACGCAATGTTTGATTCCCAATATCGAGCTCTAGATCAGTAGGAAACATGAAGAGCTGAACTTCTACTTGACGCAGATGCTTACTGGTTATGAATGTTTCAACGTGCACAGAAGCATTGAAAAACGCAGAGCACATAATGTTTAACTGTCCACAGTATCGTGAAGGCCGTAACCTGTTGGCGAGCAGACTAGATGTGAACTTAGCACCAGATAACATCATCAGGCTGATGCTCAGCATTCAAGAAGCTTAGGAAGTATTTATTGAAATAGTGGCCACCATCATGAAGGAGCAATAATTGGAATTTCAATGTCCATGGCTTGTGTCCAAACTGAGCTTTTTTTATTAGTCCATAATAAATTGATAAGGCTTTAGTATTTTAGTATCTATGATAGGACTATTGGGCGTTATCCTTAATATTAGTGGGTCTATCGATCTCGAAGAAATAGTTCTGTATAAAGACTTAAGAACGTATTGGTAAAATAAGTCAACATACAAAGGTGCAATAGAACTAGCAATGGATTTGTAACCAACTGTAATCAAGTCCATCTCACACTAAGCACTTACGTACTTATGCTGGTGTGTGTAGACAGCAGCGTACAACCCTATACAAAAGGATTTCGAACTATAGGCTGTTGCTGATATCTAAAATCTACAAGCAGACCTCTTCAAAGCAGCGAGATCTACACCCCATTATGGTCGTGTCTATCGTGAGCTTCATTCTCCATCTAAATAACCCCAAAATAATAATTATTTAATCAACTCGCAACTACATTGTTGGTCAGAAAGAATGCACCCAGTCTGACCACTGGATGAAATCCACGTTATTGGGTAAAACAATAAAACCGCAATAATTTTCCGCCTCAGCACCCAATGCGATATACACACATACATATGTATGTACCTACCATCCAAACGTGGCTATCTATGTTTCGGAGGGCTTTACGTTGGATGGATCTGTTTACCCAAAGGGGCATGAAATTGAATTTTTAGCCTCAGTATCGTGTTATTGTTGGAAAGGATCCGTACTAGCAACAGCGTTCATAATAACTGATGAGAAAACATGAGAACCGGCCGCCAAAAACCCAAATTGTTTTGTTACTGTTATTGTACTCGACGTCCATAGTGTAATCCTCTTATGTATTTTTTTGTTTTTTTTTTTTTTCAACGTTCGAATTAATTCTGGAATTGAATTAACAAACTCGTTAGCAGCAGCAGCAGCAATATGCATCCAACTGCAGTAGAAATTCTGACATCTTTTGCTCAGCCTATTGAGATATGTTGGTATCGGTTCAGCAGTTCTGTTCCATATTTTACCTATGGTATTTGTGCCATTGGTAGGCATACTACCATATGGAATAGATGCATATATATTCCGCGTTAGGGGGTGGCGACCGACGGCTGCATAAAGAGTGCACTCGTGAGGAAGAACAATGCGTTATAATTATGATGGAGCATAGTTTATGTGCGCACTTCTGCACAACCATTTGAATGGTAATGGTATTACGTGTGAAATTAAGTGGTAAATGAGAAATTATTGTAGTGTAGTGTTAAAAATTGACAAGTTTATTGAATTTCGTACGGTGGCAGGCGGTAGACAATGGGAGCGAAAGGGGCTTTGCACAAAAATCAATTTATTGGAATATTTCAATAAAATATGTCGATTCAAGCTTGTTCATGTGATTAGCGTGGTAAGACATTTTCGAACGGTTATTTGAATTAAATATTCATTGGTGTGTCTAAAAAACGACAACTTACTGCAAACATCAATGCAATGGGCCGACAAAATCCATTACTCAAACCCGTTCTCAACCTTTTTCACTCGATTTCGCTGATATCGATTTGATTGGGCAAAGTTTATATATGTATGTACATATGTAAGTAGCAATGTCCAGGCTGCACTACGGCTACACATTTCATAAATCGCAGGAGAAAAAAGAATAAAAATTCCTCCATCTGAACTGATTGGCATTGGCCTAGCGCCGCTGTTCACCTTCCTTTTTTAAGAAGTTCCAGAGTACGTGACTTGAATTCAACTCAAACAAGGCGAAGATAATTTCAATAATGTGGACACATTTCCGTTATCCTGCTGAAAGGGAGACACCCCCGGCTTCTGACGGGTTCTTCGATAAACGACCTGACAAATTGATAGACCTTAATGATTATAGGCTGATGGAAAAGACATCATGTAAAGGCCTTTAAACTGTTTAATTATGTGGCAAACTTGAACTTTCTCAAGAGCAGTTGGATACCCTTATTGATTCCCACTTTTTATTGAGCTTTAGAACAGAGATGTAGGTATGTAGGAAAAAAGTTTTGCACTTTGTGATACATCATAAATATTAAATGCTTTAATATGTCGACATATGAATTTTAACCTGTCATCGTTTAACATTGGTATCGCACCAATAAACGGCCTGAATTAGTGGCTAATAAAAATTGAATCTATAAAATGGCATATTCACATGAAGCTATTACAGTGTAAAATTATTAATATGCATGCGCTTTGAAGTGAATAAAATTCCCAACAGGTGATTAAAACAATAGACACCTGCAACGCGCCCATTCGACCGTGCTCTTCATTGGCCATCATCCCATCGCTCAATTCTATTTGCATAGCTAGTTGAATTTATCTCATGAAAACTATTAACCTGAAACCAGAATTTAATTCCAAGCGTACACAGATGTTTTATTATTGCTCCCACTCGGGCCATGAAAACTAGAAGCCGGAAATCATCCTCTACGCATTCTGGATGATAGCCTGCCTGCCGCCGGTGCTGCTAGTGGTAACTGCACATGATCCCGCACAGAATACTCATTTTAAAACGCCGAATTCACTCTCAGTGTACGAGTACGTGCAGTAAGCAGATAGCAGTAGTAGGTGCAACACAAACCATGGTCGGAAGGAGATATTGACAAATTAAGCCTATTACCGTTTTGTCGCAGATTGTGCCTATTGGGGCATGGTAATCATTTTATACGCTCACATGGAGGTTACAAAATTTCAACGGAAGAGATGTCCTGTCGAACTTAATTTTTCGATTTTGGATTGCACCACCGGGCGCTTGTGCTTGAAGAAGGTTAGTTTCAGCAAAAGCCAATTAATCGGAATGTAGTTCTGACGAACTATTTTATCTATTTAGTTTTTTTTTTTTAAGTTGTAAAATGATGTATTGACCTTTCATACAGTGTCATCAAAAGTGATACACAGTTTTGTTTAATTTAGCTAATGTAAAATAATCATCGCAATCATAGAACCAGGTGAACACTTTCATTAATTTTTTCTTACCTATATGCTAACACAATTTACATATACAGAGAGTGCAGCTTCAAGGAAAACGATTTGGATTTAGGGGAGATTTAATTCAAACTCGAAATCATAAGAAATTGATTTAAAGGGAAATTTAAAAGGGTAAATTGAGAGAGAAGCTATGAAAGGAGCAATTCTTAACAGTTCTTCTTTGACATATGTATAGCCCTGAACTCAGTGTTTAATGAAGTGGACTGCAGAGGAATCAAGGTTCGATTCTCAAAAAATACAAAAACGTTTTATCGCGAGCCTAGCTCTTGCCTAACAAGCACTCAATGTCATAAAAAAGTTTCTCAATAACCACTACGTACAGACCTTAAAACTATAAATAAATAAATAAATAAATATCAGGCCGTAAGCAGCCCATAGAGGGCCAAGACCTAACTTCTCACAACTGTACATGTTGTGCGTGGTATACATTTCTGCATGTACAGAAGGGACCTACAGTTTTATGCCGTATCCGAAGGGCAGAGGGGTTTTTGAGAAGCTTTCTCATGACTTCTATACTCTTGAATGTTTGTCAGACACTCGGAAGAGGTGGGGCCGTGAAAAAACTTTTGATGGTATTTTTCTGGATTCGAACTTGGAACCCCTTGCGTAGTAGTCCAACGCACTAACCACTGCGCCACGGCATATGTATGTATTTATATACCCATATACCGAACACGTTTTTGTCAATGCGGGCATCATTACCTCAATGTGGTGCCCTACGAATAGGTACGCAGTAGTAGTAATGCTTTGTAAACTTCAGCATACATTTAGGACTGGATGAGGCATCTCTTCCTGACCAGAACGTGTAATGCGTCTCAGATTTCTAACAAGATCTCTCAGAAAGAGGTTGGAAAGCTGATTTTATTCTCTATATGAAATCAATGGCAGAATCCATGGATGACATATAGAGAATAAGACACCTTACGTGAGCTACCTTGGCATATTCGAAGCTCAAGTCTGCAAGCTTCATAAAGGTACCTTAAGTGGGTCATCGGCAGCGCTAATACCTCCGACATGAGATACTGATGTCAGCTTCTTTAACCAGCCCTTCGCTCAAGGGCCTCAAAACTTGCTCTCCAGGTTGTGCCGTCGGGATAACTCCCCTACCACCTTAAAACCATCTAATTATCAGAGACACACGAGCCTCGGATGATGACAATGATCGATTACATGGAGACTATGTTAGTTTCTAGAAGTCTGTTTTTACGTTTCGACAGCTTCGGCTTAACCAATCTTTTTTCCATTCAAACTGTTGTGGACGGGGCTTCTTTTTCGGCTTTCCTCAATTAAAATCTGTGGATTTTCGATTTTTTCGAATCTCACACAGCATTACATGGCGAGTTTGTTGCTTTTCGTTCTCTATTTTTTAACATTTTTCGTTTACACACAATTTGACTTAAGTCAGCGGGGTCTAGCGATAAAATATTTTTTTGATACCACGACCTATGCATTGGTATACAACAGGTCCATAAAACAAACAACGGTTGCGGCAACCGCAAACTTTCCGCCACGTATGAAAACCGGGCACGAACTCTTACAACGATTCAATATTACAGCAGCCACAAAAGACTGCCCATGTTACGATGCGAATTGATCATGGGAAATCAACTCCGAATAAGAGTTATTGATTTTAAGCCGATAAGTGATCGCCTGGCCTTAATCCGCATCAGAGCCACATTCCAAAACATCAGCGTAGTACATTATGTGTGCACGTCCGTACCAAAAATGAAGCTGAAGATTTCATGACTTCCTGGACGGAGCCTATGGAGCCTGTCCAGATAACGATTTAAAAATTGTCCCCACGCCACGACAACGCACAACGGTTTCTGACTAATTGATTTTGTAGCAGCTTGTTTTACGGTGATAGGTAGCTCTAGCTTTCCTTATCTAGGAATCCACACAGCAACCTGGCTTTCCTTTGACGGTCAAATACACAACTAAATGTGCGGTAATTTCGAGAGGCAGGCTTCGACTCTGACCTTTTTTTTTTTTGAAGCTAAATCAGACTCCGACTGTTCAACGAAAAGAAATTTCGAACTGCCCGGAAGAAGAATATTAGTCTTGGACGCCTTAGCACGACCGAGAAACTCTCTGCAGTGCATTCATTCACCAACAACCTGTGGATTGAATCCCGCAACATCATCAAAAACCTTGTCGTTAGCACTCCTGGCAACCAACCACCACTTAAAAGTATCGTTTGGCATGATAATGAGTGCGTTCAGCGGAAGTGGGTGATAGAAGATGCAGATCGTTCGATTTTAGGTTCCTTATGCGAAGTGGGCGATAAAACCGCGAACTCTATAAGCTGTACCCGCATATCGGTTTAGTCCAAAAAACCATGATACGCCGAATACAATGGCTCGAACACATCGAACGAATAAACAACAATCCTCCAGCCAAGAGGATCTTCAAATCATAACCTCCAAGTTCGGAACGGCGTGGACGACCGAACCAGCTCTAACAATAAAAGGTGTCATTACGGCTCACGGAATGCAAAAAAAAACAGTGAAAAATGCTACAATCCGCCTGGAACGAATCGTATGATACCCTATTCCTATCTTATTTGGTCGTCTCAGTGGGCGCTGGAAAATGTATTCACAAAATTTTCTATTTTGCCTTATAAACTAATATTTTTACTCGAAAATTAATTTTTGAAGTAAACGCCCCTAAAAAGTGGGCGTGGCCATATACAATGTATAGACGATATGTAGATTAAGTGGATATATACATATTTGCCCAAGTAAGCTTTTTCGGTTTCATATGAAAATAGTGAAAAAAAGTGATTTTTTTGAAAAGTGGGCGTATCAGTGGGCGGATTTTAAAAATGTTTACACTTGTATTGCTTACTTTTCCAAAGACCTCGTATACGAATTTCATCAACCTTGCTCACAATTTAAGGCCCAAAAACTGGTGACATACGGACGGACGGACATAGCTCAATCGACTCGGCTAGTCGATCATTTATACATATATTTTATTGGGTCTATCTGTAATATTTCTCTATGTTACAAACTATGTATCAAACTTAATATACCCTTAGGTAGGGTACAAACAGATGCACGGCCGATGAAATGAAAATATAATAAATGTTGCACAAAATGGCGAAAAACATGCAAATTAGGAAAATAATCTGAACCAATTTCATATTTTAAATTTCAGACAAATTATCAGAGATGGGTACCGTGCTGTTTAATCTGTCGAACTATAATATGATATAATTTATTTTATTTAGATTTCAAATGTTACCTTTGTTACAGTTGATTGTCTTAATCTAATTCCGCAAGATAGATAGATAATAGCGGTTACTTATTTTACAGCAGCCCTAAGGATCTACAATTTGCATTTTAGCAGTTTCAATAGGTTTCCACTAAGGAAATACTTCATGCAACCTCAAAGTATAACTTAGGGTTCTTTTTTTTAAAGAAAATTCAATAAGAATCGCATTTAATGGCACATTGAGTAACTAATATGGCGGATAACCACTAGCGACATTATTCGCGTTAACCCTAAGCTTTATCGATGAAAATCGTCTTACTTTGAAATGCTTTTAAGGAACCTAACTGGTGAACTTCCTGTGTGCTCCCCAACGGTGGAATATCCTAGTCTCAAAAGCCAACCAAATCGGTCTCCTGAGTTAAGTGGATAATGTGCGGTTTGATAAAGAATTAATACGTGATAAAGGAAGCGCAAATGTATTGAGAGAGTTTAAATGGGATAGTAAATAGTGCAAATAAGGAAATAAGGATAGGCAAGGGTTCTTCTCCTGCGGTTCTGTTTATTCAATAACCGATGCGTTACTTGCCGCATAGAGGCAGTTTGGGCTTAAATATCGGATTATTTTGTTTCCAGCTTTAATTTTTTTTTGTTAAATGGATAATGGAGGAATGAGGGGAATATTTCTCTGAAGAATTTTTGTTTGTAATGAAAGAAGAATTAGTATATTATAGTGGCTGCTTGAAATATTATAATCATCTGAAAATCAAAGTCGTGTTCACAAGTTATAGTAGACATATGTTTATATAAAAAAAGAGTTTAACTTGGTGCAAAGAGTTGCCACAATTCAAGCAATTTGCTTACAGTCAGAGGAGGAAGTCACAAATGTAAAACAATATCGCGATTGTTCCATCGGGAAACATGGACACCCAACCTGAACTTCTTTCGATGTTCCCAATAAATTTGCTGTCAAGCACAAGAGGTGTCCTCTAAAGGTCGAGGCAACAAGTACTATTTGACAGTTGTCAGATATGTATGTCAGCAATCAAGGACTTCTCCCCCCTACTTCAAAAAGCAACCAACGACTTCACATCAAAGACTATTTATCTAGCTCTTCCTAGATCACCCACGAAAATATTCCATTAATTGCCATATTTTACCATTTATAACTTGCTGTGTAGTTATCAACTATAATGTCAATATTATTCCGCCTATATCTACTCGGGTTCCTGTTCCACTTACTATTGTTTGCCTTTCGGATATAGTATACCACACACAGAGTAGTTTTCGTATTTTTTTAGACTATGTATGTATGTATGTATTTTTTTTATTGGAAACAACGAAACGACAAGTGCTTCCCCTACGTTACCGTACACAATATTTTTATGTCCTTAGAGTTGTGAACAGGCCACTAGAACGAAAAGAGAGCATGGAGTTGAGAAGGAATTTAAAAGACAAGCAAAATCCGAAGGAGAAATCAATAAAAGAATATTCGCTCGACGCCATTGTTATTATGCGGTTGTCTCGGTGTTGCCAAAATGTCTGGGCCCAGTGATGGAGAATAAGCTACACACAACTAGCAAATATATGTATCTATATTCTTACGCTTTGCTTACTTGACATCAACAGCGGCGACGACGGCAACATCAACTCCGAGGACGACGGCGATAAACTTCGAACGCTTCGCATCATTTGCCTTAAGGTCAAACGCGGCCAATGTGCCAGCCCTCAGGAAAAAAAAAAAAATAAATACAACAGAGGCCTAGCCCATTTCGCATTCTTGGCAACGACCTACAACGAAAAAAATATTTCCATGGCTTGGGACGCCATCAAACGTTCAAGGATGGTTGTATCATACTCGTAGTTGATATCATCTCTGGATAATTATTACTTTATCATTTGGAGGAGGACAATGACTAACATTCGATTTATGTGACGCCGCGACGACGACCCTTGTAAACACAGTCTGTACATAATCATGAGGACATTTTAATTAACTCATCTAAAGGCGACGACGTTAATCAAATTACAATCGAATGTGCTCGCCATCGATGGTTAAACTTATTTACAATTCCCTCGTGGCGGAAATGGTGGAGGTGGCTCCCTGGCGGTCCTACTTTGATAACGTTATGCATGCGGTTGCGTTAGCATGTGCGAAAGTTATAAACGCACGTCATATCTTTTTATTTAATACATATCACCCGTCTGAAATGAATCGAAGACGTTATGTATAGGTATCTGGCGCACAGATTGACAAAGTGGCAGTACACCCAATCAATCAATACTTTTGTACGTTTATGGATTATCCTGTGGGTCGTAGTGAAATCGGGCGGACGGTTGCTCTGGGAGATAGGTGCTATCACTGATTGTGAACATTAGGTTAACCAAAGTGAGTAAGAAGAACGAGTGGAGGGAAACTTTCATCTATCGCCCTCTCCACGAGGGAGCCAAGCCAAACACTTTTACGAAATAACGATGGAAAGTTTTCTCCCCTCTGTCTCTTTCTTTCTTCCAGGCGTGTGTCTCTTTTTCTAGAAAACTTTGCCAAGGATTGATTTCTTTTCCATTGGATGAAGCATGCGATATACTTGTAAGAAGATTGAATGGGGGGGTGGTTGACATTTATTTTGGATATCTACGAATATTTACTTTGATAATAGTTCTAATTGAAGACGAGACATCGTCGATGAAGAGGGCGGACGAAAGCGAAATACGAATGGAGTGGACACATCTCTATGGTGAAACTTATCCGAATTGCTACCACTCTCTTAATTGAATCAATATTATATTTGACTTCTTTTTTCTGACGCGTATAGCTGTGATTCAAATTAAATTCACGATTAAAAATGAGACATGAGTGTGGTCTTGCTCAGTATTCTCATGGTCTCGGGCTAAAAATGCATTCCGACATTCTCCCCGGAACACTAATGTAATTCATTTAATCGGTAGGATCTGTCGATTGTACATAAGATGCTTCACCACTTATCTTTTAGTGTTTAACCAATCTTGAACACGCGGCTATTACAATTTTTTTTCTAAAAATATGCTCAGCCGTGGCACGAAGAACTGGGGAACTGGGTGATGAAATTAAGAAAACGTTCGTTTTCCCCTGGGGTGTTTATTTATTTTTAATCGTCTTCGATTTCAAGAAGGGGCTAATGAGTGTTGTTAAGGGCAATGATAAGTGTGATATAACTGGGAGGTTGACAATCTATATTAGCCGTAACGATGAAGAAGAAGATTTATGGCAAACCAAAAAAGACAAAGGGTGTTACAAAGTGTTTATGGGAAGTTTAATAGTGGAACGGGATCGAGACGTGCAGGTATTTATGACTTTGAGTTTGTAAAGTGCGCTATTCGATCTGTTTGCATAAGATTTATGCAGCTTCACAGAATGCGGAGTTTGTTTTGTTTTTTTTTTTTATTCGAGGCTTCGACAGGGCACTGTACTGTACACCTCAATCTACAGCATTTTTTTTATGAAAGCAATTTTTTTTTAAATAATTTTATTTGCAATATTGTTACGATTTACCCGGTCACTACCCCGGAACGGGATTTGTACTGATGTCGCAAGTGACCTATAAACGTTTCAATGCTTTGCAACCCAGATCCATGCCATTAATTGGTCACATAGCGAGGCTACCTCTTCTCGCCATTGTTCTACAAATTAAGATGATATGCTTACCGAGTCGATGGATTTGATAGCGGCCTGGCTATTGACAAATTACCGATCTTTTGTATTGGTAGGATATATGCGTAAAGTTTTATCTGGAACATAATTCCGCTTGGATGTCACTAGAAACGTCCGGAAGTCTATAAAATGTTGAGATGTTTAGGAATTCCGAAAGAATACCAGTATTGGCTCCACAGTCCGTGTTTTAACCATCTTGTTGGAAATTGAACGTTAAAAATCTTTAAGGAGTTAATTGTGGGGATAATGTTTACCGGGGTCAATGTGAGTTCTCTGGATAGAGAAATTAAAATATTGCTATGTCCGTTGGGTTTGCTTTTCCCTCAGTCTACTAATTGCGCTATATGATGTGTATGATGAGTTGATAAAGTCTAGCGCATAGCATCTGAAGTATCAGTACTAAGAGCCGGCCACCATACTATAGGCAGATATGTGAGACTTGGGCGTACTACGACATTGTAAATCTAAAGTGCCAGTTTTGGGTGCAGACCCTAGGTTTCACTGAAGGTTCTATTGCATTCGAACCTATAGAAACTAAGGTTAAATTTTGGATCTAGGACTCGGTGATAGGAAGAGTAGCTGACCCTCGAGAAATCATGAAAACAAGCATTTTGGTTTTAAGGTGTAAGAGTAATAGGCTACTTAAGGACACTTTCCTGACACAAGTATCACCATGTCATCTGCATCAATCAGAAGATGATAATTGCGAAAACAGAAATTCTTGCAGCGGTATGTTATCTATGATATTAACGACCTTCATTTTCCCCAAAAAAGGAAAAGAGACATCGACGAAACTGGTTTCCAAGACTTTGTTAAGTCCTTCAATTAAACAATAATCTCCAAACATTTTAAAACGATCATACTTACAAAGCAAAAAACTGATTAACATTGGCTTAATGTTCCAGACTACATAGGTACCACCAAGTAATTAACCAGCAAAGGTTAGGTTAGGTTAGGTTATAAAGGTGTGTGATCGACAACACACCATCTGCATTCGAAGACACGAAAAATAGTTTAGTTTGTTTTATAAGACATGACCTGCTCTACCCGACATCAATAATATTGACTTTTGAAGGCCCGCACTTACAAGCAGTGGACCATTTCCTAAAGTTCCTACAAATCTACCAATATATGTACATATGTGTGTATGTATGTATGTGATGAGTGCTGGGAACGTAATTGGCCAGATCATATTAGGTCTGGAAAGCAAATGGCAGCTATTTACTGCATAAAGTATGTATATTATATTTTGCTGGGGATTTCGGGAAAAGTTTAGCTATAATAAAATGTCGGGTGTATTCCCAATTCCTGTCATTGCCGATTCTGACTACAAACTGCGTCACGACTTGTCTTGGCGAAGCTTTTCTTTTTTTTTGAAGGTGCTTGGCGATCTACATATCTTTCAACATATGTACATATACATACAGTGTTGTGCAAAACAAACGCAACAAATTTAATTTGCGCACATAAATGTGAATATTTTTTTATCCAAAGCACTTTTAAAAAAACCAAAAACGCACAATTATTCAATAACAAAACAGAAACAAAGTAGAGTACTCTTAAAATCAATAAAATCTGATTTACGAGAATGCCTTAACAAAAACAACAATTTGTAGTTCATGACAGTGTGCAAAACTAAAGCAACAAGGCTAGTACTTGGTATAGGAGGCACTATTTTTAATAATTTCAGCACATTTACATGGGATTAAGGTTATTACATTTTAAATTGCGCTTTTAGGTATTTTTTCCATTTAGTCCCTAATGCTTGAAACAACTCTCACTTATTTTGGAAACGTTTATCTGCAACTCGTCGCTTTAGTATCGCAAAGAGATTTTCAATGGGATTTAAGACAGGTGATCACTCTGTTCTATCAAGAACTGTCACCAAATTGTCTTTTAACTAGTCCTTAACCAACTTCAATGTATGCTTCTGGTCTTTACCATGATGAAACAACCATCCAAGAGGCATAATCCATCCAGCATGTGGCATAATTTGCATCTCCAAAATACTTTTGTATGCCCAATGATCCATTATCACTACAATATCATGAAAGGGTTCAACACCATTGGCTGAGAAGTATGTGCATACTATAACACCGCCATCACAATGATTTGTTGATACCCACCAGTTCTGAGGATTGAGTCTTACTCCTTTCCGATGCCTTACTGTGCACATACGATATGCATTGACCAAATGGAAGAAAGATTCGTCACTGAAAAGGCAGTTCTCCATTTTTCTATGAACCAATTCATATGCATTTTTGCAAAATTATATCTAGTAATTAAAAAAAGTAGCTTGTTTAAGTTTTCTGCTTTAAAAACGACATTTTTTTAAAATCACCTTTCCTACAAATGTCTTTTTTTAAGCATTGGCCTTTTCGCTGGCCTGTAACTTTTCAAATCATTTTCCAAAGCTTTTCTTGGGACAGTGCTAGGATGAACACTTAAATTTAGTGAAGCCACAATATTTTCGAAAGACAGAATTGGTTATTTTTAGTAAAAGCACACATTTGTTTTATCCGCCTTCTCTGAAGTTTTTCGAGGTCGACCACCCAAATGTGCTGTAGTTACATTTTCCATTGTTTTAAAATTTTTTATTGATTGCGATACAGTGGATCAGTTTATATAAAATATTTTAGCAATGGAAATTTCAATCTCTCTATTTCAAAAATATGTAATTTTTAAGATTTTATGTGATCGGTTAAACTATTTCGTGCCATTGCTTTAGCTCCACAGACAACAAAGATATCCTCTTGACTGACCCAGGATTCACTTCTTTATACTTAATTGAGAACATGTGAGAATTCGGAAAAGTCCCGCTAGCAATTTCGCAATATTTTTGGAAATTTAACACTTTGTTGCTTTAGTTTTGCACACAGTCACAAGTTAAATGTTGTAGCTTTTGTTATAAATTATTTGCAAGTTAATTGTTATTGCTTTAGAATATACCCTATGATGTTTGTACTTTATTATTACATAGATGTGCATTTTTAGTTTTCGACAAAAAGCGTGAACAAAAAAAATATTTACATTTATATGCGCAAGGTGAGTTTGTTGCGTTTGTTTTGCACAACATATATACACACACATGTAAATCAAGACTTTTCCTTCGAAGAAATCATTCATATGTAGGTATATATTCACTTATCTATATACTTACATACATACTGTTGTGCAGGTGAACTAAAGAAAAGCACTCCACCTGCAAACTGATGCAAATTATCACATTTACTCACATCACTGCACATCACTAGAAGCTGCGACAGCACAGCTCTAGGATGGAATTAATTAATAAAACAAAACACAAACATAAACCACCAAAACACTGAGAAACTCTTGAACTGATCTAGAATTGACTAGATCATTGACAGCTGGATTTCCCACGGAGAATTTGGAAAATAATGGCCGATATAAAAAGAGGTGTCAGTGAGTTCTGAGGAAGAGTTCGGTAAGAAGCTTTAACAGCTAGTGAAGTGACTAAGCAGAGCTTATAGAAAATTGTACTAGATTTTTCTAGCATAAAAAGTGTAAGTAGTTATTTAATTCAATTTTTATTTTAATAAATCAAAGTTCTACCCTCTCCGGTGACAGAAAAATAGTTTTTTTTTTACTTTAATTGCTGCACTTCGGTAAAAATTCTTCGGCGGGACGGAATTTTTGTTACAATACAACATACATATATAGTTACGTATGGATGTAAAACGAAATTGATACATAGTTTCAATATCCTGGCTTCTATTCACTAGTAGGTAACTACATATGTATGTACCTCCAGCGATTCGAAAAAAAGGCATCCACTGCACCTTTATTGACACACCTTTACTCAGAAGCAACTCTTACAACATATGTATGTATGTACTATTTGTTGTCATCGAAATTGTTTTATCGAGTAGGTCTTGTGCAGCAGGTTGTGAATTATATCACTTATTAATGTTTTTGTTTTTGTCTTTTTAATATTTAACCTTTTCAACTCGACATTGAATTCCATACGATTGAAGTTGACTTGCACACATGCAAACATACACATGTGGGTACATCGACTAACTTTATTCGGAAGTAAAATGAGGAAAAATCTAGAAATCAAAAAAGTGAACGATATCCTTCAAGAAAATAAAACAAACATTCCCACACAAAATAAAAAAAAGGAAGTAAAAAACCGAGAAATACAAATTGCCGGCATATACATATGTAGGTATGTATGTATGTATGTATAAACTCGTTTGAGATTTCGTCATCCGTGCGAATGGCAACACAATGTTCAACGTGTAACATGAACAAATGATCCCAAGTTTTCTTGTAGCACCACCATCCCGCATACAAACATCACCACCCCTATTATTCACACCTAATTCGCAAATATTAGCTACACACAGACACATACCAACAAACGATCTGTCTCTCGACGCCTGACTAAACCCCAAACGAAATCTATCTGAAATATGAACAAATTTAAACCATCTGAAGGATTGTCATGAATATCCATCGCGTTTGCCAACTCGATAGCAGAGCAACCCTCTTTTGTTCTCTGTGAATTCTATTTTCCTTTTTTATTCGGTTTTTTGTTTTATTCCCTATTTTTCTTCCCTCTTGACTTATAGCCTGGCAAATATGTGTGTATGTCATGCCATTTTATTTATTCAAACTTAACTTTGTCATATGACGACAACGATGACGATGACACAAACGAAAAAGGTCGTGTCTAGGAATGAATGGAAGGGGGAAACAACTACCCAACGATAGACAGGGATGGAGCATCTACTCCCGACCGAACTGTCTAAAATTCCCGAATTCCAATCGATTTCTCGCTCGCTTGCTCGCTCGTCAACGGTAAGACACACCAGAGGTGGGTCTACTAGTATATGATACATATTTGAACCTGTTTCTAACCTTACCCAGTATATCTACATAAAAAAAAAGAGAATATAAAACAACGATTGATAGGGGTCATAATGCAGATAAACGGGCCGAAAATGCCATATAAATGTTGGCGACATTCGCTGTGTGTCTCGTAGTCGGGTTAGAACAGCTTAGGATGATATTTTAGCCATTACAGCGACGTGTAGTGCACATAACAGAACGTGTCCTTGCTGCATCGCAGTATTGGAGCATATGGCTGGCCAACAGATACTCGGATGACTCTTTCGTTCTGGTTATTTTTTTGTATTTTTTGTCACTTTTACTAGTACGTATTCTCGTTTTGAATTTGCTATTGGATTGGTTTTGTCTCGAAATCGTCCACCATGCAGCGTGCACATTGACACACTCTGTGCGCTGCTACAGCAGATATGAATATGTAAATCAATTCTTATTTAAGTGCGCCGGAGTAGCTCTTTGTCCCAGTAAATAAAGGCTGCTAATCGAGTGTGAATCGGATGCACACATTTAAGTTTAATTGAATACTCACTTCTACTTCAATGGACTGCCTGCCGAGTGGGGGATGTGCGGAGCGTCTACCAATTTGAATGCAATAAAATATCGCTTGATTGTTGATTAAGTGTACAACTATTTTATTATCGATTTGCATGGCACGCTCTATTAAAAGTCAACAATTTACGCGCATAATTAACTAGAGTTGCCGTGTGAACTAACAATACAAAAAACTACCAGCTTAATACACATTCCAATGTATTAAGCCGCCCCCTCGGTCATTCAAAACTTTAAACTTGAATCACTGTATGTATATCAGTGCACTAAAATACGTTCGATATCAGTGGCTGTGTTGAGGGCTTTTAAATTTACCTTGGGATGGTGTGATGACTATTTGATAAATACTGTGGTCAGCAAACTGCAAAGGAATCATTAATGGGAACGTTTATAAAGGATAATCGTTTTGGTATGAATGCCGGCACATGCTTCATGTTGAGTCACGATTCTTATGCAAAGTGTTGGGGTGGGGATTTTGGCGGATCTAATGGCACGTTTAATGGTGTACCGCAGTTTTTCATCGCACGACTGACCTTGCCTCAAGTGGCATGCATCATAATTATTTATACATATTTCTAAGCACAATTATGTCGCGCTAACTTAAACAATTTACCACAGTTTCTGAGGAATGAGGATTTTAAATTTATTAGACTTTTCGTTTAAAACAGTAAAAGCCCATAAAATATACTTATGTATCTACAAAAACCTAAAAACAACACTGAAACGTGACATAAAACTGGAGATGCCAGCTTTGTTTGAAACTATCAACTTTATTGACAATAAATGTTCTTAAAGAGGATCAGGAGAAACATTTTTAAAATAATACCAACAATCCCATTGTTCGCCTAATTTACAAATTGATTTAACATTTATGCAATCATACAAACAGCATATCCTTCCCATCAAGCAAACCTACTGCTGACGCTAAGGACATTTAGTCATAGTTGCAGAATATTTACTGCAAAGCTTGGATATCTTTCATTGATCATTGAAACTCCAAAGGCGGTCTCCAAGGGGGTGTCTTGTCTCCATTATTATATGAATTGTAGCAAAGACTATATAATATTATAAGACGTCGCACGTAGAACAAAATTTTTGCTCGATTTTTTTTGTTCTAGCACCCACCAATGGGTGCAGCAACATTTCAAATGTTTAAAAACATATAATATCAACAAATTAATATAAATTGTTGTTGTTTTTTCAGAAACCTAGATACATTCAAATGTTTCAAATATATTTTAGTTTGCCGCGAAACGGCAAGCCGACTGGTTGTGGGAGGGTGTACTTTAACCTTCAGTTTTTGTTTACATTCATGTTGCTAGGTAACAAGAAGTAAACAATAAAATAAAAATCAAAAATTAAAAATATACGTACACATATATCCTTTCTTTGTATTAGGTGAATCTTAAGATGTGTGCGCTATTTTAATTTTTCTTCAAGGCAAGAAAATTTAAGATTTCAATTTCTCAAATTCAATTTGAATGTCTACTACTTGTAAAAAGCCGTTAGGATACAGTATTAACGTTTTTTTCAGAGAAATTTCAGTAAAGTAAACTGCTCTTGAGTGTGTTTAAAGAGTTAAAAATCTAATTTTCTTAAAAACTGTTTGGTAATTTGTGATTAAATTTACAATTCGGTCATATTAAAAATATTCTGCAGAATAGCCTATGTACTTTGAATTTCTGGCATAACAATACCTATAAGCTAAAGATGGAATTAAGCTGTACTTTGGCTTTTACATGAACGATAAGCTTATGTCTAGAAGATTTGAGTGAAATATCATTGACTAAACGAAACATGTACATATTTGACTTGGTACCTGTAGCACTATTAAAATTGACCACTTTTGTGGTCCATGTATTAATCTAATTTTCCAACAGTGTAAAAAATTGAAAGGTAGTTTGAATGTCGATTGTGCTGTTTGAAGGTATACATACATATAATTACCTTTATGTTGCAATTTAGGTAGCAAGTTGCCTGCTTGATGGTGCACCTGGGTCTTAATTTTTATGTCCGTATAAAGCTGCACTCTAAAGCTCTATAAGATGTCATTAGAGAGGCAATATGTTGACTGTAAGCGGAAAGTGTCATTTAGACTGTAGAGCGGTTCAGACGCAACAAATCTTGCTGGCACTTCCAGTCTTCTATTTCTACAACTCACGTACCAGAGTAGCAGCCTCTATTAAGGAGACAAGGTTTTATTATGCATAAATTGGCTTTGCCTGAGCAAATAAACAAGGTCATTGTATGCTTACAGTCATTTTTTCATTCTCTACCTACTAAGTTATTTAAACAACTATATAATTAAGTCCACGAAGGATTGAAACAAGCTAAAAATTCTGCAGCACAACTTAGAATCACTGGGATAAGTTCGGCCTTATTACTTCCGAACTACTATACAAAGAGCCACGCAAGACAACCTAACTTACTCAAGAGCTACAAACCAGTCCACTCAGGAGACATGCGTGGTTATTGTTCAACTAGTACCAATAACATATTTTAAAAAATACGTTCTAAATGCCTCCCAGATGATATAGTATTTTTCAATACATTGTTGCAATATTTAATTCCAAAAATTCCACTATGATAAGTTCCTTTATTCAAAAAAATTGAAATTTTACTACTTCTCTAGGGCAAAATATTAATAACGCACACTTGTCAAAAGTGTCGAACACTTACTCAGAAAATATGTATCCTTACACAATAATTTTTCGATTCTGTTTATTTTTTTATTTCTTAAAAAGTGGGGATAAAAATAAACAATCTGCCTCCACTGGGAAGCGAACAATTGATTCGGTTCTCGAACAAAACAAAAATGGATATATTGGAGATAGAAAATTGAAAAATGTTGACGAAACATTTGAATGTATCCGCCGCAAGAAACAATAACAACAACATGGATGTTTCGGTAAACAAGAAACATTTTAGTCGTTTAGCTACATATTGCTAAAAAATCGAGCTAATAAAAACATGGAACACAAATTTGTTCTGCGTGCGAAGTCTTATAGTATTATATAGTCTTTGATTGTAGTTATTAAACTCGAAAAGTGAAAAAAAGGTTCTAAATCAAATAAGTGCTTGGTTTCAGGCAGAAGGGCTAGCGGTTAACCCAGAATCGTGCGCAGGTAGCAGGTGATATACTCCTAGCCATGTTCGTCAGTCCGTGTGCCACCAGTTAGGCCTTAAATACTTCATTAGATTGATGGAATTTTCTATGCGAAATCTTTGGAAACATTAAAATATAAACCATTGTAAATATACGTCTTTGTTATGAAATCGCAGTTGACCAATTCGTGTAACAGACTCCTTTACCAAATCACAAAAGTTGACCGCCTAAGTATAAGCTATTGAAATACTAAAAGAATGAATCAACTACATACACATAGGTGGATGATGCCAATTAAATGATCTGTTCAACTCGTCATAACATAAACATGTTAAATTTTTAGTCAATTCGTTGACTCAATGCGAGTTTAGGTACTAGGTATGTAGTGTTACCTACGAGGTACCAAAATTTGTAAAAGTTAGGAAAAGTTTTAACAAACAGTTTTAACAACTCACCGCAGTCGAGTGACATAAGTAACAGGAAAAAACGCATACCTATACTTGAGCTCAAAAAACCAAGTGTGACTCAATCGAATTGACTTGTGCGGTGTTAACATTTAATTATATATATGAACATGCATATGAGCACATTCACATATATACATCCATAGTACCTATATATCCATAGTTTTTGTCTTTATCAAAGGTTCCTATAAATCGCAAACTACATATGCGCTAGACTTACATAAAAGCGGACAAATTACGAGTACCTACAGTGGAACTTCCATAGCTAGAACTCCCAAAATATGTAGTAGACATCTAAATAAATGAACGACTTAAATGTGTAAAACTTCGTTAAGTTAGTAATAAAATATAGCGATTACCATTTTACATGGTATGCATCTTACAGGTTTTCACAAAAAGAAAATGGGCGTTTTGTTAAGTTGGCTATAAGTAAGGTCCCGTTAATAGCACTTGTCGTAATCTACAAAATTAGTTCAAATTAAAAGAAATCATTATAGCCGTTTTCGAGAAAAAGGACATTTTGCTAAGTTGACTTTAAGGGAAGTACTCTTACTAACAATTTTGGCCAAAAACGTTTTATGGCAACTTATAGTACTTTACCAAACTAGTTAAAATATGAAAGCCAAATTGGCCATAACTACTGTTGCAACCAATTTTGGCAAAATTGTGGTACGTTATTTTATTGCACAGATCTGTACTAGCCTCAGTATATAATTTGAATAAAAACGCTGAAGCCGTTTTTGCGCAAATGAGCTGTTTGCCAAAAAAATATATCATAATAATAAATCAAATATGAAATTAAAATCTTTAGAGTTGTTTCCGATAAAATCTTATTTTTGTAAAATTGGCTATGAGTAAAGTAGAGGACAAAAAAAAAAAAAATTTCAATTTCGCCTCTAGGGATTACCCAACAGACCCTAGATACGAAGTTTGATCAAAATAGGTTCGCCCGTTTAGAATTGCCAGACTCACTTTTCGACTTCTCAATAGAGGTAATGTCAGAATCTATCAAAATCCTAAAATCGAAAATTTATACCATACTATGTATGTATCGGTGCAAATAAAAATAATTACATAATATAAATGTAGAACAAGAGTTCGAGTTTTTGCAATCAAAAAAAATTTGGCAGTTCGAGTTATGGAAGTATGACTGTATTTATTTTATTGTCTCTTTTTGTTGAAGATGAATGACATGGACTTTGCTGTAAGGATAACGCAATAAAAATTATGTTTCTGTCCATTCCACACACTAAATTAGCAGCGCTTTAGAGCTAAATCAGCTCAATTAATTATAATTCATCATTTTAATGAAATCAAAATCACTTTTGCTGTTTAATTTGTCAATTCATCTACCAACCTTAGCCGAAGGCCGACGACAAGTCAAAGAATTCCCTGTGCAGTAATTGAATTTGAAAACATTCTGCATTGCAGTAGGTTTGTACCTTTGTCAATGCATTTATGTAAATTGAAAGCACTCCAACGACAAGATTTAGTAGAGTTTGGACCGCAGTATGTGGTACCACATGTCCCTTCATTATTCAATCGTTGTAGCATTAATCAAACGTCTCAACAAGTTAATTAGGATCTTCCTGTATTATAATTGGGAATCTACTCGTATGTAAATTTTGCAAATCCACATGCAAGTTGTTCTTTTGAAATGACCATTGGACCCGGCTGTGCCGCCGCCAAACCAGGAAGATCTGTATTGTTCGTCGTCGTCAATTGTTGTCTGCCCGGTTGATTAATTTGGCTTTATTTGTTGTCAGTGATAACCAGAATGAAGCAAGCCTGGTGTCCCTTCGTCGTTTCTAATGCGGATCCTTTACTTTTTGGCTCAACTCACAAAGCAGCAAACACTTAATGTTTTATGAAAACAGACAAATCGTACAATGACAGTTTTTTTTTTTTTGAATCAGCTTTGGCATAATCCCAAAGCACCCACTTTAATATTTATCATTACAAACTTACAATTGCACTTCCCAGCGGGGTGAACAGAACACCATGTAGTTGGTGCAATTGTATTAGAAAAATAAAAGGAAGGAAGAGTACGAAATATACAAAGTGAAAACAAGGACAAATCTGCTCGGCATCTACGAGGAGTAAATGCTCAACATGGCAACTTGGCAAATGAACATATACATAGTATGTATTATCCACTCGTTCTCCTGATGCTATTATAAAAAGGATATGTACTTGGCATACACTATTGTGAGATGGTCCGCAGAGTATGGCGACGCTCTATGACATTGCTATGAAAAGGACTCGCCGCCGAACTTATATGGTTGCTTGATGGCTTGGGTGGTCCTCTTCTTGTCGTCACAAATGAACGAATTCGTGGCGCCACTATGTCTATGGCCAGGGAGATTTTTTCTTTCTTTTATTTGAATTATTGGATGATGTCGCCATAGCTTATCTTTTCAGCTTAATTTCACTTTAAGGACGCCTGAAAATGTACAATTAAGATATTGTGTAAGCTGTTGGTTAGGTAAATTAAAATTCAGCGGGTTTATTATTCCAGAACAATAGAGAATCCATTTCACCTTCTTTAGCCTTTATTTCTACTTTGTTCCTCTGTACTAATACACAGCTCAAATACGAGCTCAAATTAAGAACAGGAATGTAATTGAGTTTCTTAAACAACTGCAATACATAGGATGGGAGGTATGTTTTGTGTGCTTTGCTTTTGATTATTTGAAAAGAAAGCACAAAAGAAAGATTACCTGTATAGAATCGAGAAGAGCTAGGTATCCTTGAGTAGTAACCGCAAACTAAACAAAAAAAAGAATCATTTATAGTTGATCATAAGGTAATATACATATATACATATGGATAGACCTAAAGACAATAAGAACCATCAGGTTTCGAAAAGAGTGCCTTTAGCGTTTATAACTCAAGGGTGATAGACTATTCTGGTGATACTCGTAACCTTTATTTAATTTTCATGCATTGGCCTAAGTATATGCTCTTAAAAGTTAACATGCCTCTTGTGGTACCAAATCCTGAAAGCTAGGGATCACTCGCTTTATTGGTCTAATAGCAAGATGATAAGATGTAGAACTCTCTGGTACATGTGAAATAGGATAAAACAAAAGGGTCACCGTTCACATGGACCAACAGATCAAGTCCATTGTGCCAGAATAGTTCAGATAGTGATATGAAATTCAGGAGGTCGCTTAGTGTAATGTAATGGGAATGCTGCATGGCTATAGGTACCTAAAGCTCACCGCACTTCTTTAATTTGTCAACCATCCAACAACGCCTTGACTCATAGTCACCAACGCAGTAGATATAAGCTCCGGATGAGCTCTCTCAAGTTGTTAAAACAACTACAATCCCCAACTGTAAAATTAACAGCGCGTTGTTAATTGCGGCTGTTAAATCTACAGAATTTGTAAAATTTGCATCAAAATGTTGTAGAACCTACAGCTATTTACTGTGGTAGCTGTAGAAATTACAACAAGTTGTAGATTTGGCATCCCTAAATAAAATCAATCGATTGTTTTATTTTCACAACATGTTGTCGATTTTACAATATTAAATATGTCAAAAGATAGATATAATAAATCACTCCCATTTAAGCGAACTCTCTGCAAATTTGTTCGTATAATTTTCTATCTTACAACAAAATAGGAATCCATATTTGTTGCCATCTATTACGAAAACGTAAAAAGTAGATACCATTTGAGAATATTCGCATGATCATTTTCAAAGGCTGTGGTAGTGTATCCGAGTGAGAGGTTCCACGTTCAACCCCCAGCTAGATCCAAATATTTTTCACATTATGTAAGTAAATGCATTATATAACTCGGTTTAAACACAAACTAAGTGTATTTCTTGGACAAGAACCATCTAATTGGATTGTACAAGCTTTTTCACCCATTTCTCGTACCATACCAATAAATTAGAACTTTAAAGCTTAAGTGCTATGAAAGTGCAAATTGTTGTTGTTTCTACAACAGCTGTTCGACAGTTAAGTGCTGTGAAATCTACAATTTCAGCTATCATTTTCACAACCAGTTTGCTAAATTTACAACCACACCTCTGTAAAATTTACAACGAAAATTGTCGGTCTGACAATGAATGCAGTAGAACCTACAGCGTTTTACTCTATTTTTGCAGCATCCTTTTTTGGGTGTACCAATCTTTATACTTCAGTTCTATTATTGCACTAAGACTTACCTCGTCCGTAACTAGTCTTTTAGTAATTAGTTTTTCAAATAAAAGTTGTAGCTATTGGCGAATCGCAATTGGTTAAGCAATGCCGCGCATCCATTAACATCCATTCTGATATTCTGACTAACTGCAAAGCAGACGAGATAGCAAATAATTACATAAAACAAAGGGTTTCGACTGAAGAAATAGAACTTCACTATTCCCACACTAGTTCTCCTTCATGAGAGATGGGGCTCTTTATACGTGCAACCATACCAGACAAACTTGGCCTAATTTCAACCTCTGGATCAAATGTTTACTGAATATGGAAACATATAGAGATACTCACTTATCACTGGTTGGTGGGCACACCGTCAGTCTCGGTTTCCCAGCAAATGACTCCTGTCACAGGAATAGTCTCCATTCCATCTTCAAAGCGGCTGCTCCAAATCAAATTGATTCCATAAACCAGATCCACCGAATGTCATAATGCCATATTCCAATGTCAAAACTTAGTTTGACAGAAGGTACGAGTACTAATTTAGTTTTTCGTTGGGAAAGTAGTATCTAGAACCCATACTAATTAATGTGTCTTACGTCAGTTCTTCCTTTAGACTCTAATTGAAACGCGTTACGTATACATACGGGTATCTACTAAAATTGAAGGAACTAGAACGAAACTTGATAAAGACGAACCTAAAATTACATTCTATGCACAAAATTCTTCTTTACCTTCGTTCTCCATTCATTCACTTTTCCTGATTTATCGTAAAGGATTTATAAAAATTAAATGTCTTCATCTAGTGCTTCCTATTATTCGCTTTTTCCATTTTGCTTCTTCCTTAGTTTTTTTTCCCTCAATTGTTATTATTTTTTTTTCTATATACTTACCTACATCCGCCTTCGTTCCCGACTTGTACTAGCTACCAAATAAAAGGAAAACTATTCACAAAATCATTTTCAATCTCGTCTCTTACTGTCAATGTGAAAACGAGAAAAGAACGCTGAGGTAGAGAGACGACGACTACTATACTAAGGTACAAATCTACTCAACAACAAAATATTTTCCCTATTTTTCATTCATTTGAATGGAGAGCAATGAGTAAAAATTTATCTCTCCTTCTGAACGTACCTACGGAAATACAGCGTAAAACTCCTCTAGATTCGGTTTAATACATCATTAATTTAAGCCGACAGAGCGATGCCAAACAGGACTGCTCCTCAATAGTAAGAATCCGGCGGCAGCGGCAAAAATATCCAATGGAATGGTAAATAGTGAACAGGAGGGTTGGACAGAGAAACTGAGATTGATTCTACAACATTGACGGGTACTATCCCCTTCGGTGCAATTCTCTTACATCTATCCAACATGAAACACCATTTTGAAGTACTACTTGCCATTCATCTACATTTCCCACAATCACTCCACCGGCTTCAACGCAAAACGATTTTTCAAGGTATGAGCTAGCAATTTGCTTTTGATTATTTCAGACAACCAGACGTGCGCCACGAAAAGTGTTGTTAATGTTATCATCAGTTTGAGTCATTTAATTAACACTATTACAAGCTTAACACGAGTACATAGAAAGGTCTGTCACCTTTACAACATGAAGGGCCCGATAAGCACTCGAACCAAGCAAATCAAATAACTTAAAATTCTTGTCATTTCCTTGAGAAAGTTGCAATCAAGTTCAAAGCGATACTCTATTTAATTAGAGAAAAGCAAATTGTGTCAGATCCAATTCAATTGCAGGGCTATAGTTTACAAATTTTATTAATTACGATTTGTCTTGTGCATGAGAATAATGCAGAAGAATAACAAGCGAGCAATTCTATCCAATCGATCAAAATTCACATCGCCTACAAAACTCTCTTGGCCACAAATTTGTGAACTTTATTCAGATGGGGTAACCCTAATCCAGTTTCAGTTCTGTCGAATTTGTGTGTGCGCAGGACATTAGCAAACGGAGAGATTCACAAAGTTCCCTTCCAGTGTAATTCGATTTTGAACTTGATCACGTTCTGCACCTGGATTTTCTGGTAAAATCCTCTTCAGTTTTAGGGCGATACACACCCCACACAATCCGAAGAAGAAAGATTTATACTCGTACACCAAACGAGAAGGCTCAATAAAGATGATGGTGATGATGCTCCCAGCAAACTAGATAACAACAATACATTGAAAGCAGCAGCAAAAATACTAAAAACTAAATAAAAGAGAAAAGAAAAAAAACAACAACACGGCAAGTTTGCAAAGATTAAGTTTCACCCAAGAAAAGGAGTAGTTGTCAGGATTTCCTCCTCCGCAAGCTCGTTTTTCCACTCCACTGCTAAGGCTGTTGTGTACAAAGTGTTTACTCCCACTGACGTAAAAGAAAAAGCGGGATATACTGCACTGTATCAGTGGCCTAACTAGGGGTTGTCGGCTGACTAGACTTTTTTGCCTCAACCGAGTGTCGAAGGAGATATTTTAATGCCCTTTTTTCTTTTTATTTGGGATTGGTGCAAGTTGAGTGCGAAAACTTTTAAATGTTCTTCTTTAGAAACCTCTTGTAGTGACCAAAACTAATTGGAAAACATTTGACTGAGAGCTTACTGTAAATGTGTGTAATGTGGAACATCTCGCTGTCAGTTTTGTAATCCGTTTTCATTGGACTACTTGTGTTCAACTAGTAGCTTAGAACTTTGTCCAAGTTCATTAACAGCCCGTCAACTACGACACGATATGAATGTCTGGACACAATCTTTGCCATAAAAGATCCGATTAATGGCCGCCGATGTTATTTATGGGCAGTCTCGATTAAATCACGACTAACTTCTGAAGTTGTTGGAGAACCATACGGTGTTGGTAGCTCTAAATTGGGGGGGAGGTTGCATTAGATTGCACTGTGAAAAATATTGAAATCCTTCGGAAAGAGTTTTGTGCTCAAATCCGTTTAGAAATACGAAAACTTGAGCATGAAAGAGGGAACTTGCTGGTATATTCTCTAATGCATTTTTCATATTCTTAGAGTGTTTATCGCACTTATCGTCAGCGTAACTGTTAAAGTGAAAACTTTTCGTTTTAACGAATTATAAGTTCTTTTCTCTCTCTCTCTATCTCTCTGTCTCCTGGAAGAACCTTTTTGCTCCCCATCCAGGAAAAGTCTTGAATATCTACGCTACGAAGTTACAAATCTGTAAAATTTTCCTTTAAGGGCTTAGCCTTCTATGCATATGCTCAGAGACTGTTGTAGAGTTTGAGGACAGTAGGGAAGAAAAGTGTATAAGCGAAAGTAGGTATTACTCATTTTAAAATGGATTTTTTTATGTTAAAGTGTTTAATCTATATATGTATATAAACTCAGTCAATTAGTGTCTGTTGACTGATGTTGAAGCAAAAATGTCTAGAACACTCTTGCCGAACTAGACGCTTAGTAGACGTGAAAATCTTGAAAAACCAGTGAAAAATGCTACAATCCGCCTGGAGCGAATCGTATGATACCCTATCCCTATCTTATTTGGTCGTGTCAGTGGGCGGTGGAAAATGTATTCACAAAATTTTCTATTTTGCTCTATAAACTAATATTTTTACTCGAAAATTAATTTTTGAAGTAAACGCCCCTAAAAAGTGGGCGTGGTCATATGTAATGTATAGACGATTTGTATATTAAGTGGATATCTACCTACATATTTGCTCAAGTAAGTTTTTTCGAGTTTCATATGAAAATAGTGAAAAAAGTTAATTTTTGTGAAAAGTGGGCGTGTCAGTGGGCGGATTTTAAAAATTTTTACACTTGTATTGCTTACTTTTACGAAGACCTCGTATAAAAAATTTCATCAACCTAGCTCAAAATTTAAGGCCCAAAAACTGGTGACATACGGACGGACGGACGAACGGACGGACATGGCTTAATCGACTCGGCTATTGATGCTGATCATTTATATATATACTTTGTTGGGTCTGTCTGCAATATTTCTCTATGTTACAAACTATGTGTCAAACTTAATATACCCTTAGGATAGGGTATAAAAAGATATGTATATCATTACCTAACTTTATCTAACTAAAAGATTTTATTGTAATATCCCTCGAAAAACGTAAAACAAATGCTACAATCTATCTGGAGCGGATCTTGTGATACTCTATCCCTTTTCTATACCTATGCTCCTTTTTCCACCAATATACTTGGTTGAAAAATCTGAACTTTCTCAAAAAGTGGGCGTGGTAGTGGTCCAATTTTGGAAATTTTTACACTTCTTCTCTTCCGATGTCCAAAGACTTTATATACAAAACTTCATGGGCCCAAAAACTGGTGACAGGCAGACGGACGGATATGTCTCTATGTTACAAACTATGTGTCAAACGGTGACGTGATATAACGCGCTACGAAATAAGGCCACATGATATCTTTACAAGATATCTTTTATTTTATATGGAAACCAGCTGGTTGCTCGCGGCTCCGCTCGCGTAGACTACGAAATCAATGTTAATTCGCGAAGAACTCGATTTCCGGTTCAGCTTTAATAATTCCATTCATACAACGACAAACAAATATATAATGTACTCGTACATACGTATCTGCTTCACAACGCCTGCGCGCCATCTTGTTTGTACTACTGCAACGCGTTTGAGCTCCCTCTAACTCATTCCTAAAGAGCTCAATACCTCTTCGACTGTTCTGCTCCATGCTTGCATAGGGCGTACCGCTGTTCTGCCTGCTTGGGTGAGCGGATTCCACAGTAAGGCGTATTTCGCAAAGAAGTTGTCTTCGCGCCGTAGAGTGTGCCCAATCCACTGCCACTTTTTCCTTCGTAAATTAATGTTTATAGGTTCCTGGCCCGTTCTCTTATAAAGCTGTTCGTTGAAGATATAGTTCGACCAAATAATCCTTAAGATGGTTCTTAAACATTTATTTATGAAGACTTGCAGCCTACGTGTGTTAATGGTATCCACCTTCCAGGTGAAGCTTGGTTCTTAAGCTTATAATATTGCTTTTCCAGATGGTGGAAAGCATTCCGAACGCAGCTGTGGCCTTCCCAATTCTACTGCACACCTCCAGTTCCGTGCCACCACGGTTTGCCGAGACCACACTACCTAGGTATAGAAAGTTGTCAACTTTCTCGACTTATCGATTGGGCGCTGGTACTAGAAGTGCTCAGGGCTTTTGTTTTGGCTGTTTTAATTTTGAGCTCCACTTTGTTCGCCTCAGCTTCTAGATTTTGGACCGTAATATGGAGGTCCATTATCCTATGTGAACGTAGACAAACATCG
Organism: Chalcosyrphus nemorum; assembly: GCA_949716465.1. Classification (NCBI taxonomy): domain Eukaryota; kingdom Metazoa; phylum Arthropoda; class Insecta; order Diptera; family Syrphidae; genus Chalcosyrphus; species Chalcosyrphus nemorum. The sequence continues at coordinate 52,383,434 of OX454332.1, forward strand.
TCAGCGTAGTCTAGGTGTTTAAGGTAAGATGTCATAGTCCACCGAACTCCATGGTTTCCTTCCGTCAATGCTGCACGGAGAACATCACTATATGTATGCATCCTTAACGTACACCGTTTTGGACTTCAAATTCTTATGACACCTTGCCTTAATAATAGCTATTAGTTTTTCTGGGATACCTCTCCTGCGCAAGGCCAACCAAATAGAATCTCTATTCAAGCTGTCGAAGCCCTTCTCGAAGTCGATAAACAGCAGATGTAGTGGAAACCTGTACTCAACGCTCAACGCATTGCTCGATTATGATCCGTAAGGTGTGAATGTGGTCGATGCAGGAGGTTCTAGCACGAAAGCTTGCCTATTCGACGTCGAGAGTTGAATCTAAATGCTAGTTAATCCTTTCCAGACTTATTCTTGCAGTTAATTTGGCTACGGCTGGCAGAACACATATACCTCTCAGTTTCCACAGTCCATCAGGGTTCCCTTTTTCGGAAGTTTGATGATCATCCCTCTTATCCACTCCTGCGGAAACTCTTCACTATCCCCAGCAAATCTGCCGATATATTTGGCGCCGCTTGAAATAGTTCGGCAGGGATGCCATCAATACCCACCGCTTTGTTTTTCTTGAAGGACCTGATTATTGATATGATTTCGGATTTGCTGTGAAGTGCGGATTCAGGAATTCGTTGCCTCGGAGTACTTATTCGAATTTGAGAACATACATACCGACATCGCCTAAGTGATTAAACACACACGTGTTCTCTCCATCTAACGAGCTGATCGTCATCCGAAATCAGAAGGCTGCCGTCTAGAATTTTCACCGGGTGTTGTTTGCAGTTCCGACCACTAATGTATCTGCTCGCTGTGCAATTATTTATCAATTAAAATTCTGTTTCCATTTTATTCATCATTTTTTTGTCAAATCAGATATCGAGATAAATGGCCATATCTCGGTTAATATTTCAATCATTTATATCCAAATTAAAACGTGAGCAATGTTTAAAATGGACTTTAAGTTTTAAAATTAAAAAAAAAAAATCTAGATTTCGAAAAAATAAATAAATCTTACAAGCTTGCATTAAAAACATATGAAAATGCTACAAACCGTTTGGAGCGGATCGTATGATACCCTATTCATTTCCTATGCACACAGCTTCTTCTTCCACCGATATACTTGCTTAAGCAACTCTTTTTCAAATATTTTATAAAACTACTCCAAAATATGAATTTTCTCAATAAGTGGGCGTGGTAATTTTTCAATATATACTGTATTTTGTACCCAAGAAGCTCTATTGTTTCGATAAAACCGCCAAAAAAGTTTTTTTTAGAAAAACGCCAATAAAAAGTAGGCGTGGCCATACACAATGTATTGAAGATATGTAGGGTAAGAGAATATCTGCATATAAGATTCATGTAAAATTACTGAAAAAATTTAATTTTTCAAAAAGTGGGCGTGGCAGTGGGCCGATTTTGAAAATATGTACACTTGTACTGCTTCCTTTCTCAAGGATCTCGTCTCCCTTAGGGTAGAGTATAAACAGTGATGCTGTGTTGACCGGATTTCATTCAAATCTGATCGAAAATTCTTTACCTTGACCAGAGAAAATCAAAAATCAAAATCAGGTCAAACTGATTTCTGACCGGAACGAAGAAACTATTTAACCGAACCTTTCCTTCACATCAGGAAAAAATCAAAACTGTTTGTCTTTTTGAATTTAATATTTGGGCTAGATCGACAAAGTGCTATAAGATGGCGTACCACGTTTTAAGCCAAAAATGTTAATGAGGGTGCTTTCTTAGAGTCAAATTGGTGACAAACTGATTTTCAGGGAAACTGCTGCAACGATTTTGTTTGCACTATATACCGATACCAGTTTAGACGCATGCTACAAGACGTCTAACATCAATTTGACCAAAAATTGTTATAACGGCACTTAAATCCAATTTGCTTAAAAGCCGGTTTGTTAAAAAACTGGTCAACCGATTTCATTCAAATTTTCAATTACTATAGAACTGGGCTAATACTATAAGATAGTTTACCATGTTTTCGGCTTAAAATACCTGTAACAGTACTTTGCTTATTAACTGTATTTTTGTCAAAAACAAAATGTGAGCAAAATTTATTCATTTTTAACTGAATGAATGCTTGGTCTTTTGTTATAATGCATAATTATAATAGATATAAGATTAATACCTATAAATGTTATGTTTTTATAATGGCTATATATAAACTGTTTTTTTTATTGCGGTGTTAACATTTTTAATGGATTTTTTTGACGCAATTTAGAAAAAAACTTTGACCATAATTTTTGACTTCATACAGTCAGATTTGATCGGAATCACATTATTTTAGTGGCAACAGTAATAAAAGATCCATACAGCTTAGATTATACTCTTAACAGTTACAGAAGTAGTCATTCTTATGGGTTAAAGCAAATTAATCTTAATCTAAATCATTTGATCCGTTTTTGAGAAAATCGCCGTTTTGTTAAGTAAGTCATTTCACAGCTCTTCAATTTTTAATCGAATTTTAAAAAAATCAATGAAATCACTTGATCCGTTTTCAAGAAAATCGTCTTTTTAGCCAAATTGATCAAAATTACCATTGAAAACACATTAACACGTTATAGTACGTCCTGTGTAAATCAAATATGAAATTTAGTCAAAATCGTTACTGTCGTTTACGAGGAAATTTTTAATGTTGGTTGTAATTAAAGTTCCGCTGAAGTTAGAGGTAAAACAAAAATTTCAATTTTTTCTCTAGCGAACACCACTCAGGTATGAAGCTTAATCCATTTCACGAAAATCGAAATTTTACAAAAAAAATTAGATTTTCTCGAAAACAACTTTAACGATTTTAACTAAATTTCGTATTTAAGTTACAAAGGATGACGTACCTTACCAAAATGGTTAACAATTGTACTTTACTTAGAAAAAATTTGGCACAAAGCCACTTTGAGATTATGTTCACCACATTTTTGCCAAAAGCTAGCTTAGTGATACTTTTAGCAATTTAGCAAATTCCTTGAAAACGGATTAACCGATTTTATTAAAATCTACCTTTTAGCTACTGATTTTAGAAATATGGCTATTTCTCAGTTACAACACTCAATAAATTTCGCTCAAAATCCAAATGTGTGCAAAACTTAGCAAATAATTTTTAAAAATATTGCCGTAAAAAGCAAAACAAAGCCACACACTCCAATGGAAGCCCTCATGAAACAAGTCCTAAATAGGATTGATTCCATGGAAAAAAAAACAATAAAATGATATTAGATAGAATATCTTTACTAGAGAGACAGAACAGCAATAAAAGAGCTGTACCAAAAAGACAAACATGATGAATAAAATCAAAATTCTAGAATGGAATGCTAATGGTTTCGAGAATCGAAAAGATGAGATACAAGTGACTCTCGATACAAACCAGATAGACATATGTCTTATTTCAGAGACGCACTTCAAATTAAATTCTGACCTTAAACTGAAGGGATATAAATTATATCACTCCCCACATCCTCATAACTGCGCAAAAGGCGGGGCTGCAGTAGTAATAAAGAATACGATTGAACACAATTTAGAAGCAAAATTCCAATCATGTGCCATCCAAGGAATTTCCATTTGCATAAAAACAAGCAGTGGCCAACTATCCGTTGCATCAGTATATTGCTCTCCTAGCTATAGAATAAAGACGAGTGATTTTAAAAGTCTTTTCCGCATATTTCACAATAGATTAATCGTGGGAGGGGATTTCAATGCCAAGAATAAATATTGGGGATCTAAACTAGCAAACACTAGAGGCAGAGGCATTTTTAAATGTATTAAAGAAGATGGCGCGAAATACCACTCAACGGGAAAACCTACCTATTGGCCAATAGATAGGAATAAAACCCCAGATCTTGTCGACTTCTTTATATCTAAAAATATATCCTCAAATAAAATAAATGTGGAAGAAGGCCCTGATCTTCAATCAGATCACTCCTCAGTCCTTCTTACACTTGGCGATAAAATAATAATAAAAGAACAAAGTCCAAAACTTGTTAATAGACTGACTGATTGGAACTACTTTCGACAGATGTTGGAAGAAAGTATCCAACTATCATCAGCTATACAAACAGAAGACCAATTAGAAAAAGCAGTGCAAATACTAACACTGAACATACTAAATGCTGCATGGGCAGCAACTCCTAAAACAACAAAAAAGACTAAGCAAAACTCTTACTCTCGCTAAATATGTGAAATCATTACACGAAAGAGGAAAGCTAGAAAGCGTTGGCAACAGACAAGGGCGCCAAGCGACAAAACCACACTAAACAACTTAAATAATAAGCTCAGAAATTCTATAAAAGAATTCAAGAATGAGTCTTTAAAAACTTACCTTAGCAGTCTTACAAATGATGCTAGTACCGACTACTCGCTCTGGAAGGCAACAAAGAAAATGAACCGACCAATTGCCCATATTCCTCCAGTAAAAACCAAAGAAGGTAACTGGGCAAAAAGCAGCCAAGAGAAAGCAAACACTTTTGCAGAGTATCTTGAGGACGTCTTCAAACCCTATGATGATAAAAGTTACCAAGGAATCGAAGAAAGATGCGAAGAAGATCGACCAATTCGATCGGTAACAGCTAAAAAACTTTCCAAAGAAATTAAATAAAATATAAATATAAAAAAGGCCCCAGGGTTTGATTTGATTGCAGGGGAAATCTTAAAACAATTCCCACAAAAAGGTTTAAAAAAACTAGCGCAGATTATAAATGCTGCATTTAAGCTGAGATATGTGCCAAGCATGTGGAAGGTCGCGCAGGTAATAATGATCCCAAAACCAGGCAAACCACCAAGTGAAGTAACCTCATATCGCCCAATATCGATACTACCAATATTGTCAAAGCTATTTGAAAAAATGCTGGTAAAACGCCTGCAAAAAATAATCTATGAAAAATCGCTAGTCCCAAATCACCAATTTGGATTTAGAAATAAGCACTCTACAATTGACCAAGTGCATAGAATCACAGATGAGATCGAAAAAGCATTTGAAGAGAAAAATGTGTGCTCTACAATATTTCTTGATATAGCACAAGCTTTCGATAAAGTCTGGCACAAAGGACTGATACAAAAATTACAAAACCAACTGCCGATGCAGTAGTCGACAATTCTGGAGTCTTATATATCAGATCGATTCTTCAGAATTAAACGAGATACAGAATATTCAACATTAAGAGAGATAAAAGCTGGTGTACCGCAAGGCAGTGTTTTAGGGCCAGTGCTATACCTTTTATTCACTAGCGATCTGCCTGAAAGCAGAGAAACCACTATAGCAACTTTTGCAGATGACACTGCTGTACTTGCTGTAGGAGAAACTGTTAAAATAGCAACAAAAAAGCTCCAAATAGCAATAAACCGTATCTCAGAATGGACTAAAAAGTGGCAGATTAGATTAAATGACCTTAAGTCAGTCGATATTAATTTTACGTATAAAAACGTACCACATATTCCAGTCTACATTAACAACAATGTAGTGGAATATTCAAACACAGCCAAATATCTAGGCATGACTCTAGACGCTTAACTGCGTTGGAAAGCGCATGTAAAGAAAAAAAAGATGAGTTGAACATGCGATACAGTAAATTGTATTGGCTTATTGGGAGATATTCTTCCCTGTCCAACTACAATAAGTTATTGCTATACAAGCAAAATTTAAAACCGGTATGGACCTATGGTCTCCAGTTATGGGCATGCACATGCCAAACAAATTTACAAAAAATTCACTTCTTCCAAAATAAAGTACTAAGGAACATAGTCAATGCACCTTGGTACATACGTAACGCTGATCTTCATAGAGATCTAAATATCGAAATGGTTGAAGACGAAATTAAAAAAGTTGCTCAAATGCACAGACCTAGACGTAGGCTTCTCAACCACGTTAGCTTGGAAATGGCCGAATTATTGAATACAGGCCGTGTAATCAGGAGATGAAGGCGGATAAAACCGCTTTGTGGATTAGTGCGAACCCCCATACAAAAAAAAAAAAAATATTTTTTCATCGATTTTGTATATTTTGTTTTTGTTGTAATTAAATTACATTTGCACATAATTCATTTTCAAAGAACAGCATAAGGATGCAACTGCGTTGGTCGTGTACCTACTTTAATTAATATAGGTAACTTTAAAGATCTTAACAATTCTTCGTTGACTTAAACAATTCCTGTGACATAAAGAATCGTTACACAGATTTTTCTCAGTTGTTATTGACAGACAGACTGACACCAAGTTTCAATAATCAACCACAAACAATCAATCAAAACCTTTAAAACAAATGATATTTTAATCCACACTGTAAGTGTCACATTCACCAAAATTTATATCTACGTCCTATTTCTTCGGTTACACCAGTCCAATGGTGTACGATGGATGTCAGTATGCAGGCCATCGACCTAAAGATTCAACTCTCTCTCTCTGGCTGCTCTGTAACCCATGTGACTGCATTTTCTGTGGAAAACCCAGACCCATCGTCCCTCATTCACAGATTGTCTAATGCAGTGTGCCAGTTCTGCACCGAAAGAACGCGCAACCACCTCCAACGCTACACACAGTGACAAACAAATAGGTGAGAAATGATAAAATAATTACAGAATTACGCAAATGCATTTCACCTTGTATTACGTTGTGGCTTTTACTTCAATGGTTTTTGTGGCAGCAGCCAGAATACGAAAATAATCACAGAGAAACTTTGCATTGTTGTCGGTTTTTCGTGCTAGTGACTTTCAGGTTGGCATTTCAAATCCCTTTTACCCCTGACGGCGAGTAATTAAAATTGGTAAAAAAAAAAGTCCTGCCTGACGCTGTCTGTATTAGGATTGAAAAGGACACGAAAACGAATGAATTTTTGATTTTGATTCGAAATAAATTGTATTTTATATGTATGACATATTATTGCCCAACAATAAAACCCAAAATGACCCACAGTCCGGGCACTTTACGATTTTATGTGTATATCCTCTCATGATATTGTCGAAAATATTCATAAACATATAAATATAAGTAGGACTCATAAACTGGAGCGATTCCACACATAGCATCGAACTGACACTGAAACACCGAGACGACGACGACGATGACGATGACGACGGCAACCGCCACCCATCGCGCTTAAGGGATGAGCCAACTTTAGCCAATCTCAGTTTTATTGGATCGTCGGGCGTCGGAATGGCACAGGGTTTGAGTTTGAACATGGCATCGGGTGTGGATAGCAAGGAATGATCATAATTTAGATGCATATAAATTGCTAGACCTAAAAAACACTGCCACTTGGTTTCGGGGCGGAGTTGAATGACATAATGTGAACATGAACATGAACTTTGAATGAACGATGAAGGAATTCTTCCTGTAGGCGCAAACATTTAGGATTTCGTTTTGCCGCTAGTGCAGGCAAAGGGGGAGTTGGTTGTGGTACAACCTCTTTTTTTTTCCTAGCCCGGAGGCCAAATGGTTTATTGGACATACATACATGTAATATGCCATAAAATTTGTGCCGCGCGTAATAAGCAAAGGAAGCCTCTCACCGCTGGACTAAGATTTGGTGTCGTAATTTTCCGCAGTCGAGATTATCCCGAGGAGTTCTTCACATTTTTTTGTGTTTGCACTTTGTATTAAAATTTAATATTGGAATTAAAGCTGCAGATATTATGAAGACGTGCAATACAGGCAAACTGTCAAGAAAAAGACGTTGAATGGATGCCAAAATGTTGATTGCTTTTTTGAGTCAAGCCAAAAAGGATTATTCTGCTGCGAGGAATGACGTTAGTTTACGGTGGTGGTAACAACAACGTAGCGCCCAGGGTTATGACGAGATAAACTTTTAGTGCGGCGCCAGTAGAGTGTATCCATTTTAATCGTTTTATTAATTTGTTGTGTCATTTCCACTGGAGCCGAGTATACAGTGCCAAAAATCCAATCATTTGCATATTTCGGCTTCAAATCTTTTCAATTGTTTTTTGTTGTTAATAAAAATCAGCAATCAATGACCTTATGAATTTTCGAATGTGGAAGTGAGTAAACGTTCATGCTGAAGAACGGATTAGAAAGTCTCATGCAGAAAACTCCCCCTTTATACAAAATTAGAACTGATGTAAGTTTCTCTAAGAAAGACTTTAAACAAAATTTTGACTTCAGGTTTGTATGTTTCCATAAGCCGGCATTGTACACGATTTAGTAAAAACAAAACACCACTGTTATTCGCTTAACAAGCAATAAACTCCTATATAACCAACCGTGCATTTCAATTCTTGTTGGCATAACACAAAGAGTTAAGCTCCTTCTTACCCCTTTAAATATTGTTGGGGAAAAAAAAAACCAACCGTTTTCCCTGCGGATGAGCCCATTAAATCAGTGGCCACATATGAATAAGGACCTTCTCTGCCCTATAACAATCCTGTGGACAAAAAATACACACATATAATATTTACAAGCAAATTGGATAAGGAAATTCTTTAGAATTCATCCATTTGCCCGAGGTGTCCGCATATTCTCGTAAAGCATCCTCCCTTTGCTTGTTCTGCTTCTTCCACGAGGACTTTCTTGAAGACTCCTCTTTGGTCAAGTAGTCATATTTTCATGGAACTACTTTCGCACTGCTTCTGCTGCAGAACTGCTCCCCATTTATTATCAACTTTTGAAAATCTAAGGGCATTATTATGGCAGCAGGGCGGCACAAGGAGTCGTTGGCTATTTCCCCTCACTTCCTTTTCCCCATGCATATATACATAGATTTACTCTCAAAAACTTTTGTAAAAGTATGCAAATCATATATGACTCGAGGGAAAATGATTTTCGTTTGATGACAGTGGTGGGATAAACCCATCCTCTTCAAAAAAAAAAAAAAAAAAAAAACTTCCGACAAGGTCTAAAGTCAAGGGTACAAATGAGATAATTTCCGAATTTTCTTTTCCCCTTATTGTTGCGGTTTTTATAACTTGAACAATTTGAAAATATTTTCTTATGTTTCTTTTTTTTTTTCTAAATGCGAGTCCTTAAATAGGAGGATAGTGAAGGTAAACGAAAAAGGTTGTCCTACATCAACATCAGCATCATGTCGAAGGATCAAAGTCACTTCTATGCTTACAAATTAATTTAAAAGTGTATATGTGCAGTATATATAGTTTTGGGGGGCTCCGCACGTTATGCAAACGACATTCAACATACAAAATTTATTGCATGAGTGCTCCCAACCAACGCTTGACCCAATTTGGCTCCTTGGAAAAGTCGCAACGGCAGCAACGCTAGGTAGTAGCAGTTGCATTGGCAGCCAACAGTAGCAGCAAATGAGCACCAATGCAAATAAATCCTTATAAGGATTACACAGGATTTTGATACATTTACGTTCGAAGCTTAACACTGTCATGGTTACCATATTGCAACTCTGTTGAATTATGGTCAAGTGTGGGAAGTGGAAGAGACACACGACTTCAGCTGATATCGGAATGTGGGTAAGAACAATAATCACACGAGTAGAGCATGAACACTTACAAATTAAGACGTTTGAGTAACATATACATACACAAGACAGCCATGACTTCAATTTGATATGTCAATGCGGTGAATTTTGACAGATATATGATGAATCCTAATGGGGACATCGACATCATACAGTGTATGAATGGAATTAAATATGAATATGATTCCACCCCTACAGTGGGAAAAAATCCGAAAGTATTATTTGTGGGCTTACTTAGAAACATGCATACACACTATGTACATATGTACGTATGTAGTGAAGTACCTTTTGTTGTGATCAATATAGCCACCTGAGGTTGTTTGCATATTTGAAGTCAATTTCACATGATTTTTCTTTCTCGTGAACATAAGGCAAGAAGTGGACATTATGCATTCAATTACTTACTCTTTAGTGTCGTACTCCTTTACGAGTGAGCAGTTTTCTCCAAATTCTTCGACGTTATCAACTACCTTTTGGTGGTCCAACAGGTGAATGGTCAATTGTATTGCGTAGTTTACAACTGCCACATCTTCGCTGAATGTGATTGTCACTCGTTTCCAGATCGAGATGTTTATTGGACATTCAATTGAGCCACCTACATCACACCTCTGCACTTTTTCCTTTAGAACTCTGTAAAGTCAAAAGTCTACATGGATTATCTGGGTGAAGAATTGAAAGCCAGCATTACCTACTTACGTTATTTACGAACTCCCACTCGGAAAGCTCGGACGCGTCATTGAAAAATGGGACTTCAGAATTGAACCGCAGTTACGACCAACATTTGAAAGAAATATTTGTAAAATAAATGCCAAGAATGGCTCCTTCGTTTTATAATAAAGTTGACCTGTTTAATTTGAATTTTAATTTATTTTTTTACATTTAGATAAAATACTTCTAAATGAATCAGACATTATTAATATAAACGACATCACCCTATTTAGCAGTGCCATTATTGTGTACATACATACAGCCCATTTGAAGCTTACTATAAATTCTTCCTTGAGGATAAATTGAAGCTATACACTTTGCAATCTTCAAACAATAATTTGTTGTCCTTTATCAAGCCTATAAAGGTAGGTAGGAAGGTGCATAATATACATATAAATTTTCATTTAGAATATTAAGAAAGGAAAAATAAAAATCAGAAACTAGATACGCAATGTAAACATGAATATCACGTTTCTTTAAAAGTTCAAATAGATCAACGAGAACTCCTCAATGGAAAAAAAAAAAGATTCCTTTGCGTATTGAGATTTACAAAAGCATAACTCTTGTAAGCCACTGATGCTGCATCTCTAAAGTATGCCTCTCAGTAAATCACCACTCAAGAAACTTGTCCGGGCTTAATTCAATCACCATAAAATTGCATCGTCAAGTGCCTCCTCTTTTTTCTTTCGTGCTACTTCGCTGTCGGCGATGAGAGGTTGTTTCACAAAAAACCACAGGTACAGATGTTATTGTAATGATTGCCCCCTGCGGCTTTTTTTCACTACCATAAACTAAAAAGAAAACATAAACAACAATAATGATAAAAAATATATAAAAATTCCATAGATCTCGGCTTCAAGCAGGGTGACTTACCAACTTTTCACTTTTGTATGCATAGCCTTCCGATGCGTTGCATTTATAGAATGAACAATCGTGCAGACAACCGATTATGTATCTAGATACATGTGTGTCTGCACCAATGTACGTAAGTGCTAAATGTCCCTGCCCGAGCCCGTAACGAAATCCCTCATTTGTCTTCCGAGAAGCGCGCCCTTAGGCCATGAGAAAATCCGAGGTGAGTTAAGGCGAGGCGGTTAGTCCTCAAAGTGACCACACAAAATTATCGGTTTTTCTTTCATTCTCCGGTCGACAGACCATAATTTATGTCATCGAGAGTCAAACAAGATTCAGTCTCAGGATAAATTGCTTTTGTGTCTCGCAATCAAGTGGAACATCCTTTTTGGGTCTTTTATTAGTTTACACCCATTAAGGTTGTCTGGCATCCAGATAAAACAATTATCGAACATAAGGTACTGAGCCCGGAGATGTTTGTCGATCCTATCAACACCTACAAAGTAAGTCTCCTGAATGAGAAGAAGCAATATAAAAGCAATTTTTCGAGATTAGGGTTCAGGGGATTAGGTACTAACAAACACATCGACCTTATCAGATGCAACTTCTAAATGCAGTAAAGGCCCCTCTATTGCATTAAAGTGACCATCAGTATTCATCTTAAACGAGTGACTCACTCTAATTACCTGGCACAGCAATGTTGATGAGTTATTTTCGTGTCTGACACTGAAATCACATTAGCATCTCGATGTTCTGAAAGAATTTTAATTGTCCATATTGAGCGCCGACTCTAAATGGCTAAATTATTCTTATTTTATTTGTTAATTAATGACTGGACATCTCTATTGGTCAAGAAGTTGTTGGGACATTATAACGGCAGAGATAAGTGCTAAAATGGTAATTTGATAGTGGCGAGACAAAGTGTCTCAAAGTATTTGTCTCTTTAAAGGTCAATAAATTTTAAAAATTCCTTAAATAAAAAAATATATGATAAAGTCCCCAGAAATTGAACTTTAACGACAGCAATTACCACTGACTGAGATCACAGATTCATCTGCGCCCAATTAATTTACTTTTGCACAATGACTTGACTCACAGTGGTTTGGGTTGAGTGACAGTGCGGGTAAAATGCACTGCAATCACATCATCATCTTTGTATAGAAGAATCAGACTAACTATTATTTTATAATCACTAGTTTAAGTCAGTTGCATAAGTGTGTCATTGATGAATGGATGGAATTGCTGCTTAGGATAAAAGATACTGCTTGTCAATAAAGCATATGTGAAACTAAAGTACGAAAACGTCCACATAAAATGAGCATTGCGAAGCGCACGTTCCTCACTGAGAATAACTTTAATAAAGTGCAAGATTTTGTCCTGAATTCCTGGAAAGTCGACCTCATACTCGCGCCGCAACTGAAGGCTCGGAGTCATAGCATCAGACGGCATATCAGGGTCAAAGGAACCACATATCTGCGAGAAAGACCCTTCCACCATACAACCGACGCATAAGCCAAAAATGGTCTTATCATAGCCGTATCTTTCCAAAAACAGTTTTACACTGCCGCCAGGAAACTGAGAGCGACTTGGATGTTTTTGATTTTATATGTTAAGACCAGAGAAGCTTTTTATCCAGAATTACTCCTAGATATTTGAATTCATCTGAAAGCGAGATAGTGACGCCTTTTAGTACTGGCTGAGTCAGACCGGTCATGATCTTCCCTCTCGTGAAGAGAACGACTTTGATCTTGAGAGTACACCACTCATCGATCATGTCCAAGTCTATCTGCACATTAGCACAGACAGTTCTTAGGCATGTACGAACAGAGAGCACGGCGACGTCATCTGCATAGGACTGCGCGTAGATGTCAATGCGTTTGACTCACAAATAACCTATATTAGATAGTCCACTTCGAGGGAGCTTCTTATTAACCTAAAAATTTTACACTGGTGAGCGAGAATGTGTTAGTGATTTTCCCGGACATAGCGTCTTGCTGTCTGGCTGTCTGACTGTCTGTGCACGAAGCTAGAGCCTAACCGGGTGGATGGATTTTGATCAAACTTCATACCTAGGTTTTGTTGGGTAATCCCTAGATAATCATTAAATTGTTTACATTAGATCGCAAATCATATATGCTATAAAATGGTTTACCAAACTTTTGGGCAAAGTGTGTATAACTTTCAAGGATTAAGGGGTTTTTGTCGATTTGATCGAAAACGGCTCCGACGATTTTCTGTAATATGCATATTTAGACTAGTTTAGTAATTTCTTATCAGATGGCATACGACGAAAATTGTTACTAATGGTACTTTGCTTATAGCCAGCTTAACAAAATGTCATTTTTCTCGTAAACTCTTTCCAATTTCGTTTAAATTTAATATTTGAACTACTTTTATGGAGTCCTATAAAATGGGATACTACCTTTTTGGCCTCAATCGGTAATAACGATATTTTGTTACCAACTTAACAAAGTTTTACATATTTAGGTCGATCGTTTTTTGGATCTCTACTGCAGATAAAACGTATAGATATATGTAGGTGCAAGTTTGTACTCTGTCGTGCACTTTATTTTTTTTATGAATGTGTTCGTATGCAGGCTAATGTCAGCTGGCTACGGCTCTTTCTGTTATATATTTTTCGCAACAAATCTGGTTGAGTTTTTAAAAAAATTTAAGAAGTCATTTTATGTTGCCTTCGACTTGCAATATGTAAGAAAAAATGGTAACATGAATCTGCGATTACTCTTGCTTCGAAATTTTCTTCGCTTTTGTTCGGAACCGAAACTCAAAATATATTCGATAATTGTTGCGAATTCAATTAAGGAAACTTCTGGTGTCTACATTATGTTTCCAATATTCGTAGTACGCACAAATGATAAAATAAAAATCGAGTGTAAAATTCAGTATGGGATTTATCCAGTATCTCGACTTCAAATCAAGTATAGCACTGGAAAATCCAGTATAGTTGATATCATTATGCATACCTATCTCTTACAATTTTCATTAAAAATTTGATGCATGTTTTTCATGCGGTATACATATGTTACTTTTATGCAAAATTAAAATCAACATATGAGAAAATATACTGAGAGTAAAGTAAAACAAAAACTGTCGGAAGCTAAATTTTAGTTACAGATATATTCGTTATATCGAATATTAAATTTGTGCGAACGCAATCGCTATTTAGAGATATCAATGCAGTTTTTATATACCTACTTTCGTTATATCGAAAATTCGCTATGTACATATATCGGTATTCGTTATACTGGACGTCCACTAAATTTGAAAAAAAAAACTATTGAGGAGCGATGTTTACATAGTCCAGACAGATTGTAATTTGTAACATCTTCATGTGTTTTCTTTTTATACCCTATCCTAAGGGTATATTAAGTTTGATACATAGTTTGTAACATAGAGAAATATTGCAGCCAGACCCTATAAAGTATATATATAAATGATCAGTATCAATAGCCGATTCGATTGAGACATGTACGTCCGTCCGTCCGTCTGTCACCAGTTTTTGGGGCTTAAATTTTGAGCTATGACAATGAAATTTTGTATATGAAGTCTTTGGATATCGGGACAGAACAAGTGTAAACATTTTTAAAATCCGCCCACTGCCACGCCCACTTTTTAGGGGCGTTTACTTCAAAAATTAATTTTCGAGAAAAATATTAGTTTATAGGGCAAAATAGAAAATTTTGTGAATACATTTTCCACCGCCCACTGAAACGACCAAATAAGATAGGGATAGGGCATCATACGATCCGCTTCAGGCGGATTGTAGCATTTTTTCACTGGTTTTTTTTTTTGTTTTTTCTTCCGAATAGTATTTTTCGATTATGACAATTAATTTAAAAAAATAATAACAATTCGGTACAACGGATACTACACAGGGTGCGTGTCGCCCTCCATGGTAATTATTTTATTGTATACATACCACCTGTGTTACTTAGGTATTAGGTTTATAGAAGTAAGTAAACCTCGTTCCAATTTTTGGAAATTAGGGACTATCGAACTTATAGGATATACCCACTCGTATCTACAATAAGTTCAGGATTTGCATTTAGTTCTGTTTTGATTTTTTCCACTCAGAACGCACTGTGAACGCAATCAATATCTGTTTTGTCGGAATATCTCAATAACTTCATCATGCGACAGCTCTTTATTGTTAAACAAAAAAGAGCGAACAAGGAATACACCTCAACGGCAGCGACAACGGCAGACATGACCTGGTTACCACTCTTTGATTATTTTCTACGAAAAAATCATCACTTAACGTGCATTTTATCACAAGTCCTTTAGAGCTGTCGTTTCCGCACAATAACTCAAACCAACCCAGTCCGAACTGCGCTGAATGCAAAATATATACATAATGATGTCAAACAACCTTTTATTGCCCATAACAAATTATGTTCAGTTTTGCTTCAACGACATGACTTCTTTCACTTAATGGACAGTGAGAAAAAGGACGAGCCAACTGGCATAGAGAGCGAAAGCAGGCAGCATCGGCGAAGTGGATTGGGACAGTCTCCAAGAGTTCTTCTTCGGATGAATACATAATTTCTTTTTTTTTTTTTTTGCTTTTTGCTATATGTATGTATGAATGTGTATATTCTAGTGCAGGCTTTTATGGGTATAGCGCGGTAGATATTTTTTTAATTGTGCTGTGAGTGAAGAATCGTACAGCAGCAAGCAGTAGTAGTAGTCACCAAGGATCAATAAAAGAACGAAACAGGGAGACGACTCTTCACAAAGGCTTGGGCCGGGGCCGGGGAGCAACAAAGACAGGAATAAGGAAGTAGACAAATGTCATATAATGCAGTTATATGAATAAAATATCAAACAGCGGCTGCTTTATGTCTGATTGCTGCTCCTGCTCCTTCTTTTCATAACTCTTAACGTTCATTTCATTTTATTTTTTTTTTTTCATCTCATTTGATAGTGAGTTATTCTGCTTGAAAAATAAGTCAGCAAAGCTGTGTTAAACTGACCTGTGTTAAGCTTATCTAAAGCATACATTCACTATTATTGACAAGCTATGGAATGAACTCAAATTAAATTTGTAAGTGGAAATGAACGCTGAAAATATTTTAAAAAAATATTTATTATTGGTGATTTATGATTGACACGTATTGGTTGGTTCAAACCGGCCCTCGTCTCCTCGTCTTCATCACCATTACAGCTTTTACAGAAGACTTTGTAGGGAATATCCAATCTTGCACAGTGTCCCGTGAGAGTATTCACTATCTTGGACCTAGTTTTATTTAATGTCGCCGAGAGCGGCCTACCGATATTACAATTGTCGAGTTGATGCCATCGATGTTTGGGTTCACTCAACACATATGTTAGGCTGTGATGAGATATTTGTCATGACGCGTTGCTATCGGTTAAGCTTATACTATTAAAAGCTGAGGAGCCTTCCCGAACCCCCTCGTCAGCTTCACAAATTCACAAGGGCGGATACAGATGGGGTGGCACATATCCACGAATTTATTATGTTTTTAGGGAGCAATTAGTATAAATTTTTTTGTTAAATAATCAGCTCATCCTGTACTCATTATTTCGAATAATTCGATAATCTGAATACACACACCCTTGCAATAATTGATTCGGATTAGCGAGACATTACTGTATCACTTATCCAAAAAACGATGGAAATTAATACAATAAATCTACATATATCAGCATATGCTAGAAATACATATGAAGTACAGATGTTGCAGAATTTTTACTTGCACCGATACGTAGTATTGGGCAAGTTTTGAATTCGTGAAAATTTTCGATCTCGGGATTTTGATAAATTCTGATATTACCTTATAGAGAAGTCGAAAAAAGTGGGTCTGAAAATTCTGTCTGTCTGTCAGCGAGGCAACAGCTTAAATGGGTAAACGGATTTTGATCAAACTTCATATCTAGGGTCTGTGGGATAATCCCTAGAGGCGAAATTGGAATTTTTGTTCTACCCCTAATAACAACGGTACTTAACTCAAGGCAAATTTAACAAAAAAACTGATTTACTGGAAAACGGTTCCTAGGATTTTTTTAAATTTCATATTTTGGCTAGTTTGCCAAAGTGCTATAGATGGTGTACCAAATTTTTGGCCAAAAGCGTTAGTAACGGTACTTTACTTAGAGCCAAATTGGTAAAAAACCGATTTGCTGGAAAACGGCCATACCGATTTTGTTTTAACTTTATGCTGAATCGAGTTTCGATACATGCTACAAAATGGCTTACAAAATGTTGGCCAAAATTTGTTATAACGGCACTTAAGGCCAATTTGGTTAAAAGCCGGTTTGTTAAAAAACGGGTCAACCGATTTCATTCAATTTTTTACAGTGTATAATTATGTGCTAATGCTAAAAGATGGCATACCAACTTTTGGCTAAAAGTGATAATAACTGTACTTTTCTTAGGGTCAAGCGGTTTTAGCCAACTTCCTCGAAAACGGCTCTAACGATTTTTTTTTTTTGAATTTTATATTTATGCTAGTCTTGTAAAGTCTAATTAAATAGTGTCCCACGTTTTTGGCCAAAATTGCTTAGAACGGTACTTTACTTATAGCCAACTCAACAAAAAATCGGTTTACTCGAAAACGGCGCTAAAGATTTTGATTTAATTTCATATTTGAGCTAGTCTAGATAAATGCCATAAAATGGTTTACCACGTTTTTGGCTAAAAAAGCGTAAACGGTTTACCTATTAACTGTTTTTAGAAATATGGCCATTTTTCGGTTAATATTCAATGGATTTTGATCAAAATCAAAAAGTGAGCAAAATCTAATTAATACAAAAATATGACTACTAATTTTATGAAAAATTTAAAAAAAAATTGTTTGATATATTCTTCTTTTTAAACTTCATTCATTTCCAACTAACAGCTCAAAGGTGCAAGTACGTACGACCCAGTCGTGCACTTTATTTTTTTAATATTCGCGGATGCAGATGGATGGATGGATACAGATGTCAAAATTATATAGACCACACTAACACAATAAGTACCTAATTTGGATTTAGTTCTCTGAGATAAATATAAAAGGTGCTCCACAGATTTATTACTTATTTTTGTGAGTGAGACAATAGTGTTGGAGACACAATAAAAGTGTTGTTTTTAGTGTTCCGGACCTTAAAAGGTAAGACGGAACACTTATGGGTTTGATACGGTGTCTGTCTGTCCGTCTGTCCGTCAGTCTGTCACAGCCCTGTAACTTTTGAACCGATAGACATAGAGAGCTGAAACTTTCGCTATGTATACATTATGTGGAAGCCTGCACAAGATGGCGGCAATGATTTTCATTTTGGGAGCCCTTTTTTGGGCACCTTGTATGTAGGGCAAAAAAAAATTATTTTGTTCCCCATCATGTGGCATATCAATTTAAAGAGAATTTTGCAAGGGCTCCATATACGTAAGAAATATTTTTTTCTGGAAAATTTGTTGAACAAAAAAGCTCGCCAAAAATTTGAAAAATGTTGTCCCCCCCCCCCTAGCGGCCAGACCATAAATGGTAAAAATATGAAAAAAATTGGAGATATGTAGAATTTTGTGTAGATTGTAAAAAGAATACGAAAATTTCTGTATCTTATATAGTTTCTGAGAAAAAATTAAAATATGGGGTATCTAGGTACCCCACTGTATCTCCCCCAGTTTTTATGTTATCCAAATAATTTTTACAGTAGATCATTTTGATACTACGATTTGCTCAAGTTTCAAGTTTCATCCAAATCCGCTAAGTAGTTCCCGAGTTACAGATTTTAGAAAAGCGCATGGACTTCCCTATAAGCTCTTATCTTGCTGCTACTGCATTCGATTTCGATTTTTCAAAAACGAAGTCATTTGCACGAATGGATCGTATATGTTAGATCTATGCTGCTTTTGAAAACTAAATAAGTTTAAAAAACTAAATTTTTTTTTAATTTTTTTTTCAAAAATATTTTTTTCTTAAATTTTTAAAACTCTAAATGCTGTATTCCTTCGCATGTCAAATATTGCCAGTGTTTTGCTTTACTTAAACCATTTAACAAGCAAAGTACCGTTACATGCATTTTTATCCAAAAGATTGGTACGCCATGTTTTATATTGAAAGTGTAAGTTAACATGGACTGGAATCTCAGCTCAGTATTACTAGGACATACCTACGTACTAGGCATTACATCGTTCATATCAAAACCAGTATTAGGTGTGCCTATGCAGGATATGAATAATATTGCCCTCTATTTAATGACAATATAAAATGTCCGGAACACTATTGCACGAGGCCCTCCTCGCACTTACCCAATTTTTTTAATGTTGAACACGGCAATTTGTTGTAGTCGTAAGGGGCTACAGACACTAAAACGTGATACGCCTTGTGGTTTTTCGTTTGATTTTTTCCCAGAGACCAATTGCATTGCAATACTAAGAGGTACACTCTTTACCTATCTGGCCTTTGTGCCCCTCCCAGAAATAAATTCTGGATCCGCCCTTGTAAATTCCTGATACATATGTATGTTACAGTAGTCTATTTGTAGCATCTGGCAAAATAGTAGGCCAAACGTCTCGTTGTACTGAATGCAAGCGATTTTGTGACTGCCTATCCGTCGATGAACAAACATTTATGACAATATCCGGTACTGATACCGCTTGACGAACGACAGTGACTTAGGCGCTGTTAAAACACTGTCATAATAGGGAAGGTTTTGAGACAATTCCTGAATACTGATAGCGATTTGTGGACAGAGAATCTTGTTGTGTCCATGCAATTCTGTCTGTCGTGATAAATATTAACCTGCAACTAAGTTCGTCATCGACATAAAGACGCCAGCTGCTTATGTTAAGTACTTGATCAAAACTACCAGGGTAAGCGCTTAAAATAACATTTATCTTCTCGGTCACATTCTAAAAAACGATGGCCCAATCCAGAATACTTTTAAAATATGCCGCGTAACGCTGGAGAGCGCATGCTTAAACGAATTGGTCTGAAAGTAATTGAGTACAAGATCAAGTACATATGTACATATAGACAACAAACCTTAAACGATCTGTCCAAAACTTTGGAACACATTCGACCGAGATATACTTCTTCATATATAAGGTCCCATATGCAAGAACAACGATTGGTGGAGAAAATAAAATCACGAGCCCTATGCACTGTAACAGGATGTACCACCTTTTGTGTATTTTGTATTACTATACATGCAATGTATAAAACCGGCAAACCACACAGTCAGACCAGTAAGAACTAGGAATACAGTAAAGCGGAAGGGGTTGTGATCCTTCTACTCAGTGTGGCCATTAGTTTCTCTTTTTTAAATAAATAATTGTAAGATAAAGAGGGTTGAATAAAAACCATTAAATTCGTCTGACCACTTTCGAAATAATGCAAATATAATGGATATGTATTGTGGTTATCAAATCTATATATCATGCTAAATCTAATATAATCTGAATTTCACCAGACTATTTAATGTGATCAATTTGCGCTTTAAGAGTCCATCCGGCCAAATAAAAGTAATTAGTGCCAGAATACAGCCTTGTCGTACGCCACTTTGCCGCGTAGTAGAACGAAATATTCTAAAAAAAAATCGTGGATAAAAGGGGCTTAGGAGTTCTAGTTAAAATCCGTCCAAAGTTAATTTCTCACCCCTTCTGTATTCTATCAGTCTGTAACCCTATCAAAGCGTCACTACAATTGAAAGGACCAAAAAGGGGAGTTGGAACTATTTTTCTCCAATGTATCGTCAGTGAACTTATCATGCTGAAACATTTTTATTTACGGCGACTTGCTTTGCCAAGCATTGCCACGGTCGGGGTTTCATTCAACATTGGTGGCGATTGTGGCGACCGACGTCCGGGCCAATTGCATTCGGACTACTGTTTAGGTTGAAGCGTTGGTCACCCTCCCCACTAATACTACCGGTGGTGGTCAGTGCGCGATAAATTCAACTGTCAATTCATCCATTGTTAAATGTTTGGTGAATAAAATTTCCCGATAAGTGCAGGAGTGAAGGTTATTTTTTCTACCCACAGTCTCTGTGCCTTTTCGTTCGCCTCTCTTAAATAATAAATGGCTGGCTGGCTCCACGAATTCTCCACGCGCAACACATGCCGTTTGTTAAAACTCGCCCGATAATTGCTCATATGTCGGGGATAGCGCAACGTGTGCGGGTGCAAAAAAAAAAAATGGAATAAAAGCAGCTTGATGGTCGGTTTGATGGATACGAAAATGTCGGCTAACCACAGTTGGGAATTGGTTTGCATGCATTTTAATCGATTACCGATTACGAATTGAAAGTTTTGCGCATAAACGCTCGAGACGCATGTAAATATACGCCAGCGTGGCAGTTTTTGCTGCAACATTCTACACAGACAATTTGCGTTAATTTGTGTTCTGACACTTTGTGATATAATTGAATTTTGTGCCTGACCGATGTTACGAACGTTAAGTACTTTTACGGACCAACCAGACATGTTGCTAATTGAGATTTTGATAATAGCCGCCAGAACTAAGTTATCTATCTTCTTTTTGTTTAATAGCACAGATACGAGTAAGAATAAATAAATGGCAAGGATGGCTTCATAATGCATGGAAGTGGAACAACAGCAGCAACAGCAGGCGGCGGTGCAACCAACAGCCAGCAACTAAGCAGTCAGCCAGACAAAAGCACTTAACAAAGTCTGAGAACATGTGCGGCAAGTGTATACGAGCGCATATGCATGCAGATGAAGATGAAAGCGATGCTAGGGGGTTGAAAATGAAGTTTAAACAGACTCGGGGGGTAGATAAATTATTCACGTGTGTGTACTTTTTTTCTTTCCGCGAAACTACAACCGAACTATTTTGCCAACTATATAAAAGTATACATACTATGGTGGATCTACCTCTAGGACAATGCTTACGCTTGCTTGTGTGTCCTTAAATAGGCGGAATTTTAAAATTCATTTAGCAGAAGAGAAGGTTTTTGTTCATTTCCCGCAGAAACCTCCATATGCTCCTTGTTTTCATCTCGACGGTTGTCTTCTAATGTCTCAAGAAACTGAAACATATCGCTTTAAATTAGGATGAGAGGCAAAGGCGGCATGCTACTTACAATGGCATTGCCAGCAAAATGTATTAGCGTAAAAGAAATTATTTGACAATTCCTATTAAAACTAAAAAGGTAATAAATCGGACGAACAGCATCTGTATAATTATGGCTGAGTGGAAGACACTTCATTGTAAGCATTTCATCCGATGCAATGAAATCAAATTAAAATTCGAATTGCATTTTTTTTACTAGTAATTGTGCGGTAAAGCTGTAGAGTTATAAGTTTTAAAGATAACCTAAAAGAACCGAATGCAACATTTCAAATGTTACAATAACCAACATTTAAACAACATGTGCAGTAGTGGAAACAAAGGTTAATATCTATACTTTTTAGAAAGATTGGTATCCCCTTACCTCGCTCTCCCCTATCTGGTGAAGCAATGTTGCCAGTGCAAGAACCAAGGTGTGAGTCCTCTGCTCCAATGTACAACTACATATTACTACTTTATGAGTGCAAGAATTATTCAGAAATTAGAACTTGCAATTCACAAAATGCCGGTGTAGAACGTTGCAAATCTTCGCTAATGAACCTATAAAACTCAAGATGTTTTGTTCGAAAAACCAATGGACATTTTTATTCGAATGAGAAATTAGCACTGACATTCTCTACCAAGAAAAATCAACTCCACTGCGACTGTGAGATAGGCCATGACTGGGGCCGGCTGGGCCAATTCGGCTCAATTTTTTTTTTCAGTGGTTCATAATTGCCAGTAGAAGTTTTGGGAAAACCCTCGGGAAATTGGAAGAATTGAAAATTGATTTGTTTTATCGAATTTTCGTCACCTGAGAATTGTTTTGTTCCGTACGCGATTTTTGAGTTAGCAACGGATTCTATGGTAAGTTTTTATGCTCCTTCTAATTTTCAATTTTTCAATTCAATGTAGTTTTTATTATTTCACAAAATCGTAAGAATATTATAAACAAGAATGATAAGCTATACACAAGTAAAAAATGAAATAATAGTGACTAAAAAAATAATTAAGTAAGAAAATAATAAAAAAGGGTGTAAAAAAATGTAAGGGATGTGAAGAAAAAGCTTTAGCTTTACATTTTATTCTGAGAGAAAAATTAATGTTTCACCAAAATATCATTGAAGTACAGAAAAGAGAGATGTAATGATAACAAAATCAAAGGAGAAAAGCCAATGCTTTACGCATTTTGCAAATAATTTAGCGGAAGTAAGCATTCTGATCAAAACTGGTAATTTGTTGAATAAGCGACACGAATCAACACTGTAAAAGTTACGAAACGCGGATGTACGAAAATTATTTAGGAGTACATCTGTAGTACATCTGTGATCCGATTTGCTCTATTTATTTCCAATCCCGAGATATCGAGCATCGAGTTTGTTCCATATCCACAAAATTCAACAGTTTGTAGAATTGGTTTGTGCTATAAACCATTTTTTTGCGTTTAGGACAAATTTTCTATATAATTTTCAGCAAATTTTTTGTAAGAATTGGTTTTTTCCACGTGCACTTGTGTAACGAAAAAGCTTACTAATTTCAAGTTAAAATAATAAGAAAAAATTCCTATCACAGTTTCGGAGTACCAAGTACGCAAACCTTTAAATGCGTTTTTCTCGAATAAGTGCCAATGGTGTATGGAATAAAACAATTCGTAGGCGACCTTTTGTGTGCTAATGTTCCAGAATGGCTTTTCGAATCGAAAAATAGAAAAATCTTAGTGGAAAACTCGGAATAAATGCGAAAAATCTGCTATTTTTTGTCGACGAAATTTTACATTTTATCGCATGATTTGATGATTTTGGACGATGCAAAGGTGTAAAATTCGTTGTGAAATTTGGAAAATTTCTGATAAATGTGAAATTTATTGTGATGAAAGACGTTTTGCGTGCATTTTGGGTGGAGAAGTGAACGAGGCAAGTAATAGATGACGTTGTGCTAGGGTTACACAAACAAATGTGTAGATATTCGCTTACTCCACAAATCATTTGTACATTACGTATAATAACACCCAATTTTTAGTTTTGTGACAAATCTTATTCAACAATAAGCGTTTTTCTGATCGATATAATAGTTTTTTGTTAGTAATTCATATTGATTTTCGCCGTGAGTAAGAAAAGGGTAGAATAATATCTGCCGGGCCAGCTAGATTTTCATAAAACAGAACTGAATTATTCGTAGCTACATATTTACTTATTCCTTCTAAGAACACATTTTGTAGAAATCTTTTGAGCATTTTCAACTGACCAGTGTTTTCGTTCTCTTATTTTTAATCTTCCAACAGGGGTGATTTAGAATTCCCTTTTTTCCTTCAACACCACGAGTATATGAGAGAAGACGTCATAGTACGAATCAGGAACCAAAGCCTAGGTTAAGAATTAAGTTTAGTTTACAGCGACCGCATATGGATTTTGTTAAGTTTGTAAGTTCGTTAAGCCAGCTTTAAGAATTTTTGTATAAGCATGAAAGAATTGAATTAATAAAAAACTTTTAAAATAAAAAAAAAATGCACGACTGGATCGTACGTACTACGTATCTACGATGATGATAGTTTGTAACCAGTGCAGTGTGACCCTAGTGCTACTTAGGGTCTTTTTAGTGTTCCGGACCTTAAAAGGTAAGACGGAACACTTATGGGTTTGATACGGTGTCTGTCTGTCCGTCTGTCCGTCTGTCCGTCAGTCTGTCACAGCCCTGTAACTTTTGAACCGTTAGACATAGAGAGCTGAAACTTTCGCTATGTATACATTATGTGGAAGCCTTCACAAGATGGCGGCAATGAATTTCATTTTGGGAGCCCTTTTTTGGGCACCTTGTATGAAGGGCAAAAAAAAATTATTTTGTTCCCCATCATGTGGCATATCAAATTAAAGAGAATTTTTCAAGGGCTCCATATATGTAAGAAATATTTTTTTCTGGCAAAATTTGTTGAACAAAAAAGCTCGCCAAACATTTGAAAAATGTTGTCCCCCCCCCCCCCCCCCCCCTAGCGGCCAGACCATGAATGCTAAAAATATGAAAAAAATTGGAGATACGTAGAATTTTGTGTAGATTGTAAAATAAGTACGAAAATTTCTGTATCTTATATACTTTCTGAGAAAAATTAAAAAAATGGGGTATCTAGTTACCCCACTGTATCTCCCCCAGTTTTTAGGTTATCCAAAAAATTTTTACAGTAGATCATTTTGATACTACGAGTTGCTCAAGTTTCAAGTTTCATCCAAATCCGCTAAGTAGTTCCCGAGTTACAGATTTTAGAAGAGCGCATGGACTTCCCTATAAGTTCTTCTTTTGCTGATACTGCATTCGATTTCAATTTTAAAAAACTAAGTCATTTGCATGAATGGATCGTATATGTTAGCTCTATGCAGCTTTTGAAAACTAAATAAGTTTAAAAAACTAAATTTTTTTTTAATTTTGTTTATTTTTTCAAAAATATTTTTTTCTTAAATTTTTAAAACTCTAAATGCTGTATTCCTTCGCATGGTAAGTATTCCAGTGTTTTGCTTTACTTAAACCATTTAACAATCAAAGTACCGTTACATGCATTTTTATCCAAAAGCTTGGTACGCCATGTTTTATATTGAAAGTGTAAATTAAAATGGACTGGAATCTCAGTTCAGTATTACTAGGACATACCTACGTACAAGACATTACATTATTCATATGTACCTATGCAGGATATGAATAAATTGCCTTCTATTTAATGACAATATATATAAAATGTCCGGAACACTATTGCACGAGGCCCTCCTCGCACTTACCCAATTTTTTTCTCATTTAATGCTTATTATTTATTGCGATTATTTATAATAACTGTTATAAATGCTACGATTTTCTCAATCTAGTAGGAGTCTACACTTAATCCTGCCCCGATTCACACACACAATTGCCGAGTGTTTAGGAGAATCTGAGGCATTCAAGTGAACGTCGCGCACAAGAAATCGGCCTTCGACCACAACTTGGCGAATTTTGCGGCCCTACACCGGTACAAGATTCACCTGACCCACGAGCTCAAATTTAATGATCATAGACAAGGCTGTTTTCTCGCTGACTGACTGACTCTCGAGCAGTTGGAAGTAAACCAATTTTGATTTGATCAAAATGCCCAAATTTAGGAGAATAACAATCCACAAGTAAATTAGCTTCCGAGATCTTGCGATCTGACCTCATTAGACTTCGTACTGTTGAGAAAGTTGGAAAGTCCACACACTTTAGTAATAAAGGTTGAAGCCTTCAGCATTTCTACATTCTCTGCATAGAAAATTCACAATTGAAATCATGGCAATGCCCCCCTTAGTTTTCCACTGCACTCTGCACGAGGAAATTATAGCATTTTCAAAACATTTTAAAGTTTTGCCAGGGCTGAATATTTCCCTACAGAAATCGGTTAACTTAATTTCCTGTGCTTTATGAGTTTTTACTTTAGCGGATCGCCTGTTATACTTCTTGCAGAATAATGCGCGGCTGACTTTCTATGTAAAGTCCTTAAAAATGTTGAGAGCCCCTGCCTGACAAGTGACGTACAAGGACGATATTTACAAAAATGCTTATAAAACAGTAAGCACATTTCCCATGTCAGTCCAAGGTTATAATTATCTCTTTTTGTAATTACACGGTGCAGTATCGAACACTAGTCGTTGCCTCCTTCTTGCAGTTGCAATAAAATAGCTTCCATCCTATTGGGGAACCTATTCTAGTTCAAGCCGGCAAGATGATCGAACAGCCTTTCTTTTATCAGTCCCAAGACGTATTCAAGCGATTTCGTCTTTGGTCTTCTAACGAGAACGATAATAAAACCTTTTTGGCCCGTTCTGTGAAAGTCTTGGTATGATTCAATTAATATTCTGTTCTAAATGCATTTTTCATTTCATTGGTCATTTTAATGCAGGTCCTTATATTTGTGCCTCTAGCACTTATGATTGTATCCATATCAGAAACAACTGAACAGATACGGCATGGAGACAATGCACTTATCATCACTAGTCTTTTGTATACGTTTGCTATCATTAGTAGTAGTCATAAAATATTTTCGGTTGCATTTGCTGGTGATAACATCCGCGACGCTATTAAGCAAATGGAGAGGCTATCGAACGGAATGAAGAATACCTCAAGTATAGAGGCATCTTTGAATCTTTATAACAAAGTTTTTATCATGGCCACTCGAGTTATGAGATTATCTATTAGTTTATTCATGATAGCACCCTTAACAACTTCAGATGATAAGCATCATGGAATAACACCTTATCTACCTTATTTGGATGTCACAAAGTCCCCAAATTGGCAGTTGTTCTTCGTCTATGAATTTTCGTCCCTTTTTGTATTGTTTGAGTCGATGATGGCCTATGATTCGGTTAGTAAACTTAAGATTGACACTTTGTTGCAATCTTAGTATCTATGATAAAGATATATTGTTTTTTAATTGATTTCAGTTGTTTTGCGGAATGATGTGCATTTGTTCGGGCATTTGGAACAGCATTTGTGAAGATATTAGGGAATT
Source organism: Chalcosyrphus nemorum (assembly GCA_949716465.1). Classification (NCBI taxonomy): domain Eukaryota; kingdom Metazoa; phylum Arthropoda; class Insecta; order Diptera; family Syrphidae; genus Chalcosyrphus; species Chalcosyrphus nemorum. The sequence goes on from OX454332.1 coordinate 52,411,008, forward strand.
TGAGCAGGTTATTGAGGACCATCCGCTGTTGGAGGCCAAAATGAAGGAAACCATAAGGAATATCTGTGAAGTCGTACAGTATGATTTTCAATTTAAAGTTGGTAGCTTTTTTTGAGTGGAATTCTTTTAGACTGACAGACAAAATATCTGACACTTTTTCTATGACAACTCTGTCGCACATAGCATACAACGGCTTCGTTCTAGCTACGGGACTATACATGATATGTATTCTCCCATTTGGATTATTTTTCATTCTTATTTTGATTGCCATCTTTCTGCAATTATTTCAACTTTGGATTTATTGTTACTTTGGTCAAAATTTAGTCACAGTGGTATTTGAAACAATTCTAAACAATTTGATAATTTTAGTTCAGGGAATCCAAATTTCAGAGAGAAGAGCTGCAAAGGGAATTATACTTCACTAGATGGTATGATGCGTCGAAAAACTTCAAGACTATGCTGCTTTTGGCGATCATTGAATCACAGATTGATCGGTACGTTTATGCGGGAAAACTCTTGCCATTGTCACTCAACTTATTTGCGGAGGCAAGTTGTGGTTTATATTCTGAAAAAGCGATAAATTCTGATAAATAACATGTTTCTAGGTGGTGAAAAAAGCCTATACGTTTTTCACTTTCTTACGGGAGACTCGTTAGGTCCCAATGGAGGGATTTAAAAAAGATGCAATCACATACATACATACATACGTGCACTTTCTCTGAATTGTACAAAGTCTTTACAGTTTCTTAAAATAGTAAATCCATACAGTTGTTGTGATTTAATTTCTTTTCTTAAACATTTAAAAAGTAGAAATTAATTCTATTGTCAGCATTCTTGAAATGCCAGGGTTATTTCAGAATTTCGAATAATGCATGCGAATATTTCGAATACCTACAATTTAATATTTTACTATTCTAAAAGAACAGAACTTTATCTATCGATGGGTATAAGATTTAATGATCTAACCACTGATTTAGAGGTTTCACAGAGAACCAAATACTAGAGGACCTTCTCTCATCTGGAGTGGAAATAACCAGGACCTCACAGCCCACCACGGTCGATTGTAGGGATGTCGCTTCCGATGTTAGCTGCAGAAATATCAACGAACGAAAGAAGCTTAGAGCTCGAATTGCAACAGAAAAGAGGACCGAGCTAGATCCCCTATATTACAATTATCGCAGCTAGATGCGACAGCACAACCGTGTATAGAGTTTACTTAACACCCAGTGAAAGGCTTGGGCGGTTCGTTGATCATATCGGATTAGCTCCAAAGGTGAAAGATTGTTCTGTGAGGTTTCGGAGAGTAGAGTGTTTCCAATATCTTGGGAGTAATGCCTGAACCGATAGTGGAACCGGACTGAATACAGCCAATGGAATTTGTAAAATAAGATCTGCGTTTGTGAAGCTGCCTACAGAAGCAACATAAGGTATTGCTTTCAAGACTTCTTCCTCACCGGGCTTAAAAGTCGGTAATAGTACACCAACTTAATCCAAGAAATTCAAATATTAAAGGACCTTGCAGAAGGTGACGAAGTGATTTAAACCGATTGAGTGCATAATTCACTCAAAATTTTAGCGGAATGTGCAAGCTGTTCTGTGATAATAATTTCACACAAATATAAAACGAAACATATGTATAATTTATCAGACAGGTGATGTTCCTATGTCTGAGGCAAACTGTCATTAACAAATGTTTAACTGTAGATTTTCCTCAAAGTGTGAAATTGCGTTGTATATAATTATCTCTTGGACAAACCCTTTCAGTTAAAGGGAATTTCAGTAATTCTATCCACTGAATCAAGGACTACGCCTTTATTGCAGAACAAACGGCTACCGACACAACAAAGTTCTGCACATATTTCGCAGTGTAATTATCCTCGAAAATTGGGGGTTCAACCAATCACCTGTCACTTCTTCTAATAAATAAAGAGCAAAACAACTGACATCTGGTAACAAAATGAGACAGTACGTCAAATCGCAAAAATTTGAAGAGAATTTCTCTTTGAAAATAAAACTTCTAGATACTTTAAAGCAATGCTTTATTATTTGTAGTTGTAAGAGGTCTACTATTCGTCATATCGCCTGCCTTCAACATTTAAGGTATCCAATTATATATAGAGACTCTTCAGCGATTTATGTATTAAATTGAGTCATTTTGACTGGCTACAATGTAAAGGCTTGCATTAAGGCAATGCTAAATCCATTTGTGAAATGGCAACACCAAAATATAGGATTTGGAGTTGCAGCTGATCATTTACCACGTTTATATGACCTTGTTGAGAGATCGGATTGAAATGGGATTGAGTTTCAATCCGCGTTTTTGAGCGATCGAGTTAGAATTGAATTGAAATAGTATTGCGTTTGACACTGCTTTTGCATTTTATTTGCATGCGCCCAAATATCTCTACCCCTAATTTTTGACTTTTTACTTTAAGTATTCCGCACAATATCTGGTCGCTACAAACAAAAAAACACGAAAAAGCAAGAAATTTCATATACTTCTTAATTTTTTTCTCCATCTGTCAAACTCAATCTTTCGATTCGTGTTTATATGGAAAAACTCAACTCGATCGCAGAAAATTTAGTGATCCGATCGAGTCAATTCTATTTCAATCCGATTTGCGTTTATATGGTACTCAACCCAAATTGAATTCGGTTTCAATTTGCCATATAAACGGGGTAATTGAAAGCAAAACTGACAGATGAGAAAATAAAGAGAACTGAACACATCTGCTGTTCATTGAAATCAGTGATTTAAAAAAAAAAAACTCTTAAAATCGGAAATTTTGAATGATTTATCATATCAGAGATGTGCAATAAGATGACGTACCACATCTTGAGAAAAAGTTGTTGTAACGGTACTTATCCAAGGGTTAAGAGGTTTTAGTCAATTTCACCTCCTATATTTTCAACACTCGCGAGGAATACGATGATGAATAAGTTCATATTTAGGGCAGATGATGGATAGTTTGAGCATCTCTTTTTTAATTGTCACGAAAGGACTCCTGCCTGTAAGGATAGTAAAACTCAAATTGCAAAAATATTGGCCGATCTTTTAATTTCAAGACCGAATTCAGTATCAAAACTAAATAATCTGTAAGCCAAACAAGAAGTAAGAACACGAAAATATATTATGCTTGTATTTTTATTTTATGAAAAATACACAACATATACAATACACTTTGTATATTCCAGTGAAAATAGATAAGTTCAAAGTGAACTTTATTTTAATGCTCCTCAGATAGCTAACGTGTCTCTCGTAAAAATGTGAAGAAAGTATAAGCCCTTTTGACCACCTAGAAAAAATTTCATTCACATGCAGCGTTCTATAGATAAAGGACACCCAACTTACTTCTGTAAAGGACTTCAGAGAGAGTGGCAAAAGTTTTCCCGCATAAACGTACCGATCAATCTGTGATTCAATGATCGCCAAAAGCAGCATAGTCTTGAAGTTTTTCGACGCATCATACCATCTAGTAAAGTATAGTTCCATTTGTAACTCTTCTCTCTGAAATTTTAAGCCACCTTAACTAAAGTTGAGAAATTATTCAAAATTCTAAGAAATACCACTGAGACCACACTTTGACCAAAGTAGCAAAAGATCCAAAGTTGAATTAATTGTACAAAGGTGGTCACCAAAAAGAGAAGGAATAAGGGTCCAATTGGTAGAACAAGGAGCACGAATAGCCCCATAGCTAGACCAATTGAATTGTAAGCCATATGCGATAGAGTTGTCATAGAAAATATCTCAGATACATGTTCAGTTAATCTGAAAGGATTTGAGTACATAAAATCCAGCAACTTTCGACAAGATACATCTTACTGTGTGACTTCACTGATATTCCTTATGGTTTCCTTCATTTTGACCTCCAACAGTGGATGGTCCTCAATAATCTCATCGAATTCTCGAATATCTTGACAAATGCTGCTCACAATTCCCGAACAAACGCATAACATTCCACAAAATAACTGAAAAAAGTCGAAAAAGGATAGAAGTACATACATAAGTATATCATACCATTTACTAACCGAATCATAGGCTAACATATTAAAAGTCAGCATAAAAATCGAAAAAAACTCATAGACAAAGAACAGCTGCCAATTTGGGGACTTTGTGACATTCAGGAATGGCAGATGAGGTGTCACCCCAAAGCGCTTGTCATCTGAAGTTGTTAGAGGTGCTATCATGAATAGACAAATGCCTATCCATATAACTCTTGAGGCTGCAGTAAAAAGTTTCTTATAGAGATTCAAAGATTTATCTACGTTTGACGTATTCTTGAATCTTTTCGATAGTCCTTCCATTTGTGTAATACAGTCACGGATTTTACTGGCATTTAATGCAGCTGAAAATATTTTATGAGCAGCAGCTATGATAATTAACATGTACATGACGCTGGTAATTACGACCGCACTGTCTCCATGTCGAATCTCCTCAGTTGTATCCGATATGCTTACAATTACAAATCCAACAGGCACAAGTAAAAGTACCTATTTTAAAAAGGATTAGTTTAAGGTAAGCAAATAAATAAATGGCACTAAGTCATACCAGGATTCTTAGAAAATGGGCAAAAAACGCATTATTTTCATCATCGCGCGGAGTCCAAAGGCGAAGTCGCTGGAATACATCTTGCGACTGATGAAAGAAACTCTGTCCGATCATTTTGCTGGCTTGAACTGAAATCCGTTTCGCCATAAAATGCAAACCTATTTTATTGCGACTACTAAGAGGCGGAACCGATTTTCGTGACTGGTGTTCGATATTGCACCGTGTAATTACAAGGAGATAATTATAAACTTAGAATACCATGGGAAATGTGCTTTACTTTGTTGTCAATATTATTGCAAGTGAGCCCTTTTGATAATACCTTGTTCGTTCAGTTTTTAGACAGGGGTTCTCAACTGTTTTCAGTATTTTCAAAGAAGCTTTTTAGTGTTCCGGACCTTAAAAGGAAAGACTGAACACTGTCACAGCCCTGTAACTTTTGAACCTTTAGACATAGAGAGCTGAAACTCTCGCTATGTATACAATGAATTTCTTTTGGGACCCCTTTTATGGGCACCTTGTATGAATGGCGAAAAAAATTATTTTAATATAAAATTAAAGAGAATTTTGCAAGGGCTCCATATATGTAAGAAATATTTTTTTCTGACAAAATTTGTTGAACAAAAAAGCTTGCCAAACATTTGAAAAATGTTGCCTCCCCTAGCGGCAGGCCATAAATGGTAAAAATATGAAAAAAATTAGAGATACGTAGAATTTTGTGTAGATTGTGAAATAAGTACTAAAATTTCTGTATCTTATATATTTTCTGAGAAAAATTAAAAAAATGGGGTATCTAGTTACCCCACTGTATCTCCCCCAGTTTTGATGTTATTCAAATAATTACAGTAAGTCATTTTGATACTATGATTTGCTCAAATTTCAAGTTTCATCCAAATCCGCTAAGTAGTTCCCGAGTTACAGATTTTAGAAGAGCGCATGGACTTCCCTATATTCTCTTCTCTTGCTGCTACCTCATTCGATTTCGATTTTTCAAATACAAAGTCATTTGCACGAATGGATCGTATGTGTTAGCTCTATGCTGCTATTGAAAACTAAATAAGTTTAAAAAAATACAGTTTTTCTTTTAACAAAATATTTTTTTCTTAAATTTTTAAAACTCTAAATGCTGTATTCCTTCGCATGTCAAGTATTGCCAGTGTTTTGCTTTGCTTAAACCATTTAACAAGCAAAGTACCGTTACATGTACGAGTATTTTTGTCCAAAAACTTGGTACGCCTAAACTAACTGAAATATGAAATTTTATCAAAATCTTTGAAACCATTTTCGAGAAAACCCCGTGTTTGTGAAAATGGCGCTACGTGAAGAAACTCTAAGAGTAGGGCTAGAACAAAAATTTCAATGTCCTCTTTAGTGGCAATGCAATAGCTCCCTAACATGAAGTTTGAAATAAATTGATTCACTCGTCATACACACAGACAAATAGAATCGGCAGACACACTATAACGAGCTTTTCTGTCAACGTAATTTCAGAATTGTTTAATATCTCCAGTTCCAATTTCTGCACGAATTCAATACATGTTTTATATCGAAAGTTCAAGTTGAAATGGACTGGAATCTCAGCACAGTATTACTAGGACATACCTACGTAGTAGACATTACATCGTTCATATCAAAACCAGTATAAGGTGTGCCTATGCAGGATATGAATAATATTGCTCTCTATTTAATGACAATATAAAATGTCCGGAACACTATTGCACGAGGCCCTCCTCGCACTTGTCCAATTTTTTTCAAGAGGAATACATACAGTGTTGGTCAAAACTAAAGCAACGTAAACACAGACAACAAACACAAGAATAAAATTGCTTAGATGAAAATATTTGCCATACAATTTTTATGTAAGAATTTAGAAATTAAATCATAAAAAGAAATCTATTTATTTATGAAAGACAAACAAAAAATCAAATAATTCTAAAATGTATATATTTATTTTCACAATTCGTTGTATTAAACTCAATATTTTGTAGCGAAACCATTATTTTAGATTACCGCTACACATCTCCTAGGCATACTCTCCAAAAACTTTGAAATTATGGAACTGGCGATATTATTCCATGCCTCAAGTGAAAAAGTCTTCCCTGTTTCGATATGTATCCCGAAATATTCTCCTGTCTACGATCTCTGATAGATTTTCTATAAGATTCAGATCCATTCCATAAACCAAACATGTCTATGCTGATACAACTGTGTTTAGATTCGGTATCCTGTTGAAATATCTATCTCAAAGGAAACTCCTCCTCGACATGGGGCAGTAACGTCTTCCAGCATATTTTTGTATACAAAACGGTCCATAATTTCATCTATTTTATGCATTGGGCCAATTCTATATCCGGAGCCATGATATACCCTCCTCCATGGTTGACCGTTCCCATCGAATATCGAGAATTAAGTGCTTCATTGCTGACACAGGCACTGATTGCATCGATTACTGCCTTACTTCTTCACTAGAACACGGATAGAACTTCTGTGCGTTTACGCCTTCCCGCGAGTTCTGGGAAGACTGGTAGAAAACCCCTCAATTCATTTTTACGAGTATTTCCTCCAACGAACTTAAGGTAAGCATACCTCCGGAATCATTGAACATACATGCATATGTATTCTGGCCGAATATTTCAGCAATACCTCCATTTGTTTTTGGGACAATAGCATGTCGTGTAAAAAAAAATCTCCTGACGATCCTGGGCCAAACCGAAACGATCTGAGGAATCAAGTTTTTCAAAGTATTTACATCTCAATCGGTGTTACGGAACTCTCTCCGATGAAGATTCAAGCTATGCATCTGAACATTCTCTAGAATGACTTCTTGTCTTAGTTTATATTAGTATCTAGAAATGGAATCTCATTCTAAGGATGAATTTCATTATTTTGCCAATCTTTCTTATTTTGTATCGTAGTCGATAATATCCAGTATTTCGTTCGATTACCTTTGGATAAAGGGAAAGAAGCTCATCGAAATGGAACTGTACCGTACACGGTCTAACACAATGGAGAGTCTGTATGGTGACGTCTTGTGTTTTCTTGTGAAGAGCACCAGTTCTGTATTGTCGGGGTTGCAGTTAAGTCTCTATTCAATTTTTAAATTTCTAGCACCATCATTTGGCTTGGAATCTACGCAGAAAACTAAGATCGCAATTACATATTACATTTATATAATACCTTTAGTACGTGCTTGCTTCCTAATTGAGCTGTAGCCAAGCGTTAAATTTATTCATTTAGTGTTGAGTATTTTGCGGAACCCACTGACGAATTTTTAAAATTTTATTTTCATTACTATATAAAGCGGTTTCCACATATGCACATATATACATACATATGTATCTGGATGTACATACAACTGGGTATCTATAGAAAAGGTTAAGAGCGACAAAATGTGATGCAAGGCTGCATCCCAATTGCTACCACTATGTAGATAAATTACAAAGAAACATATTAGTTCAACGCTTGATTTTAAGTTCACTCCATGTCTCTCCATTGGCATGGCAACACTGTTGCAACTTTCGCCAAGAATTAATTTCCCACAAAGAACAACAAAATAACTTAAATTTTACTTGCGTCATAAAATGTATCCCGAAATTTTCTCCGTCACACACCGCTCCGATGAATAAGCGGTGGCAAGTATTGCGCATATAAACAGCCTTAAAATCTTAGAAGCCTTTTTCGAAAATCGTAAATCTAAACTTTCGGAAGAGCAGGCAGAAGAGCATTTTGCATATTTTAATAGAGTCATAAACCAATTTTATTGCACAACAAAGTTACAAAGCTTTGAAATTTACTACGATGATGCATCAGTAGCATTCATCAGATCGTCCTTGCTGCTGGTAGCCAGCAACAAACACCAAAGACGTGTGCATATTTTTCCGGGACTATACTTTTCAATTTTGTTTATTGACGTGCGGTCCAATGCCATTCGCCCAAATGGCCACACATCGGAATTCCATCTCTTAATTAAAAGTGAATTGCACTTGCGATGGTTTGGTGAGCACTTCAGATGCAGAAATAGCCCGAAAATTCCCGAGGGTGAGAGTTCAATATAACTACAAAACGACAACTGCAACTTTAGCTAAACATCTCAAATTGATTTTTTTTTTTATGTTTTGTTTTTTAAACTGTGCGCTAGTACCAGCATAGTTATAAAAGAATTATTTCGAAAATCGGAAGCACTTTTCTGCAATCTTTCTGCTTGCCAATTTCAAGTTAAATGCTTGCGTCTGTCGCAGCTCCCTTTTCCAATGGCATGTGAATCCTTTGACCTGCTCAGATGCTCGTATTGTTGTGATAGAAATGGTGAAGCTTTGTCCTTGGCATTATTATCAAATAAAAAAATCATTGTTTTCTATTTTTATCGCATCATCTTCATTGTGGTTTTATTGTAGTCCCAGTGCAGTGGCTGGTTGTAGATTTGAAGTGGACTTTGCGGTGGTGTTATGGCATAAATAAAAAAGTGAAAGCAATTGAGGGTAGTACAAGGTACATGCACTCAGTCTTGTGTCATATGTTCGTATATATGTATGTAGGTACTTACTTAGACGTTAAAGAATATTGTTCAACTGTAATTCTACTTTTTCTTGCAGAAAACTTTTCATGGTCATGTACTATAGTAATACAATTGAGGATCTTCCATTTCACTGAAATGAAATTTAGCTGCAAGCTAAATACTATTTTGAGTATTTTTATTCCAAAAAAAGATTATAAAAACACTGTCTACACTATAGAATGTGTCATATGTTCTTTCCAGTTGAAAAACATCTAAATTTTAAATATATGCACCTAGTTTTTCTAACGTAATGATATATTTTACTGAAAATGTCAAGGCTATTTATATTTTGCTTATGAATAGATACAGGTAAATATAATACAATAAAGAACAAGGACTATAAAAATCTTTAAATTCAATACTTAAAGAGATACTTTTCTGCAACCTACTTTCATAAAATTTCTAAACCTACGATTAGATAAGTAATGTCACAAAGCCGCCATTTAAATATTTTCCCGTCTGACTGCCAATTTTGTGCTGCCATTTGTACTAACATTGAAGTGACAACCAAATTCGATATCACTTAAATGACAGGACGAAATTTTCGTGTAATGGCAAGTAAAACAATAGAGCTTTTCGTCTGTCATGTTGGCGCGGATTCATGACATCTGAATGTATCATTTTTTTCCACCAAGGCGCAGGGTTGCAAGGGTCGTTATTTAGCAGTCTTTTAGCTTCCAGGACCTCAGGTGATAATTTTTGAAAATATCCTAAATTGGACACTTTCTAATCAAAAATTGTGCTAAGATTTTCAAACGTTTTGAAGTGTAGGGCGTTTTTTTTCGCTCCGATCTTTTTTACACTATCTTTTCCGTAAGTATCTTTTTATACCCTATCCTAATGGTATATTAAGTTTGACACATAGCTTGTAATGTAGAGAAATATTAAAGATAAAACACATAAAGTATATATATAAATGATCAGCATTAGTAGCCGAGTCGAGTGAGCCATGTCCGTCCGTCTGTTCGTCCGTCCGTATGTCACCAGTTTTTAGGGCTTAAATTTTGAGCTCGGTTGATAAAATTTTGTATACGAGGTCCTTGGAAAAGTAAGCAATACAAGTATACAATTTTTTAAAATCCGCCCACTGCCACACCCACTTTTCGAAAAAATCACTTTTTTCAGTAATTTTACATAAAACTCGATAAAACTTACTTAAGGTAATATGTAGATATTCTCCTACCCTACATATATTCAGTACATTGTGAATGGCTACGCCCAGTTTTTAGGGGCGTTTTTATTAAAAAAATGCTTTTTGAAGGTTTTATCGAAATAATAGCACTTTTTGGGAGTAAAATCCGCCCACTATCACGCCCACTTATTGAGAAAATTTGTGTGTTTGGAGTAGTTTTATAAAATATTTGAAAAAAAGTTGCTTAGGGAAGTGTATTGGTGGAAAAGAAGCTACGATGTGCATAGGAAAGGGATAGGGTATCATACGATCCGCTCCAGACGGATTGTAGCCTTTTCATATATTTTTAAAAATGAATTATGTAATTTTTCTATCCTTTTTGTTGTAATAAAAAAAATTCTACCTTTCTTGATATAATTTCGATCGTACGGTATTTGCATTTTTTTTGTATTTAAGTTTTCATAGAAAAAACATAATCAGTGCATTCTTTTTTTGGAAAACTATGTTTTCTTAATTTTTCAATCAATTAATTCAAAGGAAGAATTACTTTTGAAAAATTAGAATTAAGAAACATGGAATATGACACTTATGTAACACTCATATGCTATGCGTCGTAGCTGATTTTTTTACCTACATTCGGTGTCTTAGCAGTTGTGTAACCCCAGCTTAATACCCAATTCAGTTCGTTTCGGGACTTTAAGGCAAATAGCGATTTTTTTTGTTCGCACTGTATAAGGGGAAAACCAATTATGGTCCCCTAAAATGGGGACTTTGACAAATAAAAATCTGGTATCACATCCTTCTGTCTTACATTTGAGAACTGTATCCTCCTGTCTCTCAGCTTAGAGCTGTGTTCGTATATCTAAGTTTTTCCTGTTCGAATCTCTTGGGGGTACAGGAATAGATTTAACTTATTGCATTTGGGCACCCAGACTTCCAGATCAAAGTTCATTCTCAAATACTTGCCTTCTTTCATGAGGCAGATTTACAGGCAATTTAAACAATCCCTATGTATGTTTTTTAAAGCCTCCCCTGAAAAGAGTCATTAAGCGAAGCGCTCAAAACTCCAGCAGATCTTCCGCAAACTCGTACACCTTTAAAATCTACCATCAATTACATGACTAGGATTCACCCCTATTTTTCCGTTTGAAACTGCACAATTGCTATTAAATTTCTGTCGGGTATGAATGACGATGGGGTTAAAACTTTATCCCTTCACTTACGTGCGGTACTAGAATTACACGCAAACGTTAAACTATGTGTGCTCGGGAAGTCCGTATAAGAGTATAGTACGGATGAATAATTTAATTGTAATACGAGTGTCGAAAAGTTTTCTTACAACCGAGCACAAAGTTTCAAGCCAAGTATTTGTTGATAATAAACAAGTTTTCAATTATTTTCCATTTCAATATGATTCAAAGTTTAATTGAAATAAACATTCCGAGGTATAGTTTCACCTTTTCCCTCTAGCATTCGCATCCAGGTGCGGCTCATTTATGAGTTGAATTTCCGTGAATTGTGCTAATTCACAGATCAACTATTCCAGGTCTATGTTGAAAAGAGGCTTTCCTTCTATGCACATATGTAGTTTTAAGTTGGTACCTAGTGATGCTGTCCCACATCTATTCGCTTTTCGCCATTCATAAATGCCATCGTAATGCATACATAGAGCAATAAAAAGTTATTCACCTTTCTTGCTGCCTTGCCTGGACTTGGGGTGAGAGGTAGTCGTGGAATGGTTATCCCCAGGCGGCAGGCAGATGTTAAGTTTTCTTTTATTTATTTTTTTTCTCATCCCTAGTGCTTTGGTCAGATAGTGTGTTCCAAAAATAAAACGAAGTAGATAGTTAACTTGCAGCTATAGGACTCTATTTCCACTGTTGACAATACAATCATACATGTCCGTTTATTTTTCACCCACACTCTCTGCATTCTTGCTCGTACTTAACTTCGTCGTGAGCTCGATGGAAGAGGAAGTAAAGCAAAGCAATAGGATGAGTCAGGTTATGGTAGTGCTTCAAATATTCATCCACTTTCAGATTGGCCAAAGTTCTGGGCTTATTTAAAATGCATGGTATTATGTGCATAGGCTGTGGCAGTAGAGTTCCTTGTTTTCGTTAATGATTCCATAGGAAGGGCAAACATAAGGTACAAAAGGACGATTACGATTGCCTTGCTTGCTTGCTTGCTACTCCTACCGTGTTTCCTCCTCCGATGATGATGATGATGTACAACTGTAGGCAGCAGAAGGCAAAGGAACGAGTATATGAAATATAAATGGGCTGCAAATTAACTCTACCATCATCCAAAGCGTGGCAAGGTGGATAGTCTGCTCTCGAATGTCCTAGCATCAACACACTCATATAGTACTTGCTGACCAATTTAGCGGAGGGTAAAAATTATTCTCTGAATATATCCTATTTTCTGCAGCATATAGTGGTTATGGGGAAAAAAAAACTCCCCTACTTCGCCTCAACGATCGATTCAATATTTTAACCCCAAGCGCGTGGGCCTTGAACGATTTTACTGTAGTCATTTGCAGGATGCCAATGGCGGTGTCAGGAACGGATAATAAATTAAAAGTTACTTGTTGTGAAAAGTTTGGCAACACGGTCGTATTAATCGCAGTGTCATTAATATTGTAACTTTTTTTTTTTTTTTTTTAACACGAGAGGACCCAAAGTCAATGGTGTGGTACTCCACTCATAAAGAGAAAGAAGAGAGGAAAAAAAAAAAAAAAAAAAACACAACAACAAAGTACCATGTTCGCACCTATACATTTCCCTCCTCAGGTATTTTTTCATCAGAATCTCTAATGAAATTTCTTTGTAAAGTCCTTTTGCCTATAGTTTGTTCGACAGAAAACATACACACTCTAACAGGATACAATCCCGCCCGTTGAAACGACCTCCATCAATGTACATATATATGACTAGTAGTAGGAAAGTAAATCACTTTCCGATAATGTTGGAAAAGCTCAATACCGTTGATGAAATGTTCGAAATTCATTAGCTCTAATTAAAAATGTATTCGAAAGGGAACGAGTGTCGACCGTGGGGAAGGTGTGCGGGGTAAAGGGCACCGCACCGACGATGACTCTTAATGAAAATCGTTCATTAAATTTCTCTTCTAATGGAACTTTTAGAGTACTCATTTACTTCACTTTATTTGGGGGAAAAGTAGTAAAGTGATGTTGTCGAAGGGCGTATGAAGTGGAGTGCGCTTACATAAACTTTAACACTTTGTCGCTGTTGTACGCTTTGAGTAATAGTTTAAGTTATTAAATTACTTACGCTATAATGGATAATTGAATAAAGTGGCACTGAATTTTAAATGGTAACCTCTACAAAAAGGGTCCTTACTGAGTATGAATGGGACTTAATATCGCGCCTGCACTTTCTGCAGAGGCTTTACACCTGCAGTTATAGAAAAATAGTTTTCACAGTTGCGTTACTGTAATCATGCCCCCAGATTTTGCAGCTTGGACATACATGGACTACAATTGCTCCGTTAATTGCTCTTTCTCTCAACAATTTGAGCTGCCTGCGAACCTGTAGGGTTCCTCTCTTCTCAGAAGCTGAAGAAGTGTAGAAAATACAGGTATAAAGTGGGACAAAAGTAATGTTATGGAGTGTATGTCATTGTACTTTGACATTTACATATATTGTAGACCGATAGAGAATTAGCAATGAAGGAGCAATATACACCTGAAGAATACGATATTGATACTGCTTGTTTGACAAGTTTCCGGTCTTTTATTCTAGCAAAATTTCCTTTTCTGAAAAAAGGAGAATCCAGAACATTATTTAAAGTTTCTAGTCATCCAGAATTTTTTGAATATAACTGTAAAACTGTAATTGAACACGCGATTTCAAGGTTTGTACCAACTAAGCGATTAAAACGGTCTAATAAGCCGATTTGGTTCAATAACAGTGTATCTAGTTTGAAGAATGCTATGAATAAAGCGCTTAAATTAAGTAAAACTGATCCTACTACGCGTCATAAATTTTTGAGATTACGTAAAGAATATAATTGTTTAAAGAAATTTTTGTACACTCAATACGTTTCTTCTATGGAGACTGATATAAAACGGAATCCAAAAGCCTTTTGGTCTTTTATAAACTCAAAGAGGAAATCTTTTGGCTTACCATCTATTATGACTTATAAAGATGTTAGTAGTGCTAACTTAAATGAAATATGCAACATGTTCGCATCTTTTTTTCAGTCGAATTTTATAAATGAGGATATTGATTGTAGTTCTTTTTCTAATAGTGATAAAACTTCGAATTTTGATTCTTTATCCTTAACCGAGGATGATATATTTATTGAATTGTCGTCACTAGAGTCTAGTACAAGTATTGCACCCGACAATTTCCCGCCGCTGTTTTTTAAGGCTTGCAGAAATAGCTTAGTGTGCCCACTTAAGATTATATTTAATTTATATCTTCGGTTGGGTAAATTTCTTGATTGCTGGAAACATTCATTTATTACTCCCATTCACAAATCTGGTTCCAAAGGTCACATAGAAAACTATAGGCCTATAGCCAAATTGCAATTGGTTCCTAAAATCTTTGAGGCCGTTGTGAAAAAAAAACTTTATTCCGTTGTATGTAACCAAATTTCTCAATGTCAACATGGTTTTATGAGTGGTAGATCGACTGTAACAAATTTAGCAGTTCTTACGAATTACTGTCTCGATAGCATGGAAAAACGTCAACAAATTGACTGTGTTTACACAGACATTTCCAAAGCCTTTGACCGTGTTCAACATAATGTCCTTATAAAAAAACTTGAGATTTTTGGATTTTATTTTAGCATTTTAAATTGGATTGGCGATTATTTAATGAACCGTACCCAATATGTTAAAATTGGCTCTGTTTGCTCAAAGGTGATCCTTAATTACTCAGGTGTTCCTCAGGGCAGCCATATTGGTCCGCTCCTTTTTCTTCTTTTTATAAACGACCTTCCTTCGGTTGTACTAACATCTAAATGTCTTTTATATGCAGATGATCTAAAAGTATTTAGCTCTGTGAATTCTATTTCTGACGCACTTCGATTGCAAAGTGATCTAAATCAGTTATAACCTTCAATAGAAAAAAGTTCCCAATCATCTTTGATTACAGCATTCAAAGAGTGATATTAAAGAGAGTAACCGATCAGAAAGATTTAGGAGTAATTTTTGATGCCGAATTAAATTTTTCGTTGCACATAGACTATATGATAGGCAAGGCAAATCGTATGCTGGGTTTTTTGTTTCGCAATTCCAAGGAATTTAATGATCCTTACACACTTAAGTCCTTGTACAACTCATTAATTCGTTCTATATTAGAATATTGTTGCATTATTTGGAACCCTTATTATCGCACTTATGAATTACGTATTGAGAGAATTCAAAAACGTTTTACGAAGTTTGCTCTACGTAGATTGCATTGGAATAACGATATGCCTTCTTATGACGCTAGATGCGCGCTCATTAATCTAAAACCGCTTTGTCAAAGAAGGATTTACTATTCGGTGCTTTTTGCTCATGATATAATAACCGCTCATATTGACTGTTCGCTATTACTATCAATGTTTTATATATATATATGCTCCATCTCGCATTCTTCGGCCTAGAGAACAGTTTTTCTTCACTCCTAGACACAGAACGAATTACGGGCAAAATGATCCTATAACTACGGCTTGTGTCAATTACAATTTATATAAAATTTTTATTGATTTCAATATGTCTAGATTAATTTGTAAAACAGCTATCATGAATGCTCTATAATTTTTAAGTAAAAAAAAAAAAAAAAACTAAAATGTTTGTAAAATATTAGAAGTAGTCTAAAAATAAGATTGTACATACTTATAAGACGAAATAAATAAATAAATAAATAAATAAAACAAGTTATATCTCTTTTGATATTAAAATAAATTGTAGACACAAAATATGGATGTAGTGACCCTCATAAGCTTACGAATTTACAGGCCAACACATAGTAAGGAGCACTCATTATGCAAACATGATTCAAAGTATTGGAACCGTAGTCTACGATATAAATTTCGTCGTAGAACAGCGAAAAGAATGTCACCTACGAAGGACTAAGCCATTGAAGACGTACGAAAGTTCCAAATTAAGTAAACAAATTCCGCATTTACATGCCTGAGCGCCCTTAATTTTTATTGCATGCTGTATAACTCTCTCGATCTCCTTGAAAACCTTGCATTCAAAGATAAGACTATAAATACATAAGCCTTAAACTCGGATTCGGAATGCCATCCATGGAAGGCCTGAAATAACTAAACAATTATCAACCTTTATGTTGTGGTTAATACATCGCATTATATGGTTGACAAATTACATAAATCAAGTAAGAATTGCAAACGCTAACAAGTTACAGGACGACATCATCCACTCAGGTGCCACCTGCACACAATTAAACCATCAGACTCAAACATGTGCTGGTTGTGTGGTAACCCAAAGAAAACGGAAGAACAAATTCTTACAGAGACCATAAAAAGAAATATAATCCACATGCATATGTAATTATAAACAACTCCCAAATCACGATCGTTTCAGATCAAATTTTCATTTGAATTATGTTATGCCGAAATGAATTCGGATGAAATCAGTGACATTGTCACATCAGCCTAATGGTCTACTTTAATAATAATCGTTCAGTACATCGATTGGATTGGACTCTTCTTTTCCATTGTACCTGAATTATTGCATATCTTTAGGCTTGCAATCCTGTACAGAATCGACAGCTGCAAATAAAACATGGCAACACTTTCCTGGCGTAAGATCATAATTTATTAACATTTACAGATTGTGTTAGCCGTGCTAGAAATCAATTGTTTGCAAACAAAATTACACATTTTTAATGGAATATTGTTGTCCAGGCTACGAAAAAAGTGTAGTTAACGAATAAATTAGAAAGCCAAATAATAAAAACCCATTTGTTGTTCTCCCTTTTCTATCAAAAGAACTATAAAAGGTTCAAGTAAAGGGAGACACAACGATGAAATTAACTAAAACTTGCCCAACAAAGATTTATGACCTTTGCAAATTGGATGCGACCTCACTCAACCGAAGATCTTTTCACCCTCAAAATCATTTCTATTGCAGATAAAAATAACCAAGACAAAAAATAAAATCACCAACATCTTAGCACAGAGAAAATGTATCTGACGTCTCACAAAACAACTTTCTTTTGTTTTGTTTTATTGTTTCACTGGTCCTGACACGCAATTGAGCGTGTGTTGTGTGTATGAACTCATCCGAAGCTAATTAATTAATTGAATGTGATACGGAGCAGCACAATGTCGTCCTGGACAACACTAGTCGTTTTTTGACACACATGTCCACAAGAAAAATGTCGATTCGCACTTGAGCCATCTGATAGTTACTACTTACCTCAACTGTTACTCGTGAAATCTTCATAAGCACAACTTTCGGTACAATCGGCAAGAATACTTTACACTCAATGCATTATTTGACATATGAGAGGCCTTGAGAGGCCACTCGAATGTACTATCATGTCAAATGCACGTTACGTTGGGGCGGCTCTCCACCACCAAATGAAAACGAATTGCTTAGGGCAATGCAACGAATTAGAGATTTAAGTTTTTGGTAACTGATTCCAAAACTATTCTCGGAGTTGTTGTCCTCAGAAAGGGGATATGCTCTTCAATTTAGGTGTTTCAGCAGATCTAATCAAGGGCTCTTATACTGGACACAACTGGTGACCGATTGTCACAAACGTTCAATGTCAAATATGAGAAAACACAAGTTGAGGACTTATAAGAGCTATATTGCAAGTGACATGAGAATATTATGTCACTTGAGATGGGTCAAGCTCTAAGGGGGAATAAAATGTAAATTTCCAATCGTTTCAACCTGCAAATTGCATTTTAGTCTGATTGTGGAGGCCACTGAGTGGCGAATTCTTTTTTGACCCTCAAAAGGAAATGGGAGCATCAGCAAAAAATAAACCTGTTATCCCGCTTGATAGTTTTAAGTTCACCTTCCGCGTGCCCTACACACTGTAATGATGAATGAATAAGACCACATACCTTGAAAGAGAACGTAATCTTAACGAATGTGCAAAATATGGTGGATCTCCTTTACTGTTTGTGGTATTGCTTCTTAATTGGGGTATGCTGAAGGGCACCATCGTCGATAATGAGTCTGGAATGATGGAAGTTGTCTCCTTGAATGTAAAAATGTATTGAGGTCAAACAAAAGTGAATGTCTTAACACAAGCAGAAGTTAAGAATGACAGCAAGTTCATTACGAGTAGGTACAACATATTAATGGACATGAACGATTAGCATTATTTGTTGAATTGAATGAATTTATATGAAAAACGCCTACAATTCACTATGCGGACATTGGACACCAGGTTATTTTGAAATCCAGTTTCTGCGTACTCTCTGCAAGGTTATTACGCTCCAACTGACAGTCAGTCAATTCATAGTAATCGATCCTGCTATATAAGCAGGACGCGTGTATCAAATGTGTATCACTTCAATCCATTCCTTATTCAGTGAACAGCATCTCATAAACAAACAAACACAACATGGCACTTAAAATCTTCATTGTACTTACTGTCTTGGCTGTTGCCAACGCTAGCGGAATCACTTATAGTGCACCAGCGCTAGCTTACTCTTCCCCATTGGCATATGCTCCATCGCCACTCACTTATGCTGGATCAGCTATTGGATCGACTCAGCAGAATGTTGTGCGCTCCTTCGGCGGTACTGTCTCACAATATTCAAAGGCCGTGGATACCCCATTCTCCAGCGTTCGCAAGGTGGACACTCGCATCAACAACAATGTGTATACTCCAGCCCTGGCTAAGACTGTTACATATGCTGCACCAGCCCCAGCTCTATACGCACATGCTGCTCCAGTCGTCACTGCTAAAGCTATTGCATACTCTCCTGCTGCCACTGTAGCTCATGTTACTTTTGACGGATTCGGAGCCCACTATGTGTACTAAGAAATCTAATATTTGATTGTTGATTGTTCGTTAATCTTTTCTAATAAAAGTATTGATTAAAAACTTGTTTATCCATATTAACTGAAAGCAAAACAGATCTTCTGCCGATCCAGTTCTTAATTTAGCGTCATTCCTAAGTACTATGATGTATTGGAATAAGGAATTTGTATTCCATCTTAAATGATGGGAATGTTACATATTTTTGTTCGTTAAAAGTATATATAGTATATTTTTAGTCTAGTCTAATACAGTATTACACCAGAAAAATTCAGGTGCTTCTACAAGATTTTTCCCAACGTATCAAACGTAGATAGTGTGCAATTCAAAGAGGTTGGCCCTAGTATACTTTCTTGGCGAACATCGGTTTTAATTGTATTTAACATAGTAGGCATCATCTATTTTTTTATAATTAGCGCGTACATATACGAGTATGTCTTACATTCGTTCGTTATTCATAGTAGGACCTATTTTCTTCACGTTTGTCACTATAAAAACACTGAATGTTCTTCAAGCGTTTATTGTAATTTTGTTATTGCGAAAACTGAATGGACATAGTTGAGACCCGAGCACCCTTCACCACAGATGAAGAATATACAGATGTCCCACGCCGCTACAAAAATGTGTTAAATGAAATCAGTTAACCGACAAAAAGTTTTGCGTTCATATATTTTGTTGTTGTTTTCTTTGCAAAACAGTCAAAGATTTATATTAGATTTTTTATGGATTTTATCAATACATATCACTTTTTGAAATGGCCTTGCGAGATCTGTATATACTTTATCTCTGCTTTCACTCAATGAACTATACCATACCCGCTCACGAAAAAATCTATCAAAAAAATAAGATGCTAGGTAGAATTATCTATCTCAAGGCAAAAGAGTGCTGCTGGATAATTAAAATTGTGTACCTAAATAGTTCTAGTCTTTTTAGCAGTATCTCCAGTATCTTTAGCAGCATTGTGCCGGGCTGTTTCAGTTTATTCAAAATCACCTAACGTTGTGTTTGCTCATGGAAAGGATGTCTTTTGATCTCTTCCTTGAGAAATTAACAAATTTCCTGCTGTTGTTTTAAGCCAGTTTGTGAATTTCATTGAGAGAGCATTTCTTGCAATTCCCATTTATTAAGCTCTATCTTAGCCTAGTTAGTTTGTAAGCCACAGTTTGATACCAATGTTTATAGGGACACACATTAGTGCGATTTTATTTTGTGACGCGAGTTGGAAGACAGTTTGAACTTCAAAGATGTGCGAGCGAGAGGCGAGGCCCTCTGCTTGGAGGATTGTAGTTGATTGTCCTATATACACTGTAAAGAAGCGTTACGCATACCTCCGAACCGACGCAACTGTATTGTAAAGTAAACAACTAGATCACGCCATTACGATCGACATAAAGAGATCCGATGGTAGCAAATTTGGCCATTGTCGAATATTTTACATTAATTCAGATAATTCATAAACAATTGCTGCGGCAATTTGCATAAAGCAACCTTCTACCAACTGAGAACTTCGGAGCTTTTCGCCGTGTCATGGCGTGCCGATCCAGCATACTGGAGAAACCTTCCGGCAGTGATCTGCCGCTAGATTTTGGGCTTTAGTTATCAGCATACTGTTCCAATAAACAAAGTTGATATTGTTCATTTATCTCTTTCCCAAAGTGTCGGGTGTTTCTTTGGTGGACTCTGAATCCGACGAGTAAATCCTCATCCCTACACTCATATGAATGCCATAAAAAATACGATTTTTAATCAATGTACTTATGTATGTACATAGTTTCCGCCTTCAAAAGGCTTCCAATTATTTCCGCCCCTGTTTCCTTTCAAATATTCCTTATCCATCAAATCAGTAATTGCATCAAAAGCTTTTGAAACTTTTAGCTAATTAAATTCAAATTTAGTCGCGATTCTTGACTAACTTTATCTAGTTTCCAATAGTCGTTATATCCGGAGAATTCATAGTTACACTGATGCTGTTAACTTAGTTCAAACAAAGGAGTATGACCAAAATCTAATTAGACATCGACGCACTAATAAAATATCCATGTGGCATAAGCGGCACTTATACCTGTTAATTGCATTCCAAAAAATAATTGTATTATCACAAGAAGACTGAAGTACGCGCAGCCACCGTAACCTGCAATTTAGCTAATGGATGTCGAAACCCTAGGAATATGGTTAATTAAAAGCCCATGTAAAAGCCTCCATGTTTTGGGAATGTATTAAAGCCATTACTTGGCATTACATATTTTCGAGTAAGGGAAAAGCACTTAAAATTATGGTAAATCGCCTTTCCTTCAAGAACAAAAAAAAAGATAGCTCCATCAAGTCTGGACGCAAAGACAACAAATCATAATATTTTGCCCACAAATTTCTGAATTCAAAAAGGAGAAAAGCTGCTAAGCGGAAATAAAAATAATAAAATTCGAGAATTTACAAATGAACCGGCGCCAAAATTCAATATCAAAGAAAAACTTGGCAGCCATTCAATTTTCTGAATTCAACTACTCGCCCAACCATAAAGATAGTTATTGTTGTTGGCATTCTGTTTTGAAGTCAGTTTTCTGTACGTATTTTGTATGGTTTGGAGTTTAGTGCTATCTCGAGCAGCCTTTGTCCGAATCAACCTTCCAATTTTCACAAAATTCAAAGTCAATTTACAAGCAAAGAGTTCGTTGCTGCTCAGCAGCATCTATCATTGACGATGTTTTGTGTAAGGCGGAATATGTACCACTGAAATCCAAATACCCCGAGCCACCGGGCATGCATTGCATACCTCTACCGACAGAAATAGAAAAAAGAAAGCTGCGAACTCAAATCCATACAATGTTGTGAAATAAAGGCTCATAAATCTGCATTTACCAGACGGCAATGTGCTTCCGAAGCATAAATGTTCTTAACATAGCATTTTTTTTGTACTTCTCCACCTATTTTTTTGTATGCAAGATGGCTGTAGACTGCCAGGCAGCGAATTGAGGTCGAATTTCTGTACATGTACACGAAAACACAATTTGAAAAGATTAGAAGAGAGCTGTTGAACAAACGAAAACTAAAAACGTTTGTAGTTGAGAAGGCATATCCTCAAGTCGTTGAATTACTCACAGATACTGAGGGAAGATAGATAATAATTTACTGTGTATACAGATACGATGCAACTGACATAAGTCATCTTTTGTCAGCATTTGCAGCACGAGGATTGAACAACGTAGACGGGCTACGAAAACGAACTGGGTGTCTCTTGAAAAACAAAAAGAAAAAAATAATAATAATTCCGGACTATAAGACTGACAAATTAATCAACAAATAACATATCTTATGGCTTACCCTAAGGTTCAATGTTCAGTCTAGTTCCATACATCACTTTCCTTTTGTTTACTTCAGTAGGAACAACTTCTCTTTGAACTATGTCGTCTTGATTATTATTAAGACCAAATTGAATCAAACGGTATTAATAATGTCAGTTAGCCTCTGTTGTGTGGTCATAATTATATCTAGAACTACAAAACCTAGGCAGTTGAAATTTCGCAGGAATGGACTATATCTGTCCGAAAATAATGGCATAAATATTACGCCTCCTTCAAGTACACATCTTGCTATTAAAAAGGACTTACAAAGAGGCACACCTTTTATTGAATATACCCAATTCAACCATTTCTAAATAAAATACTTGTATAATCAAATTTTAGTTTTCGCAACGTTTTGCGTGAAATGGCTAAACTTGTCTTTCGGATAAGCAGAATTCATTTGATAGAAAGTTTCGATGAATCCTAAATATGTATTATAATTTTATTCTAGAATTATATAATTGCATATACTTACTGCGAAAATTGATTGGATCTGGCTGGGACCTCATCATGGAACCTGGATACATTACCACAACAACATAGCCTCTGAAACTTATCATACAAATATTCTCAATTGGTAGGTATCTACTTTCTAAGTTTTCGTAACAGAAAGCAACAAAAATGTTTTTATATTTTGTGGTAAGATAAAGACTTAAATGAAAAAAATTGCAGAGGTTGCGCATCCACAACATGTTGTAAACATAAAACAATTGATTGATTTCGTTTATGGATGTACAACTTATTGTAATTTTTACAGCTCATACTACAGTAACTAGCTCAAGATTTCACACATTTTTCTGTAAATTTTCATTTTACCTATTCATATCTTTATATTTAACAGCCAAACGTAACAACGCGCTTTTAATTTTACAGACGGAGATTGTAGTTGTTTTGACAACTTTATTGTGAAAAAAAATGCAGTCACTGTAAAACTTACAAAAATTTGGTAATTCAAACAGATTTTTTGTCAAACACACAATTCCACAATGAATTGTAGTTCAATTCATTCAAATATTCAAACTAGGATGCATAGATAGAGTCACATAAATTTTCAGGCAATAGTCGTGTATTCGAGGCAACTGAACGTTATCGTCGGTACCTTACTTCATGTAACTGAGTCATTGTCGTGACGCCTAGCGTTTACTTTTCTGAAAGTTTGAGAGCAACTGAGAAAATTTAGTTTAACACTTCCTTCTGTGTTTGCGAAATAAGATTACCTTTATCCGCTATAAAAACCACCTTGTGACGTCACAACGAAAAATGTCTAACTCTTCATTTTAGAATCAAATATTTTTGAAGCCACAATACTAGATCTGATAAACTAACCAAAATATTGCTCCTTTTGTACACTCTACTCACATTTCCAATAAAATTATCACCTTAAAAACACAAATAAGAAGAACGCACTAGAAGTTATAAACACTGTTAGTTTGCTTTGCTGTTTTTCCAATTTCTTATAAAATTACTCCAGTGGACATGGTAGTTCCCAAGAATTGATATTATTTGATTGAAATATGTACATATGTATGTAGAAGAAAAATTGTTTTTTTAAGAAAACCGAACTAAAAGAGGGTGTGGCTATACCTGCTCAATGTATGGATGATTTGAAGAGCAAGTTTATATCTACACATTTACTTAAGAAAGTTTTTTTTTCGAAAAATGGGCGGATTAGAAAAAAATGTTTACACTTGTATTGCTTATTTTTTCAAAGATCTTGTGTACAAAATTTCGTCGACTTAGCCCAAAACTCAAAGTCCAAAAAGGAAAAGAATTTGAACATTTTTTTTTCGTTAGGACATACAAAAACCTTACGTACATAAAAACCTTTTATTTTATTTTTTGATTATCCAGACACAAAGACCGTATATACATAAAAACCTTGGTATTGACGTTACCTTTCATGGGAAATTTTCAAAAACAAAATCGGCTCACACATTTCAGAGAACATCAATGTCTAGCACAATATGTAGGTATAAATGTGTGAAAATGTGTATTAATTCATCAATTGAGAACGAATGAGCCGATGTAGCTAACATTTTCTTCGACTGTTCGTAATTGTAAGGAGAAGGTTTTTACGAAAGAACATTTTGGAAATTAGTAATTTTAATTTAATGTTTTGTATGGAATTTTGTGTGCAATTGTTCCGGATTGGCATGTTGACGAAATTTTGCATTTTACCCCAAGATCTGATGATTTTGGACGACGTAAAGGTGGAAAATTCTTTGTGAAGCTTGGAGAATTTCGGATAATTGTTTAGTAATACATATAATCAGCCAGCTAGTGAATACTAAACTTTATTAATTATATGTGGTAGGCATATATTACTATCAATGCGCACACTTTATTGGAAGAGACTAAGGGTCCGCTGCAACTTAATAGCTTGCCGTGTGATTTATTTCCACTAGAACTTGAATTTATTCCAATATTTGTTAAACTTATTAATAATCCAATAAATTAGAAAAAAAATCGTTTTGTAAGTTTTATTTACTCATCTATTTACGAAGTTATGAATTGTGAGATGTTCCATGTCCCAAATAAAACCTTTCTTGTTCTTAAGTCTAAGACATAGCTTATAACATAGAGTTATAACTATCATTTATAGGCTTAACCCTAAATTGCAATTCTGAAAGAAGCCTATCGTTCACTTTAAGAATTCACTTCGGAAAATTACGTTCCACACATTATGGTAGTATTCTTCCTCCTTTCCAAACTTCAACTTTTTCATTTATTTTCCGCGAAATATTCTTCTTATAATGCCCGTAAATAAGCAAAGGCATAATATTGAATATAAAGGCAATAACACATAAAATGTACATCAAGTCATCAAATGTCAAAAACTTACTTTGACTCTCAGTATTTAGCCTTCTGACTTTTAACAGCTTTCGTAGAAACATTAATCATAAATATTTTCATTTCAATCCAATGACAGTACAATGCACAAATTCCGTCACATTAAGACTTTATAAAGCTTATTTATTGATTCCGAAACCAATATTTGGCAGATAAAATATTTATGGATCTACATTCTCGTTAAAATCTAAACACTCACGTAAACTTGTTCCAACTCGTGACTTGTGGTTCAATATATTCATATGTCGCTGGCTATGTAGCATGACTTGTTTGTTTCGCTTTTATACATATATACATATGTATATACATAAGTCGATGTTGTTGTAGGAAAATTGCCAAAAACCGATTGTGGCATTAAATACTCATGAGCTTGGAAAATGGTAACAGCAGAACAGCCCTCAATATTTCTAGCAGAGAATCATGAATCGCGGTAGCATATACTACGCTGGTGGATGATGAAGATACAAAATGCTTTATGCATCCGCGATATGTCTAAATAGACGAGGTTAATGTTCTTTGGACTTTGTAGGTAGGGATATTCACGGTTTGTTATCTGGTTTTGTACCGCTGTAAAAGTGTTTCATTGTTGTATAACAACAAAATAAACTGCCTGTCATTTTGTAACATTTTCACAATTTAGTCATTATACAACTCTTTTAGGGTTCTTGGCGTACAGTGAGAATAGCTTTCGTGTCTAAAACTGAGAAGGATGACCACTCTATAAACAAGAACGTCAGACCAGATGCATGTACGGAAAAGCTGGTATAAATTCACACTCTTGGGATATATCCTTTATCGCAAATTCAACAAGTCACCTGCAAGACTTTGCTGCCAAATTTAGTCGCCATTAAGTTCTTTTAACTGAATGTGAGACTCATCTAGAAGCCAAGGTTGCTGTTGGCGATTAATGAATAGAAACTTGGAAACGGATACAGAATGTGGTCAACATGTAAATAAGAACTCTTCACGAATTGGTGGCTTGTCTTTGTTGCTGTTGTGCATGGTGGTGAACTCTCAGTTCCACAGACGAACTAAAGTAGACATTCATCTTCGGGTTGCTTGACAGATTCGCTTTTCGAAGCTAAAAACTCCCAATTTTTATAATTGTGTTCTTAAGTTCCAGCAAAAACAATTGAATCGATGATTGTTAAAACAACATACATAACCTACATAAAAAAGTAAAAAATGTTACCGATCTCAGGTGTAGCAGTCTAGGAGTGATCCTGACTAAAAAACTTATCAGGGAGAAACAGATCGAAACAAATGCATCAAAGTCAGTCTCAGTTTTCTGGCAATGTGACTAGAAGCGGAGATCTTTGCTATTCTAATGGCTACAGGGTACATTGTTAGGAACATTTGGAAGGGCCATAGTTTATACACATATAAATATATTTACACTGACAATCGAACCGATCATGTCAAATCAAGCTTTGTACTCTCCCTCAGAAGAAAAGACTGCTGGCAGCTTGTTTGTATGCTGACGGTCCGTTTTGCTTTTACAAGGCACCTTAGCTGGGAATACCTTCTATGTGATTATCCAGGTCTTGTTCCCATCAGTCTGCCGATATGTGAAGTAAATGCTATTACTTTAAGCTCATCACTGCCTGAAGCGAATTCATGGACTCTTTCGGAACAGAAAACAAATTACAATACAATGCGCATGTTCGCTGGAAGATCAATGGACAACAAGTTGTGCCTGAGTGCTCCAATGCAGCCTTTCCTTTCCTGACGAAAATATTACAGGAAAACTGTTTCTGAAATTTCTCAACATCATTTGCGCCGCCGATATGTGGTGTCAAATCCCTTCAGTGTCTACAGGTTTTACTCGTAATTTGACCCATACGAAATAAAAGTTCACACTTTGGTTCTAAAGTGGTGATGTACACCCTATACATATCTATACACTATGTCATATAATGGGTACAATAGGTGAAAAAAATTCATTGAAACACTATAACAAGCTCAACAGTTTCCATTACCATCATTTAAATAGTCTTCCAGTTCATATCTACAATGAATTCAACATTAACGTTCAGGTCTTTTAGAATGAGATTGACAAGTATTTGATTTATGCCCCAACTTGGCAAGCATCCTGTCTTATCCCAATTCAATCGCGACAGTCAAACGAAAGGACAATCGAACACACGAAAACGAAACTTATTTACATTACAGGAAGAGTCCCTTCTCAACGTGCCGCGTGTACAACTCCACCACCTCCGTTTCACCTTAAAGTCCACCAAGCAAACAATTTCTAGTGCGCTATAGCACTAAAAGTAATGTGCATAAAAAAAAAAAACACCACTCTATGCTATCACCCATAAAATTTGACATACCTTTTCATGTCACCTCCAAGGAACGCTGTCGGCCTGACATGAATGCAATCATCCATCCTGATAAAGTCGACTGACTCAATCTGATGTTCCCCATTCATAGCAAGCTCCAACAAACCCAGCATGGATTCTACGAGTCAGAGGTGGGTGGTTGATTTTACATCCTATCTTCGCTCCCGCGCGCACCATACCCCTCTTTATTTTTGTTAATGCAAATGGTTTTAGGGGATTTAGCTTGCTTGTAATGTTATTCACATATATCCATCCCTCAGTGAGCGCCTTCTCACACAAAGGACCAAACCAACGGAAGAAGGTAAGAATGAACCAAGAGCGAAGTAAAGCAAACAAATGAATCAACCCTGGGATAGTGATTTCCTTCCAGGTTTTTCTATACTTGTATACGTACATACATATGTGTATCCTACTATTTTTATATGTAGATATGTATACACCTATTCCGCTCGTTGTATGCATGCTGCTCCTTCAATGAAATTTTCTTTGACGGTAATAATGGGATTTCCTCCTTTTCAACCTTCCTCGTGCACACTACACGTCCATACAAATTTCGCACACTGTTGCTATACCATCAACTCACTGAGATTATCCCATTTTATCGTAATCTCAGAGAAGAAAGAGACTTGAATTCGTCAGGGCCCCAAACCGAGTTCTAATTGAAGCCCTCTCGAATCCTGGAACCCTTTCATATCTATGCATTCATTTTTCGATTTAAAATTGCAAATTGATGTTCATTTACACCAAATCATATTCCCGTTTCTTATAATATACGTTCATCGTATGCATCGATCTGATCCCGGGGAAAAAAACACGAAATTGACGAGTGGCTGCTTTTGTGTAGCGAAAGAAGAAATTGCTTGTCAAAAACATATGCACAATGCTTTAGGAAGCCTGAAAAGAATTTTATACGTCAACAGATTTGGCATGCAATTGAGGGGCGATGGGCATACTCTCAGCCACCCATTTCCCCGTAGAAGATTGAAAAATTGAGAAACTGACAAATTGTTTCTTCAACGCCAACACAGAAGCATTTTCTTTTCCACTTACTTCATGTGCAATGCTAGTTTCAGACTCTCTATCTGATGAATATCAGAGCGGCGCTTTTTTGTTGCAAACTCATTTTGCTTTTTCAAAACTCAATTATTAAGTACTACTTCAAAGTAACGTATTCATTTCAATGGCTACACAGCTCTTTAATAATAAGCCATCCTGCAATCAGTGATACGGATACCGGAAAAGAGTCTTCGTCCTAAAAAAGCGTACGTCATTAAATTAGCATCATTGGTTGGGAAAGTTCTAAAATGATAACTCTACTCGTATATGTAGATACTCTCTTCGCACTTGTGTGGCTTTGGTTCATGATCAATCAAACTTTTACAATGGACCAACTTGCTATGCACTTTTTCTATTTCAATTGAATGAATATTCCTCCTTTATAAAAGGACCTAGAGACATCACCTTGCGCTAATGCTCATCGAAGCGATATGAAGAAATTTAGCTTCCCTTTCCTCCACAAGTAATTTGAATGCCTTCCTTGATTTGCAGAATAAATTAAAGATTGATTTTATTGAAAGAGATATGGAGAGTGGAAGTTTTACTTGTTCAGGACGCCATTAGAAAACTCTTCATTAGGATCTGAGACAAATAGAAAGGTTTTCTAATTAAAATTAATGAAGTTTTTCCTTTTTGTTCTAAGGATTGGGAATTATTTGCAGCATTGGAATGTAAATTTGCATTAGGCATAGTGTCATTTCGAAACTGGAGTTAGGTATATTTAAATTTTTGACCCTAGTCCTAGCAATTATATGTACCTACATACATATATTCATATTACCCTCTAGGCATGAATTTAATTAGTAATGGATAGGTATCATAATCTGCATACAAATATATCCTTTCAAAAAGAACTCTTTCTTTGAGCATTAATAACCATTATGTGTACCTTTTGAATAAATCACAAATTATGTACATAATAATGCAAAAGTATGATACATACCTATAAAGCATTGGCCTTAAACCTTTTCCTCAACAACACAGCGGTGAGCAGGTCTTTCCCTTCAACACAACCCCTACGACGACAAGTGACGTATTTTTGATCCCTACGCTTAATTTAAGTCACGTCTTGCTCTGATGATGTCCCAATCTCTCCACACTCAGTGTTCTTTTTTTTTTTCCCCTAGTTCAAAAAGGTATTTGCAAGTACTTTACAAATTGCTCCTAATAAGGATTTACCGAAGGTTCACTTTCATCGGTGGTGGCGGCTTCAAGTCACACACTTTCACACGACGACCTTTTGTCACCCGTACTGTAACAGCATAAAATTATAATTTCCTTTCGATAAGCCTCAATACGGCGAAATCTTTATGCGAAAGAAAAGTAGGAATTTGCCCGTCCGCAGCCAGTACAAAAGTTTAGGGAGATGTAGTGGGGCCCTCTGGCGTTTTGTTATTCAAAACTTGTCCCAAAAGGATAATAAAATAAAGCCATGTTGTTAAAAGTTAAAAGTTGCTTCTTTTCATGTACATCGGAAGGCAAAACCACATAATAATAGTATTATTGGGATCGCTTGCAGCAACTTAAAGTGGTAAAAACTCTGCTCTCCCTGTTCCCCCTCTGGTTAACACGAAATCGCTTGGTTTCGATAGGACTGGATTGAGGTGAAATTAAAAATTTATTCCTGTGCAAAGGACATTAAGTTGCCGCAATTACTTGGTATTCCACTTTGTGGGTGGAAATCAATTAAACTTTTTTTTTCTACGTATTTTCCCAGACACATGCACACATACTCGTTCACACAATAACCACGGATGAGCTAACATGAATAAACCGAAAAAGACATCGCTATTATCCTTCATTTCTTACTCTCCATAAAGCAAAACATTCCGTTTGCCCGTTCCAGCAAAACAGAGAAAAAAAAAAACACAGTAAAACAGAAAAACAACAAGGACTAATGTTTGCATCCTGAAAGCAATTAACAAGCCAGTAATTGACTAAAATGGAAACAAACAAATGGAGCAAAAAAAAAAAAAAAAAACAGAGCAAGACGCGCGCTTACAGCAAGCATCGCAGCAGTCAGGCGAAGAGAAAGCAATGCTTCACCAAACCTCCCGCAAAGTTTCACCCTCCTTTCTAAAACTTTGTGTTGACTGGTTGCAAAAGGGGGGCTGTGAGAGAATAGAAATGGAAACGGGAACAAGTGTAGCCACAAGGAAGCCTCCAGATACTTCTCGGATGTGTGTACACACATTGTGCTTAGCTAAAGACCTCACTCCCTTTCAGAGCTCCTTATTTCATATGGCCCAATAAAATAGAAATTACCCACTGGTTCTCTCTTTCTTTCTCTCACTCTCTTTTATTTCTCTGTAATTCTTAGTCTCTCTCACACTACCCTACTAGAACATAAGGACACAGGTCTAATGAAGAAAAAATCAAATACTCCATCATTTAGTAAATATTTTTGTTTCCTGTGGAGGCTTGTTGACTTTTATTTTCTTCCTCTTCTATTTCTTTATGTATAGTGGGTTGAGTCCTTCTGTTTACACAACTCTACCCGAATATAAAGCCCACTACTCTGTTCATCATCCTCTGTTGTCAAATCGCAAGTAATAATGTTTATCATCAACTCGAGGAGACATTGTGAAGGATCATTTGCTGAAAGGACATTGCATTTTTAATTATTTGGATACGTTCCTTCGTTTTGGTTCTCGGCGAACCGAGTAGAAGGAGGCGCATTTTACGACAAGAACAACGACGAGTATGTGTTTTTAGCCCGGACTACAAAAAGGAAAATAGCTTGGAACTTTTACGAGAAATGAACTCCACAGTTCTGCTAATTGTTTAACGAGGGCAGGAAGAAGAAAAAAAAATTACACGAACTAAATTGTTGCTCTGTAGCAATTTGACATCTTGACCAGCCTTAATTAGGGTCATTAGATACGTTTTCATGGGACAAGACTTACGGTATCTTATGTATATGTTTATATTAAGAATGCAAAAAGGAATTAACAATAACATTGATTAGGAATGGTTTGTCAACCGCAAAAATTTTTCGCAAGAAACTGGGTGCTTAACATCCTTCCAAATCCAAATCAGGCCACAATTGATTACTTTACGTTGACAGGTAAAAATATAAAGTACATATTGTAGGTACAACCCTGTTCATCTCCATTGTTCTTGCATTGAATTTAATTAATGCTGTGGTATTACCAACGCCCACCCCACTTCTCATCCATCCATCATCAGGCATTGTTATTATTTCATTAATTTAACCAAATGACATAATGATTGCTTAATGTATATACAAGTTAGTGTCTATGGGGCTAACGTCGAAGGAATGTCCTGAAAATTAAGCAATCTCACCGCAATATAACGTTGATGAGCGGAAGCCTTAAATCCATCCGCCTCTATTATGCAAGCGTCTACCAGGAAGGCAGTTGCCATGACATTCCTAGCATCATCATAGCTCCTGGTGCTCGTTTGCTGTCGCCTTCAATGCGGAACACAACTGCAATATCCCTTGTATTTTACTCTCTTCTCACTCTCAGAGATTTTAATGTATCAGTTTAATCCTTCCAAAGCTGCAAATTGAAAGTAATTGACATTTATTGGACAGCCGAATGGTTTCGACATTTTATCAGACCCTTCTTCTCTCTCTCTGGCTCCAACTCGTTCACACTCTTTTAGCTCAGTTTGCAGTGGCTCTGTCACTGTGCCTTTTTGGACACCATTCTGACCCGGAGTTCAGTCTGCCTGCCAGTGCCAGGGTAGGTATATACGGCTTATGAGGATATTATCCCTGTACCCGGGTTAAAGGCCATCAACCCATGATGTAATACACTCAAGTTTACAATTGTTTTAATTTTTACTCCTAATTGAAGACACTGCAATATTCGTCGCCAATAGCAGAAAAACCAAATTCCCTGTGCGACAACACAACACACAACACACGACACAAGTGAGTACCTCATATTCGTCCTTTATTTTCATTTACTTTTCTGTGTTTGCCATTGGTACTGTGGTTCCGAAAATGTTTTCATTTTACATCCGTTGTGGGTTGCCAATTTAATATTACAACCCTAACAACATGGATTGTGTTATCTAATCGAATACGGAGCACAAGCCACAGTTGATAGGGTGCTTTGTTCTAGGGTTACCGCATCTGTTGAATACTCTTATTTCATACCCGGAAGTAGTTTGTGTTTTAAACTGTTGATGGCATCATGGCAACTCTGAGTATCGACCCACAGTATAATGTGAACTCAAGCCAGTGTCATGTGTATGTGAATTCATAATGGCATTAGACGGTTCCTGCATTTGAAGGCTACCCAAACTGCTCGTACTCGTACCATCAGAATTGCAAAGACGCTGCCACGGGTGTGGGATGCTGCTTTTTGCAACAACTGTTTTCGCCTTATTCCCAAAGTTAATTATACTATGCTTAAATGTGCACACACTTAGAGCCGGCATATAGCGCTCACTCACTGTTGCCAGAAATCGTAATTCCTATGCACCAGAGCAATGCTTAGTAAACAGGCAACCGCTGTGCTGCGCTGCGCTGGTTCTGAGCATTCTCTGTGCCACCATGTTTGGTTCTCTTCATCAGGCAATTAGGGAACAATTGTTACCCAAAATGAAAATAAAACGAAAATTTGATTACTTTTGAGGTATAATTGATCTGGAAATACGCCTGCAGCTGGTGAAAGCAAATGCATATCGGCTGTACAAAAGAGGTGGCGCTGACAGAATAGGCTATTATTTACCAGTTGTTGCGACTCAAATCCAAATGGGGTTGTATTTCCTGTACGACTTTAATCCGATTCCCAGCGAAATAAGTCTTACAGTTGCCACTGGCTTCTAGTTGAAGAGCAAAAGAGAAAAAAATGGCTGAATTAAGTTGAAAACGGTTCCGGAAATCTGATGAATAATGACGGTAATTTACAATTGCGCAAAAAAAAATTGTGTAAAGGACAAAAAATAAGGAAGGACGAACCAAACCGAAACGTACTAGAGAGTAATTTCTGCCAAAGTAGTCGCTATAAATTGTGGTTTAAATTTGCCACGAAGCAAAAATGAAGAGACCACAATCATGGGCGAATTTAAACTGGTAAAAAGCTTGAGTTCCAACTGCAAGGACCATTGACCGTTCATAGAACAGAACCAAAAACCATCTTTCCTAAGACGTGAAAGGAATAATTGAATCCTAGTTTTTTTTTTAACTTAGTTCAGTCACTCAACACCCGCCCAAATCGTCCTGCTGACATATTTCTCTATTTGAGTGGAGAAAATGGGAATACGCCATAGAAATAATAAAGGAAAAAGTGCGAAATCTTTGAAATATTTGCAGTTATTTGTTAAGACTCATATCTTCGTGTTGACTGGTGCTGCCACAAGGAACAATATGCTACACAATTGCGTCGGCAATCCCCCACGCTGTCTTTTGGGTGGTTGGGTGGTTGGCTGGCATTAAATATCGACAGAGTCACGATGTTTTGGGGTGAAAGGTACAAAGCAGGAAGTTGAATGGGTAGCTAATCGATGATGTTTAATGTCAACGAATAATGCGGGATCCATTTTCCGGCTATTGAGCACTTAATACGCTTCAATTTACCCTGCGCCGGTATAAAGACAAAGGGAAGCGTGAAACGGATGTGTTGGATGGATGTGGTTAAAAAGTTTTACACTTGATAAATAAGTGAAATTGTCCTGTGAAGACGAGTACGTAAAGGATTAAAAATCGTACCATATAGCAGAAGAGAACATTGTCTATTTCTAGTTAAAATATTATCCACAGAGCGACTGAGTATACTATGGACTTGAAATAAAATAAAATGCACGACTGGTTCGTACGTAAAAGTATAGACTAGACTTACGGAAATATAAAGTTTAATCAAAATCAGTTAGGCCGTTTTCGAGCAAACCGATTTTTCGTTAGGTGCGCTTAGGTAAAGTCCCGTTTAGAGTACTTTTAGCCAAAACATGCTATTTTATTTTATAACACTTCACAAATC
The DNA here is from genome assembly GCA_949716465.1 of Chalcosyrphus nemorum. Lineage (NCBI taxonomy): Eukaryota > Metazoa > Arthropoda > Insecta > Diptera > Syrphidae > Chalcosyrphus > Chalcosyrphus nemorum. Next base: position 52,445,765 of record OX454332.1, read on the forward strand.
TAGCACAAATATACAATTTAAACGAAATAGTAGGAACCGTTTTGTCAAATCGGCCTTAAGTAAAGTTAATATTAGGGCTGAAATAAAAATTTAAATTTTTGCTCTACGAATTATCCAAAGACCTCAGCTACAAAGTTTGATCAAAATCCGTTCACCCTCTTAGGCTGTAGGCTCGCCGACAAACAGAATTGCCAGACTTATTTTTTCAACTTCTATAAAAGGTAATGTCAGAATCTATCAAAATCTAGAGACCAAAAATTTTTACGAAACCAAAACATGCTCTATACATACACATTTAAGTGCGAATCTATTCGATCATACGAATAAAAATTTGATAGTCAGCTGGGAAAAAATCCAAAATTATTACATTATGTACAAAATGCATCAAATTTATAACTTAAAACAGTCTTGAATGAGTTATATTAATATTTTTCTTAAAACAACGGGCGAAAATACTTGACAGCTGCTTCCAAGGACATACTCCTATTATTTGCAACTTATGGAAATGATTGCACTGAAGTAATCTCAATGTAGAATTTTTACATCAGCTTCTGATCGCTTCTATCTATTTATGTAGTTCAGCTTTTAGGTTATAATTTCACCACATTCTTAGGCAAAGAAAGCAAACATGAAGCCCTCAACGCAGTAGCAGTAATAAGATTTTAGTTTTCAGCAAAGCAAAATATTGAAAATCGACAAAAAATCGGTTTTTATAAAAAAGAGGGCACCGCCACTCCTGAAGATTTTTTCTTATCATAAACTCGAGATGGTGAACTACTGTCGAAAATGTTGTTTGAATTTTTGTGAAAATACTTACAAACCTGCATTTATCATTTTTATTTCGCATGCAATAAGTGAAATGTTAGCTGGATATTACTGTTACCACTGGGACTCATTTGAGCCCAAAGGGACTCATCTTTTTTATATTTGGCTTCATTTTTTGAAGACTACAAATAAACACTTAATACAATAATATTAAGTGAACTTATTAATTGAATCGTTTCTATTTCATTCTGGAGAAAAAAAAATATTTTCAAAATATGGAATAGGTATTTCCTTTCCTGGATGCTTTCATTGGGAGCGCTCAAATTCAAACACAAAATTTTTTAACTTAAAAGAAATTGTTTAATGGGACTCATTTATTTTCAAAAACGCTAATTTTTTCAGCCTCTGTGACTCATGAAAAACTAATCCTGCGGTAACACTGCTGGATGGTGAAAAATACAGACTTTGCCAACCGCTTCACTATGCGAAGTAACAAGGACCAAAATTGCATGTATTTTTTAAACGACTTTGTTAACCCAAACTACTGCTGGGAATGAGTCATAAGAATTCAAAAAGTGTGTGAGTTCGAGCATAAGTGGGAATCCATTAATAACAGAGAAAAAAGCATCACCCACATTTTTCTCAAATCTGCACCAATAAAAAGTTACTGTCTAATTTGTATTTCCTTATTTAAAAAGAAAATATACTAGCCTTGTGTATTTTGCAGATTTATCTTGTAACAGGTTAAATTTTATGTAGCAAATCTCAAGGTTTGAAAATTAGAAGTAGATTGGCTTTAACGCAGAATTATAGTCTAAAAAAATATACCACATTATTTTTTATATTTAGCCATTTATTTAACCCTTATCCTGTATTCATGGGTCAAACTTGCCCAAACACACCTTTCATAGGGCTTATTTCGCGTATTTCTTAATATTTTTATTCAAAATCTCTTGACTTTTATTTTTTTTAGGAAATAAATATAACTATAATAAACTTTTATAATATATGTTCACTTGCAAGATTTTATGATACATTTTTTTCAGATAACATAGGTTGTATTCGTGGGTCAAAGTTGCCCAATATGCTTTTTCCAACAAACATAGACAGCAATACCCTGTTTTCTTTGACATGCAATGTTTTATATGTAGGTATATTGTTCTACTTAGGCACTTTTATTTACCTACTCACTCGCTCGCACAATACTTGTCTGAAATCGCAACGGTAAAAATTGAATAGCAAACAGAGCTGACCGTGTCACAGTAAAAAATCAAACTTCGCGTGTAGATCTTTGTTACAAGTAAAATAATAATATAAATACTAAAAAAAACATTCGAATTATAAATGGGAATGTAAAATTAGAAAAACATTCAACCCAGATGAATGCGTTACTGTGGATGAGCAATTAGTAACATATCGTGGGAGATGTCCTTTCAAGCAATACATCCCATCTAAGCCAGGAAAATATGGAATAAAAGTATGGGCACTGTGCGACAGTAAAACAAGTTTTTCTTGGTCTTTGCAAGTCTACACCGGTAAGGATAGAAATTGTCGTCCCGAACGAAATCAAGGCTATCGTGTAGTTCTAGACCTCATAAAAGACTTGAAAGGTAGAAACGTTACGTGCGATAATTTCTTCACTTCTCACGAATTAGGAATAGAATTGCTAAAAAGAAAACTTACCTTAGTTGGAACAGTGCGAAAAAATAAAACGTGTTTGCCGCCACAAATTTTGGATGTGAAAAAAAAAAACCCGAGCAATTTTCCCATTTCTTTTTCGATAATGACAATAATACAACCCTCGTTGCATATGTCCCGAAAAAAAACCGGCTAGTCATTCTAATGAGCACTTTGCACCACGATAAAGAAGTAACTGATGATGCAAAAAAACCGGAAATAATAAAATATTACAACTCTACAAAATCAGGGGTAGATACTCTTGACCAACTTATCCGAATTTACACCTGTAAGCGTAGAACAAACAGATGGCCACAGACGTTATTTTATAACATATTGGATATATCAGCCTATAATGCTTTTGTGATATATATATATATATCTTTCCAAACTGGAATAAAGCAAAACATTTCAGGAGAAGAATTTTTTTGGAAGAATTAGGGGAAGCTTTAATTCAAGGTGAAATCTCCCGTCGAACTTCTCTTCCACATAGTGCTCCAGGAAGATCTGTGGTTCAAGATCTGCAAGCACGAAACCCTCCAGAACAAGCTACAGTTTCAACATTAAAAATATCCCGCTGCTATTTGTGTCCAAATCGCTCCAACAGCACGAAATACTCAACAAAATGTTCAAAATGTTTTAAATTTATTTGTAGAAAACATTCTGAACAAAAAATTACATGCGAAAATTGTGATCGCTAAATAAAATTTGTATTGGGCAAATTTGACCCGCAATACCATGTGCGTTTTTATTTTGAAGTACAGGATAAGGGTTAAATAATTTATATTTATTTAAATAATATTTAGCTACACATATTCATGTTATTTACTTATACATATACTAACATATTTATAGCTTACAATGCGAAGTGGTGAAAAACTTTAGGTCCATCTCAGTGTGAATTTCTACTGTCATCAGTGGTAGGTTATTACAGGATTTTACTGTGACATCGATGAGAAACTTTATGAAAGCGTATTAAAATTTATCAAAAATCTTAAAGAAGCTGTCGAATGCCATAAACCAATGGCATAACCATAACTCTATACATACATTGCTTTATCTGGAAAATTTTGCATCACTTTTTAGAATTTTTAAAATAAACCGCAAAGTCTTGTCAGCCCCCGAAGCTATTTTCGGTGTCAATAAAGAATTTCATAAACACACCCACCTGTATCTGGATGATCACTAGCAAACAAAACAGAGGTTGTGTGAGTTCAATACACTAAAACTTAAACCAAACTAGATGCCAATCACAAGCAGCAAGGATAACCGCTTTATACCACCACAACACCATACTGCACCAGTAAATTCGCTCTCATACACTCATATTTACGTTATTGAAATTTAATAGCATCCTATACGGTGGCACGTAGATGTGGAATAATAGGAGACTTTACTATGAAAACAGCACGTAAACCAGATCAGATATACGCGACACGAATCGCTAAGAGAAATTTCACAGCCAGAAGCAATGCTGCACCATTCTTCGGTTCAGTCATCCAACAACGATATCAACAGCAGTCTAGAGAACTTAAAAGACCGTGAAATGTCAATATAAAAGGAGCAGGTTCTCGTTCCTTCTTATTCCTCTGTCTGATTGTGTCTAGTCAACGACTCTGTGCATTGTATCATTATCCTTCACATTTTGCTCTTCTTTTGCCATTCGTTTGTTCGTTCGTTTCCGTTTTCCGACTTTCACTTTGTTCCTGCCTTTTCCACTCACTTACTCGTAAGAGCTCTTTCATATTTTTATTTATTATAATTTCAAAGGTGAAACCACACACAGATTCCGCCAGTCTAACATCGTCGCAAGATATAAAAATTGATTGATCGATGGTGTTTATTTGCTCCCCGTGGGGGCGGAAGGAAACAACCAAGCAAAGGAAAGGAAAAAAGTAAAAATATGGCACATCAATCAAGAATGTAACCCGGAATCTATCTTTCACAAATCGGATAGCTTCGTTGACAAATTGAATGCATTTTAAAGAAGACGACCGACTCGTGCAGGCAGGCTTCCTCCAGAAGCAATCAAAAAGTTGTTTCTATGTACTATATAAGGTAGGTATGTACTTTTGTATGAGTAAATCACCTGCAATGACACATCGGGACAACTGACCGAAAATTATTTTAACTCTTGGATGAACGGCAGGATTACAGCACAGGAAGAGGAAATATGCAAATTCCACCAACATATTGTTATTACAGGAGAGGACACAGTGCCTGAGTTAGAAACAGACAAGAAAGCCAAATGTCTGCAATTTTAATGAAATAATGTCAAAATCCTTTCAGACTCTATTATTGACAATTTATTCCTACGGCTTTTAATTTAATATTCTGACCAAGCCCATAGCCAACAGAAGACTAGCTCCAGAAACAGGCGGAGTGTGGCGTGTTGGCAAAGCAAGAATAATTCCATTTATTTAAATAATAATTTTATTCATCTTTCTTGCTTGTCGCTGCTGCTCCTGCTGGTGGTGGTGGTGATAGGGGTGATGGAAATGGTATCATGACATCACAAGCAATTTCACGCCGAGCTGGATATCAAAAACGTTTTAGAGTTCCTTTTCATTTCATTGTTGGGCTGAGTGACGAGGATGAGATGATGATGATGATGATGATGGTGATGGTGACGACTAGGACATCACGACGAAACAGTCCGCGGCACATTCAAGCAGCAGCAGCAGCAGCATAATAATAAAAATAATTGTTAACACGCCCCCTGCTTGGAATAAAATAAGCTCGGCCTCACGCTCAGTCATCTGCCCTAACTGGCTGCTATTTTTTAACCCTTCTTTGCAGTAGTCCTTGGTTAATCATATCCTGGGATATGCTCATTGTTTGCTTTCGTGAAGTCGTTGTATTCGTTTTTGGAAGCTAACTGTGTTCGTACTTATACACCGCTGTGGTTTTTCAGTCCTGCCAGTCCTTTTCTTTGAGGATTTTTTTTTTATGTATGTATGCGGGAGGCAAATACCCTTCTTTTGTAAAATTAGTGTCATGGAACCTAGGTCGCTTGTGGCGGAAGGTTTAATTAAAAGCCAGATGGAGGAAGTGATATGTATCTAATTTCGTTCGTTACATTTCAATTACTATAGTCGTGGTGCTTATACATAAATGATTGAAGAAAGATAAAATCAAGTGGGTAAGTACGAGTATATGAAAGCGGTAAAGCAGTTTCTATGTGGTTCTATGTAGTATTGGTGCTGGTCGGCAAATAATTGAATAATAAATACGTTCTTAGCCAGGTTCAACAACGGAGTAGGGAATCATGCAATGCCGACTTTTAGCCGATAGAATTGTGTTTTTAAGTAAGTAAAGTTAATAGGTAGACGTTTGAGTATAAGACCAATATTAATCTACTTTGAATTGGACGCCTCTGAGAAGGCGACCAAAGCTTTCTGGGCCTGCTCTAGGCTTTTTGGCAAAACATGGGGACTTAAACCAAAAATAATCCACGGGACTTACCTCACAATCATCATTCCGATAATCAACTGTGCATCGCTAGGATGATGGAAAAGTCTAATCAAATAATCACCCGATTTGCCCTTCAAAGGATACAACACTTAGCATGTGTAGGAATTACAGGCGCAATGTGACAGCTGAGCTGGAGGTTCGCTTAGACCCTTCACCCTTCCACACAACTATTATGAACACTGCAGCTGCTAGTGCTCTAAAGCTTTAACTGCTATGTAACAACTCTTCCCCTAACTTAGTTGGACGCATGAAAATCCTGGAAAGAATTCCTCTACTATCCAATCCAGCAAGCCCAAGAAAATCCATTTCCATCACCCCTTCGAAGTCATAATCCCAAATAGGTGCTACTGGGACAATCAACAAATCCCACAAACATCTTCTTCAGAAGATTGGTACTCTGACGGATCGAGGATATCGTTGGAGTCCGGAGCTGGAATCTCTGGTCCAAACTACAGAGAGGTCATTTCAATCGAGCTCTGTGCCAGAGAATGCATAAGAAACTCCCATAAATCACAAATAAATATTCTATTAGATAGCCAGGCAGCTGTCAAGGCTCTTAAATACTTCAACTATGAATCAAAGCTAGTTTAGAACTATCTCCAATCTCTCCTTCAGCTACATAGCTCCACACAATAAAATCAAGTTAATGTTGGTCCCGGGACATCCCTATTTATTTATTTATCGGCATCTTTGTTACCATGCCGATGAGCTTGCGAGACAGGGTGCTCAGGCTCCATTCATTAGTGGTTTACAAATTAACCAGATTAAGATAGAGCTCAATAGATGGGAACGTCAAGAAATTCTCTCTTACTGTAACTCTCAAATTGACTTAATGCATGCCAAAAATATGTATATCAACTTCTCAAAAAGAGAACGAAAGTTATCCTTTCGCTTTCCATGAGGAAATACATACAAAGTCAAGCAAATTACTGACTGGACCTTGCTCTCTCAACTATCATCTCAAGAAAATTGGCTAGTTGCAGTCGGAGACGTATCGCTTATGTCTTGAAGACACTGAAATAGCCCATCGCACACTGTGCGAATGTCCAGCCATAGCTCGGCTAAGACTTAATTAGGTTCTTAAGCAAAGGCTTCACATCAGCTCTTCATTCAACTCAAACCGTCTTTAGCATCATAAATGAACTAGACTTCAGCTAAACAGCACAAGAACTAAATATAGAGAATTAATTAGGAAATAGCGCAAAAGATCTACCTAGGTCGCAGTGCTTCTTAGGTTCAGCCAGGTAAAATATCCTAGCGACAAACGACTCAACTAAAATTCCCATATCAATTCCAACATCGAGCACTATACTATGGGCTTGTTGGATAATGGGTACCTATATGGTAAAACTTCGAGCTCCTCATTCCGAAAAAAATTAAAACAAATGACTATCACATCACCTGTTTTAAAAGCATTCAATAAGTTCCCATAAAAAATCCTTCAAAAAATAAATATTCTCTGAGCGACAAAACTCGTTTTATGGGCACAATGGGCACTCTCTTCTATACTCTCAAAACTCGAAATGCCTTATAAAACCTAAACTAGTCTTAAATTCGAACGTGAATAATGTTTTTAAAGCTAGTTTTGATACATTTTTACAAAACTCGAAACGGAACGAGTTTTAATCAAAGCTAGTTACTTTTCGAGTTTTGTAAAATATGAATAATACGGGCGTAAGTAAAAAAACTAACTAGTACGCTAAAAGGAATGTATAGTCCAAGGCATAGCTTCACACAACTGTACGCATTGAGCGCGGCGTACATTTCTGCACGCATGAAAGGAACTTACTGTTTCTTACCGCTCCGATAGTCAAACGCTTACAAACGAGTCGATTTACTCGGTAAAGGGGTTTCATCCTTTTCTCTCAAAGCTTTAGCCCCTCATGCTAACTTAATCATTGGAACAAATCAGTGGAACAGTGGTTTCATTTTTTTGACAAGTCGAAACGAGGATCAGCTGTTCATTGAAATCGATTTTGATCAGTGAAGTAATAAAATTAGATTTAAAGGAAAGTTTTTAGCAGACTTTATTACGGCCAGTGTCTTATTCCAGTTCTGAGTTTAGTCGAATTTGAATAGATGGCTTCAAAATCGATCAAAGTTCAGAAGTGGAATTCGGCAACATACAACTTAACTACTCAATAAGGAACCATTTTTCTGTTGTCTAGAATAGAATTTTTCCATCCTAAGCGCCACAAGCTACATCGGAATTTTTGTAATAAAAATGGCCAAGCTGCGCTAAGGTCTTGCTCAACTATTTAACCAATTTTACTTACAAAATAAAGTATAAACTTCGTAACCCATTCCTATACAATTTTTTTATTTAAGTTTATTTTTTTATTCGCAAGAAGGGTTTCCCACATTTTTATACCCTATCCTAAGGGTATATTAAGTTTGATACATAGTTTGTAACATAGAGAAATCTTACAGATAGACCCAATAAAGTATACATATATATAAATGATCAGCATCACTAGTCGAGTCGATTGACCTATGTCCGTCCGTCTGTCCGTCCGTCTGTCCGTCCGTCTGTGTGTCACCAGTTTTCGGGCCTTAAATTTTGAGCTAGATCGATGAAATTTTGTATACGAGTTTCTTGGAAAAGTAAGCAGTACAAGTGTAAAAAATTTTAAAATCCGCCCACTGACACGTCCACTTTTAAAAAAAATCACCTTTTTTCACTATTTTTATATGAAACTCGAAAAAACTTACTTGAGCAAATATGTAGATATCCACTTAATCTACAAATCGTCTATACATTGTATATGGCCACGCCCACTTTTTAGGGGCGTTTACTTCAAAAATTAATTTACGAGTAAAAATATTAATTTATAGGGCAAAATAGAAAATTTTGTAAATACATTTTCCACCGCCCACTGACACGACCAAATAAGATAGGGATAGGGTATTATACGATCCGCTCCAAGCGGATTGTAGCATTTTTTCACTGGTTTAGACAAGTTTTAGCAGCCCATAGAGGGACAGGGCCCAGCTTCTCACAAATGTACATGTAGTGCGTTGTATATATTTCTGCACGTACAGAAAGGGTCCTCAGTTTTATGCCGTATGCGAAGGATAGAGGGTCTTTTAAGAATCTTTCTCATGCCAATTATACTCTTGGATGTTTGTCGGACGCTGACAAGAAGACTGAGATAAAACTTTGATGGTATTTTTCAAAGTTCGAACTTACAACTCCATGCACAGTAGTGCAACGCACTAACCATTGTGCCACGGCACCCAATGTTATTTACCTCTCATATTTTGTTATTTAACGTATTCAATCTTTTAAAATATAAGTCGTAAAATATACTCTTCTTACGAAAAGCAATTGGGGTCTTAAAACACCTGAAGGGACCGTAGTATAAGTTTTCGGTGAGCAGAGGAATAAAACCAGAGCGAGTGCGAAGATCAATATAGACGATTGATTTTAATTTTCCTTCTGACATCATTTACAGATAAATTAAGTGATCACTAAAAAAACGCCTAAAGAAATATCTATTCGAAATTAACATTAGAAAAGATTCATTCTTTATAACCATAATGTTTACATTTTACTGCCGTATTGTCAGTTATTTCACGAGGTCAATCAGTTCAACGAAAAACCTGGTAGCATATTTAACGACAAGACAGAAAAAAAAACACGTGACATAAATAACTTGCGGGCTACCCAAATGGTGCAAATAACGATAAAACTTACAGCTTTAGGGATGAAGTTGCCCCGTTATTTCTCTATACAAATAGAGATTTTTGTAATCTGTCCCGTTAAATTACTAATTCACCCCCATATTCAACAAACTCATAAAGGCGTCAAACAGCCTACCAAGAAGACGATTTACACCGTCACACATGACATAGCGACAGAAGCAGTTGTGGCGGACGCTTCAGCGATAGGATGCCATGAATTGCGGCGATATTACGAGATGGGTGCTATTGCCATCTACATACAAAAAAAAAAAAAAAAAAAAAAAACCTAATAAAATATTCATTGGATGCCATTTACGCAAAACTCCTATCCTTCAATCGTTTCTAAACGCGCCGTTGGTGGTAAAGGAAGAAGGAAAGCACCAAAGCCGAAGCTCGTAACTAATAAAAAACAAATAACACACAGCAAAATAGGTCATACACACATAGCGTAGAAACAGAACACACACATGAATTGGGAAAGAAAACTCAATTTCATCATCGAAATAAAAAAAAAAAAACAAAGGAAAAATAAGAAAAATGCCATCATAGGAGAAAGGACAACCGCACAAATATTCATAACAAATATACACAAATGTTTATGGCAGACGGAATAAAATGCCCTCCTGGCTTTGTTTGAGGCTGAAAATGCAATAAAGAGGACTTTTTAGCCTTTAAACGATTTGGGTATATAATTTGTTGACCTTTTGATGGCAGAGAGAATGGATGTAGCCAGGGTCTAGGTGGGAAGTGTGGTAATGCGATTTTCATATTTTCCCATTCAAATGTCGCCAAAGAAGATTCTCTCGACCGACAGTAAGGACGCACACTACTGAACTGACACCCGTAAAACAAGGACAAAAGTGCCACTGGCATTCAGTCCCTTCTCTTTGCATTTAGGAACACAAAACTTTTCCAGTTTACTTAGCAATACAATAACATATAATTCCATTTTTGCATCAAAATACTTGTCTGACTACACAACATCCACAGTGAAGTTACTTTAAGATGGACGCCTGTTTTTTACTTGCACCTATAATATAGGGCAAGTATTGGATTCGTGCAAAAATTCGAACTCGAGATAACAATGAATTCTGACATTACGATGATAGAGAAGCTCGAAAAAGTGGGTCTGCCGATTCTGTCTGTCTGTCTGTCTGTCTGTCTGTCTGTGTGTATGTACGCTGGACTGCAGCCTAAACGGCTGAACCGATTTGCTTCAAACTTCATATCTGAGCTCTGTAGGGTCGCAATTCGAGGCGAAATCGGAATTTTTGTTCTAGCCCTGTTATTAACGGTACTTTACTTAAGGCCAATTTTACAAAAACATGATTTTCTCGAAAACGGCTCTAACGATTTTGATTATATTTCATATTCGAGTTAGTCTGGGCAAATGCTATAAGATGGCGTACCACGTTCTTGGCTAAAAATACGTATAACGGTACTTTTCTTATTAACTGGTTTTAGAAATATGGCTATTTCTCGGCTAAAACTCAATGGATTTCCATCAAAATTGAAATGTGGGCAAGATTAAATGTTTAATAAAATATGGCATTTAAACTTACGCAAAATTTTAAAAAATATTTTTTTTTTAAATTTTTTTTTATTAAAAATTGATGCATTTCTAACTAATAGCATATAGGTGCAAGTACGTACGACCCAGTCGTGCACATTTTTTCTTAAATAAAAACACGAATATTATCCTAAATGCACTAAACAAAATAATAGTTCATCAATGCAATCATAGTATTTCTTATAAATTTAGTTTATAATATTCCCCGCGAGCGGACTGTGGCGGAATTTTAAGAAATTGAGTAGGTAAATCAAGTATGGTAGGTACTTATTTTAAATTAGAAATGTGGCAGAATTATCCTAATGAGCTTTAAATGCTTTTTAAAGTATAAGCTTTCAAAGATTGTCAGCTTATTTCTGTGCAAAAGTTAGGTTAAACAGAGGTCTACGCGCGTTTTTTATTTTGGTTTTGTTATCTTTTCACCATAAGTTGTCTTACATAAATTGAATAATGTTCTTTGCATTGTATAATTCCGCTCTTTACTAATTTGCATAGTTCATATTACTATTCGCAAGCAAAATAATTTGAATTATGATGATAATTTGATCCTCAAGAAAGGAGATCCTCTGAACTGCCCCAACTAAAGAGGTAGAAGTCTTTTTTACGTCGCATAAAGGATTCTGTCTGCCGTATTATATGAACGCTTAAAACCGATCGTCAACAACCATTAGGTCCTTATCAGTGAAGTTTTAGGCCCGGAAGGTCTACCACTGACCAAATATTGACCTTACGACAGATCTTAGAACAGCACACAAATATAAAATGGATACGCACTACCTCTTTATAAATTTTAAAATTGCCTATGATAGCATGTATAAAAAAGAGTTATACAGAGCCAGTCTAGGCCTGACATCCCTCCCAAGCTCGTCCGACTGTGCAGAATGACAAACGAGAATCATTAAAGTCGGAAAGAACTTCACCGAACCGATCGATGTCAAGAACTAGGAACAAGGTGAAGAGCAATCAAGAAATCGCATTCGTTAACATAGGAGATACTTGAATTGTACAAAACTAACAAGTCAACACCGGAGATACAATCTTTTTCAAGTCCGCACAACTATTCGCTTACTCCGATGACATTGACATAATCAGAAAAACTCAGCCGCCCGTCAGTGGGACATTTGCGTGCATTGAGAACCAGGCAGCGACGATGAGCTTAGCGGTAAATGAAAGCAAGACGAAATACTTTCAAAATGGTCATTCAACATCGGCGTCTTGGATAGAAGGTCACAATAGAGAGATATAATATTGAGGTAGTAAAGACTTCTGTCTACCTAGGCTCTATGCTGGGCTCCGAGAATCACTCTTGCCAATAGGTGTTTCAATAAGCTAAGAAGACAAAGCTCTACTGGAACTACTGAAGTAACTCCTTATAAGACACTAATCATCCTAGTCGTGCCGGATGGCACAGAGGCATTGACTTTGACAAAATCGGATCGGACCATTGCTAATTTTGAAAGAAAGGTTCTCCTAGTGATCTTTGGTCTCGTCTACATAGACGGTGAGTAGCAAAGAAGATATAACGTCGAACTATACTGCATGCATAAGGACATCGACTTGGGCAGAAGAGGCGGATGGAGCCCAGTGAAGAATGTCATCGAATCCATCCCGGATGGACGGCACAGTAAAGGACGACCTCGCGGAAAGTGGCGCAAACAAGTAGAGGAAGACCTCAAGCAACTTGGAGGGTGCAATTGCAGGGAGCTGGAAAGTAGAACAGTCATTTTTTGCGCAAAAACATGTTAACCTCATCGCCCTAGCTTATTTTTTCAATAAAATAAGTATGAGGCCATAAGCAACCCATAGAGGGTCAAGGACTAGTGGAAGGGACTTACAGTTTTATGCCACATCTGAACGCATATGGTTTTTTGACCTACTTTCTCACGACAGTGGATAATCTTGGATGTTTTTCAGACGCTCGCAAGAAGTGGGGCCGTGGAATGTATGACATTTTCCTGGACACTGAGTTACGGTATTCACTTATTTTCTTTTCATATTTTCGATAGTAACTTGTACTTTAGTTTACCTCTTTCCAAAACAAAGCTAGTGAAAAATCTACCTCTAAAATTAATTAGTAAATGCTTGTAGTTACATTGCCTAAAAAATTTTCTTCATAAGTAGTTCTAAGTAGTAGACATTGTCATATTAAATCAGGCGTAGTTTGTTTCCTTGTTTAAGAGCACAAGGGTACTTCTTTTTTGTTTTTTTTTTAAGAAAATTTTATTTCAAAAGTAAAGGTGCGAGTTCAAAATTGTAAAAATGTTGTTCAAACCTTGCAACAAATATTCTTTATGATATGTATGTACATGCGAAATATGTCGGGTTATAAAATTTCTCGCTGAATAGAACAAATTTGTTTTCTTTCTTTTTTTTCCCTTATTAGTCACTGTGTTTGACACCTCTCTGTTCAAAACACGCTCTCTTATGCAAAGAGTTAACTACTCTTTCCGAGTTATTTGGTGAATTTTGAATGTACACCCAAAAAAAAAGCGCTGTAGATTTTACAATTGAAGGCAGTAGATTTAACAATTCCTTGTAGATTTGTGTATTTAACAGCGAATCTGGTTAAATTAACAATTTTTTGTAGATTTTACAGCAAATGCAGTCATTTCTACAGCAAAATATTTAAATCAACTACAACCCCCAATTGTAAAATCAACAGCGCGTTGTCAATTTCGGCTGTTAAATCTACAGATATGAATTTGTAAAATCTAAGTACATCAAAATGTTGTAGAATCTACAGCTATTTACTGTAGTAACTACAGCAGGAGCTGTAGAAATTACAACAAGTTGTAGATTCAGCATCTATTACGAAAACGTAAAAAGTAGATACCATTTGAGAATATTCGCATGGTAATTTTCAGAGGCCATGGCGTTGTGGTATGTGTATGCAGTCGCCGAGTAAGAGGTTCCAAGTTCAACCCCAGCCAGATCCAAACATTTTTCACATTTTGTAAGTAAATTAAATTATATAATTCGGTTTAAATACACGCTAAGTATTTCTTGGACAAGATCCATCTAATTGGATTTTAAAAGCTATTTCCACCCCATTTCTCGCACCATACCAATAAATTAGAACTTTAAGCTTATGTGGTGCTATGAAAGCGATTTTTTTTTACATGCAAATTGTTGTTGTTGTTGCTGTTTCTACAGCTGTTCTACAGCTGTTCGACGGCAAAGTGCTGTGAAATCTACAATTTTAGCTGTTATTTTCACAACTAGATTGTTAAATTTACAACCACCCCTCTGTAAAATTTACAACGAAAATTGTCGGGTCGATTCTGACAATGAATGCAGTAGAATCTATAGCGTTTTACTCTATTCTTACAGCATCTTTTTTTTGGGTGTAGTATGTGTTTCAGTCTGAAAAAGCATAAAGCAACCTATAAACACCACGCTTGTGCGCACACTTGTGTCGGTGCACTATGAAGTGTGATGTGTATGGGCTGTGGACGCACCGATTTTGGTGTCAGACATGGTGCGAGTAAAAACAAAATATGTAGTTTGATTTTTGGCATGATGTGTATGGACCGCTCAACAATACTATGCTTTTCTTCGAGTTTGATCAATTTTGTATGCACCTTGCTAGGCTGATGTATCAAAAGTATCGGGCGGGACAGGTAGAGGTAGATTTTCGGGTGAAAAAATCAGTTTACTAAAAAAGCCACTTTGATAAGCAGATCTGCATTACACGATTAATTTCAGGTTGACATTTGCAACCTACTTTTGGGGGTGACTTATTTTTCTCCGACTTACAATTTGAAATATTCGATGCCACGCCACTGCATTGCAGAGATGAAAAAGGAAATATGTAGACTTCTGTAGAACACGCCGTAGTTCGGCTCGAAGAGCCCGATTATATGGCATCTCCAAGTCAACAAAACAGCTGCAGTTAAGTTTGGCATAGTCACAGGCCTTCTCAAACAGTATTTTAAATAAATATAGCAAATATAGCTGAGACGAAAACCGCATTGCTCATCTCCCAAATGGGACTAAATCACAGCTGTGCAACGCATTTCTTACAAAAGGAGAATTGTTCTAATAATTATATAATCGGTACATAATTATTAAATATTTTAAAGACCTTATCAAACTCAAAATACTATAATATGAGTATGTTTCCGACGGTGTGTTCGATTATTACATTTTACATAAGATAGGGTACATTGTCGAACAATTAAAATAGCTTTATGCGAATAGTGATTCCGCATTAACTACAGTGAATAAATAAATTCAGCCTCGTTTGGTCAAAATCTATGTAAAAAATTTTTGATTTTCAAGCCTGAATATTAGGAAGAAATTAACAATCAACGAATGGTCTGGAATCTAAAGCTGAGCAAAACTGTATCCACGAAAAATAAACTCCCAATTTCAACAAAAATGCGTTCCGCATTTAAAAAAATTAAGTCTATTAATTTTTTGTTACAAACAGTACATCCTATCTGAGCCTACAAAATAAAGTGCTATGTAAAAAAATACCCTTTTCTTTTTGGCTCAGCACAAAAAAAAATCCACTCATTTATCGTTACCACTGTACACATGTGGCATTCTGCACTCTTGCAGGACAAATGTCAGCCACCCGCAGCAGAAGGTGTGGCATTACACTTTCGATAAATTTGAAATTGCTTTTATTGTTATTGTTATAGAAGATTGGAGGGAAATCTCGCCAAAAGCAAATGAAAACTAGAATTTTACTACGAACATCCCAACACACAAACCCCAAATATTTCCCATGCCACTTTACCAGGCCACCCCTGGCGATGTTTACTTCATGTTGCTAAGATTGCTTACACAGTGTGTATGATGAAATCGGGAGGATCATTTCATTTTTTCCCTCTTTTTTGCTAGCAGTTTTCATATGAATAATGCATGAGTCAAGTGGCCAAGGAACTTTTACTCCGAAGGACTTATCGCCTTTGGGTGTTTTGATGGAGTAGGAGTAAATCGTTATGTGATAACAAAGGATATATTCCACTCTTAGGCCCAGGCTTTTGGATTGAATCTCTGCTGATTAGAAGCGGTTTATGAGTATGAAAAAAATATGTATTCCAGGATAACAAACATATAACACAGCAGCCCTAAAATAATAAGCCTCTGCCGAACCCTAAATGCTTTTGAATACAGAATACACCAGTAGGCTGTCAAACACAACATACATATGTACATATGTTTAATTACCCATCGAAGACTCATCTGACGCGTATCTGTGATTGTATTTGCGTAAAGTCCTCTTGCCAAAATTTACTTTTCGAATAAATGTCTACATTTTTTGGTGCTTTGTTGGTTTCCGTTGAATAAATTCCAATTAGCTTTGCTATAAGATACATGAATGACTGAATTCAGCCACTGTACATTTATTGTTATTTTTGTTTTGAATATGCAAATATAATATGATGTACCTACGTGTGGCGCGGATATATACATACGTATACGGGAACGACCATATCTATATACAAACATATAAAAATGTATTTTAATGGAATTCCTTGAATATATTTTAGTCCTTTCGGCGGCGTGGTACACACACAAAGTGTACCGAAATAAAATTGAAATTCATAAAAGGATGAAGTCATCTTAAGTCAATTCTAGATTAAATTGTAAATCTAAAATTGCCTTAAAATCCAAGATTTTGATTTAACCGGCTACGATTGCTTTATAAAGAGCGTATATAAATGTGTATAGATTTGAGTAAGTAGAGAAGGGAAAAGAAAGCTTAACATTAAAAAATACGGAAACGAAATGATACAATACATCTTTCAAATGAAAATGTCCGACATCAGGCAGTTCATAAGATTCAAAAAGTAGTAAGAGAATTGCTTTGTTCTCAACGGTGCATTATACTATGCAACAACTGATGACAGGAAGTACCTGTATGCATTTGCACATACATATGTAGATATCAATTTTCAACCAAGGGTCTGTGAAAATCCCAGAAACATAAACTTCTATAAAACTCACAGGTTCAACTTACGCATCAGGTGTAGGAGGAGCACAAAACAGGGACAAAGTTTAGCAATAGTCTGCAGCATATGCACCCCATGTATGTTTCCGCTCATTTGCATTTCCATACACCTCATATTCGTACATGAGTTTGGTATAGTATCCGGACCGAAGTAGACCTTGGGGCGCCATTAACAGGCTCGAACCTTGACTCGGTCGAAACGACAGCAAATGCAGAGAGACGTAGTGGAAACAAACGCTTTGATCCCTTCTGAATTAGCTAGCACATTAGATCTGTAGTCCTTCCCAGTGCCCCCATTTTCTCGGACTGGTACTGGTACTGGTACTGGTGCCTATATTGAAATGTTTCATGTTCTACATGTCCGACGTATTAAATAATTGAGGTTCGGCACACAAACACGATACAACAATCGTACCTTGTATATTAGTTCCTCTTATATCTACCTGTACCAAGTATTGGGAATGAAATGCGTGCAAAGGGGCGTTGAATTAATTTGTTATAGGTACCACATGTATTCACCTCAACTAACAAGCGTTTTCAATGGTGAGGATTTCTTGGCCGAGAATAAATTTAATAAATTGTTTCGCCACGCATTTGATTGTCGTGAAAGCAGCTAAAAACCCACCATCATTTATTAATTCGTGTGGGATTTGTGACAAAATAAAAATCACAATGTTATACCGGCAATCTTTAATAAATGGTGGGTATAATCATTTGTAGACAACTTTTGAAAATAAATGACGTGAATGACTGGACTGGGTTGAGTTTACACGCAAATTTTTGCTCCTAAATCTGATGGCAAATTTTTAGAATTTGTATGTCCATTAGTCCCTCATGAATTTAAGACTGTCTGCAATGCCTACGTACTATCGATTGCATTTTTAGGTAATATTCCTTAGCTCTTTCTAATTCTTCTCTTCTGCTTTGTGCGGTTACCTGGGAACAGTATTTCCCGATAGGTGTTCGTCAGTTAGTAAGCAAACAGATGGCAAACGGACGGATAACTTGTTGTAAAATGGATTACGATCGGATTCTGGACTTACTCCAAAAACGGCCTTACAACGCCAGATTCCTTCACACGGTTGATGATAAGTAGAACAATTTTTAGGCGCTGTTTTCAACCAGGCACCAAACGGAGACATCGTAATTGTGACGGGGGATATTAATCCCAAGCTAGGTAGCGACGACCTTAGAGACCGAAACGACAACGGTGAGCAGTTTGTGGACTTCTGCAATTCATACCAACCGCCTAATCATTGCAGGTACGCTGTATAAGCATAACAACTGCCATAAGATCAGTTGGGCGAAGATCCAACCAAATTGAATACATTGCGATCAGCCGATGCTTTAGAAATTATCTCCTGTACGTGCGAAACAGACATGGAGCTAACATGGAATAACAATGCGATCTCCATCTAATGGTAGCTCGTATACGCAAAAGCATAATAGATGCTGCTATCTATATTACTGTAAAAGACCAACGAATTTCAAGTCGAAACCCACCACCTTTTCATCGACTTTAAAGCCGCCTATGACAGCATTCATCGTCTTGAGCTCTACCAGGCGATAGCCTAATTCGGGATACCGACAAAACTTATCCAGATGTGTCGCGTAACGCTGGAAAACACGCGATGCTCTGTGCAATTTGGAAACAACTCTTCGGAGCTCTTCCAAACATGCACCGGATTCAGGCAAGGAGATGCGCTGTCATGTGATTTCTTCAATATCGTGTTGGAGCAGATAGTGCGCAGGGCAGGTGTCAACACGGAAGGCACTATCTTTCACAAATCCGTCCAACTGCTGGGATACGCAGACGATATTGACATCGTCGGAAGATCCCGGCAAGCCGTCGTAGAGGCATTTACGGCTATTGATGAGCAGGCGAAACGAGTTGGTCTTGAAGTGAATGAGGACAAGACAAAGTACATGTTATCAACAAACAAAAATGTATCTGTCCAAAACATTGGGCACAACGTCACTGTTGATAACTATAATTTCGAGGTAGTTAAGGAGTTCACCTACCTCGGAACAAATATTAATCCTACAAATGACACCTTTGTAGAGATCCGACGAAGAATAACCCTAGCAAACCGCTGCTACTTCGGTTTGGCGAAACAACTGGGTTCAAAACTCCTAACTCGACGGACCAAATTAATGCTCTACAGAACGCTCATCTTACCAGTCCTGCTGTATGGAGCCGAGTGCTGGACGATAAGTAAGAAAGCTGAGCAAATATTGGGCACCTTCGAGCGTAAAATACTTCGTCGGATATTAGGTCCCTTATGAGAGGAGGGCGAATGGAGGAGAAGATACAACCGCGAACTCTATGAGCTGTACCAGGATGTGGATGTAGTCCAAAAAGCCAAGATACGCAGACTTCATTGGCTCGGCCACATCGAGCGAATGGACAACAATGCTCCAGCCAAGAGGATCTTCGAATGCCAGCCCCCAGGTTCGACACGGCGAAGAAGACCGAACCTCCGGTACAAAGACCAAGCTGTCGCGGATGCCAGAAAACTTGGTCTTCACAACTGGAAGCAGCGTGCTCGGGATCGCAGAGGATGGAAGGCAGCGATGTCTCAGGCAGGGACTCTACAAGGGTCGGGAGCCCTTTAAGTATCTATATTACAAATACCTTATGAAACTACTCCAAAAAAAAAACTAATTTTGTCAATTAGTGAGCAGATTTTAAAAATTGTCAACATATTCTGTATTTTGTTCCTAAAAAATGCTATGATTTTGATAAAACTGTCGAAAAACTGTTTTTTTTAGAAATACATAATGTATGGGAAATAAGTTAGGTAAAATAATATCTTAATATTTGCTTAGCTGAGTTTTATCGAGTTTCATGTAAAATTACTGGGAAAAGTACATTTTTTCGAAGTAGGCGTGGCAATAGGCGAATTTAAAAAATGTTTACTTGTGCTGCTTCCGTTTCCAAGGACCTTGTATACAAAATGTCATCGATTTCGCTCGAAATTTAAAGTCCAAAAACTGGTGTCAGACAGACTGACGGACAGACGGACGGTATCGCCACCGAGAGCCGTTTTCAAAAATGCTCTGGTTGGATATTGTTTTCAATGGTGTCGAGGATTTCAAATAGCCTGTACATTTCGCCAAACATAACTTCATCCACTCAGAAATTTCTGTGCCAGTTCTGTGAAGCTGTTTGTCTGGTTTAAATGTTTTGAGAGGTATTAACCCTGAAACCGCCTTGGATTGATAACCGTACATATTGTAGTTTATTCGCTCATCGCTTCATCGCAAATTAACGACTTAATGGGTCATTATAACCTTTTTATAAAGCCACAGATAATAATGTTCAATAAATAAATAAGTGCACCATAAATATAATCAAAAGATGAGTGTACCTTCTGATGTAACTTACGTCACTGTGAGAAAATGATTCTGCACTTAAAGCAAAAGTGCGAAAGACGTAAATGTTATCTACTCTAGTTTCATGCATGTTAATCAATAAATAATGAAGCTACCACTCTACCAGTGAAATGATTTTAATTATCCTTGGAAATATTAATATGAATAGCGTAGATTGGTTTTATTTTTGCGTTTAGAATCGCTAAATTTTGTGAAGCCATTAGCAACACTAACCCCCTTTCACCATATGCCTGTCCTTACTAAATAACGCCCTCCAAATATGTATATACAAAGGCATATATCTCAACCATCAGTGCCTTAATGTAATCACTAGTGCTCATATGCAAATCTCATCACAACTTACATCACTTCTCAATTTTCGACTTCATTAGGTGCTTTTACAGAACTTCCTCCCCCAGTTTTGGGGAGAAAATCCAATGAGAAAAATTCCTCCAAAATATTTAATCACCCTTCCAGCCTGGCGGCACCGCTCTTGCGTATATACTCCAATTTAACGTCGCCTCCATCCTACGCTTATTAACTCTGCGCCTTAAGCTCATGAATATGATTACTGTGTTGTATGAGAAATGCTCGCTCACTCATAAGAGAGCATCGCAATGGGCATAGCAGCGAGTAAGCAAAGTGTCTACTTTGCATAATCCTTACGCGCTATGTGCTTAAATGCTAGCGAGGCGCCTTTAGTCCTGTTCCTGTCTCTATGCCAAAGCAATCTGCCCTTGTACAGTGAAATTTTATTTATCATTGCACAATATGTGTGCGCATAAATTACAAAGTACACTCATACGCATTGTTTTCCACGAAGATACCAAAAGACAATAGGCGACAAGAGGCGATGAAAGTTGTTCTTTTTTCTCGCATGCAAGGAAATTAATAGCATTATTAACTGCTAAATTAGATGAAGGGGCTAGGTGAGTACCACCGCTGCTATAGTACTGGCAGAATATTAAGTAGTTACTTGTACAGTGTATCATAAAAAAACACGAACCAATTCAAGTTAAAAAAACAAAACATGTTTAAACCCACTGCATCTACAATTTATATAAGACTCCTTAAAAAAAGGAACTAAAAAAACTAATAACCGTTATTTACACAAATGTAGCAGGAACTGTCAAATGTCATTTGTCATAGACGAACCATAATAGACGGGTATCTCTACATTCTGCAATGTAACCGAACATGTGAGCAAGAAGTAATTGTGAGTGTGTCTTGCTGTTCTTTCATTCCTTTCGAACACTTAATTTTCTGCAGGCTGTCATTCAATTAACAGCAACAAAATTACAAAATATCCGTAAAAACGTAAAAAGTACCATTGACTAAGAATGTGTGCGTCAAATCGACCGGCCAGCCATTTCTGTAAGCCGAGTACCGTTACATGCATTTTAGACATAAACGTGTATGACATCTTATAACATTAACAGAAACTAGCTTAAATAAAATATGAAATTTAAAAAGAATTGATAAAATCACATTTTAATAAAATTTGGCATAAGTATAGTAGCTTGAGTTCGGTTTTTTCATGAATTCAGTACTTAAGAATAGTTAAGATGATTGTATATACGAGTATACACTACGTTAGACATAAATGCAATACATACACTTTAAGTTATGCGAATTTTTAAATACATTTTATGCAAAACTTCAAGTCCCACCTGCAAAACAAGCATAACTGAAGCTAATTGTTCTACTTATCTACTTTTATTAGTCTCGGAGTTTGGCCAATTCTGGTTATATAACTCTTAGGTCACACTGTGTTCACTTAGACGCATGACGTGCTGTGAATAATTTTGTAAATCAACAAGTCTTCAATTTCACCTGATGCTTACAGAGAAGAAGAAGAGTTGACACAGCAACAACAGTTTAACAATCTTGGCGCACAGCAGGGATAAATTTCAGATGATGCTTTGTATTCTGGTGCGTTTGGTATAATTTCGGGCTTCTTGTTACATACGTATGCAACTCAATAAAGTCATAAATAAAGAACCTTGTATATTCGTCCGCTTAATCAAAATATAACAAGTGTGGGCACATCAAAGCCATGGCGATAATAAAGCCTTTGAGCTATTTGCCACAAGTTGTCTTAGGTTTTTTTCGACTTGGTTTTGGTTCTTAATAACTGCACAATAAATATTGCAGTCCACTTATAGTATACTTAATTCAATCCTTCTCCTTCCACAATTACACAGCATAACGCCATATTTCACGCTGTGATGTGAGCATTCGTTTGGTGAGGTTGGTCTTTCCTTCATTGCAACTTGTATCCTATAGATGGTAAACTTGAACTGTGCATTAGATGAAACAAGTACCAATATACATAAAGAAATATTACAACTTTAACCGCGAAAGTACGTATGTAAATACATATGCACATGTTTGTAAATAAATAGGTAGGTACCGTGAGCCATGACTAGTGACGGTAGTTTTGACCGCCGGACACCAGTCAAAGCTGTTTAGTGATACTAGAGTAGTGTTATTTTTATACGCTATCCTAAGGGTATATTAAGTTTGATACATTATTTGTAACATAGATGCCCGGTTTCACAGTGGAAGCTTAAGCCGCAGCTTAGCTAATTAAAACGCAGGGTTTAAGTTTTCGCTTAAGTTTTTAGGGTTTCACTGTCATTTAAAAATTGTGGCTTAGCTAAGCCAAATATAAGAAGTAATTGTGAATATGTAGTTTGTGGGTAATTAACTACTGTGAATTGATCGGAGATGTCAAATAGAAAAATGGCGTGGAAAAATTAAAAAAAAATTAAATTGAATTCAGGTGTTTTGAAAAAAATACGATAATTTAAAAAAGGCGTCGAAAAAAAAAGTATGCGGAGGAAAAGCGAGCATTGTAGGTATGTCACGGGCGGTGGACCAGAAATAAAAGTTTCAAGTGATGTAAAAATGTTGGAAAACAATAGCATTTTGCAGGATTAGGTTAATGTTCATAAATAAAGTAGTTACATTAAACAAACGTAATGTGCTAATGCTGGTAACATCGAATGCTGAATTTTGCTATGACATTAATTAAGCCACCAAAATCGGCGGCTTAAGTTTTATCAATACTTGAGCAGGGCTTACCCCTTAAGCCGACACTGTAAAACAGCAAGATGAATTAAACCGTAGCGTAAGCTCCAGCTGAGGCTTAAGCTCGCACTGTGAAACCGGGCAAGAGAAATATTAAAGATAGATCACATAAACATAGAGAAATATTAAATTATTTTTGTATATACATATATAAATGATCAGCATAAGTAGCCGAGTCGATTAAACCATGTCCGTCCGTCCGTCCGTGCATATGAAACCAGTTTTTGGGCCTTAAATTATGAACTAGGTTGAAGAAATTTTGTATACGAAATTCTTGGAGAAGTAAGCAATACAAATGTAAAATTTTTGAAATTCGCCCACTGACACTTATTCCATAATTCTTCCACACATTGTATATCGCCACGCCCAGTTTTTACAATTTGTATAAATTATATACAAATTTATGCAAGTTTTTGGTTTCATATTTATATTTTGTTCTCCATTCAGAATTTTTGGAGTCATTGCGCTGACTGCTTCTAAAATATTAGGTAATGTTTTAAAATTTGTGACATAGCCATGGGATTGAAGCAAAGTTCATCCGCTATCATCTCCTGTATCGTCCTGGCATCTTCTTTAATCTTAGCCTTCATCAGGGCTCAATTTGTATCGTTTGCACCGATTTTCACGAGATTCGTCCTCCACAGAAAACGTGATCACCATCTTATGATAGCTACTATCCAACTACTGCCGTTCGAAGATCTAACGACACAAGAATACCTAGATTCAACGTAGACCGACTGAGAGTTCGCACAGTACGCCAAGAACTAAGGGACCATCTCTGATGTGGAGTGGAAACAATCAGCAGGTCATTGCCCGCCACCATCCAAGACCATTGGTGCACAGTGAAAACTGTTTTCACATCAGGTACTGAAAGGATTGTAAGTCGATCGCAGGGAAGCCATAGGGAACGAACGAAAGAAAACAGCTAAGAGCTGGAATTGCTGCAGCTGCATTAACAGTGAGGGGCGAGCTAGAGTCCATACATCCCATGCCGATGAAAGAAGTGCAGGTTATAAGAAGGCAAGAAGGCAGAAGAATCAGAAGCTCGGTGCGACAGCAAATCCGTTTATAGAATCACTAAAGAGCTTATAGGTGGCCGAAGCTATACCCAGTAAAAGGCTAAGACGGTTCGTTGCTTAAATCGGATGAGGATCAACTCAAGATATAAAAGGAGCATTTTACTTCGATTCTGAACTGAGTATTCGTCAGCAATATGCACTTAAAGACTGAAATGTCCATAAAAAGGATGTGATTACTACCGCGGCCAAAGAACTGAACACAAAAAAGGCGGTAGGAATTACTTAGTTGAAGTAATGAAAAAGTAGGTGAGATAGTGGGTGGTTTTTGAAAATGTTTTCACTTGTACGGCTTCCTTTTCCAAGGACTGCGTATACAAAATTTCATCAATCTAGCTCAAAATGTAAGGCTAAAAAACTGATGACAGACAGATGGACCGACGGACATACGGACATTTATGGGCTACAAACTATGTATCAAATTCAATATACCGTTAAAATAGGGTATACAAATATATAAATATGTACAGAATATATGTTAATGCAACTGTGATGACTGTTACAAGAATATTTTTTTCGAAAGATTCAGAATTGCATATGCATATCGTATTTGTACAGACCGAGTTGTACCTAGCTTATCGGGCGAATTGTTACATAATTATCTTTGATTCTATTTATTGGATTGCGTTGCTATTAAACGTTGAGACTTCACAAAAATATTTGTGCTTTGAATCGATCAAATTATTAATGTTTGAGTTTACTTCTGAGCTAATTGTAAAACAATAACGAAAAAATGAATAATAAAAATAAACAAACCCGAGATAGCGTCATCGTTTTTTATTTGAATGATTTGAAGAACGTATTCTCTTATGTAGGATACTACCATCAGATGAAAATTTAATGACGAAAATACGCTCCTCATCCACTCACGACCTACCCTTCTTGTTGTAGTGCATAGTGATGGTGAATTTGAATTTCAGAATTTTTAATCGAGCTTCCGCACAAAGAGGAAAGTAATACGTTACAGCTAACTGAGTGTTGCCTTGCCATTCGGTTTCCGTTATGGCTAAAGCGTGAAGCCTGATAATATAATAGGAGTAACGACCCAACCTTCCACATCCGGGTCATGTCTGGTTAGCAGCTTCCTCAGCTCAACAGTTAATATATTTTGCCCGTTGTCGTCTGCAAGGAATGTGATATGGTTTTGCCTTTCGTTAAAGGGACTTTTCGATTAGGAAAGCATTGATTAGTATGCAAATTGAAACAATGGTCACTGTAACTGTAGCATGCCCGTGTGGTCTTTGAATTATGTGCCTTAACGGGGAAAACGAGCTACTCTCTAGGCTATGGGTTTCATAAAGATGACAGCTTGACTGAAAGTATTTTTTTTTACTTTACCATCGAGGTTCTCCATCAAAAATCGTTGAATAACAATTCTCAATAGTAAGTATAAAATTTTATTTTATTATTTCCAATCTCAGACATAAGTAAATTCTTTTGCACCAATAGTATGTAGTAAGCATGTTCAGATATTTTGTTTCATAGTGATCATCGGTGAATTGCGTTTAAAACTATGAGTTTCTTATTTTTTTAGCGTTTAATGCAAAGGAATTCGTAGATAAATTTGAATTATCTGGGATTCTAGGAAATAGCTTAAAGCAATTTAAAAAAAAAATTAAAAGGTGAAAGATTCTAAAGGTTATTTCCAGGTTTTAATTCAAATACATACTCCACTGTCCGATGGCTGCGTGGTAATTGTACCGCGCGTTTCTTCGATGTTGGGAAAATATGGTTTCGCCTTTAAAGAAGCGTTGTACCAAACAGAATTGATTTCATTATGTAATTTCTTTCAATAATAATACCAATTTTAATTCGTAAGGTATTGACTTGAAAGCTAACTAAGATGCCTACCTAAGTAAGTTTTTTACCCATTTTTAGTTAACTTTTCCCCGTATAACCCAAATGGTTATAAAAATGAAGAAAATTCAGGGGGGTTTTTAAAAGCCTTCTCATGACGGTAAATACTCTTGGATGTTTGTCAAACGCTCGTAAGAGGTGGGGCCGTGAAAAAAAACGTTGATGGTATTTTCCTGGATTCTAACTTGGAACCCCATTCGCAGTAGTTCAACGCCCCAACCACTGAGCCACGGCACTAACTTGGAAACAAATAGGTACGTTTTAGTACTCACTCACATTTTTTTAAACTCAAATTTTAAATAAATCGAAATGTGGTTTTGAAATCTTGTATGATACATTATCTAGTACATTTTTATGAGAAATTTGAGCAGTGTGCGGGGTAAGAGTCTAGTTTCTGTTACGCAATGCTTATACGGCTCGACAAATGTCGCTAAATTTGTTGTGTGAAGAATTCTGTGACTAATATTTCTTCGATACACAAGATTACCTACAATTTACCGTTATTCTTGATTAAGTATTATTCGAGTTGTTCTTACGCGGACAGTGCAGTTAATCTTTACATCTCAAAAATAGCTCAGTTGTTAACGGAGCATCTATGTAATGAAGCCTTATCTGTCTCCTCTCCATAACTCGTGGGTCCGGTGCTCCTGAACTACCTGCTAGAAGTACTGGCTTAGAGACTGCTTTATGTACCACACCTTCTGAAGTGCTGGCAGCTAAGATTCTGGCCACAAAACCTGGTCCTAGCTCCGCTAAAAGCCGCGTGGAACGTAACATACCTGTGGGAACGATTTCCATTGTTGAGTCCTCGGGAAAAGCGACATCCATGCAGACTTCTGGAACGCTATGGCAGCATCGCTACAGAGAAGAAACCTCTATCCGGGCCGAAGATATGCCATCATCTAGCTGAGACCCTACGTCCAAGAGACAGAGAACTTTCGAAGAACCCCCGGATAACCCAAAAAGGGCAATGATAACTTGCAACTCCTTTGTCATCAAAGCGAAGCAATTTAGGGATGTGCTCAAAGCCCTGACCTGGTACTTACTGTCATTGACAAGAGCACATTGACGCAGCATCACTTCTGATAGGTGGACGTTGATTTGGCCGTCAATTTCCTCCGCGCAAGACGCAAAGACAAAGTTGATAAATTTAGTAGTGCAAAGCATATGAAGTGGCGGTAGAAAGCGACTTAAAGTCTCCGAGGTCATTTATCTCCACATCAAAGGTTGTCACCGTTTGTCACTTGTCATGAAGATGTCGAACCAATTTAACATTTCTCATGTAACTGAAGAAAATGCTAAATAATAGATTACTCATAAATCCTACCGAATAAGCAAATGGCTATAACTATAATTGAGTTAATTTTTGGGTCAAGAATATTCCTTAAAAAATCTTGCTTTTGAAATTAATTTTAAAAATCCCGTTTTTCGTATCATGTACACATATGTATGTATTTTAAAATAAAAGTTAGATCTTTAAACTGTAAGGATCCCGAGCGAGTAATTTCTTATAGATATGTACTTAGTCTATTAAACTATAGCTTTCCATCCAACCTTGCGCATCGTGCATCATCAATAACCAAAAATCATGAAATATGCACTTACAGGCGAATGCATTTTCCTAATCTACTTAAGCTTATTACGTATGTACGATATTCACATGCGTACACATACCAGATGGGATCTATCGATAGTGCACCAACAATTTAACATCACAGTCACCGATAAATCGCCATTTTGTACAATTGCACAGTAACAGTCTGACATTGCTCTTAGCTTCAATGACCCTGTAAGCACGCAATAAAAGAAGTGAAATGAAAATCGATAGAACATAACTCCATCTAGTTTTTCGTGTATATCGCATGGTATATCCCAGCTTTTTGTCCAGCGCCGAAAATTCCATTCCATTATTTCCGTTCATACAATATTCACTTCGCTTAAGTTTCATTGCAATTTTACCATCAGTCTTCGAAATATTCATAAAAAATTTACATCCGGGGCCGTTTTCAGTGCGCTACACAGTGCTAGTTTCGCTATTACAACAACGGCGATGTCCTCGACGGAGACTTCGTTGCTGTTGTCGTCATTATATCCGGTGTCGCCTGGCTGCACAAATTTCGATCTAACATGCTGTATAGCCAGTGTTACCATTGCGCTCTCTATGTAACTCTGTGTATTCCTTGCAACACTGATTAGCGCTCACTGAATAATTAATTCCGTCTACTTTCGAGAATTGGTTCGTTCATTTTATCATTGTAGGGAAGTCGGTGGAAGAATGCAACCCTGCATCACATTGTATAAGGTAAGCTTTATTCCAAATGTGCACTATAGATATATGTACATAGATAGGTTATACAACCCTCATTTCTTAGGTACTTGTATACATCGATTTATGTCCAACGAAAAAGAATTTTTTAAATGCACTTTAAAAAGAGGGCCAAACTTGTACGTTGTCCATTGTTGAACTAAACTGTCTGTAGATTTCTACACTCAGTATAAGACAATTATAACAGCGGTCGAGATATCGACAAAATGCGGTAGTTACATACATATATATATATACAAATACAGTACACAGCAAGAAATGTATTCTCAACCCGTGTTGAGGCTTCTTAAGTGGTAGTTATTATATATTTATGGTGGTCCTCTTCCAATCTCACTATTTTGTTTTGGGACTTACAGAAATATAAAAAAAGAGTTTTTGAAAATTTAATTTGAAAATTTTAAGTCGAACTGTAAAATCACCTGTCTGAAAACCCACCTTTACCGGCGGTATACCTTATTACATATTTAGTGAATTTGGGGTGTCTATTTATGTATATATTTTCAAATAGAGGTGTGAATCTGAATAAAAATGCGCTAAACTTTGGGAAGACATGACATTGTGCCAAATTAAAAAATTTGGCCAAAGACCAAATATTAACTCTAAGCATAAAGTCACTTAGGTAAAGCGTCATATAGCCAATTTGGCACTATGTCTCTTTGGGTTTTAAAATTTTTATTTTCATCATAGTTCAAATTGCGAAGTTGGGTACATATATCCAAAGTTTGAACTCAACCAGCCAATGGCCCAATTTGGGATACCGTCAAAATTTATCCAGATGTATTGCGTTCCCCGGAAAATAAATATACGCGATGCGATCCTAGACAAACTAATATATGTAGACGGTCGTCTTAGGTCGATTTGACTCCCACAAGAGCAAAACTACCACCGATTTTAAATGTATTCTGACGTTTCCGGCAAAATGAAATCTGAGCTCACGCACACATTCTCAAACGGGGTAGTTTTTACGGTCGCAGAAATATTTCTGTATTTTTGTTGTTGTTAATTGAATGACAGTCTGCTGAAAATGTGGCGTAGAAACCAGAGTATATCCAGATAATAATTATAATGGATATACTCTGGTAGAAACCACGTAGACACCACGATGGTTTTTATAGTTACGTCCTGTTCGCACGTTTGTTCACATGTACTCACAGGAAATTTAAACTCGGCGTACTTTACAAAATTCTCGTCAGGGGAACGTAAAGACGACCGTCTATATTAGTTTGTCTATGGATGCGATGCTCTGTCCAAACAGCTCTTCTGAACTCTACCAAACGTGCACTGGATTTCGGCAAGGAGATCCATTGTCATGTGACTTCTTCAATATCGTGTTGGAACAGATAGTGTCAACACGGAAGACACTATCTTTCACAAATCTATGCAACTGCTGGAATATGCAGACGATACTGATAGCATCGGAAGATCCGGGCAAGCCGTGGCACTGTGGGGTACCCATACCCCTTATAAACTTATAAACATGGTAATAATCTCGAAAAAAGGTATATGAAAGCTTAATTCTTATTTTTTTAGTTCGTGCGTAAAGTAAACAACTGTAAAAACATATTTCTGGGAGATCGGAAGCTTATTAGGGACCATATATTATGGACATTATGTTTATGTCCCCACCTCTGGATTTTACATATGATAATAGCTTAATATGTGTAGCTATAGATTTAGAAAAAATCGGCTGCGACTTTTTGCGATTTTAGAAGGTATTCAAAGTTTTTACCTGTCTGTCCGTCTATCTGTCAACAAGACTACAAATAAAACAAGTAAACGGATCTCACACAAACTTCATATCTGAGGTCTGTGCGGTAATTCCTAGAGGTAAAATTGAAATCTTTTGCTTTAGCCCCAATATTGACGATACTTAACTTAGAACCATTTCGACAAAAAAAGATTTGCTGGAAAACGGCACTTACAATTTCGATTGAAATTCATATTTGGTCTATGTTTGGCAAAGTGCTATAAGATGACGTACCACATTTTTGACCAAAAGTGCTCTAAACAGCACTTTACTTATAGTCAACTTAACAAAAGTCGGTTTTCTCGAAAACGGCTCAAACGATTTTGATTGAATTTTATATTTGAGTTAGTCTAGACAAATTCCATAAGATAGCTTGCCACGTTTTTCGCTAAAAAAGCATATAACGGTACTTTTAACGGTTATAGAAATATGTCAAATTCTCGGTTAGATCTCAATGGATTTTGGTCAAAATTGAAACGTAGTCAAAATTTAATATGTGCTTAAATATGGCGTGATCAAGACGATGACACGAGATCAAGTTTTATAATTAAAATATGTAAATTTAAAAAAAAAATAAACAAAATATGCCTTCATTTTTGACCCTGACTGTCTGCCCATCTAAATTACATACAGTGTCGGACAAAACAATAGCACTCAATGGCACTTAGTAACATTTTGCCAAATAAAATTGCTAAACTTCAATAGATTCAAATGAATTGTATTTCTATAACATTGATAAAGAAAATATCTTAAAATAACAAAAAATTAATGATGTTACGTCAACACAAAATAGAGCAATCCAACGAAAACAGCTGCGACAAAACTAAATCATTGCTCCAGATGCATTCGTTTATCTTTTGTTTTTTTTTTTGCCTTTCTTTGTTTCTGTATTACAGTAAATTAACTGCTACATTGATAAGATCACACGACGTTGCAAACTAACTACTACACTCATTTGCAAGTTAATAACTTGAAGTTATACCTAAGTGACAGAGTGATTGGAATTTTAAGTGTAAAAAAGTTTTTAAAATGGCGCGTCACAAATACCCCACCGAATGGTGGTCATAAAATATTGGAAATAATTTCTTGTCATTTTAATTAGTGTTTTAGCGGACGTTTTACTTACGAACGACATTTTTTTCTTTTATTGTGAGAGGATTTCAGGATAGGTAGCAATTGGTCACACCGGAAATAGCTTATACCATTCTTTTTATTTACTGCAAACAAATTCGTAAGAAGCATTACATTTGTTCGTAGTAAAATCGCTGATTATCTGTAATAAAATAAGCGTTATTTAAATTCCATTTCGAATTTTTTCACAATGCCTCTTTAAGCCAAACAAAAAACTATGTTATACCGCACACTTGTCGGTGGCACTGACTGCCGCTGCTTGATTGCTAAACCAATGCTATTGATGTTGCGCTACCAATGCTAATGAATAGAACATTTTTAGTGCTGGCAGAGTTTGACCAATATGTGTTGTGTGGTGGAAATAAGGGTGGCCACAGGAGGTGGTGGATGATGATAAACTCTCTTTTTTGAATTTAGAACTGATTACTACCAGTGTCTGAGCAAAGAGTGGAGTGTATTTTTTTTCCACGGATGGTTACTAAACCGATCAAGGATTAGGGGCTGGTGCATCTATGGAGGACGATAATACAAGACTTCATTTTTTTGCACTCAAAGCTTGAGAAACAAAAATATTTTCCCGTTTAAAATGAAAAACGTGAAACATTTCACAAACATATAATAAATATTCCACAAAGCGTTCAGACCGAGTGAAACATTTCTGAAACATTTATGAAACATTTCAGAAACAAATAAATGTTTATGAAATGCTTATGAAATATCTTTCGCATCTTAAAAGTTTACTGTATTTGTTTACTAATAAAACAAACTCTAGGACAAAGAATTCTGTTTTTTATGGTGCTACGGACATATTTGCTACAACAGACATTCTTTTTTCCTTTTATTGACAGTTTCTTGTATCTTCCGCCATTCTGCGCTACAGTTCATATGTCGCCCAAAACACAATAACGCCTCGACCTCGGCTTCGTCTCGTTACATTCCATTCGCTTTGAGAGCGCTTTGAAATGATATCCATGTATATAAGAACTGCCAGGTGTACTTTTTGCGGCAATATCAGTTTGTTCGCGTGTAATAATTGAAAATTAATGATAATGAAAAATTTAAATAGCCGTATTTACGGCCTTGGTGTCATATGCGCCCTATTATTTATATATTTACTTGTAATCGGTTTTCTATTTTCAACTCCAATGAAAAAATTGGGTAAGTGCGAGGAGGGCCTCGTGCAATAGTGTTCCGGACATTTTATATTGTCATCAAATAGAAGGCAATTTATTCATATCATGCATAGGTACACCTAATACTGGTTTTGATATGAATAATGTAATGTCTTGTACGTAGGTATGTCCTAGTAATACTGAGCTGAGATTCCAGTCCATTTTAACTTACACTTTCAATATAAAACATAGAGCTAACATATACGATCCATTCGTGCAAATGACTTAGTTTTTGAAAAATCGAAATCGAATGCAGTAGCAGCAAGAGAAGAACTTATAGGGAAGTCCATGCGCTCTTCTAAAATCTGTAACTCGGGAACTACTTAGCGGATTTGGATGAAACTTGAAACTTGAGCAACTCGTAGTATCAAAATGATCTACTGTAAAAAATTTTTGGATAACATAAAAACTGGGGGAGATACAACGGGGTAACTTGATACCCCATTTTTTTAATTTTTCTCAGAAAGTATATAAGATACAGAAATTTTCGTACTTATTTCACAATCTACACAAAATTCTACGTATCTCCAATTTTTTTCATATTTTTACCATTTATGGTCTGGCCGCTAGGGGGGGGGGGACAACATTTTTCAAATGTTCGGCGAGCTTTTTTGTTCAACAAATTCTGCCAGAAAAAAATATTTCTTACATATATGGAGCCCTTGCAAAATTCTCTTTAATTTGATATGCCACATGATGGGGAACAAAATAATTTTTTTTTGCCCTTCATACAAGGTACCCAAAAAAGGGCTCCCAAAATGAAATTCATTGCCGTCATCTTATGCAGGCTTCCACATAATGTATACATAGCGAAAGTTTCAGCTCTCTATGTCTAACGGTTCAAAAGTTACAGGGCTGTGACAGACTGACGGACAGACGGACAGACAGACACCGTATCAAACCCATAAGTGTTCCGTCTTACCTTTTAAGGTCCGGAACACTAAAAATGTGTTTTTTTTAAGAATCTGATATGTATATTTTTGTTCGCAAATTTAAATTTTCTCTGGCAACACTATACGGGAGACATTTTGTTTGTTTTGTTTGTTTGCTTACATTAAACGCACAAAAGCTCAGCTTATTTCAACTTCTGTTTCGAGTTTTGGTGTCGTTACGTTGTACTCATCTTTCACTCATGAAGTCGAGGTCGAAGCAACGTTATGATAGGATACATTGATTTCCTATGTTTTAACTCATAAACGTCAGGCATTGTTTTGGGCATTAAAGTAAAGTTACGTAAAGCGTACATTTTATTATTAGCAGATACTAAGTATCTAGATGAATGTATATATTTATTCAGTAAAAGCCTTTTAATTTCCTTCTTTAAAATCGATTTTATTACTTTATGCTATTATAACTATAGATTTTTAAACATTTTTTTTACAAAAACCAAAAAAAAGTGACAAAAACTATGTAGCACGTAGAATGTAGGTGCTCGATAATGTGATATGATATCAAAAAAATCGACATTTTAACTAATAAAATAAAGATTTGAAAATTCGGTTTAATTTTAAAATATGAATTCCAAACGTGTACAAACATATCACTATTACTAAGAATAAATTGATCACAGCAATGTTTGGAAAAGTTTATGTTATTAATTTAAGAATACAATGAAAATTGGTACTTCATAGTCTCAAGTGTTTGCTTCGTTCCTTATATTATTTAACAAAAAACGCAGAATCGAACATAAAATTATTTAACAAAAAATCATCCTAACTTTAATTATTCACAGTAAAAATTTTATAGTTAACCCTGTTACGTATAGTATACTTGCCCATTTTTTCGATTTTTTTTTTTTTTTTTTGTATTTACTACGAATATGTGTATTGTTAAACGGCGATACGTTTTATTGATGGTGGTGTTCTTAGTTGCTCAAATGCTTGTTGGTAAGTACAATATAAATCGATCCACTAGCTATTGGTGAGTAACTTACGTTGCTGAGTTAACATTCAAGCAGGCCTTATGGTTAAGATATTCGCGAATTCGGGATACTGCATACTCCTGTGGAGAAAAAAGAAATAATGCCTAAGTAACTAAATATTAATAATAAAAAGATAAAGCCTACCCAATAGCCAAATTCGATATTCTGATGAACGTTTACCACAGACCACAAACTCCAGAACAGATGAGAAACTAAGGAGAATGTTCGTATCTCATGCTCAACCTCTTGAATTTCTTCTGATGTCGGTGTATAGTTTTCAAAAGATTCATTTTCCTTCTTCAAATAGGCACTTATGAAGTCCTGACGTTGTTGTTCTGTGGGGTATTGCTGTTTGTAGTGGAAGTAGAATGGAAACTGTGGATTGCTGTAGTCGAGTGTCCATTCGATAAAATGATTCGCTAAGTCGAATCCTCTATAGTTGTAGGCACAGTATTCAAAGTCAATTATGATAAGGTCTGGTTCGCAGTCTTCTGAGTTATTACTAAGTACGGAATCACGAGTATTGTCTAGGTCGGCGTAGCTGTCATCCGATGGGATTGAACGCTTTCTGCTATACATAAAAAAAAACTTCAATTAATTATGCACCATGACAATGTGATAAAACATAAGCTAATTCGTTAATGTGTATGTGAATGTAAATCTCTGAATGGGGCTTAAAATTTAGTTTGTGTCTAGTCTAGGGTAAACAAATTGAGCAAAGTCATACAAATGTTCCTGTGATTTTTTTCCGATGGTTTATTTGAAGAATTTACAATTTCAGTTTGCTATTGCCGATTGTGTGTTTATTAGATCTTTCAACTTAAAGAAGGACACAACCACAATCTTATCTTAATGCTTTACGTCTTCAAATTGCATCGATTAATGCAGTATTAATAACAATGTTCACTACCTACTGAGAACCTCAGGAAATCCTGGAGTGCGCCAATATTCAGAGACCATATTACCTTAGAAGTAAAAATAATCAGTAGCACAATGATGGAGAACGTGGATGACCACTACAATTCCTTGATTTTTTTTTAAAACTAGGCTAGGGAGATTGTACTATAAAATGCTGAGAATTGAATGTCCCACCCAGAAAGTTGTAATAGTAACTACTACTTCTAAACTTGTCTGAAACTGATTTTGACACTATTTGGCACTTCAAACGCCAAATATCGCAAAAAAATCAAATCAAATTTCTTCACCATGACAATATGCAGACAAGTAAAATAAAGTGCACGACTGGGTCGTACGTGCTTGATACTTTAATTAATAAGTTTTATATATGTTTGAGATAAAATAGAGTTCCATCTTTTTTTTCTAAGGTCCGGAAACTGCACTTTATAAAATTAGCATAAAAATAAAATTTAAAGAAAATCGTTAGAGCCATTTTCGAGCAAATTGGCTAAAACCCCTTGACCCTAAGAAAAATACCGTGATTACCACTTTTCGCCAAAAAGTGGAATGCCATCTCATAGCATTAACCTAGTTTTATATACACTGAACATTTGAATAAAATCTGTTGACCCGTTTTTTAACAAACCGGCTTTTAGCCAAATTGACCTTAAGTGCTTAAGTGCAGTTAGAACCAATTTTGGCCAAAATGTTGTAAGCCATTTTATAGCATGTATCTAAACTCGATTCAGTATCGATTTAAATCGAATCAGTACAGCCGTTTTGCAGCAAATCAGTTTTTTACCAATTTGGGTATAAGTAAAGTACCGTTGTTAATGCTTTTAGCCAAAAATGTGGTACGTTTGTCACCAACTTCCTCAAATATGCTTCGAAACCGATGATTTTTCATTCAATAGAATAAAAATTGTTGGAATTGTTTTTTATCTAATTTTAATTCCAGCATCCATTTTTTTAAGTTATACCTTGCATGTTACTATGATTTCACTACACTATTCTCTGAGGCGATCAGAAGAAAGAATTTGGAATCAATGCATGGCTCGATGCATCGAAGATAATATACAAATTTAATAATCATTTTCCCAAACTGTTGACACAAAATGGAACAAAGTTATTCTACTAAATTCATGCTTGACTCCAATTTATTTGCGGCCAATTAGAAGATAAAAGATAACTCATAATTGGGTTAATTTTACGAACAATTTCGCGGTGACACCAATCAGAAGTAAAAAGCTTTGCTTTCAGCGTCACTTGGAGTCATAAAATGCCTAGGCAGCAGTTCTCTGTTAAAATTACTTATGTATGTATGTAATTCGCCTTTACTGCCAACTACTGACTGAGAAGGTTAAAAAAAAGGGTATTGAACACTGCTGGCCGGCAAGGTTAAAAAAAATAAATAAATATAGCTAGGTATCTGTATTTTTACTTGCACCTATAATATAGGGCAAGTATTGGATTCGTGCAAAAATTCGAACTCGAGATAACAATGAATTCTGACATTACGATGATAGAGAAGCTCGAAAAAGTGGGTCTGCCGATTCTGTCTGTCTGTCTGTCGGTCTGTCTGTCTGTCGGTCTGTCTGTCTGTCTGTCTGTCTGTGTGTATGTACGCTGGACTGCAGCCTAAACGGCTGGACCGATTT
Source organism: Chalcosyrphus nemorum (assembly GCA_949716465.1). Classification (NCBI taxonomy): domain Eukaryota; kingdom Metazoa; phylum Arthropoda; class Insecta; order Diptera; family Syrphidae; genus Chalcosyrphus; species Chalcosyrphus nemorum. The sequence goes on from OX454332.1 coordinate 52,483,150, forward strand.
GCTTCAAACTTCATATCTGAGCTTTGTAGGGTCGCAATTCGAGGGGAAATCTGAATTTTTGTTCCAGCCCTGTTATTAACGGTACTTTACTTAAGGCCGATTTCATAAAAAGACGATTATCTCAAAAACGGCTCTAACGATTTTGATTAAATTTCATATTCGAGTTAGTCTAGACAAATGCTATAAGATGGCGTACCACGTTTTTGGCTAAAACTACGTATAACGGTACTTTTCTTATTAACTGATTTTAGAAACATGGCTATTTCTCTGCTAAAAGTCAATGGATTTTTATCAAAATCGAAATGTGGGCAGGATTAAATGTTTAATAAAATGTGGCATTTAAGCTTATGCAAAATTTTTAAAAATATTTTTTCAAAATTTTTTTTTATTAAAATTGATGCATTTCTAACTAACAGCATATAGGTGCAAGTACGTACGACCCAGTCGTGCACATTTTTTTTATCGGGTGGTCTGCTTAGAATAGTTTATTTGTCAGTGTAAAAAGTGTAGAGCCAGAACTATTTTTGGTTGACTTCTTTTTCGAAAAAAAAAAAAATAAATAAATGCAAACCAGTGGAAGAATGAAGGACACCAACTTATACAGTGTGTATGGATTTTTAAAATTCTTACCTTCGAGTTCCAATCGTTCCACTGGAAGTGTTTGCATTGCGATCGTTATTTATACTTGTTGATGCTTCATTATCAGTCTCTGCAAAGGAACTACTACAGAAAGAGAACGTTTAAGACAAAACTTCAAACTTCTTTAAGATTACTAGAAAACAGACTTTTTAAAAAAAAATATGTTTTTTTTTCTTTTTTTGATATTGTTTTCGAGATACATAGTCAAATCAAGCTTACTTCACCAACACCCAATATACATAAGTATGTATGTAAATTCAACATTTGTTTTATGCGCAATGCAGTTTAATGGAATGTGATAGAGAGATTGTATGGAAATATGTTTTATTCCAATCGAACTAGCCTTTAATTAGACTGCAATTAGAAATCATGCAAGCAAAATTTTCGTTGCAATGGAAATGTGTGAAATTTTCTTTATATTTACCTCATGCTCTTTACAGATTCACGTCTTGAACGAGAAGGTTCTTCTCGTAATAGAATGTTACCTTCTTGTAGGTCGTTATGACAAAATACTACTGGATAGTCGCCTTTTTCAATTAAGGCTCGTATCCACTTAACCTCTTTCTCATAATCGATCTTCTTTATTTCCTTGACTTCGCTCTTTTGCTCATCTTCGGGACTGGAAATGATAAAATAAATGCTAAGTTCCTTTAATCAATCACTATTTAGTTTCGTACCTGATATTCTTTAGGATGGAGTCTAAGCTTTTTAGCCACCTTTGCATGGTGTTCCATAACCATTCAGGCTCTTTTGAAACTGGAATGTTAAGACTATGAATTTCACCCATTTTCTCTGCGATTTTCATTGACGTTTTATAGTCGGATAGCTCAATAGTTGTTAAGGGACGTGCCTTTTTCGAGAAAAAAATTAAGAAAATAATAGAATTTTAATAGGTTAAGCAGATTGTAAGGACCGAAAGAACTTACTGGAATGTACTGTTCTATCCTTCCGCCTGGGAAGACGCCATGTAATTTTGGACCAAGGCTACGTTCACTGAGTAAGGCAAAAACTACGGATTCTGTTATCATTGTTTCGAGCGCATGCTCACCATGAGTCTGGCCATAAATTCGCAACAGGACCTGAAATTATACAAAATGGTTATGCAGGTTTTTAAAATCGTTTTTGCTTCTAATAAATATATGTTATGAATACATTTATTTAAAAAGTATTTAGTATTTCAACTGAAAAAGTTATGACAATATTTACGATACGATACTTGTTCAATGCATCGGAGTATTCTTTGTAGAGAAAAATTTCAATCCAGTGTATTCAATACTTTACTTGTAGCTTTTGTAGAATTGATTTAAAGACTTTTTATAGATTTTTTTTAATATTTGGGTCAAGGGCGAAACATTCAGAACCCATTGGCAAGAGTACCAGCATATTTCACGCTGAAATATTTGCAGTAGGGTGGTGCATCCGAAACAATCTCGAGTATACATTAACTGCAGTACTGTGAGATAGTCAAGCAGCCGTTAAAGCGCTTGATTCCTACATCATTAATTCAAAGCTTGTATGGGAATGCATTCACAAACTTAATTAACTAGGCATGAATAACAAGGATCCTTGGACAACAGGACCTGAAGAAGCGGAAGCCTTGGCAAGTCAAGCAGCCGCAAAATCCTTCACTGGAGCTGAACCATTCTGTTGGATATAAGATCACATTATACGCGAAAAATTCAGGAAGACGGAAAAAGAAGACTGGGAAGCTACAACGGGAATAGATTCGAAGCTTGCATCTGCCTTAGGAAGAATGTACGTATCCTAACAGAGCACCTCTTAGAGTCCTTAGAGTAATCCTAGCATTAGGGTTACTACAAATCCGAAAAATGGCGTTCACTCTTTGGTGAAAAAACATACACTTTTACTAGTGTACAATACCGGATACAACAAAGAGTGAATAATATATTTAAATTAACCCTAGCGGTGAAACTTATTAAAAAATTGTATTCATACATGTAAAGCTGCAAAACGCGTATAGCTTCAACACGTTCTCATAAAAAAGCAAATTGGATTTAGAATAATCACGTGTACTAAACTTGTATGTACATAAACTTATTATAATGCTAATGTCTTTCATACTAAATCACAATTGTTTTAAGTAAAATTACCATACATATATCGTTTAAATATTATTTCGTATAATGTGGGCCTCCCAGAGGAAGAAAATATGACTAAAACCAGTGAAAAAATGCTACAATCCCCTTGGAGCGGATCGTATGATACCCTATCCCTATCTTATTTGGGCGTGTCAGTGGGCGGTGGAAAATGTATTCACAAAATTTTCTATTTTGCCCTATAAACTAATATTTTTACTCGAAAATTAATTTTTGAAGTAAACGTCCCTAAAAAGTGGGCGTGGCCATATACAATGTATAGACGATTTGTAGATTAAGTGGATATCTACATATTTGCTCAAGTAATTTTTTCGAGTTTCATATGAAAATAGTGACAAAAGGTGTTTTTTTTTTAAAAGTGGGCGTGTAAGTGGGCGGATTTTAAAATTTTCTACACTTGTATTGCTTACTTTTCCAAAGACCTCGCATACAAAATTTCATCAACCTAGCTCAAAATTTAAGGCCCAAAAACTGGTGACACACAGACGGACATAGCTCAATCGACTCGGCTAGTGATGCTGATCATTTATATATATATACTTTATTGGGTCTATCTGTAATATTTCTCTATGTTACAAACTATATATCAAACTTAATATACCCTTAGGATAGGGTATAAAAATATATCTTTCGGACATTTTGTGAAAATGTCCCAAAATTGTTCTTAATTTTTCCTACTCCAAGTCGGCAGGCATACAACCAATTTTAAGTATTCAAATAAGTTCTATATACCAAACATAGACAGCACGTCCTTTTCATATTAATGTTGAATTTGTTAGCTATAACACGTAGTCTCATGAGTTGCGACTGACACAAGAAAGTAGATAGCTCGAGTGAAATGAAAAACAAAGTTACCGGTGAGTCGCGGGCAAATAGCAAATGATAGAGAATGCCCATTTACGTTTCGTTCCAATATATAAATTGCCTATAAATAGAGCTGAGCAGTACCATTTTTTGTTTAATTGTCAAAATTATCCAACTTTCCTAAGCTTAACTGAATACAGCCATCGATATATCTAGGTGAATATTTTATTTATTTATTTAATTTCATCAAGCTGGGTAACGTTAATGTGCACCCTGAGGACTACTTAATACAAAATTAATACTTATTATCAACCACCAAGGCTTAAAGTTAATAGTAAACTATTTTTAAATGTATTTCGATTAGCTTCAAAATCTTTTAAGTCACAAACATTATTTGCTTCACGTAAACATCTACATAGAGGTTCATTAATACCATAGTTTACTCTATGAAAAGGAACGTGAAATAGATAAGGATTTCTAAGTGCTCTCGCAGGAGCATGAAAACCGATTAATGATAAAAGGTAGGGGCAATCAATATGATCATGCATTAGATCACGAATAAACAGGATCGAAAAGTATTTCCTTCTAGTGTAAAGAGGTTGAATTCCAAATAATTTACATCTAGTATCATACGAAGGCATATCAGTATACCAGTGAAGTCTCCGATAAGCAACTCTAGTAAACCGCTTTTGAATCTTCTCAATTCTTAAGGCATGAAGCTCATAAAAAGGGTTCCACACTATACTGCAGTACTCTAAAGTGGACCGAACAAATGAAAAGAAGAGACATTTTAGGAAAAGTCCTTTGAATTTCGCAAAATAAAACCAAGCATTGAATTTCCTTTTGCAATTAAGAACTCAACGTGACTCAAAAAGTTAAGTTTTTTGTCGAATACAACGCCAAGGTCTTTTTTAGATGATATAATTGACAAAGACATATTACCAATCTTGTATATATAAGAAACGGGAGAAAGATGTCGACAGTAGGTAAGGCTTTGACATTTTGAGACATTTAAGTATAAAAAGTGTTCTTCACATCAAACTGTTAATCTCTGAAGATCCTCTTGGAGAATAAAACAATCATCCTCAGATCTAAATTTTTAAGTCATCAGCATACATAACACTGGGAATTCAATATTATATCAGGAATGTCGTTAATGAAAAGGAGAAATAACAAAGGGCCAAGGTCACTACCCTGGGGAACACCCGAAGTAACATACACCGGTGTCGAAATTTTGTCATCGATCTTAACATATTGAATACGTTCCCTTAGATAAGAGTTGATCCATTTAAAGAAGTTGGAGTGAATTCCTAATCTATGTAGTTTTGAAGAAAGTATGTCATGGTTTACTCTGTCGAAAGCCTTAGAGAAATCAGTGTAGATGACATCGTATTGAAGACCATTCTCAAAGCCTTTCAGAACAGAGTTGCAAAAAATTGTCAAATTAGTGCTAGTAGATCTACCACTAACAAAACCATGCTGGTAAGGAGAAATAATCCTCTTAAAAACAGGTGTTACTTTACCATAAACAAGTTTTTCAAACAATTAGGGGATGGTGGAAATTTTACAGATCGGACGATAGTTTGTAACGTCTTCGCGTGAACCAGATTTATGGATGGGTAATAAAAAAGAACTTTTCCACTCCTTGAGAAAGTTTCCATCATCAAGAGAGCGGTTGAAAATCAAGTGAAGGGGTAAAGCAAATGAGCAAGCACACATTTTTAAAATAATGGGAGGAATCCCATCAACCCCTGATCGCTTATCTAGAGTCTTTTGGTTGAATCTGAAAAAATATTATAAAATCCTTATAAAAAAGGATTAAAAAAAAAATCGCAAAAATTTTTAAATTGATTTTTGCAATGTAACGGACACTTAGTTGAAATGTGCTTTGAATATTTGAAAAATTTGAGAGAAATGTCAAAATAAAAGGAAATTTCAGCACAGAAGGTCTATGGATGCATCCGGGCAAGGTATAAATCGCCTACTGAATTCATTTATTGGAAGTCACATGTATTCACAGATAGGAGCGGATTACAACAAAAAAAATGTAAACAAATGGGTTTTGAGGGGCAAGAGAGGTAACAGTTTGATATCTCTTCCCTCAATGATTTCTGTATCGGGATTTAAAAAATAAATTGTTCTTATGAGAAATTACGGAATTTTCAGTGAATTTTAAATTTATTTTGCTATAGTACGCCTACTTCTTGACTCGAAAAATCTTACTTTTACATGATTTAACTCAGACATTATTAAATAATTCCTGTTGTTGGACTATTTTTTGACACACATACCGATTAGTCAAAGAAACTGTTGATTGATGAATAGTTTTTTACTAAACTAATCTATAAATTATCGAGAGATTTTTGGAATGTTAACTTGAAAGCCCGGATCCCCTATATACCCCAGGAAAGATTTCATTTTCTGGATATTTGAAAGAACAACAAATTTAATTATTTATGGCAACCATAACTTATGTACATATCAACATTCTTGAACAACAAAATGTTGTCCTTGAACGAAGTTTTTTGATACTTCCTTGAGTTACGAGTATGTACCTTGCATCAAACCATAAATTTCAAATGCAGCACAAATTGGTTGAGTTTTAAAGTGCATAAAGGATTAGAGAAAGGGTAATACACGTTTGAAAATCAATTAAATAATGGGAGATACAGTATCAAATAAAAGGGCAAATGTCCCTTTTTAAAGGCAAACACGATATAATAAAGAGTTTGAAAAAAGGTGCAAGGTAAACCGATTTATGCATGGAAATGGGACTAAACCATGCCCGAGTTTTTCAATTTTTCGAAATGAGCGCAATGCGATAGAACGAGTCTCGCGTCAACGTGTATTGTTTCATACATTTGCATTAATTAAAACTTTTTTTGACAACTCGCGCAAGACTCGCCTCGCTCTCGTCTCGCTTTATCGTGGCATTGTGAAATGGGCATAAGTCGAATGTTGACCAAATTTGGAAGGAAAGGGAGGAGATCCTGGACCACTGGAAAGTAAGATTCAATCAAAAGCCACGACCTTGGCGATCGTCGAAGGTAAATATGTAAATGGCTCACGCTCAAAAATGCGCACGTTAATAAATTTTCAGATTTCTGGCTTAAGATTGTGTTAACCGACGAGTAATATAAAACATTTTTGGCTCAGACAGCCATTTGAGGGACTGACGATCTCATTTTGGCGGTATTGCTATGCTACATTTGCTTAAGAATAAGATTATGTTGTTAAAGATAATTTTAAGAGTTTTGTCTGTTGAATTAAAACCTTTTGAAATCATAAAAATTGAAAAGAGCCGCTTTTAATCAATATATAAAGAACAAGGTCCTAGTTTATTTTTGTCAAATTATCTTGTATTATAGTCGTGCTTATGTGCTATTTTTTTGTCTACTCATATTATGTACATATAACATAAAAGCAGTACTGAATAATGAAGGAAGCGTTTGCTACAATTAGTTTTTTTTCCAAACCGCTTGTGTGTCACATGGCCATTAATAGACTTGTTTATTAATTTGAAAAAAAAGGGGAAAAAACAACTTTTTACCTAATTTCTACCGCGGGTTTCGCATTAGCGCTAAAACTTCTTATTAATAGCTGTACTGGGAAATTACTAAACACTAGTTAATAGCGAATTAAAATTGAAAATCTACCCTATGGGGAATTCATTAGCTCATTATGCGTTTACTTCATAGAACTATGAATCATGTTTAAATTATTCTATCGTTCCGACGACAAAATAACACCCATTCTATGATGGAATATTGATTAGCGAAATAGCCTGTTTTTTTGTAAACATCTGACTCGTAATTTACGTAGCTAATATGCTGGAATTAATAGCATTAATTTGGGCATATTTTACAAATTGCTGAGGTACCTTAATCAAACAAAAACTTGACGAAATTTCAACTTTTTTAGCATCAATTATTTTAGGAACGTGGAAAAAAAATTGTTTTGTACAAATATCTAAAAAAATATCTAAACTGTTTCAATTCAATCAGTGTTTACATTTTGTTTATGACACTGCTATGACAACCAACAACAACAGTACTGTACATACCTCACGGGGCTCGTCTCCGCTCACTCCACTGTCCTTTCGTTGACGTTTGCTGGTGCTTATAGTCGTTTCAATGTTGCATAAGCTTTTGTTGCTATTATTATCACAGACCTCTGGTAAACTGACGTAGTACAAGAAATTAGACAGGCCGCCACTAAAAATGAACAGACAAGGAATTAGTCCCGGACAATTATCCTCTCAATATATGAACATACGTACCTAATCCGCTTGACCACAATATCCTCAGTTGTTATTGACTTCCAACGCCCAGTCAAATAGTCCCGGCACAATCTCGAAGCTGCATCTCGGATTTCGTCGATTGTCGCCTGTAAAAGCACATAAACAAATTTTATTCAATTAGCGTACTATTCAACTCCGCAGCAGGACTTCTTGTTTACATTTTGCATAAAAAATTGCTTAATATCCTCAGTGAAAGTCAATTTTTTTACCAGTTTCATATTATTCTAAAGATTTGCTATGTACGATCAATCAATTTTTAAATAATTTTCTGAGTGAAATAGATTTTTCGTGGGAAGATAGTATACTATTTGTCAAAATTGTTTCTACTTATAATAATGTTAGAGCAAATAGAGGCGAGTGGTGTAATGCCGAAGCGAAAATTCACAACTGACGGGGAAAATCAATAGACAGAAATAATTGTGCCAACATGTAGCACAGCAAAAATGCGAGGGGGTTGTCTACTTACAGGGGGTGCTTTTAGTTTTGTTTTTGCATCTGTTCTTGGTATCACAGTCTATTCGACTCTTGAGGGGGTGTAAATATACATGCATACATACATTTTTATGTAATACAGTGAAAGCAGCTGTCAAAATGCTCAGGATATATTTCAACATCTAATAATTTGCAAAATGCATGCGCAGATAAGTATTAAACTTTTACAGGAGACACACTAGCAAGTGTGTGTGTGTGTTTTTGGCGGTTCAAGATTTTGACCGCTTAACATCTCCTATATACATATGTATATAATTCCTTCGGGGTGAAGCTCAATGACGTTATAACTGGATAACCGTTGGACCGATTTTCATGATTCTTTTTACTTGCACCTATAATATATGTAGGGCAAGTATTGGATTCGTGAAAAAATTCGAACTCGAGATAATAATGAATTCTGACATTACGATGATAGAGAAGCACGAAAAAGTGGGTCTGCCGATTCTGTCTGTCTGTCTGTCTGTCTGTCTGTGTGTATGTACGCTGGACTGCAGCCTAAACGGCTGGACTGTTTGGCTTCAAACTTCATATCTGAGCTCTGTAGGGTCGCAATTCGAGGGGAAATCGGAATTTTTGTTCCAGCCCTGTTATTAACGGTACTTTACTTAAGGCCGATTTCATAAAAAGACGATTTTCTCGAAAACGGCTCTAACGATTTTTATTAAATTTCATATTCGAGTTAGTCTGGGCAAATGCTATAAGATGGCGTACCACGTTTTTGGTTAAAAATACGTATAACGGTTCTTTTCTCATTAACTGATTTTAGAAATATGGCTATTTCTCGGCTAAAACTCAATGGATTTCCATCAAAATCGAAATGTGAGCAAGATTTAATGTTTAATAAAATGTGGCATATATTTTTTTTTAAATTTAAAATTTTTTTTTTTAATTAAAAATCTACTCTACTCATTCCCAACTAACAGCATATAGGTGCAAGTACGTGCGATCCAGTCGTGTACTTTATTTATTTTGTTCGTATTGCTGTACTATAGGTTTATAGAGAAAGAAAATTTAGGAAATTCGCATTTTTGGTGGCCAACGGTTACGGCCAATACAGAGTTATCCTGGATCCAGATAGTTTTACAATAAATTAACATAAAATGGCGTACAAATAAGTACAGCGAAATATTTCATTTTTTCTTAGGCAAAATATTTATATAAGAACCTCTGCTCAGCATATGCACTATCTGCATAATTATCAATCAAAGCCGTCCCAAGTTAAATGAGAAACGCAGGAGCAAGGGCCTTTTTTTTATAGATTCAGTACTCTGAAATAAAAGAATGCGTCTAGGTAACTCCATTCTTATCCTATCCGAACTCGCTTGCATAAGTATGTATAATGTCAGCGCGTCTTTGGCATTTCTGAAATAAACACGAGGTCGGATTGCTATAATGGTTAAGAACGTTGAATAATGGTGTCAACATTTTTCACAAATAATCGGTCGAAAGTTTGGGCTCAAGTCGATTTCGTGCTTGAATGGCACGAACAGTGCACGTTATATCAAATTTTACGATAAATTATGTACAGTGCAGTGAATTTCTTGCCCATAATAGAAGTATGTATGTGTACGAAAGCGGATGTCAAGTAGATTTTTTTCTGTATTGTCAAAAAAAAATCAATTGTTATTGATATGGATTGTCATTTACCTAACTTCGAGTAGATGTCGATTGTCGATTCGACTCGAAATGAAGAGTAAGCATGATTATCGGTGTATATTTCATTGAAGTTAAAATTTTATATAGAAGGTTTTTGGAAGAGGAAGAAGGAAAAGAGTAAACATAGTCAAGATCACTTTCCCGCAAAAAACATATTTTTCGTTATTATATAAGAAACTCGAAAAGACTTCTTTACGGAAATCTCTTAGTTATAAAGTTTCAAACATCTTCAATTCAGAAATGCATCTGATCTTAGTTAAACGTAACACTTTATCTACACCCAAAAAAATGGTGCTGTAAAAATAGAGCAAAACGCTGTAGATTCTACTGCATTCATTTTCAGAATCGGCCCGACAATTTCTGTTGCAAATCTTACACAGGTGTGGTTGTAAATTGAACAATCTGGTTGTGAAAATGACAGCTGAAATTGTAGATTTCACAGCTCTTTGCTGTCAACTTGAATTGTAGAAACAACAACAATTTGCATGTAAAAAAAAAGTTCGCTTTCACTTTCACTTAAGCTTTAAAGTTCTAATTTATTAACATGGTACGAGTAATAGGTGGAAATAGCTTTTACAATCCAATTGGAATGGTTCTTGTCCAAGGAATACACTTAGTGTGTGTTTAAACCGAATTATATAATGCATTTACTTGCTGTGAAAAATTTGTGGATCTGGCTGGGGGTTGAACGTGGAACCTCTCACTCTGCGACGGGATACACTAGCACAACACCATAGCCTTTGAAAATTATCATTCGAATATTCTCAAATGGTATCTACCTCTTACGTTTTCGTAACAGATAGCAACAAAAATGGATTCATATTTTGTTGTAAGATAGAAAATTAAATGAAAAAAATTGCAGAGGGTGCTCAAAATGGGAGGGTTTTATTATATCTGTCTTTTGACTTATTTTAAATTGTAAAATCTACAACATATTGTAAATATAAAACAATCGATTGATTTCATTTGTGGATGCCAAATCTACAACTTATTGTCATTTCAACAGCTCCTGCTGTAGTAACTACAGTAAATAACTGTAGATTCTACAATATTTTGATGTAGATTTCACAATTTCATATCTGTAGATTCAACAGCCCAAATTAACAATGCGCTGTTAATTTTACAGTTCGAGATTGTAGTGGTTTTAAGAACTTTATTGTAAAATTAAATGCATTTGCTGTAAAATTTACAAAAAAATTGTTAATTTAAACAAATCTTTTGTCAAATACAGAAATCTACAATGAATTGTAAAATCTACTGCCTTAAATTGTTAAATTAACAGCGCATATTTTTTGGGTGATCGTTCATCGGTCTATATGCATTAAGTATTTTTCCGATCATTAATGGGATATTCATATAGAGAAACCTATTGCAGTTCTCCCGAAGTACAATAAATATATGTAATTATAAAAAAAAAAAAAATAGGTAGGTATGTACATCAAAAAATAAATCGTACGTACAATTTAAATATTGTTTGTCCATAGCAAAGAAGTTACATTGCGAAAACAGTTTCACTAGCAGACATACATATGTATGTAGATATCAAACTTGAACTTTCACTATTCCATTAGAAAGTAAATACAAAATCATAAACACATTTTAGCTAATGAGTCTAATGTGCGCAGCTTAATACTTCTTATCAAACATCTAATAAGCACATAAACAATTCGGCATGACGGTTTTGTTACACAAAGTACTAATTCCCGTTCATTCTATTTCTTGTGCAAAGGTATTCATTCTGTAATTACTCGTGCAAAAAAGCATTCAATAAAGTTTAATAAAATTATCGTCCCTTGAACCGTTCTTTCTTTATGGATTATAATAATAAAATAATTACAGAGGTCATAAAAAATCTCATAAAATAAACTATTGATGTGTGTCCAAGTTAGATAACATTATTTATTTAATTTATTCGGAAACGTAAAGTCATCGACTAATATATACAGCTGTGTTGTTGAATCTCAGTCAATTATTAAAAATGTTTTTATAATATACATGAGCCATATTTATTGTAGGTAACTTATTTCCTATAAAAAAAGAGTGCTCAGTAATTACTCAGATTATTGAACAGATATAGAACATATGTATACTAAACATCGTTATATATACTTTCATGATAGACACATGATCATTTCAGCACCGTCCGTATGTCACTAATTTGCGAGCTAGATCGATAAAATTCTACATACTAGAAGAACCATTATTCAACATTGTCCAAATTCGCCTACTTTTCCACAAATCACTTTTTTGTAATTTTACAATATATTTAACCAAATATGAAATATATTACTGAACAGTCCAGCACATGATTATCAGGCCCTACTCTTGTGGTAAAAAATTGTTTGACAACTTAACACTTTTGACTGCTAATAAGAAGAATGCTTTGGAAAACGCTCTCCCCAACTCTTTGCCAGTTGCCGTGCTTCCTTCTCAACTTTTCTGCACCACGTTCTCCTAGAATAAGGATAAGGCCGCATTCAGTACATCACTAATCACCAATAAAACAAAATTGGTGAAAGTATACAGCCTTGCCGAGCCCCACTTTGGACTTTGAATTCCTCAGACAGCCTACCTCTGTGCAAGACGTGACATGTGGACCCATCATATGTAGCCTTGGTAATTGCACTCCAAATACATAAATTCCCCATTGACACTAAATCAAAAAATTTTAAATTTTCAAAATCGATGACCAGCAGGTTAAGTGGTGATCGATATTCACCACATCGATGATGGTTTTTTCCTCAGACAAACCATCCGTGGTGGCGTAACACTGTATAATGGTGACGCGACCTACTTTCGTCCGGAATCTGGAGGTTTATTTCCAAAAATATCACTCAATATGCATAGAAAAATATGTCTTCTTAAAATGAAATACAGTTTTACTTAAAAACATGGAAGTGCTACGATCGTAATACTCTATACTTCTTATACAAATCCTAATACGGATTTCCGAATTTTGATAAGTAAGTGCAGCCATATTGTTTGACATCTGTCAAATTAGCTGTCATTTATTTAGTCTGTCTTGCCAAATAAACATGGAGACTTATAGCGTTCAACAACATGAACGCAGACCACAACTTGGCAATTTTGCGTTGGTCACGCCATCAGTATCAACGGTGAGAGCTATTGGTCGACGATAGCCAATTTGTTTTGGCCCAAATGCGATGACGCCATGTGGTTTTAACAGGACGACATTACGTGTCAATGTACATTTTGCACGAGTGATCTAAGATTATGGTTATCTTACGCAGAGGCGATGTAAATTGGTCACAGAGATAATGCGATTTGCCCCCATTGGACCCCATCTTGTGGGTTTTTTTTAACTCACAAGTCTATGACAATAAACCACAGACCAGCACTGCCCTGAAAACAACCATAATCAAATTCAGCCTGATTTACGCCCCACGGTTACGGATAATTGGACACAGTGAAGCTGCGGCTGACATTTGAGCGACGTCATATGGCTTCTAAATAAATAACAAATTTCAATATTTCACCCATAGTTTATTCCAATTTAAAAATAGGAAACTCTTACATATAAACTTTAAAGACATAACTACATTCGGCAAAAAGTAGAAAAAGTGAAAAAAGTAATAAGTACACGCATATGCTATCTCCACCTTTTGTTAAATATCTCTTTGATATTTAAAAGAAAAGCTTTATTTTATATTTAAAAGATAGTGTTCCGGACATTTTATATTGTCATTAAACAGAGGGCAATATTATTCATATCCTGCATAGGCACACCTAATACTGGTTTTGATATGAACGATGTAATGCCTAGTACGTAGTCCTAATAATACTATGCTGAGATTCCAGTCCATTTTAACTTGCACTTTCGATATAAAACATGTATTGAATTCGTGCAAGAATTGGAACTCGAGATATTAAAAAATTCTGAAATTACGTTGATAGAAAAGCTCAATATATAGTGTCTGCCGATTGTGTTTGTCTGTCTGTATGAAGTTGTCAAACTTCATGTTAGGGAGCTATTGAATAGCCCCAAAAGGGGACATTGAAATTTTTGTTGTAGCCCAACTCTTAGAGTTCCTTCACGTAGCGCCATTTTCACAAAGACGGAGTTTTCTTCAACGATTTTGATAAAATTTCATATTTAAGTTAGTTTAGGCGTACCAAGCACTTGGATAAAAATGCATGTAACGGTACTTTGCTTGTTAAATGGTTTAAGCAAAGCAAGACACTGGCAATACTTCACATGCGAAGGAATACAGCATTTAGAGTTTTAGAAATTTAAAAATAAAATATTTTTGAAAAAAAAAAACCAAAATTAAAAAAAAGGTAGTTTTTCAAACTTATTTAGTTTTTAATAGCACCATAGAGCTAACATATACGATCCATTCGTGCAAATGACTTAGTTTTTGAAAAATCGAAATCGAATGCAGTAGCAGCAAGAGAAGAACTTATAGGGAAGTCCATGCGCTCTTCTAAAATCTCTAACTCGCGAACTACTTAGCGTATTTGGATGAAACTTAAAATTTGAGCCAAGCTTAGTATCAGTAATGACCTACTGTAAAAATTATTTAGATAACTGAAAACTGGGGGAGATACAGTGGGGTAACTAGATACCCCATTTTTTTTAATTTTTCTCAGAAAATATATAAGATACAGGAATTTTCGTATTGTTTTCACAATCTACGCAAAATTCTACGTATATCCAATTTTTTTCATATTTTTACCACTTATGGTCTGGCCGCTAGCGGGGGGGGGGGCAACATTTTTCAAATGTTTGGCAAGCTCTTTTGTTCAACAAATTTTGTCAGAAAAAAATATATTTTACATATATGAAGCCCTTGCAACATTCTCTTTAATTTGATATGCCACATGATGGGGAACAAAATAATTTTCTTTTGCCCTTCATACAAGGTGCCCAAAAAAGGGCTCCTAAAATGAAATTCATTGCCGCCATCTTGTGCGGGCTTCCACATAATGTATACATAGCGAAAGTTTCAGCTCTCTACTGACGGACAGATGGAAAGACAGACACCGTATCAAACCCATGTGTTCCGTCTTTCCTTTTAAGGTACGGAACACTAAAAATGTCAAAAACTCGAAGAAAATCCTAACTTTCATTGTTTTTATCTTAAAACATCTAAGGAACCACAAAAAAATCAGTCAAAAAATTGTCATAAATTTGTGTTTTCTGTCAAAAAATCATCGTATCACAGAGCCATCTGTTGGAGAAAAGTTTTTCCTAAAAAAGGCCTGTGACTTATGCTTATCGGCTATACATACGAGTATGCATGCATTTTTGTACCTACTTAACTATCTTCAGAATCTCTCCATTCTTCAAGCTATTTGTCAAACTTAATATACCCTAAGGATAGGGTATAAAATGGACAATTGCCCACAGTCATGAGTTTTCATGTGGTTCAGGCGAGACTTATTGTAAATTTCTCAAATAAGTATGTATTATAGTTTCTAAAAAAAATGTGTAGATAACTGTGAAGTTTGACAACTCATCATGCCTGCTGTTGTTTGTCGTTTTCGATTATTGTTGTTATAATCACCACTCCCACAGCCAACTAGTTTATCGTGTAGACCACTTGATAAAATGATATTACGTACCACACGAAAAATTTCACTTTGAATTTTGAAGAAAATCTGTAAGAGCATAGGTATTTGCTGCCTGCGGGAATGTTGTTTACCTACATACGGACTCTACATATCTAGGTACATACATATGCTTCGCAAAAAATACAAACTTGTTATTAAAAATAATATAGTAGTTTTCTAATTACTTTTTAACGATTGCAAAGCAAAATGTTTGTCCTACCGAAGATGCACAATGTCTACACATGTAATAGACAAAAGAATCTCTGCGTGTAATTTTAAAAATAGAAATTTTAAATACACACGATTAGTGTATTAATAAATAAGTACACTGCTATGATTTTACATATATATACATATGTACATATGTATATTTCCCACCAATAGATGACATTGAATCCGTTTTTAGAGCAAACAGAATACAGTGGGGCTTCAACATTAATGGATATCATATCAAAAGTACAACGCAAAATTTTTCTTTTGAACAATGTATGCCTAGTACATTCATAGCTGATCTCTATCTTGTACATACTAACAATAAAATATTTGGCGTAGTGTTCATTACTGATATTGTAGAATCAAAACTATATTGAAGGCCACTTGGCTGAAGGTATTTTCAACTGCGTAGAAACGATAATCACTTGTAGGGCTGTAAATTTGTTTTTTCCATTATAATTGTTTTTTTTTTCAACAAAATATTCTCCTTGGGCAGCATGAGCATGGAAAATTTTCAAAACAGATAAAGAGGGTCCGTTCAGAAACCAAAACAATAGATGAACAAAACAAGCTCGATTGAAACTACCTCATTATAATATGTATGCATAATGACTAGACTGGAAAAAGGTGAAACTCCAATCGAAACCTGTTTTCGTTTTCAATAAATTTGCACCGGCGCGGCGAGCCTCTTCTGGTATATAGAGTTGCCAACGATTCAAAATATTTTAAGTGTCATAAAATATCTCCGAGGTGTGTTAACACTTGCCAAAAAAAGTCTTCAGTCGATTGGGATATAACTATTGGTACTTGATACTTAAGAAATAGCAAATCAAATTTTATATTAAATGAATAAAGGAAACGGAAACAATCAACTAGCCTCAAAAACATAAATACAATCACACAATTGAAGTGTCAAGTGGAAGGAAACCTACATATGTGCATTATATCGATTGGTACTTTGAAACTGCTATCGGGCAGTTAGTATGGAATCTGTAGATGTGTAGAATGCGTTATCGGAAACAAATGTTGACATTCGTCAGTGCAAGAAAGCATTCTCTTAAAATTTGGAAAATTTGACATAATGACATTCCTTATTGTGAAATAAATTTCAAAGAATACCTAATTTTACTGGAAAATGGACAACTGGCTTAGTCCGAAAGTACAACAGCCAACAAATCAAAACTGGAGTCGCATTAATTAAAACTGGTCCACTCGAAGGTTGTCTGTACAAGCAACAAATGTACATATAAGAAAGCTTAAAAAATGTATTATGTAGCATAATTTGTGCTTTAGTGCAGATTTACTATGACAACTCACGTAAACTTGCGGATATTTGCCTGGTATATTTCTAAATGGATAAAGTTTTTAGGGTTGCACTCGATAAATCATTCCTATAAAATGTAGGAAGCAGCTAACTCCCCAAGTTTTTATCCACATGTTAACAAAGATAATACAATGAATGTACCCGTACACGATGTTGGAACCAAATTTTATATCATATGCATTTTTATAGTGCTTTAAAAAATTTAGAATAACCCATTGAGTCTCCTCTATTTGGTTGCGACTTTGCCAACCAAATTTGTATATGTATGTTAATAGCATATTAGAACTTATTTTTTTGATTAAGCGTGGGAACCTTAATTATGCACCAAATATGCATATGTTTTAAAGCAGTACAAATTTCATGTCAAACTACATTTAGGTCAATATTGCTTTATATTTTATGACAATAAATTTTTTTTTTTTCAAAGGCATTGATCGTTATTACACAGATAGAAGAATTTAAGTATAATTATCAATATAATGTTGTTGTTTTTTTTTTTATTAAATTCTTCTTTATCAGAGGAATTTGTGGCAGTAAAATATCTATGGCAACACTGAACATAGTTCATTGACTCAGTGCATTTTCTTTTTGTCGGTTCAAAACAAACCTTTGGTTATCACCTTATTTGAATCAATTGCAATGTGACTAATATGTTTTGCCTATATGTATATGAATTGAGCTAAGAACATTCGTACATGTATATTTTAATATAGCGTAGAGTATGTCTACGAGACGTACACAAAGGGCTCTTGGCGTCTAACTGATAAGCGCTAGTAGATTACCAGCCTGTTATCAGCAAAAAAAACTACAGTCTTTAGATTATTTTTAATTAACTAAGATATTTATTGTGCTCAGTTACAAAACCCATTGAAGTTTAAAGTACTTACAGTGGTTAGCGATGTCATTTTTCCAATTCGAAGCCCAATAAATCACAGACTGATGGGTTTAGTAAAGTTATTTTAATATTTTTTTTTAGTTTTTTAGGTATCCGGACACGTGCTTATTTTTAATCACGTTGATTCGTTAATGTACAAAATTGTATCATAAAAGTAAGTAAGTATATAAATTTCTTTTGATTTTGCAACACTCTTGTAATGATTAGGAGAAACTGCACAGGTATAGTTGTTGCTAAATACTTTTGTTTTCGAATTAAGTAAACAAATTCAATTCAATTCACTGTCAATATGTGCACAGGTAAATTAAAACACCACCTTCCAAAGTCACAGTTCGGTTATAACTGAGAGCGACAAGGTCCACTTGTTGGTTTCTCTCCTATTCCCACCATCCCACGCTGAAATCGATTTAAGTGTATTTGTGTAAGTGTTATCTCCTACTGAGCTATTGAGAGCGAAGCATATTTCAAAAGGCTAGAAAAATAACTAACACAAAACTTAATAAAGCAAAATAATTACTAGTTCGGTGAATACAAAAAAAGGATAGTTATCACTTATTATTCTTTACCGAAATCCCTTATCAAGAAACTTATTGATTTAGAATTTATTGGCTTACAAATTATACATGCATATATATAATTATATACATACATATGTATGCTTGTACGGATTGGTGTTTACTTGTTTTCTCATTTAGTTTTAATGCATCGTTTGGGATATTTTATGAGTCAATTGCATTCGGCACATGATTCAGATTTCTAACTTAAAAAATATGTGACGAACTACCAATAGCGAACAATCTTACTTCTGTTGACATACTGCTCTGCGTGTGAGATGTTAAATAAAGGGTACTGCTGCGTCACACGAACTTGCACGTACTTACTTGGCATAGTTATTCGAAGAGTATACACATTTTATGAATAATCACCCTTATTACGATTGGTGTTTAAGTTGACCGACTCTTGTCGTTTTTTGAGTCGCGGCCGTTTAAGGTATTCAGGCACAGCTTAACAGCCGCCGAACAGGCTTACCGTGAACGAACCAATTTTAGAACATTTAAAGGAAGACTTTTGACAATTTTACTATTATTTTATGAAGTTAAATTGTAATTATACTCTGTCCAACATAAATTGTCAGTACAGGGAAGATAGAGATGTTTGTCTCTCATTCGCACTCTTTTGTTTTCCGTAAGGTGCTACTCTAACAAAAGCTCTTACAGGGTTGCCGCAGTATCATTTCAAACTAGCAAAAATGTGAAAGAATATTATGTAGAGTTACCGTCCTATTTTTTATCTTTCTGTATTCCGTTTCGATGGGCGCAAGTGTATAAAAAGGGCTAATTGACTTGCTTGCTTCTATTATATTTTATTGCTTAATATATTCACACTGGCAGCATTATCGAAGATTTTTTTCTTTTGATTCATGAGAGGCGAATCGGCATAGATCCCATTTTTTATCCATTGAAATACAAAAATTGTCAATTAATTTTCCTATAATGGCTAACTAATATTGAAAGCTGTTTCGTTGATTAAACAAATAATGTAGAACAATGCTGAAAAGTTTTAAATCACTCACTCACTACATTGCTTGAAAGTAAAAACTTAACGTCTTGAAAATTGAACCCAAAGAGAGAGAAAAATATATTCGTGCAAAGTGCAAAACATTAAAACATTTTATAATAGAAAACATCTTACAATTTTGTAACTGCATTTTAACGTATAACCGAACGAATAACCGATGTAATTGAAAAAGCTTTTGAAGAAAAACAAGTTTGTTCAAGCGTATTTCTAGACGTTTCTCAAGCTTTTGACAAGGTGTGGCACGACGGCTTAAAGTACAAGTTGCGACAAGTTCTGCCAAAACACTTATATGAAATATTGGTGTCATACCTCGCAAATAGACTCTTTCGTGTAAAACACGGAAATGACTACTCACAATTTAAAGAAATATCGGCTGGAGTACCACAAGGAAGTGTACTGGGTCCGCTCTTGTATCTATTGTACACTCGTGATATTCCACAAGAAGAAGGAACCACTTTAGGTACTTTTGCCGACGACACTGCCATTTTGGCAACAGGCAAAACTATCGAAGAAACCACCGAAAAATTGCAAGACGCATTGAATAGGGTGAATGAATGGACACAAGTTTGGCGTATCGCGCTCAACGAAACTAAATCTGTTCATGTAAATTTTACCTATAGAAAAATCAATAATTTACCTATCTTTGTCAACGCGGTACAAATTCCATTTGCAAATGAGGCTAAATACCTCGGCATGACGCTTGACGCAAAATTGAAATGGAAGACGCATGTGAAAAAAAAACGCAGAGAACTAGAAAACAAATACAGAGAATTGTACTGGTTACTTGGAAAGTATTCTAAACTTAGTATACATAACAAACTGCTTTTATATAAGCAAGTGCTTAAACCGGTCTGGACGTATGGTATACAACTCTGGGGTTGTACCAAGAAAACCAATTGCAATATTTTACAAACTTTTGAAAATAAAGTGCTAAGAGAAATCTTGAATGCACCGTGGTATATAAGAAACAATGATATCCATAGAGATCTCAAAATTGCCACCGTGGAAGACGAAATCAAAACTTTTGCTCGAAAACACAAGAACCGATTAGAAGGTCACGTGAATAATACGGTTCTACAACTCTTAGATGAGCGACATCAATTACGCCGTCTACAAAGAACAAAGCCTTTCGACCTAGCTCGATAAACTACAACCGCGTTAATTTGTCGGTACATGCAGGACCTTTCAATGGAAAATTACCTGCCAAACGCTTTAATCTCATTAAATAAAAACTGTTTGATAAGTCAATACTTAGTTACAGTAATAAGAAATATAATGAAGGGAGGTTTTTTTAGTGGGTAAAAATCCCACACTACTATGAGCACGCGTTTTACGGTCCTCATAGTGTCTTTTTGAAGATTTTTCACCTACCCTCGGGAAAAAAAAAAAAAAATTTAACGTATCTTAAACACATTAAAAGAAATAATATATCAGATCAAAACAAGATGGTAACACTTATCAGAAAGAAATTTTTTCAAAGCTCTAAAGCCAAAAGCTCCTCATAAAAAACCCAAGGAAAAAAAAACTGAACGAATAACAAAACGGACACTGGTAACTCTGAATGCACATCAATATAAATAGGGGTTGAAATGCAGCAGCCAATCAGCGCACACCCAGCTGTCAGATACAAATGGATATTCACAAGCGGGTATACACATTTTATGCGGGGTTTCTCTCAATTTAGTATGGTGCAAAAATATGACACGCTACTGATCTCTAAAAAGCTCTCCCATAAGACATATACTGACAATTTATGTAAGGAACTAACAATTCGCTGATTTTTTCGCGAAATTATATAAGATATCAGATGTGAGGCTGCCGTGACTCAGTGGTTAGTGCGTTGGACTACTGCGCAAAGGTTCAAAGTTCGAATCCAGAAAAATACCATCAATAGTTTTTTCACGGTCCCACCTCTTCTTAACTTCAACAAAAGCGGGTTTTCTCGAAAACGGCTCCAACGCTTTTTGATTGAATTTCAGATTTGAGATAGTCTTTCCAAATGCTATAAGATGACGACATTTTTGACTAAAAGTATGTATAACGCTATTTTGCCTAGTAACTGATTCTAGAAATATAGCCATTTAACGGTAAATACTCAATGAATTTTGGTCAAGATTGAAATAAGGACAAAATTAAATGTATGTTAAAATATAGCCTTTAAACTTATGAATAATTAAAAAAAAATAAATTTTAATGTAATTTATTTTGTTTTAAAGTTCATCCATTTTCAACTAACAGTTAAGGAAATAAATCTTGAAATTAAAAGATCATTTGAAATAGATAGATGAAAAATAAAATAAATAAAAGTACCGTTATACGCATTTTAGTAAACAAGGTAGCTTGCCACCTTATAGCATTTGCCTATACTTACGCAAATGTGTAGTTTAATCAAAATCGTACCGTTAATATTAGGGCTAGAACAAAAATACATACAGAGTGAGAGAAATATAGACAGAATTGGCAGACATTTTCTTCGAACTTCACTATCATAGTAGGTCAAAACTAATTTTAATCTCGTGTTCGAATTTTTTTTAAAAATAAAATAAATTTTTATGGGCAATGGTGTATTAGGGATGTTCATAGAAAAAATACATCGATATTTTTCTCGATGTATTACATCGTATCGTTACATCGATGTTTAACGATGCATCGGTTAAAAACATCGATGTTTCCGATGCATCGAATAAAAAGGCTACAAAAACAACATAAATCAGCTAGTAAATGAAAGGAAATAAGAAAAATGATAATATTCAAGGTTTTTTTTTTTTTACTGAAATAGAGTTTTATTAAAATTAAGAGATTTGTGGATGTTTCTAATGTGACCCATTAAATTGGTTGTATTTCCAGCCGTTCTTAAAATTTTTTGGCATATTTTACATTTAGCTGATTTTTCATCAATCTTGTCAAAATAATTCCAAACATCGCTTTTTTTCATAGGTGCCATAACGGAAGAACTCTGAAACAAAATAAAAAATATGTTTGTCCTACTTTACACCGGTATATAACACAAAAAACATATTGCTTTACATCGTCATCGTCACTTTAAACTAGGTGTATGCAATCAAAAAAATAAACACAAACTATATTTACAGGAAGAAGCATAATTTCAACCAACCTTCATTTCACGTTCGTTTAAAATCTCTGCTCTTTATTATTTTTATTCCTAAAATCAAAAAAAGTAGGAGCCGGTAAAAAACAAACCGTAACAAACTGCAACGGCAACCAAAATGAGAATGAGAATCAAAAATGTATGATAATAACCAGAAAAAATGAGTATGCGAATTTCTTCTTGACTTTGACTAACCAATACCAAA
The DNA here is from genome assembly GCA_949716465.1 of Chalcosyrphus nemorum. Lineage (NCBI taxonomy): Eukaryota > Metazoa > Arthropoda > Insecta > Diptera > Syrphidae > Chalcosyrphus > Chalcosyrphus nemorum. The sequence goes on from OX454332.1 coordinate 52,506,056, forward strand.
ACACGCTTCTTCAAAGGGTAATTTTTTTTTTCTTGGTGCCACATAACCCCAACTACAAAGACTAATAGACATAAAAGTAACTGCATTGTAGACTCTTTTAGTCTAGTCTGACCTGTGTCTTGCATCTGGGCACTATTTGTGTATTTGTGCCTGCCTCGCACACATGTGAGGTACGTCAGATGTGCGAATCCAACGTCGCTCGTCTTGTCGTGCTCATGTTATTTTTTTTGTTTTGTAACCTATGTGTTCGTGCTCAATTCAATATAGAGTCAAAAGAGCCAAAGAGTGAATGCAAATGATCAGGTACTTTCATTCGATACATCGGAACGAAATACATCGATGTATCGTTAAACATCGAAAGCATTCGATACATCGGATTTATTCGATGCATCGAATGATAAACATCGATGTTTTCGATGTATCGATGTAAAATGAACATCCCTATGGTGTATTCGGTCATTGAATGAGAGGTTTGGTGATAAATTCCCGACCAAGTTCATTCAATTTTCACAGTATTAAAATTAAATAATTCGCTCAGAAAGTACTTTGTGTATTTCAACATGAACGCGAAAAAATACTCTGAATTACGAACGAATGCAAAAATCACACACTCTCCCCAGTCAAATTGGAAACCACCCATGGAGAATAAAAATTGAAACCTATTATCACCTGAGTTTCGAATACCACTACACCAACTCTTTCCTATTTCTTCTTCTCTATTCCAAATTAACTAACGCCCTTACCCTGTTAATCAATAAAAGGGTATTCATATCCCCTTTGGCATATGCAAATTATAAAAACAAATAAAAAATACTTGGTGCAAGTAAGAATGACCTTTTGAGAATTTGGCATTTATTCTTTCTACGTAAATACCATTAATTACTGCAAATGTGTAGAAAAACTGAAAAAAGCAAAAAAAAACCTATGGATTTTTCGAAGTTAAGCTTTAAAAATAAAAACGTCTGAATTATGGTTACGGAGCACCCCATACAGAAAAAAACAGTGATTTCGATTTCATAATGGATATATGTATATACATTATGTAGGCATGTAATAGCAATATAGCTACCTATGTATAGCGATAGCAGACAAAACTAAAGTACATATGTGAACCCACCCCAAACAATACCATGTAAAATCGGCACATGCAAAACAAGAGATACAGGCAACATACAAAGACCTAACACAAAAGCTACTGTTAACAGGAAATCAAGAAGACGAAAGATTAAATCATAGATTCTACTGGATGTGATGCCAACAGACCGATGCCGATTACTTTCATGAATCTTAGGTGGATCCAGACCGAACGAAACATCTCTGAAACATTTAATAAACATTTCATAAACATTTATTTGTTTCATAAACATTTCTGAAATGTTTCATAAATGTTTCAGAAATGTTTCACTCGGTCTGGACGCTTTGTGAAACACTTATTAAATGTTTATGAAATGTTTCACGTTTTCCATTAAAATAAATTTGTTTCTCAAGCTTTACCTGCAGAAAAATAGTGTTAAATTTAAGATTTTTGCATTTCTGAACTAAGGACAAGACCAGGAATGCAATTCTGATAGTGATTGTGTATCTGTTTGTCTGAGTATTGGGTGGCTCTTTACAGGAATGAATTTGCGATGTTCATTATCTGTTCACGTTGTGTGCTGTTGTCGTTGCTGTGAGTAATATGTTTCACAACACAGTATCGGTTTATTCGCGTCTGCTGGTAAAGTAGCTGTTGCTAGCAAATGGAGAAATTGTATTATGAAAGCGCATTTTCGGATGAATGGGAATGGCCGAATAGACGACGATAAGACGCACGAGAGAAAATCACTGTTTGGTGTGGATTTTGGATTGACTGCATCATTGGTCCATACTTCTTTAAGAACGAATTTGGCCACTCCATCACCGTCAACGGCCAGGGCAATCGATCGATGATGACCAATTTGTGTGGTCCCAATTGTAGGATATGGACAGCGACGACACGTGGTTTAACAGGATGGCGCTACGTGCCACACAGACCGTTCCACAATATACATTGTGCAACAAATGTATGAAATTGAAATTGCACAAGAAATTAGAGCATTCGATGTAACTGGCCGCAAGGTATCGTCTTGCGAGTCGCACCGGAATAGGTCTATGGCCCTCTTAAGTGATTACCAAGAGAAAAAGGAACAAGCCCGAGAAGCCGTGATACGATTCAGTAGGACAACGCCAACATATCTTCAGAAAGTCAAAACCTTTGGGAAGAATGCCTGTTTGAACTGGTTGATTATATTCTTCAAATGAAAAGTCTATATTTCCGTTTAATACGAGGTGATATAGCGAAGATAATGGTCATTCAGACTTGAAAACCCGTTAGCGATCAAAAGGTATCAAAGGTGCTCAAATGAATGGGATTAAATGCAAAGCGTTCTTCGCTGTAGAAGGTAAGGGCACCAGGTCGTCAATATGGTAGGTGTGAAGGGGTTTATCCATTTTGTCTATGTGCTTAAGGAACGAATCTGTCTTTCCTGCCTTTTTTGTCGCAAGTATACAAACAACACAATAATTATGCATTACCTCCGCAATGCGTTTCAATAAGTAATGATAGGCGGTTGCCTCGTTTGAACTCCAAATAAAATTTGGATCTCTCCGTTTGAGGTCTGACAAAGGTTTTGCTATAGTTGCATATGAGCAAATCAATTTTCTGAAATAGCCTGTTAGTCACAAAAAACTCATAATATCTTTCACAGATTTTGGTTTGGGGTAGCGCTTTACCAAATAAATTTCGAAAGATTTTCTTCCTCGGTTGCTGCAGGGATTATTAAGTCTTCCATATAAAGTAAAACAATGTTTTTGCTTATTAATTTCTTAAACACGGTGTTGATGAAGCACAGACGAAGAATTACATAACCTGAGTAAACCTTGGTAAACTCGTAATGTCCTTCGGGAGTCTTAAAGGCAGTATAATTTCTAGAGTTTTTCAATATGTCTACATTGACCAAGCGTTCTTCGATTCTGGTCGCCAAACCCTACCTTCGAATTGCATTTCATGAAATCCAAAATCTCGTATTACACTTTCTTTATCACTTGTTACGTCACTACCAGTAACGATTAGACCAATAAACTCTTTCCCTTTTGTTCGCAATTTCGTATACAAATGTCTGTAGAGCCTATTTTATTAATTCTCGAAGAAGCACCATTATTAGGAATACTATTGTTTTGTTTACTTGGGCAGCTAACAGACAACTAGCCAAATTCTACGCACCGAAAACATCTAGCTCCTTTTGACCTGTTGGGGTATGAATGCGTTACATGAGACAGAGCTACACAATGTTTACATCTCGAATTATTGCTCTGAGCATGACTCTTGAATGTGACGCTTGGCTTACCTAAATTCAGTTCCCTACTCTTCGATTGCTCGCATTTCATTAGTTCATAAGCAGTGTTGCCACAATAAAACCAAAGTATCAAAATTGATACTTTTTAATCTTAATTTCGACGTGATACTTCGATTTCTATAAACAACAAAATACTATAATATGCCAGGCAATACTCTTATTCACTGAAATATGAGTTAATGTTCCGTAATTTATTTAAATATTCTTGTAGTTGACTTGGCGCATGTTTGGATGGATATATTTTTTGTAAAAGACTTGAGAATATTCATGCCGAAAATAGCATTATAGCTTATCTTAACAAAATAATATTAAAGGCAGTTTTACTCATAATTCCTATTATGATACCTTTTGATACTTTTCTTCAAACTCTTGCGGCTACAATGCTCATGAGCTCTTAAAATTTTTTTTAAGTTCAGTTAGTTTTCTTAATTGTTATAGTATATAAATGTATAAAAATATCTCCATCTCCAAAATCTGGTGGACGTTCTCCGTTTGTTTTTGTCCAAAATCCCTTTCGACCATCGATTTCAAAGATCTCCAACTACACACTCCAGTCTCTGACTCCAAGGCATGTTTAGCGGCACCTACTTGTAGTTGACGGGCATACAAATATCATACTTCTGGACCTCATTCCAACCATAAACACCAGACACAGCATCAAAATCATTTACCCAGGACTTAAAGCATTTACCATCTTCGCCACTAAACTTGTACAGAGCATCTTCAATATCTTCAATACACTTTGCAAAGATTCTGGCAAAAATGGCGTTTTTCCATTATTTTTTCCTCTTTTAACATTGCCCCTTCCAATTTTAAGTTGATTGGATTGGCAATGTCGCCTGATTTATAAAAGCTCTCTCTCTAATACAAAGCATACAAAGTTTATAGGATAGATCTTACTCTTACCACTTTCATATGGTTAACCGTATATTCATAAGAACGAGCTTCGAACTTTGTAGCTTTATCGATTTAACAAATTTTAGGTTTATTAAAATTGATCTTTTAATAATTAAACAATAATCAATTTTGAATTGAAAAAAGAAAAACATGAGATGGACCATTAGCGGTCGACTTTAAAACATCTATACTTAACATTGATTTCTTAAGTTTTTCTGAACATCTTGCTGTAGCCAAAAATGGATCCGAGGTAAAAGACAATCAGAAGATCCTTTAGTAAACTGGCTCATAAGCAAATTCGCATGTTATTGTTGGAGAACTTGTCCATTAAGATTCAGTACCTTAAGCACCGAAGAAGCTGACATTTCTCTTCTGTTTGTAAGGCGTACTCTTTGAAAGTCTGGACATTAATAGTCCAGCCGTGCCATTGTTCTCGGGACTACAGAACATCTTTTAATTAGATATGGAATTTTTCTAGCCAGTAATCTCTGAAGATTGCAAAGGGTTGACAACAATTCTGCGAGCCGTATTGCCATCAATTGAATTTCCATCATCTTGTTTTTGTTTTTAAATTATAAAGCCAGTCTTTCATCTGAATTTACTCTGTATTATTATTATTATTTTTTGAATCCAAAAGAGGTCTCTCGGTTTACTTGAAATCAAAAGTATACATACCTACTTACATGATATAAAAATTCAAAGAAAGGTATCTACCCATGCAGAGGCGATAACCCAAAACCCAAACTTTCATATCATATTAGTCATCTCTGAAAGGAACCTTCAATATCGTTCAGTGTACTAGAGTAAGTGCCGCATATGTATATGGCCCACCGGTATATTTTTTGAATAAAACATTGTAGGCACTGAACTAAACTTTCAAATCGAATACACTCAAAGCGGTTTTGAATCATTCGGGCAGGTTCCAGAATTCGAGTGAATTCAAATCGATAAAGAATTATCAAATCGAGTGAAATCGATTTTCGTGTTCTAGATTTCTATCGATTTGATGAATTCGACCGAATTCTAAATCGTTTTCGAATCGATTTCAAATCAGCTGATGTCTGTCATTCTGTGTAGTTTGTGAAATTGTGAATTTAGATTTTTTTTCAGTTTTGTTTTGATTTGTGTTGTTAAGTGAAAATGAGTGGAATTATTTCAGCAATTATATTGTGGAATGATATGGAGCGATATAATACGATATTTCTTTGTTTGCCTCCAGTATTTCATCCAGTTTTATCGCTATACTATGCAAGGATGTCGTTTGTTGCAGCAAACATTTTTTAGTGCAGTCCTGCAACGATTCGCACTTTCTTTTTTTCGGCGTTGCACATACAGACGTGCTTGGTCCAGGGGAAGAATGGAAAAGACCATCCAGTTCATTCTCTAATTCGTTTTCAGCCTCCTGGTATACATCGAATGACGTTGTCTGTGGGATTCCCTCGACAATTATGTACAATCCGCACACCTTCGCAATCAGTTCTTCCTTCGGGGTTAAAATAAACTTATTGAAAGGACCACCTCCAGTCGCTCTGCTCTCAATTTTATTGTGGGCAAGTTTCTTTCTGATGGCAGCTTTCCAATCCGTCCAAACCTACAAGATAATACAACAAGATTAAAAGTTATAAACTATGTATGTATTTTAACTCATTTACTTTTCTCCATCCGGTGGCGTCTTTTTGAGGAGGTCCTTGGCTATTTAATTCTACCGTTAGGTCATTCCACAGCGCATCTGAAGAAACTCGATCCCCTTTAATGAACCCCCTAGCAAAATCTGCATGCTCTTCCATGAATTTGATGAAGATATTTTCCTGCTCCAAATTTTTGTGCTTACCCCTAAATTGTCACTCACAAATTAATCACAGTAAATAAATTAATACATTCTACTTACATTTTTACTCCAAGCGCAAAAATAAATGCTTACATTCAGTTTGTCAAATTCACACGTTTTCTTTCTGACGATTTCAATTCGACAACAAAACAGTTAATTCGAAATCTAGAACAGGGTAACTTGATTTGAATTCACTTCGAAAAAAGTGATTTTGAATTCGATAGCAGTGAAACCTGGAACACCAAAAATCGATTTTGGTCGATTTCAATTTCGATATCGAGTGAAAGTGAAATTCAGAACCTGCCTGATTGTCTTTTCTTGTGGAAGTGAGCGCATTTGGTTTCTTTTATTCGTTTTCGATGTAATATTTGGGTGAGTTTACTTAAGGATTTTTAAATTAAAATTTTAAGATAAATAATTTTTTTTTTTTGCGAAATATAGGCTGAGTTCCACATCGCAGTAACGCAGTAAGGCAACCCATCATGAGTTATTGTGATGCGATGTAATTTGACAGAAATTTTTTTGTTCCGCAAAAAAATGAGATTGTTTCTTTTTTATGCCGAAAGCATTCTTAAATATACTGCCATTATATAAGCCAAAATTATTCATCAAAACGTTTGAAAGTATCCCCGCCGCTAATTTCTTAGACATTTTTATTGTTTGCACAAGCCGTTCCAAAACGTCAAGGATTTTAAAGCATCGTGATGCATCGCGAAATGAAAACTTCGTAGCAAAGCATCACAAAGGCAGTGATGCGTTCACGATGCGCATTTTTTTGACGTTTTGGAACTAAGCCAGAATGATAATACAATATTTCTTTTAACTATTAAAAGAAACGAAAGTGAACTTACGTAACACTGTGTTGTTTTATTTATAAAAAAGTTAAGGGTGGGCCATATATGCGAACTTACTCTATGACTCCGAAAATACATATATCACATTTGTTGGGACGCGATATAGGTTAAGACACTGCACACCTTCCCATCCACCATTGTCAACTTGAGATTTTTATTGAATGTCTTGGTTTTAATCCGTCGGTCGGCCAGATTGACAACTACACATAATTTCAATATTAGAAAATCTTTTTTTTTTCGTTCCAAGTGAGTGTGTTTCTATTTAAAAAGATGCTTCTATGCTCCTTAAGAATTGGGCATGTTCACAGGAAGTGTTTTCATATATCCTGGTAAATCATCCCCATGGGGAATGCAATTTAATTGTAACAGTAACACTCTGGCTTTGAAAATGGCTTGCTGCGCCGACGCACTATGGGACCAACCAGCGCTTATCGTCTCAAAAATGTTTTTTTCAAAAGTAAGATTTCAATGTTTATATTAATGAAAACTACTATATAAATGTCTGAATTACTTACTTCAATCAATTTTTAACATTTGCAATCAACCGTTATGCCGAAAACGCATGCCTAAAGGTATGTAACACAAATAAAGTAGCTGAAATAGTTTTGTGAGTTAACTTTTTAACAATTTCATTCTTTCTAATCGCAAATGTAATACATAAGTGTTATATATTTTTGCAAAGCTTATAGATTCTACTATATAATTAAAATTAATTGGGTCATTTTCATTGAACACATTGGGAAATAAAAAAAATTTCTGAAATGCCTTAAAATTTTCTGTTTTCAAATGTTTAAAGAAAGATTTGACTGTTAGCTCCGTTTGCCGCCGTTAAAATTTATATTAGGTTTTATTCCTTAGGTCATCAGGTATCATGAGGGAAAAAAAAAATGTGCCCCAATCTGCCCCCCTTTGTTCTAAACCTATTAATGTGTCACTTAGTCATACATTGATAAAGTAAAATTGCAACAAATATATATTTTTCTCGTAACGGTGCATTCTATTAACAACGGACGTGGTACATAATGTAAATATTGGTAAGGTGAACTACTTATTTCTAGCTAGTTGACAAGTAAAGTGATAAAGAAGGAACCGTCAACATTTGGAGAACGAGGAAGACCTTCAAAGCCTTATGAAGAATCGTCTGAAAAATCTAAGAAGCGAAAGAATATGTAGTTAATTTAAAAATACAGGCTAGAGTACATACATAACGCATACGTACAAGGAGCTATAGGGGAAACAGAAGAAGCTTTTCTTGTGACCACGATACGGACTATGAATAAGGAGGACAAGAAAGGATTAATGAAGCAAGTATCGCATAAAACCGGAACTGTTTCTTCATATTATATTCAAGAGGCTTTAAGTATTTATATTGACTTAGATCTGTCTAAATATCAGTATTTATTTCTAAGATCATGTTTGGCTGAAAAAAATTATTCGATCCTACCATCTTATCAAATGTTATCACACGCTAAAAAAATGTGCTATCCACCAGAATCGAGCATTAAGGTAACTGATATTGGTGCTAAAATCAAGCTGTAAGATTTATTAGACCATTCAGTTGAGCGAATTTTTATGATTGAATTGTTGAATTAACAAACCTCAAGCTATTTACCAAGCAGCTCTGTTGTAAGCCTTACTCCCACCTCCTCGTAGTGCCATCTGGGAATTTCTTCGGAAATTGCTAACGGGAGGGGACAAATGGCGAGTATTCTGCGCCATAAAACAAGATAAGTGTCGGTTGGCCTGGGGTCCAGCGAACCCAAACGTAAAAAACCTGACTACTACTAAACGAAAAACATATGAAAGCGCTACAATCCGTCTAGAGCAGATCGTGTGATACCCTATCCCGTTTCTGTGTGTTTTTTTTTTTCAAATCTCTTTTAAAATTATTCCAAGACCTGATTTTTCAAAAAGTGGGCGTGTTAGTGGGCGGATTATAAAAAGGTTTCAAGATATATTAAATTTTGTTCCTAAAAAGTGATATTCAAATGAAAAGGTCGAAAAACAGTTTTCTTAGAAAACCACCCCTAAAAAGTAGGCGTGGACATATAAAATGTATAGAATATTTGTAAAGTAAGTGAATATCTACATAAATTTTTTTCGAAAAGTGGGCGTGTCAGTAGGCGGATTTTAAAAAAATTTACACTTTTATTGCTTACTTTTCCAAGGACCTCGTATACAAAATTTCACCAACCTAGCTCAAAATTTGAAAAAGATATAGATTTTTGAGACGATAAGTGCTGCTTGGTCCCACAGTGCGACGTCGGCAAAGGTTTCGGTTCGAGCGTGTACACATATTAGGCGGATGATTTGAAATGTGGCTCTATTGCGGATTACAGCCAGGGGATAACTTATCGACTTAAAATCAATAAGTAGATCTTGATTAAAGGCGATTTTTCGTGACGAATTCCCATCCTAACATGTGCAGTTTTTTGTGGCAGCTGTATTATATGTCGCAGCTAGGCCTTTTCTTTATACCTGTTCCAATCCATCGTAACACCTGGATCGCACTAATATCTGCCTTATATTGCGAGATGACAGACAGATACAAGTTTTTGAGCAGCAAACGCAATGTGGAGAGTTTTTACCATAGACTACCTAAATTAGACGGTGAACTCGAACTTTCTCTGCCCCCATTTCTGAAAACAGGTGGAGCCTAAATTTTCATGTCGAATTATCTCTTTCATTCCTTTTGAACAAAATATTTTTTCCAGGTTCTTATTCCATTAACAGCAACAAATTGTATACACAAAATCGCTGTCAAACCAGCCTCCAGGATCTTTACTTGTGTGAGCTTTGTTAGCTCTCATTTGATTTTGCTTGAGGATCAGAATACAATTGAATCACCAGTTGGAAGAAGGGAAAATTTCCAAAATAACATTTTGGTGCAAATGTTATCTCTATACGTAACCGCGTCTGTTAGGTTAAAAAAAGAAGCAAAAACAATAACAATAACAGAAATATTGGTGATTTTAAAAATTAGAAGGAAACAAATCCATTCAAAATCCGCTAACTTTTTGAGAAAATGCAGTCTTTCCAGTATTTTTACATGAAACTCGGAAAAACTTAAATAGCACGAAAAAACTTATATAGGCAAATAAGTAAATATTCTTCTACTCAACATATCTTCCATACATTGTGTAGGGGCGTAATTTAGGGGCGTTCTTCTCAAAAAACTGATTTTCCACGGTTTTATTAGAATATCACTTCTTGAGGTGCGCCCGGACCGAGTGAAACATTTCTGAAACACTGTTTCGTGAAACATTTCATAAAAATTTCTGAAATGTTTCCGAAACGCTTTATTAAATGTTTATGAAATGTTTCACGTTTTCCATTTTATATGGGAAAATAATTTTGTTTCTCAAGCTTTGAGTACAGAAAAATGCAGTCTTGTGTTATCGTCCTCCACAAATACACCAGCCCCTAATCCTTGATCGGTTTAGGAACCATCCGTGGAAAAGAAATACACTCCACTCCTTGCTCAGACACTGGTAGTCGCCAGTTCTTAATTCAAAAAAGAGAGCATGTCATCCACCACCTCCTGTGGCAATCCTTATTTCCACCACAACTCTGTGCGGTAAAACATAGTTTTTTATTTGGCTTAAAGCCGCGTTGTGAAATAATTCGAAGTGGAATTCAAATAACGTCTATTTTATTACAGATAATTAGCGATTTTACTACGAACAAATGTAATGCTTCTTACGAATTTGTTTGTAGTAAATAAAAAGAATGGTATAAGTTATTTCCGGTGTGACAATTAGTACCTATCCTGAAATCCTTTCACAATAAAAGAAAAAAATGTTGTTCGTAAATTAAACCGCTAAAACACTAATTAAAATGACAAGAAATTATTTTCAATATCTTATGACCACCTACTTTGTGAATTGGTATATTAAGATGTTGCCTTTATAAATATATTCATATGTACCTATATTTACGTATGTTCCGTCGATTGACTCCACTCTGCTCCCATGTTAAACTTGTACATACATATGTATGTACCTAAATACGCGATGCAACTACGAGTGCGAGTACCTTTGGTTACATTTGCATTTTGAATCTTTGTGCATTTAATATACTCGTATGTATAGTATGATATGTAGTGTGATGTTTAAAATATCTGCTTTTATGGCTCTTTGTACTCTGTTTTTCTTTCTACAGAATACTGTCATTGGTGTTCATTTTAAATCCAATTAATTATACCTACAAACTGGAGGAATTTATGAGTTAAAAAGATTTCCTTTAACTTTTTTGTTTTAATTGTTGGTAGAATGATACTGCGACAGCGTTTGAAGTTATATTTTTAAAACTTAAATTATTATTTTTGAACCGTTAATGTATTAAATGAATTAATAATGTTTTTGGCATTAAAAGATCACAAATATCTAGAAATATGTAGGTACTCATGATCAGGTCTTTGCTGAAAGATTAAGTGATATTGCGTAAGCTTTTGCGGTTTTTGTTTTCTGACAAAATTAGTTTATATATATCAACAGTATTGCGACTGGAATTGTTGCATTTTCAAAAGCTCCCTCTATATCAATGATAATGACCATCTGAAATTCAGTCCTGTTAAGAGCCAGACAGACAGATACACAATCACTATCAGAATTGAATTCCTCTTCTTGCTTCGAGCTCAGAAATGCAAAAATCTTAAGCTTAACACTATTTTTCTGCTTGAGAAACAATATTATTTAAAATGGAAAGCGTGAAACATTTCATAAACATTTAATAAATGTTTCACAAAGCGTCCAGACCGAGCGAAATATTTTTAAAATGTTTATGAAATATTTATGAAACATTTTAGAAACAAATAAATGTTTCAGTAATGTTTATGAAACATTTTATTCGTCTATGCTAAAAACTTCACTAGAAAAAGTAAATTCCTCGACCCATACAAGACGCTGATAAACGTTTTGCAAAAATCAATTGATGACTGAATTAAAAATTAACACCTATGGTTAGACGCGTATGATACTGCATTTTTTTCGTATTTTTTACAAGCAACAAACTCTAAACGCAAGGCATAAATGTCAAAAACAGCTGCCAGTGGCTGAAAAATGTGGTGAGAAGTATATTTTTAAGTTTATTTTTTGACGTTTTCACATTTATGTGCTTAGTGCGTTACACCCAATGAGAATTTCAGTTATGAATTGTTCGTACTGCTCAATCAAATATGGAAAAAATGTAATGTCATACGGGTTTTATCAAAAGTTAATTAAAATTATGTGCTTTATTCAATTTTTAAGAAAATAGGGGTTTCCGGTAATTTTGATAGAATTTATTCCGTCTGAATTCTAAATGCGTTTGATTCAGAAGCAAAGTTGTTTTCATATACGGAAAAAATCTGCTTAGTTCAATGAAATTTCTTTTGTTATGCGTAATTGAACGCTACCTCTTTGTAGAATGTGTGCAGCCAATATTTTTCTGCAGTCGGAATTAATTTTCTAACCAACTGCATGACAACGACGATGCTGCCAAACTATTTTCGTGAAAAATGCCACATGATGGGCGCAAGTTACAATTTCGGTGAACTTTCCCAAAAAAATGTTAAGGTTTATTTGACAAAAACGGAATTAAATTTATTTTAAATCAATAATAGATTTATTTATATAAGCATTTTTTAAGGACGATCGCAAACAAACAAGCAATGCGTTGGTAGCTTAAAAAATGAAAATAAACACTGCTACAAAATCACATGGTGATTTGTACCATGGGTACTCATTTTTTGAGCTTGACTCAGGGACTCATCTTTCTTAGATATATTTTCAAAATATTATTAAAAAAATAAAAAAGTCGTACAATAAACTTCAAAGAGATTTATTTATCGGACTCACTTATTTTCAAAATGGCTCATTTTTTTAGCCTCTGGGACGCATTAGAAACTAAAACCTGCGGTAACACTGATTACCATGCAACAACAGTCATTCATGCTTATTTTGAGATTCGAATGAATAGTCAATTCTTTCGAATGTCTCTATTCATTCGAAAGATTTTTGTGCATTTTGAGATTCGAATGAAAAAGGTTCATTTTCGAATGATAACGCAAAATGAACTTAAATAAATTTAACCCTCAAAGTCAGCTGTTTGACATTTCTTTCAATACAGGTTGACCATACCTTGCTTTTTTTGGGTTAGAACTCTTCTCTTTCTTATTGAAATATTTTTATTAGTTACACTTTGACGCGTTTAAAGACGAAATTTAAGTAATACATTTCATGAGACATGTTTTGTATACCTTTAATAATATCGAGCACGAAAACAAAGCAAAATAAAATAACATCCATGCATATTTAATTACAAGTCTCTCCCACCATATAGTCGGCACGAGTCTGGTCACTCTACCTTTATTTTGAGTGCTGTCAGAAGTAAAGTAAACATTTGCTTGGTGATTTCTTTTTAATAATTAGAGTTGTTTTTAGATAAAATAAAATGCTGCTTTCTTTTGTGGACAGTGCAAATCAATAGAAAATCATAAAAACATTAAAATAAGAGTAAAAAAATAAAGTTGGAAAATAATTTTGTGCATTCAATCGTCTTTCCTTTGGAGTTTTGTTTACATAGAGCTTGAGTGGGACTATTTTATTTATACGAATTGCCGGCCACCAGTTTTTCTAATTGGAACGTGACCTATACCGACAGGATCGGCAAATGTGAATTAAAATTACTTCATTCAATTTTCTACAGAATATACAAAATATCTTACTATATTTACGTGTTTGTGAATCTATGCGCCAGGAAAATGTGTGCGAATGAAAAATGACATTTGTTTCGAATGAATAGAATCTCAAAATACGCACAACCAATGAACTTTCGAAAGTTTGGATGATGATTTCTATTCTTTCTATTCATTCGAAAGTCAAAATACAATCTATGCGAATTCGACTCACTTTCGAATGGATTCGAATGTCAAAATAAGGCTGATTAAATATTTACATGAAATACGTTAAATTGTCTCTTTCAAGATATAGGATGAATTAAATTTCTTCTCGAATGAGAAGACAATTTGTTTCAAGACTTTCCTTTATTTGTATCGAAAATACTTGATACTTGAGCTCAAATACGACAGTTCGGTTTACATTTTGATATCGTGAAAACCGGATTTCGAAATTAAAACCAAAAGGTCGATTCATAATGATCTGGCAGGACTGCACTGGCGATACATTGACGTTTATGACCAAGAGGTACTGCAGTTCGTCTAGGTTAGTTCGACTATAAGTCCATGTTTTTGAACGCATGTTTGCAGTTCTCTGCTAGTTTGGTATTTATACCATTTTTTGAAAATTCAAAAAATTCCGGTGGAATTTTTATTCGTAATAGAGCTGAATACCAACATTTTTCTGAAACTAGTCGCCAAAAATGCATATGAATAAAAAATTAAACTCGTTTCGCATTAATAAAATCTCAAAATACGATCAACCAATGAACTTTCAAACGATTAACATTTTGTGAATTTTTTATTTATTCGAAATTCTAAGTATATTACCTATTCACATTCGAATGTGTATCAAAATAAGCCTGAATGCGACTGTGGTTGAATTCAACTGCAGCAAAAGTGTTCGGAATCACATTTGCACAAATTTCAAGATCAACTCGCAAACGGTAATAGGACCCTATATCAATAAAACGCTGTATCCCTTTTATTACACTTTACATGTATTTTTACCACATCTTGTCTTACATTTTTTTCTTTTGAGAACAGAAATCGAAAAATTTAAGTACGATCAACAAAAAATCCATTTCATTTCAATTATTTTTGTAAATTCATAAAAAAAAACTTTGTATATAATTAATAATGAAAAATAGGCAGGCAGTTTTCTTTTATTATGTTCAATGTTTTTAATCTTTACTTCTGTTTTCAATAAATAGTTTTCCTTTTTATTTTTGATTTTTTATTTGTATTTTTACGATGTGGACTCACTGATGAATATCATCACAAGTCCCATCTGTGCTCGTATATATTTTTTACAGAATTTGTTTTATATGTATATTGATATAATTCATCTATTGAACTTTTTTTTTTTACTTTGACACATTTTTTACACGTTTTGTTGCACAAAAAGGTCTTTTTTTAATAATAAGAAAAATAACCTTTAAGAATGAGTTTTATGTATCATTTATACTTTTGTGTTATGTCCTTATAAATAAATTATTACAATACTAAAATATTACAAGGAATTTGTCAGGACTCTCGCTATCTTCTTTTTTACTTAATTTTCTTTTTTTACTCGAACGAACAACACATTTTCTTACTTCTTGATGGGGAACAAGGGAGGTGGCAAAAGGGATGTTATTTTAAAAGGGTACATTTCCAAAAAACGTCGTGTATTTATAACTCCTTTTTTATAGTCATTTTATAATCATTCTTTATACTTTATTTTTTATCAAATTTCTTATAAGTAAGATCGGAAATAAACAATCGTTACTTTATAATGTATGTATAAATGTATGCGTGATCTCTTCGTGCTATTTAACATGGAATTTTTATATTACTATGAGGAGCAGGAGGAGGTTACATGGTTTTTTATATCTCCTCCTTTTGTTTGCTTTAGGAAATATACGCTTGCTTTTTACATACATATATAATATTAAAAATCATACATATACATAAAAATTAGAAAAAAAAGTTTCTTTCGTTTGTGTTAAAAAAGAAAAGATTTTTTGTTTGTTTTGTAATTTTTAAAATTATTAAGTTTTGTTATGCGTGTTTAAGCCGCTACTTCAGTTGCATCGCCATTGGTTACATCCTCTTTTGTTTCTTCCAATTTGGCTTTCTTTTCTGGTGTGGCGGCTGTTTCGTCTGATTTGGCATCGGCGTCAGCAGCGACTTTCCTCTTCACTGCCTCAGCTGGAGCATCTAAGAAATTTTGAAAAAAAAAAAGGTTTTTTTACGTTAATATGGAAATCAATGTTTAAAATGATTTGTACACAAGGCGAAAATGTAACAAATTCTATCGAGGATAAAGGATTTTTACTGACCTGTGGAGTCACCATTTGTTTCTTCAATTTCGGCTTCGTCTTTCTTGTCACCGTTTTGTTCTTCATCTGTCGAAGGCGTTGAATCTTCGTCTTTTGCGTCGTCGGCTGATACAGCAGCATCGGTGGCATCTGATGTTTCTTTAGCTACATCACCGTTTTCTTTTGCATCTTCTTCAGCTCCACCGTTTTCTGTGGCAATTTTTTCAACTGATTCTACCTTCTTGGCGGTATCAACTTCTTCAACCTCCTTTTCGACAACTGGGGTCTCTCTGCGAAACAAATTTTACAAATTTCAAATTACTGTGAAGTCTTGAAAAATTTAGCTTTTGGAGAATAGCGAAAGTCAGCGAAAAAATTCCTTAGTTTATATGCTTAGCAGTGTGTGTAAGTGCAATATTGCATTTATGAATGGGCCCCCAGTCATTGGTTTATCTTTTTGAAAAAATAATCCGTCTACGTTTTGAAACCCTTAATTAAGCAGTAATGCTGAGGTACTTCAATTGGCAATTCAATCATGCGATAAACATGACTTAGGATAATCCGCCAGGCACTACATTTTACCCAACTTTTTTTTTACTGGTTGATGTGTGCTCCAGTGCTAGCCAACTCATGCGCATTAACTTGATGTTTTTGAATTTACTGTCTTTTAAACCATAAATCTTCGAATTAAAACTCCTAACACACTCATCGCGAAGGTAGCTATCCGTTGTTAAAACGCTTTGATTTTCTTAAAATCAGATATTCTGTAAGCAATCAAATACAGGTTCCCTGCAGTTTCTCTTAAAGATGAACGAGTTCTTCTGTCGGAAGGTAGATACCGCAAAAAAAACACTCATCCACAGCCACAAATCCATACATTTTTAATTTAAGTTTAAAATAGGTAATTTCATTCCAATATTCATTGCTATCTTTTATCACAAAACTTTGCGCGGTCAACTTCTCATGCAAAACACTCTTTGGCAAGGAAGTGGTCCCCGATGTATTCTACGAAACATTTGGTAAGTAAAAGTAAGGCAAGTGAGTCGAGTTAATATCAAAAAGGACATATTCTACGATAGAGGTGTTAGTTTCTACTTCCTTAGCGCCTAGGTATATGCAACTCTTTTCACGACGCGGCATACTAACAGAAAAAACTTGAATAAGTTAAGACAAGACTTGGCAAAATTTAACTTTTTAGAGACTGACACCTACTTAACTTCTGCATGTCTCTACTATAACTACAAATTCCATAGGAAAAGTGTTATTTAAACCGGGAACTCACAAAGCTATCAAGTTGTTGTGTTTTCACCGAAATTTACAAAATAATATTTTGAAACCTTAACGTCATGAAAACCCTACATATACATATGGTGATGTAGCCATAAACACGTGTATTTCCTTTATATTTACTCAGCAGTCATTGGAAGTTTGGTATGTATACACAATTTGATACGTTCTCGAAAACCAACTGAATGTCGTATCAAAGGGACAGAAAAATGCGCGTGACCATATCCAAAGGAATGACCTTGAAAGTGAATATCACAAAAGTAATGCTCTTGGCAATAAATTTCTTTAAGTAATATTACATGCTGTAGACAAGAACAATTTCAAATTTTCAGATTCCTCTGTAGACTTAACCGCGTTTTTCGTAACATCAATCATATTTCAAATTAAAAGTTACCTTAGAAATACATAATTCTGTACTCTTTACCAACTGAGTATACACACGTATTCAAAGTGAAAGTAACGGTCCCTTACCTCAAATTACAAAAAAAAAAAATAGATATACATGTACAATGTACCTTTTTCGATTGGCTTGACTTGAAAAATTCATGCGCAGTATTTAATAAGCATATGTATGAACGTATATGTATACATCTTAGATTTTCATTCTTCTTCCCTTATTATTAAAGACCACTGAGACATGTGTATCCATCATTTATCCAACGTTGTAAGCCTTTCGGCATTTGGCACCAACAGACCTTGACGTTGACCGGTTACGAACTTATCTTCTTCCTTTCCTTCTTACACGTTTTAGTAGCTAAAACTCGCTAATCCAAAAAATTTCCAAGAATTGCAAGCAACACAAAAGGTAATGACAAATCGGTTTCGCGGAAAAAAAAAAAAACATTTTTCTTGTTCTAAATACCAAAAAAATTCAAAACAGAAAAAAAATCATTCCGTCTAACTTGAGAAGTCACCAGCAGCACCCACAGAATATGTACCTATACATCATCCTATCATAAACATGTATTGGTTCCCATCATTCTTCAAAGCCGCCAAACAGAAGTGGCGCAAACAGCATTCCTGAAAGCGTCGTTTGTACATATACCACTGTTATATACATAGGTATATACACAGCCACACACACGCACTCTTAATGTCAAGCACCGCACTTCCCCTTCCAAACTCCGATTGCAAACAATATCAACTTTTTTCTTTCTTTTTTTCTTCATCTACAAGTAAAAAACTACATGGTGAAATAAATTTAATCTTGTACAGTACCCAACGAAACAAAATAAGTTCGTTTTTTTTTTTTTCTCTTCTTTTTTGCAAAATCCGCTTACAGGAGAATAAAATACTCTTGCTCACTCACTCCTATCTTCATCTCTCATATAACAAACACACACACACTTCAATTTCCGCCGTCCTTCTTGTTCAGATACTCAGCTTTATTAGACCATCTCTTTTTGTTGAGCGTCGATTTTCGAAATACGGTAAGAAATTGCAACCGCAGTTTTGTATTCCTTCGCAAAGCACTTTTTTTTGTCGTTGTTCGCTGCTTCTCCTTCTCTCTATCGTTACTTCTCTACCCAACAACCACCTTTTCATATTATACATAAAATTCATTTTATCACCACCGTTTTAATGCGAACATTATTGGATTTGTATTTTTTGCTCATATGATTCACTTATTCCAGAGAAACAACGCAAATAATTTTGGGTTCGACTGACGCCATATTGCCGCCAAAATAACGTGTACAAGAAACAAGCTCAATTCGCCGGTTTTTTCTTCTTTTTTGCTCTTTACTTTACTCACTTGTTTTCAACTGCAACATCTGCCATTGTGATAAGTGTGTTTTATTTGTTATTTGAAAAAGAAAAATTTGATAATTATTTTAAGTATTGAGACACTTTCTCTACTTTTCTTTTACAATTTTTGTATGTATAACCGTTAGCACTTCGCACGAACAGAACAGGCACGTCTAAACTGCTTCGCTGAATAACGCCGAATGAGAAAGACCTCTACAAATTTCAAAATTGGTGAGAATGTTCGGCTTTGTCTCAAAACCGTTTTGTTCCTATAAAGAAATGCGTTTTTTTTTTCTCTTCACACTGGATAGATGATTGTAGTGGTTCAGCGTTCACTCATACAATTACACTGTATGTGCACCTTTCATAGGGGAATAGATCAATGATATTATGTGCCCTGCTTTTTATATTATATATTTCTGATGTTATTCCGAACCCCGCTTGCGTTTCTCATTATCTTTTCCACATTAATATGAAAAGAGGAAGTAAATCCTATGTACGCCAGCATGCCTAGTGTCATGATAAGGCATACACACATGTATGTACATATGTAGGTATACTACCGAAAATTTGCGCACTCGGAAGAAAAAAGAAAACAATTAATTTGGATCAGACTTTTCTTATTGATGATTTGTGAAGGCCAGATAACTGCTTGTTACTATAAAGTAACCATAGTCAATCCTGTTTCACTCCTCAATGGTACATTTGTTGTGCCAACAAACCAATTAAGCATTCTGTTCTGTATGTAGTTACCTACCTACCTATTTCCTAAACGTATCAAGCCGAGGAACAAATATGTGTCTTAGTACCTAGTAGTAGTTTGTTTTATAAAAATAACCATAACTGTTGCCATTTACATGTTGGTAGGTACAGCTTCCGATGCCGGCAAAGAAACGAACCTAGCTCAGCTATCGTTGTAAAACAATACCGGTGTCTAGACCTAAGCGGCAGAATTAGAAAGATATCTGGCTAGATGTTCACGTTAGGCAGGTATTGTGAATTTGTTTTCTTCTAAATATGTACATATGTACATATACAGGCCCCTATGTGCAAAAAATAATTTCAGAAATTACTAATCGACAATTGCATTCATGTTGTAAAATTGATCATCTATTGGTTGCGCCATCTAATCTCGATGCCAAAAAGCGCGAACCATATGCGATATACGAGAATGTATGTACGTACATACAGACGTTGCTACATCAAAAAATTGCATAGAAATAAAAATTCATCTTTAATCTTCTATTTTTGCACACAACTTTCAGATTAGTCTCTCTCATCGACTGGATTCTAAAGCAGACAACGAAAGCTTGTCTATAGAAACACGTCATACACGTACATATGTATATTTGCATGTTTGTCAAATACAATTTACCAAGTGAAATTAGCATATACATTTATATGAGTAATTAAAAATTTTAATTTCTTATGAAGTTATTTACATAAATACGTATGTATATACATAAGTAGGTACATATACTTATTTTAGAATTGATAAGCTGAACGCATGCAGTAATTCAAAAATAAGTCACATATACTCCAAATTTTAACAGCTTTTCTTAATACATCTGTGTACATTTACTTGGTAGGTATAGAGGTTACCTCATACCTACCTACCTACTCCTTTTGAATAGAAAACCCTTATAAAGCTAAGAAGGCGGATAAACGATTACAAAATATCTTGGTCAGTGTTTATTGCGATGGACTACTGTGCATGCAGTTAGAGGTTCGAATCTCGGAAAATACAATAAAAGTCTTTCATTGATCTGACAGATATCATAATAAGAGTATTACAGTAGAACCCCGTTTATCCGAGGTAATGTGGGGAAGGGGTGCCTCGGATAATCGAAAATTCGGATAACACGGAAGATATAAAGGATTTAAAAAATTTCAATTATTTTCTACGTATTTTGAAAGGTGAAATCAAATTTAGTCGTACATAGAGGTATACAAAATAGGAAATGTATTGACATAGTCTAATATTTGGTATACAAAACATGGCTGAATATAAAGTGCAGGTCACTGATGAGGTTTAAGAAAATCTGTAATTGACCTCTGCCTCAAATTGCTTATTCGCTTTTTAGCTGCAATATCTCGCCATCGCTTGATTAAGAGGAGATCACTTGCAGTGCTTTCTGGCTGTTCCTCAACATACTTAAGGACTAATTCAAGCCCATTTAGTCCTTGTTGTTCATGAACCCATTCAGTAGCCCGGATAACGCGGAGGGCCGGATAATCGAAGGCCGGATAACCGGGGTTCTACTGTAATTACTATCCTGGAAAATTTTCTCAAAAACTCTGCACTTTAGATACACCATAAAACTGTAGCTCCCTTCTATACATACAATAATATATGACATGTAGCTTGGCAGAGTATGTAGAGATATGTATGTATGAGAACCAAGGTCTTGTCTTATGGCCTTAACTTTAAATTCTACAAATAATTTTTTGAAGACGTAAACGGGGACCTGAGTAGCTAAATATGTAAGTCTCTTTGAGTATGTCATACAATTTTTAGCCCCAAAGACTAGTGAAATTAACCGAGTATCGCTGCAGTTTTCGTCGAGGACAGAAGCTGATCATGTGTATGTATGTAGGTATGTTTCCGTCCGCATATCTATAATGTACCTACATATATACGTATACACAGTAGAACTTCCCTATAACGAACTTCTTTAGAATTAAGCTCTTCCTTTTATGAAATAGTTCCATGTATCTACCTGCACTCCTTTTTCGTTTTACTTTTAGTGTGTTTTGATCTCTTTAAAATCATTTTCAACAAATTTTGTTGATATGAAAAAATGGAAGAATAGATATAGGGCAAATAAAAAAAAAATAATCTCTCTATAACGAATTTTCTTATAACATAGTGCATATAACGTACATAGTGATCTTTTAGTCCCGTCCGGAAGTCTGACTGTATTATGCATATTATATGTACATTTATAAAGTGCATACCTACATATGTACATATGTATATAAACGTTTCCATAGATTTAGTAAAGTGATGTTTCAACACAAACTATATAAATTTCTAGCCAGCGTAGGTGCTAAAATTTAATTCCCTATTTACGTAGTATCTTCCTGGATGAATTTGAAGAATCTTAGGACCAAGACATTTATGTCTAGATATTATTCTGAAAATTACCTCATCTGTTTGTTAATTAGCGCTTTAGATAAGTTTGGCCACGTTAATACCATTTGATTAACTCCAATACGAGTGTAAAAATATCGTGACTAAGAATTTTCTTCAAAAAAAATGCAGTAAACGTTCTATTTAGTCAATGTCTGACAAATCCACAACTGGAAGATCCGAGGTAGGTACTATGTATGTACATATGAAATTCGTTTTGAGGCAAAAGTTTGTAGGTACCATCAAAGGTCATAAAGCCGCATGCTACTAATGCTTAACCAATGGTCTAATCTACAGTTCATACAAAAATTTCATTATAAATTATAATTAATAATATAGTTACACCTAAATTTGGACGTAAAATTTAAACAA
Source organism: Chalcosyrphus nemorum (assembly GCA_949716465.1). Taxonomy (NCBI): domain Eukaryota; kingdom Metazoa; phylum Arthropoda; class Insecta; order Diptera; family Syrphidae; genus Chalcosyrphus; species Chalcosyrphus nemorum. The sequence continues at coordinate 52,528,505 of OX454332.1, forward strand.
CAACAATCAATAAATAGATATCAAAAAGGTAGGTACCCATGCAGTAGGTACCTATTTTGTGCAATCAAATAAGAGAAAATAGGTACCTAATTCAGTGGCCTATACCATAATACAAGAGCGGATGGCGGATTGCGCGCTTAAGCATCGTCTCACATTATGTACAAAATATTGTTATCCTAGGTTTAACTACACATTTCTTTACACATGAACATATGTAGATGTTTTTGCGTTTATGTTTGCTCACCAATCTATGAGAGGCTAATATCTAATAGGTGTATACATACATACATAGGTATGTGTTTACAAAAAAGAACACATTTCGCGTTTTCCTAATAACTTGAGTATGTACCTGAGCAACTCTAAAGTCTAGATATGCACGTAGTTAAATTCAAAATTTATATGTGATTTATATAAATAGGTATGTGTCACTTTTTTTTTTGGCAAAAAGAGCTCTCACGAATAGAAGATACAAAGTTGAAGAGGAAGCGCTAATCAAAAGGCATTGGTGTGAAAAGGAAGGGTAGTTATCAGTTCGGTGGAATTGAAAAGCCGGTGACGATTCCCATTCTCATGTGAGGTGAAATTCACCAATTGTGTTCCATTTCATAGAAATTCCAGAGATTTTTCTCTCTGTAATCTTTCGACTCATTGATCGTTTAATTTAAAAATATGACCGTACTACTTGGTTTTGGTGTGCACGACCCCATGTAAAAATCTGGAAATCAGGTAATTATTCACTTTTTCTGCATTTGAGCAACATAGTATACATCAAACAACAAAATTGTCTATAGAGCGAAAATCTCTTCCATTGTTCTTAAATGTATTCAAAGGTCTATGAACGCGGAATGTTCTCGAAGAATATTTAGTCATTCACAATTTACCGTGTGCTTGGGGTTCGCTCTGGTGGCATTTACAAACATTGAAGAAAATCTACTCTGGAATTGGAACAACGGTTGTAAATCTGATTCATAGCTATAAATCACGGCAGTATTTATATAAACCTATCTGAATTCTTTTATTGAACAAAACCGTTTGCAGTAAAAGATTGTAGCTGCCTATGAAAAACATGGTAAAATGGCTTTTTCACGAATAAGGTACTTCACCTCAGAGCTTTTCAAAGAGATGAGGAGAATAAACAAAATGAGAACTAAACAGATTTAGTACATGGAATTGAAATGCCGGTTATGAATATACAAACAACAAATACACCGCCAAAAGGGGGGGGCACAAAGTGAACGATATTTTTGACACCCTACCTATCTACCATTTGATTATATTCTTGTTGGTAGGTATCTATTTTTGAAAAAGTTAACACTCGTGCTTTGTATTTTATCATAACACAAAAAGCGAGCGGTGAATGTGAACAAAACGATAATGACAGGCGAATGACACTCAAAAAAAGGTGATTGAATAAACAGAGTTGTAGGAGTGAAGAAATTTGAACATTTGTATATGTACCTACTGTGAATTACTAATTTGATTTAGAAGAATATTTCAAGGTCAAACAACCCGATGATTAACAACTTTGTTGGCAAATGATAACTTCAAAATTATTTGGTTCTTAAGTTATACTTAGTATAAACATACATATGTATACATACCTTTCTACATACATATGTATGTATACAAACTAGGTAAACCCAGTATGTACTTATTTCATTATAAAGAAATTACCAGTAGAAACGTACATATATAAGTATAATAAAAATTATATATTTTTAGTGTGTCCTTTTTAATTGTCTAGGCACTGAAAAATTTATCTTACAGATGTACATACATTTACATATGGATGTAGGTATCACTAAACATTTTTAAGGGATACCTACGTAATTGAAAATTGATCCTTAGAAAAACATAATAAAAGTAATATACATACAGTGGAAGTCCAGTATAACGTATACCCATATAAGAAATCTTAAATATAAAAAATACTTATAACAAATATATAAAAATTGCATTGAGATCTCCAGATAGCGAACGCATTCGCACAAATTAGACATAAAGACAATATTTATGGTCGTTTTCCAAAACGTCATTTGATCGTCATCGCAGCACATACCTAAATGTTGCGAACGTCAAACTGTAAACGTTATTTGCTATCGTTGATCTCTGTCACTTGCATGATTTTTTTCTTTCAATCGCATTTGACGTTTTTATACACAGCTAAATGTAGTCCTTAGCAAAATCTATTGGAAAAATTTTGTGTTGGAATATCTCAGTGAAATACAAGTAGTTACAATCAGAAAAAAAAAATGCTACAATCCGCCTGGAGCGGATCGTATGATACCCTATCCCTATCTTATTTGGTCGTGTCAGTGGGCGGTGGAAAATGTATTCACAAAATTTTCTATTTTGCCCTATAAACTAATATTTTTTCGCGAAAATTAACTCTTGAAGTAAACGCCCCTAAAAAGTGGGCGTGGCCATATGCAATGTATAGACGATTTGTAGACTAAGTGTATATCAAAAAGGTAATTTTTTTGAAAAGTGAGCGTGTCAATGGGCGGATTTTAAAAAATTTTACACTTGTATTGCTTACTTTTCCAAAGACCTCGTATACAAAATTTCATCAACCTAGCTCAAAATTTAAGCCCTAAAAACTGGTGACATACGGACGGACGGACGGACAGACGGACGGACATTGCTCAATCGACTCGGCTACTGATGCTGATCATTTATATATATACTTTGTTGGGTCTATCTTCAATATTTCTCTATGTTACAAACTATGTGTCAAACTTTTGCAGCTTGTATTAAGAATATTGAGATTTCGGTTTTGCCTTTTTGACGACATATATTTTTATACCCTATCCTAAGGGTATATTAAGTTTGACACATAGTTTGTAACATAGAGAAATATTAAAGATAGACCCAACAAAGTATATGTATATATGAATGATCAGCGTCAATAGTCGAGTCGATTAAGTCCGTCCGTCCGTCCGTCCGTCCGTATGTCACCAGTTTTTTGGGCCTTAAATTTTGAGCTAGGTTGATGAAATTTTGTATCGAGGTAAAAGTAAGCAATACAAGTGTAAAAAAATTTAAAAACCGCCTACTTTTCACAAAAGTTAATTTTTTTCACTATTTTCATATGAAACTCGAAAAAACTTACTTGAGCAAATATGTAGATATCCACTTAACCTACAAATCGTCTATACATTGTATACGAACACGCCCACTTTTTAGGGGCGTTTACTTCAAAAATTTATTTTCGAGTAAAAATATTAGTTTATAGCGCGAAATAGAAAATTTTGTGAATACATTTTCCACCGCCCACTGACACGACTAAATAAGATAGGGATAGGGTATCATACGATCCGCTCCAGGCGGATTGTAGCAGTTTTCACTGTTTTTTTTTTTAATTTTTGGCATTAAGTTTACAGCACATACTTCAAACATTGTGGCATACTTAACTCAATTTCTTCTTAAGTCGACTTAAGCACTTATGCCTTGTGATATTAATACATTCAGATGATTGTTTCACGTAATAAGGTGCACAAAATATTGATCTTTCACTATACCTACTTATTCGGCTTTTGTATGTAAATTTCCAGTTACTTTTTGTTATGAAAACTACAATATACAAATCGTTTCAGGCAAAAGGAAAATGTGTTCTAATTAATCTTTTTCTACTAATCTTAGAATCTTCTTGATAGTTGATTCCAACCCAATAAATATCTGGATCTTGTGTTGTTTTTGTTACTTAATGTTAATGACCTGATCTTAATCAAATCACATGATAATAAAAACGTCTATTAAAATACAGAGAGTTTTGTAAAGCAAATGTGTCTTATGTATGTACATATGTCTTAACCTCAAACGTAACCTGATGACACATTTTGTGCCATGAGTCTTGGAGTGATGCAACTGGCTATATAAAGTAATAAAATAGCAAAATATCCCACACATTTATGTCAAGTCACTATTGTACCCCATGTAGAGTGTGCATGGCCAGTTGGAAAGGTAGGATGTTAAGGCTGAGTGTAGCCTCAATGCTTTAATGCAAGTCATTACTGAATAATATGTCGCCGAATAATGAATAAGGAAAAATATTGTTAATAGAAACTTATCAGAATTATTTGATCTTAAATAACAACTGAATAACTAAATGTTTAGGCGATGAATATATATTTTCTCTAGAGTTAATTCTTAGTATCATTAACTTTCTCGCATTAGGTTTAAAGTTTTCGGAAAAAAGAATGGTATTAGAATGGTGTACGTATAGGTATTTGCAACGACATTATCTTTTATATTGATAGGTGTTGCGAGCATCTTAGAGAGTACCTATACATATGCCATGCACTCAAATTATACATACATATCTATGAGAAGCTAGGGTTGGTCCCTATGAGCTGCTTGTGGTCTAATATTTAATTAATTTGGTGTTGTATTAGGACACTCTCTGATTTGTCCTTACTCTTGGCATATGGGCACTTCATTCAATTACAGCAGACTCTCGATATGATAATAAAATTCACGGACTGTTTATGTGAGCGAGACTGTTCACATTATCGAGGGTCCAAATTGTAAGGCTGTAGTACAGGCGTTGAACAGGTGTTCACGGTATTGTGAGATGTTTTTCATTATTATTTCGTTTCAAAAGATACAAAAAGGTAAGATATGTATGTAAGTAAATGAACAACTTTAAATCAAAATAAATCATGAAGGCAAAATAAACTTAACTGAATGTTTGTAAAAATAAAAACAAAGCATTTCATTTCGTATCAAATGAATTTCTTAGCTTCTTTAATTCCAATACAAACTATCAAACCAATCCAACGGTTGATATCGCAACAAAATAGGTAAGTATACATACATATGTATATCCACCCTATAATACAAAACGCAAAACAAACAAATTCGATCTAAAGATAGTCGATATTCGCAGTCGGTTCATTCGTTTCCACTCTAAATCAGTGTTACCTCTGAGAATTTTCGGAAATGGTCCTGAAAAGGGTCCCTGCCGAAATAAAAGGGGCGCATATAAAATTAAAGAACCAAATTTAGCGAACCAAATAATAATTGCCTTATTTACTTTTTTTTTTTACTTTTCTAAAAAAAAATAAATATCAAAATAAAAAAGAGCAAGAAATATAAAGTTATGATTTCAATTCAGTCAAAATCGGTTTTAAAGACCTTCAAGGGACCGAAGAATTTAGTCGTTATAAGTGATTTTGACTGTGTTTACATTGAATTCTTCGGAATGGAATTCCTAAACTTTCTATTCTATAGGTATGCGAAACAAAAAGCACTTACTACTTGAATGTATGCATCTGTTCAAAGGGCGAGTAAATGTACATTTTTTTGGCGTTGGAACAAATACATCAACACAAATCGGTTAAATGAGAAATGAATGTGTCAATTCTGAGCCAATTCGCAAAAAGGGTCCAAAAAGGGTCGTATATTTCAAAAAGGATCAAATATCGATGATTTTCGAAAAGGGGGGTCCAAGGGTCCGATGCATTAAAAAGTGGTCAATTTGCCCCTAAAGGGTCCAAAAGGTAACGCTGCTCTAAATAGGTTTATACTTGTTCACGTCTGTATACAATTGTATGTGCTCCATCTATTGGATTGTTCACTCTATCGCGAAAGTACTGCAGTTCTACAGAAGCTTCAGAGATGAATAACAGGAAAGTAGGATTCTTCACTTTCTGTGCACCTCTGGATAAAAAACTAGTTGCTTATTCACCGAATAGTTACACAAACGTTCAACATCCGATTCAATTTTAATCAATAAGGAGGCATGTATTTAAGTTCTATGGGATTACAATATCAGATGAAATTTATACATATGTACTTTTAAATTAGTCAAGGCAAGTGCTACTGAATAAAGTTTAAAGTTTCTTATCATTGAATGCGTTTAATTTTTGGAAGTCCTCCGAAGTGATAGAATACCAAATTTTCGGCTTTAAACCCTATTGCCGAAATTATGCCAAAATTATGAATAAAATATTAAGGTCAAAAATTTGCTATAGGGTAGGTATCCGAATAAATTGTAAGTTTTCTATATGTTTTTTTTTCAATTCATCCTGCGCGCATCTGAAGCAGGTGACTTAATTTTTATACAAATGTGTGTTTGTATGTGTATATTTTTAGTGAGTGCCATTTTCATGAGGAGGTCCCCTACCTACAGATAAGAAAATGTTATTGTGTTACTCGCCCTAGGCTTGTCGGCGGCACGTGATAAGTAGGTTCGGATTTTCTCTTATTATCATCAAAGAGAACAACTGCACTTCTGAAGGACTAAATACCTAGCCGATGACCGAAACACATTGCCTTTATATCATCATATATATACCTATGTATGCATCATTTATATATAAATAAATGTACCTACATATGTATGTATAATATATTAAATGGGTCCCAAGCGCCCAAGCTCAACACAGGTAGTAAAGTATTTTGGCGCGATAGAAAAACACCGCAGCAGTTATACAGCTCACATCTGTCTGGTACACATGCTAGGAAAGGGGAACGCTGGCAAGGGGCTCAATGAACGCTGTATAGTTCGTTGAAACAAATAGTGACAGTCGTGGTGGTGGGGACGATGCCATTTATAAATGCACTCGTAAGCAGTTGCACTGAAACGAATGTAATTTAAAAAAAGAAAACCGCGCGAAAAACAAGCAACAACTACGAAATGAGGCCGATGAGAAATAACGTATTTTTCCCGTTCGTTTTTTATTATTATCTGTCACCCACACATTAATACATAGTTTGTAGGCACATAGGTACATAATATAAGGAAAGTAAGTGATACAAACATATGTAGGTAGGTAGAATAGGGAAGGTGGTGAATGGTGATAGCTTTCGCATAAGAGAAATATGAATGACAATCATACTTCAGGTGGGTACCAAGTTCATATTATTCCAAAGACCTTTAGTAAGGACTAATGTTACTGCCTTATGGATTTGTGCATAAACAGTTTCCCATCCATCCAATCATACTACTATCAAATAATCCTATTTAGATAAATCGATAGCTAGCCTACATAGGTGCAAATTACATTACATCTCAAGATGTTCTGGCAATATTTTTATTGGGCCAAACTGTTGCGATCGGTGCCGGATTGACAATTCCGGATCTTCCGCAACACTTTCACTTACAGCGGCTATACATATTTAGTGTCTCCTGTACTCTAAGCACATTACGTTGATGTGGTGTTTGCTTTACGTCATATAGATTGCATACGATGCGAAATTTATCCACATTATGTACATACCTACATACATATTTACCTAGGCAACACGATGAATAGCGATTGTCCTATTGTAAATCTATTTTTGATGAACTGTTAACCATTCAATACTGGACAAACATATATATGTATGTAGGTAAAAAAATTGTCAAAAGACAACATACATATGTATGCATGTATGTAATTATGTGCGTAGTTTCAGTTACCTATGCATTTTGGAAAATAGACAGGGAAAAAAACATGAACGAATAAGTGCATTTATACCATAAATAACATTACATACATACGTAGGTATGTGTATAACGATGAATTGGAGTACTTCTCACGTAGGTAGATGTATATAACTACCTAGAATGTAAGGATGAAATACTGAGTGAATCGATTTTTGAAGTCCTGGCTGATTACCTATAAATTGTTATACACTAAACGTAAATAAAGTTATGTATCGGTGTCCTGATAATAAGTATCTGAAATGAGTGTAAACACACCTACACGATTCAATGAATATACATATATGCATAGGTATATCCTAAATATTATATGAGCTACGTAATTGGATACATATATTCTGTATGTACAACACATTCATAATGGAAATCTGTATGTATATAGTGTGTATATATGTTTTCCGAAAGGTTACGAATTAGAGTTGCTTTTTACAAACGTTACGCCGGATAGAAGCCGGCGACTGTTGCAAGATGTAAGAGTGTATGTTTGTTGGCACGTTGCCTTATGAACACAAATGTCACGAGGCAGTTTTGCAATTTCCATAAACTCCTCATAACCTTGATAAAACATCATTTGGATTATTTAGGTTCACAAAAATAAATACGTTAAAAAAAGAAACAAGTTTCACAAGTGGTATGTGGTACTTGCTTGCAAGCGTGTGCGTGCGAACATATGCGAGGGGGTGAAGTGGAATGAAGTGAAATCGAAATTATAGACGCCGCTCTCTCTCCCTCTCTGAAAATCACGGAATGAAATTGAAGTTCTCTGTTTCGTTACCAAATTCAGCGATGCGTCCAGTAATTTTATATTGGTGAAACACAATGGTGCTTAACATGCATGGGTGGAAGCACAAGGTTTGGCATTTAAGTATAAAGTATGTATTGCTATGTTTCTAGCAAAACTTTAACATATTCAAAGCTAGAAAGATTAAAAATTGATCGGTATTTACAATTGACGTGCGTTTTATTTTTTTAATTGTTGATGCCTTTTTCATTTCATTGTTCTTATGTACATGCTAGAAAAAATGCTTAACTTAACAGTCTTATTCTAACTAAGCTAATATTTCTGAAGGCCAGACAATAGGTCGGTTCGCGTACTTTTTGCACTAAAATTATCGTAGATTAAGCCCGTACGACACTAAATTTTTTTGTATTTTTAATGTGATTGATATTAAATTAGAGCAGTACGAACAATTCACCACTGAAATTCTCAGTAGGTGTGAGTGTATACGCATAAACGTGAAAATTTCAAAAAATATACTTTAAAAATGTACTTCTCACCACATTATTCAGCCGCTGGCAGCTTTTTTTTTTTGACATTTCTGCATTGAGCTTAAACTTTGTTGCTTGTTGTTTTTGCTTTCCAGCGAAATTTGATAATAAATGATGGTACTGTACAGTGGCTTGCAAGAAAATAGCTTTGCTTTTCGTAAAAACAAACTTGCTGTATTTTTCACGCGAAGCTGACACTTTACCATTATTAAGTATGTAAAGAATACGAAAAAATGTAGTATCATACGGGCTTTATCAAATTACTCAGAGAAAGCTAAATTTACGTAAAAATAAAGGAACAGGTGGATCAGTTTTCACAAACAGAAATTTCTTGCACTGAAATTCGTAGCATGGTGAAATTTCTTGCTCTCGCATGAGCACTCTCTTCTGTAAAAAACTTCGAAAATTCTCCGCAGTAACCAAAAAGGAACATATAGTGTGGAGAAAGTCGAATCATAGATATGGCGTAGATAAAATGTCTCGATGTTATAAACTATCATACATGTGTGTCAAACTTTATGTACCCCTAGGATAGGGTAGCCGCAAAACAGTGTAATTAACAACTGACCGATTGACCGACATGGACAATTCGATTGAAATGATAATGTACCTACATATACATATATGCCATTCAGAGTAAAAGCAAACATTTTCTGAGCCGGCAGTTCCAAAAACATCGTTTATCTAGTACTACATTAACATTATGCATTTGTGACTATATAAAATTGTTATAATTATTAACACTTTTGTGAACAATACAGCTGCCTCTGCCTTCCTTTGATCGTCTTACGCTAAATATCTATTGAATTGAAGTTTGCAGTATGTAGTTTTTTTGGTTTTGTTACTTCATATATCTTTACAAACTTTGGTTTGTAATTGAACGTTTACCTTTTTCAAGGCTACTCTAAATTTGGTCGAATAATTTCAAGTACTTTAGCCACTGTATGTTTGGTTAAACGAAATCGTTGGAAGAAATCTTCATCATCCCAATATCTCAAACCCAAAAAATTTTGAAGATAATTGTCCATATCGCTTTTACACATTCGGATAAAAGTCAATGCAAGTGGAAACTGAAAAAATAAAAACTCCATTTAATCTCATTTAGCTCTTAAAAAGGCGATTTTTACGTTTTACCTAAAACTGGTTTTAAATTAAATTGGCCATTAGTTGGTGTAGGCATCCTCCATTAAAATCTCTAATGGAGTGTGAATAGATCACAAAATTTCCCATTTTTAATGTCGATTTTTAATTTAACGGCAATATTCTGGCAGCCGAAACCATCCCGGTTAACCATTTTTTTTTTTGAAAATCGCCTTTTTTTCAGCCACAAATCAAGTTAAAAAGTAAAGATGATCTTTACCGATTTCATTTATCCTAGTTCATAGCAAAAAAAAAAAAAAAAAAAAATATATATAAATAATAAACCTATTGGATTAACAGTTTTTGAGTAACCTCATGCGCCAGTCATAAAAACACTGTTTCGAGAAAAACGTGTTTAAACTCTTGAGAAGCAAATTCTTCGGTATAACACCTACCTACATATGTTCCACCATAAATCGGCAATATCTTCAAGAGTTTTTGAAATCACTTGAAATTTTAAAGGAACATTCTTGAATAGTTATAGGTTCGAATTAAAGAAAAAAATAAATAGATTTTATGAAACCGAGAATAGCTAACGTCATAATCGAATGAAAATTCGTCTAATAAATGAATATTAGGCCGTAAGCAGCCCATAGAGGGCCAAGGCCTAGCTTCTCGCAAATGTACGTACTCGTATTGTGCGTGGTATATATTTCTGTACGTACAGAAGGGACCTACAGTTTTATGCCATATCCGAAGGGCAGAGGGGTTTTGAGAAGCTTTCTCATGACAGTGAATACTCTTGAATGTTTCTCAGACACTCGGAAGAGGTGGGGCCGTGAAAAAAACTTTTAATGGTATTTTTCTGGATTCGAACTTGGAACCCCTTGCGCAGTAGTCCAACGCACTAACCACTGAGCCACGGCACCCACTCAAAATCTGAGCGCACACATAATTGCATTAGGGAAACGTTAGCGTATGTCATACGATGTAGCCATTCTCAGCGCTCCATACGGGATGTGTGAATGAAACCGCTCTCTACGTATGGAAACAAGTGAACGAATTATAGGTGTGGTATACAAATTATGTGTCCTCGCATGACTATATACGGGCACGTCCAGAGCCTTAATTTAATTATGGTTGTTCTTTTAGACGGCTGCCGGGTATGTGTTAAATGACTCATAGAGTTATCAGCATGACATATTTCTACAGTTTCTTGACATCTGATCGATATAATGACAGTGATACCGAATCAAGTGAGTTAAAACTTATCCTTAAAGTTTATTTTTATTGATAGTTTGAACTTATTTTTTTTTTAAAATTGTATTAAGGACAGCCCTTTCTTTTCACCCATGAGCTGTATTTTTTTCTTTTTAATAAAAGACGATTTTTGTCCTTTAATTTTGAAAATGTTCTTTAAGATATTGATGAAATCAATGCATCGAGCATTATTTTTTGAGTAATAAAACAATTTGGGTATATTTTAAATGTAAAAAAAGCGATTGTAAAATACTTGAAAACTGGACCCTCAGTCCGTGTTCAAGCATAAAGAAACACATACAACGTTTATATGGCGGATTGAATATTGAAACCCAATTCAATTTGGGTTGAAGATTTGGTCAGAAGAGTGTATGCCTGATGAATGGAACCTCAGCATCGTTTTAGAAATCTCTAAAAAAGGAGATCCACTTAACTACGCCAATTATAGAGGCATCTCAACACTGCGTACAAGATCTCTTCTGCGATACTGTGTGAATGCCTGAATCTGTTATCAACAGCTTGATTGGGGATTCTACCAGTGCGGTGTCAGGCCACCTGTCATACCATACTGCCCAACATCCTGAATAGGCAAAGTACCAGTGTCTGTTAAGATAACACACCCGTGGCGTATTCAAACAGCACACTTTTTAGTGCACCGACATCAGTCCAGTGTGCGCACAAGTGGGGTGTGTGTGGGCCGCTTTATCCATTCTCTTTTCAAACAAATTTGTCAAAAGAGTGAATCTCATAGGTGCAGAAATAAAATCTGCACCTTAACTCAAATGATTCTATAGGAATTGCGAATTGAGTTTATTATTTTGAGATTTTTTTCCTATGGAAATTTTTGAGGGTGCAAGAAATTACCCTGGATAGTCCTAGCGGGATTTTGTATTTTCGCTTTATTCGAACTAGTTGTGCAAGAAATTACCTTGCACAGTCCTGGTAAGTTTTTTATTTTGGTTTTATTCGAACTAGTTTCTTGTGTGTGCTGTGTATTATTAGAAAATAGTTGCGTTCAGACAGCGTTTAGAAATTTTGAATTTATGTAGTTGAATGGACGGCTTAAAATTTAATGACTGGCAGTATTACAATGCGGTGCCCCCATGGCCTTGATGCTCTATGCATTTGCACATACTACACATATGCTGACTAAAAAACTTGTAAAGGCAGTTTACTGACAGACAAAATGCGGAGGTAAGGAAAATACAAATACAAATTAGAGCAAAATTACAGACCGACGGCTAATTTACACTGGGGCAACAAGAGTCGGGCTATCAAATCTGATAACCCGATTATGTTTATTTCGGAGGAACGATGTCAAAGATCTTCCGTGTCTAAAAATCCCACAAACAACGAACAATGAACGCCTACTTACAGTAGCAGGAATAGATCCAAGTGACGTTGTTGATGATGACGACTTTTTCATGATTGTAGATACGCAGGAGAGAGTGCTAGGAGCTATTTTCAGAGATATGTATGTATAAGGCAAATCCTAGTATTCGCCCGAACCACGACCTGGAGAATGGAATCCTTGTTCAAAACTTCTGCATTAGAAATCTACTCTAACGTTCGAAATTAAAAATGGTCTGCAAGAAGGTGGGGTTAACCTTCCTCTGCAATGTTTAAACAACAAATCTGATAGGATTTCTTCAACATGTGATAGCGTACGCCGATGATTTGATTGCGTACAGATCAGAACCTAAGATCGACGTTATTGCAACGTGACTTCGATAAGATCCAACGATATTATAACGACTGGAAGTTGAAGATCAACTATCAGAGTTTTGAAACTATTCTGTTCAGAACGCCGTTGTCTGGCGCCTCTCGGGTTACCAGAATGAATTGGCGAAAGTTTTAAATTGTTGGTCATCGACTTGCGTATCGAAATGTGGTCAGATACCTTAGTCTCTAGGCTAGACCAAAATGAGAGGGTGCGCCTTAACGGCTGTGTCCCCCCAGAAGCATTCCTGTATTATGACCAGACAGGTCTGATCCAAGATAGATCAGCGGTGCTGTTAATCTTTCACGTTGCCCGGACAACTTTGGACAGGCGGCTCAACTATAACCGAGAGTCGCAGTGAGTGCTGTGACACTTAGTGTCTGTACAGTTTTTAGTTTTCTTATTATGTAAAACTTATACTACCTTAAAATAAATCTTGGCTAAACTTAACTAAATGCATTGTTAAATATGCCCTTTTTTGTGTCGTTAATTTTATTTTGTTTTTTTCCTTTATTTCACTTTGACAAATATGGTTACCATAATTAAGGCATGAATTTAAGTTAAAAACTGACAAATGTACGATTTTTAAGAAAAAATAAGTTTGGTTTTCAGGAGTTTTGAGGTACCAAAACCTTTCCCAGAAATTTGTGTGCAGAGCAAGAGAAAACAATTCAGTGGTTTCGCAATGAATTCTGCGGGATTAGTAGTGAGGATTTATTTCTTCTACTATAGAAAACTAGCTAATTCAGACGCCACATGAGCAAATTGTTGTACTAGAACTAGTAACATAATAAAAAGTAAGATCTAAATGTGTGTCAGTTGCAATACTTAAGTTCAAAAATATCACTTTGCTTAATCAAAATATATTGAAATTTGTCAACCCCTCTAAGGCAATATATTAATAATCCGAACTGGAAATTCGTACGAACATTTTTTCAGAAAATAATTATCTATCCTTTATTACACATTAATTATTATATTTTGTTTATTTTTTATTTCTTAAAAAGTGGGATGAAAATAAAAAAAAATTTTGCCTTCACTCCGAAATGCGTGCGAGGCAGGGCTGAACCCACCTTATGTGCACTGCAGTATGTGCGAATGCACATGTCGTCAAGCGATTCGGGGCGGCGTGTTGTGGAGCCTAAAAAATCATCGGTATAATACCATTCTTTAAATTTTAGTTCGTCCAATCTTCTACTTATGTATTTTTAAACGCTGTCTGAACGCAATTATTTTCTAATAGATAATAAAAGTCATATCCTTTCATTTGTTCACTCAAAAGACCATTCTCACACATAAGAAACTAGTTCGAATAAAACCAAAATAAAAAATTCAAAAGAGCTCTACTCAGTACCCAGTGAAAGGCTTAAACGGTTCGTTCGTTGCTAATATCGGATGAGGATCAACTGAAGTGATGTAAGGAGCATTTTGCTTCGGTTCTAAACCGAGTATTCGGCAGCAATATGCATATGAAGTGTCCGTAGAAAGGAATTCCCGGATTTGCACCACAACCCCCAGTAAAAATAAAATAAATAAAATAAATATCAGGCCGTAAGCAGCCCATAGAGGGCCAAGACCTAGCTTCTCACAACTGTACATGTTGTGCGTGGTATACATTTCTGCATGTACAGAAGGGACCTACAGTTTTATGCCGTATCCGAAGGGCAGAGGGGTTTTGAGAAACTTTCTCATGACAGTTATACTCTTGAATGCTTGTCAGACACTCGGAAGAGGTGGGGCCGTGAAAAAACTTTTGATGGTATTTTTATGGATTCGAACTTGGAACCCCTTGCGTAGTAGTCCAACGCACTAACCACTGCGCCACGGCACCCCCCAGTAAGGATGAACTTATTACTACAATGAAAGTACTGAAAACTAATAAAGCGGTTGACGGTACCCGGTTTTTCAAGCTAAGAAGTGGGCAAAAATGGACCACAAATATGAAAAACTGAAATATGATAACTGGAACATTTAAATTCGCATCGTAACGTAATGACATATAGTAAAAAAACGAGTTGCATTGCAGGTATTTATAAATATTTTGTTTACGTTGAAAATGGACCAATATGAACTCAACTCAAATGGACCATTGGACCATTGGCCCACATTTATAAATTGTTTGTGAAATGGACCACATTTGGTCTAATTGGACCAAAACGGCAACCCTGGTTGTGTGTACATTGGACTGGTGTCGGTAATCGTTGTCTCGAATGATGTAATGTGTGTGGTTTGTGAAGGTCACGAAGGTGTTTTCTTTTTTGTGGGTACGCAACGGCTGTGTAATCTTCATAGATACAAGTATCTACTAACATGCACGATTCACAAAGCTGAGTAATCGATGGCAGAACAACGCCTACGTACTTAACACACAACTTACACACTTCGTGAACAGATAGGATCTGCGTGAAGGTTTAGTTGCAGACTCCATGGTTGCGAATTATCCAATACCCAATTGGAGGAATAATTTTGAGTATACATCTTCCTTTCGTTGTATTATCCCAACGAGCTTGCCACATAGCGATTTTAATAATCTCGATTACATTACGATCCCGTATTGGCTCAAGGCTCTTCTGTTAGATTTACATATATCATCGAAATTTCTTCTGTCGATGGGAACCTTTCCAGCCATGGATATGGTTTCTTTTCAATGATCGGCGAGTCTTAATCCAGCGGTTGCGTACACCCAAAAAAAAGGTGCTGTAAAAATAGAGCAAAACGCTGTAGATTCTACTGCATTCATTGTCAGAATCGACCCGACAATTTTCCTTGTAAATTTTACAGAGGGGTGGTTGTAAATTTAACAATCTAGTTGTGAAAATAACAGCTAAAATTGTAGATTTAACAGCACTTTGCCGTCGATCAGCTGTAGAACAGCTGTAGAAACAACAACAATTTGCATGCAAAAAAAAATCGCTTTCATAGCACCACTTAAGCTTAAAGTTCTAATTATTGGTATGGTGGGAGAATTGGGGTGGAAATAGCTTTTACAATCCAATTAGATGGTTCTTGTCCAAGAAATACTTAGTGTGTGTTTAAACCGAATTATATAATTTAATTTACTTACAAAATGTGAAAAATGTTTCTATCTGGCTGGGGTTGAACTTGGAACCTCTCACTCGGCGGCTGCATACACTACCACAACGCCATGGCCTCTGAAAATTATCATGCGAATATTCTCAAATGGTATCTACTTTTTACGTTTTCGTAATAGATGCTGAATCTACAACTTGTTGTAATTTTTACAGCTCCTGCATTGGGGATTGTAGTTGATTTAACAACTTTGTTGTAAAAATTAATGCATTCGCTGTTAAATCTACAAAAATTTGTTAATTCAACCAGATTCCCTGTTAAATACACAAATCTACAATGAATTGTTAAATCTACTGCCTTCAATTGTAAAATTAACAGCGCTTTTTTTTGGGTGTATCTATTTCTCGACTGCTCCTATCCAACTCAAATTGGTGGTAGCCATTTCGAATTCTTACCTTGAGAAAAAAATTTCACCTTGCAATGTCGCAATAAATGACTCAAAAGCTGGCATTGGGTGGCAAGATGAATCCTTACTAATCTGGCACCTGAAACGTAGACACCATTAAAAGATGTAATACAAATCTCCGTCAATTTCTTAAAAGTCATCTTGAGGACCTTTTAGTCTAACCTTATATTCTTATATTCAATGAGTAGGTCTATATGAGAATCGGCCAAGTAAGCATTGTAAAATACGCCGTTCCATTAGGACGATAAAGCTAATAATATTGGCTTTTATTTGGTATCTAAATAAACCTAATTATTTGTAGAACTTATTACGGAAAAAACTAATTCTTATTAAAACTTTCTTTAACACCAGTTTTATTATTTCACTAATGGTTGTTGTTGGATAATTTCCCTGTTGGTCTCTTGGTTTTTTCGTTCAGCACGATCTTGATTCCATAGATCCATACTGGTATTTGATTTGCTGGTACAGCAAAACCTTATTGTATGTATGTTGAAAGAACTGAATTTTTACCTATTATTCTGTATTTATTTCCTAATTCCTCACTTTTCTTCTTAATGCGCTCTTTTCAACGAAGCTTACCATCTAGGATCATGCCAAGGTACTTCGCTGTGTTCCCGTATGATACTATTTGTCGGTTGATAGTGATTAGTAGATAGTTCAACTTTTTGTTAATGAATTCAACATGTACCGACTTAACTTCATTTAGTTTAATGCACCATTGTTTTGTCCAACTATGTATGTATATGATTGATAGCTATGTAGTTGTAGGTTTTGCGTTGATTCCTCATTGTCTTTATCAACTGTCAGGATCGCAGTGTCATCAGCGAATAAATTTTAATCTAAAAATGTATCTAAATTTCATGGGTTTCAATAAACAGCTAATTTTTGTTTTTATAATTTGGACACAATCATGTCACTCATATGTTCTATTCTATCTGTCAGTTTTACTTCCAATGA
This sequence comes from Chalcosyrphus nemorum, assembly GCA_949716465.1. Taxonomy (NCBI): domain Eukaryota; kingdom Metazoa; phylum Arthropoda; class Insecta; order Diptera; family Syrphidae; genus Chalcosyrphus; species Chalcosyrphus nemorum. Next base: position 52,545,716 of record OX454332.1, read on the forward strand.
TCAATTTTAACCTCAAAACCTATACAAACTTCGTTACTGCCATTTCAATGACAGGGCCATCCACTAACTATTTTTCAATTATATAACTGCCATCTAAGAATTAAATCGCGACCTTAATATCGGTAAAGTGCTCCTTAAAGGCTACTAGGGTTTATGATTTGGTTGTGTAGACCCATGATTTTTAAAAACTTGATGATCGTAGTCCGCGAATGGAGTGCAGAATCTAGCGATGTATGCAGAAACTGCGGAGACGAAGAGGGGGTATAGTTAAACGAACACATGTGCTTCAAGAACAACGCTTTCGAACTTGAGGCCACAGATTCTTCGATAGCATTGCAGAGGTAACAGAATTACGAATAATAAACTTGCTTAGATTCGTTAATAGTACCAACTGGTTTAAAAGGAGACCGACACCAAGATAGATGTCCTTCCACAGCACTTTTTTGTATCCTTTATTGTATAAGGAAATCTAATAAATAAGTCTGTATGAAATTAAACTTCACCACTAAAGATATTCCTGTTAGTAAATAGGTACTATAATGTTTTCATACTCCCCCTGTTAATAGAGAAACTTACTGCTACCATTTTTCATAGCGTTGCCATACAAAAATACTAATCTGCAATTGAGTAAGGAATGAATGTGCAGAGCACACCAGATTTTAAAAAATCACACCCACAATTCAATATTTGCCATTTGATTTGTTTTAAATCAATAATTTTCATTTATTTTAGTTCATAGACACTCAATAAGATATCATCCGTGAAAGTCATAATAGTTTGTCAACGTACATACACATGTAGACTAAAATAATCTTAACAAAATTTTCCGGTTCCTTCTGTCATTCTCATACGTGTTATCTCTTTTCTTTTTGACATTGGTACTCTCGGTGTACTAAAAGTTTCATAATAAAAAGCTTTTTTTATAGCACTAACACATAGCAAAAATGCCTACAAAGAACGGCGCACTTTATACAGAGAGATATCCTGCCTGGTTAGTGTAAAGTAAGGATACATCTTCCGCTTCCTCATATCACTCAAGCTGCCACCAAAGTTAGTTCTCGATGAAACTTTAACTTAAAGTAAGCAAACCGGGAGAGAAAAACTTAAATCTTCGCACAACTCAAGCAGTTCGGTCTGTGAAGCTAAACACATCCCAGGGCCCTAAAAATAATTGCTTAAGATTTTTTTTTTGTGTTGTGCAAGGATTGTGTTACATTTTTCTTACATAGAAAAATAAAGTATAAGCTGAAAATTGAAATAGAAAAAAAAAACACAATAGAAAAAGTATTAAAAAATGCTCGAATGTGCGAATTTGTCCTTCCCAAATTCCGTGTAGTGTAACACAATGAAATGTATGCCATTAAATGAGCATTTGTGTACAAGAAAAAGTGAAAGAAATTAATTTTTAGCCATGTATTCTTATCATCATATAAAATTCAACTTGAGGGAGAAGAGGGAAAGAGAAGCAAAAATCCTCTATCCCAGAATCAGGAGCAGCAACCCTCTTTTGGCAATTACATATTCCCGTTCACAGAAAGCTTTAAGGGCTATTAATTCAGCAGCACATCGGCAGCCACGACAATGGCACCAACTAACTCCCTCGCAATTGGTTTTTTTTTTTTTTTTCTGAATTTTCCTTGTGGTTTACATTTGATTCCAATTTAGGGGTATTCGCATACAAACTTCTCTTTAACATGTTCTTATGGCCTTTTGTGAAGAAAATTTGAGCTTATACCATTAACTTACATTTTATATTTTAAAGAGGCTGTGCTTCGCCCCCAGCTGCAATAAAAACCATAAATATGTAAATATATCGGGCGAAACCCAGGAATAAGAAAGTGAAATACCAAGTTTGTGCAATAAACAATTCTGGTGTTATATACCCTTCTACAAGGTTGTGGCACATTTCCACAATGTCAATAGCAGGACATTGCGTGATATTTAAGTATTTTTAGTTTGCTTGCCGTCAATCTGCTGAATTAGTTGGATATTGGCGCCAAAGAAGCCAAACTTGAAGAAAAGAAAAAGCTTTTTACTTTCGTTTCTTCTCTACGAAATTATTATCACTAAGATATGGTGTTATCAGGATAGTGGTGGTAGGAGGTGGAAGGATGCAGTTGTACACTTGTATGTACTCATTTTTGTATGTTGCATTGTTGGTTTTGAAACACTTTTGACAATCTTTCTAAATTTGAAATATAAACCTCGAAGGACCCAAAGTTCACACGTATTATTTCAGTAGAGTTTCTAACATAGCATTCGATCCATAGAAATCCTTAATATCCTTCCCAAGAATTGTGCTTGTCGGCGAGTATAGTGATTAATTTTTTGTTCATAAATGTCCACAGGTTTTCTAGGGGCGTGTGCAAATTAGAACGCTACATCGTGGCATCGAAGTCTTAGATTTACGATAGAAAATGTCAACATAAGTCGCATACAATTACTGATTCAAAATTCAAGAAATGACAGAGGATAAGCCATTGACCACTCTTGGGAATGGTACACAATTTACAAATGGACATACGAAATCGCAAACACAACGATTACAAAAGGATAAAGTGAAAAACATGGCTGTTGAATCTACAATTGAAGGCAGTGGTCCTACAGAAAGGCAAAGTGCAACTGGGGGAGCTGTAGTGCTGCCAGATAAAGTACTAGATACGCTGTACCAAAGCTATTCGATAAAACAACGTCGAGCTGGTCTCATATGGTTTCTTGTAGCATCAATATTGTTTGACATATGGGCACTGGTGATTCCGCGGGAACAACGCATCGAAGCAATAGGTAAGTACTAAGAAGTAAATACATAAATACATAAAATCAAACTTCAGTGCTCTGTGTGGATCAAAATCAGTTCAATATGAACTCATACACAATACAAGGAAGGCAGTGTTGCCAGGACTACTTTTCGTACTTTTCATATGAGCAGTTTGAAGCTTCAAATCGTTCCTGGAAATCTAAATTGATTTGTCACAGAAACAGTTTTTAAAATTGTGTCACTCTATCCTAGGGATGTATTAAGGTTGTCACACAGTTTGTAAATATCGAAGATAGACCTAACTAGATGATCAGTCTCACTAGTCGAGTCGATTTAGTCATATCTGTCCCACTGTTTGTCCTTAAATTTTAGGCTAGGTTATTCCGTGTGTGTGTCAACAGTTTTTGGAACTTCAAAATTTTGAGCTATATCGATGAAATTTTGCTTACATTTTCAAAATCTTTCCCCTGACACGTTCAATTTTCGAAAATCTCACTTTTATCAGTCGAAAAAACGTAGCTAACCAAATATGTAGAAAGTCATTCACTCTATATATCTCCTACACAGAATATATAGGCAAGGAACGCTCACTTTTTGGGGCGTTTTTCTATAAAAACAGTTTTTCGATTATTTCATTCGAATGATATCAAGTTTTAAGAAGAAAGTTCATTATATTAACATCTCGTCGGCAGACGTTGTTCTGCCCTTTCTTTTCTCAAGGCGGGGATTAATAGGTCCAATAAGAAACGTGTTGCACTAAAATATCGATCAGGACAGGACATTGTGTTGAAATCGGTTACAAAATGTTTAGCAATTGAATACAAAAAGCGGACGATAAAGCATAAAAAAGACGTCAGTGAATTGAAGACAATTGTATGGGTGAAAAACTGAAATGTTTTAGCTTAGTAGGTACCTATATTTTAGTATTATCTATCTGATATGCTGAAAACAAATAGGAGCTTTGTACACAAGAAAGGGACGGATTTTAGCACTTCCATATGTTTTCCAGTGAAAATAAGATACGAACCTTATGTAATATTCCTATGTGGCGTATTAAAATGCAACGCATTCTCTCTTTTGGTTTATTCAGTTATGTATGTAAATTGCCTTGTTAATTCTTATCATTTGTAACAAAGTTTATTAAAATGAATTTACATACTGTGCAAATACTATCTAAACCTTTCATTTCGTCCATATTTTATAAAATTCTGTCTTGGAATAACACCATGATCGGCACGAAACTGCGTAGCCAATGATGATTAGAAATACCTCATGTGGGAAATACAAAATCCACGATATAATAAATTACCTTGTTTCTTGAAATCAAGACAAGAGGCCTTTAACCTGTCAAATGATAAAGGAAGAGGCGTTGTCAGCATTTTACAATCTAAGGGCTGTTCACTCTCAGTTAACTTTAAGCATTGGTTATTGCAGCTAGTAACCATCGATTAACCAAAAGATCCATAATGATAATCAATAGTAATGAATAATCAATAGCAATACCACACCATTGGGGGCGAATATGGTGTGGTGAAACACCATTTAACATTGTGTTTCGGCAGTAAAGGAAACCAAAATCAAAATTGTTTGCTCTTTTAACTCTTATTCGAATACCAAAGGATACAACGGATAAAAACTAGAAAGTACATATCTAGTTGTTAGATAAATACGTCGACGCGACGCAACAGGTGCGACGGATTCTATGATGGCACTGACCCTTTAAATTTAGAGAATGATAATATTTAATTATTTTAAACGGTAAAATAAAGGCGAAATCTTCATTCTCTTGGACAAATTAAACTATGGTTTACGGATGATAAAGGTTAGTACATAAACATATGTATCTTCTCGCTCCTATTAGGGCCAGAATAAGCAACAAGCTGGTGTGTAAGTAGGACCATTCAACAGCAATGAACTGCAAATATCACCCAGAATACTTTTACCCGGTAACTTCAAACATAACATTGTGCATAGTACTACGTTTTACAAGTTCATCTGAATCAAAAGTACTGCTGAACTTCCTTAAAGCTGCCCTGCATATAATCTGACAATCACGCAATTAGAAGTTTTTGCTACTAAAACACCTTATAAATTCGGATAAGTGTCAGCTATCTAGATGGAAAGAAGAATTCGCTACAAAAAATGTATATTTTTAGAGCTGCAAACATACATAGTGATTAAAGAAAATTAAGTTGAAATTTCGACCACTAAACACCCTATGGATCATATCAGAGCAATCAGTCGAGTGTCTTTCTTGTATCATGTATCTCCTTGTGAGTCCTAGCACCTCTACAATGCTTACGCGTCATCGTGTGCGGGTTCTGGAAATACGCCTTAGCTCTCCCAAACTTTTTTCCCAGTTGCCGTGCTTCCTTCTCCACTGTTCTGCGCCACGTACTCTTAGGACCGCCGCGTATCCTGCCATCCTGGGTAAGCGGGTTCCATTGCATCGCTTGGTTAGCTATGTTCACCCTTTTGGAGATTGTGACCAATCCACTGCAACTTTCGCCGTCGTATAGTTGTGCCTATACCTTCATGGCCCGTTCTCTGATAAAGCTGTTCGTTAGAGATACGGTATGGCCAGAATACTCTTAAGATGTAGCGTAGGCACCTATTGACAAATTTGCAACTTCCTCGCGATAGTGATGGTCACCCAACAGGTACCAACATACACACATATGTATATAGTAGCACGGATTCAACGTTGGAACGGAACAGTCGGCTTGGTGTTAACCTAATTGAAAATTTTTGTTTTTGCCGAGTAAATTTTCAGCCCAACGTCTGCTTCCCTCTCCACATTTTCTGTCATTTGGTGAAGGTCCATTATTCTGTGAGACAGAAGGCATAAATCATCGGCGTAGTCGATGTACTTAAGTTCAGATGTAAGACTCCATCGAATTCCTCCATTTCCTGTTGATAAGGCCGCATTCAGAGCATCGCTTATCACCAATAAAAACAATATAGGTGAAAGTATGCAGCCTTGCCGAACACAACTTTGGACTTCGAAGTCCTCAGACTGCCTTCCAAAGGCACGCCAAATAAATTTCTGATTATCAAACGCCTTTTAAAAATCAATGAAAAGCAGGTAAAGTGGTATTCGATCCCCAACACACTGGTCGATGATTATCCGCAAGGTGTTGATGTGGTCGATACATGAGGATCCAGAGCGGAGACCTGCTTGTTCGGCGGCAAGTGTGTCTTCAAGGTATTCTTTGATTCGCTCCAGGATAATTCTAGTATCTCTTCAGTTTTCGCACTGTATTAGGTTGCCTTTTTTAGGGAGCTTGACGATCATTTCCTTTTCCCACTCATCTTGGCACCCCATGTTCTTCCGACAAGAAAGAACAGTTGCTGCAGATCGAAACAGTTCCGCAAGTATGCCTTCAAGTCCTACCGCCTTATTTTTTTTTTTTCAATAGTCAACCAATCTTTCGCCGTTGTCATTGCGGTGGCCTAATTCGAGCCGTTCCATTACATGTTTGAGCCCTTCTTTGTCGCTGCCTTGGCATTCAAGTACCCCATAACAATGACATTGTCGCTGTTGGGGGTTGTATTACAAACAGCTCTCAACTGGTTCTAGAAGGTCTCCTTTTCTTCCAACCAACCATCCGTGGGGACATAACACTGTATAATGGTTAAAATCCTATCATCGTGCGGCTGTCAGGAGATTAGGCCTCTGCTTGCTGTAGGAGTTAACAGCAGTCCAAGCTGGTTTCGGTAACTCGGATTCCTGACCATAGACAATCTCGCACTCGCAATTTTGGCCTACATGTATAAGGATTTATACACGTATAGTTGCGAGGAGTTAAAGCAAAAACTACATTACGAACTTGATTTTTGCGGAACTGGTCCAATCCATGTTTTGAACAGCCAGTAGTTTACCGATCAATCGTCATGCAGGTCCCCAAGAAGAAGTTACAAGTAAGAAATTGCTAAAAATTATGTTGGATTTATCTAGATACCACTCTTCATCTGATTCGCATACTCAGGCTAATGCTGAACTGATCTCTGACAGAATACTTAGACTGACGGATAAGTTTCTGCTAAATTGTGTTTCCTCAGAAAAGCCCCTTACAAACGCAGTATTGGTCTGAGCATATTTCGTTTGCGTATATTTATTTAATCACTTGTTTAATTTTGAATTTATTTATTTATTCACTTAGGTACATATTTATCTATTTATTTTATCATTTACTTTAAATTTTTTTTCTTCATTGTTTTTTTTATTTATTTATTTATTTACTTACTTAAATATAAATATATACACATATTTTTTTATTTATTTTTTACTTAATTATTTATATAATTTTGAATGTATATATATATATATAGGTACATATTTAATTTAGTTTTGTCTTGTATTTAAGGGTTTTTAGTAATTCTTTTCAAAGTTAGTTTAAAAACGTATTCCGTTTTTTCCAAAATAAAAAATAGTTCAGTTGAAAGATATTAAAATAAGTATCAAATGTCTGTATGTAAATTGTGTGGCAACAGAACCCATTGTAAATCTAATACGAAAATAAATGTATCTATCCATACTTATTTCTTTAATATTTAAAGCTTTGAATTCGATATTCTGTCGCCCAAATATTGTTCGTTTGTACATTTTGATCGAAATCAAAGTACTTACAAAAATACTTACCGAGAAATAGCCACAAAGATGCCATATGGTACAAAATATAATTTTTTGCTTACATTAACTTAAATATGAAATTCAATCGAAAGCATTGAAACTATTTTCGAGAAAATCCCCTTTGTTAAAAAAAAAATGGTTAGTAGCGAAGTACTTTTAATTATTACGAAAATTCTAATTTTGCCTTCTAGGGATCATGCAACAAACTCCAGATATAAACAATTAGGTTAACCTGTTTAGGTACACAGACTGACTGACAGATTCGGGCGACTTATTTTTTCGAGCTTCCCTTTTGTAGTTATGCTAGAATTTTTTACTATACTCTTTGAATTATATGAAACTTGGCATCTCAGCCAATCATAGTATCCAAATATACAAAATATTGGGATAAAATGTGTATAGTAGATTTCTATCTCCATTTTTTTTTTAATTTTTAGCACCCATGGTCTGGTCGCTAGGGAGGGGGGACAACATTTTTCACGTATTTGTCAAGCTTTTTTGTTCAACAAATTTTATCAGAAAAAAATATATCCTACACTTATGGAGACCTTGAATTTGATACACCACAGGTGCCCCAAAAAGTGTCCACAAAATAAAATTCATTGCCAATAACTAGTGCTAGTCGCCACACGATATATATGTACATATCGAAAGATTCAACTCTCGATGTGTAACGGTTTAAAAGTTACAGGGCTATGACAGCTAACGGACAGACAGACACCGTATCAAATCCATAAGTTTTCCGTCTTGCCTTGGAGGTACGGAACACTAAAAATTGTAAAGTCTTCAAATAGTTATGGGTTCAATATCCGCAGAAAAGTGAGAAATATGATATGTTATGCATATGTATATGATAGTTAGAGAAAAAAAACTGAATCGACATCATTAGCTAGATTATCTTTGATTGTGAAGCTGTTTATCATTTTTTTAATGAAAACCCAAATGTTATTGCAGATTTGTTTGTTTTACAGTTCGTAAGAAAATTTAGGCTAATTTTTCAAAAATTTAGAGTATTTTTTCTGTTGCACTTCCTTCGCTTTCAAAGTCATCATACATATTAAGTGTCATTAAGTCCATAACTCATTAAAAATGTTTGATGTTTAAAAAAAAATCCTTGTTTTTATTTTTTTATAACAGGCGTTACCCTCCTTGTGCTGACTTTAAACATAACCTTGTGCATAGTACTACGTTTTACAAGTTCATCTGAATCAAAAGTACTGCTGAACTTCCTTAAAGCTGCCCTGCATATAATCTGACAATCACGCAATTAGAAGTTTTTGCTACTAAAACACCTTATAAATTCGGATAAGTGTCAGCTATCTAGATGGAAAGAAGAATTCGCTACAAAAAATGTATATTTTTAGAGCTGCAAACATACATAGTGATTAAAGAAAATTAAGTTGAAATTTCGACCACTAAACACCCTATGGATCATATCAGAGCAATCAGTCGAGTGTCTTTCTTGTATCATGTATCTCCTTGTGAGTCCTAGCACCTCTACAATGCTTACGCGTCATCGTGTGCGGGTTCTGGAAATACGCCTTAGCTCTCCCAAACTTTTTTCCCAGTTGCCGTGCTTCCTTCTCCACTGTTCTGCGCCACGTACTCTTAGGACCGCCGCGTATCCTGCCATCCTGGGTAAGCGGGTTCCATTGCATCGCTTGGTTAGCTATGTTCACCCTTTTGGAGATTGTGACCAATCCACTGCAACTTTCGCCGTCGTATAGTTGTGCCTATACCTTCATGGCCCGTTCTCTGATAAAGCTGTTCGTTAGAGATACGGTATGGCCAGAATACTCTTAAGATGTAGCGTAGGCACCTATTGACAAATTTGCAACTTCCTCGCGATAGTGATGGTCACCCAACAGGTACCAACATACACACATATGTATATAGTAGCACGGATTCAACGTTGGAACGGAACAGTCGGCTTGGTGTTAACCTAATTGAAAATTTTTGTTTTTGCCGAGTAAATTTTCAGCCCAACGTCTGCTTCCCTCTCCACATTTTCTGTCATTTGGTGAAGGTCCATTATTCTGTGAGACAGAAGGCATAAATCATCGGCGTAGTCGATGTACTTAAGTTCAGATGTAAGACTCCATCGAATTCCTCCATTTCCTGTTGATAAGGCCGCATTCAGAGCATCGCTTATCACCAATAAAAACAATATAGGTGAAAGTATGCAGCCTTGCCGAACACAACTTTGGACTTCGAAGTCCTCAGACTGCCTTCCAAAGGCACGCCAAATAAATTTCTGATTATCAAACGCCTTTTAAAAATCAATGAAAAGCAGGTAAAGTGGTATTCGATCCCCAACACACTGGTCGATGATTATCCGCAAGGTGTTGATGTGGTCGATACATGAGGATCCAGAGCGGAGACCTGCTTGTTCGGCGGCAAGTGTGTCTTCAAGGTATTCTTTGATTCGCTCCAGGATAATTCTAGTATCTCTTCAGTTTTCGCACTGTATTAGGTTGCCTTTTTTAGGGAGCTTGACGATCATTTCCTTTTCCCACTCATCTTGGCACCCCATGTTCTTCCGACAAGAAAGAACAGTTGCTGCAGATCGAAACAGTTCCGCAAGTATGCCTTCAAGTCCTACCGCCTTATTTTTTTTTTTTCAATAGTCAACCAATCTTTCGCCGTTGTCATTGCGGTGGCCTAATTCGAGCCGTTCCATTACATGTTTGAGCCCTTCTTTGTCGCTGCCTTGGCATTCAAGTACCCCATAACAATGACATTGTCGCTGTTGGGGGTTGTATTACAAACAGCTCTCAACTGGTTCTAGAAGGTCTCCTTTTCTTCCAACCAACCATCCGTGGGGACATAACACTGTATAATGGTTAAAATCCTATCATCGTGCGGCTGTCAGGAGATTAGGCCTCTGCTTGCTGTAGGAGTTAACAGCAGTCCAAGCTGGTTTCGGTAACTCGGATTCCTGACCATAGACAATCTCGCACTCGCAATTTTGGCCTACATGTATAAGGATTTATACACGTATAGTTGCGAGGAGTTAAAGCAAAAACTACATTACGAACTTGATTTTTGCGGAACTGGTCCAATCCATGTTTTGAACAGCCAGTAGTTTACCGATCAATCGTCATGCAGGTCCCCAAGAAGAAGTTACAAGTAAGAAATTGCTAAAAATTATGTTGGATTTATCTAGATACCACTCTTCATCTGATTCGCATACTCAGGCTAATGCTGAACTGATCTCTGACAGAATACTTAGACTGACGGATAAGTTTCTGCTAAATTGTGTTTCCTCAGAAAAGCCCCTTACAAACGCAGTATTGGTCTGAGCATATTTCGTTTGCGTATATTTATTTAATCACTTGTTTAATTTTGAATTTATTTATTTATTCACTTAGGTACATATTTATCTATTTATTTTATCATTTACTTTAAATTTTTTTTCTTCATTGTTTTTTTTATTTATTTATTTATTTACTTACTTAAATATAAATATATACACATATTTTTTTATTTATTTTTTACTTAATTATTTATATAATTTTGAATGTATATATATATATATAGGTACATATTTAATTTAGTTTTGTCTTGTATTTAAGGGTTTTTAGTAATTCTTTTCAAAGTTAGTTTAAAAACGTATTCCGTTTTTTCCAAAATAAAAAATAGTTCAGTTGAAAGATATTAAAATAAGTATCAAATGTCTGTATGTAAATTGTGTGGCAACAGAACCCATTGTAAATCTAATACGAAAATAAATGTATCTATCCATACTTATTTCTTTAATATTTAAAGCTTTGAATTCGATATTCTGTCGCCCAAATATTGTTCGTTTGTACATTTTGATCGAAATCAAAGTACTTACAAAAATACTTACCGAGAAATAGCCACAAAGATGCCATATGGTACAAAATATAATTTTTTGCTTACATTAACTTAAATATGAAATTCAATCGAAAGCATTGAAACTATTTTCGAGAAAATCCCCTTTGTTAAAAAAAAAATGGTTAGTAGCGAAGTACTTTTAATTATTACGAAAATTCTAATTTTGCCTTCTAGGGATCATGCAACAAACTCCAGATATAAACAATTAGGTTAACCTGTTTAGGTACACAGACTGACTGACAGATTCGGGCGACTTATTTTTTCGAGCTTCCCTTTTGTAGTTATGCTAGAATTTTTTACTATACTCTTTGAATTATATGAAACTTGGCATCTCAGCCAATCATAGTATCCAAATATACAAAATATTGGGATAAAATGTGTATAGTAGATTTCTATCTCCATTTTTTTTTTAATTTTTAGCACCCATGGTCTGGTCGCTAGGGAGGGGGGACAACATTTTTCACGTATTTGTCAAGCTTTTTTGTTCAACAAATTTTATCAGAAAAAAATATATCCTACACTTATGGAGACCTTGAATTTGATACACCACAGGTGCCCCAAAAAGTGTCCACAAAATAAAATTCATTGCCAATAACTAGTGCTAGTCGCCACACGATATATATGTACATATCGAAAGATTCAACTCTCGATGTGTAACGGTTTAAAAGTTACAGGGCTATGACAGCTAACGGACAGACAGACACCGTATCAAATCCATAAGTTTTCCGTCTTGCCTTGGAGGTACGGAACACTAAAAATTGTAAAGTCTTCAAATAGTTATGGGTTCAATATCCGCAGAAAAGTGAGAAATATGATATGTTATGCATATGTATATGATAGTTAGAGAAAAAAAACTGAATCGACATCATTAGCTAGATTATCTTTGATTGTGAAGCTGTTTATCATTTTTTTAATGAAAACCCAAATGTTATTGCAGATTTGTTTGTTTTACAGTTCGTAAGAAAATTTAGGCTAATTTTTCAAAAATTTAGAGTATTTTTTCTGTTGCACTTCCTTCGCTTTCAAAGTCATCATACATATTAAGTGTCATTAAGTCCATAACTCATTAAAAATGTTTGATGTTTAAAAAAAAATCCTTGTTTTTATTTTTTTATAACAGGCGTTACCCTCCTTGTGCTGACTTTAAACATAACCTTGTGCATAGTACTACGTTTTACAAGTTCATCTGAATCAAAAGTACTGCTGAACTTCCTTAAAGCTGCCCCGCATTTAATCTGGCTACTGACAATTACGCAACTAGAAGTTTATTTGCTACTAAAGCAGCTCGTTACGGTGAGGTAAGGATGTACTATACAGAGATACTTACTTGTACATTAAGTGCAACAAGAGGTATATATTAATAATTTATCAATGTCTTATAGAGAAGTCCTTGGCTGGGTTATTCTTTTGACTTTTCTCATTTACGTTACACTACCTGTTCCTCTATTTTTCACTGGTGTGACATTTGGAATCGGTACTATAGCGATATATCTAATAACACTCAAAGAATGGAGAATACCACAGCAAGATATGTTTCCCCAGCAGGTAAATAAAGGAAAGAGCACGTATTTTTTTCGTTAAAAACATTTAAAAAAAAACCGTAGATGGCAGCAAATTTCATTCTTCTTATGACGGCTACGCTAATAGGGATGCTGATTTACTTCATGGGAGAGGAAAAACAGAAGAGAGTTTTTCTTGAGGCAAAGAAAAGTCTAGAAGTGAAAATGATTATTGAGGAGCAGTCAGCTGAACAGGTGAGTCTAACAATACCTATACAACTAAACTGCTGTTTGACTTGATAAGTAAAGAAATTTACTAGATTACACATTTATCACCACCACTGGTTGTCATAGCTTATAGCAGACGTGTGTAGGTTTACAAATCAATCATTCATCTTTCCTTAAAATATTTTAGTTGACAATATTTGTGTTTATCTATGCTCAAATAACCAAGGTACATATGCCAACACTCTATCACAGTGAGGCACTTATCCATTAACATGAATGTTACATTATGTTTTCTTTTAGCCGAAATTTCAATATTTTTTTAGTATTAAATATTTAGAAAAAACAATCGCCCAGTTAGTGACAATTGTTTATTAATGTCACATTACTTGACTTAGTATAAGTTGATTTTTTTAGTGTAATATGGATGTGTGTTTGTTGGTTAATCACACAACTTTTGTACATAGTACCTACTTGACTAACAAAACTGATATTTGGAGAACTGTATAAAAAACATATGTATGTAAATATTATGTGGATTTTTTTTTTGTCGAAAGCAATAAGCCAAAAAAGTACATTCGAAATTTTGGTTCATAGCTACATATATAGAAGTAAAATATTGGCAAATACATATAAAGGAAAAAAATGGTTACCATTTTTGTGATATTTTTGAAGAAGCGAATAGATAGGGTTAAATCTTTCCTATATTTACTGATGACATAAGCCCATACTAATGTTTTTCAAACTAATGACGAAATGTTTCGAACTAATATTTACATATTTATTCAATAACTATGACAATGTACATTTATTAGTATGAAATTAAATCTTTTTAGGAACGTCTTTTGTTATCGGTGCTACCTAAACACGTTGCTGTCAAAATGCGTCAGGACTTAGGCTCAACTAGCTCAGAGCCATTCAAGAAGATTTATATGAGCCGTCATGAAAACGTTAGGTGAGTATTATTTGAATTCAGTTTATGTCATCTCAACCTGAGACCATTCATTCGATTGCTGTGTTAAGCGACAAAAATAAAATGCCATTAGAAATCAGAAATTGAAATTGTTAAGTTAAACGACTAATTAAACACTATATATGTATGTATGTAGATTTCTTAGAAATCTGTGGGTAGGCAACTAAGGACTAAACATGAATAAATTTAGCATATGATCATGATAGCAGATCATGAAGGACTTTAAAACATCAGTAGGATAGTGTTCCTGAAGGACCGATTTCTTTGTCATGAAACATGATGATCAGAAGCTATCTATCTATCAACGCACTGGTCAATTTTTTGTTCCACCACGTCACTTTAAAGAAAAGAGAAATAGTTTTGCTAAAGGTGTATATAAAAACTATAATTATACTGCAACTGCAACGGAAGTTTTTTGACGAAATCACTGAAAGATTAAATGTGACAGTACTAGACGGATAAGGGTAAAAGCGGATAAAGCCGTTACTGTCGCATCATCCGGAATAAATGTAACACTGCTAATAGGTAAAAAGACAGCGTAAATATTTATGGAAATCCTTACAGACCTGAGACACTACCATCCTCCTTCTGAGGGTTCTTATTACCCAACTAAAAACATATTAACACTTTCGGGTCAACAAGAGATGCATAATTCGGACTCACATAAGTGCTTAAGTAAGAGTTTTTATATTTTTTATATTAGGCCGTAAGCAGCCCATAGAGGGCCAAGGCCTAGCTTCTCACAGCTGTACGTATTGTGCGTGGTATACATTTCTGTACGTACAGAAGGGACCTACAGTTTTATGCCGTATCCGAAGGGCAGGGGGGTTTTTGAGAAGCTTTCTCATGACAGTAAATACTCTTGGATGTTTGTCAGACGCTCGCAAGAGGTGGGGCCGTGAAAAAAACGTTGGTGGTAATTTCCTGGATTCGAACTCGGAACCGCTTGCGCAGTAGTCCAACGCACTAACCACTGAGCCACGCCACCTACTTAAGTAAGAGTACATCTATTATGTAATATTATAATAATCAAGCAATGCATTGAGAGTATGCGAACAACCTCCTATGATGAGGTCAAGATTGATTCCCAACAGTGACTTCTACCTGACCCAGATGGTTACTGGTTATGGACGTTTCAATGCCTACCATTTAGACAGTAAAAGACAGCCCTTATTTTCCAACGTGCACAGAAGCAATAGAAAACGCGGTGTACCCAACTTTCCACCAGCCCACCATATCATGAAAACTATAACCTGCTGGCGAACAGTCCGGTTAAGGTTAAGGACTGAAGGCTGAACTATAATAGGAGAATGGTTTTGTACAACCACTTCCGAAAGGATTTGTAATGGGCGACCATAATAGTTTTTCTTTCGATTCGTTCATTTTTCGGATATTTTTACTCACTTTCGAAACTGCGAAACCATTCACTCTTCCGGATGAAAATTTGACAGAAAGGACATACTCGTATGTATTAATTATTAGTAACTAGCTGGACCCGGCTTAACTCCCGTAGCAGTTGGCCACTAGACGGCAATTATGTCCTGCGCGTGGACAAATTAATTGTCTGATGTTGGTTTTGGCGAAGGAAAACCACAAATAAGGTTAAGGGTATATTCTACAGAGCTAGTGCAGCCTATCCATTTTCGAGCTCTAAAGCTATCCAGAGCAGTGTTTTCGAACATTATTCCATTAGTGTGTCAGATAGGAAGAAAAAGTTACTTGTCATGAACAAAAATTTTAAACTAAGGAAGTCATTTGCAAACGAACACCTTAGCAAATCTATAACTTTTTGGAAAAAATGACTGATGAATCCATGGAATCAGTAAAACCGCGAAATAAAACTGATTTGTGGAACAATATTCAAATTACTTGGACATTTAATTCTAAAGAGCTTTGTCAGGGCTTAATGCCGACTTTATCAAAATGATATGCAGCTATGGTGAAGAATAAATGGTCTTTATAAACGTTATAAAAATATTGTTCTGATTCAAACAAAAATATTTTGAAACTTACGTGCATCTTGCCCTTCAAAAATAAAGTGCACGACTGGGTCGTACGTACTTGCACCTTTGTGCTGTTAGTTGGAAATGAATGAACTTAAAAAAATATAATAAATTAGATATACATATGGAAAATATTTTTTTTTTAAATTCATCATAGAATTAAATGCCATATTTTTGTATTCATTAAATTTTGCTCACATTCTGATTTTGACCAAATTCCATTGAATATTAACCGAGAAATGGCCATATTTCTAAAACCAGTTAATAAGAACAGTAGGTACCGTTATACGCTTTGTAGACAAAAACGTGGTACGCCATTTTATGGCATTTGTATAGACTAACTCAAATATGAAATTTAATCAAAATCTTTAGAGCCGTTGTTGAGTAAACCAATTTTTTGTTAAGTTGGCTATAAGTAAAGTACCGTTCTAAGCAATTTTGTCCAAAAACGTGGTACGCCATTTTATTAGACTTCACAAGACTAGCATAAGTATAAAATTTAATCAAAATCGTTGGAGCCGTTTTCGAGAAAATTGGCTAAAACCGCTTGACCGTAAAAAAAAGTACCGTTATTATCACTTTTACCCAAAAATTTGGAATTCGGTTGACCCATTTTTTAACAAACCGGCTTTTAACCAAATTGGCCTTAAGTGCCGTTAGGAAAAATGTTTGCCCAAATGTTGTGAGCCATTTTAAAGCATGTATCTAAACTCGATTCAGGATAAAGTTTAAACAAAATCGGTATAGCCGTTTTCCAGCAAATCAGTTTTTCACTAATTTGGCTATAAGTAAAGTACCGTTATTAACGCTTTTGGCCAAAAATGTCCAACACCGTCTTATAGCACTTTGCCAAACTAGCCAAAATATGAAATTTAAAAAAAATCGTAGGAACCGTTTTCCAGCAAATCTTCTTTTTGTTAAATTGGCCTTAAGTAAAGTACCGGTAATATTAGGGCTAGAACAAAAATTTCAATTTCGCCTCTAGGGATTACTCCACAGACCCTAGATATGAAGTTTGATCAAAATCCGTTCACCCGTTTAGGCTGTAGCCTCGCTGACAGACAGAATTTTCAGACCCACTTTTTTCGACTTCTCTATAAAGGTAATATCAGAATTTATCAAAATCCCGAGATCGAAAATTTTCACGAATCCAAAACTTGCCCTATACTACGTATCGGTGCAAGTAAAAATTGTATACAAGAAACGGTAGTAAACCGATTATAGTATCTTGTTGCTTGCTATTTTAGATATTTTAAGTTTAACACATAGTTATATAAATAAAGGAAATATATAGAAATATTGGAGACTTAGCTTCTTCCAACTGTACTTTTCTGTACGTATAGAAGGGACCTACAGTTTTATGCAGCTGCACCCGAAAGAAAGAGGTATTTTTTAGAAGCTTTCTTATGTCAGTAATACTATTGGGTATTTTTTATGTGGGCGTGAAAAACCTTGAAAACCCGTTGACCACGGTACTTTAGAGACTTTACGTTCTTACATTTCTTAAATTATTGTCTATTATGCATTGTTATGTTGATTTCTTGATTTCAGTATACTCTATGCTGATATTGTGGGATTCACGGCAATTTCATCGACCTACAGCGCCCAGGATCTCGTTAAAATGCTTAATGAGCTGTTTGCACGGTTCGATAGACTTGCTGAGGTAAGTTGTTTTTCTTATTCCTGATCTTATTCACCTAGGTACGAATAATGCCAATGACGCCACTCCTAACCCCTTTCTTCGTTCGATGTAATTAATTTAACTTTATAGTCACTCTGCAGTCTGCATGTATCGTCAACGACATCTTCCCCTTATCACACAGTCCCTTTTTGTTCCTCTTTGCACTTAATTGATTAACTTTAGTAATAGCCATTTAAATTTATACTAATTGGTGAATTATCACGCCAACTTTTTTCATCCCTCTTTCGTCCGTACACTGTTGACTTCGCGTTCCAGAAATATCAACAGCTCAGGATAAAAATCTTAGGGGACTGCTACTACTGCATTAGTGGAGCTCCTGTGGAAAAACCAGACCATGCTGTTCTCTGTGTCCACATGGGGCTGTCTATGGTAAAAGCAATCAAGTGAGTAAAAATCATAGGTAGTCCTTGTCAGCATTTCACATTTCAAAAGACGGGTGGCGTTGAAATGGGTATTTTTTGTATATTAAGTTACTCTGAGTCTATTATCTCTTTTTTTACGCTTTACCTCAAATCCGTACCACGGCTCTTGTGTATTTATTTTTTTTTTTAATTCTTGCGTCAGATATGTTCAGCAAAAAACCAATTCTCCAGTTGACATGAGGGTTGGTATTCACACGGGTGCAGTGCTTGCTGGTATCCTAGGCCAACGACAATGGCAATTCGATGTCTACTCTAAGGATGTTGAGTTGGCTAACAAGATGGAATCAAGTGGAAAGGCTGGGTAAGTGGAAATGATAAATACTTGAGCACAACAATGTATTGAATTTTTTTATACATGTATATGGTTCTATCGCATCTTATAACCTGTTGCGCGAAATAATATTTATATACATAGCTTTAATATTTTTTTCATTCCCTTTTGCACATATGCTTTCGTTCATGCAGACGAGTGCATATTTCTAATAAAACATTAGGATTTTTGAATGGGGAATTCGAGGTGGAACCTGCAATGGGCGAGCGGCGTGAAGAGGCTCTTCGTATGGCTGGACTAAAGACCTATTTTATTACCAAGGTTCTTAAACCCGTAAGTATCAATGCATTAATGTTCCTATGTTCTAGAAGTATATTGTTACGAAGTTTCTCATCAATCATTTTATTAAGAAATCTACCACTGGGCACATAATTTCTACTTACACAATATTTTTTTATTTAATAACAATTCGCATATTTACATGTTAGTGTTAAATAAATTGTTTTGGGGACCACTAAGTACTAGGCTTTAACGAATACTTATACCAGCCTTGAAATTGAAAGGAAAGGTGGAATAGTTTTCAACACGGTCTTCGCCTAGCTTTGGAACTTTTGAAGCATTGAACCTAGAGATCTACAACGTTGATTACACGTACTTACATTATATACAGATTCAAATTATTCGCTATATCATATCATAGAGAATCTAAACCCTTCATGTGTTTAGTATCAGCTAAAAGTATGCATGTATTTACTCAATCGTGCTTTGTGGCTCATTAGAGGTAGGTGGGGAATTAAGCTGGTGATAAGACAGTGCTAGTCTCCAACAGTCCCTATGGACGCCCAAGGGAGGTCAGTAGTATGAATGCCAATGTTTCATTCGAAATCCTTGCAAATGTAAGCAATACTAGTGTATTTTTTTTAAAGCTATAAAATATTTGGATGACAAAAACATCAAGCAACAAAATCTAAGCTTAATGAAGAAATGTAAAAGAAAAAGCTGCCATTTATGTGCTTAGTGCGTGCACTGAGAATTTCAGTTTTGCATTTTTCGTACTGTCTGTATTTTCGCTTTTTGCTGTCTAAAAGTTTGTAAAGCTGCAAATTCTGATATTTAGATAATAATATACATATGTACATATGTGCTTAGGTAGGTAGGTAGTGGTGGTTCAGAGACTGAACCCAATTTGTGCTAAAGTGCACCGTTTTGATACCACAAATTCGCGCTAACTTGCTTAAGAAGGATGTTATTGGTTGTGATTACATACATATATTGTAGCTAAACCCAACCCGTGGAGTTTAAATAAAGACAGAGGTCTCCAATCTTTATTTCAGCTATCTTGCTGAGATCCTAGAAGAAGGGTTTGCCAAGCATAGTCAGCCTCGTCCTTGTCAGGGCCGGACTCCTGCAGAAGTGATACAGAGATTTTCTCTCATTAGTATTTTAACAGCTTTTACAAAAGGAGTTATGTAGAACAAATGCGACTGACAAATGGCCCGTAATTACAGTAACAATTCTAGCGAATCAGGTCTTGATCTGCTAAGTAGCTCGGTTGACTTATGTTTATTATAGCTGCGCTATGTCGTCTTTCTTGATATGGTGTAGCTAGTAATACTATTCAACTTGTGATTCGCAAGCTGAACCATATGAAGATATAGGCAGCCTTTAACAAAGCTAAGCGAAGAATCGACAGTTTTCGCTAGAGAACCATCAAGAGCAGATCCCCCTCTGGCCAGCTCGTCGGCTGGTTCGTTGCCTTCATAATTTTATGTCATGGAACCCAGGCAAGGGTAATTCTGAAGTGGATACTAAATTGGTTGATTTTAAAACGGCATTGCTCTACCAGTTTCTAAGAAACTTCTAAGAGGAAACCGCATTAATGGCCGTATTAGCTATCTATACTATACTATCTGTATAAATGGCAATATTTTGGTTCGGTGTTGAGTCATCTCTTAGAAACCGGCAGGCTTCTCGAATCGCGAGGAGCTTCGCCTGAAACACGATAGCAGAGCCGGAAGACGGAAAGATTTCGATATATTAAGTTGGTCCGCGAAGATGCCTGTATCAGCTCCGCAGTCCATCTTTGAACCATCTGTATATGTATATCCCTATATCATAGTCATTGATAACGCTTTCATTCTTCCATTCTTCTCTTGTAGGGAATCTGACTGAGAACAGATTTCTATAATTTAAAGTGTGTCTTCTAAAGTCGGTTGAACACGCAACTACACCAAAAAAAAAAAGCGCTGTAGATTTTACAATTGAAGGCAGTAGATTTAACAATTCATTGTAGATTTGTGTATTTAACAGGGAATCTGGTTGAATTAACAAATTTTTGTAGATTTAACAGCGAATGCATTAATTTTTACAACAAAGTTGTTAAATCAACTACAATCCCCAATTGTAAAATCAACAGCGCGTTGTCAATTTCGGCTGTTAAATCTACAGATATGAATTTGTAAAATCTACATCAAAATGTTGTAGAATCTACAGCTATTTACTGTAGTAACAACAGCAGGAGCTGTAGAAATTACAACAAGTTGTAGATTCAGCATCTATTACGAAAACGTAAAAAGTAGATACCATTTGAGAATATTCGCATGGTAATTTTCAGAGGCCATGGCGTTGTGGTAGTGTATGCAGTCGCCGAGTAAGAGGTTCCAAGTTCAACCCCAGCCAGATCCAAACATTTTTCACATTTTGTAAGTAAATTAAATTATATAATTCGGTTTAAACACACACTAAGTATTTCTTGGACAAGAACCATCTAATTGGATTGTAAAAGCTATTTCCACCCCATTTCTCGCACCATACCAATAATTAGAACTTTAAGCTTATGTGGGGTGCTATGAAAGCGATTTTTTTTTGCATGCAAATTGTTGTTGTTTCTACAGCTGTTCTACAGCTGATCGACGGCAAAGTGCTGTTAAATCTACAATTTTAGCTGTTATTTTCACAACTAGATTGTTAAATTTACAACCACCCCTCTGTAAAATTTACAAGGAAAATTGTCGGGTCGATTCTGACAATGAATGCAGTAGAATCTACAGCGTTTTACTCTATTTTTACAGCACCTTTTTTTTGGGTGTAGTTCATGTGGAACCGTCTCCAGAACCTTACTATGGCCATATGGTTTGCTGGACCGCTAAAACAGATTCTCTGCGTCGAACTGGGCTACAAAGCGCGGTATGTTTTATGTGAAGTTCAGAAGGGATCAGATGCAGGATTACAATAAGAGCATCCGGTGTGACATGATCTCATCGCCTCAGTAATACCAACACATGCTGATCTTTTACTTTTTTTTAACCTTTCAATGGTGTATTTCTTGCTTAAGGCAGGCCACCCGATAAAAGAATGGGGCATACATCTGCTGTGTACATCTATTGGGTCATCTTTGGCTTAAGTCCCTATCTTTTCCCGAAGGTTTTATTACAGGCGTAAAAAGCTATGCTTGCTTTCTTTACCCTTTGTTAGATATTTAATTTCCAACTATGTTTCGAGTCCAGAATCATGCCTAGGACTTAAAGAGATAGACTGTCCATGTATTTATTAATTGAAATTTTCCATGTAAATCAAGATTGAAAGATCGATTTTGGCAGGTAGAGAATGAAGAGAGAGAGAGCGAGAGAGAGAGAGAGAAATTAGTCATTTTTGGGGTTGTATTTTTTCACATGAATGATGTAGGTATACTGTAGGGTCGTATTGGGAAACGAAACTCTGCAGATAAGGCAAGAAGTGCCATATGTGACGCGATTGCAATAATTCATTTCTATGTCGATCAAACCCAGATTGAAACCAAATTTGTTTCCAATCCAATCCCACTATCCATTCACATAAACGGGGTATATGTTTATTACTTTTTAATTAATTTTCTAGCGGATTAAAGCAATCTAGCGACTAGCGAAATCCTTTCGTTAGGAACGCTGCCAATGTCCTTGCGAATTGTATCGAACAAACTCAAACATTTAACGAAAAATCTAGTACGTGATAGGCCGGAAGAAGTATGCGAGCTGCTACCAAAGGCACCAATGCATCATCGAACAAATAAAACAACAATGGGAGCGAATAAACACTGCTCCTGTAGGGACCTTCAATGACTACGAGACGCGGCAACACTAATGAATATTCCCTCGACAATCATTGTTGAATCTCCCATCGTCGTTGTCTCAGACTTGGATTTTATTTATCTATTTTATTTCATCCACTTTAGATAGATAGATAGATATTTATTTATTTCTGGAAAATTAATAACAAACATTCCAGTAACTTGGCTACTTTTTCATAAAAAATAGAGATGATGCCATTTCTAAGTCATATTACATACTTTAAAAAAAATTAAAATGGGTGGGGTGACCCTTAATAAAAAAAATCCAAATAACTTGAATTTAAGTGTAAGAGTTAAGTAAAGAATACTTTAAAAGTTAACAAAAAAAATAAGGAAGACAACAAATATTACAATTCACCATAATATTAAAGAAGGACTGCAAACAAGGTTTCGATACTATATTGTTATCAAAGCTAAAAAACTAATTCTGTATTTTTCTTGTAAATGCTGAAAGTTGTGTTAGATTTCTAATAAAATTCGGAAGTTGAAGAAATGAGCGACAAAAGGAAACACTATAAAAATTACGGTACGCATTAGTAGGTACGCAAAAGGGGTATAGGCATTTGATTTGAGGAGTTACCACGCAAAATATAGTTACTGATTTGTCTAAAATTAGGATTTCTTGATCTCTTAAAAAATATTTTTAGCATTTTTTACACAGGAAATATTCCAGAATAAATACCTAGTGGCATTCAATTTATGCGCTTAAACATCTACTAGAAAGCATGCAATATTTTTCAACACACCAATTGTTTGTTGGATTTCTAGACCAGTTATTGGCTCGTATAAAAAACTGGTTCTCTGCATGGGTTCACCAGGATTAAAAATAGGACTACAAACAGTACAGGATTGATAAATAGAAGACAGATTAATACTCTTAGAAATTTTGGTAAAATAATTATTGAAAGAGGTACCAATTCCCAGTTTGTCGGAAATAGCACAATTACTAAGGAGTATAACAGTGCGTTTTCACGACCGCTGATTTATTCAGAATAGAATTGACTAGTTGCCACTGATTTCGTATACCTATACGATTTAGAGACATTACATTCAGAAAATATCCGAGATTTCTAAATCAAATACATACACTCTTTTCACAGGAATTCAGAGATGAAGACGAAAAACGGCCATACATGTACATACGAGGTGTGTTCGAAAAGTATCGCGAATTTTGAATTTTCGCGGGTTACGTATATTCGAATTTCGATTTTTTTGTGGCGTTATGATGGTACTCATGTCTCTCACTCATGCCTACAAGCTCGGCCATTTTGAATGTTCACTTAATTGTTGACAGCTACTTTGCTTGCACGTGTTTTGGATCGTCTTCGATTTTTACCTATTCAAAAAAATGGATAAAAGTTTTGCTGACAGTTTTCTTCGATTACAGGGGCGTGGTGCATCATGAGTTCTTGCCACAGGGTAGAAAGGTCAATAAGGAATATTACCTGCAAGTTATGCGCAATTTGCGAGAAGCAATCCGCCAGAAACGCCCGGATTTGTGGAAGAACAAAAATTGGCTTTTGCACCACGATAACGCCCCTGCTCACACATCGTTACTTGTGCGCGACTTTTTGGCCAAAAACAACACACTAATGATGCCGCAGCCACCGTATTCCCCAGATCTGGCCCCCTGTGACTTTTTCTTGTTCCCTAAACTGAAGAGGCCCATGAAAGGACGACGTTACGCTACGCTTGACGAGATAAAGACGGCATCGAAAGAGGAGCTGAACAAGATAAAAAAAAATGATTTTTTGAAGTGCTTCGACGATTGGAAAAACCGTTGGCACAAGTGTATAATATCTCATGGGGATTACTTTGAAGGGGACAAAATAGATATTCATGAATAAATAAATAATTTTTGAAAAAACACAAAATTCGCGATACTTTTTGAACACACCTCGTATGTATATACATATTTGATCTAAACACTTTCCCGACTTAGGTGTGGTCAATTCATTAATAAAGGAGACCTATCCATGCGACACTAATAGATAAATAGATACTACTTCACTATTCTCTAAGATGTCAATATTAAAGTCTCATAAAATAATATGATTCTTAGACGACTGAAAATTCTCCCACAAATACTGACACATTAACACATAACATGAC
This sequence comes from Chalcosyrphus nemorum, assembly GCA_949716465.1. Lineage (NCBI taxonomy): Eukaryota > Metazoa > Arthropoda > Insecta > Diptera > Syrphidae > Chalcosyrphus > Chalcosyrphus nemorum. The sequence goes on from OX454332.1 coordinate 52,570,277, forward strand.
ACAGATCCAACCTTTATAATAGTGTCGAATATTTCTCAGACTGCCGCAGCTATTGCACGTGGGTACAATTTATCGCCCCTTGGGAAACCCTATTAAACTAAATTCCGCTGTTGAGGGAAATTTAATGAAATGAGAAAGGATTAAAGCAATCCGCTTTGATAGGTATAATTTTTGTGATTTTGCCCACTGTAGTTTGGAAAATTCCTTGCAAGCACGGTTGCCACTTGCCAAAAAAAAATCCTACCAACTTTTTCAATAAAACCTACCAAAGCAAAATTGAGGTTTTTTTTAATAAGACGTCCATAAATCGAGAGAGAATTCTGTCAATTTCAATAATAGTACTTGTACCTTTTCGTACGGAAATCTGAGAAACGTCAATGCGAAGCAGTTGTCAAATAAACTGCAAGGAAGAACATTTGAGTTTTAAACAGAAAAATGCTTGGATTCGTTCATAGGAGGTTGTAAAACATGATAACTGATAATTCAAATAAATTAATTTCCTGCCAAACCTTAATTTTCTCACTCGCTTGACAGTGCGATAGCTAATGTCATAATCGAAAAAAATAATTCTGGTCGCGCACTATTAAAATCCGAGGGCATCCATAATTGCAGGACGAAACTGAGCAAAAAGTCATTATATTGACTACGTACCAGTGTTGCCGCAAGAGTTTGGAAAAAAAGTATCTCCGCGGACAGAAGTAAAGTATCAAAAGGTATCATAATAGAAATTATGAGTAAAACTGCCATAATTATTATTCTGTTAATAAAAAAAAATAGGACAAGCTATAATGCCCAAAATAACATGAATATTCTCAAGTCTTTTACAAAAAATCTATCCATCCAAACAGGCGCCAAGTCAACTACAAGAATATTTAAATAAATTATCAAAAAAAATACGGAATAATAACTCACAGTTCAGTGAATAAGAGTATTGCCTGGCATATTATAGTATTTTGTTGTCGAAATTAAAAAGTATCAAAATAGGCATTTTACAGTAATCAAAGTATCACGTCGAAATTAAGATTAAAAGTATCACTTTTGATACTTTGGTATCATTGTGGCAACAATGCTACGTACGCCAGCGATCAGAACCTTAATTCAATTATTGTTGGCCCTTAAGTATGCAAAAGGGAGAAGCTCCAACACAATAAACCTAAGGATATCGCGTTTAGGCAAGTTGATTCAATTAACATGTAACTTTTATCTGGCACAAATGTTCTTGAGTTGATTGGAAATTATTTCAGTTATTAATGTCAATTGTTAAAAAAATAAATTCATAGAACTGCAAAAAAAAACCAATCAAAGCAAGTTTGGTAGGATCCTAGCAAAACGGCAGTCGTGCTTGCAAGGTTTCTAAAAGTAAAAATATACGGTTGTACCAGAGATGCCGTTTAACAATTTCGAAGGGGAGTATTTAAGAACTTCACAGGTGAGTATTTTGTGTCTGAGGGGAGTACAGGAGTATAGTTTGTGTTTTAAACCTTTTTTCTGCTTACTTTTCCACTTTGGTATAACCACATCACTTTTAAGGACAGATACACGACGCCGCCTTGTTTCTTTATTTAATGCAAATATGTTCGCTGTATTTTGTATGCGAGAAAAAGAAAGAAGTATTCTAGTTTTGACCGAAATTTTCATTTCTGATAATCTGCCTGACGACTTTAGAACTTCTGATATGGACTCGTTAGGTAATTTTACCCTGGGCAACCCCGATGTATCTCTTACTCTCATAACACACTGGATGAATAAGGCGGAGTAAAATCAACCTGCTTTCATTGTAGTATCCTTTTTTCACCTCAAAACTGACAATGTTTTAGTTTTGCCCCGCTGTTCAACTGCTTCAACACTGGATGAAGATTTTACACTCTCTTACTCTTACATATCTTCTATAAAGTCAGTCTTACCCCGGGTAATTGCACCGGTGTATGATGGCTCATTCAACGAAATAAGTGTGACAATGTACAAAAATGTTTTAAAATGAGTAAATTTAGGACGAGGGGAGTATAGTCGATGAGGAGGGAGTACGAATACTCCCTTAGTAGTACCTTGGCCGACCCTGGGTAGTATTCGCTTGCAAACAGATACCCACAAGTTTACTTGTTAGTGAAAAGTTACCAGCATTTAGATGCCAGCAGCTGACAGCCAAATTCTTAGGTCCCGGCTGAACTAAATTAATTGCCCTTTATATCGGTAACTGCGACCTATCGCTTATTGCGACCAAATTCTTCGGTCCCTTGAAGGTCGTTTTAACCGATTTTAATGTAGAATTTTTTGGATAGCAATTCGAAATAATAAGTTAACCATTTTTCAATCTGCACCTTTCAAGTATGTTTTTAGTAAAAGTTTAAACTCTATTCAACAGCTTTATAATGGTTTTAGCCAAAAAAACAAAGATCGGATGGGGGTCGATGTAAACGAAAATTGTGATGCAGCCTATTGTGATGCAGCCTATGGATCCCCATTATATCATATGTGTGTTATGTACATATGTATATGTATGGATTAGTAGCACCGTATAGTTTAGCCCTTTATTTTAATACTACTTCTTATGTTATATTTACTTACGAATTATTATATGGATCCATACATACATATACATTCATATAATTGTATTTTTTTTCTTTTTAGTTTATACCACCGGCCGATGCAGAGAGTGGTGAAAAAATTGACGATGACAACGAAGAAATCCTTGAAGAAAAGGGCAAGGCAATAAGCTTCGAGCAAGAGGACGAAGTGGACAAACAAGAAGACTTTAAAAAGCGTTTACAGCATGAACTTGTTGCTCGTGATGGCCATGGGTACGCATAACAAGAAAAAATACTATTAATAATAATAATACCTGTTTCAGAAACCTATCTAAAGATACAACCGCGTTTCTCAAGTTTAAGAGTCGGGAACTTGAGACTGCATATGAAGCACATCGAGAGCCATTTTCTTCGGTACCACTGTTGGCTGCTTTATTAGTACAGTCTGTGGACTTTGTGTATACGTACTTGGTATTCCCAAGGTAAATCTCCTTTCTTCACCAATGATACGTTGTAATAAGTACTTATTCTTTTTAACAGATTTTGCACTCATTTCCTTATCATATTCTCACCTATGATACTGCTTATAGCGTTAGTTCTCATATCCGTTGCTGAAAGTTTTCCGCAATTTCTGCATAAAAAAATTGTTACTACCAGTAAACGATTTAACGACACGAGATGCTTACGATCGTTCGCAGGTATAACAATTTGTATTGTTATGGGTTGGACAAATCTTACGGACATGGTAAATTATCTTATTTAAATTCAATATCTCAATTTTTAATCGAAACTCTACACTTTTAGTATTACTTTACATCTGCAACGTTGAATGATTCCAGACCTTTGGGTAACAGTGTTATGATTCTCAACATGTCAGGGGAAAAAATTGAGTACATTGGCACACCTCCGACAATAGTCATATTTCCCTCATATATGATTAACTTTGCAATCTTGATATTGATTGCTATATCTGTAATAGCTCAACTGACGCATACGGTAAAAATTATTATCATGATGATAGTTGCTGGTATGACTTGGTTTAATAATTCAAATAAGTAAATCATTATATATCTTTTCTCAGGTCTACATTGCCTTTTTAACATCTTTGTTTTGAGGCCGATCTACGCTTTTGAGGATACTTTTCAGGAGGAGTATGTTGCATCTGTTTATTTAATAGAAACTTTATATTGTCAGGCGAGAATAACAATGTCATATGTGAAAAAGCTTATATTTAAGATCCAGCGAAAACAAGCGACTTTTTTTCAAAATATTTGATAAACGTTTTTTTACTTCCTTGATTTTATGACTCTATTGAGATTTCTTTATGTGTTGCTCTCTTGCAGTGAGTAGAAAATGCGGGAAGATCGGCATCAACATAAGAAGGACGAATGTAAATTTTTCGACATCCATATGTACGGCCCTGTTATTTTCGCCTGACAGTATGATACAATTTGTCTGAAACGAATCGTATGATACTCTATCCCTTTCCTATATATTTAGTTCCTCTTCCACAATTATACAATACATACTATAAACGCGAATTCGAATCTCGTAAATTGTGCGTGTCAGTAGGCGAATTTTGATAATGTTTCAAGCTCCTAAGAATTTATTTTATTCGAAGGAAATCGTAGAAAAAAAGTGTTCATCTTCCAAGGATCTCGTATACAAAATAACATCGACCTAGCCAAAAATTTAAGGCCCAAAAGCTAAAGACACGGAGGGACATGTCGCAATCAATTCAGCTAGTACATACACATACATATATACACTTTATTTGAACTCTCTTTTCTATATTACAAACTATGTATAAAACTTAATATAACCTTTGAATAGGGTACAATTAAATTGTGGATTTTTTTTAGATCGTTACCAACAAGTATCATGTCTTCTGGTATACTTTTGGTGGCCGCAATTTCATTATCCCTATTAGCAAGACACGTACGTATCAAAAAGATGAAAATCTTTTCTAAGCTTTTTCCATCATACAGCCATATGTATATAAGAGATTTTATCCGATACAAATTGCAGATGGATCGAGAGGACAGAGTTATTTTTAAATGGAAAACAGAGGTTGCCGAGCAGAAAGAAATGGCAACTGATATGAGTAAGAGAAATGAAGCACTTGTTTATAACGTACTGCCAGTTCATGTAGCAGAACATTTTATGAGGAATAAGAAAAGATCATACGATGAGCTTTACTCCCAAAGTTATTCTGAAGTCGGAGTTCTTTTTGCAAGCATGCCAAATTTCGCAGGTGATATTATACGAGACAAGAACATAATGAAACGTGTACAAACTGATTTCCCTGCTAAATTGTTTTAGATTTTTATTCTGAGGAATCAGTTAACAATCAAGGACTCGAATGCTTACGGTTTTTAAACGAAGTTATATCTGATTTTGATGCTGTAAGCAGCTGCATTTTGATCTTCAAACTAAAATATAACATATTTAATTTTTTAGCTTCTGGAGTTACCACAGTTTCAGGATATAATTAAAATTAAAACAATTGGTTCTACATATATGGGAGCAAGTGGAATAAATATCTTAAGAAAAAACCAACCAGGAGAATCAATCTTGGAACGTTGGGCGCATTTGTCAGTGTTAGTTGAATTCGCGTTTGAATTGAAAAAGGCTTTGCAATGTATCAATGAGCAATCATTCAATCACTTTGTACTCAAAATGGGGATCAATCATGGACCTATAACAGCTGGAGTAATTGGAGCTCGAAAACCTCATTATGATATATGGGGTAATACTGTTAATGTTGCATCGCGAATGGAGAGCACTGGAAAAGCGGGTCATATACAGGTGGGTAATTTCATAACATTCCTACATATATAAATTAAACAAAGTGTCTTTGTAGGTAACTGAAGAGACCTGTAATATTCTAAGGGAATTTGGTTACACCTTTGAGCAGCGTGGATTGGTTTCAGTCAAAGGAAAGGGACAACTTATGACTTTTTATTTGACGGTAGTTCCTTGTATATAAAATAGTAAAAATGAAGCTACTTTCATTCTTTTCCAGGGGCGCGATAGTTCCTTTAATGCAAAGTCTTCATTATCGGATGCTGAAACTTCTCACAAAACCAATATTTGTAGTTTAACTATAAATAAGACGGAACGCGATGATTTACCAAGCGAAGGTGATCTTCAATCACCTAACAATAAAGAGAGCAACAATTCACTCCTATATCCCTCCAATACTACAATCACTCCAACTAAACAACAATTAGTTGAAGAACCTTCTCCAAATGAATCAGAAGCAGATAGCAAGACACCACTTTTAAATAAAATAAATGTAGAGCCTACTGAATTTAGTGAAAAAGATTCGTTAATAGTAAGTGATTCTATTAACTAAATTTAAGTACGATACAGTAAAATACCTACATGCAAAAAGTGTAAGTAGAGTTAAACTATCTTATGTCCTCAGAGTTTACTAACTAAATTTTCTAATTTTATACATTTCACATTGGCTGAAGGAAATGCATATGTATTTAGGGTTCGGGTAGAATTAATAAGGTCTGGAATCAGTGTAGTAAATTCAATACGTTTCTCTTTCTCTATTTAACTTTATCTGTTCAAAGGCCTACTTGAGCTCAATAGACAATCGAAGAATCTTTACATTGTTTTAGAATTCAAAAGCTTACATATAACTTGTTTCAATGAAATTCATTAAATTGTTTTACGATTAAGACGATGTAGAAAAATTAGGAGAATAAAAATATATAAATAAGAAAACACCACCGATATGCAAAGAATTTAGATTTTAGAAAACCATTTAACATTGAATTTTAAGATTCGTAGAGAGGACACATACATTTAAATTAGTAATGTGCTTTTATTGATATAGTTTAATTTTAATGGTGGTGACAAGGCTGTCAGATTCTTTAATTTTTTTTTACACCTCGCATTGTACATAAATGAAACGAGACTTATGACGTTGGCGTTAATCTAATAAATACTTTTAATCTGAGCCCTCTTAACATTTTCAGATGAGTTAAGCAAGGAAAGAGATATAGAAATAAATAGTTGTGGGTAAAAAATTGGTTGTATAATCTATACTAAGAGTATTTTAACTACTATATGATCAGTAAAATTGATATGCGGTCAAAACTTAAAACTAAAACAAACTTCTTATAAAGCAAAGGCGAAGGTCTAATAAAATTCGATTTTGTGTACACATTATTGTTTTCTCTATTCTTAATGTTTTGCCTTCCACAAATTTTCCATATGAACGGTATACGACAAAAAGCGGTGTTTACAAATAAAAATAATATTTTCAAAATTGAAAAGTTAAAGTATGAGAGAGAATTCAGCTTGATATCTTTCTTGCGCATCATTGAAAATTTTGATTTCCCATTTTAAGTAAACAATATTAGCTTTAATTAATATCAAAATAAGTCAAATCACTAAAAGATTTTGTTTTACAAAGAAACACTTAATTCTAGTTTTGTGCTAACTTCGTCCTCTGTGTGCTTATACCTAGGGTGTGTGCAATGGATTACTGTGCATGGAGTTCCAGTTTCGAATCCAAGAAAAAACCTGCGAAGTTTTTTCAAGGTCCAACTCTTGCGAGCGTCTGATAAACAATTTACAAAAAGATTGCCATGAGAACCCTTCACACAAACTCGGTGCCCTTTGTATACGGCATATCTCTTTTAGACGTGCGGAAATATGTACATATATGTAGTGTACAATACTTACAGTTGTACCTCAGCATTCCCCAAGTCTTTCCCAGTTGCCGTGCTTCAATCTCAACTGTTGTGCGTCATGTGCCCCTTAAGATCGTCGCGTATCCTGCCACTCTGAGTAAGCAGGTTCCATTGTATCGCGTAGGTAGCTATGGACCTGTCGGAAAGTGTGATCAATCCACTGCCACAATCCACTTGTGCCTATGGCTTCATGGCCCGTTATCTGATAAAGCTGATCGTTAGAGATACGGTTTGACCAGAAAATCCTTATGATATGTATACCGTAGGCACCTATTGACGGACATTTGCAGCTTCTTTGTGATAGTGGTTGTCACCCTCTAGATACCTATAGGGATCTATAGCAGAACAGATTCAACGTAGGAACACAACAGTCGTAGCTTGGAGTTTAAGCTAATTACATTACTTCGCCAAACTGTGGATAGCATCCCACCTTTCTTCTTCACGTTTTTGTAAGAAGCTAGGCCTTGGCCCTCTTTGGGCTACTTATAGCCTAATATTTATGTATTTGAGCGATTACCGTAGGTGCAAGTACGTCGTGCAAAATTTACAGATGTTGAACATTAATGCAAAATTAATTAAATTAAGATTATACGCTAATTAGATGCAGGCAATAATACTAGTATAGTTACACCGGAATTTCGGTAGAGTAATCAAATTTACTACAACTAAAACTAAGAGTAACCAGAAAATGTAATACCCATTAGTTTCGCTTTAATATTTGTAATTTTGACTCATATCAATTGTGCTAATTGTTTATACTTAATAGTAAAAAAGTAAAACATAACTACAGTAAATAAAAATTATCCATATAAGGATCAACATTTTGTCCTCTCTGTAAACTTAAACATATACTATATTAAAATTACAATTAAAAAATAGCATTAAATTTAATATTTTGTGAATACTATGCTAAAGAAATATTATTAGTTAAGAAATTCAGATCTCTGCGTGTTAGTTAAGTATTGTTATATTTACTTTAGAGGAAACAGTGCAGTATAGTGCAGAAAACTATCTTGTGATTTAGGTTGCTATGCATGACCATTGCGTCTTTATTGTTGCTTAATTTATATCTATGTAATTGCAAATTTATTTGTTGGAAATAAAATCTATTTAGAATGAATTATAGAAACAATAAAAACTACTGAGAATACTCAGTTCAATAGAAAATGTAATTTTTATTTCACTTATCTTTTTTCTTTTATAAATTACCAGACAAACCAACTTCTAATTCAGTTAGATATTGTAATATTTTTAATTTAGCCAATGCTTTCTTCCCCTTGGGTAAGCGTTGAAAGTAACCTACTAGGGACAGCGCAAAATGCTTATCTTCTTGGTAGTCATTATTCGACGTTGTGACTTGAACCTTTTCGGAATTCGGAGATTCGAGAAAGGCTGGATTGGTAAGATTTTCTTCCCTTAACACTAGTGGTTGCTTTTTAGATACAGCTACAGGGTTTTCTACATCTTCATCAGAATTCATGTCCAGTGTTGATGAATCGACTTGATTACTACTCGTTTCCACATAATACATTTCTGTGATCTCGTTTTCAAGTTCGTCTTGGTTCGCCAACTGTTCCTCGTTTTGTTCAAGTTCGTCGCTATTATCAGGTATATAAAAGTCCAACAAAGTGTAGGAGTTCTCCGCTTGAGGTTCGGTCATGTTATTGACTTCTTTGTCTTCGAAATTAGGTGTTGTTTCATCTTCGTAGAAATGTCTTGGATTGGCATTGTCTTCCACCTGCTCTATAACAAAGTTTACCGGATTTGCATTACTCATATCTTCACTATTGTTATAATTTGACCTATAGAAAGAAATACATCAGTTTGTTTTTGATTATTTTGAAGAAACTCAGCTTTAAGGTATAACTATTTTTCTTCAGCGCACAAATTTCTTATCTGTAGCCTATTTCACTACGCTATTGTTTATTATTTTATTAATAAAATAATCTTTTATGTATTTTAATACTAATAAACTTTCCTAAATCTAATGACATCTATTCATCGCCAAAAATAGTAAAGCAAATACAAGTTAAAAAATAATCCGGAAAAAGAATGGCAGGAAACTAGATCACCTTCTTAACGACCTTATATTTCCTCAAAACATTCAGAATAATTACTTGACAAGTTACTTTCAAAAACTTAACACCAATATCAGAAACAAACTACTCACTATGAAAACAAAAGTGCTCAAAACACAAAAAATCAGACTAAACACAAATCATAGCTAAAAAAATAGATGTAACCAAGGCGTTCCAAGTTCGAATCGACATACTCCTAAATACCATTAAAAATTCAAAACTTTTAGAAAAATCTGGCAAATAGTAGATAAACCACAATCTTCGTTCTAAAGAGTTTTAAAAAACTAATCCTAGAAAATTTCTAAGGGCGGAAAAGGTAGTTATACTCCTGGAAATGTTGTGATGTTCTAAAAAAAGAAATGTATTATGGCACTGGTAGGAAAATATCCTATTGCTTTAAAACCCACCAAATAAAACTTATTGAATTTAACAGGAGAATTTTGACAAGCCTCATAGTATAAGAAAGAATTTGCCTATTTCAGATGGTATACTTTAAATTTTGTTTTTTTTTTTTCTTTCGGATTAAACGGAGGCAGCATTGGGTGCAGAAAACCAGCAACTGGACGGAATAAGAAATACTTTTTCTCTTCTCAGCAGCAGAACCACGACAGTGGGAGGATCGTATCGGGTTGTATGGGAAGTCAGAAACTTAAAATTATACGAAAGCCCAACAGATATTGTGAACACAATAGAAATATATACATATATTTAGGTATCATGCAGTTTTGTATGTATTATAATTGATAGACAAGTCAATTTAATGAGATAGGCTACGAAAGAAGTAATTTAGTTATGCACAGTAGCTTTTACACCTATTAAAATAAATCAAATTTTAATTTACGTTGAATAATTAGATAACTTCTTGGGTTCGGGGTCCTCTGCAGGAATTGTGTGTGGAATTGGAACAGCATACTTTGTAAGTAATTTTCTATTAAATTGCGTACGAATATCACACTCACGAAAGTGGTTCTCGCAAAAAAATCGGTGTGCTTTTACGCTTATATTTAACAATTTCTTATTTCCAGAATTTTTGATCCAAGTTCCTCGACGGTTATCCGTCGGGAGGCGAAAAAACGCTATTCTACTGCATGGATATTTTACACATAAACAGTCTTGGTAGGAACACATTAAAGACATATTGGAGATTTATTCGAAATTATTTCCAATAACACGATTAGTTAAAATTAAAAAATTTAATATGTAATCCCACAAAACGCCTTTTATAACTTTATATTGATGATGAACATGACAGCGCTGATGATGTCTGGTCACAATGGATATAAACAATTACATGTGACCTACATGAGCTTTGTAACAGCTAGCGCTACCTTTATGTGAAATATAACGAAATAAAACTTGTACATGACATTGTTTCCACAATTCTGTTTTTTATGTAGGTTCCTCTATGGTACATATCTAATACAATTTAAAATAAAATAATATTTTCCGGTCTATAAACGAGTAAAATGGATTCTATTTTACAATAATAAATGAGAAAAAATGTTAAAATTTTTATTTTTATATGGAATACTTTCTATGGTTACAATGATGAAATGTGCGAAAATTCCAAAAACAGGGAGGAACATACTGTGGAGTTTCGTCGATTTTCGTTCACTTTTGCCTTTATACGTAGAGAGCAGTTTCATTCGCACATCCGGAGCGGTGAGGGGGACATATGACATACGGTTACGTTTACTTAATGCAATTATGCGTACGCTCGGATTTTGAAAACGCGTGAGCAGAATTTTCCTTCGATTATAACATTAGCTATCGCGCTTAGTACTTATGTAATTTTCTATTGGTTTCACTCAAGAATTCTCTACTTCTTGATTTCAATTGAACATGTAATTTCTCTCCGGCTGTGTTATATATAGGTTGGTAACCACTAAATTTCGTGTTTCTATTTTTACAATGAAAAATTGCTAAGCCATATGATATTGACAAGTATGCCAATAAATGAGTTTATGTGTGTTAGTGCATTCTGAGTATCTTTCGAAATGAAATCGGGAAGCGAAAAGCACTCCTAAAAGATGCTTTTGAAAATCTCATTGAACATAATTGGCAGTTTTTTCTCTTCGAAGGATGAAGTGAAGACTTAAATGAAAAACATAATCAACATTTGGCTGCATATGCACGCAGATGTAAACCCACCAATACACACAATCTTATGAGCCAACACATAATAAGCCCAATGTTGTTTCTGCTTCCTTGGAGGCCATATATATTATTTTTATTCAGAAAAGATACACGCGTACTCCACGAACATCTACCTCTACATTTGTTTTTTTTTTGTGACAATTGAAATTATTTTAACTAAGTGCGAACGGCTTACGAGGTTTCGGTAAAATTTCATCGAAATATTGCGGTTCGCTTCGGTGAGACCATAGTTTAAAAAAGCTACCTAACTAATTAAATGACATAATTTTGAACATGACTGTACTTTGGTTCTTATTGATAAATCGTACGCCCTGAACAATTTCATTACAAAATGAACACTACGATACGAGCTCAACCCATCATCTGACAAACTTGTCAAAAAAACAAAAACAACTAATGTCAATTACTTGACAGCATCTAAAAAATTTTTATGCTAAAAAATCAATTTTACAATTATATTTATTTCGAAGAGGTATACTGTGCCGTGTCCATTTGTATTTGATAAATTCATAACAAAGAGCAAATACTTATAAGTGTGCTGAAATATTTCGTATTTTTTTATATTATATTCTCGCAATTTATTTTTTAATGTGCCCATTGAACGCTGCCCTTGCATATCTTTCCTAATTGTCGAATAGAGTGAAAAATAATATATAAATGTCCTTATTATTTGATCTATAACTTATAAACAACAGCTTATTAATGTTTATTGTTGAAGCGTTGTTTGCATTTTCTCCATTACAACAGTGTATCATATAATACGAAGAGAGCAAACTCAAGAATTTCAATCGAACGTACAATGCGGAGTTGAACAAAAATAGACACACAAAGTCATAACACCTTGCTAAAATTATTTATTTGTTCTTTGTACTTACCTACTGTCTCATTCGAGTGCTTAGTATTGTGCATTTTAATTTTCTAGGTAAGAGGATGTCGTTGAAACCAAAAGTAGTGAATTTTAATGTTGTTTGGCATGATCTACGGGAGACTGTAGAGGCAGTGATAACACTGGGTAATGTGCAACGAGATGTATGGAACAATAGGTTTAGGTAAGTGCATAAAATTAGCTTAAAGGAATATATGCGTCCTATTTTCACTGAATTTTAATTCTAGCGATGTGTATTCATTGTGTGTGGCTCACCCAGAGCCGTTGGCAGAAAAATTATATTATGAGACGAAACAATTTTTAGAAAATCATGTTCAAAACATGTTAGCTACGAAAACTCGCCAAAACTCACTAACACCAGGTGATAAAAACCAACCGGATTTATTGCAGCGCTATTATGATGCATGGTCCGAGTATAGCCAGGGAATTCATTATTTGGATCGTTTATACTTGTAAGCGTCAATGCCACAGAAAGCTTGTGTAGCTATTTAGGTAACCCAATTCGTTTTCCCTTTCAGATACCTGAACCAGCAGCATATTAAAAAACAAAAACTGTCAGATGCAGATATTTCGTATGGTAAATTGTGTCCTGAAACACACGAACTTATGGAAATAGGGGAATTAGGTATTATATAAATTTATCTCGTCCATGTCATTTATTTGATTTAATTTATTACTAGGTTTGGATATATGGCGAATTTATATGATTGAATCATTGGGGAATGACCTAGTAAAGCATATCCTAGAAGGAATCCGATTAGACCGCAATGGCAGTCCTGAAATTAACTCTCATCGTGTACAAATAATTAACGGTGTAATTCTCAGTTTCGTTCAGGTGCAGGATTATAAAAAAACGGGATCATTAAAATTGTATCAGGATCTATTCGAAACTCCAATGTTGGCAGCTAGTGGTGAATACTACAGTAGCGAAGCATCAAAATTATTACAAAAGTGTTCAGTAAGTGAATACATGGAGGAGGTAATCAAAATTCTAGATGATGAAAACAAAAGAGCTCAGAAGTTCTTACACTTTAGGTAAGTTGAATGCACGTTTTGCCTATAATCTCGTGTTATAAGTTCTGATCGATTATCTTTTGAAGTTCAATATCAAAATTACGTAAGCGGTGTGAAGAAGGCTTTATCAACGATCGTTTAGATTTCCTTTATTCAGAGTGCAAGGAAATGGTATCACAAGAGAAGCGCAAAGATCTTCGTAATATGTATATTGTGCTGAAGCCGATTCCAGATCGTTTAAAGGGGCTTTTGATCCAAACTTTCTTGGATCATATTAAAAATGAAGGGATTGAAACGATATCTACATTAAAAGGCGAGAATATGCATATTCAATTCGTAGAGAATATGCTGAAAGTCCATAAAAAATATCAGGAATTAATTGCCGATGTTTTCGAAAATGATTCTTTGTTTCTAAGCGCATTGGATAAAGCATGCGCCAGTGTCATTAATCGTCGTCCAAACGATCGTCAGCAGTGTCGAAGCGCAGAGCTAGTTGCAAAATACTGTGATACACTATTAAAGAAATCTAAAACATCAGAAACAGAAATCGATGCGAAGTTAACAAATAATATAACAATTTTTAAATACATCGAAGATAAAGACGTGTATCAAAAGTTCTATAGTCGCATGTTGGCCAAGAGGTGTGTGGGCGATATTTTCGAAAATCTTAAAGTTTTTCTTATTAGATAAATAATTTTTTACTTTAGATTAATTCACGAACAGTCCCAGAGCATGGATGCAGAGGAGGCAATGATAAATAGGCTAAAGGTAAATTCATTCTGGTTTTTTATTTTATTTAAGTAAATATATTATGTGCCGATTTTTATTTTAGCAAGCATGTGGCTACGAATTCACAAATAAGTTGCACAGAATGTTTACGGATATTTCCCTGTCTGCAGATCTAAACAATAAATTCAATAGTCACTTAAAGAAAGAAAATATAGATTTAGGTAGTGAATTGATTAGCATTTGGTTTTGGGATCAATCAATTGATAACTTTATCTCTTTTAATTAGGAATAAATTTGTCAATAAAAGTTCTACAAGCTGGTGCATGGCCACTGGGACCTACACAAGTTGTTATACCATTTGCTGTTCCGCAAGAGTTTGAAAAGTCGATAAGAATGGTGGGTTACAAGTATATATAATATCAGTTTATCGTGTTTACTAATGCTTACCTTAATAGTTTGAAAACTTCTATCACACATCGTTCAGTGGCCGAAAATTAACTTGGTTACATCATCTCTGTCACGGCGAGCTCAAAATTGGTTTCCTTAAAAAAACCTACATAGTTACAATGCAAACTTATCAAATGGCGATGTTGCTGTTCTTCGAAACATGTGACTCAATGACATGCAAGGAAATTCAAACAACTTTGCAGCTTAATAATGAGACCTTCCAAAAACATATGCAGTCATTGATTGAATCGAAATTATTGGTAGCTAGTTCCGAAAGCTTAGAAGGTGACACTAAAATTGAACTAAACTTTGAGTATACGAATAAGAGGACAAAGTTTAAGATTACTGCTGCTATGCAAAGGGAAACTCCACAAGAGGTAAGCAATAACTGATAAATAAATTAAATGTATTTTTTTAAATGTAATTATTTAGGTGGAGCATACAATGAACGCTGTAGATGAAGATCGAAAGCTTTACTTGCAGGCAGCAATTGTTCGAATAATGAAGTCGAGAAAGGTTCTACGGCATAATGCTCTTATTCAAGAGGTAATTGTTAACTGTGCTTTAAATAGAAAAGGTGTTAATGTTCTTTTATTGTTCTGTAGATTCTATCACAGTCAAAAGTAAGTTTTACGCCTAGCATTTCAATGATTAAAAAATGCATTGAATCATTGATTGATAAGCAATACATTGAAAGGACTCCGAGATCAGGCGATGAATACAGTTATGTGGCATAAGTAGTGATTATTATGATGTTATGTTGCTGAAATATAGGAAGGGAATCTCTGAATATGAACAAAAATTAAATTCAGTAATAAAGATTTTTTTTTTTTAAAGTAAACTATAAATTTAAATGTTTTTATTTAAACACACGGCACAACAGCCATGTGTTATATTACATAAACCATTCTAGTTAGTTTCGAGCCTACTACAATTTAAAATCTATTTGGTCTTCACATTAGCAATTATATGCACTACAATAACCTATTTTAATCACTTCTAGGTGACTTTGAAACTTTGGCATCGAGGTAGTTCATTAGGCGTGTATATAATTCACTAAATCGCAATATAATTATATTATAGAGGCGTGAAGATTTTGAAAACGCTGAAAATAAGAACTAAATAATATGTTCCAAAAAAAAAACGACATTTCGCTTGATTTACGAAATATCGGACTTAAAAAACAATTCTTTCTATAGAAGGTTACCGAATTCCAATTGAATGTTATAATTATTTTGTTACAGTACGCAAAGACGGTGGTATAGATCTAAGCGCAAACCCAAAACTAATTCATACGTTTACATGATTCCATTATTAACATATTTTTATAAATAAATAATTAGGTATAGTTTTAGGTCTAACTTCTGTCATGATAAATTGATGTTTTCTTCGAGGAAAACATTATAAAAAAAAACATGTATACATAAATTCAGAGTAATTATTTAATTGAATACTACAAATAATATTGATTTCGAAAGCAAATTTCTGATTTTTTTCAATCTATAAATATGGGTAACTTTAGGTCGTCGTGATATGTTTCTTTTTTCTTGCATATGCGAACAGAGGAAAAGTTATGGTCTAAGGACGCAAGTATGGATATTTTGAGTTTCGGCTGGGATATTTCCACTTCCACGAACTGTTTAAATAAATACAGGCTTACAGCCACTCCTAGTAATGAAAACGGTTAAAATAGGAGCTCGTATGGTGCTGCGTACATAGGAATATAGACGTTTGCAAGCGGCGGGAAACATAAAAATTCTTTGTGATGTTAACAGTAACAATAAAGAAGGAAGAAAATTAAATTCAATCATAATTTAAATTACGGAGTTCGAACGTGCCAAGGCTAAGTACAGTAGACTCCCGTTAGCGTGAACCCCGGTTAGTGTGAATCATGAACACTCTAAAACGTGAACAACAATATTTGCTTTATGTTAACAGTAAACTGTTTGAGCAAGCTTTAAATTCCTTATTCTTGGTACAATCCTTTGTTTTGTACAGTTTCCGGGTTGTTGCATGGGTTGGAATGAAGACGAAGAAGAACCTAAAGTCGCTCAGAGTACCAACATCATAAGTGATGATGTCTATGTGTTAGAATTGCCAAAAGAAAAAATTAAGCCTAATGAAGCCATTTCCATTTTTAACAAGGCCTTGGAATGGGCTAAATGTGAGCTGGTTAACCAAAATGACATTAATGTCTTAACCCTAGAAAGATAAACTTATTTTTTAGTACTGAAAAGATAAACATGCGCCTGCGAGGCGCACAATTAAAAAAAACGTTTTTTTTAAGAAATTAAATATATTTTTTTTATATTACTTCATTTTATTGTTACATTATTAGTGATTAAGTAAAACATAAATATATATTATTCATTTTTTTAAGTAAAGTAGGATTTTTTAAATCCATAACAAAAAGGAACAAATAATTAGAGATCTTCGGTATTCAAATATGAATTATTATTACCAGGTGACATTTATATTACTTTTTCTTACTAACTGATAAATTATAATAGAAGCAGTCTCAAATAATACTAATCAGTCAAAAAAACAAAAAAAAATCAATACTTTTAGACAAACATCAAACATCATGTTTATGTTCACCACACACTGTCTTTTTACATTTTGTACATGTCATCTTAGACATTCTTTTCTTTTTCGTTGTACATAGGCTACAGTAACGCCGAACTTTAGCTGGGGGTTCCTCATCAGCTCCTTCAGAAACCTCTTGACTGGTTTGTGGCAAGATATTTTGAATATTTTCCTTCAAACGTCTTGCCAAAGTAGGTATTTCCAATCTGGATTTCATCCACGGTGTTGATAGGTCACAGCTTAGCTTCTTCATATATTCTCTACGGTTCAATGGTCTCTCTCCGTTTAGTACAACATTATGCGTGTAAATTATGTACGAGTTGACAAAGGCTATGTTTAATATGCCATAAAACATTGTCATTGGCCATCTGTTTGTCTTTCTAGAACAAGACATGTTAGAGTACATCTGATCAAATGTGTCGACGCCGCCTTTAGTCTGGTTGTAGAACATAATAATCTCAGGTTTGCCAGTTGTAGAATTTATAACGGGCTTCATCGCACGAGGATAATAAGTACACCATCTTTGACCTTTAGAAGTAGCCCAAACGTATCTATTCTTACCTCTGATCAGCGTTGCCACTTTGATCCAGAGCAATGTAGCATACTGGCAATAAAAATGTAGCATTTAAAAAAAAAAATGTAGCATACGACAAATTTCAGTTAATTTCATTTTTTATTTTTTAATTATTACACGTAGTATTGTCTTTTTGCCTTACCTGTTTGTTTTTTAAAACATTGGGAGACGCTAGGAACCGATTTCAATGCTTCATAATTTGAGATATGTATCGCCAAATTTTCATGTCTTGTTAACAGCGTTTTGTTGGACACGAATGATTTGTGGCAAACACGGCAAAACGGTTTTTCTGAACTACACTCTTATCACGAGAAATTCTGTTTCCCACTCTTTTCTATATTTGCGTACTATGCTAAAGTTCCAAAAACATTTATTTAATTTCTTTCTATTTTCAATTTAACAACTTACCTTATTATATGTACAAAATGTTAAATCTAAATAAACAACACCGGTGTTGAAATTTGAAATATAAAATAAAACACAAACAATTTAAATCTGACATTTGGAAATTGATGCCAACATCAACCAAAGCTCATAAATTGCAGTGAAAAAATGGGTTTACATATGAAAGTTAATCATTTTGAGACATAGAGAAGAGAAGTGCGAGCGTCGGTTAAAAGAAGAAAGCAATATATATTTTTCGCGGGCGCCTCCGAGGCGCAGTTTATCTTTCTAGGGTTAAGGCGCCTTAGGGAAAAAGCAGTGATAGGATGCTTTTGGATAGGATAAAGATGCAAATACAAGTGACTGATTTTTTTCATAAAATTTCGTATCGGTCATGTCCGTGCTCAGTCAATATGTAATGTTACTTTTTATGCCATAACCTTTTATTTTATATGTTCATATGCAATAACTTTTGTTTAAAATTAAATAAATGAATTAAATATACTGTTATGTAAAAGTAAAAACGCATTATTTTTAATTTGTTAACTATAAGCCGTTTTAAAATGAAAATCCACAGTGGGAATGCCCTGTTCTTTTATTAAAATTCAACTTTCGCAAACGTGAACTCTCCCGCAAACGTGAACTCCCTTTGTTTTTAATTGTTCACGTTATCGAGAGTCTACTGTATTGAATAACACATATGTTCTTATGGAACAATTTCCTATCGCTCAGCATACGCTATTACCACACACAAATCATTTGACATCGCCTCGATATAAGTTCTCAATATTTATCAGAGGTCAGGCCTATTTTGCACTCTCCTGAATCAATCCTATCCAAATAAAGGCACAAAAAAATTTACTACAAAATCACCCTAATTACGTTTGTCGGTTTCGACTAAACAAAATTAGAGTATTTTTTCGACTTCTTTTGCTATTCTTTTTGACGGATGGCGGGCTGATAGATATCATTTCGAGTCGATGGCAAAAACGTTGACCACTGCTTCTCCATAAATCAATAAGTAAATTGTTTGTTTGTTATTAAATATGTTTCATTTATATTTTTATTTATTTGAAGTGTTAAGGTTGATTAGAAGTTAAATTTGGCTAAGCATATAAAAACCGTTCCGTTTTCCTATCTAAAGACTATGTTTTCATTTTCTACGTCTCGCTGCTACTAATGAATGCTCAATATATTACATATATTATTTATTTGTTATTATTATTTATTTCTTTCAACTCGACACAGTCGACTTGAGTTGTTTTTGACTCCCAACAAATGTAATTAGGGTGAATATTCTTGAGAACATTATACCGCCACGGCTTTACAAATCCAACTTGCCAAGTGTGCATATTTAGTAGCAGGGAACCTAAAAATTAAACTTTTAAAGTCAATTGGATTGTTGTACAATCTTGTATGGTTAAAAAAAAACTTTTATAGAACTTGGTACTTTTTAGATCTCAATTCATTTATCGGTGAAGCAGAAAATACCGCTTTTTTTGTACTGAATTTAGCTCCTTTTTCACAATTAAGTTTTTGGTCGTATTTACTTTGAGGAAGCGAGTTGCTTGGATGAATTCATATTTGATTTGCCAACAACATATAGACCGGAATACAATAAAAAACATGCTTTATAGTATATTTATTTTTTTATTTGCTTCTCACTTCAATCAAAGTATTTATATACACGCATACACATATTTATATATGTATGTTCTAACAACATATATTTATATATGTACATATGTATATACTTTCTTTTATTTAATTAGTAAGTAGTAGGTAAATCTAAATGTATTCCATATTCACTTGCGGTTTGCATTTAAAGGTATAATTACTGTATTAATAATTACTACTAACAATTAATGTAATAGGCTAATTCATTTAATTTATTATTATTTTTTTTTATAAATATATTTATAATAATTTTATTATTTTTGTATAAATGGCAATGTAAATTTAATAGTTTATTTTTCCATTTCTTGTTAATTAGTAAGTAATACTTAATAATTTTTAAGTAGTTGCTTATGTAAAGAAATACATTTGTTTATTATTTTATTTATGAAATTACCACTTACTTTCACCTAATTATAATTTTACATTACATTAGTTGGTTATATTTAAATATTTACTATATATGTACTTCCGATTACTTTTCTCGTTTAAGTGAAACACATTAATAATTATAATAACGCTATTACAACATTTTGGTTAGTGTGTCACCTTTTTTTTCTGTTTTAATACAATGCGATTACATTTTTTTTAATATTTTTTTTTCTTTAACGATTTCACTTGGTTTGCTCATCTTAAGATTTATTATGTTTATGATTTGCAGTGCAATAAATTTTATTTTGTTGTTAAGTTTTCTTTTATCAAATTTGGTACCTACTTACCATGTTTAGTATATAAATTATATTAATAAATAATAATCAACAACAAATTATAATTTGCTAAACATAGATAAATTTATCTTCTCATACTAATATTTATTTATATATTAATTTTTTATTTTTTATTTTCATTGGTAGGCTCAGCAAAATTTTAATATATCCATGGTTAAATTTACAAGTTTCTAAGTTTATTATGATTTTCTCTTTGCATAAATATATAATATATTAATAATTGTAGTGAAGATTTTAATAATAATATACTTGTAGTTATACGATATGATGAATGGTCTTATACGCAGGGAAGACAGAAGCTATTAAGCATTATAAACATTAAGTTGGATAATTTAGAAAACTGTTATGTGTTTTAATTTAACTAGAGCACATCAGCAAAGCACGGAATACAATATTTATTTGGTACTGACTTGATAAAAAGAAATTATTCAAACTTAAAATTTTGTACGCAAATGTATTTGAACTGCAATGTAATACTGCTAATTTAAAATGCAGTCAATGTTTACAGAACGATTTTCGGAAGCAATTTTGTATGCAAAATAAAAATCATTCAATCTTTTATATTTTAGTTTGAGCTGAATGAACTTGCAAAGATATTTTGTTTGCTTTAAATTCTTTTCAGTCTTTAATTGGTTATTGGTTATTGTGACAGTGACTCGTTTTACTCAATTATATTTTAAAAAATAAGACAAATGCAAGGTATTTTTATTTTAAAGCTAATTCAAATACAATTTTTAACGTTAAATTTGCGCAAACAAGTATGTTTATATGTTTCCCTACGTAATTATGTTCTTTTTCTTTTTGAAATAATCACAATAAATAATGCAACAAACAATTAAGATACAGATATATTTTTTTCCATTTTATAAGAATCAAAGGAATCAACTCTATAGCTTTGTTTTCGAGGAAGATATTATAATGCGTATATGTGTTTGGATGGTTAAGGTACATTTGGAAACTAAATTTAATAAATACCGGGAATGACTAGACTGCACTTTTCTCGTATAATGTTATGTTGACATAATGCTGTTTTTGTATTATTCAGTTTGAGCTTACTGAAATTCATTATCTTTATTTTGTATACAAATTTATTATAGATGATTATTTGAAATTATTGTTCTATATGCGTGCGTTGCATTATATATAAATTTACATAAATGTAATTCGGTTAATATACATAGTTTCTTTATTTTGCATTTTTGGTCTATTAGTTTTTCAATAAATATTATGTTGTTAATGACAACTTCGTTTTTTTTTATTAAATACTATACCATCATTAAAACAATGAGCGCTGAGGCGTAGTCGATAGAAAATATGAGAACAAAACATTATTTTTTATGTTTTGTTAGTTTTTGTATGTATCTGTTAATGTATTGAATTTGATTCAAATTTACATTGCCTTAGTAAATTTAATTAAATGAAAAAAAATTATAATAATAATAAGAAAGCGGTTATAGCACTTTGTTGGATTGTTTTTTTTTTTGTTGTGTTCCATTGTTACACGTGGGGCAGTGCCAAAAACGGGAAAAGTTAGACAATATTGCACGAAATTATAACAAATAGTTTTCAAAATGGTAAATATTTTTTAGAATATGCAATGTCAAAGTTACATAATTGGTTTTTGTTTTTTATTATTTAAAAGTGATGTTTATAACACATACTAAAATTAATTTTTTTCCCAATAATAATGCCACCTCACGAAAATAAAAATCTGTAAGTTTTAAAGGAAAAAGAAAAAAAAAAAATGAAACGATAAAATAAAATATTTCTATCAGCCAATGAGATAAATTATAGTATTTATATAACAAACCGAAACCAAATACTGCTGTTTTGTGTTTTGGTATAAAGAACACTTGTTATTGTTCGATGTTTTTGTCATATTTATCAGAAGGATTTTTGTTTGTTTTGTGTTTTTACTTTTTAATTATTTGTCTGAATAGTTTTCTTTCCCTTAATATTGTATAAAAATTACTTATATATGTTTGTGCTGCAGCTTCTTGATAATTTCTACATATAAATGTAATCTCTAGTCTATACATTAAAAATGTATACAATGTTTAAAAAAAAATCTAGTTTATTCACTAGCCTCACGAGTTTTTTTTTTGCAATTTTCCGTCATTTTTATTTGAACGTTGAGCAGTTTTTTTTCCGTTTTGGGAATTGTTTTCCTCTTAATATTTGTATCCCTTTCCTTTGTTAATCTCGGCTACTTAAACCTTATTTATCATACATAGGCTGCATCGTTTCTTTATTTAATTCATTCGTCGCTTAATGTTGAGAGGCTGGCGTTGGATCAAGACTTGTGAAGTTGTTCGCTTTCAGGCCTTCGTTCAGTGGCAACTTGGAGGAGATTATTGAATTCAATATCAAGTGTTTGTCGTGCCTATAATATAAGAATATGATATTTTCAATAAAAAAAAACGTTAACAGTTTTAAATTTTTTGGATAAAAAAAAAGAACCATTACTTGTGTGTTTTGTGTAGGAATTTGTAATGCTAACGCCATTGCGTTCGCATCGAAACTTTCATCTAACGCTATTAAAGCTCCATGTACACCCGATTCTAAAAGATTATTTCCGTATTCCTGTAAATGAAAAAAAAAAAATATATATATATATAAAGAATAAAAACAAAAAAAAACTTTTTCGTTTTATTTTACCTTCAATCCAATACTGCATACCCAACGAATCACTCGCTCATTGCTCCACACTAAACAATCACACATGGCATTCTCCGATATTTTCCGACGTCTCTCGAGCTCATTGCGATCGAAGTTCAGTCTTTTTAGACAAGAAATACCATATTGTAAGCTAGTTCGATGGAAACTATCTACCATTTTCAATTGGCCCCGCAAATCTTTCTTTGTAAGATGATCAAGCATTCGTGCATCCACCAGACATTCCATGAAAGTGGTGCGATACTGCGGTAAGCCAAGACCAGGAAGCCAGTAGTTACCAATCCATTCGTGATTCATATCACCTGAAAAGGGATATATTTAGTACTTTTAAGATTTGTTTGTTTTTAATTTCATACCGAAGGCAAGTGTTGTGCGCGAAGTTTGTGGAGCTGATGGTGATGTCAAGGATACCATTTCCTGTATGGCAAGACGTAATTTCAGTCTATGCAAAGGATTGCTAATTCCTGTATTTTAGATTGTTAGATGATAAATTAAACAGATTAAAAATAATTTTACCGATTTCCCTTTGTATTTCTGTGTCACTCAATGCACTCATAATCGCTCCTGATTTCACATTGGCTCTACACGCAGCAACATACCATGCTGGCATACCTACCCACAATTCCAACCACGCAACTATTGTTGGTCCGTTCCATAATGCAAACGGTGTGCCAGCCTTCATCGCTTCGCCTAGAAGGTCATTACGATAATCATGCTCCCTTAAAATATAGTATTAGTCTTCAAATCATACAGTAAATAATTTAACGTATACTTTTTTTGTCTACCGTAATCTACCGAAGATATTTTGCCAGGCATACCACCCATTCCAGGCATTTTACCTCCAGACAAGCTCATCGTATCGTAATTTGAGTCAATATCACTCATTGTTATTGACAGATTTCCTATAGACATCATGCTGGTGGAACCATCTGGCATTGAATCCTTAACACCTTTGACTTTGTCCTTTTTACTAAAGAACCGGCCCAAACTGGATTTTATGCCTTTTTTCTTTTGTACGGCTGTGACTACATCACGATTAACACTAGACGTTGGAGTCTGTAACATGTTCATAGAACCCATTGTGCTATAGTGACGCAGCGACTCTTGGCTTCCGTGACGAGAACTTAATGGGGATGGTCCGTAGTTCTGATATCCGGATCTGCTGTAAGCACAAAATTTAATAATTTAATTAAATATTTAACCATTTATGTACATGGAATATATAAGAACAACATTATCTATTTTTTAAATCGTTATCAGAGCAAGCTAACAAGCATAAGTAAATTTTTAACCTTATATTATTTGGTCCTTGGCTCGGTGGCAATCCCATCGACCTTCTGCGTGCAGCAAAGCAACAAAATGTTAGTTAAGTTTTGTTACATTAAAAGAAAATCAATTAGAATTGCATGTTTTTTTTACCTTCGCAGCTCCTCCTGACTATGAGCCAATGCTTGCGCTACTCTTTCTAAGCGCATTGATCTAGCTGTAAGTGGTGACGCTGCTCCTCCTGAGCTGGAATCACCTGCCATAGCCATTGCGTGCAACTCATCCCTGGAGACATCTGATGATAGGGCTGGTAAATTAAGCTGTAAAATTAAGAAATACGTTCATCATTTTCGCCAAAAATCGGTTTTGGCCTTTTATGGATATCACATATATTAATATACGTATACGTATATATGCAGCATATATGCATAAAATACAGTGGTGGTTACTAAAACAAGGCCAACTTGAACTATACGAATAAAAAAGAATATTTATTTTCGATCATTTTTACCATGATGTCATCAAAAATTGGTAACACGTTTGCGCAAAGTAGAACAACTTCGTTGTTATGCCACAAAAATAGAGCCATTTTCAATTTTGATCTCGTGAACAATGAGTATTGAAAGATATCTTTTTTGAGGGTGTTTATTTTGCATTAGCATGGTAAATATAAGCCTTTTTTTTTTTTTTTTGATGCGCTGGAGGCGATGGACTCTTTATGGATACTCGCAGCCCGTACTACGAAGTTATGCCCGACTCCATGCTCTAGCATGTAAATATAAGCCTTGTATCTTCTCTTTGCATTTGTAAGCATATGAGTTCCTTTCGACCGGATCATTTCTAGAGATAACAAATCTTCCAACATGACACGACATCAAACTCCATTGACGATAACTGGGGATCATTTTTATCGACGAAAAAATGCATTCCAATTACACCTCTGGCAAGAAATGGAGTCTTTTGAAGCACATGTGGTTCGCTGTCGCATATTTTACTTATTGACGAAGTTTTGTAGCGAAAAACGAACTTTTGGAGAGCTTATTCGGAGAAGGCACTTCAAATGATGAAGAGGCTTCAGTTCTTGAGTTAAAATGATCTTTTTAGGGTGTAGACCAATATCTTCACATTAAATTCGCTACAATATCGACTACTGAGAGATTCCTTATTCCAATAAACGTGGAATCGGCTGATTTGGATCTGAACTGAACTAAAGCACTTGTGGCTGCATTATATTCGGCACTTCGACCGTGGACTTGAGTTTATCCCCTAAGAGGCACAATCTGCCCGCAATTTGGACAAAGCAGCCTTAACATTCCGACCACATAGTCAGAATTTCGGTAGTAGTTTTAAATAATTTCCAAATTATGCTTTTTCGTCAATTTCACTATTATAAATACAAAATTGTATTGTCCTTACTGAGAAAACCTTTTACATAGTATCCAAGAACTTCCTTAAATTTTTAGGCTGTTCGGGTTAAATGACTCTATTTCGTTGATCAACTCATTATGTGCCTAACGTATTATTTTTCTATTTGAATGTTATCTTCTTAAATCAATTTGTGCTCACAAATAAATATTTTTGATTATATCGGCAGCAAGTTACTGTCTTAAACTTAACTTTTGAAAAAAAAAAATATCTGATGCTAGACTCGATGGCCATATTTCACCACTGTATATGGAAAAGCGGTTATAAGCAGTAAAAGTGCGATCAAAATAAAAAAAATATAATTGTACATGCAAGAAAGTAAACCTAAAAAAAAGTTTTTATAATGACAAACATTTTCAGCTATAGTTTTTGTTACACATGAGTCGTGTTTAAACAAAAGTCGTCTTATCCTTGAAAATAGTTGTTCAGACTCAGCAAGTTTAAGAAAACTGCGTTCAATTTTAATAAGTGTTTTTACAACCCGATTTTCTACGAGATAAAGGTTTTTTAATACTGCGGAAGTATGCCAAGGAACAGATTCAAATAGATAACTCTGTTTAAGTTAGGGTCGATAAGGCAGATTTTGCTTCAAGACGACCACCTAAGTTTAAGAAAACTGCGTTCAATTTTATTAAGTGTTTTTAAAACCCGATTTTCTACGAGATAAAGGTTTTTTAATACTGCGGAAGTATGCCAAGTATGTATGATTCAAATAGATAACTCTGTTTAAGTTAGGGTCGATAAGGCAGATTTTGCTTCAAGACGACTCATATGTGAGTTAAACTTGCGAGTATTTTAGTTATATATGGGACCAAATGCACAATAAGAGCTCTCGAAATATTTTTATTAAAAAAGAAAAAAAATGGTCGGGTCTCCATATGTGGATGAGTAAAAGAATTTACAATGTATGTATGTGAAAAAAATTTAATAATAACTGAACTCATTTTCAAAATGAGACATAAATAAAAGGTTCGTCAATCTAAAATCCCAACTAAGTTTTTCAAGAACTTGTATACTATGTGTTCTTTTAGGGCGTAATATATATTTATAATCACCCCTATCACAGAATCCGTCATACTTCTCCAAAATCCGTCGTACAAGGTAGACATTTTGTTACGAATTTCGAAATTTATAAACAACAACAAGAACGACCAGACAAGAATTACCCGGCTCTTGTATATATCATACAAATGTAAGTATGTATTAATGAAAGAAAACTTTCACCTAGAATCACACTTTCTTAACAATCTGAAAAATATAATCCGCTTTGCACAGAAAAAAAAAAAGCTTGATTCTAAATGTTGTAATGTTCTTGTGCTACCACAATGGACCTCTAATTCGCCTAACTGAATCCGCACTAGATGCGGCCAGCCTTACTTAGCATTCAATTTGCTAACTTTAACCAAGTATTCATTATAAGTATTAATTCATTTTATTTCACAGCACTTTAATAGCTTAGCTTCTGATTTTTATCGTTTCTAATCCTTAGCCATTGCCGTTGAAAATACCTAGTATTATATTGAAATCATTTGGTTAATTTACTGATGAATATTCAGGAAGAAAACGTTTGGATTCTGTGATGATATTTTTTTTTTGTATTCGCAGTGTAGCTTAATTTTTATAGATTTATTAAGACGTATACTGTGATGAAAATAAATATGTAATTAGTTTGTTTTCCAATATTGTAATGCGTTTGAGAGTAGTTATGTATATGTTGCTTTTGTAAAGTGTACCCAAATAATTTAGGAAAAATTAATTACATAAATTATGAGTAAACTGAATTTGTAAAATATAGATACAAGAAGGCGAAACTGGATAGGTGTTAAATGGAAGTAGCGCATATGGCTAATACCTGGCTCGAAGGAAGTGACTCAGACAATTGGCCAGGGCTGAGGGAGGCCGCGTATTGATGAAGATGAGCTGGTGACATGGAGGCTGGTGCCTGTAAATTTATTTTTTGTGTGTTTTTTTTTTTTCATATACTAGTTTCTAAGTAACAACATAATTAAAAGGAATTAGAAAATACACATAAAAAGGAGTGAAGAAAACTAGATAAGAAATTAAATTACATTCGAGCGGTGTTGGGATAAAAAGAGATCTTAAATGGTGGAGACAAAAATGTCTCTTTGAAGAGAAAATTTTATACATACACGGTGATATAAGGTAACAATTACTTACCGTATGATACTTATGAAGATAATCTCTATTTGGGCTATTCGGTGTGCTACGCCCACTAAGTGGGGGACTTTGTCTGTCCATTGAACGTCCTCTTGCTAACAGATTTACATGCTCTAAGCTACCAACTCTTGATTCTAATTCCTCGGCTCTGGCTTCTGTCGATTGCTTTTCTTCTTGTATCAATCTACAACAGTAAAAAACATGAATATACATACAAATATTTTTACATAATTTGTTTGTTCCTTTTCATACCTAATCTCATTATTAATGGCATCTAACTGTTCCTGCAACATCATTGCAAGCGTTTGTGCATCTGTATGACCTGTTGGCGACATCATTTCTGCAGCACCAAAAAGACCGTCGCTATCATCGCAATCAGGCCCACCGGATACATCAAATGCAGCCTGCACGTTTGCTAACGCATGTGCTTGTTGTAATTTACTCCATTCCTGTTACAAATATTTCAATTATTTACTTTTTCATTGCAGATGCATACAAGTGGAATTAAATGTTCATCTACCATTTGTTAACCAAGCATTAAAGCAAGTCACATAAACATACTCTGATACATGGCGGGAGTGTCTAGGTATGGTATATCCTCAACAAGAAACTTGTAATTTATCAATTTCTCCTACCTGCTCAGCCAAACTTCTGGCGAATTGGTCGTTCTCCTCCATTCTTTGTTTATTACGTCGTAATGAATGTGTATCAAAACTGGTATGTGATGTACTCCTAGAGAAAGCCGTACCATCCACCACACTGCTGGGTGATAGACTTCGTGTTAACGCCTCCGTTTGCTGAATATTGTACGCTATTTCTTGTTGTAATAGTTGCCGTTTGAAATTCTCAATTTCCAACCTTGTCTTTGAAAGCTCCTTCATGATTTCGCTCTTCTCGTGGTGCAGCTCTTCAGCCAACTTCCGCGCCTTTTCTAATTCTTGCGTAAGGATGTTTTTCTCATCAAGAGCATGCATACGTTCTTTCAGATGAACCTGGAGTCGTTCGTTAGACTCCGATAGCAGTTTATCTACAGTCGATGAAAGACGCATATTATGTTCTTCGTTCATTTTAAGTCTTTGATTAAGGCGGATGACTTCGGCGTTTTTCTCGTCCAGGTTCGTCTCCAGCCTCTGAATGCGGTCCTCTGCCGAACCATGCCGTTCCTGAGCCTAGGGTGAGTACAAAATTCATCATCAATTTGCACAACACATGACCGAACAAGCAGATAGAACATGAAAAATGATTTACAAAATATAATGATTTACGTTTACGCTTATTTAAATAAATCTGACCACAGATAATATGTAAGCAAAAGATAAGTGCTGCTATACGCACCTACACAATCAATAAAATCAAAAACAAGGATCGAAGGAATTATGAATGTTATGAAAAGGAAACCTCAATTAGGGGATACCATGCAGATAATATAAGGAGAGTGATCTGATTTTTGTCATGTCAGCTATTTATTGTTTAATAATGTTTATGATTTTCTTTTTTGGATTGTGGTGAGTGAGCATGGATACTGATGCACGGACAAAAACAAAGGAAAATAAAAAAATAATTTCCAGTGTGTGCGGTGTCAAAAAAGATGTTTTTTGCATTATTTTACGTTAAAGGATCGCTTCTTTTTTTTCATCAAAAATTGTTAAGTGTTACATTCTGTAATGCAGTAGTGCAGTTTTTAAGATGTTAATCCTTCAAATAATAATAATAATAATAAATAAAAATCAATTTAGTAATGCAAGCATTTGGCTAATGCGCCAAAAATTGCCGCATTCGCTTTATACTAATAAAAGATAAAAACAAAAACATATCTATATTAAATACAACATTTTTGCACAATTAAAACCATCAGAGTTTAATAAAATATTCGGACGTTTTATATTATAAATTTTGATATTCTACAATAGTATTAGTATTGAGATACGTCATAATCATCGAAATACATTTCATCAAATTTTACTACGTCCTCATACCTATGTAATTTCAAATATGTACTAATTATTCTTTAAAAAAAAAAAAACGTACACACTAGTATCATACATTCTTTTGGTAATTAAACAAACAAAAAATATTCATAATTAGAAAAATGTTTACCAATTCAGTTTGTATTTTAAAATATTGCTTCTATGCATAAAACACATTTTGCTAGTCCAGTCAAACGAATACAGTAATTGAAGAAAAACATCTTATTTGACATGATGATGAACCTGCCTACCTTGTTTCCTACCTGAGTTAACGCCTCCATGCGTGCCTTCAGCTGTTCTTCCATATCGGGAAGTTTCGCTTGTTGCGCCAACTTTTGTTCGGATAGTTCCAATTTTTCTTGAATAGCTGCGATCTTTTCCTCGTGTAACTAAAAAACGTGTCACGAAAAAAAACACAAAGAAAACATGGAATATGTGGATTGGCAAAAGGGTTAATTGTTAAAAAAAGCTTTTTTGTGTGTACGTTTTGGATGGAAGTTTGCTGCTGTAGGGGTTAACGTTGAACCATCATCCTGGGTTGCTCTCATGGCTTAATTGTTAGTTACTATAAGCTTGTAAAAATTTTTTTGTTTACCTTTTCTTTGATGTAACTTCGGGGTTATTTACTTTTTTATGCTGCTTAAATACTTAATTTTGAAAAAGGATTGAAGAGTATTTTAAATATACCGCATACCCGTCTTATAATTACATTATAATGATTACGATAAACGCAATTTTTGTCTTAAATTTCGACATGAAACTTACTAAATGGCAATATTTTACCTTAAGTTGTGCCTCTTTATGCCTAAGCTCCTGTTCAAGTTTTTCATTTAGATCATGCAACGATGTAGATTCTCGCTGAGCATTAAGGTAACGCTTTTCTAGCGTAGCTATTCTTTCTTCTTGGTCTTCTTTTTGTGCGACATTTTCACGTAAATCGCGCTGTAATTTCGAACATTGTTCCTGAGATTTTGATAGTTCTTTTTGCACTTTCCCAAGGTTTTCCTCAAGCTCATTTATCCTACTATTTAGGTCGGATACACGCCGTTGCCACTGTGAAAGTTCGGCAGTCTGCGAAAAAAATCAAACTGTAATAAATTCTGTTTTAACTATAATATTAAACATGTGTACCTGTTTTTCGATAATAGTTTGAAGCTCGTGAGTTTTAGCTCCATAGTCAATAGCGTCTGATGTATCGCCATTAATACCTCCTCCACTCTATAAAAACATATATTATTAGTATCGTTAACAGTTTAGTCGAAAAAAAAAACAAACCTTTTCACCTGTACCATTCTCTTTTTTTGTGTCGCTATTGTGTTGTATTGCACCAGATTTATATTGTTGTAACTAGCAAGACAATAAAAAAAAAGAAATATTATTAAGGAAATACATTTTAATATCACTTTGTACCTCATCTTTAGTGGAATTCAATTCTTCCTCGAGAGCAGTATTCTTCTCTATCGACAATCGCAGTCTCTCCCTTACCTAAGAAAAGTTAACAGAATATACACTTTAAAAATATAAAGCCAAATTTACTTTCTCATCCAAAGCTTTGTGATGTTCAAAAAGACTCTTTAAAGCTTTTAACACCTCCACCTCACTGGAGACTCCGCTCTGTGCAGCTGCCTGTCTTTTTACAACTGTCATACGCAGTGAACGTTCATGTCGAGACACAAGGCACTCAAGGTGCTCTAAAAGGAGCTGAAAGCATACATTCGTTTACAAAAAAAAAAAAAATATTTACAATTGTATGAAAATTTCAAACTAATTTCCGCAAGAGTTTATGCAACAAAACAAACTAACTATTTTGTAACCTTTAATCCATAAACAATAAAGTACAGATTATTTTGAAAAGGATATCAAACTTACCCGAGTGTTGTTGCGCTCCGCTTTTAGTTCGGCTATTTCCTCGTCACGCTCGAGCAGTGTTTCTCTCGCTTGTGTTAACTCCTTTGTAAGAGTCGCAAATTCCTGTAAAGAAAACCATTTCAGCTTAGATTTCTAATATTGGGTAATTGAAATATCAAAAGGTAAGGTACGATTTCATTATATGTATCTACCTACATATATTTATAAAAATAAGTCTTGAAATAAAAGACGCAAACATATTCGTTGCTACAAAACCTTAGTGCGTTTCTTCCTGACACTGCCACCAATTAATAGAAAATCTTCTGCTCAGAATAAATGATGACATCGTGTTCCGAATATTAAATCTCTACATAGATTGTGTGATTTCTCACCCCTAACTAGCGCCTTCTCCGTATGTCAGGATACAGTAATGAGCATATACAACAAGAAACATAGGATTTTAAAATTCCGCTTTATCATAATTTTATTGTAAAGAAAAATGAGATAGAGAAATATTCTAAGAATTTTAGGTCTACGAAAAACGCTATAATACAAGTATTAGGGCATGGCTGTTTCGGTTAGCTGCTTCCACCCAAACGAATACGTGAGAATAGGTTTTTATTTTTACTTATTTTTTTGTTATTCAAACATATCGTCACTGTGTGTCTTACTTTAAAGTATTTAGTTGACAGCTCATTCGAAATTATTCGAAAATGAGATAGAAGCAACTATACCATGCTCTGAATTTTTTTTATATAAACTATATTAACATGGTGAGAGTAAACAGAAACGTTTTTATAGCGTTAGAGAAATAATAAGAAGTTCAAACCAACTATAAAACACCCATGAAAATTCGTAAAAAACAACATAAGCGGTAATCCACTGAACAAAAGTTTTATTTTTATAGTAGTAGTGCTTTCAACAGCTAAATAACTCACGTATTGCCCTACTATTTAATGTGTCAATTGCTTGCAATAAAGAAATCAGATTTTTGCATTATACAACGTACATAATTATTTGTTTGAGCTGTTAGGGCATTTGTGGCTGCTCGTTTATCTCAAATGCGACTCGCACTTGGCTCCAGTCGCTTGTGGCCTATTTTTTGAACCTAAAAGAATAAAACACTTAAAATCCTTCTTCTTTCAGAATCGAATTGCATATAGTTGCTGCACTTGTGCCAAATTTCATATAGCACCTCTGCTACAATACAAATAAGAACCAATAAAATAAGGTAGGTAACTCTTTTTTCATCAACTAGTAGTGAAATCACTTAGTTGAGAAACCGAGTTGTTTTACCCTTTTCGGAAAGACATTCAGTTCTGTCAATGACTAGAAATGGAGATTGACAAAAAAAAAAAAAAAAAATTAAAATTTAAATTCGATCTTCCGGTCATTTATAGCAGTGAGGTTGTTTTCAAAAGCGGCCGTCTAACTTTATGCGTAACAGCAAGCAGACACTTTTAAGTCAGAGGAGCGTATGCCTGATTAATGCCACCAAAAGCAACATATGCATTTATAATGCACGTGGTTGCATTTTATTATTTTGTCTTTTCTATTGGTTTTGGCCAAATGCAACCGAGGCGTGGGTTTTTAGAGACACCCACTACTAAGGTATTCATAGCACTAATATCTTCAAATGAGTTTCCACACAAAAATGATATGGGTACGACAAACACAAATACATTTACTTAAGTATATGGAGAGGAAAGAGAGAGAGTTTACAAAAAAAAAATAAAATAGCATGAATTGGAACTAGATTAGCTTCCGGTCTAAAAAAAAAATATTAGTCAAGCCAAAAAACTTTATTTTAAAAATATCGCTATAAAAGAATTTGGATTATTTAATACTCAAATCCTTTAAGTTATAAGTTAACAAACATATTTTTACCTTAATCAAAATTTGATGCAATGAACAAGCGCAATTATTGTTTCTTAAGATAGGTTGCCTGCTTTCTTTTATATATGGCTGTGTAAAATAGTAATGTGCTCGATTTTGTGAACATGTATCCTGGAGATAAATTAACGATTGTATGAAATCAACGTGAATTGGACACGGTGGGGCAGCAGTTGACATGAATGCGCTCGCAACATTATCACCCGGTTCAGGCGACATTCATTTATTTTAGTTTAATCTTAAAAACAACTTAAAATACTTGGTTGTTACGTCTATGGTAAATCAAAAGGCACTGGAACACTGTCGTTTCACTTGAAATGGCACACGAAATGTGGGAAACCATGAGATCACCGTATAATTAAATTTCATTTATACTTAAGCTTTGTACTCTACTAAGTATAGAACTCGGAAAATCACAAACTGGAACCGAATTGAGTACTTTTGATACGAATTATTTCCACTCGTTCTTTTTTTTCAATAAAGGTAAATAGAAAAGCGCGTCCTGATTAGGCACAATATACATATATTTTACGAACACCCAGTTTAACTATCAAGTTTCCCGTAATTTGTTTCATGAGCATATACGCACTCCTTCTTTTACTCATTCCACTGCAACTACGATCGCGTCGTGACACATTCGTCTATAGATCATGACTAAACGTCACAAATGGGCAACAGATGCTTCAACACAAATGGAAGGCGATGAATACTCTTGTCTGCCTCTGTTACTGAATGTGAGGGCAATGATGGTGGTGTACACCTCAATGATTTTTATGGAAATCGGTTTCACTTCTTTAGTCGTTGTGGTTAGTGTTTAGTAAAAATAAATGTTGGTTAATATAAGCGATGGTGAATTGACGCACCTACCTACATACTTTTAAAAAAGAAAGCATAATATGCTGGTCATTCGCAATACATATGTATGTATTTACGAAGCAACTAAAATATTTACGAGGCTTATTAGGAGTGGAGTTATCTGGTTGTTGCACTTGGTGCTTAATTGGTAAAATGAATTAAGTTTTCTGTTGTGAACCTCTGTGGCCTAGTGCCGTAATCCTTTATAGAACATGCAACGCAGTGAAATTAGTGGGTGAACAGCTTCTTCTTAAAGAAGCGATATCAAAAAATCACATGTTGTTCTTAATTCAATAGTTTGGACAACACTCATCATGGAGGGTAAATATTTAAAGGGAAATTTGCAGAAGTAAAACTTACTTAATATTTTGTGATATGCCTTTTATGTCTTTTACTTTTTATACCCTATCCTAAGGGTATATTAAGTTTGATACATAGTTTGTAACATAGAGAAATATTACAGATAGACCCAATAAAGTATATATATAAATGATCAGCATCACTAGCCGAGTCGATTGAGCTATGTCCGTCCGTCCGTCCGTCCGTCCGTCCGTCCGTCCGTCCGTCCGTCTGTCCGTCCGTCCGTATGTCACCAGTTTTTGGGCCTTAAATTTTGAGCTAGGTTGATGAAATTTTGTATACGAGGTCTTTGGAAAAGTAAGCAATACAAGTGTAAAAATTTTTAAAATCCGCCCACTGCCACGCCCACTTTTCAAAAAAATCACTTTTTTGCACTATTTTCATATGAAACTCGAAAAAACTTACTTGGGCAAATATGTAGATATTCACTTAATCTACAAATCGTCTATACATTGTATATGGCCACGCCCACTTTTTAGGGGCGTTTACTTCAAAAATTAATTTTCGAGTAAAAATATTAGTTTATAAGGCAAAATAGAAAATTTTGTGAATACATTTTCCACCGCCCACTGACACGACTAAATAAGATAGGGATAGGGTATCATACGATTCGCTCCAGGCGAATTGTAGCATTTTTCACTGGTTTTTTAATGTGCACATGCATTCTGAGCGAATTATTTTTAATTTTCATACTGTGAAAATTGAATGGACATGGTCGGGAATTGATCTCCAAACTTCTTATGCAATGGCCGAATACACTACCATTACATCGTGGTCACCCACAGTGGCGATATTGGCCAATGTGCCTGTTCTGCTACAATATCGTTACAAATTAAAAAATCACAAACTGGAATATCCGGGTATCCGGATACCCGCCTTTTCCGGGTATTTACCGACTCAATGAGGGTAGCAGATTCGTTGCGGGTATCCGTTTCGTTACGGTTTTAAATATTATACCTTCTTCCAAAACCAATTTGTGAACTACATATATATTCAATCAAAAGAACTTCAGAGACCGTTTGTCTCTTCTTCTCTTGAGCACAGTAACCAATGAGAAGGTTAATTATTTTTGAGAGGTCTTTTGTCTATTGCGTTAGCCAAAATAGCCTAGTGGCGTTAGGTACACTATTCTGTGTGGTGTTATCGTTTTTTGTACCGCGCATCGGTGAAAATAAAGTACTTAACATAGAAACTTAGCGCTTTGATGTCAAAATTAGTTACAATTTAGCTTTGAAGACGGAATGATAGCTTAAGATTAAGACTTTGTGAAAAAACACAGCCACCAACTGCATCCTTAGTCTTCGTCAGTGTCAGTGACGATGCTCCTCAGTTAATTTACAAGCAAGTTGCAAATTTCTTTGTGGTTCACACAGTACCATTTCTATAGTTTTTTTTTGGACTTTATTGAGTCTTTAAATGTATATTCTTCAAAAAATTACATATTGAATTTATCCTATTATATTAATATGAAACACGCAAATAAGTACATTTATGTATAAGTAACTATCTGGCCCAGCAGACGATGTTTTACGCTTTTCTTACTCACGATGAAAATCGATACATATGTATGTCTTACTAATAAGAAACGTTGCGAACTAAAATATCGATCAGAAAAGGGCTTAGTACAAAACTAAAAGGTGGGCGTGGTTATACGTAATCTACGAAGGAGTAAGGAGAGTAAGCGTAAGTACACGTATGCTTGTGTAGGTTGTTTCGATTTAATGTCAAAATATTTGCTTAAGTAAATTTTTTTCGAGTTTCATATAAAAATAGCTCAAAATTTAAGGCCCAAAAACTGGTGACATACGAACGGACGGACATGGCTCAATCGACTCGGCTACTGATACTGATCATTTATATATATACTTTATGTGGTCTTAACGGCACTTTACTTAAGGCCAACTTTACAAAAATTAGACTTTCTCGAAAACGACTCTTAACGATTTTGATTAAATTGCATTTTCGGTTTAGATTGATAAATCCCAATCAGATGACATATAAAATTGTTAACAACAGTACTTTACTTACAAACAATTTTGCAAAAAGCTGATTTGCGCGAAAACGGTTTTAACGATTTCATTCAAATTCGTCACTGAGATTAGTACAAACACATGCAAGAAAATGAGGTACCACATTTTGGCCAAAATTAGTTAGAACGGTACTTATGGCCAATTTGGCTTAAAGACGATTTTCTAGAAAAAATATTAAACGATTTTATTTAAGTTTTTACATTAGATCGCACATGCTTTAAAATGGCTTACAAAATTTTTGGCCAAAAGTGCGTATAACGGTACTTTTCTAAGGATTAAGTGGTTTAAGCCAATTTACTCGAAAACGGCTTCAAAGATTTTCTTCAAATTTCATATTTATACTAATTTGGTAAAGTCCTATAAAATGGCATACCACGTTTTTGGCCAAAATTGTTAATAATTGAACTTTGTTTACAGCCAACTTAACAAAATGTTCTTTTTCTCGTAAGCGGCTACAACGATTTCGCTAAAATTTGACATTTCCACTATTTTTATAGAGTCCTATAAAATGGCGTAACACATTTTTGGCCAAAATTGTTAATAATGGAACCTTACTTATAGTCAACTTAACAAAATCTTATTCAAAAAATTTACATTATATATAAATCTTTGGTTTTATGTACCTCAACTGCACATACAACTTATATGTAGATATAGGTTCAAGTTTGTACGATCCAGTCGTGCACTTTATTTTTTGTTGTAGAATACGAGTAGAGTGCCATTAATAACAGGACCAGAACGAAAATTCCGATTTCCTCTCTGGTGAACGTTCAGACTTTGCCAATTAGCCAAGTCGTAAGATTTTCAAATAAGATTGCATCAGTAGTTATGGTCCGATCAAACCACCTCAACAGTTAAAGCTTATCATTACAAATAGGAGTACATACATATGTATATTCGATAGAGTTAAGATTATCCCACTTCTTTCTACCCATATCATTCCCTTTTGACATTGTTATTGGGCTTAGTTCCCCTTTTCTTGATTAAATAATGCAGAATAAAAACAGGACTCAAATAGTGATAAAACATACAGTAAGTTATTTCAGACTGTTCAAGTGGTGGCAATGTACAAGTGAAGATGCTACGGGGTGAGAGCATTATGTATGTGGTAGTGACCACATAGAGATATACATATGTATACATGCACATAGATACATACCTATACATATAATGCGCTTCAAACATACTTAAGAAGAAGGAAAACCTTGTCTGCGATTTTCTTTGAAAATATGGAGTAGTAGCGTAACATGACGTACTGGCACTTGTTTTCATCGTACTTTTTTCCAGAGACAATAACAATAATTCACTAACCATGATTATGATGCATTTGCAGATATGTTGTTGAATTGTTTTTGCTATTGTTTCCCCTTAGTGTTGTTGCTAACGACACATGAAATGTGATGTAGTTGCAATGCTTTTGTATGTTTACACATTTCATGCCATGAAATATTTTCTATAGTTAATAAACTAAAAAGATTAATCTTATTATCCGTATTCACCGTACCATTTCTTTTTTTTACTCCACGTGATTTTTTTTAATACATCTTGTGCATTTTTGCTTACTTGTTACATGAACTGTTAATACGTACATGGTTAGCTCTAAACAACATCTAATCTGCCCACTTTTTAGACAAGAGCTACATATTTAGGTATCGCCCACTTAAGCAGTCGATGTGACCCAATATCTTGTTGTTTATAATACAACTTTGGCGTATAAGGTCTACTGCAATGTCAAGGTTCGAAGTGGGTAATTCTATAATATAATATATTTTTATTAAATGTGCACACATGCATTGAAAAGAATAAGCGAATTTCAATATAAATACATGGGTATCTTGTATAGTTTATAAGGATCCTTAAAAAAGAAAAAATTGGAATAATAATAATAAGAATACTATTTAATTTTTAGTAAGAGGCATGTGTTACTTAGAAAGAAGTTACTAGGCGTGTTTTATTGAAAAATGTATTACCAGATCTTAAAACACAGGCCATACTCACTTCTCACATTTTACATTCGGCTTTGTTCGGAAAGTTCTCGTGTTTTTAGTGTTCCGGACCATAAAAGAAAAGACGGAACTTTTATGGGTTTGATACGGTGTCTTTTGGTCCGTCAGTCTGTCACAGCCCTGTAACTTTGGACCGTTAGACGTAGAGAGCTGAAACTATACAGCTATGTATACATTAGGCTGTATTTATGGCCAAGCGTATTCACTTCGAGTTATGTGGAAGCCCGCACAACATGGTGGCAGTGAGTTTCATTTTCTGGGTTAGTTTTGGGGCCCTTGTATGAAGGCAAAAAGATATATTTTGCTTCGCATAGTGATCAAATTAAAGAGAATTTCGCAAGGGCTCCACTTTTTATAACAAAATTTGTTGACCAAAAAAGCTTGCCAAACATTTGAAAAATATTGTGCCCCCCAAGACCATAAGTGCTCAAAATATGAACAATTTTAAGGATATGTAGAATCTTGTGCAGATTGTGAAATAACTATGACAATTTGTGCTCTTATATATTGTGAAAAAAAAAATTAAAAACCCCACTATCGATTTTGAATGAAATCCATGAAATATTAACCGAGAAATAGCCATTTTTGTAAGACCATTAACCAAGTAAAGTGCCAAAAACCTGATACACCAATAAAGTATTTGCCTAAACTAACTGAAATATGCAATTTAATCAAAATCGTTTTAAAAATGCTCGAGATAATCCGCTTTTTGTAAAATTTACTCCAAGTAATTTATCGTTAATAATAGCGCTAAAACGACAATTTCAATTTCCCCTTTCATTCGTTTAATCATTCAGGACTGACGGATTAAAGAAACTTATTTTTCCACAAATGCAATACTTCCCCTATATTGTAGACACGGAATCCCTGAACAAGACGTTAGGCCATACATATGTATGTTTGCATATAAGCCCATACTATTAACCATAAAGATTGGTAGAGTTTCTATAAATATTTCAATTTTCAGCCACATACATAGAACATATGTATAATGTTATAATTAAGAATTCTAGAGGCGGAAATACTTAAATTCGGTTTTCAAATTTGTATGTTTGATACAGCTTTCAAACTTTACAAAAGCACTTGAAAGCCAACATTCGAGACGAAATTGCCAAAATACAGGCTGATATACTGCGAAGGGTGTGTAAAAATTCAACCTACAGACATCTGTCAAATAAAGCCAATGACATGAATGATAAAAACATTTTTCTGTTTTTTATTTCAATGTAAATTTTTAAATTTTGTGCATTCGGAGAGCATCGACTTCTCTTTAAAACTCTAGGACTTGAATTTTAAAACTAACATTGGGCACGTTCCGTACTCTAGGCCTACTTTTTGAGGTTATACCTAACATATGGAACGGCAAATGAATTTTTGACAGTTTGATACAACAAACATCATAATTGTTTCATATAAAAAAGTAACATTAGGCGCACATGGGTTAAAAATGTTACACCAGCGAGATGCGAAAAAGAAAACAATGCGATCCACAATTGAATCCAGTAAATAATTAAGCTACACACATAAGTGTGTGAAAAAAGTCAAGAAAGTAATTTACCGCACGTTCTTCCGGAACTCGTAGAGGCGATAAGTGCGTGCAAATTGCGGACGATAAATGACCCGGTGAGGAAAATATATTTGCAAGGCATCCGTTTCCCTATTTACACAGATATGTACCTACCTTATTTTTTGCTACACATCATACACCGGCCACTAATTGCTAATTATAATACATGTATTTGATTTCATTCAGATAAGTGTCAGTGAAATATATTGCATTCTTATTAGTTGCATCTGCACATATGTACATTAAAACCTCTCAGCCTGTATCGTTTAACGAAGAAAATTTGCATTTTTTTGTAAAGATTGTCCAAACTTTGCTGTTCTAAAAAATGAGGTCTGTACTACATATACGTTTCAAAAGAAACAATATTTCCGACAAACTAAAACCATATCGCTGTGGTTTAGGGAAACTAAACTAGTTCAAGTTTTTTCAAGTTTATTATTATGCTTAGTAAGAAATATGTATCGCTTACGGATAAAAAATATATGATATAAATAAAATATCCCAGCATAATTCATCCGTTTTTATTTTAAATTTCTTTAGATCGTCCATCGGTTTCGTCTCACTCTAATACATCATGCTCGAGGCCTAGAAACCAATGAAATAGAAATACTGACACCTTTCTACGTGTCCTTCGCGAATTGAAAGTCAAATTACAATTAATCGCAATTAACCCAATTGCGGACAATATTTTGTGAGGCTTCTTTAGCTTCTATTTATTTGCATTTTTTTTTATTTAACATTACAGTTCTTTAAGAGATAGAAGTGCAATAGTCTACATACATCTGGTACTTATGTTCAATAACAAAGGTTAATTTTGAGCTTACTAAACAGCTTACAAAAACACAGGAATTATATGCTTGCATGCTTGACCTCTCTAAGTTCTAAGTTTTAGAGAACGGAGTCAACGTCTTCTTTATAAAGGCATAGTCTTTGTTGTATGCAATTTCAATGGCGAAAGGAATAGTTTGTTCATCTTTTCTTTCATATGTGTTTTACGAAAACAATGTATCCTTGAAAGGATGCAAAGGAAAACCCATTCATTTTTTTTTTTTGAACGTGACTAGTATATGTGAATAAAGAATAGAAAAAAGAAAACCACTTCCGCTTTTCCAAAAACAAAAACATGAAATCCACTACGCACTTTAAAGTAGGGTGTCTGAGCTTAGAAAATTAAAATGCATATACAGATTCCACTGAAGTCTTTAATTATCTGTATGTTATTCGTCTTGTGCTGCTTAGTTTGGTGTAGTATTTCTCGTTTTGAATGATA
Source organism: Chalcosyrphus nemorum (assembly GCA_949716465.1). Lineage (NCBI taxonomy): Eukaryota > Metazoa > Arthropoda > Insecta > Diptera > Syrphidae > Chalcosyrphus > Chalcosyrphus nemorum. Next base: position 52,612,112 of record OX454332.1, read on the forward strand.
TCAAAATAGAAATGCATTGATTTTAGGAAAACTTTATAGCTTAAGCTTGTAATTGTTATCGATTCTATGTAGAAAATGGATAAATGGTTGTTGTTATAATTTTTTTTATTGATTAAGAAATATAATACAGGCACTTAAAACATTTACATTGTTTTCTTTTTTTAAATGTACACAGATTAAAGCTAAGATCACACATTTTGTGTATGTATATACTGAATTTTATAAATTTTTGCCCAAAAATACACAAACCGTCCGAGCCACAAACCATTTGTGTATTATATTCTCAAAATAACCAAGCGCATCCTCATCTGATTTTGTCATGTTCATGCCTCTGTGCCTTAGTAGTTTGAGTTATTACTTTGTTACTCAATTGTCTCCTTAGCCCATAGAAACACCGATTGGCAAGAGTGATTCTTCGTTTGCTTTCCCCACTGGTGTCGTTCGCGAAGCTCAGAATAAAACCTGGGTAGACACAGTCCTTTACTACCTCAAAATTATATCTGTCTATTGTGGCATTCTGTCCAAGACGCCTATGTTTACTGTCCTTTTCCGTAAATAAATAAAAATAAATATGAGGCTGTAAGCAGCCAAGGCCTAGCGTGGTACACATTTCTACACGTACAAAAGGGACCTACAGTTTTATCCCATATTCGAAAAGCAGAGGTGTTTTGAGAAGCTTTCTAATGACAGTTATACTCTTGAACCAGACACACGCATCACAGCAACTTTTTTTTTCATATCTTCTTTTTGGCGTAATTTCAAGGAGATCTAGAAGGCATATATTTTGTCTTGGTTTCATTTACCGCTAAACTTATCCTTGCTGCTTCGATGTCAATGCTCACAAATGTCCCACTGACGGCCCGCTGAGTTCTTCCGTTTATGTCAATGTTATCGGCGTAAGCGAGCAGTTGCACAGACTTGAAAAAGATTGTACCTCTGGTCTTGACTTGTGAGTTTCGAACGGTTCTCCAAGTATTATAATAAAGAGATCGCATGATAGCGCGTCATCTTGTCTAAGTAATTTCCTGATATCGAACGGTTTGGTGAAGTTCTTACCGATGGAACGAGCTTGGCAGGGATGCCAAGATTAAGCTGAGCTTCCACCCTGCTTGGGATCACTGTAGGATTTGGATGTAAAGTTCGGAGCTGCGCCTTTTTTTCACAATACTATTCTCCCCATATATTTGCTATTTAGACTTTATTTCCAATTCGATTTGGACTTCATTGTACTTCCGAAAATGCAATAAAGTTCAAAATTCGTTATGGTTTTTAATACAATTCCAAAATAAGGTCTAATATTACGTTTTGGACCTTTTTGCATTAGACTTTATTAAATGGCACCCCCTATAACCAGGTAATAATTAAAGACGCGTTGCAACATTTTTTTGTACCGTTCAACCGAGTTGGCCCTATGGCTTCAAGATGTTAGGACGCAGAGCAAATACATCGTCAGCGACGGGAACATACATACATACATATTAACTGTTTTCAAATAGAATTTTCATGAATTTTTCTTTAAAATTGAAGTGTCAGCATTTTTTTATTTATTTTTTATTTGTAACTATGTAGTTAGAACTAAAAGACTAGATACTTATTCTTACTCTATAAAACAGTTTTTTTTTTTAAGAAGCTCCTAAGCACCTTCAAATAAGAATAGCAATTACTTTAATGGTGTTTTATCACGCCAAGCACTGCAAAACAAATAGTATATAAACTCAAAACAATTATTTTCATGACTGATCAAATGGGTAAAGTTTCATGGGAAAGAAAAGTCAATTTCATATTACCTGCAAAAATTGTTTGATGTATTCATTTCCATTTTCAAGTAAGAACATCTGAATTGCATTCATTGCAGTTGATGTGATTTTCTTACTTTTAACTGAGGACAATTCACTTTTACCGTTCAAAATAAAAAAATCGGAAGGATTTATACAATTTCCATCGATGTTTTGTTTGGACTTAATCCTCAAATGCTCACTAGGACGTTGCGCTGTAATAAAAATTCCCGCTCCATTGCAGAATTCTTCACATCCATTAGTAATTGCATTTGTAAGGCTAACTGGTGAAAGCAAGTCATTTTCTTTTAGTCTTAATTGTTGTCGCTCGAACTCAGGATATGTTTTTGAAACTGTGGTCAAATTGCAACTAGATGGATAGCGACATGTGTTTGAAAGTCTACTGAACATACTTGAGTCGTTGGAGTAAATTGGGTTAGTATAGTCTACTATAACGCCGTCATCGCTACAAGGCAAATCATCGTCAAGAAATGCAGCAAGCAAGCTATTATTGTTGTTATTATTTAATTTGTGCATTGGGGATTCTTCTCGAATATCTGGTAATTCTGTAGAGGATAAATATCCAATGAGGGAATAGGTAGAGCGACACATATCCACATCTAGATTATTATTATTTGCCTTAGGTTCAATAACATCATTGTGTCGCGCCGATATTTCCATACGATTAAGAATGCGCTCAAAGTGATCTATAGTCTTTTCTACCTCTCGGTCATTTTCCAAATTTATATTGTTGTTCACTGAACTGTTTCCATCTTTTCCATTGTTATGAATTTTCAAATCCGTTTGTGTCTTTTTAGGTTTTGACGACGATATTTTAGATTCATTCCGCTGCAACTTGCGGCCAATTACTTCTTTATGCTTTACTTTGTGGGTTTGATTCTTTACTGTATCCTGCACTCGAATATAATCAATCGTAATATTTTCTTCCTGAGAGGTTGTAGCTTCTTTTAAAGAAAACGCCGGGGGAAGAGTAGTGATATTATTAGCAGTACTAGTAGATTCAAGGTTTTCTACTAGTCGACTACTTTTTGTAGGACTGCTACCGCTGTTATTAAAATGATTTTGCACAATAGTGGCTGAAGTCTTGAAAATTTTTGAAAAAGGTACAGTACTGAAGTAGGATATCCCCTTGGCTGGAGATGACTTGCCTTCGGTAAATGTTTCTTTACGAACGTTTGTAGCCAAGTGAATATGTTTCGGCTGTCTAGATGAAGATGGTGCCATATTTTTCTCCTTGCAAATTGATGATGACTGTGGGGGGGAGTGTGTAGGTATGTTTGTAGTTTGTAGGTCTTGTCGATTTTGCTTTGACTTGGCTGTTGAGAACATAACGCGAATATAGAAGATAATTTATTCATACATTTATTCCAAATGCAGCATATTAACATTTTCTTTTTAATCTCATAAATAATAGGTGGATAAATGGGTTGGTAACCAAATTCCATTAATAAATTTCTTTACTCTTTATATGAAATGAACATGATTAGAGGCATTCACTTTCAACGATTAAAAAAATAAAATAAAACTTATCTCCACAATATTACAAAATTTAAAACCGTATTTGTATTTCTTTGCTCAATTCACCGGCACAACATTATAGTTTTTAAACATCAATGGTAATCTACACAAGAAGTAAACCTGATTCTTTCAATCACTTTTTTCTATTTCAAGTTTTCCCTGCGTGGTGGTCAAAAGGTATGTCATAATTGGAGGCTAGAGAAACACATTCACGTTACAAAAAGAAGAAACAACTATTTTATGAATGAAACTGACACACGTGGGATAGATTAAGCAAAAGTTGTAAATTTAAATAAAACGTCGGTGGTTCAGAATACAATAATTTTCCACTGGGTTTAAGTTAAAAACAAATTTGGTGGAAATACATGTGCATGTATATAAATGTTATTTTTATTAAATGGACGTTTTCAATGCAACTAAAGCCAACGACACGAAGCGAAATGATTTACAAATGCAACTTAACTCTAGGATAAACGTAAAAGCCCTTTGACCTGCAGAGGGAATGCGAACTGTATGGCAATGCAAACATCGCACTTGAGTGGATTTCGTCGCTGTCACAAAGTGACTCTTGGAGAAAACATCGACATTGTGCGATGAACATGCGCGAAATTCGAAAATTAAAACATACTTGAGTGTCTTAGGCGTAAATTTATGTTTTAGTTTACTTTGTCTCTACTTCTTGCATATTCGAACTTCCACCCCTGATGCTGGGTGATTACCTTTCCTTTAGCAACATCAAATGAAGTTAAATAATTTTCAAACTAATTTAAACATTTTACTAAAACAATTCCCAACGGAGCTAAACATTTCGGTTCTATTTTAATTCTAATTTTATAAGTTTTGTTTACGTAATTTACTACGGCCTTGACTTTTGTATCGCTATAAAGTAGCATTGGTGCGATTTAGGTCTAAATAATTAATCAAAATTATGATTTCATCTGCATGCGATTATTCGCACTTTTATACTTCCTGTATGCTTTTCATTACAGTGCAGTTATTTAATAATCTACCAAGAAATTTTCACACTGAAACAAACCTGAATGTATTTAAATCTTTATTAAAATTATTATTAAGAAATAATGATATAATATAATACAATTTCAGTTATTAGTTTCGACTGATGTTAAGAGTTATTTTAAACTAATAAGAAATACGAAACAAAAAACTATTGGATGATTGACGCTCGCAAGAGATCGAACTGTTAATAAAACTTGTTGGTATTTTTTCGTAAATCAGACCGTGAACCCATGCACAATAGTCCTAGCCACAGAGTGATTGCACCCAATAACATAATGATTAATAGCTCATGTGGTGATAGATACGATTGATAATAAAAAATATATTTTTTTCCAATTCATCTAAGGATTGGACTTATATAAGCAAGGTTTTGAAGTGCAAAAATTCACCTTTTATATATTAATATATTAAAAAATAATTAATTTTCAATCATCAAATCCAATGCAAAATTACACTATCATTAAACGAACTATTGGGCAATAATTTACTTCATAATGACGTATACATGTGAACATACATATGTATGCACATATTAATTATAAAAAAATCAAATCAAAATATGTATTTTATTGGATATATGTAGGTACGTATCATAAAAACAATTGTAGAACTGTAAAAATTCAAAAGAAATGTTCTAATTTGTGTTTTTAGTCTTGTAGAGTACTATTTACGTAGTGATCTAGTGGTCTATTAGCCCTCTGCTGATACCTTGGCGAGGTTAGCTCCCTCTTCTCGATTAACTATTTCATCGAAATTGTGTTTGAAGTTTATATGCTTTGGCTTGGCGAGAATAGAGCCCTCTCTCCAAACCCGCTTGTTTTAAGAATCTAAGAATAAAATTGACTTATTCTCCTCTCATATCATATCCTATGTATTTCAACTTTTTACGGGTATCTGCTCAAGGTTCCAATAGATATTGCAGCGACTCACTTTATCCATTGTAGAATATGCACTTTGTTTTCGTAAATGCTCTTTGAGTTTAAAATCCTCCGTTAGAAAACCTGTTAGATTTTATAGGTTATTATTGTTGAGACAGACACAGGCCTAGATTTTTTTTTCTGGTTGTAACCTTCTATTTGTTTTTGCTTTGCCTTAGCCCTATGGTGTTATTTTAAGATCTTGCCCTGTTTTTTTCTCCATTATTCGCGTTCAGGTCTTACGAATAGATTTGCATCTTCTTGTGTTTTCAATGCATCTGTTGTTTTACTACCTTCCATCCCGACATGACTGTCTATGCAGAAATGTGTCTTGATAAAAGGAATCTTCCACCGCAATCTGTAGCAACCTGTTCCCAACGATTTTATCATGCCTAAGCAAAAGAAACTTTTAAAACTTGCGGTTTGACAGTTTACGAAAAGCGCCATATACCTATGTATAATGTTTTACATTGACATAAACATTTTCTTACAGTTTTTGTGTTTAAGCATCTACCATATGTCCTCGAAGGTAAAAAAAATTAGATTTAAAATTTGATAATAAATTTTAAACTAAATAGTAAGTACTATGAATGACCGTGTCGACGAGATCATCAAACGCTCAATTCAGCTTAATTAAGACTGCAAGCCATATGAAGAATATTCTGTTAAATCTTTCAAGAATATAAAACCATATGAACCAAAATAAACATTGAATAACGTGCATAAAAAAACAAACGTCTTTGACCCTATACATACAAAAATATAACTTTGCTTGTAAATGCATTTAAAAGATGCAACCATCCGACATAATCAATAAATTATTGATTAATAAGTGATTCATGTACCTATATCATTATGACATTATTAAGCACTAGGTTTTAAACAGTTTATTTGAGCAAGTCAAATAAAACACATGCTTACAACGCCCTAGTCATATGAAAAAAAAAAAAAAAACCTGTTGGTAATCCCACCCTATTTCACTATCGATTTTATCCTTAAAAACAATAGATTTTTCTCACAATTACCTGTGGTAGATTGGCGTTTATCTGTCGATGTAAACTGTCACGCTCCTTTTCCACATCGTGCAGTTTCATCTCCGACTCACTAAGACGTTCTTGTGCCTCACGTAGGCTATCCATAAGCTTGTCCCGTTCGTCCAGCATTGATACCATAAGTTGCTCGAAGTTGGCATCCTCCCCGCTGAACTGCGAGGACCGCTGCGAGATGCTGTCCTCGGATATAGTCGGCATCACGTCACACATCATGCTCCACATTATATACTAATCCCACTGATGAGCAATGTCGGTTTTTTTTTCGCGAGGCGTACACAAAACAACCGTCGCGTTTATTTTTATCTTTTTGTAGTTATAGTCGAATAAGGAACACAAAACCAAAATAATAGGTAACAAAAATATAAGAAATTCAAACTAACGGCGATGAAACAGTACCATTAGCCCACTCTCCCGACACTCGGTAAAAAAAAAAAAAACAATTATTGCGGAAAATCCTCTTTACTTTTCGCAAATATTCGACAAAAATGATTTTCTTTGCCAATTTCTTCCCTTTTCTTTTTTTTTTTATGTAATTGCGATTATTAAGACTCGTGTTCAATCGATATGAATATATAATAGTAAAAAAGCTGTCTTATTATGCTGTAAGTTGTCATACAACGTTGAATTTGTTAACACAATTTTTTCATTCAACATTTTTCATTCTTAGCCCCGTTCCCCCCTCGAAATTCTGTGCAGAAAAAAACTATCTCCTGTAAAACACAGAAAATTGTTCTCTACCTCCCCGTCGTACACTTGAAAAAGCAGTTTTCTATTGTACATGTTCACTTCCGCGACAAGAAAATATATTACATTTCACTGCATTTTTACATTTTTACATAAACTAAAGTAAAATCTTATTAGAATTTAAGGAAAAATTCTCACTTTGGGCAAGAGACGGGTGAAAAAAACCACAGCCCGCCCGCAAGTGTGTATTGCAATTTTATGTACACTGCGATTTCTCACATAATCCACTGCACACGGTGAAAAGTATTGTTCACTGTGTTGCAGAACTATTGCAGCGTTACGATTATCGGAACATTTTTATAAAATGCAAATAGTTTTTGGGAGTTTTCGCGTTTTTTCGTACGATTCACGAGAATCTATACAACCCGGTCGCCATGTTTGTCAAAAAAAAATCCGATTTATGATATGTCAAGATTTTTTCAATATCGTCTAGTTGTCTCTTTCTTTAACGAAAGTTTCGCCTTAATCTAGTATGTTTCGTTGAATCTATATTATTTTCTGTGACACCTTTCATCAGTCTGACAGCTCTTATTTTGACAGTCGGGTTTGGTCTGGTGGTGTTTTTGTATTGCAGATGAGATGTCACCAAAGTTAATATTTCGAAAGAAAATTCGTCAGCGAGATGGTACGTACATATGTGTATAGATCTAATAACGAAACATAGTGTATCCTATCTGCTCTGTCCCCGAATACCTATTGTCAACAAGAAAACATTATCTACTGCACTTATGTCCATTGCGACACCGCTTACATGTAGGTACACATCAGTCACACAAATTGCTTGTCTCTCCTTTCGCCGGAACGAACTGGCAATCTTCTTCAGAACAATCTGAACTTTATTATGCTATCAATAGAACCTCCTCTTGACAAAATAATTTGGGTTTTCAAAATTAATTAAAATGCTAACAATTTCAAAGTCACATTCGAAAATTCAACTCGCTGATTAAGATAAGTATTTCAAAACATTTATATATAGGAAGAGAGTAGTCTTCAGCGCAAAGCACCACTATACCCACGACCAATAATCTAGACTTATGTTAAGCTCCAAAAAGAATTTGTCTTATGTGAACAATATCTAAGAACCAAGGTTGTTGGTTTGAATTCTTTACATATTTAAGACTAGATGGTTAAAAACTATTTATGTATTTTTTGTAATTCGAAATTTAAATGCTTACCGACAACCAGTATCCTTTAGAATTCTTTTTTATGATATCAAGTAATTATAACGAAATATGTTGTCAAACTTTTATTGAGCCATTGTAGTACCTCATTAAACATCAATGTTTTCAATGTTTTCGAAGCTACCTAGTGATACCTGCGTTATAGCCGATTGGAAAAATTCTCAGGCTTATTACAGTGAAGGAATCTTGAGTTTCATGCTTTGAGGGTAATTTTATGGTACTTTATCAAAGCTGATCACAATACGAAATTTAAACCTAATCGTTAGAGGCGTTTTTGAGCAAATCGATTTTATGTTAAATAGGGCTCTTTATTTTAGAACCTAAGCCAAAGTTGACATTACGTCTAGAGACCAAAAAAGACATCGCAGATATGAGTTTGAAAGAATGTCCACCCATTTAGGGTGGCAGTTCAAGGCGACAAGATAGGCAGACCTATATTATAGGGCGACTATATAAAGGTGCAACTAAGTACCAGGAGAAGATATGGAGGGTAAGGGACTCTTTAATTTTCTTACTTTATTTATGTTTCATAGCTTTTTGTTGCTCCGATTTTTATTTTGGATAACTAAATGTAAAGCCGAGCAATTAAAATAACTTAACTTTTGTTCGTTAAAACTAAATATCTTAAAACTAGCTTTGTACCAAACTCGAAATTCGTAAAACGAGAAAAAGCTTTGGTCAATACCTACTAGTTTTAAGAACGTTTCGTATTATTGACGAGACACACTGATTTATATGTATATATGCATATATGTATGTCCATATAAAATAAATTGAAACAGCAATGAAAGCTGTTAAATATTTCGAACATGATTTCAAAATGTGAATTTCGCCATTTTGTAGTATTTCTACTAAGCGTGTGAGATAATTATCAATCTTTAATTGAACATATTTTCAGGAATTGTGCTGCAGGACCTTGCCGACGCAATCACACTAGAAGTCAAACCAAGACGTGGATCACATTTGATAAGGAAAAACGAAGACACTTCAGGACTGAAAGGGACAGATATCGTTAATATTTATAATCACATAAATACAGACACATGGGCGAACATTGCTGAATACATTTACCCTGAAGACGTCTGCAATTTCGCATTGATTTGCCGACAAACAGCATTTATCGTTTCTTCCGCCAGATTTTGGAGCAATCTGTATCGGCGTTTTTATAGTGAAGACAAAAAGCTGCCCGACAACTTGGAACCGCGCTGCTTAAATCAGGTTGGATCTCTGCGAAGGAAAGTCATTTGTGCCCTGTTTTATCTATACACGCCATTTGTAGAGCGAATCAAAGTTGGTTACGATCTTTCCTTCGTTAATGACTTTAAGTATATACACAGTTGGCATAAAAAAGAAGCTAACGTTTGGGTATTTTGTTACAAACTTTGGAACCATACGGTGTCAAGGAGACCCAGAGAAAATTTGGACGAAAGCGATTCTGACGAAGATGGACTTTCGAAAGCGCTCTACAAACTGAATAATGTATTTGAAAATCCACACGAAGGTATTTCTTTGCTAGTGATATGCTTAAGACGATTTATTCCTTTCCCAGCTTTGCATGGTACTGATATGATATTACGATCTACACGACAACCTCTTGCTTCAGATCTAAAGAGTACAAATTTGGAACTGAAATTTACACCCTCACGAGGGTTGTCCGCTGTGTCTGTCGAAGTAGTTTATCCGTCCGTCTTAAGGTACAAGGTGATTCCTTGGTGGCATCCGGAATACAAGATATTTTTGTTTGACGAAAAATCACAAACATGTTGTTAAAATTAAAACTAAGATTGTATGAAATTATATGAAAATAAAAAAAGGAATGAATAACAAAACAAAAAGTTAATTTTTGTCGTTTTTATTGTTTTATATCCAATAATAAATTGTTAACTACAATTAGCTTTAATGTATAATGTAACTAAAACATGTTGTCTTAATGCACTTTTTCCGCTTCTGAGATTGCATAAATTTATTAATGTAAACTAAATAAACATTCGGTTTAATACTATCTTTACTGGTGTTAGCAATTCTTTCCGATTTCCCTTAAATGTGTTGTATAATTTATATAACAAAAACAAAAATATGATTATTGAATTTCCAATACATAATAAATAGGTAGATAAATATCTGTGCCATTTTTTAATAGTTATAAATTAATTTATGTATATGTCTATATAGATATACATACATACATATATGTATGTATGTAAAACAAATATATAACCGGCTTATTGTTATAATTAAAAATAAAAATAAAACTTTATTTTTAATTGTCAGTTTGTCTGGTTTCACTGAGGAAAATTAATAAACGTTGCTACTTGTTTACAATTCCATAAAACATAATTTTAATTTTAATTCGTGGTTTTCGTTTTCTTGTGCTCCATATTGTAAGCAATTATTAATTCTCTGTTAAAAAAATATTAACAAAAAAACTAAAGCTGGTTGACTAGACTTTTTGTTTTGTTTTATTCTTATTGTACATTTTTAATCACCGTCACCACAATTCACAAAGCTTTTTAAGTAAATCAAGAAAAGTAGTTTTTTTTTTTTTTTAATATTATTGCATAATGGAAAAATATATATGTATGTTATATGAAAATAATATTAGAGTATGTCTCAATGCAACTAAATTCTACAACACACACGCACACAAAGTTGCCTTTCTGTTTTATTTTTCATGTTTTATTTCTTTTTAAAATACTATATTTGTGTAAATAATGTGAGTTTTCACAACAATATAATACTTTCTACTTAATACCATAGGTTTGCTATATATTTGGCTGCCAATTTTTTGCATGTTCTTTTCATACCAACTAATCACTATAACACAAATGTTATAATCTCACGTTAATTGTGAAACCAGACTTCAGATTGCCTACTGTATGCTCATAGCTCAATCATTATCTCAATGAGGATATTCATTGATATCTTCTTAATATATCTACAATTTTTTTGTTGGTGTATGTTGTTGTTAAATTATTTGAAATGTATGTATAGAGAAGGCGAGATTATTTTTTTAATTTTAAACCTTTTCATTAATTTACTTAGATATAGAAAAAAGAGTCTTGCACTAAAAACAGCAGAGATTAGTTTCTTATTTGAAAAACTGAAATTGCAGATCTTACTCGACAGTATAAAAATATCTGGCTCTGCTAATGTAGTAACACAAAACTAATATTGTCTATTATTTTCCTTTTTTTTGCTTTAGATCTCTTAAGGAAAACAAAATAAAACTACAGCTTTACATTTTCAATTCATATTATAGGCCCTAATCTTTCATACACAAGAACAAAAGGTAAATTAATAATTGTTTAAGATAGATTGGGAATTAATTTGTTACATTATATTTATGTATGTTAGTATTGATTGACAAAAGATTAACTTTATAAGAACGTAGACAATTTTTGTTCGCCCTCTCTATAAGCCTTTCATATGATCAATTAACAATGAGTTTAGAATGTATGTGGATGAGAAGTGCAAAAATAAATATATATATAATTAATGTGTTTATGTGTTCATTTATAATATACGTACGCGTACGGAAGTGAAGTATTTTTTTTGGGTGTAAAAATGGTATACGTATTTTTTTTTTCTGAAAAGTTAATAGATTTGTGCATCTAATAATTGCTATTGTTTTAATTATTTTATATATATATGTATATTATTGGAAAATGTTTTACTTCTTAATTTTTGTTTTAGGAAAACATTTTTATTCATTATTTTTCAAATTTCAGTCGTTTCTTTTCTGGTAAAAAATCATTACTTTCTGTACTCACACGAGCGATTTTTCTTGTTAATTACTGTGTTTTCCTTAGTGAGAATGTGGCCGAAAAGTTTCGATTTAAATGCTTAATGATATTTCGTACGTAGTAGTAAATTGTTATAGAAAATTGTGTGTTTCCCTTTGATTTGTTTCTTGTTTTTATTGATCCAATGAGTAGTGCTTGGATTTTTTCCAGAAATTCTTGAAAAAACCTTTTTTCTTTTGTGACTTGTGTAAATTGTTATTGAAATTCGATGTGCTCTCTTTTGATAGAACTTCTGCAAGGATGATATGTGATTAGTGTACATAATGTTTTAAATATAGTGAGTACTCTACTTACTGGAAGAATCCAAACCTGTGTGACCTCCAGGTTGGGGTGAGACTGTGTCTTTGTTTTTCTTGCTGTCTCTTTCTTTTGTGTTGCCTGAATGTTGCATTGATGCGTATTAACTTTTTTATATACATATATTTTTTACTAAAACATACCCTTTTTAATAAGAAGGCTAGTGACTCTACGCAGAGCTTCACGTGGTGATTTATTCAAAAAAGTTGGTGTGAGATTTGGGGGCAAAGTTAATGGCTTTCGGCTGCCTCCAGTGCCGGACATTCCAGTGGTACCGTCCCATGCCCGCATGGACGTAGATTGCTGCATTCTGTGTAAATGATCAAGATTTTCCGTAGATGCTGGGCGCATAGACCTTTGTTTTGGATACCATCCCCGGGCTGGACCACCAGTCAAACGCAACATTTCGCCGGTTTGCAGTGCTTGACTTAAAGTACGTTGCCTGCAACCTGTTAAAGTGTTACCAGCTCCTTTAAAGTAATATACACATTATTTTATATGTTACTTGTATCAATTCAAATTTCATTACCTATTCCTACAATTGACGAGCCAAAGTTCATATTTTGAACATTTGTACTGGACCTTGGTGCTGTTCGCGAAACACTGCTTACGGTTGGCTCAGTAGGACGTCGATGAGGCGTACGAGCAATGTCACATCTACAAAACATATTTGTTATTATAGAAAATACCTTTTTATATTAAGATTTTATAACCCTCTTGCGAATATTGGTGTCTCTGGCAAGCTGCAAGATGTTTGAAGACGAATTTCTTCCCTGGGGGTTTGTGTTGGAGGAGTTCTTCTTGAGTATGATCCTGGCAAATTACGTTTGTTCGAACCACAAACTGGCATCTCACATGGTAATGTTCCTGGAATATTCCCATGTCCATACGCTTTTCCACATTTCTTTGAATACCCGCCATCCATCGAACGAGCTTTCATTGTGTTCGATGGCATTGGACTGCGATGAGGCGGAATTGCAGGCGGTGGAGGAGACTCATCCGGCGTGTATTTACCAAAATGATTATGATTCGATTGCGAATGCAATTTAAGATCAAGCAGGCCAGAAGAAATGTGGTCAGAATCCATATTATCCTCTATATCAGTTGGCGAAGGCGGCAATGGAGGAAGGCCATCAGAGTCCTAAAACATGCAAATATTTAGCAAACTAAAATACGATCTTAACATTTTAAAACTCTAACCACCAACTCTGGACTGGACGAAGTTGGCGTAGGCGGTAACGGACCAAATGCATTCTGTGACAAAAGCATCTCCTTAGCACTTTCAGATTTATGAACACCAGGTCGGAAGCCCAGAGAACGGCGTGGTTGTGTTATATCACCTACCCTGGCAACGGATATATCACCACGCAGAAGCGCACTAATATTGTTTTCTATTTGACGTAATGGTGCACAGCCTGATTGAGATTCACTATATTGTTCTTCATCTTCTTCTAATGGTGGAGCTAGCTCACGACGTGGTGTTGTGGCATTGGAAGCATGGAGGTCACCTTTAGAACATCATTGGACAATAAATTATATAATGATCTATTTCAATATCGAATTACCTGAATTTGCTTGCTGTCGCATTATTGAAGCTGAAGAAACATTGGGATTGCTATTACTTAACGAATAAAATCCCGGAGAATAATTATTTCCACTGCTATCCATTATATTGTTAAGGCACCCATCGCTTCCATTTTTCGTTGAATTTATGTCCTTTTCGACTTTATAATCAGAAGGGCGTTGTAACGATTGTGAAGGATGTTCAAAAGAAGAATTCGAATGTGAATTTTTCATGAATGAAGATCTGTTCTCTATATAAAAAAAAAAAAAACAAAACAAATCGTATGCTTTAGAGCTTTAAACAACTAATAAAATGATTACCTAAAAAATGGGGACGAGCTGTTGGTATTTCTAATGTGGGTGAACCTAAGTCCAGTGATAGCCTCGATCTAATAAGATTATTTAATTTAATTTATTATTTAAAAATTGATCAGTCTAGATACCTGGGAGAGAGACCAATTTGTTCTCGTGAAGCGGAAAAATTATGCGAAGACATGCCCAGATCGATGCTATGTCTTGAATTTGCCATCATAAGGTTCTGGCTATTGTAGTTCGAATTAGTTTCTGAACTTAGATGAGAGTTTACTGAAGCAGATTTTATGGCAAACAATTCTGGTAATTGCTGACGCTCCTTTCTACCTTTACGTATTATAAATGTTCCCTTTCCGACCATATTTGCGGGGAATGAGGGTATAATGTCTTCAGCATCAGAGTAAATTGATGTAGCCTCATCTTCTGTACTACAAACTTGGACTTGACTCTGTGCAGCTGCATGGTGTTCTTGACCGTTTTCACTGGTCGACGTTACACTGGACTGAGATTCTGAGAAACTTGTATTACTCCGGCCAATCTGAAAACGAAAATATTTAAGTATTGGTTGTCAAAAAAAAAAAAAAAAAAACGTTAGTGTTACCGTTGGCTTGAATATCTCTGCACAGTTAATGTTCTTTTCTCTGATTCCTGTTTTCTTAAGTTTATGGTTCGGTTTGTGCTCATTGCTGAAAACCTTATTCCCTGCATCATCTACATCATCCATATTAATTTCCCATGAAATACTTCCTCTCTTTCGAGGCGTAGCAGGAGCCGAAAGAGATGGTGTAGGCGGTACAGTTGGTGGCGCCGGAGGTGGTGGCAAGGACTGATCTTCAAGCGAATCATCCGAAAAATCGTCGTCAGTTGAACTTCCACTACGACGTTTTTCGGAAGCACCATTGTTACACTTCATAGCAATGTTATTTTCCACTTTTTCAAAATTCTTTAAACTATCACCAATAACAATTCGTTGCTGATCGAGTGGCTGAGCACTGCATAGTGGTGAGGTGGCAAAAAGGCGTTTGAGTGGAGAATTTGTTGTTATTGTTGTTAAAAACACATCTGGTTCATTTTGATTCGATAATTGCGCATTGCGACAAACTTCTCGATGTTTTTCTACAGAACTTGCAAGTGTGCGCGGCGGTACACGACTTCGAGGAGGCGATACTCTACCTGGGTATATAGTCACAGGATGCTCATTTACAATGGTTTCTATATAAGAAAAAAAATGGTTTTATTCGATAAAACTTAACTTAAAATAATAATAAAACATACCAGGCAATCTTGCAACTCCACCACGTATGACGGCATTGTGCACAGCACTGATATCGATGCCAAGAACATTCCGTTCGCCGTCAAAACTCCCGCTTGATATGCCTCTGTCACCTAATTTGTGAGCTCCTGAGCATGGAAGACTTGAATATTTGGATGGAATACACGCAGTCGTTCGCACTTTTGGCTGCAAACAGGACAAACATACATAAATATTTGTATATTTATAACCAAAAATTTGTACTTACCAGAGTTGTTTGAATAATGCTTGATTCGTTGGGCAGTTTGTCTTGTTCCGAGATATTCGAAAGACTGGCTTTAGCACAACTCTCACCATTTGTATTCACCTCAACGGCATTATTATTTTTGCCCGAATGTGGATGTTCATCTTTAACCTTTTCTTCTTCTTCTTTACATCTACAGCAGTTTACATAAAATTAGTAGATTTATAAATTAAATATATATTATTATATTAGCCTTTCTTACTCAGAACTCTGTACAGTATTGTCATAGTTTTCTGTATTTTCAATATTTTCATAAAGCGCACAATCGGTTGATTCCACCACTGGGCCAAATTTTTGTTGCTGTTGAGACGTCAACTCTTTTGTTGTTCTAACCACGTATTAATGAAAAATAACTAAATGTTTAACTATTTCGCGTGTATTATTTACCGTCTTCCATTCATACTCATGTATCCATCGTCTTCTGATTGGTTACCTTGCAATGGGCTGCCTTGATCTTGTATCAGAGGAAGGGATTCTGGTTCTTCGAATTCAGATAAAATTTCATCGAGAACTTGTATCGGTTCCGGGATCTCATCATCCTCCACTCTATTAAACCATAATTATTATATTTAAAAATATTTTGTTTTAAAGACATGGACGTTTAAATTAATATTTATTGATCACTCCTTATTTTTTCTGAAAATTGAAATTGAATCTGAAGGAGGTTTACGACGATGTTATTTCACAAGATTTGGGTTTCGGTTACTATTACATTAAAAGCGTGCAGAAATTTGCGATTCTGCATTTGTATAGTTTCTAACGATAGAAAAAAGAATCCTTATAAGCACCAACGTTTTACCAGTTGGATTCCATAAAACAATATGGATTTGCAACTAGTATTTGCATATGGCAGCAACTATTTCCTAAAATGTTATCATATTGAATTGTGAAGTGATTCCTAAAATGTAAAAGAGGAAACTAACCAAATATATCCATACGCGGTCACTAATCGAGCACTTTGCATTGTTCGCTGCCTACATCAAAATATATGTAATTTTCTGTTAACTAAAACCAGTAGTACACTGGCTGAGAAAATAGAGCGAGCTCTTCTTTTATGTGGAGCATATGAAAATAGTGTGTGATTTCCTCATAGGTGTCATATTCAAGCTAGTGTATGGCCATAGGTATTCACAGACATATTCACATGTGTGCATCTTCTTTGATATATTTTCTTTTTATGTTTGCAGCGCTGAACGACCAAGTTTTTAATAGGTACTATTTCCATGGTGTAACTGTATTTTTAATCCTCGATCTAGGGTTCGACACAAAACTATTTTCTTTATATACCTACACATTTATACTACAATCCACGCATTCTTCATAATTTAGGCATGAATCCGAATTGTAATAAAAATTATGACCTTTTTTCTGCGATTATAGTCGTATCGTTTCTACCTTATACGTTAAATATATGTTTATTGGGTTTAAGTTAGCCAGTTCGCCGGCCAATATCGGAAGGTGGTGGGGATTCACTTTTTTTTTTTTTTTGCAAAACAAATAGTGGATATTTTTCCTGCTTCTTTTTCACATATCATTCCACGAATTATATGTGAATACACATGTACCTACATATGTATATGTAAATAACTCGTAAAGAAAAGCACAGACAATCTTCGTGGATTAGTGAGAACCTTAGACTTAATTTGTTTAACATATCTAAAGATATAAGATCGCTGCTCTATTAATATGTATACAATCCTGTCACCTTAACTAAATAAATTACTTATTTCTTCTTATTAGCAATAAATAGTTATTGAAAAACGGATGTTATTTCAGACGTTTTTTCTCAACACCGTTCTCCCCTAGTCTTTGATAAACAGGGTAGGTACACCTATACGCCAAAGTAGTGGCTTCTGTTCACTTTTGGTGCGATCCAACAGCTACATATAAAAACACACAATCAAGAGATTTGTGCAATTGCGCAATTTCTTACAAAAAGGTGCCTATAGCTCTGTGTATGTTTCTTATTACTTTGCCCCCCCTCATCATAATCATCATCATCTTCATCATAGCGTATTTTTGTTTGTTAGAGAAATCAAATTAAATTAATGCAAAAATAAAATAAAAAAAACTGGTGCTAAGCTATTATTGAAATTGCCTCAGATGGCAATGTGGGGAAAAAATAATCTGAAATGGTCAATTAACTTACTCTAGTTTAGATTGTGCATTTTCGTCGAGATTACTGGTAGGGTCTGCCATTGTTTTGCTGTTCTCTATCTAAATCCATCTTCCGCAATAAATTAAATTAATTCTGCAATGATATACACACAACACAGACACAAAGAATTAGTTTGTTGTTAATTTTCAACACATTTCAAACGAAATTACTAAACAAGGGTGAAAATCACAGTAAATACCCACACACAGTTCACTTTTATCACCCCCTTCTACACCAATCAAAAAAAGAACGGTGACGGCAGGACCTCTTCAGGACGTGAAGAACTACCACCGCTGGTGATTTGAAATGTCTGGAATCGATTTTTTCTTTTGCGGCGAAAACCATGCACGATTTTTTTCTAACATTAAGACAATAATGTTTCAATAAGCATTTGTACACAGCCCGCTAAATTTGTTTGCCACAAACTTTTTGATCAAATTTAAGTAAAGTACAAAAATCCTACATTAAAACCCAAAAATAAAAATAATCGCCACTTCACCTCACAGCGATAAATAAACTACACTACACAAAAAGTTTGTAGGTAGCTGATTGAGAAAACCTCTCCAAGTTGCTTGCTCGCATCGCAGCAGACAGATTGGGGCTTTTTTGTCGGATGTGTTGGTGAAGACTTTTTGTATTCCATTTCCACAGCGGTTCTCCTAATGAAAACATACTAAATTTGGAGAATTATACCAATCAAATGTTCATTTGGCTGGTTACATATTAGCCACTTAAAAGTGTATTTTTTACAGGTATAATAATAGGAATACAACATTTCAAACCGAGTTAGAACTACATTTTCTCTGAACAAAAATTGTCTAGATTGTACTTTAGGAAATATTTTTCAAAATCACTTATGTATACTCTATCCAAAAAGTAATACAAGTGTAAACAGTTTTAAAAATTGTATAAGAATGTTTTATCTAAATCCGTTCATATTGTCCCATTCACTTTTGCGTGAGTCAACATACTTTTTATTTAGTCCATGCGAGCGAAACCTCGGGCAATCAGATAGTAAATCATATTTTTTTTCACCATGGGATCACGTATAGACTTAAGGCTGAACTATAAAGGTCCATTTACAACTCAGCGAACTGCGAACACGAACGAGCAAATACATATTCGCCAGTTTTGACATTTCATTCACAGCAGCTTTTTTATCTAGTCGCTGCAATCGGCGAATTTCATTTTTCGTTTACCAAAGTTTACTCTCTCGAATGTTTTGGTCGCGCGAATGTGGATTGCGTTTCATATCTGTGGAATGTGAATAAAATTTGACAGTTCGCAAAAAGTATTCATCTATTCCGGAAAAATCAGCGAATTGTTGATTTCTATTGGCTATTTAAAGCTGAACTATAAAAGTCGAATGGTTTCGTATGATCACTTCCAAAACAGTGCGAATACAAATGATTAGTGCTGGCGACTATAGGTCCGTTCACGTACCCTCCCAAAACAGCGAATTTTTACGAAATTTTACGAAAAGCTGTTCGCGCATGGAGAATTTTCGTAGTTTTTCACAGAAGAGAGCGCTCATGAGAGAGTAACAAATTTCCCCATGCTACGAATTATAGTGCAAGAAATTTCTTTGTGCTGGTTTGTGAAAATTGTCAAAGCTGTCAAACCAGTGTATTTTCAAGTTTTTCTTCTTCAACCCGTTCGTTTACTTTTCCGTAATTTCAGCTTTTCCTGAGAGAATTTTACCTCCACTCTTCGAAATTTAATAATCTACGAATTTCAATGCAAAAAGTAAGCAAAAGTAAACGGACCTTATAATAGCTTTTGGCTTCGATTCGATTGGCTGTATATGCACGCATATGTAAACCAAGGAATCACACAATATTAGCAGCTAACAGCCAACACATATAAGACCAAGTTTCGTTTTCGGTCACTTTCGGAAACTTTACCGAACGTTAAGAGCCAACCATAATCAACATTAGGAAGCATAAGCTAATGTCTTAACTGACCGAAATGCTTCCTTATGTTCTGTCAACTCTAACCATTGACCATAATACTTTGGCCCATATAGCCACCCGTCACCACAATCTATATATATTTTCTCTCTCGTTGTTGGTTTTTAGTTTTTATTTTTCGCATAAAAAATGGATAGTAACAAAAATTTAATAAAGCGAGAATGAAAGCAGTAATCATTCGAACATTTCCAAATATAAAATATAAGCAAAAATGAGAGAAACCATTAATATAACCACATAGGGGATGAGTAATTTCTACCAGCTGTCAAATTCGCATATGCAATGAGCGGCTGAGTGCGCTCTCCCTAATATTCGGTAATGTTTCCGAAAGTGACCGAAAACTAAACTAATCCACGCTGGGCTTATTATGTGTTGGCTCATAAGATCGCGTGTATTCATGGGTTTACATCTACGTGCATATGCAGCCAAATGTTGATTATGTTTCTCACTTTATTATGTGTTGGCTCATTTATTGGGTGTATTCGTTTCTCACTTAAGTTTTCAATTGTGTAATAACTCTTAAAAATATTTATTAGGTGGTAATTTCTCAGCAGCCCAGAACAGCAGTTTTAGCGTGGAAGAGTTCAAACAGTGACGCAGTATTGGTGTCAGCCCAACAGATTTTTAACAGAATTTGTAAGGCAGAAAACCAAAAAAAGGAAATCATAAAAGATTTTTTGACAATTCGAATTTTTTATGGGAATTCATAGCAGAATAAAACATTTCGGCGAATAAGCTCAAACATCGGAGCTAAAGAGGAAACACGAGATTTAGTTTCACAGACCATGTTCTGCTGTGAGCTAAAAAAGAAAAACGCCGACAAATTGTTCAGTAATCTATTACGTTTATTTTGAAATATACCCCACCTCTTGAAGTGAGCGCTTAGATCACTTAGAAGAATATGTTGCTGGTCGATACAAAAATTGATGGATTGGTCGAAAAATATTTTGTCCATTAAAACAAAATGGTTGACAATAGTGTTGTAAACAGTGAAATCGTCTTGTGAAAATTTTTACCAAGTGCATTTGATGAAAGTAAAATTATTATATTTTTGTCGATATTAATGCTTAAAGTTGACGTACAGTATCGTTAAGTGAATAGTTTACCGTATAATAGTTGTTTTGATGCTCGTATCAGATGTCTTTTAGTTACACATGTCAACGTTAGCGCACCCTTTTTCTGGTAAATTTTTAATTTTTCTGTATTTTTCCCAATAGTTTGTATTCCAATAATAAAAGGCTAACATTAAATTGTCAAAAAACTTAAGAGAAGATAAAAAAACATTATTGAACATTAAACATGACAAAATTTCTCTTCTGTAGGAACTGACCCAAATCCTACGGTCATACAAAAAAGGCACAGGGCTTTTCGCGGGTGAGTGAAATTAGTTTTAAGAATATTCGTTAAGTGATGTATAGTATTTGTATAAATGTTTAGTTGTTTCAGAAATCAAGCATATACTCACATAGGTATGTGCATAAGGATATACATTTGTGTAGATATTTAGTTGCCTTCTAGGGTGGGTGAACGCACAAAGGACTAGTTTGTGTATATCAATGGTTAAACATTTTTTACTAATGAATTAACTAATCCTAACTTCCTTAAGCTGTTAAAGGCAGCTTTGTTATCCTATATGTTATAAATTAAAAAATAGTAAATATTTATAATATGTATTGGCCTTTCATAGGTTTTGATAAAATACTTGCTTGTTATTTTTGTACTTGATTGTTAGAGAAGTATTTTTTCTGAGTATTTTGATATCAACCACGACCAGCACTAAGGTTTCATTTGATATAGGCACAAGGCTAAAAACTAACAGCTAAACTTTAGTCGCAGCAAGATCTCACCAGCGTTTTAACACTGCGGCGTAAAGGGAAAATATGATAATCAGTGAATCAGGTCACATAAGTAGGTATAGGTTGATACAATGTGCGTGGTTAACGTTATGAACTAGGATTGTCAAATAGATATTTTTTCCCGAAGTTAGGACATTTCAAGTACATATATCATTGAAAGACCATTCTTGCTTCACAGTTTAAGCGCGGTTATTTACAAATGTGCTGAGTGAATAAGTTTATTCTTATTTCTCTGCAGGCAACACAGTTAATATTTTTCTGACTCAAACTATGAAAAACGTTATCCCTTTATGGTACAACCCTTTATTTCAAAATTGTAAGACATTCGAATTTTTTTGGTATTACATAATTATTTACGAATTCCTGTGTTTTAATTTTATAAGTTGCTTGTTTTCATCTGAATACCCTATGCTACTTATGCAGTATGCTACATACCCCCTAGTACACATTAATGGTAAACTGTACCCAATATATATATATAAAAAAATGTTTAAACTCAAAATCTAGAAAAAAGTGAAAATAACCAACTTTATTGGTATGTAATATCGCGTAAAGAAGAATTCAAAGTAGAAAAAAATAAGATTTCATGTTGTTTTAAGTATTTTTGCATAAAATACATGAAATAAATCCTTTCTGAATTTAAAACTTTGGTCACACGTAGTTTTTCCAATGTTTGTCAAACTTTTTCTTCTTTCTTACAAATACCTATAATTTTTTTTGCAAATTTGTTTGCTTTTCTGCAAGGTGTTTCAAAAGCCCCGCCCACACGATGCCAAAAAGCTTGCAACGTTAATGGAGCTGCGGAACAATAACAGGAAATAGCCAAGTTTCAGGTTGATATGTGTGGAAAATTGGCTCTAAAGAATCGATTGCTACAAATGTGCTCGCGGTTGACATATGACTGAGATCGAATGCCATACTTATGTAAATTTAACATATGTTATGCACATGGATTAGATCATATTACGTTACAAGACTATTTGTGTTTCTTGAGCTTTGGAACTATGGGGTTCCCTTTGTCTTTAGGCAGAATCTCTCTTGTTTATCTTCTTCTACTTGTGTAATCATTTTTCGCTGCTCTTGTTTTGCACTGGTGGGCCTTCTTGTGTGCTTCTTCTGATGAGCGCTCTTTGTAGGTTTCCTCTGACGTGTTGAAATGTTAGTGCTTTTTATCACCGAATTGCTGCTACGAAGTGTATTAGTCGGGAACTGTGTTCTGTTATCGTTTTGTGGGGGCTGTGTTTATAAACAAACAAACTACTTGACAAGGATGTTTTCCTCACCGTTTTTCGTGTTTAAGTCCGCAGATACATTTTTTACATCATACTCGAGACAGGATCTATGAGCTGCGTCGTCTACAGATCGTTCTTTTTATCTGACGTCTGTCTCGGGAGTCGTACGAAAAAAAATCTCGGAAAAGTTAAATCCAACCAAATTCGACCAAATCTCCAACGAAACGAGCTTTTTTTTCCCAAAATCGTCACGAAATCTCTTAATCCCCTGTGTCCAGAAACATACATACACATACAGCTGCGAGCAATAAAATAGTAGTGGGTGCTAGTGAAGTAAATTTTGCTTCATATTTTGCAGCCTGTATAATGTTGATCTCGATCACTCTTTAATTTATGAACTCTAATGTGTAACAACCCTGATCCATGCTTTTTTGGCTGTCAAAAATGTACCGTTACTTTTTGATTCTTTTGTTCAGAAAGTAAGTTTTGTGCATTTTTTATGGTTTAAAAAATAAAAATACATGACTGTGCATTGTTTAGTGGGACGAGGCAGACATTGCAGTGAAGAAAAACGGACATGGATTCAAAATCTAATAAAACAAGGTAAAACCTACAAAGAAGTGGAAGAACTCGTCGGATGTTCACCTACTATGATTCGCAATGCAATAATTTGGAAAAAAAAAGACGAAAAACGGGGCAAAAAACGGATACTTTCCGATGTTACTGTACGACAAGTTGTCAGGTGCGCAAAAAAACGACCAATAATATCAGCTGTCGAGATCCGCGACGAGTTGAACCTACCCTGTGGCGTTCATACAGTAAGAAGACGATTAAGAGAACATAAATTAAACGCTTGCAGCCCTCGTAAAGTTCCACTTTTGAAAAAAAATAATGTCACCCGACGTCTTCAGTTTGCCAAAGAACATTTGAATTGGCCTGTTGAAAAGTGGAGGAATATACTGTGGATCGATGAATCCAAAATAGTTTTATATGGAGGTAAAGGGTCTCGGCAATACGTAAGACGTCCTCCTAATACAGAGTATGATCCAAGATACACCGTAAAGACCTTGAAGTCAATGGTAAAATAATAATTGTATTTTCAGTAACTTTAAGATCTTTTAAAAACAGTATCCCACTACTATTTTATTGCTCGCAGCTGTATGTACTTCATCCGACATGTGCATGTAGCTCTCAACAAATTGAAAATAATGAACAAATATAAATTAATGCACTTTTAATTTCGAATTCTTGTAACATATTCCTATTTGGTAGTGTATTAATTTTGAGAATTTTTTATACCCTATCCTAAGGGTATATTAAGTTTGATACATAGTTTGTAACATAGAGAAATATTGAAGATAGACCACATAAAGTATATATATAAATTATCAGCATCAGTAGCCGAGTCGATTGAACCATGTCCGTCCGTCCGTCCGTATCTCACCAGTTTTTAGGGCTTAAATTTTGAGCTAGGTTGATGAAATTGTGTATACGAGGTCCTTGGAAAAGTAAGCAATACAAGTGTAAACATTTTTAAAATCCGCCCACTGCCACACCGCCCACTTTTCGAAAAAATCACTTTGTTCAGTATATTTACATGCAACTCGATAAAACTTACTTAAAGCAATATGTATGTAGATATTCTCTTACCCTACATATCTTCAGTACATTGTGTATAGCCACGCCCAGTTTTTAGGGGCGTTTTGTCAAAAAAATGTTTTTTGAAGGTTTTATCGAAATAATAGCACCTCTTGGGAGCAAAATACAGTATACGTTGAAAAATTTACAAAATCCGCCCACTATCACACCCACTTATTGAGAAAATTTGTGTTTTGGAGTAGTGTTATAAAATATTTAAGAAAAAGTTGCTTAAGGAAGTATATTGGTGGAAGAGGAGCTAGTATGTGCAGAGGAAACGGATAGGGTATCATACGATCCGCTCCAAACGGATTGTAGTCTTTTCATATGTTTTTAAATAAAAATTAGTTTACATTGTGTATAATATTTCATGAAACCTAATGGAAAAGGGATTTTTCCCCTGTGATATGGGTATTGGTGATTTCAGTTTGGGGATTTACGCAATACCTTACCTGATCAGCTCAATATGTTTTAGCCTCTTGGACAAAGGGTCGGTTCAAAAACTCGCATTAGTTTTCGACTTGGGAGCGCTTCCCTTGACTCATTCTATAATTGATGAAACTATGGAAATCCTTATAGACATGAGCTTCGAAAATATCGTATTAGCTGATTTAAGATGTCCGTCGGTGAATCTATTAAACGAATTCATCCACATTCTATCCTCCTTGTTAGACATCTGAGACGCATGGTGGGTCCGGTCAACAGGAGATACCTCACCTGGTCGCGCAGTGTACTTTGCTACACATGAATAGGCAGATTTGGGGATGTAAAACAGTTAAGTGTGTCGACGTTTTATGGTCCGAAGATCTTGCCCAAAAATTTAAACACGTTCTAGACTATGTAAAGATTTAATTTGGACTGATAGACTTGTATTATTGGGTGATGCACAATGGCGGAAAGCAAACAAAATGAAAATGTGTCCAAGTCAACTGCATGCATCAAAACATCAGGCAAATTTAAGGTTTTTTTTTTTAGAAAGTTAAGTAAAATTATAAGTAGAGACTTAAGCTAGTACTAGACGATATGATGACTGAATATATGTACGTATGGTAACAATCATATGCTAAAAATTCTGAACAAAGAGCCATATGTTTATCAGGAGTATGATGTCCTAAATCAGCAAATTGTTTCTTGACAGCATATGCTAATAAACAGTTTGCTATTATATTGTTTTTGGATATATAAAGCCCTATTACACGATATGTTGAATTGTTGACGGACAAAAAGACAGACAGACGCCGTATCAAACCCAAATAGTGTTCCGTTTTTCCTTTTAAGGTTCGGAACACTAAAAAATAAATTTTTTGACAAAAATTAAGTTCAAAATACATATATTCAAACTTCAAAAATATCAAGGCCGTATGCTGAAAAATGTGTTGTTTGCTGATGAGTCTACTTTAGCTCGTCAGCATACATCATACGAGCGAGCACACGCCGAAAATTTGTCCGAATATTAGCATACAATCCCAAAAGGGGTATAACACGATATGTTCAGGTCGCCAACATACATATGCTGAATAGCGAACATATTTATCAACAAACACATTTTAGCATAAGTATGATGACAGAAATTTCGCAATTAGACGATTTGTTGTGTTTGGGACACATTTTTTAGCATACATATGCTGATTCAACATATCATCTAATACTAGCTATAAACATATAATTCGTTTAATCGAAAAGAAAGATTACTAGGTAAATATTAACATTAACTCGTGAAACTGTGAATTACAAACGGATGCAAATATCATAAAATGTAAAACTTTGTTAAGTTGACTATAAATAAAATATCGTTATCATCAATTTTGGCCACAAACGTGGTATACAACCTTATAGGACTTAATAAAATTAGCTCAAATGTGAAATTTAACAAACATCATCAGGGCCGTTAATAGAAAGAGGGCATTTTGTTAAGTTGGCTATAAGTAAGGTACCATTTTTAGGACTTTTGGGCAAAAACGTGTTAGGCTTTTTTATAGAACTTTACCAAACTAGGTTGTTTATGTATGAAATTTAAAGAAAATCGTCGGAGCCGTTATGAAGCAAATTGGCTAAAACCTCTCATTCCTTGTAAAAGTACCGTTATACCCACTTTTACCCAAACATTGTTTAAGTCATTTTATAGTATTTGCGAATTATAATCAAATGTATGTTGTTTTATCCGTTTTCAGGAAAAAACGCCTTTTAGTCAAATTTGCCATAAATAATGTTCTAACTAATTTTGGCACTTCATCTTTTTTGTATGTTTGTGTTTTTACTAGTCTCAGTGTGGAATTTAAACGACATCGTTTGGGCCGTTTTCGCGCAAATCGGCTTTTTGCAAAAAAAAATTATAAGTAAAGTATTATTGTTAATAATTTTGGTAAGAAATTTCATATGTGATCTGATTTTAATTTCCCAATCTAAATAAAGTACGAGATTTAGTCAAAATTGTTAGAGCCGTTTTCGAGAAAATTTTATTTATATAAAATTGGTCTTAAGTTAAAGTACCGTTAATATAAGGGCTAAAACAAAAATTTAAATTTTTCCTCCAGGAATTATTCCAAAAACCGTAGATATGAAGTTTGATTAAAATCCGTCCACCCGTTAAGGTTGACAGACAGACAGACAGACCCACTTTTTTGAACTAGTAATGCATAAATTGATCAAAATCTCGAGATCGAAAATTTGCAGGAATCCAATTCCTATGTAGATGCAAGTAAAAATCGGGTTACTTAAAAACGACTCGAACGATTTTGATTAAATTTTATATTTGAGTTAGTCTAGGCAAATGCTATAAGATGGCTTACCACGTTTTTGGCTAAAAAACGTTTAACATTAAAAAAAATGTTTCATGTCTTTTTCATTAAATTACATTTCAATTATAATTCATTTTCAAGCATAAATTTGTAAGTACGTACGACCTAGTCGTGCACTTATATTTTCCCCAGGTGCCAAGTAGAAATAAACATGTTAGAATGAAAATGGTCATATATTTTGCACTAGCAATAGAACGTCAAAAAACGTGGTACGCCATCCTATACTATTTCCCAGACATACTCCAACTACAGATAAGTAAAGTTCTTAGAAGTTGCTTTAATGCAATTCCGTAATAACATTTACAAGAATGTACACAATTTTGAAATACTCGTAGCGTTTTTCTAGTTGGTGTCTTTATTTCCAGACTTTAAAATTGGGTTTTCGAAATTAAACTTTTTTAATAAAAGAGTGCACAAGAGCTCTGGATAAAATTGATAGCAGTGTAAATGTAAAATATAGGTAACAAAAAGTAAGAAAATATTGCCAAAACTATAAGAACTTTTGCAATTTCTTATAAACATTTAAAAACTGCAAACAAACTTAATTTTCGGATTAATCTGTCAATATGGCAACGCTGGTCAACACTAAACTCAGTGTTCTGCTCACTGCTCACCAGTGTTGCCAAAATGATACCAAAATATCAAAGGTGATGCTTTTTAGTTTTTATTTCGACGTAATACTTTGTTTTCTTTAAAATGCCTATGTTGATAACTTTTAATTCCGATAACAAAACACTATAACAGTCCAGCCAATCCCCTTATCCCCTGAACTGTGAGTTATTGTTCTGTCTTCTTCAATGTTAAATGGCTGTTTGACTCATTATTCCCATTATGATACCTGTTGATACTTTTTTTCTCTGCAGAGATACTATTTTTTAAACTCTTCCGGCAACACTGCTGCTCACTGCTCAGTCTCAAAAACATACTCAAACTGAGTTAATTTTTCGATTGTGTTTCCATTCCACTCGTTTGATATTCACTTCGTTCAGTGTGTTTTAAATTGCAGTGGTAGGTAGTCGGTTGTTGAATGAAGCGCTAACTCGTTTGTCTGGGTTTTTGTAATTACACGTGTGATACAAAAAAGAGTATAGTGACACAAGTCTAATGACCTAGGAATACCAGTGTTTACATCGATATGACTTAACAAAAGCTGAAGTAGCTTACTCGGTTTGGAAGGAAATGATAAGAACATAACATACTAGCACGTACATTACATTTTAAGCAAGACATATTCTGCCATAACGTTATAAATACAATTTAAACATCAAAATTGAAAATAAAAATACTTCAGATGCTGTGCATCTATTACAGTTCGTCTTTCTTCTTTCATTCTTACGAAAAGAAGAGAAGTACACAATTGCATTGAAATATTACGTTGAGTAATTTTTAGAATGCTACAATACAACTACCACAGTAAACAATACTGGCAGTAGCAGTGGTGCTGTAATATAGGAATGGCATCGGCTACAATTTTCAAGGTGACAGACTGCCAATGTGTGTGCTGCAAAATTATATACATATGTATACTTGTTATTATTGTATTTTAATGCATCCATAAACAATTAAATGAGAGTATTCTATTCCATGAAACAAAAATCTACAAAGTCAGTGAAAATAAAACTGTTTTAAGTGCATACTGTCCGCGCCCGTGGAGAAAAAAGTGTTTTTGCTAAATGCATTCGTTTTGTTGGTGAAGTTGTTTCTTTTTTTTTTTTTTTTTTTCTGAGAAGTGAATAGAGTGATGTGTGCAGTGACCTCTTTTTAACTAAAAAAGGCAAAGAAATAAGAGAGCCGTATCAACTTCAACTGATTTAGAAAATCCGTTAAATTACAAATAGAAAAAAAAAAAACTTATCAAACTGGAACCATATGAATTAAGTACGATGTATACGTATGCATCGCCACCTCCTCCTCCTGATGGTCATCCAATAGCGACACATCATTATGGTATAACACCTGCGTACTTAGCCTCATCATCTTCATCTCCACATCATCAACCATCACACCATCATTTAAGTAGTCCTAGTCCTTTATCTTCGGCCTCTACGTCGATAACAACAATTGGGGCAGCTGTTGCTGGTGGAATATCAACGACAATGGTTGCCCCGAATCATTCGCATATAAATGTTGTAGTCCCGCCACAATCGTCATCGAACCTATCAGTAACTTCAGGTGATATGGCCGCTTTAGGATCAAATATACATTCCGGTGTGGAGTTACAGCATCATGTCGATTCACAATTAACCGAACTAACTGCCTCACAATCAAAAAGAAGAAGGTAAACTTTGAATAATTAGCGTTTTAAATGTAATATTGTGTAACCTATATGTATTATTTTTGAATAGAATCTTTGATTAAACGAGTATCTGTATCTTTTTAAAGATATTACCTTTGCACTGTTATTTTGTTAGAATGTTGATAAATTTGTTTTTTAATACATACCACACCATCAAAACATTTGGTCCCTAAAAATATTTCGAAACAACGGAATACAATAAAAAGATCTGAAAAATTCGATAGAAAAAATAGGAGAACCTGAGAAAGGTGTGACCTTTATTATTAAAATAAAAGTGGCTGGTTGTTGCTTGTTACCTATTTTAAATTTTAGCTCTCTAGCTCTACAATACAATAGCCTTACCGGTGTGGTTTTGGTTTGATTTTACAATCTCAATTATATGTATTTGCATACCTAATCTAATCCCTAACTAAATTATAAAGTTAATGAGTTAATGAGACTAGTTTATGTGTAGTTTTATTGTAAACAAATCTAAGGTATACATTACATCTCTAAATATAAAAATTGTCTTTTGTACCCTAACTACCTATATGCATGTATATACATATATATAAAAATAGATTTATAAAATAGGCATTTTGGATATTACACACAGAAAACTCTCAATTCGACGAATCTCCGATTTGTTGGTTTGATAACATATTTTTTACTGTCAGAAAAGGAAATGGGACAAAGAGCACAGATTGTACTCGTACCTACATTCTTCATATGGCTTCATTTTTATTTTTTTATTTTTCGTTTGCTTGTTACTTACAAATGAAGGAAATCTCTTATTTTTGTGTGTTGGGCCACATCGTCATACCATCAGCATCATTACCATCAACATCATCAGGGCGCATACACCTTGTAGTACTTTATCGTATTTTGCTTTGGTCTTATAATGTTCGTAGACACTTTTCGAATATTAATGAAAAGTTTTCAAAGTAAGGGACTACAGGCAACAGAGTGAATATGTACTTGTGTACGTAAAAACCGATGGCACTGACAGCGACTACTAAGAAAAAAAGTAAAAAAAAAAAAACCGTAAAGATATCAAAGATTATATCTGAGAGTTATTTTTTTTTTATTATTCTCACTCCTTCGATATCTGTTTTGTTTTGTAGCTAGGTATATTTGGAGTAATAAACTAAGCGTCAACTGAACAAACACGCATTCAAATTTAAATCTTTCGAATATCCGCAGTCAAGGACTTTTGTTTCCTCATGATGACAGCATGGATAGAATGAACATACATACATGGTGTGTATATATAGGGGAAGATTTAATTGAAGCGTTTGACACATTTTAAAATAGTTTTCCTCTTAATAAATGTCCCCAAATGTTTTCTGTCCCAAAAAGGAAAATCATTAGTAATTATTAATAACAATAAGTTTTAAAGGACGTTTAAATGTAGGGTTTATTTAGTCGAAGAACAGTATTTTATGCAATATGCATAGTAGAAAATGTAGTATCCACAGGTAGATCCAATAATCAAACTTTGCGCCTCATCTACTATTTGCCGGATGAAAATACTAATGAAGGAGTCCTCGTCGTCTGACACAAATCACGTTTATCGGATTTACTCAGTCAGAAAATATAACAGTAGAAGCGTTGGTACCGTCGATTTATGCAAAAATGTTTGCGAATGATAAATTTACCATCAATCCGTTTTCGTCTGCTCAGATGTGCTATGTGGGTGATTGGTATTCGGTTGTTTTTGTGGAGGATTATGAATGTTTTATTTAGGGATTATTAGGATTGTCATATAGCGTGGATAGATTAATAGGGAAAACAATTGGATTTATGTTTATTTATATCGACTTTAAAAACGCTTAAACGAAATAGAGTACGTTTATATCAGGTGGTCAAAAATTACTAGATATAGTAAATATATTACATGCAATATGTATATACATACGTAAGTATATGTTAAATAAATACTGTCGTCAGTAGATTGTTTACATTGCATTTTTATCTACCTTGGAAATTGATGGCAGTTGATATTGAAGACGAGCTGCGGTACGGTGAATTATACAAACATTGTTTCTTTATTGAGTTACATTTCAATTTCCGTGCCTTCGTGAAAAGGCAAAAAGTCAATGTGAAAAACAATTATTATGTTCTTATGCATTCTGTAAAATGTGTGCATATACCCCCCAGATACTTGTTGGATGTAAAATAGCTTTTTATTGAATTGGAAAAACTATTTCAGATATAGTTAATAGCAAAATTTTCTTGGTGACAACGCCGCTTGGTGGGAAAACCAATTCGTTGTTTTCTGTTATGGGTTTTCCTACAAGCAATAAATTTTCGGAACGTAAAATGTAAAGGTCAACTACACAAAAGAAGATAACACAAAGTGACATACCCTTCGCACCTATTGACCTTCAATCGCTGAAAAACCATTTGTTAGTAATATGCAAAAATTGAGTACCGCATTGGCTGTGATTCTTTCTTTTTTGTTCTTTTTTAGACAATATAAATTAAATGTCATTAAACTCTGTCTACACCTTAAAGAGGCAACAATTCAATATGTCAGACAGTCTCACCGGTCGGTGGTATGAAAAGTTGGAAAAAATTATGTTTGGGTTTGCTTATAGATAGGTGAACGTACACATTTCAAAGTAAAAGTAATTGATTGATTCGAATAATTCGATTCGAATTTTTGTAGTGTAGTAGAAAATTGCATTTCTTTTCATCTTCTTAACTTTAAAGATATACATACATAAGCATGTGTTCACTGTAATGAAATGTTTAACAAAAGAAACAGGTAGTTCAGGAAACAGGGAGATCAAATATGAGGACAAATTTGCGAATCAGGCTCTACCGATGTTGTATATACATATGTCAATGTTTATTATGTTACGAATATACATATTGCTTCTTTTTCTTTTGCGATCTTGAAAAACATTTTAGTATAAAAGTTATCTTCCGAAATAAAGTTCTATTTTAAGGGTCAAGTATCACATAAAAAACATTTTAATTTTTAACTTAAAAGTATTAAAGCTATTTTTAAACCAGTTTACTAATAAAATTGACATAACAATAGATAATATGTATTCTATTCATAAAACAGTGGAGGCTCTTTATACCATACTCCGCAAGGTTCGATAGGCTCTTCTACTAGTTGTTGTTTCTCCTATAAGTCCAATTCAATAAAAGGTATATCTTTATAAATAACTTATTTTTGTCATTTATTGTTGGCCACGCTTTCCATACAATGAATTAATTTTCCAACTAAAAACAGCATAAAAAATATGGTTTATATGACATGTAATTCAACAAATCAACGAACACTCGAAAATAAACAAAATTATGTAAATCTAAAGCTTACTTGTGGCTTGCAATGAATTACCAGGTGCAACATTCACATGTTTGTAAAATGTCAATAAAAAATTATACATCTGTTACCGCGGAATCTAAACCGGCCAATTGATACCTCTATCGGCTTAGAATTGCAGAGGTGAAATTCTAATTTTTACTTTTTTTTTCAGCTCTTAAAATCATTGGCCTCTATTTCGTCGTAACGTATATACAAACATTCCTTTGTATGGATATGCATGTTTTATTTTCATCCTATAGTAGAATAGAAAACGAAAAAGGGGATTTCCGAACAAGCTGCCCAGCGATTCAGTTTTTTGTGAAATTCATCATTATTCGTATTCGTTAGAAAAACGTTTATTTGGATGTATATTACGTTGTCTATCTATTTAGATTAAGATTGTATTTTAGTTTTTATTTTTAAATTTCAGGTAGGCAGAGTCCGCTGAACAAAAACTTAAGATTGCGTCTCCTGTTACTACGAGTATGTATGACTGATGATTAACCGGAACCAATCTTTATGCTCTAATGCATCCGTACCACCTCTCCTCGATAGGATAATGTAACGGTTCAAAGCATTAGAAAAACTAATATAAAAACCGAAATTTTACAGCAACAGGTTTTATAAGGAAGGTATCACACGATCCGTTCGAAGAGATTATGCATACTTTTTAATATTCGCTAGAATATACTCATTTTTACTTATATCCTGTAATCCCGATTGCATCACAAACGTCGATTTGAATGTCAGTTAAACTCCGTTCAGACTAGATCTAACCGATTTGAATCGCATACGGACTCCTAAACAGGGAATTTTTAAGAAAAGTTGTTTGCGTACAGAGAATTTTCGTAATTTTTCACAAAAGAGGGTGCTCACGAGGAAGCTAGGAATTTAATGCAAGAAATTCATTTGGGCTGGTTTGTGAAAACTATCAAATCATTGTATTTACAACTTCTTATTGTTTAATCCGTTGGTTAACTTTTTCGTAATTTCAGTTTTCTCTGAGAGAATTTTACCCCGCTCTTTGAAATTTCATACAATTTTTAATGTAAAAAGTACACGAACGGATCAATCAGCTGAGGCATTATGTTTAGGTTTGAATTAAAAAGAGCTTATTATACTTATGTAAAATCACTGTTATTTCTTGGAAATTTTTATTTCTCGGTTAATAATTTATATATTTATGTACAATGTACATTGATCAAAATTAAAAAATGCATACTTTTTAACATTCGCTAGAATATACTTAATTTTACTTACATATATCCTGTATTTCCTTGTGGGTGGGTGCCGTGGCTCAGTGATTTATGCGTTGGACTACTGTGCAAATACCATTAATTTTTTTTTTCACTGCTTCACCTTTTGCAAGCGTCTGGCAAACATCCAAGAGTAAGCTTCTCAAACATGCAATTAACGTAGAGTTCGTTTAGTTGATACATTTTTTAAGAAATAAAATATAAAATAATTCATAAACCTTAAAAAAATATCCAAGTAAAAACTCCCTAAACTCATGACAGTTTATTACTCGTTAACTTTTAAACAATTGCGTCTACATATCCCTAGGCATTATTTAATAAAAACAACAACATATTTATCGTTTGTGGCGTTTTGTTTAGTCAGAAAGCATGTATGTATTGATGTGCTTGTTTCTTTTATGTACGTACAGTCATTTCCATCATAATAGAATCACCCTATTTTCAAGGTCGAATGAGTTTTTCCAACTGCAAATTTTCTATTTTTTTCACAAAGTGCTTAACATAGCAAAATGCAGAGTATAAAGCTGGTACGGTAACTCTAGTGTGCAGTTTAGTATTGCATTAAACATTTTCTTTAGGATTGACTGCATTAGCGAGAAAATTTATACTGTATGTACTCGTATGTATGAGGGGCGTTTGAAAATTCCGCATGATCTCTAAATGTGGCGAAGCCAGTCTCAAATTAACGTGTTTCGCGATTGTTTAGCCTGAAACAAGAACAGAGCTGAAAGATCAGTTCACAATAGTGTTTTATGCGCTTTCAAACTCAATCTGGACGAGCTTCTTCGCCAGTTTGTAACTGTTGAAGAACAACAATAGGTTTTTATTAGTAAACATCGGTCACAGAATGTAGAAAATAGAAGATAGTTATATGTACCTGGTTACCGTTTATCTCAGTCTATAATACATATCAAATGTGTATTATAAAACAATATTCTGTTTCCAAAAATGAAGAAATGAAGACCGTTTTGGTTTTTTGCGTCCATATGAATGTATTCTTTTTTATATTTACCTGAGTGTCAAAAGGAGAGTAGCATTTAAGATATTTGAAATAATTTTACAAATGTTTTTACTTAATTTTTTTGAAAAATAAAAACAAATTTGAACTTTTTTCTTATGTGCTAGTGCAAGTATGGATGACTCAGTCTTTAAAACGTTTACCAACGTCGCAGCCTAGTTAAGTTAGTTAAGATAGTTTTAAGTATTTTTGTCTAGTATATACAAATTCATATATGTAGTATTAAATAAAAAGCATTAAAAGCGATTGAATGACCCAATCATATGTACACTTTATTGTTTATGAAAATAGCTAAAGAAATCAGATGATGCTATGCTGTCGGCAACAACTGTAAATGTGAAGGTATGACGGAACAAGCCCAACCTGAGTTTAAGAGGCTTCTCAACTGTGTGCACCCTGAATAGAAGTATGAAAGCAATTCACTTTACCATTATGATTCTTTTGTAAAAAACAAAAAAAATAATTTAATGGCCACATGTATGTATGTACATAAAAATAAATCGAAGGAGAAACAGACAGCAAAAGGATAATATAATACCCATCTCTTAGGAAAAATATGTATGTGTATAAAAGCAATGCATTGTGTCGTATTGTGCAACAGAACGATAATGTTTGCACTAAAGAAAAATGTATAGGTTTTGTAGGTTTATAAAGATGATTATCTTTAGAAATTCTTCTTTTATTTAACTGTTGAAAAATGAAAAACCGAACACCTTTCCATTGAAATAAAAATACTTTTTTTCTGTAATAACATTTCACCGAAGCGTTGGATAACCCTTTCAGTCGCACTTTTTCCGTGTTTACCCCATTTACATAAATAAGTGTCTGCTAGATAGAGAGAGAGAAAAAAAAAAAAAAACAATGATAGCAATAATACGAATTTCTTTAATTAAAACAATTTATTATGACCCTTTTCAATGGTTAATTGCCGTCACAAAATTATAAGCAAATACCCGAGCGTTGTTTTTCGTGGGTGGTTTTATTTTTCCCCCGTACATTTTATTTCCGTTTACCTTCCTTGGAAGGGTTCTTAAAAGAAAGCTAGCCCGCATTAGAGTAAAAAGTAATTCAATGAAGTTGATCAGTTCCCATCACCATCACCAATGCTACAATAGACCGTGCTACTCTGTGCGCCGAAAAAACATCCTTACGGCGGATCGGAAGTTATTGTTATGCATCGTATTCCGGTATCCTTTATTATGGAGAGATATTCCCATGAATGTGCGTTTAATTTCTTGTACCAGCAGATTATTTGCACCAGCAGATATTACACCCTTCGGCGATAAATATTCTAAATGGTTTTCTCACGCTGGATTCAAAATAACTTGCTCATTAGTTTTACATAAATACATACATATGTATACGCGGTGATAAATAGGAACAGACCTAAGCAAACACTTTAAAAGCTTTCGATCCCACGACTAGAAAATGCCTACAGTTAAAAAACAAATAAGGAATCACCTTTCACAGGGTGTGGAAGAAATCAACAGCTTATGTATTGCTCGATGTGGATAGACTTATAAGTCGATCGCAGAGAAAACATAGGGTATGGGTTTCTGAGAATACTTGAGGGCTAAGTGACGAACAAAAGGAGCTAAAAGAGTCCGTTCTAGAATCCGTATATCACAAGCGTAATTTTATCAATGTTCTGGCTACCGAAGTAGAGATAACAGCAAGAAGATGTGGCGAGAGAACTGTTTATAGAATTATTATTAAAGAGCACCAGCTCTAGCCAACAACCCAGTTAAAGGCTTAGCGCCAACAACACCCTCTTTCCACTTGAGAGAGGTTGAGAAGCTGAAAGCTTTGGTGATGAGAGCTTTTCCAAAAAAAGATAACCTGTTGGAGTGCGAATATTTTCGTAACCCTGGAGCGAATAAAAGAATATCCGCAAGGTATTATTATTGTTATATATTACAACATAAATAAATTTACATTCTAATTTTTTCACAACATTCAGCACAGTTACCAAGGCTTTCAGCCGTGCATAGAATAGGTACAAACCAAATTGAATTTGTGGGCTTGTTTTAGCCCTATTATTAACGGTACTTTACTTATGGCCAATTTCTCAAAAATTAGATTTTCTCGATAACGGCTCTTACGATTTTGACTAAATCTCATATTCAATTAAGATTGAAAAATTACAATCAGATGACATATAAAATTTCTTACAAAAAAATTGTTAAGAACAGTATTTTACTTATAATTTTTTTTTGAAAAAAGTCGATTTGCGCGAAAAAGGCTCAAACGATAATATGATTTAGATTAACTCTATAAAATGGCGTACCAAATTTTTGCCCAAAATTGTTAATAATTGTACTTTGCTTATAGCCAACTTAACAATATGTACTTTTTCTCGTAAACGGCTCCAACGATTTCTCTCGAATTTCATATTTGAATTACTTTTATACACTGCTATAAAATGGTGTACCACGTTTTTGGTAGAAATAACTAATAACGGTGCTTTAGTTATAGTCAACTTAACTAATTTTCTGAAGTCCTATGAGATAGCATCGCACGGTTTTGGACAAAGTTTGTAATAACGGTACTTTACTTAGAGCCAACTGAATAAAGTTTTACTCTAAAAATTTATATTAGCTTATCGTGGGTTTTATGGATCTTTACTGCACAAAAGACTTATGGATATAGGTGCAAGTTTGTACGACCCAGTCGTGCACTTTATTTTTTTGTTTGTTTTTCATTCAGTTTGCATTCTAAGAAAATAACTCAAGAAATGATGTCTACCTTCCGTTTTCAATGGTTGTCTCAATTTTTGTGCACATTACTATTTAAGTATAAAATAAATATTGGAATTGCATTTTTTTCTAGGACTGCAATAATAACAAATAATTGTTACGATGGGGTGTAACTAATAATATGTACAAGTATGCAGTTTTTTTTTTATTTTTGCTCTACATCTTTCTATAGGTTTATATTTCGCAAACACGTACTTTATATTTGCTGCTTGAAACAGACGGTAAAATGAATAACAATAGTAATAGTCTTAATTTATTGTTGGTTGCACAATGATTTACCTTTATCAAGACTCAAGTGAAAAATCAGCGTATGAACGCCCAAATTAATTTACATAAATTTTAAATATATGCATGATTATAATTTATGTTTTTTATTTCTTTTTGCTTCCAGATCAGATGAAGAAGAGCCAAGCGCTAATAAGTACAACAGAATGGATGATGAAAATATTCAAGATAAAGAGCGGTTCGCTAGGTAAGCAGCACATTATAACAGACTTGTTAGACTGTATTATCAATATATGTAAATAAAGTTGCTGTATTTCGTCTTCTGCGCACACAAAATTCAAATTTAACTTTATTAGCTGTTCGATCAAAAACATTTTTTATTATTTTTTCCATCATACACTGCATGTTGATTTTTATTTCACTTATTCATTCGAACGAATCCTTGATATTTTTCGACAATTAAGAAGCCGCCATTTCTATGTTTTATGTTCTATGTTCAATTAAAATAGAAACAGTGATGAATAAATAGCAACGTGTTGTCCGTGGTATACATTTCTCCACGTACAGAAGGGACTTAGAGTTTTGTGCCGTATTCAGAGGGTAAGGGCAGAGGGTTTTTGAGAAGCTTTCTCATGACAGTCAATACTCTTGGATGTCCGTGAAAACACTTTGATGATATTTTCCTGTCCAAAGCACAAACTAACTTCTTTTTTCTGTAGGCGACGTTATTATTCAGAGTAGGGATAACGCTTCCACTGTACTTCATTCCTTTTGGTCCACCTGTGGGGTTTACCTTTTTAGTCTTAGGATGTTCCGGCAGGCTTTTCGGTTTCGGATCACACCGTCTCTGAAGCCAATCAAATGCTGGTGTTTATGCTTTTCAGTGTTTCGTCTGCCTTATTTTCGCGATTTTGGAAGAACGTTGATTGACATTTCCCCATTGCCATTGCTTGAGAAAGGTTCTTTTAAATGGAAGCTTTGTTACTACTGCTGCCATTCGAAGAGTCATCATCTAACCTGCCGTTAATTTACCCTCATACTTCTTGTACATTGTAGAACTTTGTGAACCGTATGTGAGCGCCGGACGTGCAACTGCGTTGTAGAGTTCTCCTTCCAGCTTAAGGGGGATTTGATATATTTGATATTTGAACTTTTCGCACTTGGGGAGAACTTCTTCATTGAAGCAAATGTCTGGAATACGCCGATGTGGATAGGAGAACAGGCAGCACAGATACTCTGTCTTTATTTAACTTTCTCGGTACCCATTTTCCAAAACATTCATCCATACATCAAGTACTCGTTGCAGATACGTTTGATCTAGACTTATGATAGCTCAAATATTAGCAAAGTATAACGAAAACCATATACTATACCACCTCCGTAATTTAAATACTACCCATGATGAGTAAACAACAAAGTCTCTTACCCTCTAAATTTCAAAATTCCACTCCAAGCAACACTTAGTCTTTCTTTTTAAGACCACCCGTAAGGGTTCTAGTGTTTGCTAATTATTAAAAAAGTGTATATCAACATTATGTTCATCTATATAGAAAAAAATAACTTATTGAGGTTTATTGTAATGCACAATTTCTCTGACTCTTAAACATAACTTTGTATTTATATATGTAACTTGTATCAAAAAAACAATAAATACGAAATAAGAATGTTCGACTTGTCAGGTACACTCTGTTCAATTTTTTTCCCCTTTTTACTCTTACAAGAACAAATGTAATTTATTCTGAATACTTAACCCCACATGTGGTGCCACGGAAGTAAGAATTCCTTCCAACACACATATACAGATTAACATCGATCCGAAGAAATACGCTCATTCGCCAAATGAATAATGATTAATACCATTAGAAAGGAAGGAACAAATAGGATCTAATGGAACTTTAATTGTTGAATATTTGCTATGTGACTACACATGAGGTCCTCATGCTTCTGGGCTCCTGCTTGCTGACTTCGAAAAAAGCAATGGCAAACTTGTTCCATTAACATCGAGGCATTTAATCTCTTCCCGATAATCTTCAACCGTGTCCGCCTCCATCTCCTTGTTTTTACACAACTTTGTTTTAGAAACTTTGGGAAGAAATCAACTCGGAGAAATTCTTAAGTCCTCAGGCAAATTATTTTGCTTCATTTGAAGGGATGAGCTCTTTCAAAGTGTATTTTTCTTCTTCTTGTGGTTTTTGCTTTGGTATTGGAAGTAATATATTTTTTTTTTCAATTGAAAAGGGTAAATGTGAAAGAGATACATTCACGGGT
Source organism: Chalcosyrphus nemorum (assembly GCA_949716465.1). NCBI lineage: Eukaryota > Metazoa > Arthropoda > Insecta > Diptera > Syrphidae > Chalcosyrphus > Chalcosyrphus nemorum. Next base: position 52,652,640 of record OX454332.1, read on the forward strand.
GAATGTGTTAATTATTGCCCACTATTGTTTTCTTGATAATAATTAAAAAAATAAATAAGTTCATGAATGGATAGTTAAAAGGAAGGTATAGTTTACATTTGATTTAATTTCTACAACCAACGTCCTCTTCTTAAATTAAGAATAGAACAAAATCGAGTGGGATTTTACAGTTTATATTGTATCATATGTAGGTATACACAGTGGAAGTCGCTATTACCTTTTGTAAAATGCAAAAGAAAGCCAATAGAAGATTTGAGTCGGACCACAAATACTCTGGAGTTTCAGCATAAACGCAAGAGTTCAGTCTAACTACTGCACTGTGTACACCGCGGTTTGAGTTTGTTTATGTATGCTCTTTTTACCTTCTTTTTTTTTGCTGGCAACATTTTATTCTTAGTCGTGACCAATATACTACATTACCATACATCGTTAAAATGTATGTGTATGTATATGTAGATATGTCTGCTTGTGTACATGCATGGCATAACTATATGCCAGACGTTTCTTAGTTCGTTGTAGCATATGTATATGCATTGATGAATAGCATATTAGCAAATAAAAAAAAAACTGAACTATCTACGTTATAGTTACATACTTGTAAGATATGGTTAGTATAGGAGATTAGGATTTAAGTCGCGAAGTCGAATACCAAAAGATTTTGTATGCCTTTATCAGAACAAAATTTTAAAATATAATTTTTTGTTTTTGTGAATCAATGGGATAAGATTTTAGTAAATTCTCCTTCCTTGTTAAATGAAGTATTCTAGATGCATGCTATTTGTAGGTTGAATTACTTGATGTGAACGACAACTAACGACTGAAATTTAAGAACCAGCGATCACAAAAGTCAACAACGCCTGCGCGCCATATTGTTCGTACTTCTGCAACGCGTTCAAACTCTCTGTAACTTAAGTGCCCAACCCATAGAATCCGTCGATCCGCTGTTCCGTCGACGTTAACTGACAGCTCGATAAAATACACACAACCTTATGGGAGGCGGCGGCGACGGATGGATGAACTTCGACGGACAAAGTAGGTTTACTTTCTACTTTTTCAATCCGTCGATCCGTTGTCAGTACACACATTCACGTATTTAAGTTCACACATTCACATATTGAAGTTCACGCATAAGAAAATTGAGAGTACGCATTTTCATTGGTGGAAGCAGAGAGAGAATTAAAGAAACTGTCATCGCCTTTGACAATCAGCTGACGGTTGTGACGGATTCTATGGGACTGTTCTATCCGGCAATACGTCAACTTCAACGTCAACGTAAAACGGATCGACGTCGACGGATTCTATGGGTCGGGGCCTTTATTCATAAAGTGCTCGATTTCTCCTCGACTGCGCCGCGTTCGCCTAGGCGTCCCGCTGTTCTGCCTGCTTAGGTGAGCGGATTCCACTGCATTGCATATTTCTCAGAGTTGTCGATTCTGGTACACACATCCGGTTCGGTGCCACCATGGTTTGCCGAGACCACACTTGCTAGGTATAGAAAGTTGTCAACGTTAAGTTGGGCGTTGGTATTATAAGTGCTCAGAGTTTTTGTTTTGTTTTGGTAAGATGTCATAGTCCAGCGAATTCCATAATTTCCTTCCGTCAATGCTGCACGGAGAACATATACATATAAAAGCGGTGACAGTAAGCATTTTTGAGGTACTCCGCCTTCAAATTCAAATTCACCTGACACCTTGTCATTGTGTAAGACGTGCAAGAGCGGATAGCACAGCAGATGTAGCGGAGTGTTGTACTTAACGCATTGCTCGATTATGATCCGTAAGGTGTTAATGTGGTCTGTTCGACGTCGAGAGTTGAATCTAAATGCACCTTGATCCTTTCCAGAATTATTCTTGCCGTTCTTTTGACTTCACAATCGATCAGGTTTCCCTTTATCGGAAGCTTGATGATCATCCCCCTTTTCCAGTTCTGCGAAACTCTTAGTTATCCCAAGCTCTCTATATTATTGGGTGACCTGATTGCTGATATGATTTCGTTTTTATTAGAAAGTGCGGTGCGGATTCGGGAATTCGTTGCTTCGGAGTACTCGTTCGAATTTGAGAGCATACAAACATCGCTCGCTGCTTAGTCCGCTGGCTAGTGTGTTCTTGTATTGACGTTTGTCACGTCTCACACTACGCTGCACTTCTTTTTTCTCGCGATACTGGCTTTTTAACTCGGTTTTCTCCACGGCTGTGGCGGCTGTAATGCGAGCCTTTATAGCTGTACGCTCTTCGATCCAATCCGATCTATCTGCCTCTTACCCACTTATGTAGGTTCTTGCCCCGGATGTCATGTTCCAAGTATCGGCCCTTAAACCGTTCCTTTGGCCTGAACTGAGGGTTCGGTAACACCTGCATTGGACTCGTTGGCCACGGTTTTCCTAGAGTGTCGCTTTCGGTGCTGATAGACTGATTCTTTTGATTTAGTTGTTCTGGTTGTCACCACGACTGCATCAGACTTCACAGCTTAAATCCGCATTTATATTCAATCTTAAGTGCGAAACTCTGCATGCTCCTGGAGTTGCTCAATGTTCTTGTGCCTCTAGCTCTTTAGTTCTATTCCGACCGCAGTGCTCCCTCTGTGTCAGACCGAAAAGTTTTTTATCTCCCGCAATTTTTTACTCTATCATATTAATAGATATTATTCATCTTATAGTCATTTATCCAATTCATTTCACTCCACATTGCAGTGCAACTTTACAAGTGGGAGTACTATATGTATGTATGAGTCGACACGAGTACGTGTGTGCATAATCCTAAAGTAAAGCTTTAGGTACTTTTACTACAAAAACGAAATCTCACGATTCAACAAAAAATTATAAGTATCTAGGGATGATAGAATTTTATTTATAGTCACAATCGTGTAATTAAACGCCTCAACAATAAATTAGATCATAATTTTGCGAATTTCACACTCACTTGCGTCTCGATAAAAGTTTTGCTTGAATTTGGAATGTACTTTTGTGTGCAGGCTCTCTCAGACATGTGCCAAAATTGGCAGAAGCCGTTGCAGTATTTTCCGTACAAGTTTATTTACTGAACTTTTGCAACTGCATTGTTTATTATTTGCGTCGATTTTTGAAATAGACCGAAGTTATTTAATTGTGTTGTTTATTTATTTTTTTGTTCTTTCAGTCGGGAGAACCACTGTGAGATCGAAAGGAGGCGTAGAAATAAGATGACTGCGTATATAACAGAATTATCGGATATGGTGCCAACATGTAGTGCTTTAGCAAGAAAACCTGACAAGCTGACAATACTGCGGATGGCAGTGGCCCATATGAAGGCTCTGAGAGGTAAGTTTATAGTGATGATTTGCATATCGTGCGTTGACGCGTACAATCAGTTTTTTTTTTTTTTTTTGTAACGCTTTGAGATAATAGATTCAGATAAAGATGTTTGGTATTTAAGGCTTCAAAAATGTTCTGTCGGCACAGAATTATTCGCTTTTTTTTTGGTTTGTGCATATACATTGTATGTGTATGTACAACTACTTGTCTGTTCATCGTCTCCACAGCCGTCTGTGTCGGCACTCGCTGCTATAATTTAACCACTACTGCTGTCTAATTAAAATTCGAACCGCGTAAATGCATATAGAAAACTTTTAACACAAAAATCTTTACGCTATTGAAATGAGCGTTGTCCGACGAGAGAAAGGGTATTAAGTGGGAGATTTCCTTCCCAAGTGTAATTGTAATTGGGCTAGTCGACCATTGTCCAAGTTCAAAATAACGAAGAAAAAGTCGTATTTTCTTATCAAATTAAAATAAAAAAACCATAAAAACCTCAATTTAATTTAAACAACCGAGTATTGAGTTTTGAGTGTATATGATTATCCGTTAAACTATTTGTATATACAGACTAACCGGTTGATGTTCCAATTACATTGATTTTTAAGTACATACTAATGAAAAGAAACATAAAAAAAAAAAAATGTGCACGACTGGGTCGTACGTACTTGCACCTACATATATGCTGGTAATTGGAAATGAATTAAAAAAAAAAAAATTGCAATAGATTTTTAAAATTTTTTTTTTAAATTTTGTATAAGTTTAAATGGCATATATTATTAAACATTTAATCTTGCCCACATTTCAATTTTGATGGAAATCCATTGAGTTTTAGCCGAGAAATAGCCATATTTCTAAAACCAGTTAATAATAAAAGTACCGTTATACGTATTTTTAGCCAAAAACGTGGTACGCCATCTTATATGTAGAATTTGCCCAGACTAACTCGAATATAAAATTTAATCAAAATCGTTAGAGCCGTTTTCGAGAAAATCATGTTTTTGTAAAATTGGCCTTAAGTAAAGTACCGTTAATAATAGGGCTAGAACTAAATTTCCAATTTCCCCTCTGGAGAATACACAACAGACCCCAGATATGAAGTTTGAAGGAAATCGATCCACCCGTTTGGGCTGTAGTCGAGCGTACATACATACAGAGTGACGGACAGACAGACAGACAGACAGACAGACAGACAGACAGACAGACAGAATCGGCAGACCCACTTTTTCGAGCTTCTCTATCATCGTAATGTCAGGATTCATTGTTATCTCGAGTTCGAATTTTTGCACGAATCCAATACTTGCCCTATATTATAGGTGCAAGTAAAAATAAGAAATGAAAACAAAATGTAGTTGTAATTACAGTTTGTTTACTGATTGAAATACATATGTACATATTTAGAAAATGTTAGACAAAAAAAAATGTATTTGGTAACACAACCAAGAAGTAACACATTAGTTTTCCTTAAGTAAAATAACTCTAACTATACTAAGCAGAAACTATTTTTCTATCTACAGAGTGTACATAGCATACCTACTTTTACTTTGTTTTAAATTGATGCTAAGTAGTTACGTGAACCCATCCACATATGTATGTATGTTTGTTTCTATATATTTGGCAAAACTTTTTGGTGTGCGCTCCTGTTCATGCTGATTTAGCAGATTTAATGCAGACTGAAAATTTAAATTTAGGATTTTAATGCCGTGCGAGATGTAAAGGACTTTCTATTTCCTTATCGTCAACCAAAATTTTTAAGGTAACTACCGCTTTACCACGGCAAGCGTCCTATGGGAGGCATATAATATTTAAAGTCACTGTAGAGACTTGGGACAAAAAGAAAAAGGGTTAAAGCTTATTATAAGAACAACACTAGAACCTCACTAGAGGCAGAAGAAGACGGATGGTGTGTTAGGCGAAAAAAAAAAAAAATAATAATAATAAGACGGTTGAGGACATGATGATACTCGTACCTGCACTTAAATATTAAGGTGGAAATAAAGAAAGTCTCTTGGTGCTCGAAAAAGGTTGGTTTGGTTTTGATGTATAAAAGAAGAGGTGATGGGCTTTGGCGCGTACCTTATTCATGCACTGCGTCTTTGGGGTGGTTTTGGTATCTGTTCCAACTGTGTGTGTGTGTGTGAGTTCTGTGCTAATCCAGAGAAATCGACTCGTTTGTACATTTGTGCAGTGTTAAACTTTGTTCTTTGCGCGTTTTATCCTTGTTCCGTCGCTGCTGTATATCTCTGTTTTACTTCATTTATTATTTTTTATTTCCTAACTTTGAAGGATAATTCTTCTTGTTTGTTACTTGGAAGGAGCGTAGATATGCGGACAAAGAAGCAGAAGCAGGAGGATAACTTTTTCGAGCACATAATGGGGTAGAAATCTGTGAGAGCTTTTGGTAATGTCTCCCTCAAGAAGTGCCATTTGCTGCACTATATGCACAAGAAAGCAGCTATAAAGATACTTGGTTTTAGTTTGTTGTGACGATCCATTGTAGGTATGTGAATGAAGCCTGAGTATGAAGAAAGTAGTGCCAGGAAGTGACAATTAGTAGGTGGTTATATTGCATTTAGAGTTATATGGGTGCAATAGGATATAGTCGAAAGAACATTTATATCTATCGGAGGTCATATAGAGTTAAGTAAAATAGTACTCCGTTCTTTAATCCATTAGGAAAGAGAGAGTCTAAAACTCGAAAAAAAAAAAATTGTGCGACATACAAATTTCTTATAGTTAAATCATTTTGACTCAGCAGAGGTAAAACAAGTTTCTTTAACTCAGGCTGGGTATAAATGTGTGTATGCATGAGAATGGAATAGGGGATGGAAGAGAAACGAAGACATAAATCATGCGATATCGGTCTGACCCCTTCTATGGCGATTGCATTAAATCCAACGAAGGTAGAAAGATGGCTGTCTAAAGTTCGTAGCTAACTACGCGCCTATGTTAATTACCAGCAGGAGCAGCAGCAGCAGCAGCAGCAGTAGTAAAATCACCTCAAGTGGGACGGAAAGCAACTGAAAGAAATATCGCATTATCTGATTAAAAAGTTTCTGTTGTTGCCGCTGCACGCTCATGGTGTAGCTTTTGCATTAATTTTAATAGCCATTTTGACAATAATTCATTCGTTTAACTATGCAAAGCGAGAAAACACGAGATTTTTTGGTTTTGATTATGTTTCGCAACATCATTTTAAACGAGGTTAAAAATTATACATTGGTTCTCTGATAACCAAATAGAATTGTTACGCTACACTGAAAGTTTAACGCGTACACACCTACATATGTACGTACATAGGATTTAAAGAGAAATTCCGTTCGTTAATAAATTTATCGGTCCCAATGTCCAATGAGAAGCAGTAACCTTAAAATTAAAATGCACATAATCGAAAATATTTATATATTTAAAATAGAAGTATGTATTTTAAAAGAATAACGAAGACGAATTTATACTGATTCGTTGTGGATACATTCAACGTGGCTCATGTTGTTACAAGTTGACGAACCTCTCCTTATTTCTTTTAAATTACAATTGGGAGTGTACATTTAACGGCGAAAAAAACCCAAAAAAAAAAAAAAACTATACTTAGGTTTTATTATTGACTCATGCATGCATAATGCCAGTAATATTGTATAGCTGAAGTGAGCAGAAATCTGGCCACATTACTAATAGACTTTGCGCACACTACTTAGTTCGGTTGTTGTTGCCACTGCTGGCCGGCTATACAATTATACAATAAAATTGTAATGAATATATTTTTACCGGATGCCTCGCCGCACCTGATTTGAATTGTTAAACTCAAAGACATCTTTACTTGTTCTCTTTTCTTCTCCCTTTTCCCCCTTCTCCGATTCATTTTTCGTCTTTCTCTTTGCCAGTTGGAATAAACTCATCGTATACATTTCCAAAACAGCTTGTGGTTTTCTTTTGCGGTATCTTATTTTGACCTCTTTGTCAATAATAAGCATTATAGCGGTCTCAGGCTATTCAATTGAATTGAAACTTTTTTTCCAAGAATTATGATGTCATTGCTAAAAGTTAAAAGTAAAATATCCTTTCCCTCTGTTCGCTGGGCAATGAATTAATCAACATATTAATCGATTCATCGATTGAGTGACAAAGAGCGTCAGGGTACGTATAGTATTCAATTGAAATGTATAAAAAGGTGAATCCAAATAAGTAAGAATTGATTATAAAGCTACGAATCAAATATAAATACATATATATGGTTTAGTTAGTAGCATATGTATCTACATTGAGGGTGGTAATGCTACAGTGGATAGTATGTTCGCTTGAATCCAATGTGTGCAAGTTCTATGCCCAGCGAGGAGGTGGGTACACAGCCAGTACACTGCTCAAAATCAAATACAGGTTTATGAATGGTATTAAAATATACCTGTTGAGTTTTATTACTGTGGAATTTGGATTTCCTTAAAAATAACATATAATTCAATATTCTTAAAAAAAAAGAGAATATGGTATTCGTTTGAAAATGCGAAACCTGAAAAACTTAAACTTCTATACATACATTATATATAAGCGCATGAGAACGATGCGAATTGCGAAAGTCACCTAAGTTAGTGTTCACAACTTCAAATAATTTGTTATAGTAATACTAATATCAATCGTTTATGAGGCTTTACTTCGATCGATCGAAGAAGGGGCTTAGGAAATATACTCGTAATGTATTTTGTTTAAATACACTGGATAACAGTAAATTTTATCGGATATCATTTTAAGCAATATTAACTTTAATTTGAGTGCGCTCAATTCAAAAATGACAATAAAATTTTTCGGTTGGTTACCGTTTTTAAGATATACATACATATGTGGTAATAGAAATTCCATTTTTGCATAACTTTTCTTGCTATTGCTCAGTTTCTGCTTGTCTCAGTTTTCCAGTTACCGTCAAATATTTGTATTTGTCAAACGTATGAGTCAGTCATATTACTGTGTTGAATTGGTTAACAATTTTAATAAAAATGTCTCCTGTTTTTCTAACAACAATATATTATCTCTTATATGTATGGTAAAGTGACTTTAACATTTCAGATATGTTCTATTACACCGTAAACTAAAAAAGCGTACTATTTTTTATTGTTGGAACCTCTCAAATATGTTCTATTTCAAGTGCTACTGTCTTGAAAAGTTGGCTTAATACAAAAAATAAATGTATGGCTTTTGTTGTTTTATTCACCCATATTCTAGAATACGAATATAACATTTGAATCCTACCATAGTCGTATTTAGTTATTACAAAATCGTATATGGGTTCGTAAAGTATTACTATGGTCGGATTCGACTGTCATATTTGAGTTCAAGAATAAGGGTGAATGATATAACGTGGACAAACGAGTCATTTGACTGATTGTTATTTTTGTATTGTACCACTATTTGGACAGGATTCAGGAATTCCAAAAAAAAGAAAAAAAAAAAAAGCTTTTTAACTACCCCAACATTCCATCCGTCACACTTTCAAAAAACTACTGAAAACTACACCACTGAACGACATCTCAGGATTCACATTTCCTACCAATTGTAGGAATTGTTAATAATGCATGAGAAATTCGATAATTTCATTAGAGATCGAGATTTATCAAAACCTATAACTACTTGAATCGCGACTGCAACAATTAACTGTTTTGGAGTAAGGTATGTCAGCGACGAATACGGTGAACTTTTCCACCAGAATGTTTCTAAAATGGAAAAAGGATGTTGGCAGATTATTGCTGGACAATGCTCCTGAGTCAATTTACAATCAGGTTCCGGATTTCTTTTTAGTTCACACAGTACCTATTCTATAGTTTTTCTTGTACATTGCTGAATCAACCAATTTTTATCAAGAATAAATAAATATTACTGAGATTATAGATCTTCAACTAACAAACTCAAATATGTGACCGAAATGGTGGTGATAAATTCAAACCATTATCCGCATTTTTATCACGTTAAAAGCCGTCTAATCATACTTAACTAAGAGAACTCAAATAATAAATTTGAACTATGTATATAACGTTAAAACCGTCTACGAAATCGGCCATCTTATTTTATTTATAAGTTCGTCAAGTTTTTTTGTTCAACGAATATAAATATGTATGTATTTCTTACAAATATGGAACCCTTGTACAAATTTCTTCGATACGTATGCCACATGAACGAATTAAATGCTGTTCGTTGGTCATCGCATCACTTGAGTACTGCTGCCACGATTAAGTTATTTTTCTAATTGTTCGTAATAGTTCAAATGAGGTTCTTATGGAAAGAAAAAATTAAAAAGTTGCCTGGAAAATTCGAACATTTCGGAAACACTGAAAGTGGTTCTATGGCATATTTTCTATAAACTCACGATTCGAATTATGATTTTGTGAACGTGTGTGGTTGGTTCAAACTTGAAAGACAGTATAGTTTTGTGACCAGATAGGCAGCGATGAGGAGTATTTAATGACTAAATGTCTCAGTGTAAGTTTCAGGTAGCTTACAAAGACGCGCTGCGTTACGTCCTGATTCAGTCAAAGAAGCTTCTAAGTTGTAAACACAGTTCATCTAGAATATTTTCTAGGCCCCCACATACCAATTACACCTGTACATATTTGAATTTAGAATTAATAAATAATATTAATAATATAAATATATTCCCAAGTATATTACTAAGTATCAGAAAAGACTATGATGTTGTTATATTGATTATAATATAAATGTATTGAATTTGTTATTGATTTTTATTTTAGGCACTGGCAATACCAGCAGTGATGGCACCTATAAGCCGTCATTTCTTACAGACCAGGAACTTAAACATTTAATACTAGAAGCTGCAGATGGTTTTCTTTTTGTTGTGTCGTGCGACTCTGGAAGGGTTATTTACGTATCCGATTCTGTTACGCCTGTCTTGAACTACACACAATCGGATTGGTATGGAACAAGCCTTTACGACCACATACATCCTGATGATCGTGAAAAAATTCGTGAACAGCTTTCTACTCAAGAACCCCAAAACACTGGTCGAATTTTAGACCTAAAAACAGGGACGGTTAAAAAAGAAGGGCATCAATGTGAGAACTTAAATTAACCAAATAATTAACTTATTATAAAAAATATTAATGATTTACAGCATCAATGCGTTTAAGCATGGGAGCACGCCGTGGCTTCATTTGCCGCATGCGGGTTGGAAATGTCAATCCTGAATCTATGGTTGCCGGTCATTTGAATCGATTAAAGCAAAGGAATTCGCTGGGACCATCGCGGGATGGACAAAATTTTGCTGTTGTTCACTGTACGGGATATATAAAGAACTGGCCACCTACTGATATGTTCCCTGGCGTTCATATGGATAGATCAGGTGATGATGACGTCCATTCTTCTCATTGCTGTTTAGTTGCAATAGGACGACTGCAAGTAACATCGACAGCATCCTCTGATTTATCCAGTGCTAATAACCAATCGGAGTTTATTTCGCGCCATGCCATGGATGGAAAATTTACCTTTGTCGACCAACGTGTGTTAAATATCCTCGGATATACTCCAACTGATTTACTGGGGAAAAGTTGTTATGATTTCTTTCATCCTGAGGATCATAGTCACATGAAAGAAAGCTTTGAACAAGTACTGAAGCAGAAAGGTCAAATGTTTTCTCTAATGTACCGCTTTAGAGCGAAAAATCGCGACTATGTTTGGCTACGAACTCAAGCATATGCATTTCTCAACCCATATACCGATGAGGTGGAGTATATTGTGTGTACAAACAGCTCTGGCAAGTGAGTCATCTACAATCCGCATTCACAATTAGTTCGTACAAACATTATTTTCTTTTCTAGAACAATTCATTCCACTGGCCACGAAAACACGACCCCAGATCACTCAGAACACGTTTATGTGACGCCAGGAGTCGATTACACACTACCACAGGGTGGCCGTAGGGATCAGACTCCGAACGCTACAGCTGGTGGTACTTCTCAGGTTGTGTATAATACTCACAGTATGATAGGTGGTCATATACAAGGGCAAAATAACGTACAACGCCCTTCAAGTGCACAAAATCCTGTACCTTATAACTATGAAACGGCGACACATTCACCTTTAGGGTGAGTAAAAAAAACAATTGTAATATATGTATTTGTTTTATAAATTTAAATTTATTGTTACCGTTATAGGTATGGCTCACCAGGTGCTCCGACGGCTAACGCTGCCCATCTTGCAAGAATACCAAAAGCAAACACTTCACCCACTCCAGCTGCAGCTGCTTGGTCTCTGAGGCAACAGCAGCCAGTCACCGAAGGTTACCAATATAATCAGATGAGCCCGTCTAGGTCACCGAGCGGACCTACATATACCCAACTAAGTGCAGGTAACTCCCGTCAATCAACAGCGTACCATTCTAGTGCTCAAACGCCTCAATCTAATACTGGTAATTGTATAGACTAATTTCCTTTTCAGCCTTAAACTTAGTTGTTTTTCTTTTAATTTCAGGAATTTGGGGTGGCTGGCAAAATTCGGGACAAACTGCTGACCCGGGTCCTGGGTCGAGTGGATCGGGTGGAGGTCATCCACCGTCTGTTGGTGGTCAACCACATCATCCACCTCATGTCCAGGGGCAACCACAAGGTCAAGAACTTTCCGATATGCTGCAAATGTTAGACCAGAGTGGAACCACTACCTTTGAGGATCTCAATATAAATATGTTTAATACGCCATTTGAATAGAAGTTCGCTCTGCAAAGTTCTGGGTTTACTTTTAAAAGCTTTTAAATTTCTCCATTTGGTGTGGTGAGTCTGGCCGGCGTAATTATTAATGATGACACTAAATAGAAAAAAAAATAAAAATATTTTTGACGCAAATATCCATACATTTGACCAACTCAGAAATATAAACCTGGAGTTGTATTAAAAAATATAACGGTGTGTACGACAGAGAGCATTGTTAAGTATTTCCGGATTATTTTTCCTCCAAAATATACTTCTAGTTTACAACACAAGAAATAAAGTATTTTACTATACGCACAGTTTTTATATGTATGTATATCCAATTTTATTTGGGCATTATATACAAGAGGATTACACTTGAATTATGCTTGTCGATATTTTTATCCTTTTGCAAAGAGGTTTAAATGATTCAGTGACAAGAAATTTGGTTTGGGAAAAAAGACGATGCTTTTTGCTTTGCTCTCCCTAACAAACTTTTTTCTTCAAAAAAAAAAAAAAATTAATAAATAAATAAATACTTCAGGATATATACATATATTCAGATTTTAAATAATTTTATATATAAAAATCTACTATTCTTTATATATACATACAGTTTTTTTTTAATTAAATGAAAAATTATTGATACGAAAATAATTAATAAAAATATAAAGGTATTATTAAGTAAAGTAATAAAAAAGTGTAACAAAACTTAAGAAAAAAAATCAAATCAAATGAATAAGAAAATTTTAAAATAGGACAAAAAGAAAAATAGAGATCAAAACATGTATTTTAATAATTTCGATAATTTGTATGTGTGTAATTTGTCATGCTTTGCAAATAAAAACGAAACAAAAGATGATAATTCAAGCATTATTATTGAATACCTTTATCATATTCAACTCTGTCGTTAATAATACAGGGTGCTTTTCATTCGTTTGGTCACCATTTCTGTTTTTCAAAAGGGGCCATTTCTATTTTATTAACTGTCTATAACTTTAAATGCTAACTCGCCTTATTACCGATTTAGTATAGCATTTAAAATTAGAAAAGTTTAAAGAATAGAAATGTGCCCTTTTGAAAAAAAAAACTCCTAATTTATCAGTTGGTGTTTGACCGTTTTAGAGAGTGGTTGATGACAATTTATTATGGACCAGCTAACGTCGCCACATCCTGTTCACCCTTATTATGGTTGTCAATATTAATACGCTAATTGACAATTATTAAATAATGGTTGACTCCGTTCTGTGGTTCTAATAATCAACATTTTTGATCAGCTGTGAATGTGAATTTTTAGTGACTTTTAGATCCATTGTGAATAGTTCGTTTGTTAAACTTGGTATTATCGTTGTCAAAAATGTTGATATGCATCACATTTTGAGTCAGGTTAGGTTAGGTTAGCGTGGCAGCTAGCGCACAGATACAGATGGGCACCAGCTCATTTAGGCCTAAAAGGCCCATTGTGGTAGCACCGGATCTACTAAGGAAAATCACTACCAATTACTAATTACTACGATACTACAATGATGAGACACAGAGGACCAACACAAAGAGGTTACCGGACAAAATAACACTTAGAAGAAGTTTAACTAATGGGTCAGGAGAATCAGCCGGAGCTTTTAATCAAGCGTAGAAGATGCTTAACATATAAATCGTTGATAAATAAATTTTGTTCGTTGGTTTCATTAGAAAACAAAAATTTAAAAAAGGAAATGTGCACAATAGAATTATTTTTGTATTTTGAGAATGTGAATATAGAGATAAAATTACGATATGATATCTTCGTTGATTATAATAAAACATTCAATGGACGCCGTCGAAGAAGGTATTCAATTGCAAGATTTATGTGAATAAAACCATTTCATATTTAATAAATAAATTTATTACAAATTAATGATTTACTGCTGGAACACTGGAACACAGTGAGGTCGCGGTCATAATATATGCTAAAAGTTGAAATGAACACAAATGCATTAGTGAGAATATAATGCGTCGCGGTCTGAGTTGGACAATATTCAACTTTGGTCGCGCGACAGGCTTTGTTCTTAAATAATTGATGAGTGGCAATTAGAAAATTTTATTGAATTAATTGGTTTCCGTATAGATTTTTTTGTTAGCGATTTCTTTTACCAAGGATAAAAGCAATTCTTATTGCTTGTTGTTCATCCCAGTGGATTTAAAAAAAAATCAGGGTCTTGCTCCTTCATAAACGCAAAAGTTGTTTCGAAGAAACCTTTCTATTTCTCTCTCGTATCTTTCTTTTTAACAATTTATATGCTAAATAGCACATATTCACCACTTGCCCTCGTACCTATCTATGTTCGAAAGAAAAAAAAATCAACCACCATTCCCCCTATTTGACTGTAATCAGCTGATTTCGATAATGCAGACTGCGGATGGATAATACAATCATCCGTCGGATTCTATAATGCATAGAGTGGATCACTGAGGATCGGATGGATACCCACCGCAGTCAATCCGCCGGATTCTGTAATTGGCATTTGTAACTACATTTAGCTAGCTGTGTTTAAAAACGTTAAAAGCGATTGCAAGTAAAAAATTATGCAGACGACACAGATTAACGATATCATAACGTTTGCAGTTTGACGCAACATTTATGTGCTGCGATGACGGTCAAATGACGTTTAAAAAAAAAAAAAAATTGGGCGTTGATAATCATGCTAATTGTTTTCATTAATTAACACTTACAAAGCAACATGAGCATAATGGTGCCAGTGAAGCGTATTTGGGTTTACCCGTGCTCATAACCGCAAACAATTGGCATCACTCTCGGCGTAAAGTATTCATTGCTGCAGAGTAGATCGAATTAATGCACAAACAACATTCAAAAAAGCATCACCGAAAAGCCAGAGCTGCAAAAGAATGCAATAATTCTTTAAGACAGATGGAGAGATGGAGACTACGAGGACTGTTAGAGACTGGGTTATAGGGACCAAATTGTACTTCGTTGATTGTAACGACAGAGGGAGAGGATTGATAAGGGGTTAAGCTCGAAATCAGAGAAACCAGCCGGAGCTTTTGACGAAGCGCAGAAGGTGTCTAATGTGTAAACCTCAGATCACCGAGGTAATCAATAATCCTTTATAACGTGACACGATTTGAATTGTGAATTTTCATATGCATATGTATGCATCGAGAGCCCAGTCAGCGAATAAACGGCGTTGTCTATAGTCATTGACTTTGAGCTCCTGGGTGAGTTGAATCTTGTACGAGTGTAGGGCCAAGTCATTCGTCAATTTGTGGTCTGCGAAAGCCTAAGTTTTTGTGCGCGGCGTGCAATTCTCTTGCAAATTCTCACGGATAGCGGCGATGAGACTTTTCAATTTGCATGAGGGGACATACGGTGGAAAAGGTTGGGAACCCCTGCTATAAACACTCCTACTCCTACTGACACACCAGCTCAGTGCTTCTTCAGCCCTTGAAGCGAGTGCGTCGATGTACTGACGTTTGTCACGTCTCACACTTTGGTGCACTTATTTATTTTTCGCATGATATTAGTTTCTAGGTTCAACTACTGTGGCCGAGGCTTTATTGTTGTACGCTCTCGGATCAGTCTTCAGTCTACTACGTTGTTCACAGCGAAGCTCATTTTTGGGCGAACGCGTATTTTGATACTATGGAATCAGACGGCGAACACTATCACACCTCATTCTTCTCCATCGCCCTACTACGTATTGCCGAATAAAATATAAATCTTCGATTGGGTCGATTGATTTAAGCCTTGGCATTGTATAACCCAATCGATGGAGAAATAGATTATTGTGAATAAAAGTGTGAATATTGTGAATGTATCATAGTTTGACAGCTGTTTGCTATTGTTTGCTATATCATAAATTTTAGTGCAGGTCTCATTTAATTTAATTTCCTTTATGAATTTTATAATTGTTTTGGTTGAGGAAGGGCCGTACAGTCACAAAGAAGCGAATGAATGCAGCATATTATTGTGAAGAAATTTTAAAAAAGAATTTTATGCAAACGACGAAGCGTTCGAAATCAGCAACAATATTCTTAGATCCATATCCATGTAATTTGAAGGGTAAAACAAATAAAAAATACTTTAAAGTGCTATTAATTTCATTCCATTGCTTCACATTTTTGTTTTAAACTAGGTCCCCCTATGCTTCAACTCGAATACGGCTATCGAATCCGACTTAGTCGTATTTTATCCGACTATAGTCGTATCTTACGAACAATGTACCTACGACTTTGTAATAACTAGGGGCCTTATTGCGAGAGTCTGGGTGCCGTGGCGCAGTGGTTAGTGCGTTGGACTACTGCGCAAGGGGTTCCAAGCAGTGTTACCTCTGAAAAATATCGGGAAGGGTCCTAAAAAGGGTCGCTGCCGAAGAAAAAGGGTCCGATATAAAATCGAAGAACCAAATTTGGTGAATCAAGTAATGTTTTCCTTATTTTCATGTAATTCATTTGTTAAAACAAAGTTAAGCTTTATATTAATAAAAAATAACTAAACCAGTTCCTCTTGGTAAAAAGTAATTATAAAAATAAAAAAAAAGGACAAGAAAAATAAAGTTGTGATTCCAATTCAATCAAAATCGGTTATAATGACCTTCAAGGGAGGACCGAAATATTTGGTTGTTATAACCGATGTCTTTATAAGCAATTTTGACTGTATTTACATTTAATTCTTTGTAATCGAGTCCATTACCTTCTGTATTAAACTTGGGTAGGAAGACACTCTTCTAATTCGTTAGCTTCCAAAACAAGTTATGCCGATAGAACAATGCACAATGTAATGCACAGAACATCAAATAATAGGAACCAAGGGATATCGTCCCAAATATGAGAAATATGAATATCAATGAAGTAGGTATACGAAACGATAAACACTCACTACATAAATGTTCATGGGGTGAGTAAATGTACATTATTGAAACAAATACATGGTTAAAATATGGATGATTTTCTGTTTGATAGAAATTTCAAAAACTCTGTAGAATTATAGTCGAATGTCCTTATTGCGAGTTTCTATTGGTGTTGATATTTTTCTATTTTATAGATCAAATCAATTCTATCGGAAATTAGTGATAGACTTTCTTTTGAATGTAGAGCAAACAAAGAAAAAAATGGATAACGGGGAAAATAAGTTTATTTAGAGTTATATTCAAGTAAAAATATATATTTATATAAATTTGTCAAATGGAAAAAATCAGCTTTTGATAGAAGGGATTTGTAAAAAGCAAGAGGCAAAAAAGCAATGGAAAAACGGACTCAGAATCTCAATAGACAAGCCAGTTTCATAACAAAGGGAATCGAAGAAGTTCCGACACACTTTCTAAGTTTCGGCTCTATATCTTACAAGAGATTTACAAAAATCTGTTTTATTAGTCTAAAATTCTTTTTAAACCTAAAAAAAAAACAATAATTATTCACACTTATTATGAATTTCGCCCGAACAATCACACTTATCATGAATTTCGCCCGAACAGCGTTTCACCCGAAATATTTTTGTTACTTTGAATTTCACTCGAACAAAATTTCACTTCGAATCAGCTATGACATTTCGAACAAATATTCTATTGTAAAGAACAATAATAAAGACACAGTTTTTTGTAAACACAAACAAAACAGACGGAGATTTGATATTTTAGTTTAAAGTTCCATTTAAACGCTTTTTCTTTTCTATTTCAGAAAGCCGATTCTATCACGGTTGTTCTGATATTCAATCGAATTTGAAAAAGGAAACGAAAATTTGATCCGTACGGATTGAAAACGCCTGTTCTGATTTCCATTCGGATTTAATTTTAAGTTCTGCCAACTTAAAAAGAATAAAAAGTTCTCGAAATCACACCCTGTAAATTTTACAATTGAAGGCAGTAGATTTAACAATTCTTTGTAGATTTGTGTATTTAACAGCGAATCTGGTTAAATTAACAAATTTTTGTAGATTTTACAGCGAATGCATTCATTTTTACAACAAAATTGTTAAAACAACTAGAATCTCCAGCTGTAAAATCAACAGCGCGTTGTTAATTTCGGCTGTTAAATCTACAGATATGAATTTGTACATCAAAATGTTGTAGAATCTAAAGCTATTTACTGTGGTAACTACAGCAGGAGCTGTAGAAATTACAACAAGTTGTAGATTCGGCATCTATTACGAAAACGTAAAAAGTAGATACCATTTGAGAATATTCGCATGATAGTTTTCAGAGGCTATGGCGTTGTGGTAGTGTATGCAGTCGCCGAGTGAGAGGTTCTACGCGTTCAACCCCAGCCAGATCCAAACATTTTTCACATTTCACATAGTAAATGCAATTATATAATTCGGTTTAAACACACACTAAGTGTAATTCTTTGACAAGAACCATCTAATTGGATTGTAAAAGCTATTTCCACCCATTTCTCGCACCATACCAATAAATTAGAACTTTAAGCTTAAGTGGTGCTATGAAAGCGTTTTTTTTTTACATGCAAATTGTTTTTGTTTCTACAGCTGTTCGACGGCAAAGTGCTGTGAAATCTGCAATTTTAGCTGTCATTTTCACAACTAGATTGTTAAATTTACAACCACACCTCTGTAAAATTTACAACGAAAATTTTCGGGTCGAATCTGACAATGAATGCAGTAGAAGCTACAGCGTTTTACTCTATATTTACTGCACCTTTTTTTTGGGTGCAGCTGTTAATGTATTCAAACGGTGTCAAAAATTTATGCAGAAATTTTACATTATTTCCTTATTAACCTTTTATTGTTTATTGTTGTTTTGTTAGTGATTTTATTGCAATTTAATGGTAAGTTATATTAGGAACAAAAAGTTCTCTGTTATTAGATGTTTTTCAACATTGATTTAATAAACTTGTGCCCGCCGGACGGTTCTTGTTTCCTTTTTTTTTAGAATATGGATATATCAATTTTGCTTTAAGTTGAAGAAGAAGTGACCAGAAAAAGACGAAGACCTTTCCTTGCTACGCGAAAGTATCTAAGAATAATAATACATAACTAATAAATAATTAGATTGCTTACATTTTTTCAAACGAAATTGCTTTCTAAAAAGGTGGCCGAATTGAAAACCTCAAAAATATTGCGGAATGTAGATCCGTTCGTTTTGCCGAACACCTATGAATTCGCAAAACCAATTTTAAGTCACCCTTATTCCAAGTGTCGTTTAACGCCAGTTCACAAAACGACAACCACGCTTATTATAACAGGCGTTTAACTACTTCGACAACTATCGTTTTTCGAGTCGAGTCGGTTTACTGTGGCTTTAGCATCGGTATTCTGCGACTTAAACGCCATGAACTTACATGCCACATAGTTTCCACAACAACAGCTGATATTGAAAAGCAATTTCCTTGTGTTAATGTTGTATTTAGGTTATGTTATAAGGGCGTGTGATGGAAGAGGATCACATCACGTGTACTCTGAGAAACTAAAACATCAATTGTGCTTACCCTTTAAAAGGAGTGGGATAGGAAAAAATGGAAGATGTTCATCGTCATTCTATTAGGCGTTTTAGTCTCACAAAACGAAAAGTTAAACGACATTTATTGTCGTTTGGTAATTTGTAAAATCAAATAAAAAGTGAGTTTTGTTTAAATTTGTAACTCATTTAGTTTTGATTTCACTAATTTATTTATGTTCATTCAAGGGGGAAAATAACAAATTAAAAACAAATTAAACGCCTGGTAGAGTATATTGAAAAGCATCCTTTATCTAGCAACATATATGGATTTATTTTTTTTTTTGTACAGTAAAATCGAAGGCGGTTAAGAAATGTCGAGACTCACTGATCCACCCACAGCACTTTTGCATCTTTTATTTTTATATATTATTAATATATAATATAATATTATTATATATATTTTTTCCACACCTTTTAAAGGGTAACCACAATTGACCTTTTTAGTATCTCAGAGTGCACGTGATGTGTTTCTCTTCCATCGCACACCCTAACAACATAACCAAAATACTGCGTCAATATCAGCTGTTGTTGTGGAAACTATGTGGAATGTAAGCTCATGGCGTTTAAGTCGCAGAATACCGATTCTAAAACTGCTCGACTCATAAATACGACAGTTGTCGAAGAAGTTAAACGCATGTAATAATTAGGGTAAGTATAATAGAATCGACAAAAGTTGTATAGACTCTCGCAAAGAGGCCCTAAATGCGACTGTTGTGGGATTTGACTGTCGTATTCGAGTTCAAGAATTGGGGTGCCTATTCATCCAGTCTGCAATTGTAGTAAAAGATATCCCGGGGTAAAATTGCTCGTTTGTAATGGACCAATAACATTTACGGGGAAGTGTCCGCTTTACAGATTTGACGATTCCGACCATTTTTATTTTATGTGAATAATTAACCGTCGAATTCCACGATAGGGGTGAAGATGATGATCAGATTGAGCTTATAGATTAGATTATTATATCATGAATAAAATTTCCCAATTAGATTAGGTAAAACAAGATCAAACAATATAAATTTTACGAATAGAAAACAGTTCTTAACCCATTTATTTTTCGTGATAAAGCATTTAAATTTTAACAATATTGTTCGACGACGTTTTTAAAGGCAACCGAAATCTTAAGTGATTCAATTCTATTAGCTATGGAATTTATTTGTTCTCTAAATAAAATGAAAAACATTGTGCTACGACTAAAAACATTGAGCTGTAAGTAACCTTATACCAAAGCAAACTATACACTCTTGGACTACAACACAACGCATGTCAATAAAAAAAATATAGAGACCACAGTATGAGGAATTTTTTTATACGTTTATTATTGCGGCAACAAATTATGCATGTTGGGCGATACGCTTAGCTAAGTTATCCCCATTAGCTCCAGAAAAGCTATCGATTTGGGCTGCATTCTTGATGAAAACAAAAGTGGGCATGCTGGAAATGTTATACTCCACAGCGATATCTTCACATTCATCGACATCAACCTGTAAAGAGTTGATTGGTAAATTAGAAAAAACCTAAAATGCCTGAGTTTGAATTTCATTTACCTTCAGTACGACAACTTGGTCTGCGTATTGGGTAGCCAACTCCTCTAGTCTAGGAGCAATCATCTTGCATGGCCCACACCAGGTGGCAAAGAAATCAACCACAACCAATTTGCTGCCAGCTGCTTGAAGTTGACCATCGAAGTCGGACTGAAAATAAAAACATTTGGCGTTAATGTAAAATGTTAAATAAATACACTAGAAAATTCTTTATCCAGTGTTGTTTGCAAAATTTTGATATTAGGTAATGTACATTAAGTTCCAGCTGAAAGCCTTGGTAGCTAGTGCTGAATATTGTAAAATTAGAATGTAAATTTATTTATGTTGTAATAAAGAATAATAATAATTTTATTTTACTTTGTGTGGTAGTTAATATTATATTTTCTTTGGAATGATTGGAAGAAACTGTTAATATATTTTGCTTAAAATCGTGCATTCCTTCGAATGCTTCTGGCTATCACTACCAATATGTAGATCACAAGATAATAATAAAATACGGATATCAAAAATTCATCAAAAAATGGTATTTTTAATGTCATATGTAAATTTAAAGTCTTCAAAAAATTTGTTAGGAATTATCTAATTAAGAAATATTATAGGTCTCATCAATTTTTTAAAAAAATAAATATATAAGCAATTAACACGATAATAGTGAAGAATGCTAGCTCAAGGGAACTTCTTTTTGGAGAAATTATTTGGAACTTTGTAGAGAGCAGTTTCAATTATTAAAAATTAAAAGTGAAAACTATGAAAACGAAAAACTGAAACTCACAGATATAAAATATTCCTTAAAATGTATTGGTGGGTCCTGTTTTCAATTTTAATACTCACCCCTATTCTTGAATTTGTATACGACAGTCGAACTTAGTGGCATTTTGTAAAGTCATATCTAACGGGAACTCAAAAAAAGTTGAATAAATGTTGCAATTTAATAGCAAAAGTAGACGATATTTACGCACCACATAATGAAGACGAAGATAATAGGAAAATGATAAAAAAAACCTTTTAAAACAAGCCAATTTATATTACAAGAAAGGGATAAGTATGCTGTTGCTATTTTTCTGCCGTCCTCGCAAAGTACACTTTTTTAATCAGTTAGTCGACATTGAACATAGTCATTAATTGAAAGCATTGATTAACGAATAAAATATACTTATTTCAGAGCAATAAAGAATAATATCAATATAACATTAATTACATTTATTTCCACAGAAATTGTATGATTCCATAAAATCAGTAGTCCAACGCATTAACCACTCAGACACGGCGTCCATACAACATCTTTATTAAAAACCCAATTTTATAGATCTCGACGAAATAAAAACAAAATATGTGGCGAGAAAATCAGTATTTGCCTTAGTTTCCGAAATATCGGGGTTTGAAAAATCTTTTTTTCTATGAAAATTTGCACATCTCCATTGAGTTTTATATTTTTTGTCTACTATGCTACGAAAAGACTATGGAATTCATGTAAATGTATGATTTAATTTAGCGTTAGCAACTCGTTTGCGCCAAGATCTTTCATTCGTATGACAAGTTACGTCATTTTTGTACATGCATATATTCATTTTCCCATACGTGCACGGAGCACTCGACTTGACTCCAAGTTTCCGCCATTTTGTCGACTTCGAGAAGTTTTCGACAGTTTGAATCGAAATTTCTCTTGCACATTAAAGGCTTTCCAGAAAAACAAGAAGCTGATATAAACGATACATACGTTTTTGAAGTCGAACGTAGTGTACGTTAGTGGTGTTACAGTCTTCACTGTTGTTCTTGGTGGATATTAACTCAAAAAGTTACAGAATTCCGTACATAGGCATTGTTCACGCCCTTTTGCCACCTCAGAGGCTAAAGGATCTATGTTGTATACATATGTCTTTAAATCGAAAGTGTATAGCTAGTTTAGTGAAGTCTTCCACACAAAATAAAAACTGAACAGTGAAGTCAGCATCCAAAAGTAAGAATTTTTTTTTTAGAAAAAAAAAAAAAAAAATTTTTGTTTCAACTTTTATGCATTTTGGTTTATAGTTCAATATCTTTTCAAATTATTTCTGTTTTTTTATGTGAGAGTTTATGGATGTTTTCTCATAATCAGGATAACCAGTCTTACAGATAAAAATAGGATGAGTATAGACATTTTATTAAAATTTCATTACAGAGTATAATGTTTAATAAAACACGCCTTATAACAACCAAACCACTAGATTTGTCATTTCAGCCTTAATTTCAACGATAATAAATTTAAAGAATAACGTACACGTGCATGTATGTTTGTATGTATTTTGGAAAAATTGCATTGACATAGTGCATTTCTCTATGCATGAAAAAAATCAAATTGTATTTTCAACAATACTTAATACATGCATTTATACCCATTAGATGGGAGAGTATCGTACTTACGTTCCGAGACAACAGAAAAATCGATGAATAATTTGCGGATTATCAATCTGGCTATATACATAGATGAGTCACTACTAAATGTAATTATTGCGGATTACATTAAAATTTACTCAAAAAATAAAATTACTGCTTGGAGCTGACGTATTAATATGACATTCCACGTTCTAACATCTCTAGCTCCTTTGTTTTACGGTATCTATCTTTGCCAACAAATATTGAAACTGCATATTTGCATTTTATAAGTTTTTTACATTCAGTAATTGAACAAACACAGATGATGCAAGTTTCTATGACGCATATCAATGACGAAAGAAATCACGGAAAATATTAATTTTGACATCTATGACAACAAAATGGAAACTGTTGAAAGTTAACAATTTTTTACCACCAGTAAATATGAACAAACACCGATGCGACAAGTTTCTAAGCCAGATATCAATGATTGCGGACATTTTGTTTCTGTTTAATGCCAGAAGCTATGGATATCAAATCATATTTTTCCAAGGACAGTATGAAAATGACACTTCGTTAGCAGTCCGTATATTCATACGTCAATGATTGAGGCTAATGATAGAAGTTATTTTTTTTTGTAAATATTTTATTTTATTATATTTTGTCCATCTATTGACTGTCCTACATAAAGGACGTCAGGTAAATATATCTGTGGTAAGTACATGCTTTTACATCTATATATATTATGTATGTATGTAAATTCAACATTAGAGTACATTTCATTTACTCTCTTTGCTTTATATCTCTGTCGTATACTTTTAACTAATGCTTCAATTCGAATAAAGAATTCCATTCATCCAGGAGGAATGTCGTGCTAGATACACCTTTAATATAAATGGCAGGTGTAAAACGGTTTATAATTTATCAATGAAATACCTTGTCGAAAAAACCAACGAACGATTGCAAGAAACATTGACGCTCAGCGAAACTGAATCCGTTCATGTAAATTTTGCCTAATGAAGTTGCACAAATTTGGCAAAGCTGAAGTAGCAGACTCTGCTAAATTCACACACATAAACGTTTGTTATTAATATTATAGCAGTTTAAAGAATTTAGTCATCTTATTACTCAGATATCATTCGTTTTTCCAGTTATTGATTGTTTCAAATCTGTTTTTTAAGCTTTGCTAACTAAACTGGCAGTGCTAAATACAACAAAGTGCTCATGTGCAAGCAAGTCTAGTCCTTTTGGATACCATCCCTAGTTCATACTTGTTTAAATTATAAAAGCAATATGAAAAAAAAAACGTGTTTCCTTAGAAGAATTCGCAAATGAATGCCAATGTGAATAACATAAATGTACATATGTACGTAATAGTAGTTATAATAAAACAACATTTTGATTTTATTTAGCAAATACAGTACTACCCCGATGCATTCGGTATTCGACAAGTGATATGTATTTATGTATCTATTCTTTGTAAATAGTGTGGAAATGGAGTACGCATCAAATCCTTTGGCAAACATCGGACACATTTATTATTTGGTATAGTTACATATAGTTGAAAAACAATAATTTCCACAATAAACTCACTGAATAGGTACTTTCAAACAAATTGGGTTTATAGTTATGTAGGTAGGTATATCCCTTGATATTTGACTTTTATCTTACCCTATATTGTTTATGGGATTTTTTGTTTCATATTTTGTTGTTATAAACTGTGTATGCCGAACTTAATAGACCCTATGGAAAGTTTATGAAAAGCAGTGACACGGGTTTTGTCCGTGTAGGTATACCTACCTACCGACCGAATTAAGTTCGTTGTCATAGGAATTAATTAAAAAAATACATTAGAAACTAACTTGCAGCTAAACTAAAAAGCAACAAAACTGTGCAAAATATGCAATAAGAATATCATAGTGTACATAAATACATACATGCATTCTAAAAGATTGTTAGTTCAATGCAAACTGTCAACCGACCTTAGACCGTGGGATGAAAAATAAAGAATTATCATTTCGAATCGAATCGATAAGATTAGACGGAATATAAATCTTAAATTAATACTTTGTGTCGTTCGTTGGTAGGTATGTATGTACCTCCAAACTTCTTAATGGCTAATCAACTCAATACAAGTTGGCAAATCTGAAAACTTGCTTAGCACCGATACATTTAGATGATGACGGTGACTCACTGGAATTTTCCCCAACAATAGACATGATGAATATTTTATACCACTTTGGAATCTATAAGTTATTAATTTACTATGACCAATTCACTTGAGTCATGATCATTTTCTGGAAAATAGAGACCATGGGATGCAATAATTGGTAGGTATATCTGAAGATACATACATATGTATGTATGTTACTTCAAACAACTAAACCGCAAGGTATCAGTAATACTTTGTTCATATGTAAATATGATAAGGTTCTCGATTGTGATGAAATCGTTGGCTACAATTATCTTATTTAGCTGGTTGAAAAAACGAGATTTTTTTATGAAGAACTCTAACCACATTGTAACGAATTTTCTGGCGAACCATGTTCAAATACAAATATAAAAACTTGCGGTACACAACACATATCGAATGAGTTATTACGTCATGATTTGGTCAGACGTGCATTGTACAAAGCTGAAACTATTTCGTTATACAGAGGTTTTACGCAAATCAATAATACACAGTGTTGCCCCGAAATTAGGTCGTAAGTTGACCATATAACGATAAAAGTTGTCCACGCAGTTGCCCAAGTTGTAAATTGGTGATATCACTTTACTATTTTACATACTATGCCGCCCGCCTGGATTAATTTGATATATACAATGACTAAGTGAAAATCCTCAGAGTATTGTAATAATTTGCAGGGGAAAAATATTATTCCAATAGTTTTATTGATTAGAAACCTTACCTTGTTCTTGACTTGGTACACCATTTTGTTTAATTAGCGGGTAATAACTACAATTAATAAATAATAGATAAATATTTCACAAGACAAACACAACCTGTCCGCACAAAGTAAATTTGAGGAATGCGACTGCGACAACGAGAAACTACGGACAACTTTCGTTAAATTTTATTTCACTGCCATGCGATGAATAGAACCCGTTGACATGCGATGACACAAACATTTTTAAAGATGGCGTTTAGTTTACAAAAATGACACAAAGATGGCGCATTGTCTGCTACTACAATATATTCAAATTGGAACTTGTTTAAATTTAGTACACAACACACATTTGCAATTAATAAGAAATTAATGTGTTTTTTTTAAATTCTTACCAGCTTTTTAGTTGGAATTGAAATTAAAATTTTCTAATTAGTATCTCTTTTCAGCCCGATTGCAACTTTGGAAATGAACATGTATCTATGAGACATAATTTGTGTTATAAATACGACAAGACAAAAGAATACATATTAAGGTCCATTTACAGCTCAGCGAACTCAGAGCGAACGAGCGAATATTCGCCAGTTTTGATGTTTCATTCACAGCAACTTTTTAATCTAGTAGCTGCAATCGGCGAATTTCATTTGTCATTTATGATTTACCAAGGAAAAAATAAATATGTAAGGTTAAAATCTTGGTATTGTTTTGGTCGCGCAAATGTGGATTGCGTTTCACATCTGTGTGAACGGGTCAAAATTATGGAATCAATTATCCCGTTTATATGGCAGATTGAATCCAAATTCAATTCGGGTTGAGTACCATATAAACGCAAATGGGATTGAAGTGGATCAAATGGAAAGAAAAAATAAAGATGCTAAAGAAGTTTCTTGTTTTTTCGTGTTTTTTTTTTCATTTGTAGCAACCAGATAGTGTGCGTAGTAAAGTAAAAAGGAAAAGGGTAAACATATTTGAACGCATGCAAATAAAACGCAGAAGAAGTGTAAAACTCAATCCTCTTTCAATTCGATTCTAACTTGATCCCACAATTCGGTTACAGCAAAAACGCGGATTGAAACTCATTCCCATTTCAATCCGATCTCTCAATCCGGTCATATAAACGTAGTAAATCGCGATTGACACAGCTCTATTAACTAACTCACAGTTAAAATTAATCCAGGGTTAACTCGTGAAACAGTATTTCAGTTACAGTGCTCATATGCAAGATTGAAGCCAGGTTCAACTTGTGTTGGCTCAACTCGACTCAGCTAGCACAGCTGGGAAACCAATTTGGCATTCTTCTTGGCATTAGGAAATATTTTGTTTTGGTTAGCAAACCAAAAAAAAAAAAAATAGGAAAAAAAAAACAAAAGTGTACTAATCTGCCATTTCGATCTTTTAACTCGGTGTGCAGAAAACCTGGATCGAAATTTCAACTCGACCCCGACTCGATCCCTCGATCCTGCATATAAACTTAGTAAGTGCAGGATTAATTTCAAACCGTTTTATTTGGTATCACTGACATTTTATCGTTCAGATGTCAAAAAACTGTCGAAATCTGTTATTTCAATAGCTCATTGTTGTTTTTTATTTTATTTTTTATATGAGCCCGGATAATCTCCAAAATACCGAAAATTGTTGCCTGAATATCATATTGTTTTACATATAAAATAATAGGCACACAAATATTAGGTTGCACACAACACACCATCTAAAAATTTCGACTTTATTTAAGAGAAATATTAAAAATTATTTTCATTTTCGTCCAATATCGTTACGGTAAATTCAAACACATTTGGGTCGTTATGTCCACCGTCTCCAGTTGCGAACGCATCAAAGTCTCTTAGATTATCTGTTAAGCCATTTTCCGTATGCGCT
Organism: Chalcosyrphus nemorum; assembly: GCA_949716465.1. Taxonomy (NCBI): domain Eukaryota; kingdom Metazoa; phylum Arthropoda; class Insecta; order Diptera; family Syrphidae; genus Chalcosyrphus; species Chalcosyrphus nemorum. The sequence goes on from OX454332.1 coordinate 52,680,705, forward strand.
GCTGACTGAGAAGCAGACCGTCCTACTTGCGAGGTATTAGGATGACGCACTAGTTCCTGATAATCATAAGCGCTGGCCGAATGTATTTGTGTGTAATTAGTATCACTTAGTTCCGTACCTTCCGAAGAGACGCTGGGTAGGTTATCTTCGCCGCTGTCCGTATTTTCTGATTGCAGACCTTCGGTTTCAACATCGGCGTCTTCATCTTCCGTCACATCAACTAATGGAGTTTCACTGGATTTGCCAAAATCTTCATTTAAGAACAGTGTAGTGGTTTCGGGCGAAACTTGATTCAGAAAATTAGTACGAGTACCCTTCAAGCTATTAGTAGAGCACGGACTTTCGATTGAGTTTGAAGCCAATAGTCGGGGATGCGCATCACTGTGACTTGAAATGTTTATAAAAGGTTTATTTTCTTGTCGCTTCTCAGATATCTTCAAATGCGAAAGATATGCCTCGTTATAGTTTGTAGATTGATTCCTTGGCCGCAAGTTATAGGGGTGAACACTATGTCTTTTTGCCCGGTTTGACAAGTCCATAATGGAAGATTTCCTTCGTAGACTGCGTGGCATTTTAGACTAATTTGATAAAAAATAGAAGATTCCGAAAAAAGTCCGGTCGAATAAAAATTTGAAAGAAAATAAAAAAAGGAGATGAATTTTTTTTAAATTAAAGTGAAAAGTTGTTATTATGAAATCATTATAATGTGGTGTTCACCTAAATAGCACACTCTATTTTAAATGTCACCTTTTTTGCAATGCACAATGTAACGTTCTGATTCGATTCCAGTAGAACTATAATTTGAATTGAATTCTACCGTTATGAAGGCCGAGACATAAAACAGAGACTATCGTATAGTATTTCTCAGTTTTACGGTCATTAAAGAAGATTGTCATTTTGAGGTGAGTGCACTTATAAATAGCACACCTTTGGTTTTGCGTAATTATTTATTCTTGGTTTTTGTAGTTTTTTTTTTCTATTTAGCTATGTATATAAGGTGAATACATTTTGTTCATAATAGTCTCAAAATTAGTCTAATAACTCATAGGCGAAAACACTGCGGTGAAGAAAGAAGGCAAGTCATTGGTTCAATGATGAAGAACGGGGTGACTATTTCTGCGGAAGCAATAACATTCGACTGTTCCAGAAAGCCTGTCCAGAATGCCGTTAAGGTTATACCATTCACTCAGTCCATAGCTAACCCCGTTAGAAAGAATAGGGAAAGGAAAACGTCAAAGAAGACCGAAAAGATAAGTCACAGAATTAGCTGCAATGACTCATTCTTAACGTCCAGGGAAATAAAAAACATATTGGCTGAACAGCATGGTGTCCAAATATCAGACGTGACTGTGCGACGTCTTCTCATGGAATTCCATTCAACGGTAGAATTGCCAGGAAGAAACCTCTTGTATCCCAGAATAACCGTAAGAGAAGACTTGCTTTTGCGGTCGGTAAAAAGTAGCTCAGTTATAGCATTCTGGATCGACACAAACACAAAACAAACACAAAACAAACACAAAAACATCGAACATATGGAACCGCACACTGATGAATTAATTTCTTTATTATGAAATTTTATCCACAATATAATACAAAGCATTTTTCGCGTCTAGTGAAGAACTGGCTCTTGGCCTGCCCAAAATCCCGACTTGAGTCCAATTGATTTCATTGTAAAGGACTTAAATTCAAAAAAATTAGTTGAAGTTTGACGGACCATAAAGTCAGCGTGGTATCTATCCCCTTTGGATAGATGTAAGCGCTTAGTTGAAAGTTTACCAAAGCGTTGCTGGGAGGTTTTTTAAAAGCAAATGATTTTTTAGCAACTATTGAATATCATATCAATTTTTTTGTTGTTAATATTTCCTGACTGCTAATTAGGTGAACAGCCCAATTTTAAGTTTATAAAGTCTTTATTTTGAACATTATTTATGTAAAATGTATTTTGGATTGAATCACACTTTCTATTTAAGTATTAATTAAAATCTTTATTTATAAACTGGGCTGGAATCGGCTAAGGTGATAGTTGATTGTCGCTTTTTTGACTGTCGTTTTTGATTATCAACTGTTCTTTGTAAAGCGATCAATAAAAAAGCATTTTTTATTTTTTTTTTATTAGAGTTTTAAACGCCACTTCCTTGCCGACGCTGTCTTTCCTAGCTGCTGATACATTAAAATCTAAGTTTTTTTTTTTTCAATTTGAAAAATGTAAGGTAGGATTTAGGTTGTGTCGATATCGGCCCAACTGTTGTATGCAGCTCATACATACATACCCTCGGTATAGGTATTTACTCTCAGATGGCATTTTCCCGGTGTTTGTCCATCACTAGCCATACTATAGGTATTTCCATACAATTTGTCGCATGCGACAGCGGTTGTTCACTCAAGAACATGCGACCGTACAATATTGGTACAACGGTCGGTTGTGTGGAAACACACGATACATATTGTCGTATACAAAAGCAAATCTGACCAACCGTTGCTTGGTACAACGAACAATTTGTTTCTTTCTTAAGTATTGACTGCATTTTTTAAAGGACTACAGCAGTTATTTCAGCTACCCTATTTCGACAAATTGTTACAGCCAAGTCAGCCCCAACTTGTCTTTGATAGCCACCACCCAAAAGAAGATTCAAAATTTTCAAAATTTGACGCAACATATTTTATTCTAATTTATTTTTTATGACACAAATGTATGAAAGCGACACCTAAATAGCTATCACATGAAATGACAGCAAAAAAGCGATTGTCGATTTGATAATCACCTTACGTGGACGTAAAGCGATGATTTTGATTGTCAACTATCAACTATCACCTTAGTCGATTCCAGCCGTTTTTTTTTTTTTTTAATTTTTTTTAAACAAAATGAATTAAAATGCAAGGGAATGCTATTTAAGGGAAGACGACTTAATTAGTTTTGCATTAAATCAATTAAACGTTTATTCAAAAACATTCTCACCAATTCATTCAAAAGTATTGAAACAAAAAACGAAAAGGGCTTGTAAATTCACATCCTATAACAACAACAAACGGAAAATAAAGGTCGATGGCAGTGACACATCAGAACAGAAATCACTAAGGAATTGACCAAAACAAAGTTCCAGTGGCACTGATACGAACATTAAACTACCAGATCAATTAGAGTAGTAGCCAGAGGTCTTAACTTCTCGTGTGATGATGCACAAAGATTTAGGTTTTTGGAAGCCTAAACCTATCTAAAAAAGAAACCACTCAAGTTAGTGATGGGCAACCAATGACAAAAAAACAAAAAACAATATCTTTTTATGCTCTCCTTTCATAATCAATAATGAAATAATGGGTATTGTTGTTAAGATACTCAAAAGAACTCAAACTCAATACCCCACTGCAAACGATGCCAAGCTCTCAGGCATACGCAAAGATATTTTAAAAGAGATTTTGCATGCATTAAATGTGAAGAAAAACATCCCACACAAAATTGCCCTCTCAAGAAGGACGAGAAAGCAAAATGTATAAACTGTCATGGTGATCACCCAGCAAATTCTAGAGGTTATCCGATGGCAAGACAATATCAAGAAAGAAAAAGTAAAGCTACTAAAATCCACCAACAAAATAAATGTTGAAAACAAGAAACTAGTCAAAGTGCTAATTGTTGCTTAAACAAACATACCAATTGTAGAAAATTAATCGTATTCCCAAATACTGAAAAATACACGAAAAGAAGAGGAAACATCGATAAAGGAAATGCATATTACTATTATCCAGGGATCGAAAATACCAGGTATTTCGATTTTTTTTTGTAAAAAAGGCCAGCAGTAATTAAGGTTGTAAATTTAAAAGAAGTATATCTGGTTGATGCTGATGAAGCTGGCTGTCGATTCCTGGTATGCCTTTAAAAACTTAACCCATTTTGAAAAGAGACCAAATAAAACTAGTATTTTTGGCCACATAACATAAATGGTCAAATGAAACAATTATTTTAATCTTTTATAGTTACTGAGCAGATGGAAACTGGTTGAGTTGAACATTTATTTTTCTAGCGAAAACAAAAAAGTTCATTTGGTCCAATATTATTTCTGGTCAAAATAAATCGATTAAATGGACCCAATATTTTTTTAGGCCATCGAAAATGGGTAAAACAGGTTTTTAATTTTTTTGGGTAAAATATTAGGTCTCTTATTATATCTACATAATATTTTAAGCTAAGACAAACTGCATTTAGAATTGTAAAGATAAAAAGTAAAACCGATGATATACATATTTACAAATATATGTAGGCATGTACACACGTATTTGATGAACGAATATTACAACTCGGAGCTTTAAAAGTAAAAATATTGGGTTAAAATAACCCATTTATTACGCAAAAACGTAAATTATATTTTATGTATCAGGTTTCATTGGCCCAAAAAAAAATTGGGTGGAATGAACCCATTTACTTTGGCCAAAAATAATAGATTATAGAGAAAAACAAGCACTTTGCACCTCTAATCAAATTGAGCCACAAATACCTGTTTTTTCCGCCTTTTTAAAAAAATGGGTCAATTGGGTTCGGTCTCTGCTATTATCCAAAGATTTGATAATCAGGATAAAATAATTTCACTGCTAAGCAAAAAAGCAGAAAAAACAACAACATATATGTATATCAATGATTAATAGCTAAATAAACATAGAAACTAAAGGCAAGGAGTTCAAAATACCTGCGATATACTGCCTACCCAAGTAGTCGCCTACAGATGAAGAACTAATTGACCTTTTTTTAAATGTTAGGTAACAATTTCATTATTGGTGGTGATTTCAATGGAAAACATACATATTGGGGGTCAAGACTTATATTGAATTCAAAGATAATTCTCCAGCTAAATACCTTTGTAGTCTAACGGCTGCCAAAGTCACGGACCACTACCTTTGGAAGGCTGCGAAACGTTTAAAGAGACCTCAAGCGCAAGATCCCCCAACATATGTTGGGAAATGAATCGGCGATCCAAAGGAAAAGGTCAAGCTCTTTAGTCAGCACCTTTCGAATGTTTTCAAACCGTTTCACCCTCTGGTAGCAAACGACGATCTTTATTTCTACAATAGAGCAGATGAAAAGAAACTTCCCTCTGTGTCATTAAGTGGGATTGAGGCATGTATTCATAAACTTAATAATAAGAAATCACCAGGTTATGATCTTATAACTACTCAAATCTTGAAGGAACTTCTCCCAACTGCAATTTTGAAACTCAAGCTTATAATTAATGCTTGCTTTAAACAAAGTTATGTCCCACATCACTGGAAGATAGCTTAAATTAATCCTAAACAAGGTACGCCTTTATTAGAAGTCACCTCATATAGGCCAATCTCACTTTTATCTTTATCATCACTTTTATCACTTTTCGAGAAACTCATTCTTAAAAGGTTATACCCAATTTTAGAGCAAAGAAAGCTTATCCCTACCCATCAATTCGGGCTTAGGAATAAACAGTCGATGATAGACCAGGTGCACCGTATAGCTAATGTCATAGAAAATGCACTGGAAAAAAACAAATTTTCTGCAATACTAGAATTAGAAGACCTATTATATATAGAAAACTTTATTGGTTGTTAGGATAATCAGATACTAAAACCCGTTTGGACATATGGTATCCAATTATGGGGTTGCACAAAGAAAACAAATGTGGAAATGTTGCAAGGTTTTCAAAGTAAGGTCGTTGGAGGAATAGTGGATGTCTCATGGTATATTAGAAATAGTGACTTGTATCGAGATTTGCAGATTGACCTTGTAGCAGATAGAATTAAAAAGTACAAATTGTGTAACAAGTTTGTAAATGCATATTAATTCTGAGATAGACGATGTCTTATATACTATATAATATTTGTATGTTAAGAAGAACCAAGCCCCATTAACTTTTTTGACAATTACGAGAGCCCTTATTTAAATTATAATACCTTCTCAAACCCGACTTTACGTTGAAAACAAAATCTTAGTCGATCACCAGTTGATTGGTCGTGATCAAGGAGGTGTTTTTAGTGCGGTTAGATTCCCACAGTACTCTGACTCTGACTCGTTTGTAATCCCACTCTGTCTCTCGAGATTTTCACCTTCTCCATGAAGAAAAAAAGATTAATTTCCTGTCTATTCATTTAAAGTTAACAGCGATTCTTATTATTTATTGGATTCAAGCTAAATAAAACACAATAACTTTCTTATACTCTCGAATATGAAGTTTTCATGGACTTACCTGAAAATGTTAAGCATTTGCTCATATCCTCTTACTGCGTTTTAATATTACAAATACGCTTATTTATCATTTATTTATTCTGTTTTGCAAATCAACATTGCGATTAATGGCGTTCGACTACCTGTACATTTACAAATGATTAAATTGTTTTATGAAAGGGTCTTCTGTTCGAGCAAAATTTAGTGAGCTTAGCCCATTTTACGATCTGCATAATCGTCCTTCCGAGAGGACTAATCAGAACGCGGTAGATAAATTCGAGTCTACCAGTTCAGTGGACAATCCGCCAACACCCGTACGCAAACGAAAATATCGCCGCTGTCCGTGAGTGTTGTGCAGGAGGATCCGAAGCAGTCAATTTCGCACCGCAAGCTAACGAATTCTGCGTCATAACTTAGGCCTACAGCCGTATAAGATTCAATTGACCCAGGAGCTCAAAGTTAATGACCATAGACAACGCCGATTGTTCGCTGACTGTGCTCTCGAGCAACAAACAATGTTAAGCAACAACACAACAAGCAAAATTGTCGAATTTGAGACGATAACAATATGTTTGGTATGGATCTTAGATTGGCGGCATCATCGGTCTATACTAGTTATTATATAGTAATTATAGAGATTACCCAGAGATGTCAGCTATCGGGTACCCAATGGATAAAATGTCTTTCAAATGAATCATCTAATGAAATAACATATTACTATGCGGAATTTCTGTACCCGGGTGTATATCAATTACCCCACACCTTATGGGTACCCGGTACTAAGGTACCCGAGTAAAACCCGCTGTTCTAGTCCATACTCCTTTGAGAACGACGTTGGCCAGGCCATCACCTTCAAGGGCTCCAATTGGATTATATGGACACGGACAACATGTGGTTTCAACAGAACGGCGATACATGCCATACAGCCCGTGCCAAATTGGGCATTTTGCCCGAGCGATTTCCGAACGCTTAATGGAAAACTCTTTACTTGTCCGTGAGCTAAGTCTTCAGGATTTGCCTGATATTGGTTTTGAACTAAGCAACAATGAAAGTCCCTGGTCTTTAAGGTCCGTTTCCACAAAGATTTTGACTTCGCTTTGTGAGCTGGAGGTCAACATGTTCACATCTCCTTTTGATTCTATTTTGGATGAAACATGTTTATAAGATCACATCCCTACGTTGAACAGATTACCAACACAAATCAATTCATGACATGACTCTGTAGAATCTCTATATCTATGCGTTGCATATTTTATAGTTAGCTATTATTTTGCAGGTACATTGATCTAAAGTTATACCCAAGTATCCCGATTCTGAGTAGTGTTCGTTGACATAAGGAAAAAAAAAAACATAATTCGTGCATGAGATATTTGCTCATCAACTGCATGCATTAGTTGAAACTCAATATCGTATTTGAAATAACTTGTAGGTCGATTTGTACTTCAATTTGCATAAGCCAATACAAACATAAGCCATATTACATTCGTTTTCTACTACGAAAACATAAGATTCATATACTCATCCAAACCACCCCCAGCTACAAGCTGTTTTAAGTGCTGTTTGCGGCTTATTGTACACAAGTTCTGTACCTTACTCTCGTATTATTGCAATACCACCAACGGTCGAGCATTTAATAACAAACTTCGTTGAAGGGGACGAACGATGCGATGTTGGAGTTTTGTTTCAATTATCAGTAAAACACAATAGATTCTGGGTTACACAAATATCAAATTCCACCCCTTTTATTCGATCATCGTTTTTATATTCAGTCGCTTCTATTGTTTGTTTGCAGACATCTCTCGTTGAGATCTTCCGATTTATTATTTCTTCTATTAAAATCATCCCAAGATCACACAAAAGTTGTGTAGAGATCTAATTTCTGTATTTAATCTCTGGTGAATAAGTAGTTTTAAGTAAAACAAATATTTAACTTCTGTATTGACATCGATTGAAAGGTGGCAATTATGGTTCGTTCCCTAATAATCACTAGATATTGTTTGATATTACATACATATCAGAATTCCATATACTAGATAGATTGTCTGTTTAAGTGGGTACACGAGTAAGGAAATGCTTTTAGTGTCTTCTTTCTAAGTAGCCTATATGAAACGAAAATCATGACCATCGGAGCCGTGGCTGGACAAAAACTAATCGCGAGGAGTTTATAGGTCCTTCTGCCATTCATAGTTGTCCCACCGAGTCGGACAGCCGTCAAAGCTGTTTTTGTTTCTTCCTTAATCCTTTCGATTTCTATTCATTTGAATTTTCTTGCTGCAAATCCTTTGCACCTTGTCGGCGATTATTTTTAAGAGTTTATATATTAAACGTTTTTACTAATTATCAAGAGGAAATAACAAAACATTTTATATTAAGGATAGGTAGTAAATATGTATTAAAAATAATTGTATATCTTATTCATATAACAGTTATTTAATTACATAGGTAATGTTTTTTCATAATTTTCGAAATAAATCAGTTCACCCTAGTGGTTGGGAGCAACCAAACAAGAAGTTATTTAGAAAATGAATACCCTGCTAATCAACTACAGAAGGGATTTAAAAAAGATTAGATGCTACACTAACGGTTATTTTTCTTCGTCATCTTCATCCTTGTCGTCAACCAAACAGTCCAGAATGTCAGCAACAGACAGATTAGAACAAACTAAGTCTAAATATTATTACGTGCGCAGATTTTACATCCAATAATTAGTTCTAATTACTTAAGTTTATGCCATCCTATGTGTGAGAAATAGCATAAATGCTGCAAATTAATGAGTGTGCATTTGCCCCTACGCAAAAGTCTAAGCTTATTTTCTATCATTATCATTACATATTATAATTAAAGATCTAAAATATGATGCTTCTTAATCTCTCGCTTCCAATAAAATGCATTAACTGTCAAGATATTATGCTACTAAATCGTTTTTTGTCCAATTTTTGGTTAAGTACCGTTAAAATTAAGGCTAAAACAAAAATTCAATTTTGTCTCTAGGGACGTTTTGATCGAGATCTATAGCCTTGGTGACAGGTAGATGACAGATAGAGGGACAGAATTGCCAGACACTCTTTTCGACTTCTCTACAAACGTCATGTAAGAATTTATTAAAATTTCGGGATCGAAAATTCACACGAATTCAAAACTTGGACGTATCGGTACAAGTAAAAAACCACTGTAGAGTGCAAAGTATTTATGAATTTACCGATGGATTTTGAAGGGTCCAAAGAAAAACTTCAATTTAACGAAAGGTTCATCTTATCGAAAGTTTTATTTATAGAGACCTCAATTTAGCGTTTGGCGTTGTGTTTTAAACTATACATAGATATTGAATAATAATGACTCAGCGTACTCTAGTCCTGAATCTTGTCGAAAGAATCCTATTGTCATGTGGCTGCCAGTGTATCAGGCTACAAGTGTAACCAACGAGTCAATAGATGTTCTCCTCAGCTTCACCCTGGGCTTTGGGAATACATAGATGGGGGTTGGGAATTCGCACTCACCCGCTTCCAGCCATACCTATAATATCTAAATACCCTCAAAATGTCCAATATATACCGCAATTCGCAAGGTGCTGACCTACGTTATTAGATACGCTAGCCCGGATGCACTTGAAATTTTACCCTGAATGTACGTATAAGGGTTGGTGGAAGTACTTATTTGCCCGGAGACTAGTACTAACTGGAAGGTAAAGCAAGCAATACATCACGGACTTGATTGTTTAAATACTCAGTCAGCGTAGTCCGTAATTTCCAAATCAATCGCAATGAAGACTCCAAAATCTATTTATACATCGTGCTCACACCTCCTCCGTTTAAAAGTATTTATTCGTATATGAAATCTCACTTCAGATTACACAATAGATAGAAAACTACAAAGAACACCCTTCAGTGTTCTTTTTCACAGCAAATTAACTCCAGCTTGAAGTTATGTGTCAACATTGTATCAGGAGCTGACCGCACAATTTATCTACTTTACTGCATTGTTTTCAATAAACACTCTGAACAATAGAAGTGCATCAAAAACCCTGAAGTTACCGTGAAAAAAATCGTTTAACGACACATACAAGAGGGTCGACTCTTATTGCAATTTGCACACGCTAGGTAGATTTCACTCGAAAACTAAGGTCGTAGAAGAAGCCGTGTGGTAATCAAACTTCCATTGGATTCTGTCAAAGGACGATCAATGGAAATCATAGATATTTCTGGTAGCCTTTGTCCTACGAGCAAATAAAAGACTTGGAACTAATATTATTTTTCAGTTGAATAGGGGTCTCTTTTGTAAGACCGTTGAGAAGCCACTCGTGTCGGAAAAATTACAACCTTTTGTCAAACGCTGCTTGTGGTTACAGTTTTGGAGGTACGCAATACTCAATTGTCGATTTTTAAAGTGTGCCAGATTTGTCACATCGCAATCCTTCACTCTGGAGAATAAATTTAAATCGGATATAATTAACTGTTAAATGCCGGTAGAGAGTAATATGCATTTTTTGCTCATAATAATCCACTATAAAGGGATTAAAAGGCACATAAAAGCCGATATGTAACTATAGGCGTTTTGTTTGTATTCATATCAGCAACCCTCTTCAGTGATTTTATTAATTCTAAATAATAACATCAACATTTCGAGCTGAAGGGTTGTTATTGAGTTTTTTTTTTTTAAATCCTTTGCAGACTACCTACCATGAGTTCGTAGATCCTTCTCGGCTCGTTGATCATTTCGTATGTAGAACCATTACTTCAATTCCTTTTTTCCAAAAATAAAAAAAGTTGACTTCATATTACCAATAATATTTGCATACTTAATTTACAAATGCACACGCTTATTAAAAGGATTTTCAGTCATACTCATAAGTAGCGTGTAAGGCCATTGTCATCCTCTTCTTTCCTGATGTTATTTGGAGCAATGAAAGAACCCCTGAATATTCAGGGACACATACTGTATACGTATACGTACATGTTTTGTTTATTTTCTTTTTATGGTAATTTTCTTGTCTATAAATCATGGTGGAACGTGTGCTTCCTGTCAAATAGGTACTCTAAACAGCGGGGACGATTAATGTTGATTATTTTCTTGTAAGGCTACTTATTGTGAGCAGATTCAGTTTAGAGTCAGTTCCATAAAGTGCAAATTATTTCAATTTGCAAAACTATGCAAATATGTATGTTGTCTGAAGAAATTTTGTCGCTGTTACTGTATTAGGTAGGGGCGATGCAGTGCCTTACAAATTGGTTAGGATTTGGCAAGGGAAGAATACGGTTTCTTTAGGTCATAGGTATTAAAACATTTTTTTTATCAACTTTCCCATGTTCATGTTTTAACATATACAAAATAGGGGTTTTTGCATTTTTACTGAAAACTTTTTTGTGTATTTAGAGTTCTTTATTTCCCATCAATGGATTAAAGAGGTATCCAGCTAAAATAAAAATGTACAAACAAAAATAAAAGCTTAAATATAAATGGTCAAGATAGTTTTCTCCCAAAAGTCGAAATTTTTACAAATCTGTCCCTGGAGCGAGTAAGTTTCGCACATTCATACCTTGGTGTACTTTTGTACAAACAGTGCTCAAACAAAACGCAAACAAATGTAATGCATATGTATTCATATTTGTAACGAAAAACAAAAACGTACATATTCATATTCGCACATCATATGCCAACTAACTATAGATTAATTAAATAAAATAAAGTAATTGTCCCATTTTGTATGCCGAATGTAACCCGAAATGAAAGAAATTATAAATATTATGTATATGTATATTTTATATTAAAAATGGTGGGTTTATTGAAATAAAAACTTGTTATTAGATACTTAGTTTAGTAAAAATCAATGGTCTATGAGACTCAGTCTAAAATGAAGGTCATAACTCATAAATATATGTAGAGACTCCAAAATTTTGTTGGTAGATGTTTGAGATATTTCTATCATAGTTAGGAAATAACGTTTACTTCTTAATTAAACGCTTCATACACACTTCAACTCAATTGTAAACTAAGTCAAATCGAATCAAAATCAACCTGTGTGCAGCGCAGTCTTTTCCTCGATTTAATAGTTGAGAAGTTGGTTCAAGAAGTTCCGGAGTTGTTAACATTGTCAACCATTTGAAAATAGAATAGCAATAAGAAATGCAAAGAAGCAGAAAGTTAGGCTGGATGAACTATTTACTGTAAGTGAAGATATATATATAAAAAAAAAAAAACAAATTAAGGAGCATTGCCTATTCATGTTTTGCATTTTGCATTCCGCTATCCATCATGGATTCTCTTTCTAAAATTTTAAAGATATGTATGCATGAGTTTACCTGACTTGAAAATAGCACAACATATAGGTCCGTTCGCGTACCTACTTTCTGCACTAAAATTCATAGATTATCAAATTTCAAAGAGTGGGGGTAAAATTCTCTCAGAGAAAACTAAAATTACGAGAAAGTAAACGAACGGGTTGAAAAGGAAAATCCTGAAAATACACTGATGTGACAAATTTTACACTTTTTACAAACCAGCCCAAAGAAATTTCTTGCACTAAAATTCGTAGCATGGGGAAATTTTTTACGCTCTCGTAAAATGCTCAGTACGTGAACAGCTTTTCGAAGAAATTCGTAAATTTTCGTAAAAATTCGCTGTTTTGGGAGGGTACGCGAACGGACCTATATATAACTTGTGCTTCGAATAGGAAGAAAGCGAAAAGTATTATTGATTGTTTATAATTTGTTTACTAAAGTCGAACATAAAACAGTTGAAGTGCCTTTCTGTCTTAATTTTTTTTTTTTGAGTCTTCCTTTGGAAATTTATTTATTTTTATTTATCACTGTTTGATTTGGAGTAAGTAAGGTTGACTCTACGCTAAGTTTTATATATATATGCATGTTCTTAATATATGTATTTATATAATGTATTTAAAGAAACTTTGCATTCACTCATCATCACACTTACTCCAAATCCAAAAGCGATCCCAAGCATGCATGTCAGCATGCCCCCAAACATATTTAACCTATGGAGTAATTTCCCACAAAGCACTTCTCTCTATGTGGGGGTTAAATTCCTTGATAAAGTAAATTCCCTGCACCCTTAAGAACAAAAGAGGATACAAGATCCATCTTGACCTTTGGCAGCCTCGTTAAGCAAATCCTGCCTCCGCTAGACATTTATACGAGATCAACGACAGCTATCAGTGCCTTAAGAATAAGTCAGATCGCAAACTGAAAGTCAAATGCGAAAGGGCACTCGACCATCCTTGGCAGATTTTTTGGCCATGCACCGACGACGAACTTTATCGTGCTTACTTTGACTTCGAAATGCCATCAACTTCAGCTTACCCTAGCAGAAAAGGGTGGAAAAACAGCCGAATACCAAATGCCGAATCCATAACTATTTATACAGATGGATCAACAATCTTCTCCGAATCACTGGTAATATCCAGATCTATACGACTCCCCCAGACCACAGCAGTATTTTCCTTGACAAACACTTCTTCCAGGATCTAGGAGAACTCTCGAACGCCTCTGTTCTACGAAAGAGGCGGTTATTCTAAATTTCATGATTTTATCAAGGCTCGAACAACAGTTTGTCTTTTATCTTTTTAGATTCACTCACGCAGGAAATCCTACAAATTGGGATCCGTGTGAGTCCTGAGTGCAGGCTGTATCCATCAGTTGCAGCTTCCCGTTTGAACCTGCTCTTCTACGAATATAAAGTAAATCTCCCAGTTGCAAGCCCAATTTCCCTTAAAAAGCTTGCAGTCCATTGGAATTAGGAGACATTAGAAAGCAAAGCTGTTTTAGTGTTCCGGACCTTAAAAGGAAAGACGGAACACTTATGGGTTTGATACGGTGTCTGTCTGTCCGTCTGTCCGTCAGTCTGTCACAGCCCTGTAACTTTTGAACCGAAAGACATAGAGAGCTGAAACTTTCGCTATTTATATATTATGTGGAAGCCCGCACAAGATAGCGGCAATGAATTTCATTTTGGGAGTCCTTTTTTGGGCACCTTGTATGAAGGGCAAAAACAAATTATTTTGTTCCTCATCATGTGGCATATCAAATTAATTAGAATTTAGCAAGGGCTCCATATATGTAACAAATATTTTTTTCTGGCAAAATTTGTTGAACAAAAAAGCTTGTCAAACATTTGTAAAAGCGAATGGCCTACCCTATATTCTCATCTCTTCTCTTGCTGTTACCTCATTCGATTTCGATTTTTCAAAAACAAAGTAATTTGCACGCATGGATCGTATATGTTAGCTCTATGCTGCTATTGAAAACTAAATAAGTTTAAAAAACTAAATTTTTTTTTTAAAGTACTGTTACATGCATTTTTATCCAAAAGCTTGGTACGCCTAAACTAACTGAAATATGAAGTTTTATCAAAATCGTTGAACTCATTTTGGAGAAGCCACCGTGTTTGTGAAAATGGCTCTACGTGAAGGAACTCTAAGAGTAGGGCTAGAACAAAAATTTGAATGTCCCCTTTAGTGGCCATGATGCAATAGCTCCTTAACATGAAGTTTGAAATAAATTGATTCACTCGTCATACAGACAGACAAACACAATCGGCAGACACACTATAACGAGCTTTTCTATCGACGTAATTTCAGAATTGTTTAATATCTCGAGTTCCAATTTTCTCACGAATTCGAAAGTGCAAGTTAAAATGGACTGGAATCTCAGCACAGGACACATACTAGGCATTACATCGTTCATATCAAAACCAGTATTAAGTGTGCCTATGCAGGATATGAATTATATAGCCCTCTATTTAATGACAATATAAAATGTCCGGGACACTATTGCACGATGCCCTCCTCGCACTTGCCCAATTTTTTTATGATAACGATTACATTAATTTTCACTTGCTATGTTTTTATTGAATATACCTACTAAATCGTATGTATCAGTGTAGATACTTTCTAAATCAAACAAAAAAAAAAACATCAAATAAAAGAAATATTTTCTTTAATTAATATGTATTTTCATTTCGTGTTAACAAAACATTCATGAACTAAAAGTACAAATAAAACTAGTTTAATACCAAAGTCTAAAAAGACCAAATACTTAAATATAGGACATAACTTAGTATACATATTATGTAACTGGGCTTTTATTTTGACAAGAAACCGGTTAATTTTATTGGAATGTGACTAGAAAAAGAACAAACTTAATAAATCGTCATGCGACAGTCGCGTTAACATCATTTTTAATCAACTATAGGCACTCCCTTGCTATTAACCACGGTCCTATAGATGTACATATGTACGACAAATAACTGGTTAAGAAAGAAACAATAAAATAATCCTTTTAAATAGATACATTTCGTTGATGAATGACCTAACAATAGGGATTTTAAAACACCTCATTGATTTCTGGTGGTGGAGGTGGCTGGAACTGACTCTGGTACATATTGGTGGTGTCCATTTGGATATTCCAAACATTATCGCGCCCGGTATTACTGTAGAAAAAGTCAGGGCTCGTATGACCATTCCCCGTATGATACTGAGACTGATGGCTACTCTCAAAATTAGCTTGATAGTTATCCGAGTATGTGGACGTTGGCGATAAACTCTGCGTATATGACCCGTTTTGTACATTGTAAGCTGGAGTTGCGGGTGCTGCGGTGTCGTACACAGTATTGTAAATACTTTCATCAAAAAAAGATGTGAGATTATCAAAAACGTTGTTGGTCGGTGCAAAATAATTGCTCGCTGGTTGGCAGATCTGATTATGATTTATTTCAGTAGGAATTGCAGACGGTAAGTATAAGTCATCTGAACTACTCGCTGATGAGGTGCTTGTCAGGCTAGAGGTGTCGTCACAGCTTTCATAAAGCCATTTGGGATTTCCTCCATTGACCGGAAAGTTCACTTGGTCAACAGTCGGCGTATGGTAGAATACACCATTTGATGATGGCGAGTGTGGAGTGTAATAATTTTGGGCAGATTCTGAATTTTGATAGTATACGATTCCACTGTCAAGTTCTTTATGGCTGAGGCTAGAATGATAACCACCTCCACCTGTAACATTTTGTGAGTTGAAGTTCTCATTGCAGTTTGGCCACGAAGAATATGTTGTCAGATCTGGGTAACAACTGGTTCCATTGCCCGAATTCAAATTTTCACGAGGAGTAATAATTGTATTACAGATGCAACTCGATGTAAGACACTGACACTTTTTCTTTGAACAAAAATTATCACTTGGAATTTTAGATGATCGTTTCGTTCCACGAAGACTGCACAGTTTATTGTTAAGAGCGGCATCTCTAGCGAGCATAACTGCCAAACTACGTACGCGGCGGCCTCCACCGCCTAACAAACGCCTGGCTTCACTCGATCCTTTCGCTTCCGGCCGAGGATGATCATGTGTTCCTTTTGCTTGAAAAAATATAGCATTTCCGGCTTGTCGCCAAAAGTGTGTGACTGGGTATCCACAATGGCCTCGGCATGGTTGAATCTCAAGACGTCCAGTACAATTTCTATAAATAGAAGTAGCAAATGTAAGTATGTATCATGAAATGAAATCAAACTAATTAAGTCACTAAAAAGTATGGCTTGGTACATGTTGATGTAACATTCATATGTATATTTTTTTGCTACAATAATTATGTACCTATTTGGACATTGCTTTCCTTGTTGTTTGCGTCTGGCCTTGTCACATATTGCAGGTCGTAGATGCACGCTATCACCATTTGGTAATTTGCACTTTGAGGAACACAGCAGCACACCTAAACAACTCTTTTTCAAAATGTTTACGTTGTGATTATTGGTGTTTCTCATGGCCCAACCGGATGCATGTTTCTTTGCATCTTCGCTTGTCGACGAATACACTAAACGACAATGTCCATTGGACCACTCATTAAATTCGTCGAACTCACTAACCACTGGCACAATTGTGTCATTTATGTCCCAGTCTATGTTGACACGCGACTTCGTTGGTGGCGGGCTAGCTTCACCATTTAACACTGTTAATGAACTTATCATCACCATATTCAAAATCTAATGTTTTATTAAAATATTTTATTTTATTTTTATTTTCACTTATAGGTATCCAACTTTGGCCGGCACAAGCACAACACAAAAAGTAAAGTATGACGTCCGAGCCCAACGGCTGCGCAATGTAAACTGAATCCCAGATCACTGGCTACTTTCCCTAGTCCCTTTTTAGAGTTGCAGCCACCAGAGGCACAGCGCACAGGGTTGGTTTTGTTCCTTCACTTCTCTTTACAAAGCGAAGGCGCTCCGCTTCGTAAATACACAAAAATTCATGTATGAGTTGCGTTTAACTATAGCACGTATTCACGTATACGTTCTGACTCCGCCCCAAAATTCTTATCCAGATACAAAAATATTTTATCCGGACGACGTCGTCAGTCGTATAAATTGTTAGGAAACGGTGTGCGTTAGACTTGTGTGCTGTGTGTGGTATTTTCTATTGTTCAAGGTGATTATCTACTTAGCATTTCATTCAACTTCGTCTACTCTCTGATTGGATGGATAGCTTCAACCCCCTGTTCGAAAAAGTGTGCTTTATAATTGAATTGGGGGGTAGGTAGACGGAAGGAAATTCACCTGGTTCTTTTAGCATTTTGCGAAGCAAACAAAATGAATGGCTTAACTGCTACACTACCGGTGGGACATTGTAGGTATTGAAAATTACCAGCTTTGTTAAAAGAACTTAAATTCTTTTAACATGTTTTTCTGTGTTAAAAGTAACAATGGTAGGTCCCTACGACGAGTACATCAAACCATGGGGGCGGAAGCGACAGGAAAAAGGGCTAACGAATTGGTATCTTCTACGTTTAGGCGACAATTGGAGAGAGCAGAAGTGGGCACAGGCTCTGTCTTTGTTTCTAGTTTTGTAGGAAGTTACCCAGGTGCACAATAATTGTGTGTAGGTATGTCTTTTATTTAAATTAGGTAGTTCGTTTGCGTTTCTTTGAAAATACTTTTTACATATTAAAGTACTTGTCTACTTCAAAGATCTACATATGTATGTATCCATATGAACATACAATGGTGATGGAACTTATCTTGTTTATACTCTTTGTTCTTTAGGTAAGCACATGTGCCATTGTAAAATAGTGTTGAATAACTAAAGATGAGGTGTCTCCTATTCCACACGATCTACGAATATAACTGCAGTCTGTGTTTACATACCTGTAAGTAAATATATTTTTTCCAAAATAGAAAGCAAAGAATAGTCAAATGAATTATACATATGTACATACGTACCTATACTTAAATTAGAAATTGCATTTACTTATTAACAGGTAAGTAAAATGGATGCGGGTAATTTCTTTAAAAATTATTTAATTTAGTTCAGAAATTTAATCAGCTGATTACTTAGTTATTTATTAAAAAAAACGCACCCTACTTCTTCAGTGCTATTGAGATATTATTTAGTTACGAGTATTTACTTATATCCAATAATATTATTACTAATGAAGTTGGATGAAAGAATGCATGCAGATAACATCGAGAAAGAAAGTTCAGTACACCGGGAAATATGCGCAAAACTTAACCACAACCTTTGCGACAATAACTTCTTTAGTGACTCGAAGCAATATCTTCAATTTGCATACCCCACAGACAAGATTTACCAGTACCTACTACCTGTGCACTTTGTGTAATTTACGTGAGAGGGAGGATATGTTTCACTTCCTAGGAAGGTGCCAATTTTAGGCTAGTTTAGGTGTCATCTATTTGGTAAGCGGATACTGGAGGAGTCTGAAATGGTAATGATTCTAAATGGTACAGACTGGAACAAACTGCAGATTTATTGTCAAAAAGCATTGTGGGTGGCCACGGTGTAGTGGTAGTGTATTCGGTCATTGAATGAGAGGTTTGGTGATCAATTCCCGACCAAGTCCATTCAATTTTCACAGTATTAAAATTAAATAATTCGCTCAGAAAGTACTTTGTGTATTTCAACATGAACGCGAAAAAATACTGTGAATTACGAACGAATGCAAAAATCACACTCAACTCTCTCCCCAGTCAAATTGGAAACTACCTCTGGAGAATAAAATTTGAAACCTAATATCACCTGAGTTTCAAATACCACTACACCAACTCAATCCTATCGCTTCTTCTCTCTTCCAAATTAACTAACGCCCGTGCCCTGTTAATCAGTAAAAGGGTATTCATATCCCCTTTGGCTTGTGCAAATTATAAAAAAAAAAGAATTAAAACACAAAAGAGCAATAATCGAAGAATCCTTTTAAGTACACATACATTAACAGGATCGGCAAACTTAGTCAGGCGGCTTCTGGCCATGCTTAAATTTCAGAAGTGTAAACATGTTTTTGTTAATGAAAAAACATTATCTATCTATCTACCTATCAAGTTTTTAAGATTTCCTGATTCTGTCTATGCACATGTTCTTATGTATGCATAACAAACTTGTTATTCCTATAAGCGTCGTGCTCGTGTATCGGCTGGCTAAGTCCAGTTCGGGTTCGTCATCGGTTGAGACAATACTTTTGGAAATTCTCTATTCTCTCAACTGTTTGTCCAGCAATGCATAAATGAGTTGATGAGTTCGGTCTTAGGCTGATCATTTTTATTTTTGCCGAGATAATTTTCAGCCCAAGGACGGACGTCTGCTTCTCTTCCCACATTTGCCGTCATTGCATGAAGGTCCTCGACAGCGTAATCGAGGTGTATGAGTTCAGATGTAAGAGTCCATCGAATTCCTCCCTAATCACGAATTAGTAATTACCAACAAAATCAGCATTGGTTAAAGTATGCAGCATTGCCAAACGCCACTTTGGACTTTATATTCCTCTGACAGCCTTCCTCTGTGCAAAATATGACATCTGAACCCATCATAGGTAACCTTGAAGAAAGAAAGAAAATAAAGAAATAAATATTAGGCCTTAAGCAGCCCATAAAGGGCCAAGGCCTAGCTTTCATACAACTGTACATGTTGTGCGTGATATACATTTCTGAACGTACGGAAGGGACCTACAGTTTTATGCCGTATCCGAAGGGCAGAGGGGTTTTGAGAAGCAGTACCTAGTCGAACGCATTAATCACTGAGCTACGGCAACCAACCGAGGAATAATTCTCCATCGCAAACCACGACAAATAAATTCCCGATATCAAACGCCTTTTCAAAAAACAGCAGGTGGAGTGGTGATCGATATTCAACAAATTCCGCAGGGACGAATCCTCGACACAAGAGGATTCAAAGAGGAAACCG
The DNA here is from genome assembly GCA_949716465.1 of Chalcosyrphus nemorum. NCBI lineage: Eukaryota > Metazoa > Arthropoda > Insecta > Diptera > Syrphidae > Chalcosyrphus > Chalcosyrphus nemorum. The sequence goes on from OX454332.1 coordinate 52,701,069, forward strand.
AACTTATTTTTTTTATTTTTATTTATTTTTTTCATATTACATTTTGTATAATTTTATTCTCCCTACAAGTGGAAACAGTAGCTCAGTCGATGCAAATTGCTTCTTCCATCTCTTGGGCTGATCCTCATCCGATATAAGTAACGAACCGACTAAGCCTTTCACTGGGTGTTTATTAGAGCTTCGGCCATCTATGAGCTTTTTGGTGATTTTATAAAATGTGTTCTGCTGTCGCCCGTCACTGCTGTTTCTTCTGCTTCGTTAACCAGTGCATTGATCAGGGTTCGGACTTCAATAATAAAATTTAGCAGTAGATTCTTACAAAAAGTGCAGTAGATCCGTATTTTCCGCAGCAGATTTGTTTTTGTTGCAAAAAATACAACAATACTGGGGTTTAGATTTATACACATATATTTTTTACGATAAAATAAGGTTAAAACAAACTTAAATTGCACAGTTTAAAGTAAATTTAATCACAAATCTTTGCACGAAATTATTTTTTTATAAAATTTTAATAACTGTTCAGTTAAATTCAGTTCTTAAAAGAAATTTTCCATCAATAAATTTACGTTTTTTCTAGATTGTGTTACGTTTTTCATCTAGAAAACATCAAATTTTCAACCGTTTTCACATTCAAAAATCGCAGTAGATTTCAAGTCAAGCGCAGTGGCGCAGCAGATTTTAAATATTTTTCAAAATCGCAGTAGATCTACTGCAATTGCAGTAAAGTCCGAACACTGGCATTGATGTATTCGCGCATGTTACGTCGCACGCTACGCTGGACCTCTCTTACCTTCATACGATATAGGGACAATAGCACTCTCCTCCCTGCTGTTGGAGTGGCTGCAATTCGAACTGTCAGCTGTTTTCGTTCGTCGATCTTCGCAAAGCTCGTTCAATGGCTTCTTGTATGGTCACCGTCTTTTGGTTTTTCCATTCTATTAGTATGTGGGCGCCGTGGCTCAGTGGTTAGTGCGTTGGACTACTGCGCAAGGGTTCCGAGTTCGAATCCAGGAAAATACCACTAAAGTTTTTTTTTCACGGCCCCACCTCTTGCGAGCGTCTGACAAACATCCAAGAGTATTTACTGTCATGAGAAAGCTTCTCAAAAACCCCCCTGCCCTTCGGATACGGCATAAAACTGTAGGTCCCTTCTGTACGTACAGAAATGTATACCACGCACAATACGTACAGTTGTGAGAAGCTAGGCCTTGGCCCTCTATGGGCTGCTTACGGCCTACTATTTATTTTTTTTTATTCTATTAGTATAGTAAAGGCCTCTTGGTTGAATTATGAGGGGAGTTCAAAATATTCGCGATATGTGGAGGATACTCCAAGTATATTCAACTATATTACTGCTGTGATTATTACTTTGATTTTTATCCTAAGTTAAACATAAGATAGATGCACCGAATGCTCAAGGCGCCTCAGTAAAAGGTGCGAATCGAGCTTTGTAACGAATTTTTGGAGCTGTGAAGCGAAGACACGGTAAGAATTTTTAAAAGAATCTTTACTGGGGATGAAACGTGGGTTCATCATTATGAGTCTGAAACCTACAGCAGTCCATGCAGTGGCACAAGATGATAAACTATTTTTTGAGGTCTTAGACAAGTTGAACTCAAGATGTTATAAATGCATTATCGTAAAAGGAGATTATAGTAAAAAATAAATATAGTTTGAATTTAATTCGCGTTTTCCTTTATGTCGGTATCGGGAAAATTTTGAATTCTCTTCGTACATAGCATTGACTTAGACAATAAAGTTGAATCCTTTTAGATTAATTTGAGTACATAATTTCTCTTTGTTTTGATGAGAAATTTCGGCATTCAAAATTAATTCTAAACGAGGCGGTACCAATCGTTTCCCGAAATTGGGCTGCAGTTCGATCCATTAAACACAATATGTATACTGCCGATTATACAATCATCTTAAATTCCATTCAAGTTCTAATTTATAGTATGAAAGTATTATCCAAATAGATATTTACGATTACTGCTTCAAAGGAAATTAACAAATATTTTCACACCAGCAAACCAATCGCTACAGCAAACAATAGGCAAGTATCTCCGCGATTTCAATTTATGACGTCATTTGCGTCAACCCGCGATTGACTTTTGAGTCGTTGCTATTCAAAATTTACATCCGTCACTTTCAAAGGGTCTCCATTGAAATGATAATATTTGTTGCATGGTAATTGAGTGTGATTTTCCCGTACAATATAGAAATGTCGTGGCACGGCCGCACTTTACTCTACCACCAAACAATGGCCGTGAAACAAATTAAGGGGTTGCTGCAGCAAAATTTCAAAGGATCACGAATTATTTGACAGATACACATAAATATGTATCAAATCAACCGTCAGCGGTAGGTATGATCATTCGTTTCATTCAAAATAGAACTCCTTTGTTATAGGAAGTTAACGCAGGGGTATTAATGATAAATCTTATGCTGTTTTCTAGAGTTGTTTCACCTATCACGTTCGCATTCTTTAAGGTGTCGACAAAATCACCTCAATGAAAGGATAACAATGAATCCTTTGTAATGCTGTCCCTATGTGCGAATATCACACAAATTTTCTTTTTTACTGTTACGGAACTCGTTCACATTTGGGCATTTTGAAAAGACTGCTCTTATCTGATCATTGCATAAAAAAGGTTCATACCTAGAAGGTCCTTACGCAAACAAGATAAATGTAAGCAACGTCTTATAGTGGTATACGAGCACACCTCAATTTAATCAAATTTTTGATCTTAGATCACAAAGCATGATTTTAATCATGCATAGTTCATAGAAATCATAAGCAACACATTTGTTCATAGTTTCTTTTGTATTGAAAGAGTGGCAAAATTAAGGGTTTGTTCAAAAGCGAACGTATAATTAGGACCTCGTTTAGACAAAACCTGAGGTTCTTATGGGAATTTTTCAAATAGAAGTGTAAAATAAAATAGTTAGGTACATTAAGTTCTTAGTAACTAGGATTATCTGCGAAATATATGTATTAATCTACATACTTTCACTTTCATCGCCTATACATACATACACTTCACTTCATGCTGAGTGTAGAAATTTTCTCACAAACCCCCACTGATATGTTATCTACATCGATCAGAAACCAGAACATAATCAATGATATCGACTTAATTAGGACGAAATAAAATAACTTTAACGGATTTACTTCACGCAATTAAAACCACAACCCTCGGCATTCTACTAAAAACATGAGTTCACAGCTATTGTTCGAAAGAGGGATGATTTTTTTCTGTTTTTGTAAAGATCGTCTAAAAGAGATAAGCACATGATTCACAATGAGTCGTGTCTAACAATAGTTTAGGATGAAGGACTCTAGTGTTAAGCCACAAAATACTGATGACGACAAAATAGAATAGGTAATCGGAAATAGGTAAATTGCAATAGACTTCAAGTCCCTGAAACAACTTATCTATGACCACGACCGTTGTCCTACTATGTAAGTGCTGATTCAAAGGACCTGATAAAAAAAATTTCCTAACAAATGTCCAAAAATTGTGTACGGTGTACGTGTGTTTAGTTTCGTAACGCAGGCATTATTCGACTATTCGTATTGTGAAATGAAACGGATTAATGGATTAAAAATGGTTAACTGTTCTGAAAAAGGCTTTAAAAAAATATACAAAACCGATCAACACATCAGTTTCCCACCACATTATTAAAATATGACATTGGAAACAGTATAAAAACAACTTACAATCTATTTTACGTTACCTACTGTTCAGTTTTCAAGTTCATCGTCATTTATTGACCCGCATTGTGCAGAGATTTAGACACTCTACACAATACATTATATTCCAATTCTGGCTGGGCTGCGAGTAATGAATAAAGAGTAAGTAAGTATCATATAAATAATATGTGTGTAATGCAAATATGCATCAATCGGGAGGAAAATATTCGGGGGTGATAAAAACAAAATCTGTTGCACGTCCACCCGCAGAATTAAACTGTGGGAATTTATATAAATTGGGTTTCCTTCATTTTCTTTCAAATTAAGTTGAACAAAGCATGATAGTATGAACACGATACACATATTGCTTTTACTTGAAATATACCTACGAATATTTAGGTTGTGTAAGAAAAATTCAATGGTTGCAGTGTCTCGGGACAATTCAAAAATGCAATAATGCAGTGAAGTTAGAAAATGCAACTATTTGGCACTCTATAAATACTACCGCAGTGATTATAAAATCTCATTTTTCTAGCAATACAACTTTTACAACTCAGTTGTGCAGGGCGTTGGCAACAAAGCAGCGCATACATATATTTCTTTAAAGTTTTTGAGTCCACCCGAAATTCCCTAAACACCTTGGAGACTTTAAATGGAAAGCAAGCTGTATTATAAAATATTTGCAACGGTGTCTAAATAAAGTTAAGAATATATATATAGTCACACCACAATATGTTTTTTAAACAAGACTAAGACATAATTCAATGGTTAAAAAAAAAACTAAAATAGAGACAAATAAAACACAAAGAGCAAGCTTAGCGCGAATTGAAAAAATGGTTTCATACAAAAGTAATGGAAATGCTACATACACAAACTTGATATTTGAAAATAGTAATGATTCAAACAGGAGATTTACTGTTGACGTGTTAAGAATAAAAGCAGATTTCAAATTTTGATAAAACAAAAGATAATCTACTCATTTACTCTAAAAGCTAACTACCAGGCGCAGACCGATCTGAGCCAAATGAGTACCCTGTTCTGACAGCATAAGTTGCTTCCACATTACCCAAAAGGTAGTCTTTTAATTCGTTTTCTTTTATTGAGGTAGGGCTAATCCTCCGTAAAATACTTACGGCTGATTGGAACTCTATACACCACTTCTATACTGGCTTTAGGCCTAATGTTTCACATGAAAGTAATAGCTACTACAGTGGTGTCCAGTCTGCTGTATGTAAAATGTTAATCAACCTAAATGCGATAGGTTATGTTAGGTTAGAGTGGCTACCCTTGCTCATATACAGTTGACTTAGGACTATAAGGCCGCTTGTGGTTCCACCAAATCTTCTTTCTCGTTCCTACAACTCCTGCAGAAATCATTTAAAAGGAGGCGCACACGTCTAGCGTGCAGACTGATCAGACAATGTCCTGTTAGGTAGGACACCGATAAAGATTCTCAGGTCCAAACGATTCAGAACCATCAGTTCCCTTGAAAGTTTCTGGTTCAGGTTAGGTAAAAGTTCATTCATTCTGACTATTCTCCCAGAGAACGTCGGCCTTCCTTCTGTCGCATCCAGTAGCAAATGGCCTCAATTGAGAGGGTTGTACCAAGTATGGCAATTTCGTCCACACTACATACAGTTCCCTGGTATATCTCTTTGGCTTGGCACCCAAATTGGTGAATGTTATATCTAGTACTTGATTTGGTTGTAGACGATGCCAATGATCTGATGGCTGACTGATTGGCAGTATTTCCGCCTGAAATATGCTGCAATGATCAGGGAGGCGGAAATGAGGAGTAAACACCACCACCCCGTCAGAGATATAAGATCCATCAGTGTAAATGTGGAGCGATCCACTGACAGCCACCTGCTCAAGATTGAACCATAGGTCACAAGCCTGGATTGATGTGCGAAAGCTTCGACCAGAACAGGATCTACAAAATGTAGAAATAGAAATTTTACAATTCATCTTAAAAACACTTAGTTTTCACGTGTTTAAATTTTACAATTACTGTCAAATAATTGCATTTGCCAAACCAGTAAATATAACAGTATTGAATAGGATAATTTTAATTAATTGTTATGTAGATAACCGATATTGTGTGGTCATGTAGATTTGTGAATTCGAAAATATCACTTCTCTTAAGTATGGCTTTACACCCAAAAAAAAAAGCGCTGTAGATTTTACAATTGAAGGCAGTAGATTTAACAATCCCTTGTAGATTTGTGTATTTAACAGCGAATCTGGTTAAATTAACAATTTTTTGTAGATTTTACAGCGAATGCAGTCATTTCTATAGCAAAATTGTTAAATCAACTACAACCCCCAATTGTAAAATCAACAGCGCGTTGTCAGTTTCGGCTGTTAAATCTACAGATATGAATTTGTAAAATCTACATCAAAATGTTGTAGAATCTACAGCTATTTACTGTAGTAACTACAGCAGGAGCTGTAGAAATTACAACAAGTTGTAGATTCAGCATCTATTACGAAAACGTAAAAAGTAGATACCATTTGAGAATATTCGCATGGTAAATTTCAGAGGCCATGGCGTTGTGGTATGTGTATGCAGTCGCCGAGTAAGAGGTTCCAAGTTCAACCCCAGCCAGATCCAAACATTTTTCACATTTTGTAAGTAAATTAAATTATATAATTCGGTTTAAATACACACTTAGTATTTCTTGGACAAGAACCATCTAATTGGATTGTAAAAGCTATTTCCACCCATTTCTCGCACCATACCAATAAATTATAACTTTAAGCTTAAGTGGTGCGCTATGAAAGCGATTTTTTTTTACATGCAAATTGTTGTTGTTTCTACAGCTGTTCGACGGAAAAGTGCTGTGAAATCTACAATTTTAGCTGTTATTTTCACAACTAGATTGTTAAATTTACAACCACCCCTCTGTAAAATTTACAACGAAAATTGTCGGGTCGATTCTGACAAGGAATGCAGTAGAATCTACAGCGTTTTACTCTATTCTTACAGCATCTTTTTTTTGGGTGTAGTGTTGCAGATCATATGTGTGTTGCACTTCATATTCTGGTAGCTTGAAAAATTAGACAAAAAGTTTCTGTAAATGAAATATTATTATTTGCGAATATTTTCTCCTTTGTATTCATGATTCGACCTTAACATTTTTTGACATGGATAATTAAGAAAAGAAAATTCGATCTTCTAAGGACTTGAAAACTATATCGAACTCTTGGAACACATATTGCAAACTATGTCTATACACTTCGTTTAAGACATACGTATTTGGTTTCAATTATTGTTTTAATATTGGGTTTTAACTATTATTTTCGTATAATGCACATACACCCAAAAAAATTAACGCTGTAAATTGTACAATTGAAGGCAGTAGATTTAACAAGTCGTTATAGATTTGTGTATTTAACAGCGAATCTGGTTAAATTAACAAATTGTTGTACATTTTACAACGAATGCTGTATTATTTTTACAACAAAGTTGTTAAAACAACTACAACCCCAACTGTAAAATCAACAGCGCGTTGTTAACTTCGGCTGTTAAATCTACAGATATGAATTTGTAAAATCTACATCAAAATGTTGTAGAATCTACAGCTATTTACTGTGGTCACTACAGCAGGAGCTGTAGAAATTACAACAAGTTGTAGATTCGGCATCTATTACAAAAACATAAAAAGTAGATACCATTTTAGAAAATGGTGAAATTTACAACGAAAATTGTCGGGTCGATTCTGACAATGAAGGCAGTAGAATCTGCCCTGGACGAATATGGGAATATGTTTGGTTCAATTAGGAAACAATTCGCACGAACTTTCTTCACAAATTTGCGTACCCTAGCTGCAGCTAGTGCATTACTTCGATCGAAATTCGCACTATTTTGGCAACACAGCAACCACTTTGGAAGCAACTTTGTTATATTTTCAAGTTGTTCAAGCCTAAATCGATCCATTTTGTACCGCGAAAATATGTACCTGTGTATAATACTGAGTTTCTGTAATTTTAAGTCCATAAAAGCTGTCAGTATTAAAATAATTACCTATGTATATGAGCTAGGTCGATACTTTTCGAAAAGCTAACTTTTTTCAGTAAGTAGGTACTTACATACGTATGAAGTTCGACAAAACTTACTTGAAAAAATACATATGTATATGCTCTACAAATCTCATATAGCTGCTTTGTGTATGGCCATGCCCACTTTTAAAGAGTATTTTTCTAATAAAACAGTTTTTCTTCAGTTCCCTTAAGGAACAAAGGAACAAAGTTTCGTATAATTTAAGAAAATTTAAAAATCCGCCCATTATCACGCCCACTTTCTGAGAAAATTCTTGTTTTAAAGTAATTTCATACTAAATTTGAAACACAAATTTGGAAATAGGTATGTATCTTGATTGAAGAAGGAGCCAAAATTTGACCGTAGCCCGAAATGAAAATTTAATTCTTAATCTCTTTCAGTTTGTTTTATAGTGGAAAATAGTATAAGGAACGAACAACGATTAACCTATATAATCACAATTAAATCTCTGTACAGTGCAATCAAAATTAAAAACCACTGAATAAAGTAAATTTTAATCACAAAGTCAAGAAAAAAATACATACATAGGTTTTATAACAAAAAGAATTTGCTAGGCAGATGTATCGTGTGGATATCGCCATGAAGTGTTCCATTGTGTCCATACAATAACGTTGTCGATGACGATGAGCATAACAGTAACCCTTGAATCAAGAAACAATTGTGCAACCTTCTGTGTTCAGGGTAACAGAATGGTTGATACAAAGTTCAAATTACACTCCTTCTGAATATCAAACAATCAAAAGAGGATATATGGTTCGAAATGAAAAAGGCACAGCACAGCACACGTTGCTTGTCATGAATGATCGTTGAATTGTTGTTAATAGACAACAAAATATCTATCAATATACCCCCGTTGAAGTGGGCTGCAGTCTGGTTTTGATAAAGACCTTTGTAGCATCCGTAGGCATTTGGTGCTAAAGGATTCAAAACATCAATCTTAAGGGTGAAATGTGCCTTTTGAGCGAAATGTCAATTTTCATTTAAAATCATTGACATACGCTCGAAATCAAAATCAAATTTTATTTGTTCATTATACCCACACGTTGATGTTATTAGGATGCTGGGTCTTTATCCGTTTTAGACTTGTGGGATATTTTGCTAACCCAATTCCTTTGTGCGGACCTGTAATGCGGTTTATCTGTGCGCCGGATTATATTATGCTGTCGCCAGTGCGGTTGCCCATTTGTTCTTAGAGGCAGAACGGATAAAACCCAAAAACAAGCAATTTGGGGTCAAAGAAAACCTAAGAAATCTAACTTTCGACTTTTCGACAAACATACTTGACGCGTATGTAGGTATTTGTTTGTTTGCTTCGTTTCGTTTTTCGTCCTATTCCCTACATACTATATACATACATACATATGCACTACATATTTTAACTTTATACTTAATTTTAATTGTGAATAACATGGTCGTACTTGAAGAAGTTTTTAAATTAAAGACTCTTTGGTTTTTATCAACTTGTTAACAATACTATATATAGTACATACATACTGTACATGTACGTTATTATATCTACATATTTTTATATTTTTCAATATTGTTCTGCCCATGGTGCACCCTTGATGATGCAGCCTTTTCCACTTACGAACTCAGTGAATACCCACTCCAAGCTGAAATTACATCAAGTCTACTAACATTTAATGTTACAGAGATACACTAGACGTAATTTAAATCTTCAGTACCTAGCAAAACCATATTATAATCTTTCTTTTCAAGGCAAGGGTGGACACAAATAAAAATCTACATACACACAAGCCAAGGGTAAGTAAAACGCCTACTTTACATTGTACTCATACGAGAGAAGAGAAGAGCGTATGTATTTATGCAAGATTTTTCTTTCTCTTGTTTTGTGGCAAATATGTTCACAGACCTTCATTGTCGCTGAATTGCTACAATATGCTACTTGTTGTCCTTGTCACCAGACCCTTCATGCCTTTGTTCTTACGTGTAACAAATATAAGAGCTCTCTTAACAGACTCTACTCCTTTGGGAAAATATATCTGAAGAGGGAATCTCGGGGATTCAACCCCCAATCAAGAGGCATGAATTGCGGATCATGCATCAACGTTTTCTCACGCATCGCTGAATGATGCTCGCTATGACAAAATACGATCGGTACCAGGATAGTATGCCAAGTGATACAATTCCTTTCAATTGCATTCAATTAGAGACCAGTTAAGTTTGAGGTTTCCATAATGTGCGTCATTTCCACTTGGTTGATTTGTGAAGTTCATAAAATTACTTTTGTCATAGTTTTTGCATTTTCTGTAAACCGCGAGTTTGGGGTTTCTAAGTGCTTTAACTACCTACATACAATGTAATTCACTGCTCAGTGAAACAAAAGTTACATTTAAGTGAATCTCTTACTTGTTCATTTCCTTCATACGGTTCACCTTTGTTCGTATCGTATCGAACCTAATAAAAATATCAAGTAATGCTTCGGGGCCTTATCACAGATGCTACGAGCATATTTCTTTCATCAATAGAATTCCTTCGGGTAGGTCCTTGATGAATTGAGTTCGTGATTTTTTTTTTTCCTTTCTTTTACGACATAATGTGAAGTATGCATGCATACGCATTGTTTGGTGTGATCGCAATATGCAAATTTTTGAAAAGGATCTCAAATATCAAATCATAAAGACCATTTTAGTCTGGGACAATTGTAACAATAGTATCGTTTTGATTGATAGGGCCATTGAGATCGATTTCATCTGTAGGCTGACGAATGGTTTAAAGAATTTAAATTCTTTCATATTTCTTGGTACCTACTCATGCTTATTTAAAGAGCACTAAAGAAAACACTCTTAAATGGTCTTAAATATGGTGGTTATTTGAATCTTATAGTGTTCACCATTATTATATACAAAAATATGTAGATATTAGACAAATGTATAAAATGTATAAAATGAAGTCCTCAGACTCTCTGTCGATGTTGTATATTAAGATTACTCACCATGCATGAGGAAGAAGTTTATTGAATTTAAATTGAATATAACGATAGTCAGTTATTGTGGCCCGAAACTGAAAAATCTATCACATCACGCATGTCAAATAACATCATAAAGTGGAAACTTCTTTGTAATAAGAGAAAGCCCCCCTCGTCTTTGTAATTGTAAAAAATGTTGACTGAGTTGACTATCGTTTTCTTGATGTCCTTAATTGATATTAATTGATGGAGAATACCTACTTCAATGAATGCATGTGTTCGATACAAAAGGAAGCGCAACACCCTCAAATGTGTTTAGTTTTATGATTTACACAAAATTGGGAACACAAAATATAATTCCGAATCAAAATTAAATCTCTTGGACGCTTGCTTTAGCATAGGGTGATACAATTGACAACATTTTTGGTTCTCAGTTAATTATTTTCAATTGAGCACTGGACTTAATGGCGGGGATAGACGGGACTGTAACTTCGAACATACGCGTAATTGAAAAGAAGGAACACAATAAAGAGAGAAGTCCTATTAAACACTTCGAGCCCTAATACATTAATACTTCCTCAATCACTTGGCCTAGGGAAGGGAGTTATATTTCATACGTTTGGATTCAACAGATCATTTTCACAGTTTTGAGAGAAAATTCAATTGGAATGTGCTGCACATATTGAATTAAACTTGAGTTGGTGGACATTTATCATCACCAAACTTTAAAGTTGGATTGCTCTAAAATTGTATTCGAATATTATACAAATATAGTACAAAGATGCTTTAAATTCTGTTGTGAAATTGAGATAGCGCAATTCAGTTGTCCCAAATGAAAACCGATCACATTCATTTCAGGAGGTACGATTTTAAGACAGTGGACTCAAAATATAATGGAAATTTAAGAACCCTTGTGCAAGCTTGTTTTTTATTTCATTTTTGATTTATCAGATATGTACGTACATCAACCCCTCCCATTCATTTAGCGAAGCAAATTGCACACACCCTTTCAGAGTGTACGAGTACTGTAAAATCGGTGAATGATTTTCGGGCAATTAAAGTGATTATAAAAAATACCAGCCCTAATGGACTATTGCGAATTTGTTGATTTTTTAAATCTGTAAAGTTGCCGTTTTAAATTGCTACCGGAATCGTTCAAGCATGTCAAGGAAATGGATGCTACCGGAAATGTTGACGCTCATGTAAACACGAGTTTCGCATTTATCTCAAAAAGGCATGTTGGCACGTTTCAATTGTTGTCTCTTTGATTGTGTTTTTCTTTAATGTTTTTTTTTTTCATATCATACTTTTAATTAAACCAAAAATGACATTAAAAAAATCGACTATATAGGCTACATAGAATGGGAATGTAAAAGGTGAATATATCTATTGCGTACATTGATTAGTTGGATTCTTTCGGGCTTGTAGTATTCAGCTAATAATTTTCTATATGAAGATGTTTGGGAAATTTGGACTCATCGTTTTAATTTGAGAGAAAACTGTAATACAAAATTGATGAATTAGTTCTTAGTTATTATTTAAAGTCGAAAGATGATAGATACCAATTTTTAGCTTGTAGATTTTCTGCTCAATTAAAAAATGTATCAACGATAGATTTTAACATATTGAAAAGGAGATTGTTGGGAATGTCATGAAGAAAGCACGGTACCTAGTTGGACAGACAAAATATGTTCTTTTTTCATTCAAATAGTTTTCTCTTTCGTGTGTTTTGTTCCTTTTACTTTCCAAATCTACAGGAACAGATTCTTTTCCTAGTTATTGAAAAAAAATTAAAAAGATCAATAAGTGAGTAGACTGAGCTAAACTTTTGACTTCTGTCCTAAGATTCAACTTTATTTTGAAACAGAATGTGGTCATTTTCACAAAATAGTTAGAAACATAAAAACCACTGTTGACCTTTTCACTTACCCGCGATATGTATGAATGTATGTACATATATGTAAATAAAAATAAATAAATAAGCTGGCACTGTGAAACCCGGCACTTGTGTTTCATTTTATTTTCCTACATTTAGGTGTTTTGATTTCAAATCATAGTTTTTTGCTCGATTTCTATTTTCTATTACGTAGCGATTCATGTTCAACAGTCCAAAAAGGATGTACCGCGATATAATTCAATTTTTAGTTTGTTATTTAAAAGGCTTACCTACATAATTTAATGGTAAGTATTATTAACTTTTATTTTATTTAAACTAAGTAGGCATGTGGATGGTGTATTATTTGTAAAAACGATTCCTTTTTGATTTAAACACATTACTAATAAATACAAAGAAGTTTCAATGTAGTTTTCATAGATAAATACTTTAATTCAAAGTCGAAAGCCATTCAAAACAAATAATACCCAGACTTAAATCAAAACAGGGCGTACTCAAAAGAAAGTGTTCACTTTATAAATATTCATTCGCTTACTACTTCAATTTAAAGTCGAAATGTGTTTATTTTTAAGTGATTTTTACATTAATTTTTATTTAAAGTTGTACTGCTTTGATTGTAGTAATTTCGTGTTTGGTCCCAAATCGTAATGATTTTATTTTGATTCAAAGTGTTTTTTTTTTTTTTTATTTTATAATGTTTTTCCCCTGAGTGTACCTACGTTATGGGTGAAAACATTATCTCCCACTTTTTCTATTTTCTATAACATTTTTAGTTCGCATACAGTCTACCGCGTGTATGCCACAATTGAAGCTCGAGTCAACCACGAATTTTCTTTATAGCACTATCCATCAAAAGTGTGTCTAGCAGCAGTAAAGCCCCTATATGAAGCGTGAATCGATAAAAGCAAAAGCAGACCGCGTGCCATCACATCAATTAGAGTCACATACACCACACAATAGAAAATAAGATACTAAAACCCGACGCAAAATAGATAGGAATGCATTTGCATTCTACTTGCGTGAATTTAAATTGCGTTACTCTCTGGGTTTTCCAATTAGACACATGTACCTACTCGTATAATAAATTGGATTTTCTCAATTTTCTATTGCCTGAACGTTGCGACGTCAAATTGTGATAAAATGAAAACTCATTCGCTGTAGGTGATAATTATGTTGATGACGGATATATTCTGTTGGAATTAATGCATTTTCATAGAAGACACACACTTATGTAGGTATATGTTCCAACAAATTTAGTTTTGTAGGTAGATAGTAAGCACATTTAAACCTGGGGTTGTGTATGGCACGTGACTTCAAACCGAAGAGTGATAGGTAGTTGTGGGTTTCAAATAAGGAATCATGTCATGCGGTAAATGCAATTAAGGGTATAATATAAAAAAAAACAATGCAATATTAGTAGATGAATACTATTTGAAAAAAATATATATTTCTGTAGCTTGTAATCTAACAACATTTATTTTCAAATCTCAGAACAATGGGAACAATGGAGAGGAGAAAGAGAAAAACTAGTGACATAAGCTCGGTTGAAGTTCGTTCTCTTCGGATTTCGATGTCAACGCACATTAGTCAACATTCTGCACCAATACCAAAATGCCATCATCTCTGGGTACTACGACCGACGATACAAATGTGGCCGAATTGACTAAGATGCCTGCATGACATAGAAGATGATAGGGAATGAACTGGACCGAATTTTAAATCATCACTTAAAATATTCGAAAATATCAGCTCAATGGGTTTAAACAATTTTCACTGGAGAGTAAAAACAGGCCCGTGTTAGGTTTTCTCAGTATTTCCTGAATAAATTTGAAAACGGAGAGTCAAGCTATTTCAATAAGATGGCATATGGCGAAGTACGAACCAGAAAAACAAAGACCAATCCATGGAATGGATCTCATATGGTGCAAATCAACCAGTAAAGGTCAAACAACAAAAGTCAGCGACTAAAGTTAAAGGTCTGTTCCCGCACTGACTAAAACTGCGAAATTTTACAAAAAAAAAAATGAATTTCTGTTCCCACACGTCAAAGTTTCGTAATTTTTCACAGAAGAGAAAGCTCATGGGAGATTAAGAAATTTTTCCAGGTTGCGAATTTTAGTCCAAGAAATTTCTTTGGACGAATTTATAAGTTCTATTAAATGTTTGGGTGTTGGTCTTTCTCTGATAGAATTTTACTCCCAGACACTTGACAAGCTGCAATTTCCGAAATTTACTAGGAAACCGAGTCGCTGTGCCGCTACTTTTTGCACCACAACAATGGGCCTGCGCACGCTTCTGAAAAAAAATACCACAACTTTCCTGTGCTCTCTGGCAACAATAAAATTAGGGCCCAGCACCTTATTCTCCGGATCTAGCGCCGTGTGACTTTTGGCATGTTTCGAAAATAAAAAAAAAATTAGGTGAAAAATCTTTACATTTAATGAAGATATTAGCCGTGTTTTTTTCGAAAGTGTATAGCCACCTCTGAATAAAACGTCAATACTTACTTTTATACTCACTTCTCATTTTTATCTTCAAAGTGACATTTGAATCATAGATGGCATGTAAAGTAATAACAAATCGAATAAATCGTACTGTCAGCGTAAAACAATTAAGGGTTGTTGTCTACAATTTTAGTCTTTTTAGTCTACGCTATCTATGATTCGACTTTCTCTAAACTTTATGTTCACTTTTCGTTTTGTTTTTGCTTTGTGTGGAAAAGTGGGTATACCCTTTCGAATAAAACACGGCTATTATTAAGGCAATCAATGCTGAAATCGAAAAGCTACAAAAAAAAAAGGGTTTTTAAAGCTGTTTTGATAGATGGATCAATCGATTAAAATATAAAAATAAGCAAAATTATTTTTGTGTTTGTACCCTATCCTAAGGGTATATTAAGTTTGATACATAGTTTGTAACATAGAGAAATATTGCAGACAGACCCAATAAAGTATATATATATAAATGATCAGTATCAATAGCCAATTCGATTGAGCCATGTCCGTCCGTCTGTCCGTCTGTCTGTCACCAGTCTTTATGCCTTAAATTTTGAGCTAGGACAATGAAACTTTGTATGCGAGGCTTTGGACACCGGGACAGAACAAGTGTAAACCTTTTCAAAATCTGCGCACTTTTCGAGAAATTTACTTTTTTTCAATAATTTTGCATGAAACTTGACAAAATTTATAAGAGCAATTATATAACTATTCACTAACTCTACAAATTACTCATACATTGTGTATGGCCACGCCTACTTTTTAGGGGTGTTTTTCTTAAAAAACTGTTTTTCTTTGGTTTAATTAGAATAATATCACTTCTTAGGTGATTGGTTTTATAAGAAATTAAAAACAAAAAATTATTTCAAGAAAGTACAATATATTGGTGGAAAAAGGAGCTATATACATTTGTATGAAAAAAGGATAGGATATAACACGATCCGCTCCAGGCGGATTGTATCATTTTCATATGTTTTATTATGCAATCATCTAAGCGAACTTTTGTTAGTCCCTACGTATGTATGTTCAACTAATGTAATTTACGGTAACAATGCTACAATAACTTAACAAAGTTCTATAAAATATTTTAGACTACATCCCAGTCCATTGTTCTTCGAATTAATTTTTTGCGAAAAATCAAACAAAACAGCTGCTCTTTTACAATCATCAAGCCTCCTCACACACACACAATCATTTACACCAATATAAAAGAAAGATAACAGTGATTTATTGCATTTGCCACCCGTAATACCAAAATGATATAAACACTAGAGTAATCGTGCGAAATCACGTAGTTGTCTGCGGACATCAGCACTCACTTCAAATGTTGTTCCCTAATTTTGATTTCATGAGGTTTCCACTCTGCTCAATTGTCGGGGATGAAAATCATGAAAAGTCGTCATCATTACATACCACTAAACGAAGCAGCATATTCGTTCAACCGAAATCTCAAATGATACGAGTATTAGAATGAACCCTAGACATTGCCTCATTAGAGGTCCTTGTACGCTGTTTTGCGATATTTTGTTTTAAAAGCAGCCTGCAGCTAGTCGAGTCTTGAAGTACTGATAGATTTTGTCAACTAGCAATGACAATGAGACTGGGAATTTGAGTCAGTGTTATGATCGAGGGTGAGCACATGGACATCAATAATCTTATTTGACAACAAAGTGTCGAGTTCACCCTAATCCAATGTTGATCAAGAGAAAAGTATTGGGAGGGTAGGTTAAACGCTCGTATAGAATTGTGTGCGGGGTGGTAATGTTTTGTACGTGAAACGTATGTTTTCACTCGTCTATTACACGCTGGTGACAACCAGCTAGCCAAATCGAAACTGTATTTGTTGTATACCTACGAGCTAAATAATCGCTTTTTGGTTATCTAGTTTGAAGTTTTTTCTAGTCACACGCCTCTATTTCGAGTAAGTAATATGCAAAGTAAATGGTTATAAATTTAAATTTTGTTGCAAAATAACTGTAATTAATTATTATTATTAAAAATTGTACAAATAAATCCAGTATGTCATACCCAAACCTGACCGTAGTGTTTTGAACAAACCCTAAATCTGCAGAATCGCAGGGGTGAACTAAAAGTTATGATAATTGGTTGATTGTAATGGCCACAAAAACCGTGAAAAAATCGTTCTAAAGTGACATGTGTAAAAAATTAATTAATTAACATCATACTCAGGACATCACTAGTGCGCATTCTAAACTGTTTAAACGTAGAAAAGTTACGCACAGTCTTACGTAGTATTTGAAAGGCAGAGCAGAAGGTTTTTGAGAAGCTTTCTCATGACAGTAATACTCTTGGGTATTTGTTAGACGCTCCCAAGAAATAGGACCGTGAAAAACTTTGATGGAACCTCGAACCTGGAACCATATATACAGTAGTCCAACGCACTAAACAAAGAACTGCGGCACCTACACTACGCAAGTGCACAATGGTTTTAATAATTGGATCATCATACCTTCCACGCTCATGAAGAGCTACATAAATGTAGTAAATGAAATAAATGCTTTTGTTCCAAAAATAATATCCGCCAATGAAACTTGTCCGATAAGGAAGATAAGGTTAGGTTATGAAATTAACAACACACTCGGCACGAATATTGTGGGCCCATCGCGATCACTTGGGGATCTATACGATCATAACCAGATGACGATGCTGCCCTCAAAACTATATATACAGGGCATTGTTGAATCAATATTTAGGAAGGCAGTTTTTTTTTCTGATGAAGACTCTTGACTCTTTTTATACCCTATCCTAAGGGTACATATATATATTAAGTTTGGCACATAGTCTGTAACATATAGAAATATTGCAGACAGAGTCAATGATCAGTATCAATAGCCGATTCCATTGGGCCCTAAATTTTGAGCTAGGACAATGAAATTTTGTATACGAAGTCTTTGGACATCGTGACAGAACAAGTGTAAACATTTTGGAAATCCGATCACAGCCATGTCCACTTTTATAAAAATTCCTTTATTTTTTCAGTAATTTTACATAAAACTTGACAAAACTTAAGTCTTCATTTTCCCAAAAAACAAAGTTTTTCGGCTATTTCATTAAAATATGTAATATCACTTCTTAGGAACAAAATTTAAAACATATGTTGGAAAATTTTCAAAAACCGCCCATTACTGCGCCCACTTTTTGAGAAAATTCTGGTTTTCCAAGTTTTTAACGCTGATCTTCGCCTGTTGTAGAGGTTTGTATATAACATATGCAGTCAAACATAATGTATGAAGCTTTCCCTTACTGATCTTGAATGGGGCTTTCTGTAGCACTATAGGCAGACAAAGGTCGGTAAAGGCCTTGTTCCTACAAACAACAATCTTTTGAACACCAAATCACTCTCCTCCGCTGGCGACAGAGTTTTCCACACAGCATCCTGGAACTTCTTCTCGACGGCTATACACTGATTTGAGTATCAGTTACTCTAACTTAGCCTAGGTGAGAATAATTCCTTTTAGAACTCTCTCTCCAGACCAGTTTCCTTTAAGATTCTGAGAATGAGAAGTGGATCCATCGTTAGCATATTCTGTGCTGATATTTGGTGCATGCTCTAATATTTCATTCTTGTGTGGGCCAATGCCCATCGACTATAGGAGGTGTTCCGGAGTCTCACTTGACTCATTGCAGAATCTGCAAAGGCCATCATTTCTTATACCTAGTTTCCGTAGGTGCTCCCTCAGTTTGCAATGTCCTGTTAAGAAGCCAGTTGTTAGGATCCTTTCTAAGGCAGATGCAAGCCTCGAATCTTTTCCGGTTGTAGCTTCACGGTAGTTTCATAACTCATCTTATCGTAGTATTGTTCCAGATTCTTGCCCTATCTTCTTTTTTCCGTCTTCCTGAATTTTTCGCGTACAGTGTGATCCTCTATTCCACAGAATGGTTCAGGTCCAGAGAGGAATTCAGTGGCTCCTTGTCTTGCCAAGGCGTCCGCTTCTTCATTGCCTTAAATCCTGACGTGTCCAGTGATCCAGTAGAATTTGATCTTGTTGTTCATAACTAGTTCATTGAGTTTATGCAGGCATTCCCATACAAGCTTCGATTTAATGATGTATGAATCAAGCGCTTAAATGGCTGCTTGACTATCTGACAGTATTGGTATTTCGCAGTTACTATATCCTCTTTCAAGATCGATTCGGATGCACATCTTTATTGTGCATGTTTCAGCCTGAAAGATACTCGCACTCTTGCCCATGGGTTCTGAATGTTTCGTCCTGCACCCGTTTCTTCCTCGGTTCTCAATCCGTCTGTGTACCACTTTATTGTGTGGTTGTTAATCCCATATATTGTGGATTCATTACTCACTCCACTCTTTTTTGTTATTCAACTTTATGCAGAAGTTTTTCTCAAAGCTTAATTTCCTTGAGAAGGTGAACCATCCATATGTATCTATCAACGAGGATGAAAGCTGTTGTGTGCACCAAAAACCAAAAACTTACTCGGTACATGACAGCTTTCAAGAAAATCAACACCTATGCAAGAAAATTCAATCTTACTTTTCTTGGAAAGGTTAATTTTGTTTTATTTGCATCTCCCAAAGGTCATCGATTTTATTTGGTAAAAATAGCTCGTATGTTTGAGAATAAACGCTATTGATTGGACAAATACGTCGACGTCTACTCTGTTGATTGTGTGAGATATTACGACAACGTGGTGCGCGACTGAACACCCGATTTATGTGTTTACAGATTTCATCCAATTCTTTTCCTCCACTGGGACTTCAACTGTGACCTAACTATTAAGGGCATCCACCGTCCCATCTGCATGCCCATGCTGTTCCACCTAGCATAACCTCCATTCTAAGTGAGCCAGCGCACGCGTGCATACCGGGAAAGCCATAAAACTCATATCTTTCATTTTAAGTCTTATGGATTTTCGCGGTTACAATTTCTGCACCTCGCCGTTGTGGTTGTCTACAACTTATTTTACGTCTTACTTGCAGCTTATCTTCTCTATAGGTGTCTACCTATTTGTGGCATGGTTTCAACGATTCTAACGTAGTGTATTGTCTTTATGGGCAGCCAAACCATGGAATTGCTGCAAGAAAAAAACATTTCGATGTAGTGTGTAGAGCATATATGGATTTCATTTGAAGTGGCTGTTAGAGTGTACCACGTATTCAATTTGATTGTCGAGTGCGGTCATCGGTGTAACATAGAAACAACTCAGCTAGTCAGCAAGGAGAACTGTGTGATGTCAAAGATTGAAATCAGTCAATGAAGTCCTAACAGAAATTCGCATAAATTTTGCCCCTCTTTCCAGAGAAACGTTCACTTTTGCAATTTCCATATTGTAAGAACTGGTGAAATAGATGTGGAGATATCATGCAGTTCATTGAAGACTTCTTTTCTCTACATACATATTTGTATGTATGTATATTGTATATATATGTATATGTAAAGCACATATTTTGTATAAAAGTACACACAAATTATTCGTAGGTATATTAGAAAACATACTACTATTTAAAAGTTTGATTTCTAGTTGCATTGATTTACAGCAAACTCTAATTAGCGTAAAAATCATTAGCGAGTTGTCGGTATCTGTAACGTTACAGTTTTAAGCAGCAGCTAAATTAAAGTTAGGAGAGAAGAGTTACATATGAATCTATGCATGCACACTATGGCGCAAAGTCGTCATTAGAGAATAAGTATTAATACAATATGCAACAAATTGAATATAGAGATTTATGGAACAGAGACCCTATAAAATGATCTGCATCAACAGCCAAGTCGATTGAGCCGTCTGTCGTTTTGTTCATGTCTGTCACCAGTTTTCGGATCTTAAATTGTAGGTAGGCAAGATAATTAAATTTTATGTTCGAGGTTTTTCGAAAAGTAAGCAGTGAAAATGTTCGAAATGTATCCACTGACAATCCCGCTTTTTTTTGCAGTCCATGGTTTTAAGAATAGAACTAGTTTATTATTTTCAGCATGGACAGTCTTAGACTATACCCCTCCAAAAATATATCCAATAATGCTGAGAGTAGTAGAGCACCTTTGGTCCCAAATGCTAGCTACTATTTTTAATATTGTATGGGAGGTCAATACAGTGGACATTATACGAATTATTCTGGGAGAGCTGGTTAAGGCATGAAGCAAGATATGCGACACCAAGGCGCGCGGACGCGACGGCATATCTACCGGCGAGTGAAGGCGGCTATAAAAAGAGACCAGGAGCCTATTCCACAAGACTACAAGTGAAATTTGACAACTGTTGAAATGGCTCTAGACCCGTTTTTGTGGAGCATCATGTATGACGGAGTCCCACAATTAGCGTTGCATTTATGTCCGCATAAAGGATTGATTCGTAAGTGCTGCCATTGTTTTGTAATAATATTTTTTTTTCCATTTTAAGTCAAAAAATTGTAATCTAAAATTAACCCTACCTCCTAAACGGGGCAAGATAGACCCCCTTCTGTAGTAAATAAAGTGCACGACTGGGTCGTACTAACTTGCACCTTTATAAGTTTCATTTGCAGTTGAGAAACATAAAACCAACGATCTAATTATAATGTACATTTTCTGAGTAAGATTTTGTTAAGTTGGCTTTAAGTAAAGTTCCATTATTAACAATTTTGGCCAAAAACGTGGTATGCCATTTTATAGGACTTTACCAAACTAGTGTAAATATGAAATTTAAAGAAAATCGTTGGAGCCGTTTTCGAGCAAATTGGCTAAAACCACTTCCTTGGAAAAGTTCCGTTATACCCACTTTTCGGCCAAAAATTTTGAACGTCAATTTATAGTTTTTGCGTTTTGTAGAAATTTTAATTTAATTATGTTTTCAAGAAAAATGTCTTTTAGCCAAATTGGCCATAAGTACCGTTCTAACCAATTTTGTCCAAAATGTGGTACCTTATTTTCTTGCATGGGTCTGTACTATTCTCAATGAGGAATTTTAATGAAATCGTTAAATCCGTTTTCGTGCAAATTGGCTTTTTTCTAAAAATTTTATAAGTAAAGTACTGTTGGTAACAATTTTGGCAAGAAATTTTATATGTCATCTGATTGAAATTTATCAATCTAAATTAAATATGAAATTTATTCAAAATCGTTAGAGCCGTTTTCGTGAAAATTCAATTTTTGTAAAATTGGCCTTAAGTAAAGTACCGTTAATATAAGGGCTAGAACAAAAATTTCAATTTCGCGCCTGGGGATTATCCCAAGGACCCTAGATACAAGATTTGATCAAAATCCGTCCACCCGTTTAGGCTGTAGCTTCGTGCACAGACAGACAGAATTGGCAGACCTACTTTTTCGAGCTTCTCTATAATGGTAATGTGCAAATTCATCAAAATCTCAAGATCGAAAATCTGCACGAAACCAATGTAAAAGTAAAAATGGTTGTTTTTGACCCCTCTACAAAAAATCGTTATCAATTTTTGGCGTCTAAGTTATCATACTCATGCCATATTTTGCATTCGGAACAGAACTGGGCGGAAATATGTAATTTTGGAACAATACTACAAAATAAGCTACGGAAAATAGAAACGCTAAGAAAAGCAACAGCAGAAGCCTAAAAAAATACAGAAATCTCAGAAGGAGATGTCCTAACACGAATAGCTCTCGAATTAATACCTAACACCAGTCCCGTGGGAAGATTGAAGTGTGTGTTTAGTGCGAATCGTGCATACGATTAGATTACAAGTCCGTGGCTATATATGTACATATATAGTATTGTATAGTATACATTTTCCATATAGTATATATTGGTATGTACATATGTAGTATACATTTTATGGATGTACAAACTTTAACTTATAAATTGGGATTGAGATGTTGATTGCCTTTCTTTTGATAAAATAAAAACTGATCTGATTATTGTCATATTATTGTATGCAACACTAAAATATAGATATATGTACATATAATTACATATGTATCTATGCATTCATGTGGTAAATGCAAATCCAAAAAGAGGCATTGGTACCCGCATAACCGAATTATTTGAAAATTTATTAGTCGATTGTTTCTAAAATGGGGATGGACAATATGATTAAATGCATACAAAACAAATAAACAAAGGGAGAATACGCGAAAATATTTTGTTTGGGTAATTAAAAGCCGCGGATTAAACTAAAAGCGCCAACCGCACCAACATCAAATAACTAATGCGCCATGTTATGTTACACACAATGTATTAAATAATAAATATAACATATGTACATATGTACATATGCATATGCTTTTTTATTAATTGCCAATTTATTAGTATTAACCAACTAGAATTGGTATCATAAGTAAACATAGAAATGTATGTACAATGTACATATATACATATATGCACATATGTCGTTGTTTATAGCACAATTGCATGCCGATTGTTTTCACATCTAATCTTTAAAAGAACATCTTTTATAAATTGCCCTAGGCGATATCCTATGTACACATTGCTTAATGTTCAATTAATCAACTCTTATTGATGTGAAAGTTTCCAAAAGCCCCATTTGAGGTGTCAGCACAATTAACAAAAACTACTTTGTGCCTAAGCAACCAACCACCACTCACTCACAGCACAGCATAGCCTTATCTGAGTTAATGCTTCGCCCCTTGCAGATTTATAGATTATTGAAGCGACACTAATTAGTCGATTAAGATTAAATTTGCCTGATGTATAACATCAATTAACTTGAGTTAATGTTTGCAGATTATCTTATGCTTTTTTGTTTCCTCTCTTTGTATAATGTACGGATACAAAAGGCTTAAAGAGACGACACATTCCATAAAAGCAACAACATCAGAATTGCCTTTCAACTGCAGAAGACCAAGCCCTAGATAAATAGATATTGATCCAACCCCATTGTTGTAGTCCTCATGGATGAATGTTTGTACAAACCCTCTATCACAGTCCATTGAATCAGGTTCGGGTATGTCAATTGTCTATGTCAGGGGTGAAAAAACGCCCACAATACTTTATTCTACGCGCGACAACACATTTCTGATTGTATATGTATGTGAACACCCGAATCTGGACAGGTTGACTGATTCGTTTGATCTCTGATTGCATGGGAATATTTCCAGTAGTAAACAAGAAAGAGCCATTTTACAAACACCGACTTATCTTATCCTATCGGCGGAGGTTCATCCAAAAGGTCACGTGTTCAAACATAACTTTTTTCCATTGATATTTTCTTTCACATTCGGAAGTATGAATACATGCCTACATACATGTGTATTTTCACTTTCTTAACTTATTCTATACCATAGGGTGCATCATGTTTGACACATTGTTTGCAACAATAAGAATTGTTACGACAACACGACAAGCCGAGTCTACCAACTTGGTGTTTATTTATTTACAAATTTCTCATACCCATATGTTTAGACATGAACTTCCACTGGGGAGCATTGTTAATAACATTAAAGTACAGAAAATAAACAAATTTCAATACAAATCTCAAGTCTTTATTTTCTTCTTACATACAAACCCCAGCTAAAGATTTATTAAACAATGTGAAAATGAGACTTGAATCTGAGCGGAAGCATTTTGCATACGAACCAGGGAAACAAAACTGCAGATAAAGTGCAATAGAGTAACATAGAATTTCTTTCAGAAATGAAGATAAAACTAGCTAAGAAAAGACGCTAAGAAAATGGGGGATAAGGTATACTACAACTCATTTCAGTCGGATTGTAAATTTTTGGTATGTTTTATTTTGTTTTACAAAGAAATGATAAATGCAATTGATGTGGTGAGTTTCCAGGAAACGTAAGGAG
Source organism: Chalcosyrphus nemorum (assembly GCA_949716465.1). Classification (NCBI taxonomy): domain Eukaryota; kingdom Metazoa; phylum Arthropoda; class Insecta; order Diptera; family Syrphidae; genus Chalcosyrphus; species Chalcosyrphus nemorum. The sequence goes on from OX454332.1 coordinate 52,725,881, forward strand.
AGGGATGTGTAGACACAAAGACTATTTCTTAACAATAAAGTTACGTCTATACGGTGGCACGAACATAATCATCATTTATTATTATCCACTTGATGCTTCAGGCCCCCCGTTGAAAATAAGTTCACACAAAATGCACAAAGTGATATTACAACATATGAATCCTTCTATCGTTAGGACCATATATCATTGTATTTCATTAATCTTGGATAATAATGAATAGCTCGTTGGAGGTCAGTACGACAATTGGGCAGGTAGTTAATAATAATACTGTGTAATATGGTAGGTACACACAGTGCTCCATGTCAAGGGAAGCGACTCACTCTGCTGTTAATAGAGAAATATGTATGTAGGTACATATCTCTACGTTTATTAAGTTTTATAGAAAATATTAATTACATTCTATTCCGGACAGACAACATTATCATATGGATGTATATCTAAAATTTCAAACAATAAAAAAGAACAAATTACAAAACAATTTGCCAGATGGCCCACATCACAAACCCATCTAAAGTGGTGATATGCCATCGACGATTACAATGAATTGTAAACGATCAAAAATTCATGCCGCAGAAACACCGATCGACACCCTTTTCCACCTACTACTTAGCATGCGCATAAATTTGCATACAAATTGAAGCACGCAACCACAGAAGCATCATGCCACAGTAGCAGAACAGATTGCCCATAAGTACTTCATCAAACCCTCTGTGAAATATTCCCGCGTAGAATGACTCATGCTCAATTGGTCAATTTCAGTGGTATATCGCTTTATAAGTTATAAGCAATATTACATTAGCGGGAATGGGAATGGGAATCATCCCCATAGGTCACAACCGGACAAACAGACATTCTGATAAGAATAATTGCACCGACGATCAAACGATGAACCATATGGTGCATAGATCTCATTTAAATGCACCCAATTCTATTTTCGCTCACGTTCAATGTAAATTAGTAACAACTCGAGAAGTGACGCTACACTCCTGCCTCGACAATCTGCCGAATAAAAAGGGAGTCAGTGGTATTAAATTCAAAGCAATTCTAATTAAATAAGTGGTTTGACGTGAACTGACTGTAGCATGTTCTGAACGAGATGAGAAGAGACAAGATTATTATCTACTAAACGCATACGACCATAAACAGGGTTGCCATTTGGAACAAAATAAAGTCCCCACAATTAACACTAGATTTATGGAATCCGCCACTTTTGGAAAGTCAAATAATCCTTCTCCCATTTACTTTCTTAAAAAAGTTGTTTCCTTTTTATTTGCACCGATACGCAGCACAAGGCAGGTATTGGAGTCGTGAAAATATTCGAACTCGATATGACAAGACAATGACGATTCTGTTTGTCTGTGTGTATGATTGCAGTCTAAACGGCTGGGCCGATTTACTTCGAACTTTATATCTAAGCTCTGTAGGTGGGGTCACCATTCGAAACGAAATCGGAATTTTTGCTAGCTCTGTTATTAACGGTTCTTTACATAGAACTTATTTTATAAAAACACTATTTTCTCGAAAACGGATCCAAAGATTTTGATTAAATTTCATATTTGAATTAATCTAGACAAATGCTTTAAGATGGCATATCACGATTTTGGCTAAAAATACGTATAACGGTACTTTTCATATTACATAACTGGTTTTAGAAATATGGCTAAAACCTAATGGAAATGTGGGCAAGATTTAATTTTTAATAAAATATGACTTTTAGATATAACAAATTTATTAAAAATATTTTTTCAAAAATTTTATATTTTTTATTTTTTATTAAAATTTTATTCATTTCCAATTAACAGCATGTGCATTAGTCGTGTACTCTATAGAACATTACATTACAAAACTTGTTTTTTTTTTTTTGCAAAATGTAAGCGCGGTACTGGGCGGATTTCAACAATTATTCAACATGTACTCTATTGAAATCCTCGAAAAACAGTTTACTGAGAAAAATACGCTCCTAAAATGTAGGCTTAGGCGTAGCCATACACACACAAATTATGGAAAATATTTAGAGTAGAAAAATCTCGACTTATTTTCTTAAGTAAGTTTTACCGAGTTTCCTGCAAAATTACTGAAAAAGTAAAAGTAAGTTTTTCAAAAAGTGGACGGGTCAAGTGGGTGGAGTTTAAATTTTTAAATTTTTATGCATCCTTTTCCAAGGACCTCATATAGAAAATTTCATCAATCTAGCTTAAAATTTAAAGCCCAAAAACTGAACATACGACCCGGCTAGCAATGCTGATCATTTAGAACCGGTGATTTATTTAGAGGTGCTGCTTTTTTGTCTGTGAGTTTTCTGACAAATGATGCGAGTCATGGAAAGAATTGGCCCGACACATTGCCTACAAAATATTCAGCTGCATTACGAAAATCGGCGCGAAAATCGGAATATGTTTCGTGCACTTAGAGCAAAACAAACTGTTTTCAATGAGCAAAATTGTTATATTGCTGCCATTACATCCAGACAGAACAATGCTTTTGTGTGTTGTATTGGCTAGTGGAATCATCAGTCCATATTTCTTTATGAACACGGTCGGTCAAAACGTAAAAGACTATTTTATGCGTCAAATTGAATCCGATGACAAACAAGAGGGAGATAGATGCCGCACAGGAATTGGAAGCCAACATTATTCGCGTTGTTCCCCACTATACCAAATACCACTCGAAATGCACGGGCTCGTCATCGAAAATCGGAACTATAGAATGGACCTTGTTAACCGCAGTTACGGCAAACATGTGAAAGAAAAAGTAAAAAAAATAAAAGTCAAGGATTTTTTATTTTGATAATAAAGATAGCGCGATAAAGCTGCAACGACAAATTGTCGTTGTAGGACTGGAATATTTTTTTTGAGAAGTCTTCTATACTATTTCCAAGCGTGTACCTATTACATAATTTCAATAAGTTATTCCTAAAGTTTTTAAGAGATTTTCACTTATGTACATATGTATGTACTCTTCCATTCGTTTTTAAATTGCAACAAAACTTATTGTTAAAAATATGTTTTTATTACATAGAATGCTCATAAAAAAGTAATTTTAAAATTTTTACAATTTGTTTTTTTAGAACGGCAACACTGTCGAAAGCTGCTTATGACGAAAACGAGACACAAATCCAGATAACAAACCAAGTGTTTTAATATTATAACTTTAATCAGTGTGTTAATTCAGCTCATGAAATAAACTTAGTATGGTCGTAATAATGAGCAAAGGCCAAACGGTTGCAATACTCGCAGCCTTAATTTTATTTCGAATGGTACAGTCGCTGAAATGTGGAAATAACCTGATTAAAGTTTATACAAATACAACTACCTATGTAGGATGTGAAGCCTATAATTGGAAGGGCGAACAATTTAAAGCATTTCGGGGCATACGATATGCAAAACCACCGATTCACGAGCTTCGTTTTCAGGCAAATTATAAGATACCCAATCAATTGTATTTTTTTTTAAATTTTTTAATCTTTATTGTAGGATCCAAGCCGTGCAGAGTATGAATTTGACAGTGTAGACTGTCGAAATAACGGGAAAGATTGTCCCTCAATTTTTACTGAAAACTCGTCAGAGGATTGTCTCTTTCTAAATATATTCTCAAGGAATGCGGTAAGTGGTAGAAAGCATATCCTAATCGAAAAATTATTTATTCAGCACTACTAGCAAACGTCAAACACACCCCTACCAGTGCTGGTGTTCATACATCCTGGTGGTTTCTACGGAGGAACGGGAGCAAGTACATTTCTTGGACCAGAATACCTTTTAGAGAAAGACATAGTCTTGGTAACATTCAACTACCGTCTTGGTCCATTGGGATTTCTTAATCTTGGCACTACGGATGTACCAGGGAACGCTGGTTTGAAAGACCAAGTTTTCGCACTACGATGGACAAGAGATAACATTAAATATTTCGGAGGAGACCCAAATAATATCACCTTAATTGGATACAGTGCTGGAGCGTTTAGTGTTTGTTTACATTTAGTTTCACCAATGTCGCAAGGTTTATTTCATAAGGCAATTATAATGAGTGGATCAATACCTCCACAGACTACAATACCTATTCATAATCAAATTCAACTAGCAAAAATGCAAGCACTTGTGATGGGTTGCAAGGATCCAATATCGAACCCTAAAGATATAAAACAATGCTTAAATAGATTTACTGGACTAGAAATTGCTAAAACCTTGAGACAAATGTTTCCTTTTGGAAAGGATAATCCAATTTTCCTTTGGTTACCTGTTGTAGAGCAAGACTTCGGACAAGAACGGTTCTTAACTGAGGACCCTTACGTTTCACTGCAGTCAGGCCGATTTGCAAGAGTCCCAATACTTATTGGCTTTACAAGTGGAGAATTCTGTACATCAGCTCAAGGTAGGTACATATACATAAATGTATTGGCATCATCATCTTAATATCCAAAAAAAAATGTTTGTTACAGAAATCATAACCAACAATGTTTTAATAAACAAATTCAATGACGAATTTGAGCGCTTGGCCCCGATATGTCTCATGTATTACAATCACAGTAAAGAGAATGAAATAACTAGGCAAATTCGTTCACAGTACTTTCACAACAACACAGTAGATGAAACTTTATTCAGGCCCCTTTGTGATCTATTTTCTGACTCCCTAATTAGATTTGGAGCCCAAAAGCTCGGTTCGCTGGCCTCGAAATATGTCAACGTGTACCCGTATCGATTCTCATACAGAGGCAGAGTTAGCCACTTAAAGTATTCTAGAATTTATGGTCAGTATTATTGTTATTTCTTTGTCCGTTTATTGTTTTAACTTTGTTATCACAGCCGTCGAACATATGGATGACTTATTATATCTCTTCCAAATGCCAATGGCAAAGTTTTCACCGGGTGATCCTGAAGCACTTATAGTTGAGCTTATGATAAATTTTTTTACCGAATTCGCCATAAATGGGTATGTATAGTAAGCATATAGGCGAGCAATCAAGCATATAGTGTTTAATTATTTTTTTTTAGGAAACCAGAACAGGATTTTGAGTATAAGCTAAATAAATTTGCTGAAATTAATTCAAGGATTAGTATCAAAAACGGACCTCATTTCGAAAACTATACTCTTTGGAATAACGCAATAAAATCTGATTAATTGTCGATCAGTAAAAGCAGTAGCCTCAGATTAAAGCCTACCGACCCAGTGTAAACATTTTGTTACTTTACAAAAAAAATAATTATTGTTACAATTGTATTTAATAGAAATAAAAATTTGATTTATATAAATTTATTATTATTACAGGTTATTATTTGACATTAACTGTTACGACTTCAAATTAACTTTAAGAGCTGTAATAATATTTATTTTTGCTGTTTCAGTGCATCTTTTAATCAAAATAGTCTGAACTTTTGTCCTCAATTTTACTATTTCGCCGGATCAAATGAAGGGGAAAAAGTTTTTTCCATATTTGAAAGCGCTCCAAATAAAGTCCTTCTTTCATAATTAGTTCGTCTCCAATATCCAAATAATTTTCTTTTTTGAAACTAAATGGACGCCAATGCACGTTTCGAAGATAATCGTCATTGAATTTGTTGGGATCTCTGCAAATATAGTTAGAAGAAAAATAGTTTCTTAAAATATTAGATTCAAAGTGAAGGTATGCATATCGAACAATTTTGTCTTTTATTTAAAAACACATACGAAATTTTAAATCTGTCTAGAACTTGGATAAGGCATATTACTAGTTTATTGAGCATACATTTTGCATAAAATCCGCTGACAAATACACATTTGAAGTCGTTTTTCCAAAATTGGCTAAAAAGTGAATACTAACTTTGTTGAAAAATATAGTGTGTCACCATATATGCTTTATCGTACTTATTCCCAATATGCAATTCAAAACATGAAGAACTACTTTTATTTGCCAAAGTTGGATAATGAGAAGAATAGCTTTACAACTAGTTTCTGTTAAGTAGATGATCTAATAGCATCTAATAAATTTGCTGCTACGATTGCATGCTATAGGTATAATAAAATAAATAAAAGTCTAGAACTAAAACCCTTTTTTTCTCCATGGATTAAAAACTATTCTGTGGCACGTCGCCTCCACACAGATAAACAAACTGAACCGGTAGGTCTACTTTTTCGAGCTCGTACATCACGAATCCAATACTTGTTATATTATAGGGACTTGTTTAAATTATTGCAAAAACATAAATCCAAATCTTGTGAGCAATGATTTGTTTTTATAATTCCTGGTGTAGTACTCGTTAATATTACAATATGTTGAAATATAAGACAAATGAAAATGCTTAAATCTTTTAGAACGAATCATATAATACCTTGTCCATATGTATTTACTGAAGACAAGTTCCTTATATAAGTTTTTTTTAAATATTTTTTTTTTCTACATATGTATTTTGTTTCAGAAAAGTAATATTATTGCAATGAAAATGATGAAAAACAATTTTTTCAAGAAAAAAATTTAGATATACTTGAGTACGTAAGTTTGGTTCCAAGGCGTTAATGGCGCGTGGACTTTAAGTTTTCACTTGTATACCCTTTTCCGTAGGCCGTGAATACAGAGTTTTATCGATCTAGCTCAAAATTGAAGGCCCGAAAACTAGTGAGAAACGGACTGACGGATGAACGGCGCATCGGATACGCTAGTGATTCTGATCATTTACATATGCACATATATTTGTATATACTTAATTGGGTATACCTCCATTATTTTTCTATGTTAAAAATTATCTTTCAAATTTAATATACAGTTAAAATAGGTTAAAAATTGAAAATTGCAATTCATACTTAAACAGCAATTCTGATGGTTATTGGAGAGAGCTCCGTTACGATCCGGAGTAGTTTCGGCACGCCAGAGTCGGCCACCATACGAGTATTGATAGATGACTTGGTCCGCTTACATACATAGATATGTAGGTTAGGTTTTTCGGTTAATATAGAGTAGGCATATTTACTTCTTAAAAAAAAACATACAAAAAAAAAACAGCAAGAAACCATAAAAAAGAACATTTTTAATTATGCATATAATATATACATAGTTAAGATAGGCTAAGATTTATTTAAAGGTACAGTGCGACCTCAACGCAACTAACCCTCGATCGCAACTCCTTGGTAAAAGCAACACTCAAAATCTTAGCATTGTAACTTCAGTAATTGTAACTTTAAATAAAGTGCACGAATGGATCATACCTACTTGCACCTACATATATGCTGTTAGTTGTAAATGATTAACTTTTTAATAAATTTTTTTTTTTTAATTTTGCATAAATTTTAATGCCACATTTCGATTTTGATGGAAATCCATTGAGTCTTAGTCGAGAAATAGCCATATTTCTGAAATCTGTTAATAAGAAAAGTACCGTTATTCGTATTTTTAGCCAAAAACGTGGTACGCCATCTTATAGAATTTGCCCAGACTAACTTGAATATGAAATTTAATCAAAACCGTTAGAACCTTTTTCGAGCAAATCGTCTTTTTGTGAAATTTGCCTTAAGTAAAGTACCGTTAATAACAGGGCTAGAACAAAAATTCCGATCTCGCCTCGAACTGCGACCCTACAGAGCAATTCAGATATGAAGTTTGAAGCAAATCGGTCCACACGTTTAGGTTACAGTCGAGCGTACATATACACAGACAGACAGACAGGCAGACCGACAGACAGACAGAATCGGCAGACCCACTTTTTCGAGCTTCTCTATCATCGTAATGTTAGAATTCATTGTTATCTCGAGTTCGATTTTTTGCGCGAACCCAATACTTGCCCTATATTATGGGTGCAAGTATAAAAGTGACTTGATAAACGCAACTTTGTATCACGAATATTATTTATTGCATCTCTTCCTTTTTGTTTACTTTTGCTTTGTCTAGGCAGTTATTTTACTGTTTTTTTTTTTTTGTGACACATGTTTGTACTATAGGATGTTGATATTGCAAGCGCATTTAGTATTTAGCACAAATAACCTACTACTAGATAGTCCACTTCGAAAATCCTCTCCCATGTGACAGATAAAGTGAACCCTGGTTTTATTGGTATTGCAGGCAGAAAAACGCACACTAGAAAAACTAGGGTTTAGGATATCTGTCACATGGGAGAAGAATTTTAAAGAAAAAAAATCGGAAAATTGAGAGAAATTAAGAAATTGGGGAGAGGATGCTATGTTCAATAAACAACTACGGGAAATATTTTTCGTTTTGTGGTGAATCTGTTAAAAATATAAAATTTAAAATTTAACGTCTTTTTTCAAACGTTTATGCTAGTTTTTAAATTGGAAACTAAATAAAAACATATTTATGTATCACAACATACCCAAAAATAATTTAATTTCTTTTGTTTTGTACTTTGAACAAATATCAAGTACGTTTATCATATATTTTAGTTCGAATAAAAACAAGAAAATGTTTAATAACAGGAAATGTATGGGTGATAGGTAAAACTTACCTTGTGTATAAATTAGAATATTAAAAAGTGGCGATTGTGTAAGGTTTGAGATTTCTGGTTAAAAAAAAGTATTCAAAAACTCACTAATTCGAGTACAGCGAAACTCTTTTTATTTTTTATCATGATATTCAGACAGATTGGACAAAACAGTTCCCGTAATTTTTGTAATTTTCAAAAAAATATTTTAAACAAAATCATATAACATTTAAAATCCTGACGTAATCGTCAATAACCCAACTTTACTCAAGTAGGTGTTGGGTTTTGAAATGCACATATTTAACCTAATAAAATGTATTAGCAATAAACTAAATCCAAACAGAAGAATTAGACTTATTTCTTCATTTAAGTACTATACAATTTCAAAACCAAGACTTTGAACATGTTCGAATCAAACGATTCTATTGTTGACCACTAGTCGTCTGTAAAATTTATCATAAACTTACAATAGGCGTGTTTTTTTCCTATTCTATATAGGCTTAAAATATATTTTCCATATTAAATACACTAACAACTCAACCTATATAGAATAACGAAATCTGGATAATTATCGAGCCTTATTTCCTTAGCCGCAATAAAAACTGTGCTCCCAAATTGTTTTATTTCGATTGTGTCGAAAAATGATATAGAAAATGTCAAAAATGATTGAACAGACAGCAGTCATTCATAAAGAAAAAAATTAAATTAAGAAAAAATGTGTTTTGAAGAGAAAATGTAAGTAGAACCTAAGATACACCATTTATTTACGAATTTATTGTCATTAGAAAACGAAAAACATGGGCAAAGGAGGAGGTGTTGGGATTACTGAAATCGAAATTATTAAATGTCAGTACAAAGTGCTTCCAAACAGCGATACTGAAATTCCTTAGCCCCGATAGGCGTTTTATTGGCTAATACTTTTTTAAGCCTATATAGGATACGAAAAAAACACGCCTAATATTAATCTATGATCTGTTTTTAACTCTCTAAATATTTAATACGTTTTTTTTTTATGAAAATAATCGAACTGAAGTTTATTTTAATTCTTTTGGTTTTTCGAGCACATATAATTCCAACGCAAACATAATCTTGTAAGTATATATACTTTGAACAATAAACAAATTAATGGGAAAAAAAGCTAAAGCATACGATAAATAAAACTATTTCACAAGTAAATATATATCACAAGTAAAATAATCAAACAACAAATAATTATTACATAAATAAAATAAGAAAGAAATACGCATGCACTTGCAACAATTCTATAGTTCCATAATACAAATATTTTTATTTCTCGACACATTTATAAATTATTATACGAAAAATATTTTTTTAACATCCTAAATTCACCACCGCACTTTCCAAACACAGCCCCCACGGCTCACCACCTTTGTTTAGTGTGGGCAGATAGGAAATTTACATCTCCAATTCCCTTTTTTTTAGTGACAAAAATGGGGCAAAATTGTAATTATTTTCTTTTGCAGCAAATTGCCTTGCTAGAGAAATTAAATTTTAATCGGAAATGTATACAAATAAAAATAGATCTTCACCTCGTCAAGAGTTCGATCTTAACACGCCAGCTACATAATCCGTTTTTTGGACCTGTAGATGGGTTGATTAAACTTCAAATCTTTCATCACACGTATTCACCGATACGAAATAAAGAGAGGATATTCTTACGCTCAATTTTTGGTGTTTTAGGGAAGAGTGGGGGGAGTGGACTATCTATTAATGGGTTATTTGTGGTATTTAGCATTTTCTCTGTGGTCGGTAGTGTTCTCGTTGCATTGTTTTTGTTCATTATGGCAATTGTAAAAAAAGTTCCTAAGCTTTCTATAAAGCAAAAAAGTGAAAAGTGATACACAAGTGTGTATCGGTTTAATTTCTTTGCGAAATATACAAAGTAAATAAGTCAACTTAATTCAAGTTAAGTAGAATTAAAAAAAGAGAAGTTGAATTAAGAGAATTTGTTGCTAATGCTAAATCTGGACCAAGAAAACGTATAACTTTGAGGCCATGTGAGTATCCACTATCCGCGTGCAATCAAAGTCTGTACAACAAAATCAAAGAAAAACCAGGTTTCTTCAATGCCAGTAATGGTTGGTTTTCAAATCGAAAAAAAAAACGGTATGGAATTCGAGTGCCCAAAATTTGCAGAGAAATGCCAATAAGCCGAAACTTGTTGACAATTTTTGATAGATTTCAAAAATAAAATCAAACAACTAGATTTAATGTCAGAACAAATTTACAATGGAGACGAGTCCGGACTATTTTTAAACTCATGCCAAATAAAACGCTTGGGGACTTTAAAGTAAACACAAAAGAAGAATTATTTGTCATCGAAAAAGCTGCAAGTCGTAAGGCAGTTAAAAATTTCGAAAACTAACCTGTCATATAAAAGGGCAACAAAAATGCATGGATGACATTCGCATTGTTTGAAGAGTGGTTCCACTCAACATTTGTAAAAACGATTTCATAGACTTTAATGCACAAATTTATTCTTTTTTTGTTTTCTTTTATCTTGGTTTAGGGAAGACAATTTGTTGGATCAAAAAATCTCCCGAAGAAGGCGCTATTGCTGTTGGACGACGCAACATGTCATCCAAAGGACAGAGAGATTAAAAAAGTGATTATGGAATGATTGTCACTATGTGCTTACCAGCAAACTGCATCGCTATTCTTCAGCTAATGGATCAGAATGTGAACAACTTGACGAAACATTATTATAAAAAAAGTCTACTCGGGCATTTGGTCTGTAGCGAAAGGTCTGATTTAGAAAGCAAAGTTAAAGCATTTAATTTACGACATACCGTATGTCTCCTGGCTAATGCATGGGACAAGGTGCAGTATACAGCAATATGGAAGAGCTAGAACAATTTGATGTCTCCAAGACCTAATTACGACTAAGACAATGAGCTGCCTTTGAGTGTTCTAAGGAACCAAATCCTTAACGACCACAAAATATTGGCATCAATTAATGATTTGCTTGAAGAGCTATCTTCCACTGACTTTTCGGAGGACGTAAACAATTGGATTACTGAAAAAGAAACTGATCTGGAACTGACTTGCATCAATTCAGAAGCCGAAGATATCGAAAGTGAGGGAGAAAGTGCAGTTGAGGAACCCGCACGGCAAAAAGTTAAAGCAGAAAATTCAGTTTTACAGGATAACATCTTAGCGCTGCAAAATTTAAGAGAGTCAGAAAAGAATTTTGAATTTCAAAAAGACTGAGTCACAAATTTCCCAATTTTTAAAAAAACCAGTGAAAAAATGTTACAATCCGCTTGGAGCGGATCGTATGATACCCTATCCCTATCTAATTTGGTCGTGTCAGTGGGTGGTGGAAGATGTATTCACAAAATTTTCTATCTTGCCCTATAAACTAATTGTTTTACTATAAAATTAATTTTTGAAGTAAACGCCCCCAAAAAGTGGGCGTGGTCATAAACAATGTATAGACGATTTGTAGATTAAGTGAATATCTACATATTTGCCCAAGTAAATTTTTTCGAGTTTCATATGAAAATAGTGAAAAAAAGTGATTTTTTTGAAAAGTGGGCGTGTCAGTGGGCGGATTTTAAAAATTTTTACACTTGTATTGCTTACTTTTCCAAAGACCTCGTATACAAAATTTCATCAACCTAGCTCAAAATTTAAGGCCCAAAAACTGGTGACACACAGACGGACGGACGGACGGACGGACGGACGGACATAGCTCAATCGACTCGGCTAGTGATGCTGATCATTTATATATATACTTTATTGGGTCTATCTGTAATATTTCTCTATGTTACAAACTATGTATCAAACTTAATATACCCTTAGGATAGGGTATAAAAATTATAAAAGTTGTATGTTGTAATTTATGTGCTTAAAAATAAATTAAATTATGAGTTTTGTTTTGTTTAACATTGCAAGAATTGTTTTTTCTTAACATTCTTATGTATTTAACTGTTGCTCTACTTTTAACACCTCCTATTTTTTAACTCGGTTATTGCAACAACCTCGCAACTGGCTGAATTTCTATTAGTTGCTTTAATTGAGATCGCAAGCAGTGCTGTCGAAGTGGATACTATAGTATCTTTTGGATACTATTTTAGAGCTAGTGATACTGGGATACCCAAAACTCGAAAATGATACCCAACTAGCATTACATACATATACATATGTACGTACATTTTCTTTTCTCTAATTAAATCTACGAGTATGACTCAAAACCCCCGAGGCAGGTGGGAAACGACTCGTCATTGGTGGGAAATGTTGAAGGAATCAACGATAATTGTATAAAGCTTACGGTAGATTTTCTGACTTTTTTGTCATTTGACAAGTATTTGGTCTTTCTGCTAAGCCGCTAGAACCAGCAGTGATGGTCTCTGCTATCTGGTGGCGTTCTACTTGGGCTACATTTTCTCCAATGCTTATTTGAATTAAAGAAATAGATTTGATTTGAAACGTACATTTTTTTTCACTCGTTTTTGTACATATGTATATCATACATTATATGCACTAGAAGTTTTGATGAGTGCTTTTATATAAGTTACAACCGATAGAACTCGCCCATTAAAACTAGACAATATTTCGCGGGATTAAACTTCAGTCAGACCTTTCACACGGTAGACCGAAACAGTAACCACCACATCACGACGTGCAGTGTAATAAGCAATTTGTTTACTTAAATCAGTACTTATCCCATCCTCACTAGTTAAATCTAGTTTAATGTGTTACAGCAAGGTTCGTACCACTCTGTAATCTAACCTTATTTTATACTACGCCTATAACCTTTAATAAAATTCTTGAGAATTAATAATAATATTGTACTTTTTTGTTATGATTTGTTTACATTATTTTCGTACACGACCATTCTTTTGGAAAACAAAATGTACGACTATTGTCGAATTGGCCTAGGATTTTGAAATAGTTTCCTACATATCGAAAGCAATGCAGTAGTATTACATCTGTCCAGAACCTACTGAGCGCAAATGTCATATTTAGCTACACATTACGCCTGTGCCTACTAACAACTAAAATGATACCATTTGCTTGAAAATGATACCCAAAAACGTCTGTTTCGGATACTCTTGGAAATTATAGAACGACAGCACTGGTCGCAAGTAGTATGTAAGTTTTATCCTTTAGAGAAAATGTTAAGTAAGTAAGTTTTTTTCTTCACTAAAATATTTTTCTTAGTGAAAATTGTTAATTAATTAAGACAGTTATTATTAAAATTATTAAAATATGTTCGTATATTTTTTAAGTTTAATTATTAAGCTGTAAATAATTAGCTGTCATTTCTAGCATTTAAGGGATGTAGTAAGGTTCATACATACATTCATAGTATATACATATTAAGACGAACTGCTTACGTTGGTTTTGTTAAAATTAATGCTATTTAGAGTACACAGAAGTGGTCGAAGTGGGTCAACAAAAATATTATCTTCATGTGTATTTATATAAAATAAATGAAACGAAATATATTCAAAATTGTTTGATCCTTTTTTGACAAATTCGGCATTTTGGTGAGTTGGCTATAAATTCATTACCATTTCAGTTTCTTTGACAAAAAAATGTGATATGCAATTTTTGGAACTTCACAAAAGTATTCTTAATGTAAAAATTGAGCATAGTCCTTGAAGCCGTTTATGAGAAAAATCGAATTGTATTAAGCTGTCTCTAAGCAAAGTACTATTCCCAACAAAGTGCCTTTATGCGTGCTTTTAACGAAAACATTTCTGAGTTATGTTATAGCCTTTGCAATTTATAATCTAATGTAAAAACCAAAACCAAATTGGTCGTAAGTACCTTTGGAACTACTTTTAGCAAAATGTGTTAAACTGTTTTATGGACCGTCTCTATGTTATCCTCAGTATAAGATGTAAACAAAATCTTTGCAACCGTTTTCACGGAAATCGGTTTTAGCTAAATTCGATCCAAGTAAAAATCGTGTTTTTGTATTAGTATAGTACCGTCAAGACACAAATTTCAACTTCTCCTCTAGGGATTACACCATCCACCCGTTCTAGCCGTAGCCCCATGTACACTTCTTCTCTATCATTGAATGTCGGAATTTATTAATAACTCGAGTTCGAATTTTTGCCCAAATCCAAACCCAAATAACGAGAAATATAATCTTTTGATACATACATAAAAATTTATCAATACTTACCCCTTGTACGCGAAAGCTGCCCACATTCTAGTCAACGTTTCGACAATTCTATGCTCTTCATCATCATCTGCATACATGCGGCTGACTGTAGGCTCCACAAATAAATAGAGAAGATCGTCATGATGAACAACCCCTATATTAAGTGGAGTAGAAATTCAAAACTCCAAAATATGAATGTATGTAAATTTACCATAAGTTTTATTTCCCGGATAATATAAGTGACTTGATCGGCCCTGGTAAGAAAATTTATAATAATACACCTTTGTGAGCCGAGCAGCTAGATGGACAAATCTGTGCACTCCAAAGCCAGTTAAAGCATCAGCAAACAACTATTTTAAATTTGTATTCAAAAGTACTATTTTAACTACAATAATAAAAAAACACACTTACTTGGGATAGTCCTTCTAAAGACCTATTAGGGTGCAAAGCCCCGGAGCCTAGATAGTATCTCCTTAGTTCTTCACTTACATTTTTTGCTCTAGTCAGTAATGGATCATATAGAAAGCAAACTGGTGCAAGTTTCTCGAAATTGTTGTCTAACGCATTTCGAAAATCCTCATTTTCAAGAATATCTGAATACGAACACAGTTACAATTAAAAATAAAATGTTTAACCTATTCCATGCATACTTATAGCAGGTCCTACGAATTCATCTTTTGTGATTCCAGTTATAATTGGGACCTTCATGAATTTCCCTTCCTGATATGATTTAACTGGATCTTCTACGAGAAATCTATCTTGGCCCAATTTCTCCTCGATAATGGGCTTCCAAAGAAGAACTGGATTTCCTCTTCCAAATTCAAACATATGACGTTGTGAATTAGCGAAGTCCAAATAATGTTTCTGAGGATAGGAAGCGCATGTAGAATGTATGCATGTTGTAATTACTATTGCAAAAAATTCGTTAAATGTCTCACCTGCTTCAGACATTCCACCATTTGTTCAATATTATTATCAGGACACAAAAGTAGTCGAGCCTGTCTTTTAGTAAGGAGGAGTTGATCTTTTGGAATTTTCCATTGACCTGTGGTTGCGCCACTCATGACGATAACTTTGTGGAACAGATTTTTTGACATTGGAGACACCAAATGAAGAGTTGTACTTATAGCACCTGCTCCGTATCCCAAAAGTGTCACTGAATTTGGATTGCCACCATATCTGGAGATATGTAACTTTATCCATCGTAGTAGCAGCACCTGATCTTTAAGGCCTGCATTTCCAGGGGCATCTATTGTTCCCGTACTTAAAAAGCCCAAAGAGCCCAGTCTATAATTAAAAGTAACCAATACGATGTTTCTGTCCATGAAGTACTGTGGTCCAGCAAAGTTTTGACTTCGTCCAGAGAGAGAATAAAAGCCACCGGGATGTATGAATACGATTACTGGGCGTTTGACATTTAAATTCGATTCCGAAGGCAACTCTTTTGTATATATGTTTAGACGTAAACAATCTTCAGATACATCGGAACTATGAAGAGCTGGTTGCGGACACATTGGTCCATCTGAAGTAGCATCAAAAATACCATTCCATTGTTCGATTGGAATAGGTGCTTTAAAACGCAACTCCCCCACTGGTGGCTTCGCGTACCGAATTCCGCGGAAAGCATAAAAATTACTTCCAGTCTGTGATGTTAGATAAGTACCACGGATTTTTCCTAATGCCGTTGTTAAAATAACATCGGATAATTCTTTTTCAAAACCAGGAAGCGAATGAACGTTAGCACCTACCAACGAGGTGACTATTATTAACACGTACAATACTATAACCATATTCCGACTAACTGGATGAAACAATTTGAATCTGCTTTTTATAGTAAAGCAAGTGTTTACAAATTCCTATTCACCTCCATAAATTCTGGAATAAGCTGTGACTTTAAGGTGAACTGATTACTTGCAGTTCATTAAGCCATAGGGTGAAGAAGAAATTTTATTTCAAGCCCCTTACATAGTATATTTAATAAGTGTAAATAAATGTGCTCAGTTAAAAACGGACTGTGAACTTTTCGCCTTCTTTCGCGACAAGATTTTAAACGACACCTCTGACATGTCCTGCATTTAAACTCTAACATGTAAAGGTAAAAATGATTGATGCCGTGTTAACTTGAAAAGACCTACATATGTTGTTTATTAGTGGTATCTTTTAGTTAAGGCTTTTATGTTTTATAAGCACGGTCATATAAACATTTATAAATATGACGTACACACAAAGATACATGGTATTTTTAAAAATAGAGAATTTCAACTTAACCCTGCAAAACCGATCGCCAGGTCCTTGGAATTCTCGAAACAAAGATTTTTTACCCCCAAAGGTAGGTAGGTAAGTATATGTTGCCTATTTTCTTCAAAGCTTTAGCATATTATCGAAATTTGGGCAAAACTTAATGTATGCTAAAATGTACTTATGAGCATATTAAATGTGTATTATATTTTTTTATTATCAACTTACAGCCCAAAGGTGCAAGTACGTACAACCTAGTCACTTACTTTATTTAGAATATATGTATAAGGCCATAGGGAAATAATACCTAGATTGTCACGTGTGCGGGTTGTCGTTGGAGCGCTGAGGAGCGTCTTAGGTTTAGTAGGTTGGTATCAACCCGTGATATTAAGGACGTAGAGCGGCAGCACCAGCAATTCTGGTGGGTCACAGAGCGAGCTCCCTCGTCGATTCCCATAGATCCCGGATAGAAACAGTATCGCTAGTAGGCCAACATGCATTTTACGTGTCTTTGGCCAGCTTACATAGTTTTAAATGTTATTTAGTTTTAGGGTAAGATATATTTAAAAAAAAACCAGTTGGCTAACAAAAAAAAGTTAAGTTTATTTTAAGGTAGTACGTACTCGTAATTTATTTTAAGGTAGTACGTAAGTTTATTTTTATTAGGTTTTCTACATAAAAATGTTCTTCTACTAAGTTTTTCACTACATCAATTTTTCTTAGTTTTCAATTGTTTAGGTTATAATTTTCACACATTATTATCTTAGTTAGATTAGATAGAAAGACATGGGATAAGCATCAAGTTTAGCTTAGAGCACTCGCATAGGGCCAGTAAGTTATAGTAGGATAGTTAAGTTATTTCAGCTAGTTTTAAGCGTTTTTGTCCATCATTTAAGTTTTCATAATTAATATTAATAAAAACCTTTCGAAAAAAAAAACGTGTGCGTGTTGTGTGCGATATTGAACGAAGATTTGACACAGATCGGACTAGGCAATTATGATGTAACTAAACGTATACGCGTATATGCACTGCACACAGACAGAGAGGAACACATTTTGCAGACCTCTCTCTCTCTCTCTCGCTAGTTAAAATTTTGAATATCAAGTCGGAACATTTTTACAAAAATAATACTTTACTTATATGCGTAGTGAACTTGATTTTAAATCGTTAATGAATACAGAATTCTACTGCATACGTAAAATAGACATAAGTACACAAATGTATTAAAATTAAAATTTTGAACTTAAAGCCTTATTTCTTTAAAACTTGCATCCGTAATTCGCTTTACATATACGCTTCTTAAGCATCCTACAAATCTTTATTTAAAAATAAAAAAATACAGAAGTTATTTCAGATAATATGATGCGTTAATTCTTTTTCTCACCACATTTTGGGTAACCCTGTGCTGGAAAAAATTGACTTCAGATACTCTTACCTTCTACGCATCTTACGTGTCATTGCACGAGGGCACAAGGGACCTTGAATTAAGAATTAAAAAAATCTTCCCACACACACCTTTTTCTCGCACTTTAAGCGCACCCAGTCCAATGCGGACAGGGAGACTAAGAGCCTTGCACTAATTTGTTCTAATTTTCCCACGTAAACTAATCGCGTGATAAACGAGTATTAGCTCGCAATATACACTAAATACCCTTAAATATCACATCTTGCCGATGTTCTTCATCTCCCCTTTCACAAAACACAAATAAGATAACGACTCATCGAAACCCTAAGGTCCTACATACATATGTATGTATTTCGCCTTAAAACCACGAAATGAGCACACTCCACTGTGACACCTGGTCAATACCCGCTGGGAACAGCGTTAAGAACATTCATCCAACCGACTGTCTAACTCTAATAAAAATATGACCGCAACGAGGATATATGGACATCTAAGGACCTCAGGTATCCTTTCTTTTAATTCCACTCTTATTTTTTAAATAATACATATAAACCCACTTGTGAAACTTGAGCTCTCAGAAAAAGAGCCACTGCACTGATATACTCGTCTCGTATGTACTTTTATCAAGGTGTTATTTTTATTTGGTTACCGATCTATCAATAGATGTCCATCCTGATATGCTTATACTCGTACCTAAATCCAGTTTGCCACGCATGCGCCTTTCTGTTTTCCTTTTAATTTTTATTTCTACCGTCGTTTTCGCTTGTGCTGCTGTAAATTCTAAAGCAGATGATAATCATAATGATGATGATGCGATGCTGTTTCATGAGGTAAGCGATAGCACGCATTGGCACACTGCTGTCTTTTGTTTGATCTCTCGACAGAGGCTATGGATTTTTTTTTTCAATTCACTAGTAATTGAAATGGATGATACTTAGGCTTGATGCTGTTGTTTTGAATTTATTTTTTTTACATCTTGTGCATTTGGTATTTCAATCCGTTTACCCAGAAAAGGAACAAAATAAGTAGAAATTGGCACACGATAATCGGCGGCTATGAATACTTCAGGTACTTACATAAATATGTATGTACATCCATATGTGTACATACGAGTATGCGTGTATGTGGTCATGATTTTGGAATAACAGAAAACACCGTTTAAAGGAATGTAGGCATGTATTTACTATATACATATACAAAACTCGTTTTTTTTATAAAATTAGCAGTTAGCCAACCCGTAAATTTCGCCTCGACTCAAATTAATCAATTAACACGATAACTCGAAAAATATAATATGGAAAATAAAAATCTCGAAATCAAAAATCTTGAAAGCAAAATGTCGAAAACAAAATCTCGAATTCCAATAGCACAATGCATTAACGGTAGAATGTGTATGGGGGAGCATGCTGCCCCAATTTCAACCCCCTACTTGGGGCCCTTGTTGGATTTGGAGTAGGTGCGATGCAAAAAATTTCGCGAGAAAATGTACAGTTCGGGTCCGTTTGGATTATCTGTCATCGACAGCTTGGTAGATATCTATAAGTTTTATGTGCAGTTGAGGTAGATAAAACCAAAGATCTGTATATAATGTAAATGTTTTAAGTAAGATTTTGTTAAGTTGGCTCTAAGTAAGGTTCTATTATTAACAATTTTGGCCAAAAACATGGTATGCCATTTTATAGGACTTTACCAAATTAGTATAAATATGAAATTTAAAGAAAATCGTTGAAGCCGTTTTTGAGCAAATTGGCTTAAACCAATTAATCCTTGGAAAAGTACCGTTATACCGACTTTTGGCCAAACATTTTGTAAGCCATTTTATAGCATTTGCAATTTGTAATCTGATGTAAATCGTCGTCGTTTAGCCAAATTGGGCATAAGGACCGTTCTAACCAATTTTGGCCAAAATGTGGTACCTCATTTTCTTGCATGTGTTTGTACTAATCTCAATGAGGAATTTGAATGAAATATTTACAGCCGTTTCCGTGCAAATCGGCTTTTTGCAAAAATTTGTGTAAGTGAAGTCCTGCTGTTAACAATTTTGGTAAGAAATTTTATATGTCATTTGATTGGAATTCATCAATCTAAATCAAATATGAAATTTAATCAGTATGTACATATGCCAACCTACCTACCATTAAGTCGATATTTTTTTGACGCGTGAACATGAATTTAACTATGTATTTTAAAAATCATAATTATTTCAAAAGTAATCAATATTTTTAGAGAATCAATGTCCAATGCAATATTAATCGTCACGCCATCATGTGTGGCTCGTGCTAAATTTGCTTATTTACATTTGGGGTAAGCCGCGACATAAAAGGCAAACGAATGATAAAAATATGTTCCTTCATGCATTTGATGCTTTCGACCCACAAAACCAATAAATTACAGAATGAGATGACCCGAAACGACCTCTTATGTATAGACCTATGTTTATACACTGACGTCCGATTGAGGATTCCCTTTTTGAATTCCAATTCATCCATGCGTAACAATGGTCATTTTTATAGTTGTATTTCTTTATATCTTGTATGTAACAGGATAATAGGATGCTAATTCCAAATTGTATTCCTGGTTAATGACTTACCTAATAAATTACCAATGTGTCATTTTTTTGTTTTTGTTATTAAACAGAAACCCAAACTACCCAATTGATAAAAGTTTCAAAATCATAACAATCTTATGCGTAACGTAGAACAATAGCAAGCTCTGCTTTTTTGTTGATGATAGGGTAATAGACAATAAGGACATTTAAATTTGTGAAAGAGCTGATACTGATTGCCCACTATTTGTCATACTCTGGGTATTTTTGTACATATTCATCATTTTCTCATAGTAGTAGATATGTCGTGTTGGGAGGGTTGTTTTTTGTTTGTTATATAACCTGAAACCTTATCTGGAACTAGAAGGGTCACCGTCGACCGTCGCGTCGTCGATGAAGACAAAAGCGAGAGCAGATCCTTTGGTTTTCAAACTAAATTCTGACAACAACAAAAAATTCGATCCTTCCATTCGAGGAGGTCTTAATTCTTCTCTTATGAAATGTCTTTCGCCTTTGATGGGCACTTTAATAGAGCACTTGACGTCCTATTGTCATACAACAAAAATAAAATAATGGGATGTGAAGTATGTGTTGGTATGTCCATTATATAATAATAAATACAAATTTTTAGCTGTAATCGCTCTCTTACATCTTGATGTATCTTTAATCTCTTTATATCTGATCGGTACCACCCATACATTTTCTTACAGATTTACATATAATTTATATTTAGTTTATAAATACCTATCTAAAACATGTACAAGTAAACATACCAAAGGAAGAGTTTTTGTTTAATTTTAAATGAAACCCAGATTGACTACAATTTGGTAGCCAGTTTTAAAAAGCCCCGAGTTGTGGTTAAGGATTGCAAATTGGTCTGTGGAGCGGGTGGACTGATCCGCCCGACGGAAATTCTTATGAAGTCGGAAAAGATTATAAATGAGATATATATTCCTAGTGCTACTTTAAACACGGTAAAGAAAATGACAAAAATAAGAAAAGTACCGTTATACGTACGACTAACTCAAATGTGAAATTTAATTAAAATCGTTCGAGCCGTTTTTGAGAAAGTCGTGTTTTTGTGAAATTGGCTTTAAGTAAAGTACCGTTAATCCGAAGTTTACGCAGCTTCTATCTGGCTTCTGTGCAATCGGTTTCATGTAAGGTGGTTCTTGAAAGTTAAGTTTCAGTTCGATCGGAAAGTGCATTAATCTTTGGCAAATGCAATTTTTAACAAAAGGCTATGAAGACTAACGGTCTAATTACCACATTTTTACCTGATTGAAATGTCATCAGAAGCAAAACAAATTATATAATTATGGTCTATCAAACTTGTGTAAGGTTGTCGAAGTGAGTCATTTATTTTCTTCGATTGCATACGATTATACTCGTACTTATGTCCACAGAAAAAAGTTGCTCCTAAAATTGCCTGACTACGAGTAATTTGAATTCCAGGTGCAGTCCTAGATGAAAAGGCTTCATAAAAGAAAACATCATAATAAAGAGACATCGTTAACTGAACTTTAACTAAAGGCTCGTTGTAACAATTAAATTACAGATTTATTTACTCCAGCAGTGCATTTATTAGTAATCATAATTGGACAAATATTGCTTTAGTATTACCTACCATAAGCTATTTAACAACTGGTTTCATTAAGCACGTATATATAATTACTTAACCAATAATGAAAAGGGTTTAATAGAGTTCAAAATTATACCTGCTGCATTTTCTGCTTACGAGGGTAACTAAACCAATTCATTCAATCTAGATGACTAAATTCCTCTTAATCTTATTCGGTATGTAATCAGAAACCAGAAAATTGGTTGAAAAGCCAGCTACACCTTCGATTTCAGCCTTGCGACCAAGCCTTTGTAATATTTCAAGTTCATTGCGAATTTCTTTACTTACGTATGGTCGTTGTAGAAGTTCGTTTAACTTTTTCTTATCTTCTTTACTTTGAGGCAATGACGGAATTGCAAGCATGTCAATTTCTGATGGTTGTATTCCAATCCAACGAATTTGGGGACAAGCCAAATGATCAGAGTTCAAGACCATTGTCTGAAAAAAAATTTAAAAATTGTGTAGTAAATATACTTCGTATGTGTTCCTTGTTCCTATTACCTTTGATCCAAAACGGTACACAAACATAATCTCTATGCCAAATGGATCTGCGTCAACAAGCGCATAAATCGGTAAACGGTAATCTTTCCAAAGCTTCACAACCATAAGGCGTGTAATAAGATCAGGATAGCCTTTTCCAGTTATAAGAATTATATCGCTCTTTAGGTTATGGAGAATGTCATCCTTCAAAAGCTTCTCAAATATGGTGTCCTTTTCAATTATTAAGATGAACTTGGCTGTGGTCTCTAATAACGTAATATCCTGCATATCGCTTGGTATTAGTGTAGCGCCACCGTACATGTTGCAATCAATAATAACATTATTGGACATGTGGATTCTAATTGCGCCAGCTATAAGGCCTTTAGCTGAGGAACGAATACCCAGCTCCCAGGGAGATGTGTTTAGTAACAAGCAAATGTCACTTATGGCAGATTTGACGTTTAATTGAGTTTCTGTTAATTCAGGATTATCGTAGTAGAGTTCTCTTAAAAGTGAAAATTTATTAGAATAATTGTGTCTGCGTTTTCATACATTTTATTACCTTTCTGTGCACGTTGTATTGGTGATCAGTAGATGATAGATCTCAGATAGAATATACATTATCATTGCAAAATGATATCTACATTTAAAGTTTTGCATGTTAACGATACGATAAATTAGATTTGAAGCCTCTTTTAGAATGATTCTATAAGAATTCGGAATATTTACTATAGTGACGATGGAATACACCTGCAAACATTATACTTACATTCCATTAAACATTTCACAGTTTTCCCACTTTCTTGCATTCACTATACTTAATCTTACATTGCCTTCTGATACAAGGTCCTGTAGTAATTTAATCATTAAATTTTCCATATCTGCAATCAAAGCCTCTTTTCCTCTAAACTTTTCAACTATTGATGCACCGGGATCTATAGCATTATGACGATTTGAGGATTGCTCCTCATCACTTGAATCGCAAAAGATATCTGGCGAAAGACTGCGAGGCTCAGTTGTTAAAGTGATCTCACAAAAGTCAACAGATTGGTCGTTGTAAATCATTTGATTAGATACAAGGACACCGAAAACTTCCGATCTATTTTCTCGATCCATTCTGCGCTCTACAGAATTTCTCAGATTAACTTTAAACTTTATATAGCAGTTTTTAATAGTTATTTTTAAAATATCTATATTAGGATAGAAGATATTATTAATAATTGGCCGATCGATAAAAGCATGCGCCTCTTCATCTAAGTCAGATATTTCCAAATGGTTATCGTCATCAGAAGGCTCTTTCAAAATATTTTCTGCTTTTATGAGTATTTTTGTTAGGAGAGGTTCTTCAAATTCCGTAAAATAACCAGACTCCGTTATAGGACTGTATTCCTCATCATTCTCCAACATTGTCTATTATATCAACATTTAATTGAAACGTCGAAGAAGTAAATGTAATAACTTTTTACATACATATGTATTCATTGCATATACACATAACCGAAAAATTAGAATCCTTGGAAATCAAACAAATTCATATTACGAGCTCTCTAAGCAATTGAGATGGCGATTCTCTCTATGATGATTAAGAAAGAATGGGCCCCGATATATTTCAATTAACACTTTTGCTAAGCCCATAGGGGTAGTTACGACAACGACCTAAATTATCACACACATTCTCCTCTCTAAGAATTGCATCTAGATGTTTTTGTTGTAAGGACGTGTCTGAGGACGGAAGTATTTTAAATGAATTAATTTTTTTTTTTTTTTGTGTTTGTATTCGTAACGTTGAACTCCAAGTCCCTATAATTGGAAATATTTTTTTTTATTTTGTTCTACCATTCTACAGTTTTAATAGGCTCACGTGCACTTTAGGAGGGGTTGATGAATGAAATTAGTTTAATACCAATAAAACAATTCAAATAAGCGGAAAGATCAACAAGAAATTCTCTTTTAAACTGAAATGGAAATAATATATTTAACACTTGGGAAAGAAACATGTGTAAGTTGTGATACTTTTCACATGATGGGTTGGAATGAAACAACCAATCACTGATACACAAAAGCATAATTGCAAATAAAGAACATCATAGTGAATCAGAGACATGGGGTGTTATTTGTTTTTTGTACGATTTAAAAAACAAAAAGATGTATCAACAAAGTTCAAGTTCAAAATAACAAAATTAGAACATTTTTTTTTTTTTAAGTCTACATACATAAATGGCATATAATAACTTTGTTCATTAACTCTTTTGCCCAACATCTTACTACGTCCCTATACTAGTCTCAGTGTGAAATTTAAACGAAATAC
The DNA here is from genome assembly GCA_949716465.1 of Chalcosyrphus nemorum. Lineage (NCBI taxonomy): Eukaryota > Metazoa > Arthropoda > Insecta > Diptera > Syrphidae > Chalcosyrphus > Chalcosyrphus nemorum. The sequence goes on from OX454332.1 coordinate 52,751,017, forward strand.
ATACTGTTGTTAACAATTTTAGTAAGAAATTTGATGTCATCTGAATGAAATTTTCCAATCTAAATTAAACAAAAGATATAGTCAAAATCGTTGAAGCCGTTTATAAGAAAACCGGCTTTTATGAAATTGGTTTAAGTGAAGTATCGTTAATATAAGGGCTAAAAACACCTCAGGATATGAAGTTTGATTAAAATCCGTCCAACTATTTAGGCTGTAGCTTCGTGCACAAACAGACTGACAGACTGACAGACGGCACCGGCAGACCAACTTTTTGGTCAATTCTATGGACGGTGATGGACTGGCCAAATTCGGTGTTAAAGAAGTATGGATCAATGATGCCGCCAGTCTAAGATGCACACCAAATAGTGTCTTTTTCTGTATGTATTTTAATTCGGTGGATCTCGTGTGGATTATTATCGTCCCCAATTCGACATTTTAGCTTGTTGACGAACCCATTCATTCAGAAATGAATGTGAAATGTAGCTTGAACAGTGGTTCTACTTTCATAAAACTATTTGCACTATTGTTGATCGCCATAACTCTCTATGTTAATTTTGCAAAATAGATTAAAATAAAGAACAGCCAAGTTGACAGACCCAACAATATGGTTGCAATCACCTGTCAAAGTTTAGATCTCCCTATTGCAAAACACATTATGTTTTCCAATGTGGTCCGCTGCCACACTTCAAATAAACAAGTGGCACTTAAGGATTTGAGTCTGCTCTACATATGTTATAGGTGCAAATAAAAATATCATCTAAAAGTGTTCTTCTTTTTGTTCAATGACTCTGTACTGCACAGTCCAGCACATGATTTTCTATACCTTTCTTACAATAGAACATAGTCGTGAGAAGTGTTTTGAACGAGAATTATTTGACTACTTAATACTTTTGAGTGCTAATAAGAATGCTTTGGAACACGTATGATCTGACTCATTGAACAGAGGGTTGTAATTTTCTTTTTTAATCTGTTCTGATCTGTTCTGTTCGACTTCGAGAAGGCTTTCGACAGCTTGAAAATTGATACTATCTGACTGGCCTTGCGCAGGAGTGGTATCCCCGAAAAACTCATAGCTATTAAAAAGGCTATACACGAGAGCGTCTTACACAATGGTATGCTATCAGAAGAATTTGAAGTCCAAAGTGGAGTACGTCAGGGATGTACACTGTCACCACTGTTGTTTTTAGTGGGCATTAGTGATGTTTTCCTTGCAGCATTGACGGAAGGCAACTATGGTATTCGTTGGACATCTTACCTTAATCACGTAGACCACGATGACGACATTTTTTGTACACCTGACAAAAGATCTCCATAATCTAGAAGCTGGGGTGAAAAAAGTGGGGCTCCAAATTAACACAGCAAAAAAAAAAAGCACTGAGCACTACAAAACTTAACATTGTCAGACAGAAAGTCGTGAAAATTGACAAAGTTCTATATCTAGGAAGTATGGTTTCGGCAAAACGTAGTGGCTCCGAACTGGATATGTGCAGCAGAATCAGAAACAGTCGAGGAGAAATTGAGCTCTAGAGGAATGAGTTGAAGAGAGCTCAAATGCATTGCATAAGCGCGAACAAGATGCCGCGCTGGCGTTGATGACGCTCTTTGCAACCCAAGGTGTTAAAGGATTCAAGTGCATACCTACATAGGTATATAATGCATAAAGTCTCGAAGTTTGAAAGTAACAAAATTAAATTAGTATAACTACTATAAATTATCTACGAATGGTCAATTCGTATAGGAATGAAACAGTTTAATCGCTGAGATGAACATAATGAACGTGTACCTATATTTTGATGAATATTATGCACAAACAAACAAATTTTGTATAGGATCTTCGAAATTTTTTCACATATATATGTACGTACGTTCTAATATTCTCTTCCGTAGGCGTGTAGAGACATTTTGGGCTGCAAAGTTGTGATTGATCGGTTAGTAACAATTTCAGCAAAACGCCCCTTTCAAAGGGAAAACCGAAAAAAATGCTGTCAATCATAATTACCATCCTGTTCCCAGGGTAAACACCGAAAATTGTGTACAAAAAAGTGACAATAGTTGATTGTCATTTATAGACAAACTATCCTTCAATGCGAAAATGAACGATGATTGTTTTGTAACCAAAAAGAATGATTTGCCTGAGAGACAGCATAGCCCGTGCCGTACGCAATGCAAATTTTCTTTTTATTTCCCTTAGTTTTGCTCGAAATGCGTATAGGTATGTACATATGTCCTTTGGTCATAGTAAACATCTGTGCGTATATCCATGAAATATTAGGTGTTGCAAATAAACAGATATTGCTGTTGCTGCCATGGGGTAAAAAAGATTCCGTGATATTTATATGAGTGTCACTGCCGGGTGGACTAAAAGGCAGACAGCCGCGTTTCTATTCTTGTTCTTAACCATTTCTCAATTTCTAGTAGGTAGGTATATCTACATATGTATGTATGTATGTATTCACGACGCATTTGCACCTAAAGATCCTCAACTTCGTAGAACTGTGACTATCTTACAATAATATTTTTTATGATGGTGGTCGACTGTTCCTGTGGTGGCACGAGCACAACAGTCGCTTATCTCCAGCTTGACGCCTGACTGCAAGGGCAGGTGGTCGTGGTAATCCTGTATTGACACCATTCCTCACCACAGGATGTATCTGGTAATGACTGTAATTTTAAGTATCTAAATAATTCTATTCGTATTACACTGTTTTTGTCTGCCATTACCACAACATCCTGATTTGACACTCTAGGCAATGAGCACAACCAGCAAATCTTTACTCCGTTTTTTTCTTATTTATTTATTTCTACTTGAAATTAAGACAAATACCTACTGATGCATATCAGTGGCATACTTGTAGAAATCGAGTGAGGTCTATAATGATGACATATTGATCCCTTTGTTTCTATCTTTTGTTTTGCATCCACAGACATACTCGTAAATACATACATAAGTAGGTATTGGATGGAGTTACTGGGAAATAATAATGACTTGGTTGGTACTTCGTTTGGTGGAACGACAGCTGAAAAGGCTTGATTTGCTATTGGTCCTCGGACGTCTCGCAAGTCCTTTTGTGCTGTATTTAGAATATTAACTCATCCTTTTTTTGCAGCGATCTATGTACGTTAAACGCATGAGCTGCGTCCAAAACAATTGATAAGTGCAGGGAAAACGAACCGAAAGAAGCCCAACACCCGTATATGATGGTGACATTTGATACGAAACTGACATCCCAATTGACGGCTATTTATTGGAAATTTTCAAATAAAATTTCCTTGGATCTGTCGACAGCATCATACATAAATGGCAGAATTGAAGTAACACACATAACGACAAATATATATGTACCGTATTTGCAAACCATCTAGTTAGCAATTGCATCCTACACGTTAACATCATTTTCGTTGCTCTTTTTAGTGCTTTGTATTTTTCGAGGTTCATATGCGGACTTTAGCACACATGCCGTTCATGAAATTGTTCGTTCCGATATCAACAGAAAGGAGTTTTGCTTTTGCAAAAGCCAGTTTATAACTACATACATATATGCTTTCGCATTGTGTGCTTCGAATTTATCAGTGGCATCACAGCAGGAGTATTAAAAAAAATAATAATAATAGGAAGAGGACGCAGATGTAGCCTCTAACTGCAATGAGAGATCAAATTGGGTACAAATCAATGCGCGCTAGGTGACGATGGATTCGCTTTCGATCTTTGCATGTTTTTCCATTTATGCTATGAATGTATGCCAGTCGCGAGTGTGACTTGTGAAATATAAAATTAGTGTCACGACCCATTTGAGAGATTGTACGGTATTTGATACGAGTAGTAGCTAGTCTTGTCTCTAGAGAAATACTGCAATGCAAAAGGAATAATGTATCGGCTTTAAATTTTCTGTTCGCACCTTGTGCGGAATTTATGTGTTCCTTGTTGAGTAATATAATACATATGTATCTATTAAATACCATTGCCATGGTGCACAAGCACGCTGCCGGATCAAAATATTTTAACGTTGGAACGACGCCTCTAACAAAATTCTTTGTAGTGTCGCGCTATTAGAGAATTATTACAACGTTTCCCGATTAAAATTCTAAAAAGGTGCATCATTATTTCGTTTATAAGGTAGTAAGTTACTCTATTAGCTAAAAGTATTCTAAGAGTTAAGGATGTCTAGCATTACAAGTGAATGCTGTCGAGTTAGACTATTAAAGAAGTACATAAGTATTTGTGGGAAAAGGGTGTTTAAGAAGTTCTTTTCATTTAAAATGGTGATTATTATAAATGCTGTTTAAGGACTATAACATAATGTACATATGTATGTATGTATATTCACCAAAATAGTCGGTTTTTATTAGCAAGTTACAACTACACTAGGCATTATATTCAATATAAAGGTGCAGTTAAAAAAAAAATATTACGCCATCCATAAGGAGCCATTAGGTCGCCAAGCCACCTAAAAGTGCTACAGTAGTGAGCAAAAAAAACACACATACGATTAAATCAACGAAATTTACTGTTGTTTTATCCCTTATTCGGTTATCAAAACTGGGATGTTTATTGCCATTGATTTTTACGGATATGATCACCAAGAAAACCCATCCAAATTTAAATTAGGATATGAAAATCCCCCTTCACAAAACGTGTGTCTCAACGACCAAAATTTCATTTCATTTATTTAGATTTAACATCTTTTACAATAGACTCACAATCTTTAATAGCAAAAGTAAAATTAAAGTTATAAAAATACAAAATAGAAGACTAATGCCCGGTTTCACAGTGGAAGCTTAAGCCGCAGCTTAGCTAAGTAGAACTAAGTTTTCGTTTAAGTTTTTCGGGTTTCACAGTCATTTAAAAATTGTGGCTTAGCTAGGCCAAATATAAGAAGTGATTGTGAATAGATTGTGGGTAATTAACTACTGTGAATTGATCGGAGATGTCAAATAGAAAAATGGCGTGGAAATATTAAAAAAATTGAAATTGAATTCAATGCCGGCTGCGGAGATATATTTCGAGACTCAGGTGTTTAAAAAAAATACGATAATTTAAAAAAAGGCGTCAAAAAATAAATGCGGAAGAAAAGCGAGCATTGTAGGCATACTACGGGCGGTGGACCAGAAATAAAAGTTTCAAGTAATGTAACAATGTTGTAAAACAATAGTATTTTGGAGGATTAGGTTCATGTTTATAAATAAAGGAGGTAGTTACATTAAACAAAGGTAATGTGCTAATGCTGGTAACATCGAATGATGAATTTTGCTCTGACAGTAGTTAAGCCAATAGTTAAGCCACCAAAATCGGAGGCTTAAGTTTTATCAATACTTGAACAGGGTTTACCCCTTAAGCCTACACTGTGAAACACCAAGATGAGTTAAACCGTAGCTTAAGCTCCAGCTGAGGCTTAAGCTCGCACTGTGAAACCGGGCATAAAAGTTAAATAAAAGTTATTTAACACAAATCTACAAAAAATATAAGATATCCTATCATGTGTTATATCTACATATTTTTCTTTTCCTTTCCTTAGTATTTTTTTAAGTATTTTCAGTCAAATCTCCAAATAGAGCAATTTCAAAATGTTTGGTGACACAGAATTTCCTTATACCTAAGGGCAATGAGTTAAATTGTCATTGGGCAATTTTAACGCAAAGCTAGTATGTACATTCATATGAAAGGGAAATCCAACTGATCACGATTATTTATAGGTTAACGTTTGCGACCTTTGCAAAGTGAAGACCCTTCAAAAAATTGCGATTGGAGCGGTTTTTAAATATTCCGCTCAGCCCCTTACTTTTATCACAAACTGTTGGCGTTTTATACACCTACAAAAGCGGATAAATCGGTTAACTTACTTTAATTCCAGCAAAATACATTAAAAAAAATAATATATACATACATAATTGCCATTATAATCTTGCTCTCGATGGTTATCCCATCGATTTTTAATTGCTTCACACAATCAAATCCTGTTCTTGAATTACATTTATTTTCTGATTTTCTTAAGTCTTTGACATCTGATAATTACTTTTAAACAGACTACCAGGTTCACGAAAGCCTATTTAGATGCCGTATAAATTCGAATGCAAAGCACGTGCCAATAGCACACAGCACCACCTGAGGCACACATGAACACAACTTACATGTTAAGGAGTAAGCAGATGGCGTTAGCTATTCAACCATTCCATTCACAGATAAATTTAATTCCCACCTGTACGGTACAAAAAACAAATACTACTACTACAACGTTTGGCTGGGTTAAGAGAGGTGTTATCTTCGTACATACAAGTTGTCATGTAACAATCTCTATGGCTATGCTTCACATGAACAGCCGTTGTTCTTGTACGCGTGCCTGTTGATGAGATCTCTACCGTGCAGGCTGGCTTTAAAGGCGGGATAAGAAGAGCTGCAGCGCCCTGCACAATTAATTGAATGATCTTAATAATGTATCAAAATCCGAGTGCGCAAAATCAGAAAATTAATTCATTTACGAGATGGTTATGCGGGATCCATTATCGTCCCTTTAAAGCGGACACGCGTATTTATGTATGTGGTCTCAACTCAACATCTTAGCAGTTAAAATATCTTCTGATTGTTGGACGATTACCGCCTTTGTCCCTCCTGAGCAAAGATTAAACATAACTTCGAAGGTCAGGCAAGTTATTTACAGGACAGATGGTAGCTACTTTTAATCAGTGTATTTTTTTCCTATATTTTTATATAGGGCACATAAGAGAAGATGAGAAACGAATGTAAAGGGCAAACATATTAGGTCCAAACTTAAACAATTTGCATAAATCAATGCCCCAAAATATTATGCAAGTGATCCAATAATTTCCTCATTAAAAAAAGGAAAAGAAGTAAATTTAAGAAATGGCTCGCGAGATGGGCTATAACGGGCGCTAAACACAAGCGCTGTAATTGCTAATGGCTGTAATCACTTTTTGTTTTTAATTTTGCGCTCAAGGCTTGGCTGCTGCCTTCCGTAGGAGCACGCCTTACACTTAGTTGTTTCAACACGAATCTGAATAGCTCGCGGCAGATGGGTAGGATGGATGAACAAATTATTTGACAACACATCGGCTCATTATTATCAACATTGGACAAGATTCGAACACTTGAGGTGACTTAATGGCAGGTTGGATGTGTTTGCCAAAATTTGCAGTTTGTCTTTTTCTTTTATTTTTTATTTTTATACGTAATGCAAACATCACCGGTGCACAAAAATTTCTGGAATGACATCTGAACGCACTTTGTTCTCTTTCTCATCTAACTTGAGCCCGCATTCAAGGAAGTCGTAAAAATACGTGTTCACAATAGAAATAAGAATATTTCCGTTCCGAGTCATTCAATGTAATATACATAGATATGTACTTATATAAATAATGTCACTAACGAATAGAGAAGAATTGAGTTGAAACGCGAATTCATTTTACGGAGTCATCTTTAAAGAAATTGCTTCTTTCAGCCGCCACCGCCATAATTAGTTCGCCACATGTAATTACCACATCTGAATGTCTCTATAACCGTTCATACATACATATGTATATTTGACTATCAATGTACATATGTATAAAGATCAAGAGTGGAACACCTGAGGGTTTTGAAGCATTATTCTTATACACAATTCTGGATTGGTTGACACTAAATTCCACCCCATTTGAAATGAAACGAGTCACAAGTAATTAAATAAATAAACAATACGGCATTTATACGGGTGGAAAATTAGCATGCGTTTCATTAAATGATTATCGCTTCAATTAAAAAAAGAAAAAAACAACAAAAAACAAAGAGGTTACACCGTTGAAAGAGAACAAGGCTGGTGGGAAATAAGTGGTTGTTAAATCACATAATTTTGAAAGATTCGTACATAATTTCTGAAAGCAAGGGAAACCAGTCTAACCGAGCACAACCCTTTTTTAAGTTTTGAGCCTTTAAAAGAGCAAATATTCTTTAAGAGTTTAGGGCCTTTATCACACACATTTTCGGGCATCTTGTATGGGTCTTGTATTAAAGCCTTATAAACTTCGTATAAAATAATTCAAAATCTACTACCCCCCAGGAAGAAATTATATATGTAGGTATGTAAGTATCTAAGCTTATATGTACGTATACATGTATATTCTTAGACAACACTTTGCAGACGAATGTACTAGTTATTTACTTCTAATGTACTCTATATAGGCGGACTAAAGGTAATGCAAAATCTACTTATTGAGTTTTAAAGAGATCTAACAGCGTCACAATGAGCCATGAATATAAAGTGCGAATGAACATAGTATTATATATATGTATGTATACGAATACCCCCCCTCCCATCGTTTGCATACCTTGTCGTGTTAGTGGAAGCCGAGTGAGGGCTATTGATATTCTCGAGTAATATCTTTGAAAGAAAACAATGTTATAACCGAAATTCGGCCCTGACTGCTTCCAAAGAGAATGTGACCAACAGAAGGTGGAAAATTTCCGTATTCCAGCAGCTAAAAAGGTATAAGGAAAGAAGGCGATTGGAAATGAATGTGCAGGCTAATTTTCGAAAGTGGCTTTCCCGCGTGTGCAACCAGCGAGGTGGCTTCAAATGCTGAAGAACAAAAGAGTTCAAAAGGATCTGCTAATGCCCTCCTAGTGAGAAGCCTTAACTTTAGATGTCGTGTATGGCGCTGGAATCGAATAACTGGAGATGATGTTCTTAAACAGAAAGGAGGAGGAGAAGATACCAGAGGAACTGCAAGCTTTATACAGCTCTTTATACTGTTGTGGATCAAATGCTTTGCGAGGACCTAATAGCTTCTCTAAAATTATGGAGCTTCAAAGACAACCGGTATCACATCTTGTATCAGGATAATGACTCAACTGATATAAATAGTGACCAGGTTAGAAGTCTACGAGTATTCAAATATTTAAAATTTAAAAATTTTAAATGAGAACTTTTCACACTCCGACAAATCCTTGAAAAGACCAACGAATTTCAAGTCGAAACCCACCACCTTTTCATCTACTTTAAAGCCGCCTATGACAGCATTCATCGTCTTGAGTTCTATCAGGCGATGGCCCAATTCGAAATGCCGGCAAAACTTATCCAGATGTGTCGCGTAACGCTGGTAGACACGCGATGCTCTGTGCAACTTGGAAACAACTCTTCGGAGAACTTTTAAACGTGCACCGGATTCAGGCAAAGAGATGCGCTATCATGTGATTTCTTCAATATTGTGTTGGAGCAAATAGTGCGCAGGGCAGGTGTCAACACGGAAGGCACTATCTTTCACAAATCCGTCCAACTGCTGGGATACGCAGACGATATTGACATCATCGGAAGATCCCGGCAAGCCGTTGTAGAGGCGTTTACGGCTATTGATGAGCAGGTGAAACGAGATGGTCTTGTAATTAACGAGGACAAGACGAGGTATATGTTATCAATAAACAAAAATTTATCTGTCCAAAACATTGGGCAGAACGTCACTGTTGATAATGGAGAAGTAGATACAACCGCGAACTCTATGAGCTGCACCAGGATGTGGATGTAGTCCAAAAAGCCAAGAATCGCAGACTGCATTGGCTCGGCCACATCGAACGAATGGACAACAAATCTCCAGCCAAGAGGATCTTCGAATCCCACCGCACAGGTTCGAGACGGAGAAGATGCCAGAAAACTTGGTCTTCACAACTGGAAGCATCGTGCCCGCGACTGCAGAGGGTGGATGGCAACGATGTCTTAAGCAGGGACTCTACAGGGGTCGGGATCCCTTTACGTAAGTAAGCTGCACCAACCATAAATAAATTCAAAAGCTAACTGGCATCCAACTGGAAGATCAGTGCAAAATTTTGCTAGGCAACGCCTATCTCAAACATTGAGAACTTAAAATCTGAAACAACAATCTGTAAGGAGTAGGAAGACGAAGCCCTTGTTGTCTTAAGGTATTCTGTTCCATTGAAAATCATCAGTTCTTAAAAGCTTGTTGCATTTATCACTTGTTGTAGCTTTCAAAAGCGCTGTAGCTGTCCAAATGTGTCCAAATAACTAAAGTGATTGTAGAACGTCTTTTTTTTTTCTTTAGACTAACCAACTATTAGGACGTAATAATAATAAATAATATTAGGCCATATGCAGCCTATAGAGGGCCAAGGCCTAGCCTCACATAACTATACGTGCTTTGTACAATATACATTTCTGCTTTCGCACTTTTCTGGATTCGCACTAACCATTTTACCTAGATACCCGTTGGGCGTAACGCTCTATAGTGGAGACGCAATTTATTTCAGTCCGAAATCCAGTCGTTAATCGTTAATCTATGGCTATACGGCACCAGGAAATTAAGCCTCTGCGTATTGTAAGTATTAACACCAGCAAAACTCCATATCCAATGAGGGTTCGGATGGTTTTCTGGAGTAGAGTAGTACAGTGTTACGCATTTGCGAATTGGTACTCGACGCGCCCAAATCTAACCCTATTATTGCGCAACTCCCACAATGTCTAATCTAGTTGAAAGAATCCAAGATTTTGAGCTTTCTCATTCTCTGAGGCAAGAAGCTTCATCACATTCCATAAATCAATCTTAGTCCCGTTTCTAAAAGTATCTTTAATGTGTACTTAGTCATTCTTCATCAACATCACTCGATTAAAGATATCCAGCTCTGAGCTTTTTTTAAGGTTCTTTGGTTTGTCCATACGAACAATTCACAAATCTTGGCGACTGTATCCGAAAAAGAGTTCAATATCTTTATAACTGCTTCTGAACGAACCCGAATGTGCATCCTTACCGCACGGCATGCAATTGGCACATATGGATTATCTACGGCGGTAATGTACTTCTATAGGTATGCAGGTACATATATACTCGTATGTATATAATTCAAATTTAAAGAAACAAATCTTTTTATTTCCAGAGGATTGTTGCGCCATGCTAATTTCTACGTCCATACTAAAATTGTTTTAACAAATAATTTTCTTGCAACCAAAACATCTAGATAATAATTAATTACTGAAAATAAAAGTACCATAATTTATCGAGCTTAAGCTAACAAAACAAACATGACCATTTGATGATTTTCGTTTGTGTAAATCTCCAACATGGGAATATTTATAATGATCTTTATGATCTTGTAATGCCTAAAGCAAAGTAGGTAGGTATATTTAAGATTAAACCAACAACATTAGAAGCATCACCCGCGCAGCAAGAAAACCATTCATCATCGACTCATCAATATACATATGTATGTAACTAATTTGTTTGTGATTTTTTTTTACTGCCTGGTGTTCGAATACGTATGTATCTATCACACCAAATGGTGCAACCACATTATGCATATTGAGAGATATTTTATTAAAAAAACTTAAGTAAAAGCTTTTTCTAAAGCATACCTAAAACTAAGCTGAAGATTAATTGAAGACCTTAAAAGAAATTTAATCGATTTCTGTCGCTAATTAAATTTTCAAAAATTCATTCAAAAAATAAATGAATTGTTGTGAAGGAGAAGTGTGGCTTCAATTAATTAAAGGCCACGATTACAGTGAGGATTATGTGTGTTGTTTGGTAAATCACAGTTGGAGACATTTAAAAAACAAAAAAAAAAACACATTGTGGATACATCAACAATCTTTTTGAGAGCCATTCATCGTGTTACCTTATCCATCCAATTACTTTTTTTTTTTATCCAAACTCTCACGCATACCAGTATTGCTCAACACAAAGAAACAGGCAGAGGAGTGGTGCTGCTGGTGTGTTAGTTGCACGCGCATACAAACGAACTGACTGAGTTATCCGACCAATAAGGAAACTCCATTGATGTTCACTTTAAATTAGGGTTAGGAGAAATTGGAGTTTTTATTTTGGAGTTCCCACGATGGGAGCAGTCTCAATGCAAGTGTAGGTGGAGCTTATCCACATTTCCCAACTTGTCATATCTATCCCAAAGCAGTGCTGAACAAGAACTTCAACAACTTTGTTTCTTAAAGTTGGTTATTTGTTTATCATTCCTTGTTCCTTTCATTTAATACCTAGTGTACAAAGCCTCAAGTGAATGGAGAACGCATCGTAGGATCGCAAAGCATTTGAAACAATGCGAATTCACAGCATGCCATTCTTTAAATGCTGCAAATGAGAACAAAAGATTAATTTTCTTTTACCTACGTAATTAAGTGGCGTTTACTACGGCAAATGTTATTTTCGTGAATAGTGCATAAAGTGTTTGAAAATAAGTGTATTATATGAAAATCATAAAGGGCTTAACGTATGCCTACAGTGGAATATGGTTATATTGTAAGTAAATTTTGGAAAAAAAAAAAAATAATAATAATTATCGATAGGTTAAAAATAAAAAAAAGCTCCCATCAGCTACAAGTCCCAAATGGATAACTTAAATTGTTTGCGCCAGATACCCAAAGCAGACCACCCAAAGGAATAATAACCATAAAAGAACCGCGTGAGATTGACACATCCATATACAAAATTGTTTAACAACCTTAAATCTCTTCAAACAACCATTCTCGAGCGAGTGAAAACAATAGACGAGCTAGTCGTAGGTGACAAAGTCATTTCAAAGAATATGTGTCAATCGCTGGGTTCGTCGTCTGTCTACTCGTCGGTCGGACACAGGTATAAACAAATTGCCTATCTCAACGGTTATAGGTCCACATTGAGGATCTTTTTATTCGATTTGGGATAACCTGCTGACTTTGAATACATTACGATTTATTACTAATTACGTTCCAGATAGAGAGGTGTCTGGCTTTGGTATTTTCCTTTAGATAAATTTATGGTCAATTGTTAAGCTAATGTATTCATTTGGAGCGTGTGCCTCGTTTGTAAGACAGAGCACCGAGGTTTTTCGTCTGTGTTAAGATGGAAACCAACAGTAGCTCTGCAATTTAAACGTTCTTCTCGAAGTGCTTACCTAAGAGCCTTTGTTCTGTAAGATGATATTTACTAAGGAAGTTGAAATCTATGTTTATGTAAATATAGGTATCTTTGTTGTCTCTATTTAAATTGAAAATCAAATCTGACATCGTAGGAGGTCAATCGGCACCTTGCCGCTACAAATTTACAATTTATAGTTACATCCGGTGATAAGATTGATTTTTATAGCGCGATCTATTTTTTTTTTTTTTTTTCCATATGGAACATTTACAATGTTAAATGCAAATGAGGACACTTGGTCTTTTGTTATCAACAGTCATTTAATTTATAACTTCTTCAACTCTTTAATTTAATTTCGTGTCTTGTCAATAGATTGTGTGAGGTGATACAATAGTTTGTGGAGGAATAGCTGAGTTAAACTGGATAATTGGATGTAAGAATGCCACCCACAACGAAACAAAGAATCTTATTTCTGATATAAACGGTGCATACCTATGTATATACAAAGATTCAGAATACGGATGGCATAATAAAGTAAATGAATACATTGTAGTTAGTAGTTTTTGTATTTTTAAATAAATGCTAATACGATAGTCTTATACATACTTATACATGAGGGCAATAATACAGTGTCTATAAGTAAATGGGTGTGAAAATACATGAATGTACATAGAGCCGACGTCTTTTGGAATTAAAAAAAATGTTGCAAGCCTGTGAGAACAAACATGTCGAAACGCCTATTGAGGACTGTAGTAAAAACAAATTTTCTTGTTTGTATACATACCTATCCACAAAAATGTTCTTTGAAAGTTAGATTTTTATGATAAGTTAGGTTGGCGGAAAGGAGTTATCAATGTCATACCCATTGGGAAAAGGAGTATGGTCCCTTGCCTGGAGTAACGCCGCATAAACAATCATTACTTATGTATCAGGAACTTCTAACTTGGATGCTTTAGAACGTGTCAGTGGTATTGGGTTATGTTCAATAACTCCATCATCTCTGTAGAGGCGCCTCTTCCACTATTACCACAGATAAAAAATATTCTTTATCTGTGGTATTACCGAGTATTGTTACCCGTACTTATTCCCAACAGGGTGAAAATGGATTTTCGTTCTGAACAAGTCTCTCGGTTATACTTAGTTATAGCTTTACTAAACGTCAAGTCAACCATACATTCTCTGTAATAACCTACGAAGGTTTGTATGGAGTTCTACCTGTTTTATATGTCGAGCTTCTTTTTGCTGGTTCATCAGCCAGTACCCAGGAACACAGCAGAATGCAACCTTATGCTGAGCGAAGAGCCTTCCACAGGAGCACAACACAAGCTCCGATTTTATTTCTTCGGCAGTAATTGCTTTTATAGCTTACAATAAAGAACGTGCTTTTTTCCGGAGGTATTCCCTTTACTTCAGACTTACGGGCTGTTGTAACCATGCCCAATACCTCTGTTTAGAAGACATTGACACGGTTTCAACCTTATGGTGTGACGTTGATGTATTCATTGATTGGTTCATAGACAATATTTCTATAACCCGCACTCTTATATCTTCGCTGCTGAACTAGTAGTCATATATATGCTTTGTTCTTCCAAGTTCAGTTATGATTTGTTTGCCCTCAACTAAGCTATCTATCCAAATTATTGGAATGCTTAGGATAATTAAGTTCCTTCATACATTCCTTCCTTTGTACTCTTCGAACATTGTTGAATAAGGCCTAAAATTGGAAATAGGATCAATTCTGTATCATTTAGTGGATTTACTATTGAAACAACGACAGAGTCGTGTTGAGCTGTGTTTGGTACCCTGGTACCTACATACATACATACATATGTTAAAGAGGTAATACAACATGTCGCGTTCCCACAGTCGCGCTTTGACATCTTGAGTAGAAAAATGTGCTCTTATATACTATGACTATTTTTGCAGGCGTTTTGGCATTGTGAATTCGGTTTTATCCCTCTGTGGTCTTTCGCATTAGTGCGACTTGTTTTGCTTCTTTTGGGTATGAATACAAGGGTTCGTACTTCAATAATAAAATTTAGCAGTAGATTCTTACAAAAATTGCAGCAGATCCATATTTGTCGCAGCAGATTTTTTTTTGTTGAAAAAATGGGGTTTAGATCTATACACATATAATTTTTACGATAAAAATAAGGTTAAAACAAACATAAATTGCACATTTTAAAGTAAATAAAATTTAATTAAATTAAATCGCAAATCTTTGTACATAATTCATTTCTTTAAAAAAAATTTAATAACTGATTAATTCCCAGTTAAATTATAGCTGGTGGTATATAAATTTAAGGTTTTTTTTTTCAATTAAGCATCTAGAAAACATCAAGTTTTAAACGATTTTCACATTTCAAAAATCGCAGTAGATTCCAAGGCAAGCGCAATGGCGCAGCAGATTTTAAATATTTTTTTGGTTAAAATCGCGTATAACGGTACTTTGCTTTTTAACTCAAAATCAAAATGAGAACAACGTTTATAATACGTAAAAATATGACATTGTCCTGCCTTCTCAGTCATAATATAATACCAAGTTTTTTGAGTAGAACTTTGTAAAGTTGGCTATAAGTTAGGGTTTTCGTTATTAGAACTTTTTGCCGAAAATGTGGAATGCAAACTTATGAATCGAATCTATGTATTAAATTTAAAGAAAATTTCAAATAGAGCCCTCTTCGAAAAAATTACATTTTGTTTAATTGGCTATATGCAAAGTACTATCAATAACAAGGACTTCACAAAACTAGTTTAAATATGAAATTAAAAAGAAAATCGCTGGGGCCATTTTCGCGCAAATTGGATATTACTAAAACCCCTTATTGCCGGTGCACACATGCGCTATTTTAATGCGCAATAGTTCAATGTACACATGCTAGTTTTTCTCACATAACCTAATTTGTAGTTCGCGTTTGGCTTGCAGCAATAGGGCTTAATAACCAGTGAAAAATGCTACAATCCGCCTGGAGCGAATCGTATGATACCCTATCCCTATCTTATTTGGTCGTGTCAGTGGGCGGTGGAAAATGTATTCACCAAATTTTCTATTTTGCGCTATAAACTAATATTTTTACTCGAAAATTAATTTTTGAATAAACGCCCCTAAAAAATGGGCGTGGCCATATACAATGTATAGACGATTTGTAGACTAAGTGGATATCTACATATTTGCTCAAATAAGTTTTTTCGAGTTTCATATGAAAATAGTGAAAAAAAGAGATTTTTTTTTAAAGTGGGCGTGTCAGTGGGCGGATTTTAAAAATTTTTACACTTGTATTGCTTACTTTTCCAAAGACCTCGTATACAAAATTTCATCAACCTAGCTCAAAATTTAAGGCCCAAAAACTGGTGACACACAGACGGACGGACATAGCTCAATCGACTCGGCTAGTGATGCTGATCATTTATATATATACTTTATTGGGTCTATCTGTAATATTTCTATATGTTACAAACTATGTATCAAACTTAATATACCCTTAGGATAGGGTATAAAAAGAAACGAGTAATTTTCACGTATCTAGTGCATAAAAACTATGTTCTTAAATAGAAACGACGTTATTGGATACATCTTCTTGATTATTGGCTAACAAAAGGAATATTTTATATATCATTTACAAATATAAGAGAAAATTCTGAAAAGTATAACTCGAAACCTCCACAAAATACTCGGCAAACTTATCCTTACTTATCCACGGCTCCTTTCTTTTGCCGGCCATGGTATGCCTCGGAAGCATTTGAAAAAGTACCGTTACATGCAATTTTGGGCAAATATTTCATTTTATAGCATTTAGGATTTGTAATCTTAATGTGCCTCCAGACCGAGCGAAACGTTTCTGAAATATTTCATAAACATTTTATGGAACATTTCTGTAACATTTATTTTTTTCTGAATTGTTTCACTCGGTCTGGAGGCTTTGTGAAACATTTCTGAAATCTTTATGAAATGTTTCACGTTTTCCATTTGAAATGGGAAAATAATTTTGTTTCTCAAGCTTCACTTGCAGAAAAATAGTGTTAAATTTAAAATGTTTGCATTTCTGAACTCAGGACAAGAAGAAGAATCCAATTCTGATAGTGATTGTGTATATATGTATCTGTCCGAGTATAGGGTAATGACTCTTTACAGAAAAATATTTGCGGTGGTGACTTTTGACAATGAAACAATTGACTGCATGTGCAACTACGCCAGGCGCCACGGTGTGGATGAAACATTGGTAATGTTGACAAAGTCAATGCTAATAAATAGAAAGAAGATTGGTAGTGCTGGCAGAGTGTGCCAGATCTGTCCATTCATGTGTTAAACCTATACTTCAAAAGTAAGTTCTATCCTTTGTCTAGTCTACTCTTCATACAGACGTGGGACCGATATCGGACAAGAACTCGATCGTCAGCTTATATACACCTTCTCACTGGATCTGTCAATAAAAACTGTTTAATTTTACTAATCAACTTTCTTCTACGTGACCATATACTTTGTCGTGGTGCAGAAGCTTAGTAAGTTAAAGATTCAGATCTATTGTTAACCTCTTTAACCTCTCTCTCGTATATGTGGGCGCCGTTAGAACTGCCTCTTCCGTAGCAATAGGTACCAGTGGCGTGGGGTGAGATTTCAAAAGGCAGAAGCCGATAAAAGTTTTAATTAAAACGTTTTATAGACATTTTCGTGCTTAATCGAAACCCAGACTTAAGATATGGAATCCTATTCACCTTTGTTATACTTTAAGTCATTGGAATTTACACAGACGTCACATAAAAAAGTGTATGTAGGTAGTAACGTTTTGTACTCTAAAGCTATCCTACGATTCTGCTTTACAAATGCTGCCAATACTCTTTCATAAAAATATTAGTAATATTTAATTTCAAACGAACGTGGTTTTCGATAAATAAAAGTACCAGGTCTAAGAATTGTTCTTCTTTTTTTTAATGTTTTAAGTAAGCGTAAACCCTTCTTAAAGTCAAAAAATATCTGTCTACAGAGCACACAGTCAAAGGAAGAGTTAAAAAGATTTTAAACAATATTAGTATCTCCAAGCACTTACATATATGTATACGTACTAAAAAGCTTATAAAGTCAGAAAATGTCAAGCTTTTTAAGTGAAGAGGTAGGTATAAAACTTTGTCTTCATTTTTTTAAAGTGGTAAAATCATAAAAGTCAGAAAATAATATAAATCAAGACAACATTTTGTCATCCGGCATTGAATTAGAAAAAAATCATATTTTGAATTGTTTAATAAATCAAAGAAAAATATACATATGAACTACATATTCCTAATCTGACTTGTAACATTATCTATAATACGTAACAAAATTTGGGCTATAATTTGTTCAATTTAATTTGTTTGTATAATTTTGCGTGAAGGCTCTGAGCAGTCACTTACATATGTATGTACTCATTAAGTCAAATAAGCTCGAAAATTCACAATAAATCCAATGGTCAATCTCCTGCTTCGCAAGCTCTATATCAGTCTGTTTATTTTAAACTAAACTAAAAAGAATAGTTGTTTTAGCAAATATGACCGAAATACCGGATTCTTTGTCTCGCGGTTAAAAAAAAAAACACGCTTATTTTGTTGCCTATATGTCTACAATGAAAAAACTTCTCTCGAACTAAAACATTTCTCTTCCACCCAAAATCATCCACCACTAAACAACCAGTTAATATTAGTTGCAACCAGATTTTCTTTACCCATCGAATGCACAAAAGCCGAAAAATCCAGATTTATTTTCCTCATAAGCGAATGGATGTTAGACAAGGAATTCACAAATATACTTTCACTATACGCCAAAAAGGGACAGAGTTGCAAGATCGTACAATGAAGAAATGAACGCATAAGCCGGAAAGTAACGGCTTATTAAAAAAATTCATTGCACACTTCTACTATCGAAAAAGAAGTTGTCTCTCACTAACGGTCTCATAAAAATGGATAAACAACCGAAGTGGTCGCAGCATTTCATCTTCGAGCGTGTATTAAGTTTTCTTAAGGAATGGAAAATGGTTTGATAAACAATGAATGTGGCAGAATAAAAATGTTTGATATTGGAGAACGGAAGCCGGCAGGAATCGTATTATATGGACGCCACGCCACTTTTAGGTACCGTTCTTTACATACTGCTTCTAGACATCATCGAATTTCCACTGACAGTCAACCACATTAAAGGTGGTACTAAATTTCCGCTAATCTCTAATGGAGATCTCGGATCAATAGAACATTCACCTGCTGGGTGCCAGGCCACAGATATACGAACTGTTGGCTCTGAATCGTTTGGACCTGAGCATCTTCATCGGTGTTCTCATAGGACATTGCCTGATTGATTTGCACGCCAGACGTCTGGGCGTCCCTTCAAATGATTTGTTCAGGAGTGGTAGGAACGAGGCGGAGTAGCAAATGATCCCTCATTTTCAGAAGGAAACTCCACTCGGGGTCCTATTTCTTCGATGACCTTGGTGACCTGACGGGTCTACCCATCAAACAACTGTGCTTTATCAAAAGCTCCGGCTGGTTTTCCTGACTTATCAGCTTAAGGCCCTATCAATGTCTCCCTCTGTTTGTGTAATCTACGTCGCAAAACCTAGCTTACAAACTCCTCGCAGTCTCTTTATTCTGTGCTTTTAGTGTTAGTATTGGTGTTTTAGATCCAATTGTGCCACAATGAGTCTTTTAGGTCCAAGTGAGCTAATGCTCATCTCTATATGAGTACTAGTAACCACTCTTACGTATCTCTAACCTCATATACCGACATGCTCAACGTTCCCCATGAGCGTCAGCAATTTAAGAATCACCTTTGTAACCAGGGTATGCACCTAGATACATATGTATGTCGATAAGAGGAAGAAACACCACCAACAGATAAGATGCATTGAAGAACGTATAATAATAAAGGCTCGAATTTCAGCGTGCAAAGAAATAAAATATTACAAGAAAAAAAAGACATTAGGGTTCCCAATCCAGAACCCCAGAAAAAGGGTCATGAACTTATAGGCACAATCGTACAACGACGAAAGTAGCAGTTGATTCGTCACACTCTCTGAAAGGGTGACAATGTAATGGATCCCACTTACTCGGGATAGCAGGATCCGTGGCGGTCCTAGGAGTACATACGTGGCGCAGAAGAGTTGAGAAGGAACCAAGGAAACTGGGAGAGTTGGAGAGAGCTAAAGCACATTTCTTGAAACCGCACAAAATGGCGCGTAGGCGTTGTAAAAAACCTAGGACCCACAAGTTCGGGGAATTGAGTATGTTTTCGCCTGAAACCAATTTTCGCCACTTTGCTGATGTGCTTGGGACAGGATTTGAAGGTTAGAAAGTTCTCCATACCTTTTAAGTTTATGTGCAAACTGTCAAAAATTCGTTTGCCGTTCCATATGTTAGGCCTTACTTCAAAAATTTGATCTAGAGTCCTAAACGTGTCCTGTGTTATTCGAATACTGTTATACATTACTGTATCTTATAATGCGTTCCACCATTCTTGAAGAGAAAATTATTTTTCGAACCCGAGTTTGTTCTTTAATTATATTCAACTACAAAAAATAACCTGATAAAGTAAAGAAGTAATTTGTATTTAAATGAAGAACATTGGCCGCGGTCCGTAAGCATGGCGTTTGCTAGCCGTTAGACTGCAAGCTGAAACGGTTCGCTAGAACACGAAAGTACTTATTCGTAAAAGTCGAAAAATTTGACAAGCCACTTAGAAATATTAGGTCCCTTCGCGTACTCTTTGTACTAAAATTCGTGAATTATCAAATTTCGAAGAGTGGGGGTGAAATTCTCTCAGAGAGAGTTAAAATTACGTAAAAGTAAACGAACGGATTGAACAAGAAAAAGTTGAAAATACACTGGTTTGACAATTTTCATAAACCACCCCATTGAAATTTCTTGCACTAAAATTCGTAGCATGGGGAAACTTCTTACTCTCTCGTGAGCGCTCTCTTCTGCGAAAAACTACGAAAATTCTCCGTACGTGAACACCTTTATTAGGCCAGTGGAACACTGCACACATTCCTTGCGTGCTTTTGGTTTAAACTGATTTGTTTTTACTAGCTTTCTTGCTTTACTACTTTTCAGTTTAATTGGTTCTATTACTTTATAGCGAAGGTTTTTTTTCGCTATAATTCGCTAAAGTCTATTCTCACGGCCGCTAGATTCCTTAGCGACAAATCTGTCAACCCCGTGCAAAAATATTCTATCAGCTAGATTAGCGAACACAACTGTATGTATGAGTTCATGAAGCTTCTCTGTTGCAAACAATGTTTCAAACTTAATATGTATGTATTTATAACTTTGAGTTAAGAACAAACAATAGAAGTAGCATAATTAGTATAACTGGCAACACTTCCAGACAAGCAGTCGTGGCCGAGCGGTTAAGGCGTCTGACTAGAAATCAGATTCCCTCTGGGAGCGTAGGTTCGAATCCTACCGACTGCGAAGTCGTCGGATTACTTTTTTTTTCCTTTTTATTATAATCTGATATTATGGTTGATGACTTTTATTTATTACTTTCTTTAGAAATCCTTTCACCATGAACAATAAAAAAGAATGGGACATCAATGACGCCATAGTACCGCAGGTGTGTGATGGAGAATTTGACGACTTTTGCGAATGGACAGACGGTCACGTTCGTCTTATATATTCTATTACCAATGAGGAGGCAAAGAAACACATCTCTGGCTGGGCCATGCGAAACACAAATAATCATAATGTAAATATTTTAAAGAAAAGTTGTCTAGGAGTTCTCGTATGCTCAAAGGACTGTATTCTATCCAATGGAGGCAAAGTGAATCTCAGGCCAGCAATATGTGATAAGGCTCGACGAAAACAAGAAGGCAAGCCGTGTCCGAACAAGAATTGCCATGGCGGTAGGCTGGAGATTAAACCTTGTAGAGGTCATTGCGGATACCCCGTTACGCATTTTTGGCGGCACTCTAGCAACGCGATATTCTTTCAGGCAAAGGGTTTGCATGATCATCCGAGACCAGATCCTAAAAATTCTACAGTATCGAAACGTGCATTCGGTAGAATGTCCACAATGGGTCGAGGAATTAACAGTAAGAGAATGAATAATATTTTTTTGGGAAAAGAAGCTGTGCTCAAGGAAAACGTAAGCAAAATGGAGTCCCATATTCAATTAAAATTTGATTCTAAAACTATTTTCGTTTTTCAGAAGGCTTATAGTCACAACCAAATATTGCAAACTGCCGCCATGGAAATATATCAATTAAATGGTAATACTTACAGAGTTCAAAGGTTAAATTACAGATTTAGAACCACTTCAATCCGCGCACTTAAAATTAATACGTAATTCGGCAGACTAATTTTATGTCATCGGCCATTGACATAAAATTAAACAGTTAGTCTAGTACAGTGGGAAAAAAGTTATTTTCTATGGCTTCATTATATGTTAGATATATGTTGAATAACATATGCTCTCATTTGAAATGGCTCTCACCATTATGTTCGTCTCACCGCCTTTTCGGTTTCCTACACTGACGATTTTAAATTTCGTATTTGAAAATAATCCAAATGCCTACACAGTTACCACAATTAATTTCAACTTGTTAGTATGTTTATACAGCACAGACTTTGTCATATATATACTTATAAATAAAATAACAATGAATAATATTAATTATGTATATTTTAAATTGCAGCATGTGGAAAATGTCCCAACTATGGCCCTTGTTCCTGTGTCACAGGCGTGTACTCCCATTCAACGTATAACCAGCCAATATCTTCATCATCATCACACACAAACGTCTTTCATTACGAAAATACATCCGATCGTCCGGCAGGAACATTTCCCGCATTAAATTCAAACTGCGAGTATCAATTCGAATATAATCATCAACCCGTCCTTAAGCCTTCTCCAACTCCTGTGATTTGTTCCAATGTAATAGAGACGCCCTCCACAATACCCTACAGTGAGGGTCAACTAGCATTTCGGTCAATCCATGGTAGCAATAGTTGTAGTGGAACCAACACCAACTGCGTCCCTACCAATGTCAAGTCATATTCCGGATTTCAGGAGCCCAGCTCTGTACTTCCAACAAACCAGCCAGAATTTATCAACTACTCCCAAATAAAACCAGTTGATGGTAAATCCGAGATGGAAAAGAGTTCGCAGTACACAAACAACTTAGTAGAGGAGCTGTACTGCCACAGAACTGCAGCTACAGCACCAGATGTAAAAAGCGAAAGACACCGCGATACTATACTCTATGAATACGAAATAAATCCTTTTGTAGGTTCTAGTGGATTCTATGACAGTGGTGCGAACTATGGTGTTCTGGGATACTTTGATAACGCCCTTTCATCAACACCAAGTCATCATGACTCGGGCTATTCGTCTAGCAGCCAACAGGGCTATGTGTACGATGGTTATCATCACGCAGCTACAAATGTTGTGAACTCGGCGTACTATAGCCACCATGTGTAGCAAAGCAGTAACAGTATTATCATAGCTTAAGTTACTTGTAAAAATATATTTATTTTAGTATAAAAAAAATGTACAAACAACCTGTAAAATTAAGAAGAGAAAAATATTCTATTTGGTGATGATATAAAGGCAATCGTTATTAGAGTCAAACAAGCTGACTTATGTGTATATTTATTCACTCTCAGAGTATATAATGCTAATGATTACAAAGCAAAAAAGCTAATAAGATATGTAATTTTGGTGTCAGTTGTGGAAGAGATCCATGAAAGGAAAGTGTGCATTTTCCGGACTTAAGAGATCAATCAAAAAGCATACAGTCCCAGCCACGCCCTCGTATAAGCTATGCGGTCGATCGGGTATTCGCGCACGGTGCTTAAAGTCAGAATTAGTCAAGAGTTCCATAAACTTTGTGGCACGATATAAATACTTCTTTTCCTTTGTCAAGCGATGAAGCAGCAAAAATACATAGCCATTACCAGCAACGCCATGGCATATACCTGGGCCTTTGCGTAAAAATCCCTTTTTCCATACAAGGTCTGCGGATAATTTCAGCGCGGTTAAGTACTTATTTTCTTTATATACCATGTAAGCTTTTGCTAACAAGTAAACTGCTCCTGGAGCTCCATGGCACCAATGTACTAATCGTTTCTCCCGGCCAGTTTTCAAATCTTCTAATGCCACCGGAAAATTCCCTTCAACGTCTTGCAGACTTAAAAAGAAATCTATTGATTTTTTGATATCCGTTGTATCTGATCTTGATGCTGCACTTCGAGAGAACCACGGGCTTTCTAGTAACATATGCAATATTGCACATAGTCCGTGGGCTGCGCCCAAATATTCAGTACCATGATATTGGTACATCAGAGGCAACGGTGCCTTTGTTTGCTTCGAATACTCCCTGCCACTGGTCAGCATTATTTCGCAAATCGAAATTATTTCACCATCAGAAACTGGTTTTGGCTCTAGCACATCATTCAGCCAATAACAACCACTTAAATAACCAGCCCGTCCGACCAGCACTTCGTCACAACCATGTTTCGTGAAGACAAATTCCTTAGCAGGCTCTAGGCCTGCACGAAAATTCGCCAAATCACTTTCGAAATCTTCAGTCTTGTTTAGGTCCTTAGATATAACTGCTGACACAGCATAGATACCAGCATTTCCGCATAAAAACGCATAGCGTTCGCTTGGTCTCTTCTTGTAACGATCTGCATTCGCTTTTGCATTCCGAATGTATGTCTGTGCATGCTCGAGTGCGGGATACAAATCGTTGGTTTGAGGTGAACGTGACAAGCGCCAAAACATATATGCAATTCCTAATTAAATTCAAAAATTACTACAAAATATATACATTTCACTCCCGCACCTTCGCGTCTTACCAGAATTGCCAACGTACAAGTCTCCACGGTGATCTTCATCCTCAAACCCGGGTCGTGTAGACTCCAATATAGCATCAACGTAAGTGCAGATCAAATTCTTCACGTGCTCATCATCGATTTTAATTTCTTCGCCTTCCTTATAGTCCGGGAACGGATTGTCCAAATATCTTTTGTCCATATTTAACACTAACACTAAATCTAAAAAATTTCAACGCAATTGAATGTGAGAAATTAAATCAATAAGGCGTGTCAATGAAAGAATATTCTAGACTTACTCCTTGCAAACGGATTCCAACAACAGAAACTTAATTTAAGTCTAATTTTAATTGTCTTTCGAATTGCAAGGACAATTCAAAGCAACAATTTCAAAAACTGCAACAAAATTACACGAAACTGAATATTTGAGCCGGTGAAAATTGGACCTTACTTCTCCCCTATATATGTATGTATTTGCTGTGGGCGAATCGAGAATGACATCCTTAAAGCTAAGAAAAAAAAAACAAAAACAAAATAGAAAAATCACAAGGCAATGAAAATTACTTTCTGCATCTAGCAAATGGTCATAGTGAGAGTTTATTGAGTTATCTTACTGTCTATACATTGTAAGAACGATTTTCTTTAAACTTTCAATAAACAAAATACACTTTTTAAAAAGTATTTACCATTTGTTATCGTCATATGTTCGGTATTCTAACAGTTTTCACATTTCAATGACAGTATGAAGAGCTCAAGCATTACATTCTACTACAAAACAGATGGCGTTAAAAAAACTTACTGCCCGCACACAATGCTGTGTCTGCGGCGATAGTATTTTCGAAGTACGAACTGTCAAAAGTAACATACATCAAATCAATACTAGGAGTTTTCATTTTAATTTTTAGTTCAGAACAAACCCTTAGTTGTCGAAAAAACGAACGTGTTTTGATACATCAGAGCTCCGGTGTTGTGTTTCATTTTTCGTTCAATGATCAGAGCACACTATATAAACTCAAGACAAAATAAGAGAGCAGTCTGAATGAAAACACAAGCACGTTAGATTTAGGATATGACATGGAGGAAAATCAAGAAAATAATTTAAAAGGAAATAAAATGATATAAAAGGAGTAAAACGTTTTTATATAGAAAAAATTAGTTTAAGTACGTGTTTATTAATATACATTTTGATACCGGACCATTTGATTTTTAATACAAGGGTCTCTAGAAGACCTAGAGTGAGTTATGATTTTTACTTACGTATATATAATGAGACCATTCGATTTGTTTTAGTGATACATATGTATGCATATGTATACATATATATATATATATATATATATATATATATATACATAGATGTATATTATTTATTTAATTATTTTAGCAATAAGAAGTAATCTAAAGTATCATAGGCTTTCAGAAAGTCTAAAAGCTACAAAATAGAAAGACTATTATGATCATATTCATGTACCTACGTACTGGAAGACCAGTATTTTAACAATGGCAGTAAGCTGTGCTTTGGCCCAAAATGGATCGGCATGGAGTAAGCATATTTAAAATACCAATGTGATTATTAATTTGGTTCCTCAATAGAACTTTAAATAATAAAATGCGTTAATTTATAAAATATCTGAAGCAGAATGAGTTTTATAAGCTCTAAGGATACCGAATCAAGTCCGAATGCATTCGATTCGATGCTATTTACCGCTATTAGAGCTTTATACTCAGTCACACATTAAAAGCTAAAGAATCCGACGATACGCATAAGTGTCGTCACCATGTCAAAGTTTTCATTGTGGAGGTTAAAACTAGTTAAAAAATAAATATTTAAAAGATTCGGTTTCAAATCACAAGCTATTGATTCCTTATTTCTAACTCTTAAAGTTGACGGATTTTGTCAAAGAATAGAGGTAACTGACTAGATTTTATTTGGATGCATACTTAGCTGTTTCGCATTTATTCATTTTCATGTAAGTTCTGTTTCTAATGAATACGTATAGGCGCCAATTACAATGACTGCGGTTTCGTCGCCGAAATGTCCTAATTTTGATTGGTACATGGCGTTCAAAAAGTTTCTGAATTAAATGTTGAAAAGTGTTTAATTGACAACGCTTTAATTACATCACATAAAGCATTTTTTTCCTAAAGTACGCTCATCTCAAGAAATACATTGAAATCTAAAGATACCAATAGCTCATGTGACGAACATAGCAATGTGAAGTATTGTTACAAATGAATGCGTTGATGAAAAACAAAGAATAAAGATCAATATATCTGCGAGACGCCCCTGCGATTCTATCTTCCCCGGCAACCAAATGCTTTTCTGTACTTAAGGCTCGTTTCACACTATCCGGTTTTAGCCGTACGGAAAAAAACCGTACGGCGAAATTATTCTAGTGGCCCGAAGAAAAGCATGGCCCCTTTCACATTACACGGTTACGGCAAAATGCCGTCACGATGCCGTGTAGCAGCCGTCCACTGCCACTGCAACTAACTGCGACCGTACGGCTACCGATAACGCAGTGGTGTACATAACCAAATGCGCGCTTTCACATTTGCCGGCTTTAAATCGTACGATCAGTTGTCTTCATGCCAGTGTAGTTACACAGCACTTAATCAGAAACTAATCTTGCGATGGAAAAAAGCCGTGCATAAACTGTATAGTGTGAATGGACAACAGCATTCGGATTTTTGCCGTATGGTTTTTTGCCGTACGGCTAACGAACGAGTGACACACAAACGATTTGGGGCCAAAAACTGCGTCGTCTAAAAGCAGTCTATAGTCTACATCGATTTGTCTTTCAAGATAGTTTGGCAGCACATAGTTTTATTCTTGAATCAAATTTCTGACAGCCGAATTGGCCGTATTCGCCTTTCTGGGTGCAAGGGTTGCAACAAGTTTCTCCGGAGTTTTTCGTTCCCTCTGTCGATTGTTGCCGTGGATTTGTGTCGATTACGAATTGGAAATTGACTTGACTATTCCGAGAATAGACACAGGCACATATTAAAATCTTAACTTTATCACAGAACACTATCTCATCTCGATCAAACTGATTACTAAACGATTCGAATCCGAAATAGAACTTTAAAATTAAAAATGTCGGCTGCGAGGATTTTGGGTGCACTTACTAAAGTGGCAAAAACACAGGTTTTAAACAACAAAACTAGTAATTGTGAGTATTCAGTAATAATCGCATTTCTAAGCAATAAAATGAAAAAAGAAATAAAATTATTTTCTTTACGTCGTTGGGTGAGAGTCATGTGTTGGACTTTGCACCCGGCCATCATAACAGATTCCATTGAATAATTCGCTTTCACATGGGATTTTCCAACTTGTTCATTTTTTGAATAGGTCACTGTCGTTCTCGAAGAATTAGATTCCTGTCATGCAGTGCCGTTGTCTTGAAACCGCAATATAACAAAAAAATACCTAATCTGTTCTTGCACAGATTTTAAAGGCCTAATAATGGATTTTTCTTAAATATGTTTGTTTTCAGTTCTTAAGACGACCAGAACAATGTCGGTAGCTGCAGCAGATAGCAAGAAGCATACATCGACCAAAGTAGTGGACGGTGTTCTCGTTGTCACTATCGACTCGCCCAATGCAAAGGTTAATTCCCTAGGCGCTGAAATCAGCGAGGAATTTGAATCGATTCTCAAAGATTTGGAAACCAATACCAATGTAAATTCTGCCGTTCTTATCTCTGGAAAGCCAGGCTGTTTTATTGCAGGCGCTGACATAGGAATGCTTGAAAAAGTGCAAAGCGCAGACGAAGCAACTCGAATTTCGCATGGTGCTCAACTGATGTTCGATCGCATGGAAAACAGCCGTAAACCTATCATTGCCGCTATTAATGGTGTTTGTTTGGGCGGAGGTTTGGAGCTAGCTCTTGCTTGTCATTATCGCATTGCAACGAAAGATAAGAAGACTTCATTGGCTCTGCCCGAAGTAATGCTAGGATTGTTGCCAGGAGGTGGGGGCACTCAACGACTGCCAAAGCTCACATCTATACCAACTGCATTGGACCTTGAATTGACTGGAAAATCAGTTAAGGCTGATCGCGCTAAGAAACTGGGTATTGTCGATCTTCTTGTTAATCCTTTGGGACCAGGTCTACAACCTGCAGAGAAAACCACAATAGAGTATCTAGAAAAAGTTGCTATTCAAATTGCTCAAGACATTGCTAGTGGTAAATTGAAAGTAAGTTTACTATTGACTGAATGAATAGCTATCTAAATAAATACATTTAAGGTTGACCGGGAGAAAAAAGGCCTTACAGACAAATTGATGAAGTTTGCTTTTAGCATCGACTTCATTAAAAACAAGATATTCGATAAAGCACGCCAGCAAGTTCTAAAAATGTCAGGGGGACTATATCCAGCACCACTTAGGGTAAGTAACAATCGTCCATTATAATTAATTTTTTCAACATGGCGACTCTTATTCTACAGATTATTGAAGTGATAAAAAAAGGAGTAGAAAGCGGACCATTAGCAGGTTTTGAAGCTGAACGCATAGGCTTCGGTGAGTTGGCAATGACTTCTGAATCAAAAGGCCTTATAGGTCTTTTCCGAGGCCAGACCGAGTGCAAAAAGAATAGGTTTGGAGCTCCGGAACGTAAAGTGGGAACAGTTGGTGTGCTCGGAGCTGGGCTTATGGGTGCTGGTATTGTACAGGTTTCCGTTGACAAGGGTTATCAGGTAGTTATGAAAGACACCAACGATGCAGGCCTCTCGAGAGGTGTAGGGCAAGTTCAAAAAGGACTGGAAACCGCTGTTAAACGTAGACGCATTACAGGGTTAGATAGAGATAAAATATTGTCCAATCTTACTCCAACACTGTCCTACGATGGCTTCAAAAATGCTGATATTGTCATCGAAGCCGTTTTCGAAGATATTAATATTAAACATAAGGTTATAAAGGAATTGGAAGCGGTGGTCCCCCCACATTGCATTATCGCAACGAATACAAGTGCTATACCGATTACGAAAATTGCCGCTGGTAGTTCGCGACCTGAAAAAGTAGTAGGAATGCATTATTTTTCACCAGTGGATAAGATGCAGCTCTTGGAAATCATCACTCATCCTGGAACTTCCAAAGACACAGCAGCTGCTGCAGTTGCTGTTGGTTTAAAGCAGGGAAAAGTTGTCATAACAGTTGGTGATGGTCCTGGCTTCTATACAACTCGAATTCTAGCAACTATGCTCTCTGAAGCCATCCGGTAAGCCAATATAAAGAAATGTGAAGTTTATAGTAAATGAAGTAAATTGATTATAGGCTTTTGCAAGAGGGAGTTGATCCCAAGGATTTGGATAAGATGACGAAATCATTTGGATTCCCGGTGGGTGCTGCAACCCTAGCTGATGAAGTCGGCATCGATGTCGGTTCCCATATAGCTGTAGATTTATCAAAGGTGAGAGTCAAAATTGTATACGAGCCGGTTTTCTCTAAAAAAATTGTTTTGTTGTAGGCATTTGGTGATCGCTTTAGCGGCGGTAATCTTCAAGTTATGCAGGACCTTGTGAAAGCCGGATTTATGGGACGTAAATCTGGAAAAGGAGTTTTCGTGTACGAAGGTCAAGCGAAGGGCAATCGTGAAGTAAACCAGCAGGCGCTTGAAATTGTACGTCAAAAGTATTCGCTAGTTCCAAAGGGTGCCAGTACCGTTGAAGACATGCAACTACGCATGGTTTCACGATTTGTAAATGAAGCTGTTCTTTGCTTGGAAGAAAAAATTCTTGACAGTCCTTTGGAAGGTGATGTTGGTGCAGTCTTTGGATTGGGTTTCCCACCATTTACTGGTGGTCCATTCCGCTGGGTTGATCAATATTCAGCTTCCAAACTAGTTAATAAAATGCAATCATATGCCGATTTGTATGGAGCACCATTCAAACCAGCTCAAACTTTGTTAGATATGGCTAAAGATCCCTCAAAGAAATTTCATTCAAAGACTGTGACATCTAAACTATAATTGTCTCCTGCGAAACATTGCAACTGGCTTGATTCTGGTGGCAATATCAAATTAATAAATGTCATAATAAAGTGCACTTACATATGCCGTCAATTTGCAATAAAATTCAGAGAAAATCTTTAAAGTAGTTAAAATCATGCATTTAGACTTAAAACAAAATTGTAAATGTTTTCCCTTTAAGATAATAAAAGTTTTCTATTTAAATTTGATATCGCTTATTTTGTAGGGTATATATAAATATATCACATACATATATAAATGTTTGTATGATGGCCCGAGATTTTTGGTGTCGGTGTCTCGATTGGTGTGATGTGTTTTGTGAAGCTCACACTGGTGGGATGACACCGGTGTGCGCACAAGCGGGTGTATATGTGTCGCTTTAAAAAAGTATCATTCCAAACTCTGAACAGCATTTTAATATATTTATTATTAATTAATAATATTGTACTGCAGTGACTTAACATGTACGACCTTGCAGACAGCATTCAGTGAATGTATTCAATCTAGCAATAGCTAGGTTTAGAAAGAGTGATCCATTCAAATAGTGAAATAATTGTTAAAGTAATAAATTAAATTTATAGTTTTTGAACATTAGGTCCGTTCGCGTACCCTCCTAAAACAGCGAATTTTTACGAATTTTTACGAAAAGCTGTTCGTGTACGGAAAATTTTCGTAGTTTTTCGCAGAAAAATTAGAAATTAAACTGTCTCTATTGGAATCTTGTCAATTTTTTCCAACTTCTTTTATTTTTTCGAAAATTGAGTGAAAGTTTTATAGATGCTTTTCATCTGTGGTGACTTTCTATAGGTAAATAAACCTCCATCTCCGAGGTGAATTAAACATGCGGGGAAATTATTGCGATTCATGTGACTTTTTTTATGCTGTGAGATTCGTTTAATTAACAAATTTTCAATAAAATATAGGTTTTTTTTTGCAATAAATCGAAAAGAAAAAAATATCTTTGCGTTTTATTTTCCGTCCAGCTGGCGGACTCATATTTATACCCTATCCCAAGGGTATATTAAGTTTGATACATAGTTTGTAACATAGAGAAATATTGAAGATAGACCACATAAAGTATACATATATATAAATGATCAGCATCAATAGCCGAGTCGATTAAGCCATGTCCGTCCGTCCGTCCGTCTGTCCGTCTGTCCGTCTGTCCGTCCGTCCGTCCGTCCGTATGTCACCAGTTTTTGGGCCTTAAATTTTGAGCTAGGTTGATGAAATTTTGTATACGAGGTCTTTGTATAAGTAAGCAATACAAGTGTAAACATTTTTAAAATCCGCCCAGTGACACTTTTCACAAAAATTAACTTTTTTCACTATTTTCATATGAAACTCGAAAAAACTTACTTGAGCAAATATGTAGATATCCACTTAATCTACAAATCGCCCACTTTTTAGGGGCGTTTACTTCAAAAATTAATTTTCGAGTAAAAATATTAGTTTATAGGGCAAAATAGAAAATTTTGTGAATACATTTTCCACCGCCCACTGACACGACGAAATAAGATAGGGATAGGGTATCATACGATTCGCTCCAGGCGGATTGTAGCATTTTTCACTGGTTTTATTTACAAAAATGACAGAACAGATGATTTCAAACGAAAAAAATATGTCGGTTAAGCAGTGGGTTGACTAAAACACATCAGGTCTGTTCCTGTACTTTCTGCACTAAAATTCGCAGCATGTCAGATTTCTAAAAGAGGGGGTAAAATTCTCTCATAGAAAGATATAGACGTCACTTTTTTTGTATTGATTTACATCAAATTGTCTTACCAGCCAATTAAAACACAACCATTTGACGTTACTCATATTTTTCGCCAAGAGAACGAAACCATTTTCGTTCATATTTGACAAAAAAGTAGTTTATAGGTCTGTGCCTTTCCCAAAAAAACTCTTAAGGGTCAACCATAATCAACATTGGGTAGCATAAGCTAATGTCATAACTGACCGAAATGCTTGCTTATGTTCTGTGAACTCCAACCCCTAATACTTTTGTCCGCATAACCACCTATCAAGACAATCTACTTTTTTTTCCTCTGCCGTTGTTAGTGTTTACATTTTATTTTTTGCGTAAAAAATGGATAGTAGCAAACATTTTATAAAACGAGAATGAAAGCAGTAATCATTCGAAAATTTCCAAATATAAAAAAAAATGCAAAAATAATAAAAACCATTAATGTAAGCACATAGTGTATTGTGAAATAGAATATGTTTCTCACTTTAGAAAGTCGTACGCATTGGTACGAATTCTAGTGCCTTAACACAAAAAATTCGTAAAATAGAGACGACACGAGAAGGTAAAACATTTCCCCTCCATGACAAAAGATGAGAATTCTTACCGAATAAATTTAACAGAAATTTGACAGCTCTTAATTGTCAAATTTGGAAATTTGTTTTTTTCTGACTGAAGATTGTATTAGCTGAAAAGGAAAGTGAAAATAAAAAAAAAGTTATATCAAAGTCAACTATTTCGTACTAACGTTTCTCAGGTTTTCGTATGAAAAGTGTACGAATACTTTTTATCAAATTAAGAGAAAACTCTCTCAATATAACATAAGAACATAAAATGTTTTTTTTTGTCTTTCGAATACATACTCCCATACATAGTGTATGGCCACGCCTACATTTTAGGGGGGGGGGGGTTATCAACAAAATTATCTCGATTTCCTTCAAGTTAAAGAATTGGGGTGAATGTTTTTTTTTTATATTTTCAAATTTATGTAATGAGTGCATGATTTCAATGCCCAGTGAAGCATTGCAACCCCTTAATTATGTTATTTGTGTGTAGTTATATTGGACGAAAACCAGAAAGTGACTAAAGTTTTCACCTTTGGTTTCAAATGTATTGAAAAAGAAAACATTGTTTCTAAAGCCCTTGTTCTTAAACATGTTTCACGTGTTTAGGAGACTTAAAATATTCCTTTTAATTTCCAACATATCTTAACTCTTTCCAGTCTTGCTGGTTTGTCTTGGTGCTAACCACCTCTTTTGGATTTTTTAAATTGCATTCAACGCCATCTGGAGATTTTTTTTAGATCTAATTTGGAATGACACCAATGTAGTGCTAAATATCTCTTTATATCGTTTCCCTAAACAAAATGTTTATTTGAAAACTCCGGTACCTGTTTTTTTCTTGTTGCGCCAAAATGTATAAAAAACACTTTTATACTTTCGGCGAAATTTCTCCGAAATCTTGTTGACTTCATCCATTTATGAGAGGTTTGTCATACTGAACGAGCCCTTTGAGATCATACCTTACGGTGATAAGAGTAGCTGAGGCAAGAAGTCAGATGTTAACAGTTTTATTTCCCCTTATAAGGACAGTGGTCATCGTAACTAACCACCTCACTCCTCGCACACCAGTTTATCAGTTTACCATACATATTACCAAAACCAATACGAAATAAATGTAAACTTGTAAGTGTAAAACTTGATTTATGTATACGGGCGGGTTTGGAGAATGTATTTTAAAAAAAAACCTAAATTCTTCCACCTAATCACCTAAACATTTAAGATGTGTTTAAATTCATTTCTAAAATACTTTTACTTATATTCGTCTTGAATCTTTCAAAATCGCTTAGGTACAAGACTGAAAACAATGACATGTAACAAAAAATACCATATGTAGTAGGTGCATACATCATAATACGCACCCATACATATATATTTGTAATTTATTAAATAATTACATTTTTTTCAGCTATATAAAGAATAACCGAAAGGTGTGCACAGTTTATTTTAACAATGAAAATTCATTATGATTACTTCACTCATTTCCTCCAATATCCGCTTGCCTGCTGATGAATATTGTTATTGCTATTGCTACATGGATTTTCCGCAGCCGGATATTTCACCAAGACGTCATCAATTAATTCTAATATTCCAATCTTAAATTTTCTTTTCTGCTGAGGTGTTAGGCCGATAATATCTGGCAGTATACTACGAAAAAATTCCATATCTGAATTGTCGCCTCCAATATAACAGCGATCTACGGTAACTGATCGTTCATTAGACCCACTGGGTTGTTCCAGTTTTATTCGTTTCGGCTGGGGTAAATGATGTTGCGGATGATGCTGATGGTGCCCATTGACTAGTGGAGTCATCGATGAAGTAAAAAGTATTTCCGAGTTCGCGTCAGGCGTCGTTCGCATTTCTATTTGAACGTCAGGAATAAAATTATTCATTGTGTGTGCACTGTTAGTGTCACTCATAGGTGTTTGATTCGCTGGTGGTCGGATGATTTGAGCATTGGTATCGAATGCATCAACTGTCTCTTCATCATTATCTGAAAAAGATTGTTTCATCTCTAAGTCCCCCGACTGACCAATATTGTATTCAGCCAAAGAGCCTTGTATATTATAGATGCTCGTTGAACTATCTACTGATTGACGTGTTGACTTTAGGAACGGCAACAGGAATGACATGTGCTCGGTAAGATAGTAGGGTTTGTGCTGTGGATCGTTGCCACTTTGCTGTTTTATATATCGAGATAGGCATGCTCGCAGATTACGCCAACGTTCCTTGCAATGAATCACTAAGATAAAGAATAAATTCTATTACAAAACATACTCATATTAAATACAAGTCATACATTGTTCAATGAACTGATGCAAAGAATTATGTTTGTGTTATGAACTTCCTAAAATTTATCCATTTAATATATGCTACTGTATTTAAATCGTATGTTTCCTAAATGAAATGTGTCTCTATGCGAAAAACAGAAATTCGGTGCTTATACGAAAGTTCAACGTAAAATCAAAAAAAAAAAACTTAACATAAAGTTTCTACAAACCACAGTGAATAATTTCTTTTAATTTGCACGTTATGATATTCAAACATTACGCAACCCTGATAAACAACAGGCTGTATATGAGCTTTTACCCCAATGCGCATCAACCCTAAGAACAAACTTTGTTTACAAAACATTGCCGAGAATTTGGCTGATAAGAAAGCTTTTTGATGATGTATGCGTGGAGGCTTTCCGTATATTTTTATTTATAAATTGTCTTTACATGCACACAGAAACGTAAGTCGAAGCACTGTGATATGATAACACGTTGGCTGTTGGCTGTTGTTGCTTGAGAAGGTGTAAAATACTGACGCACAAGGTACTTTGTTGCATATTCAGAACATAGACTAGACAACTAATCGTGATTAGTTAAACTATGTATTCTCGTGTTATCAAGGAAGATTTCCCGGCGTTTTTTTTTTTTGCGATTTATCACATTACTAAGCCAATTGCTTGAAGCTTATTGTGTAATCCATAGGTGTACATATTTAGTTGATGAAAACAATTTATCGATTTCAATTGCATGTCCCAGCACGGATAGACGAAACCAATAGAAGCTCTGGTAGCAGTATAGGTATAAGCATGTGTGAACTGTAAATCTAAAAAGACGTAAGAGAATTCCTACCCCAAGTAAACAGAATAGAATATCTGACCCTTGCAGTGCATTACCCAAATGGGCGGGAGATTTACTTTAATGGTGGAAGTGAAGAAATGGAAAGAATGGGGAAAAAATTGGATGCAAAAAGCTTTTCCTCACCACTTTCTCTGGTTTCCTGGGATATCACGGACCATGCCTTCTCCTGGTAGTCCCTGTTTCTGTACTCTGGCACCTTTTTGTCATACAGACAACGATGTTTCTTCACCATATTCACGAAACGAATGTTAAAATCCTCATCCGCTTGCATGATTCGTGGTGTGTTTGTCGTCATTTGTCTGTGGTCTATCGTCAGTTCACGTTTTTTTATTTCGACTTTCTGCATTTTTCGAATTTTTCATTTACATATGTATTTAACTACAGTAAGTTATAATAATACTGAGAGAGATATTATAGACTGCGTATTTTCACTGTTTTTTTTTTTTTTTTTGCGCGTCTAACAAAAATAGAATAACTTTATGTGTTTTCGAAAGCTCAACCAACTCACAAATGACAAACAACTCTTGTTGTTGCGAGCAAGTTAGCTGCTACGAGAGGAGCTGGAGAGTGTTGTATGAGTATACAAACGGCAACGGTGATGATGGAATAAACTACAGACGTTGTGAAAGCTTGTTTGTTGTTTTTGTTGTTTCGAATTCATCGTTTCATATGTGTTAGCTAGACAACAATAATGTAAGGCCAATATCTTAAAATCAAAAGTATAACAACATGATAAATCAAACATAACTAAGCGCATATTATCCCAGAGATGGATACATACATATATACATATGTACATATTATAATGTCAATAACAAATTTGCTATCAGCGTGTTCCAACATTCTATCATTCGAGAAACATCACGAGGTATTGTATTGTTTGTTAAAACAGTAAGAATTATATTTCTAATATTCGAGAAAAATAAATGTATCTCCCTTATGGCCATAGATATTTTCATTAATTCTGTATATTTGACTTACGTTCGAACTACAGCAACAACTGATTAAAAGCGCGCGCAACGCAATAATAGTCGGATTGAGAGACAAACAAACAAAACTTCTCTGCATTTGAATAAACAACAAAACGCAAACTGGGCAAGTGAACCACCGACAGATAGAAGGAAAGCAATGTGGAAATAAAAGCTCTATCAATGGTTAACAGCTTTAATTGAAGCAAAACACTTGTTTACTTGGTTTCCTTACTTTTGAATATGTTTACAGCTAATGGCATTACAGAATCTAGGCGAAAAGTATCTACTGCTACTATCGATATGACTTATAAATTCATTTGTTAGGAAGAACC
The DNA here is from genome assembly GCA_949716465.1 of Chalcosyrphus nemorum. NCBI lineage: Eukaryota > Metazoa > Arthropoda > Insecta > Diptera > Syrphidae > Chalcosyrphus > Chalcosyrphus nemorum. The sequence continues at coordinate 52,788,357 of OX454332.1, forward strand.
ATAGTTCCTTTCCTTACAAAATTTTACGGCACTAAAGGCTAATTTGCTTAAAACCCCGGTTTGTAAACAAACTGATCAACCGAATTTATTCAAATTTTCATTGTATCAATAATTCTATACGAAAACGACTCTAACGATTTTAATTACATTTCATATTTGGAAGTAAATGAAGTTCCACAGTTTTGACTAAAACAACGTACAACGGTACTTTGGTTATCAACTCGTTTTAGAAATATGGCCATTTCTCAGTTAATATGCAATGGATTTTTATCAAATTCAGAATGTGAACAAAATTTAATGTACCTATACGAAAATATGACATTGAAACTTATGAAGAATTTAAAAAAGTATATTTGATCATATAATTTTTTTTAAAATTCATTCATTTCCAACTAACAGCACAAAGGTGCAAGTACGGAACCCATTCGTGCACTTTATTTTTATAAAATTACTCAAACATTTTTAATCAATGAAAATTGACAAAAAATATTTTTCTTAAAAAAAACGCCTTCAAATAATGGGCGCAATGTTAAGGAAATTACTGGGGATGTAACGGATAATGATACGGATACTGTTGAGAAAAAAACGCGTTGCGATGCATTCTACTTCAAACACGTCAAGTTTACAATTTGTAACAGTGTCTGATAACGAATTCTAACCGGATATCCGTTACATCTCTTAAAATTACTGCTTATTATTCCAAAGACCTCGTACTGAAAATTAAATCGTTATAATCGTTTGTAGTATAAAACTTAAGCCCCAAAAACGAACGGATTTGGTCTAATAGATTAGGCCAGTGATGCTTATTAAACTTAATACACCCTTAGGATAGGACATAAAAAACGGCTGTGTGATCTCCATAAGGGTCAGTTTTTTCAACTAGAGGAAGAAGAAACTAATATCAATTTTTATTAACACCATGTTTTCGCTAATAGTCTATTAACACAACATTAAACAAAAAAAAAGGTCATTAAGTTTTGCCTAGTTATAAAACTTGAGTACCCTATGTTCCTAAAAAAAAGACTTTGGGCAGAGCCGTGTGTTATGAGCATTACATATCGCATGCTTAAAGCAATTAGCGTTGGGACCTGACACGTTATATCATAATGGACTTACTGCTTTTACGCAACAGCTTTGTATATATATGTACTACAACTTTGCCTACCTGGTGCAGCAAGGTGTACAAAATTGATTTAGAAGATCCACATTTATTCGCCATCGAATACGCCAGATAATAAATAAACAGATGCATGTTATTATGGCTCTGTTTTACTATTTTATTTGACAATAATGTGTACGTAAGTCCAATTTTTTTTTTACAAAAAAACATAGTATATTTTGATAGAAAAAACATTTTAAAGCTGATTTCGAAAATAAAATTCGGAAATTTGATTTGATAATGCACTCTTCTTACTCGAGACATATAATACAAAATATTCAATCGAATGAAATTTGTTACTCGAGTGAAATTGTTCTCGAGGGAAATTCAGAATAAGGGTGAATATTTTCTTTTGCAGATAAACTTAAAATCTAAGTACATACATTATATGGTTTCACACTATTTATCCGATATATTTGTTAAATTTGTGAGGATTTAAATTTAGTGTATTTTATGCTGGATAAATGAAATCACTCAGATTTATTTCTGTGATATTCAAACGATATAGATGATGTCATTTCGAAAAAAGCCATCGTTTTTCCGTTGCCGGATGTTTGTAAAACCAGTATAACCGCCGAATAAAATACAGTTATTAAAAGCACTCAAACGTCCCTGTTTAATATTAAAAGCTTTTAACGCAATAAGCTGAGAAAAATTCGTTCAAATGAGCTTTCTGCAAGACACATGCAAGCAATTGACAGTAATACTGCAACACAGCAGGTGAATTATTTAGAAAATAGGTCCAAACAAGTTTCCAATAATCCCGCTAGGATGACAGAGTTGGTGGTCGCCGAGTGTTAAAGCATCAACTAAATATTATTACACACAGATTTTTTATTTGTGTCGGATATGTTGTATTGGCCCATATTTTATTGTTTCACTTCAAAAGGAATTAATTGTGCATTTTTGGCCTCAAAGCGAAAAAAAATCATAAGGATATTCTAAAAGGGATTGTTTAGGAATCTAACCGAATTTATAATTGTATTTTACTTGTGGTATCAAATTTGTGCGTAGAAATGAAGAAATTGTGATTAGTGAAACATTTTGTTAATGTAGGTCCTTTCAGAAAAAAAATCGATATTTACCAAATTTTTTTTGTTTTGCGTTTGTCTTGTTTGGAAAAATCCCATTTAATATTAATCAATAAATTTCAAAAATAATTTCACACAGCATTTCATTCCTTTTATTTTACCTGAGAGGATACTACGATGCACTTATGTTCTACTTAGGTAAATAACAATAGAATACAAAAATCTACACATGAGCAAATGTCAAAATATATACACACATGCAATATACATACAATTTATATGTATACATATTCAACGTGTTCAAGAGTGCTTTCTACCCTCTGGGGCCGTTGTGTACAAGAAATATTAAGAGCGAGAAAAGTTTCAGAGGTTTTTCTGAATCTTTATCTTAAAAAATGGCACCAACACTACACAAATTCTCTGTGTCTCAGTTTTGTGATGACTATTTTTTCGAAACGAACGTTCGCGCGGGCTGCTTTATTCTTCATGATCTCCATTTTTTATTCGCGGATGACTCAATTATAATGACAGTTACTAGAATATCAAAAATAACTTTTTCAAAAGTAACGTTCTAAATCGTAATATAATAGATGTGCTAATTTAAAAATATTTATAATAATTCCCAAGTGTTCAATTAAATAGAAAAAAAGTCATCTGTGTACACATACCCAGTGAAACTTTCCAAATGAAGAAAACAGTGACGTTATTTTGTTAACGCGTTTATTTTAAATTTTTCTTCAAACAACAATAAACATTAAAAATGAAAAAAGAAATAACTTAATGAACGTGTACTATATACTGATATAGAGACATAATATACATTTTACTAATTATATTTTGATTAGATTAAAATCCTGAAAGAGATTCGCATACGTTTTAGACACTGTATGACTTATTATTATTTTAATGTGTATGCCAATATGTGCTCGTGTATTGTCAATTTTAATTACTTTGTGTAATACCTTTTCATAAAATGTAAAATAAAAAGAGTCGCCTCGAACCACAAAGGCATTGAGACGTTGTACCCTTGTACAGTCATCTGCTTAAACAGTATTTGTAATAATAAACATACGCTTCCCTCTAAGAAACTAGTGAGCTTATAGTTTATTCTCTCTTATTCAACATCCGCCAGCAAATTCCGTCTATTCTTCACGTTTTGAAGAAACTGAATATTGGCTACCCATGCGTTCTAATATTAAAGTTACTTAAGATCTCCGTGAAAATTCGGACAAGTGCGCGTACATTGCTGCCCTCTCAGTGGAGCATTCCGCTTATGTTTGTATTTGGGAGATCAGCCGAAGGATCATCGGATAAGAGCAACGGCTATAATTCTACGTGTACTTCTGCTCCTTCATTCGTGTATTTTAGTTTGTGTTATTATAATACGCATACGCCCGAGTTTTCGATGAGGATAACATGTGCAGAGACTTTTCGTTTAAATTCGAATATACTCTATTCGCCATCTTTCTGTTTCATTTTAGTATTCGTATTCGTTTATTTGAGTTTTTTCTAGCTCTCTATATTTTTATTTAAGCGTGTTCGGGAGCAGAAATAGAATTTCTGTATTTTTTTTTTTATTTTGTACATGTGTTACTGCTGGCTGAAATATCGAAATATTGGAAGAGTCTTTCTTTGCCTCCTCTCTTTCTCGAGTGATCATGAAGTGATATCTCAAAATTCCGAACAAGAATTTAAATGTAAAAATTAGTGAAATTTATATTAATACTGCATCAATTTATAAGCATTTAATTTGTCTATTATTTTAACTTAATAATAAAAATAAATTAGATGTAATATTAAAGCCCAACATTAAAGTTGTTAAGCATAAACTATATGTTATATATGTATAAAGAAAAGTGTGTTATGTTAAGTGCTAAAAATATACTTTACTCAAGACACTGATTGAAATGCATTGTTTAGCTCAGAAATTTTAAATTAAGAAACACAAGTTTTTCACTCAATTGGAAATTCTATCGAAAATATATGGGTATTATTTAATCAAGCTACTTGTATGTGACCTCATATATATCATAAAAACGGTTTCCGTGTTAATATAAATAAGAAAAAAGTGCGATTTAAAAAACCCTAAAATTAAAAAAAAAAAATGTAGCAAATCCAAAGTTCCTGCACCGAAAATAAAAAAAAAAAGTGAATTGATCTCAAAATCACTAAAAATGTGTTTATATACATATGCTTTTCATAGTCATCTGGCAAGAAAAAAAGTTCTAGTAATTTTAACTGAGCAGAATTACGGTTAGCCAGTAAAAGAAAATTCATTTGAAGAAAATCTTCTACAAAATTCGTTGATAAAAAAAAATTTTACCTCAATACGTGATTCTATTTATAACAAAGCCTAAGATAATTTTTGTTGTTGTGTTATTGTTGCTCTTGTTCTCACGAATTGTTGTCTAGTAAGGAATCTACATTTTCAAATAGGTTTTCAAAAATGTAATGTATTTTGCCTTCGTCACAATGCACAATTTTATTGTCGCGTTTTGATGTTTGTTGGTTTTAAATTTCCTCTATGTTTAGTCAACATTTTAATTAGAAATATCCCCAGGATTGCAATTGCTCTTTGATTATTTACGCATGCACACTCATTCATTATTAATTTGCGTAAGGTGGTAGCTTCCTTCAATGTAGCTTCTTAGGCACAATAGTGTGTAAAAAACGCTGTAACTATTTATATGTACAGATTTGAAATACATATATAATAATGTTTTAGTTTCTTATCAACGAAATTAAAATCTTTGAGCAGAAATATTCTTATAAAAAGTTTGATTAACATAGCTTGTGCTAAGCATTAGATGCATAGGAATTAATAGGGCGTTATATAGCTTGATTATATATTATCTTCTATCCATTTTACTTAATCATAGTGGATACATATAGGTATATTCCTGTATATATATATATATATATATATGTTTGTTTGTATTGTTTTTTCGGAAATGAGCTAAATTAACAATATTACAAAAATCGAGATATACAGTCTTAAAGTTTACTCAATTCTGACATTACCACGCATATTATGAGCTGAGCTGAAAATTCATAACGCAAATAATGAAAAAAAAATTGAGTTTCAGACTCGGAGACTTCATTGAATCACGAAGATCTAAGTTATAAGGAGATCATACAAACTTCATACAATAAAATCATGAACAATTATTTTTATTTAATTTTACAACTTATTTACATTATGTACAGTCTTGTTTGAGGATGGCCTACCATTGAAGCATTACAGGGCATTCAAGTTTTAAGCAAGATAACCCAAAATGTATTTGAGCTTTCAAATTTTAAACGAAACTTTAACTATATATCAACAAATTATTATATCAAAAAGTGTTAAAAGAAAAAATTCTAGTTAGACAGTATATTGTGTTTAAAAAGTTCCCTTAACGCAAATCGAAAACGAAAACGCCCATATTAATACAAATGATAAAAAAGAGATTTAAAATTTATTACTGCAATAAAAATATAATCACCGCATTCATTCGAAGAAAACCTGAAACAGCTCAACGACTAAATCTTCGGCACAGAAGTAAATCGCTACCTAATAACTACAATCACCATTCAATTATATCCACGGGAAACTTACTTCAAGTTGATAACTAGATACAAATAGTGGATTTTAACAATCATAAACCGTCCTCGATACATCAAATTTCAGCTACACAGAAAGGCAAATTACATTTTTTTAAGTACTCTATCCACTCAGAATGAAATTAAAATAGAAATGTTTTTTGACAGCATGCAACAGCAACAGGCTGATATGCAGAATGGCCAAATGGGAGGTGGTCCAGCCGGTGGTGGTGGAGCGAACACAACCAGTCCACCAGGAACTTATGGAACAGCTAGTAAACGAGCACAAATAAGTGGAGGCCGATTTGATTTCGAAGATGGAGGAACATATTGTGGTGGCTGGGATGACGGTAAGGCACACGGGCACGGTGTATGCACAGGGCCTAAACATCAAGGTGCTTACGCAGGCGCATGGAATTATGGATTTGAGCTTTCCGGCGTTTATATTTGGCCAAGGTTAGTTCTATACTCAATATTTTCTTTCTAAATTGTTAAAGCATATTATAATCATAAAAATATTGAGTGTGATTCCTCACACACATGGTATATAACTCCACGGTGAGCATAACCTAAAAAGATAGTTGTCCTATCAAATTAAAATCGTCGACTTATAAAAAAAATACTAAATATTCACTTATTCTGAACAAGACTGCTATAATATTTATGCAAGTAAAATTCACTTCATCAAGAGAGCTTCACTTGAGTTTGATAAGCACATTTAAAATAAAGTGCCCGACTGGATCGAACGTACTTGCACCTATATGCTGTAAGTTGAAAATGAATAATCTTTTAATAAAAAAAAAAAAATAATAAATTTTTGAAAAAATATTTTAAAAAATGTTCAAAATTTAAATGCCATATTTTATTAAACAGTAGATCTTTTCCACATTTCGATTTTGATGGAAAGCCATTGAGTTTTACCCGAGAAACAGCCATATTTCTAAAATCTGTTAATAATAAAAGTACCCAAAAGTTGCCCAGACTAACTCGAATATATGAAATTTAATCAAAATCGTTAGATCTGTTTTCTAGAAAATCGTGTTTTTGGGAAACTTTTAAGTAAAGTCCCGTTAATAACAGAGCTAGAACAAAAATTCCGATTTCGCCTCGAATTGCGACCCTACAGAGCTCAGATATGAAGTTTGAAGCAAATCGGTCGAGCCGTTTAGGCTGCAGTCCAGCGTAAATACACACAGACAGACAGACAGACAGAATCAGCAGACCTACGTTTACGAGCTTCTCTACCATCATAATGTCAGAATTCATTATTGTTTTGAGTTCGTTTTTTTTACGAATCCAATACTTGCCCTATATTATAGGTGAGAGTAAGAACGTTAATATTAAGCCATAAGCAGCCTATAGACGACAAAGCCTGAACAGTTTAATAACGCAATTTTTAATTTTGATCTATTTATCTAAATGTTTAACCTTTCATATAAAGGTTTGACTACCGAATTTTTGTGAGTTAAATTGGTTGATATTCTGAATAAGATACAATAAGAACACAACTTGAGCTATAGGAAATTTTACTCTAGGATTATAATGTAAAAATAACCATATATAGTACGTATGTATATTTGTATATTTCTTTATTATTGGATTTGGAATAATTATAAACCTTGATATTTAAGTAAGTACGAACTTTCAAGGAAATTTGCGTTGAAAATGGGACAGGAAATATAAGTAAATATATAAAAACAATGTCTTTTGGTTCCGAAAAACTGTAAGCTGATTTTTTGCTACTCCGAAGGAAAAGGGTGCATGTGTCAATGGATTTAGGTATCTCATAACTAAGCATTCAACTCTCTAGCCCTTACAAATACCGATATGTTTTTGGGTGGGTACCAGAAATCTAACACTTACTTACTATTATAAAAAATTCTGATCTTGATTCATAATATTAATACTAGCTATGAATACCACCAATTTAAACATTAACAACCACTACAGGATCGGAGGTATTTTGTCCACCCTTCATGCCCAGCCTGTATGTACATATGTTCTGTTTCCTTCTTCTTAGTTCTTCTCAGTATCTTTTGGCAGTTCAATAATTTTCAAATCAATTTCCTTGTTTACAAGAAGAAAATGGGTATGAAGAGTGTATGCAAATTGTTTTTGGTCGGACTCAAGTTTCAGTCATTCCCATTTTTCATGAACTTTTTCTCATTCTTTTGATGAATTTTGCATACGATCCAATCCCTTTTTTATTTTATTCGGACAAAATTATTTTAAGGTTCGCTGGAGTTTTCATATTTTACTTTGATATATGTAATTACTGTTTGTATGAAAATGTTTGTAGTTTAAATATTTAATACTTTTCACTATAGTGGGTCCCATTACGAAGGCCAATGGCAAAACGGCAGACGACATGGTTTAGGTGTCGAACAAAGAGGTAGACTTATATACCGTGGAGAATGGTCAAAAGATGGCCACAAGGGCCGGTATGGTGTTCGGCAAAGCACTATATCTACAGCTAAGTACGAAGGGACTTGGAATGTCGGGTTCCAGGATGGTTATGGCTGCGAAACTTATGCCGATGGCGGTAAATATGCACTATTCATTTGTTTTCATATATTAATAATTTATAAAAAAAATACTATCCTTATATGTACATATTGTCGTATAAGAACATCCAGCATGAATGTATGTATGCTTGTATTCCGATTCCATTTCAGTTCTTAAATACTCAACTAAATCACTTTCTTTTTGGCCCGTGTTCAGCATTTAAATAGGACCAGTTGTAAGATTTAAAAATATGACGTCATCCGTTTATTTATGAATAGGGCCGTGCTCATCCAAAAATCTAAAAAAGGAAGATCTTTTTTTTTATTCAATTCTAACAAGTGGAAATATAGATAGTGATTTATTCAAAATACTGCCAAAGAAATTTCCGTTGCTTAAAATCTTTTCTTCTTTTTTACTTAATGAATATACATAGAAAAAATGGGCGCTTTTATGATGAATTCACTTAAAAGTAAAAGCGGTACTCTTTATTTGAAATGCCACGTCGCAACGATCATCCGTCAAGCAATCGAGCAATTGTTTTGTAGCTAAAAATAATCGTTTCACATTTGTATCTTATTGCAATTCAGTCTCTCTTCCCTCAACATGCTGCGATATAAGCATAGCGGAACAGCTATTTATTTCCAGTATGCAAACATATTTATATACCTACATGCAATGGATGTAAATACATATGTACATAATATATGCTATATTGTGTATTTAATACTTCTACTATTATTTGGACAAATTGCTTATATATACTTTGTTAGATTGAATCAGGAAAAGCTGTATAAAATAACTAGACTTTTACGAAAGTTGCTCATCATTAAATTGTAATAAAGAATACTTTATATATTTATATTGAACTATAAATACAAAATATGCGAAAACGAGTTAATTTCTGCTCAGAAGCAATATTTTTCAGTTTTAATTTACCTTTTACACTTTTGCACTGAATACCTTTCCTATATAATAAATTCAAACATGCGAATATAATATACAAGATCAATGCATAAGAAAACTTGATTGGATAATACAAAAATATCTCTACCACTAGTGGACTCAATTGAGCCATGACAGGCCCCTCGTCTGTCCGTGTAGGCCAATGATATTTTATATACTCGACGTCTTTTTAAAATGTACAGCATAAGCGTAATCATTTTCAAAAAACGCGCATTCTTCAGTATTTTTACAAAAAACTTGCTAGTGGCAGTATGAAATTGATATCCATTAATAGTTCAAAGAGGGATACGTTCCAGTCAGATTATAAATGACATTTAATTTTGGACTTAACCTTTAATTACAGTGATGAAATTTAGTGACGAATCTATAAAGGTAGGTCCATTGAAAATGATGAAAAAAAAAAGAAAAGTTCAAAGTTTTTTAAAATATTTTTATTTAACTTAAAAAAGAACAATTTTAAAGGTAGTTAAAAAAAAAACATAGGAGAAGGAACTTAATTTTTGCATAAAATTTGCACTTTAATGTTCAGTCATAAAACTTACTCTAAAAAAATGTCATTTTAACTGTGGGTCCAAGGGATTAACCTAATCATGCCATACATTTTTTTAGTAAAAACAAGAAAGATCAAAGACTTTTCTTCATTTCACAGGTTTTAATATCCAAAAAACAGTATTTACACAGGATAAATATAAATGAACGAGTATTTGAATTAAACCAGAGTCTTGGTCAATGGTATCGTTATCTGATTCATCTTCCATTCGTTCAGTACCACCGGCTTGAGCTTGAACACAATACTTATCTTTAGATTTGGCTGGACGAATCTGCAGACAAAGCATTGATGTGTTTCGTTGTTTTTGTGTATCGAACAATATCTGCGTTTCCACCTGATGTGATCGAAAAACTTCCTTTATACTTTTTATAAAAAACATCAGTTTTGCTTTTTCCAGTTTCCAAAAAATGGATATTTTTCTATCAATTTGGCATTGAGAACGCATTTGCCTTTTAACGGATTTAGCATATTTTCACACGATAAAAATTTAAGAAGAAATTAACACGCAATAGGACTGTCGTTCAAAATTAGGTACAATAGAATAAAAAAATGACGTTCAAATTTCAAATGTCGAAACAACAAAAGAGAGAGGATTCTTCCTTTTTATAGATAGTTACAGGGTTTTTCACAAAAACACAGGAGTCGAATTTCTACAGGATTTTCGTTGAAAATACAGGGGTATCCTGTAGAATACAGGATATATGGCATGCTTAGACTAACCACATCAATTAATTGTTAAAATGAAATATGAAATGGTCAGTAAAAGTTTAATTGATATCAGATAAGTGTAATACAAAGTTTCTTTCTTCAAAATTTGAATACCAATAATAACATAATGCTAGGTTCGTATATAGCATTTAGGTTATACAACCAGCTTTGGTTATCTTTGAAAGTTATTAGTGAACATTCGGTGAGCGTAAAAGTATAAATTGATTTGATTGCAGTATTTGCTGTCTGCGAATGCTGAAAGTAGAAAAAAATTATTTTTGTTAATGTATATTGAATCATTGCAATAATTAGTCGAAATCTTGATATTTTGATAACAATTTTTGTAGGCACGTATCAGGGACAATGGCAAGAGGGAAAGCGACATGGCTATGGAATTAGAACTTCTGCACCTTTTGGGATGGCTTCACATTACCGGCCAAAAAATATTCACGCCTCGATGAGCTCCTTACGAAGCAATGAAAACACCGATCCCGGAGATAAACGTAACAATCGAGCTGAGGAAGTCCGCGGTGGTTTCGTATTGACATCCAAGTCTGATAAGCTGCCTGCAAGGCGGAATAGCTTGACAGAGAAATCAAAAAAAGGCTTTCTCTCGGTATGACATGCACATGTTTTATCTTTTACTTTGACCATTATTCTATTCTTTGTTATAATTTGTTTCCATTGCTTATCGTTCTTTACAGGGCTTAAGGCGTAAACAAAGAAGCACAGGAGACCTAGAAAAACGTGGAACGTTAGCTTCTGGTAGCATTCGATCAACAATGTCCACAGCTTCTTGGCTGAGTACGGGTTCCGAACAATCTAATCTAACCGCGAAGTAGGTTTATATATATGTATATAGTTTGTTTGATTATAATTACAGTACTTACACCAATTCAATTTGTAGATCTGCTCATACAGAATCAAATGCTAGTTTCACTATGGATGAAGAGCAGCTTGATCCCACTGTGGTAGAAACATACATGGGAGAATGGAGCAAGGATAAGCGTAGTGGATACGGCGTTGCTGAACGAACCGATGGTCTAAAGTAAGTTTAAAATGGTTCTGAATGGTATAAATTTCAAACCGTCATCTTTTAGATATGAGGGTGAGTGGTATAATAACAAGAAAAATGGATATGGGGTTACGACCTTCCGTGATGGTTCCATAGAAGAGGGCAAATACAAAAATAACATTTTGATTACGAGTCAAAAGAAAAAGCATTTGTTTGTAGCAAGGTCGCGAAAATTTCGTGAGAGAATAACTGCGGCTGTTAGCTCGGCACAAAGAGCATTGAAAATGGCTCTACAGAGATCCGATATAGCGATTTCGCGCACTGCCACAGCAGCATCTAAGGCTCAAAATGCAGATATAGCAGCTGAACAGGCACGAATTGATTGCGAGCAAGCAGTGGGAATGGCGCGCGAATTCGCCCCCGATTTTAAGCCGTTGGTATTGGAACGATTCGAGAAATTGCGATTCCGTGAACGATATAAAATAATGTCAAACGATATTGAAACAAACAGGCCATCCGGCTCATCAAATAATCCACAAATGGGTAATCAGATTGATGCGGTTCGAAGTTCGATAACCGCTTCACAACAAGCTGCAAAGCAATCCTTATCTGCATTTCAACAACAACCGCAATCACAAAAATTCGCTAACGCTCGCCGACCATCTCAGTCAGGTAATCAACAATCTGTTGATTGCCCCGTTCCTAGATCAATGTACTCACAACAAATGCCAGTTTCACCCCAGACAGATTTGTCAGCTCTAGTCAACCAGCAACATAGCCGTGGAGTCGGGCTTAGTACAACAAATCAGTTGTATGGTGGGGGTGTTTCTGGTCAAGCCCACAACAATCCACAAATGAATCCAGCATACCAATTCCAGCAGCATCAGCCACCTGGAGATACAACAACAAATTATGCACAACAGAACAATCAAACTAATTTGAACACCCAACAAGATCCACGAAATAAAATTAACTATGCGGACCAACACCAAATGAATAATGTGCAGAGGCAGCAACAGCAACAGCAACAGCAACAGCAGCAGCAACAACATCAACAACAACAACAACAACAACAACAATTAATAGCCCAACAGCAACAATTGCAATATCAACAGCAGCAAGAACATCAACAGCAATATCAATTGCAGCAACAACAACAACAACAGCAGCAGATAGACATGCAGCAACCATTAAATCCCCAGCAGCAAATGAATATAAAACAGCAACATGAACAAATGCAACAACAACGAACGGATAATGTACCAAATGTAGCAGCAGGTGGTAGTGGTTCTATGTTGCGCCGAAACGGAAGTAGTAGACCCCCAATGCTCGGCCAAATGAATCAACAGTCCTCCATTGACCATTTCGACCACTATAAACGACCTCCAAGTCGAGATTCCTCAGTTGATAGATACGCGCGGGCCGCTAGTCGGTTAAGCGGCGGTTACGGATCCCGACAAACATCTGTTGACCGTGGAGCAACCACGGCTACAGGAAATTCTACCCCGAATGAAGCTACACCTAGTAACGAAACGAACAGACCAAGGGCAGGCTCAGTATTTCGTGGTACGACACCTGGACCGCGGTCAACGACGCCAACTAATAACACTGGAAATGGAACGATACCAACAGGATCCGGCCGACTATCTCGCTCCGGCACACCAAGCATGCAAAAACGCTCGATTCCAACAGCGGAACCACTCTTTTCGACGCCGAATCAACCATTCGAAGACGTCCTTTTACGTCAGCGTACTTTAGGACAAGATATCATTCCCTCACCCTCGCAACCAAAACGAACAGAAAGTTTGTATGTACCGCCAAAACCATCGACACCACTCGGCGGTGCTGCGGCAAATACTGGTGCCAGTGGTGGAAATAAGAAACTTAAGGTATGTCCTTATATTGTACTATGCGCAAAATATGTTGTTTAGCTTTGTTGCTGCAATTATACATTCATTTTTTTCATTATCTTATCTTAATTTTGCTTCTCATTAGATCATATTTTTTTTGCATTGTGCAATAAGCAACTAATTTAATATAAGCTCCCTTATGGGCAAGCTCCGTTTGCACTGGTACGTATTTTACAACTACTCATATCGGAAAAAAATATCAGAATATGAAATCCATAAGGATGCATTTAAAAGAATGTGTAAATAGTTTTCGAATCAAGGTCGGTGAAAAAAGTCTCTCCGTTCTATTTATTAATGCTACCTTATAACGTCATAAAAAAGGACAAGTGCAATGAAAATTATATACATATGTTATGCGACATTATATATGTGTGTACATACATATGTATAACCGCCGTTGTTAGTTTTTAACAAATTCATTAATTTTACATACGTATGTATATATTTGTATATTTTATTATGCTACTATCAAGATTTTGAGCGTTTCTTAGCATCCCCATTAATTGAAGCGTTTTGTATGCATGGAGCCGGTGGTATTTGTCATAATCAAGATCCGTTGATGAGCATCAACCGTTAGCAATAGCAAGTTTTATTTATTTTCTTAACGTATTGGTGATGTACGAAGACTTTCTTTTTTCTAAAAATAGCTTTTGTGGGTTGTATAGAATTGGATGAACATTACATCTTAGTGAGTGAAAAATCTTTTTGTGTCATACGAATATAAATGTATTTAAATAGCTCTCTTTCCAAGGCATCTCTCAAGTATGATTTCTCTTTGTCTGCTCTTAAAACCTCTCGTGAAGACACGCCACTTAGAAATATACATATACTGCAAATTGTCGATAAATATCGCACAAAAAGTAGATCGTTGTGCGTTGTCACCAAAATATTTTCTCTTCAATTTATCATCTACTTGAACTCAATGTATGATTTTGCCAACTCAGCTCTTCAGTCAGAGATCTTCGTCGCAGCTTGGTACGTTCGCCCGGAATATAACGAATAACTTCCTAGTGCATGGATACACGTACATATTTATACATCTTTCATCGAAGTTAACTAAAATATTTCATATATGTAGTTCCGATACCAAAATTTTATTTATTTTTAAACACGAGAAAGTATACGTATGCTAGTCGTGTAAAAACAGTTTGTCGTTTATTTTGTAGACAATTTTATAAATTATGCAATATTCCAATATAAATTAGCCAAACAACAGGCTATTGTTCTGAGAATTGTTAAAATTGCTTGCATAAATATTTAACCATATGAAAATTTACTTGGAAAAACGCAAAATACCTACCTAATAAAATAAAAATAAATAAAATGAGTTTTCTTGAAATGTGCTCGCGAAATTGATGAAAATAGATAATACACATTATATTATATATAGAAGAGTTCTTCAAAAAAACAGAAAACAACAGAGATACAAGTAATACATTCAGTGTTTGTTTTGATCACATAAAGTTCAGTGAGTTAAACGAAAAAAAAAATGGAGTGGTATCCAGAGGAGGATGAAGAAGACTTAATGTTTTCACCAGCGCTATTAGCAAGAAGGGCATCCGAAAGTTGGATAGTTGATCCACCAGTCGAGGTTATTTTTAATTACTGTTACCTATTTAAAGATCTTATATAGGATAAACCCAAGGGAAAGAACAATTTTCTCATAAATAATTCCTAAGGAAAACAAAAATATCATACTGGATTTTATATAATTTTTCTAGAGCGTCCCAATAAATGTGACTTTGCAAAGGAAAAAATCATTGCCTGATTTTCAAGAGCTGCCACGGGCCACGGAAGCCATGAGCCGTGAAGAGGTATCGGCATTAGGTTCGGCAAGACGAGAAGCCGTCCGAAGGCAAATTGAGTTGAATGAAAGGCTTAAAGCAAATCCTTTATTGTACTTAGTCAGTCCGCAAGTTAAGGTAAGTAGTTAAGTTTTATCTTTCTAACCAAATCAGTAGTAATTTTGTTTTTGTCATGCCAATTTAATTAACAATTTGCTTTGATAAAAATTACAAAAAAAAAGTGGTTATAACTCTTAATAATGAAGTTTTGTAGGAAAAAAAAATGTATGACTTTAATATCTTATTTACTACAAGTATATCATTTCTGCTAATATATGGAATATTTTATTTTTAACTAAAAACATAAAATGTAGAGGGCTTTAAATAAATACTTAAATAGTTGTTACTTATTTTAGAGTTAAAATGTGACGTTCATATTTTTTTAAGGCTATTTGACATTTTTACAGGATTGGTTCTCGCGCCAGCAGTTGGTGATATTGGTACTCTTTGCGAACATAGCTTTGGCAATAATGTTCTTTAAGATGTTGACATAGCATCAAATAGAAACTACTATTTGGCTATGTATATCAAATTTATTGACTAAAGCAAACATAAATATTTTTCTAATGAAATTTTTTTTTTTCTTTAAAAATTAATGAATGAAATATTACATTCAATTTTATTGCACGCCCCAAAAATTAAATTTGAAAATGGGGGTATATTTGGAGGTACTAATGATACCTTAATGCTAATTAAAAATGAAATAGTATTTTGTGAAACGATAAAGAGAATTTTTTAAACTTGAAAAATTTAACTTAAACTTATTGGCTTTAGTATATGTATTTCGAACAATATTTAGTTGAATCAATTTTTTGAATTCGATTCGTAAAGAATAGTAACATACATATATATAAATAAAAAAAAAAAAACTAAATTATCTTAACGAATTTTATACTATTTAGAAAAATTGTAAACAAATATTTAGAACAGAAAACAATTATATAATGAGACTATATTAATGCTCTTAAAATAAATAAATTTTGGGACCTCATTACGGTTTTATGGAAATACTGCGGGACCGGGAAATGCAATATCTATATCACTGTTAGTCTTCTTTGCCTGTAGAATTCTATAGGAAGTGCTCTATAAACACCCAATTGAATGGGATGCATTTCCTTTAATTTTTTCATATAAAATCTTTTTGCTCATTATTTATTGTTAGCATTATTAACTAAGCAAATAAAAACAATAAATTAAAATAAAAATAATGAAAAAAAAAAAAAACAAACATTTAAATTATTTGATATGGTGAGTATTTCCAGATTTAACTCTAGGCAATGTAATACATATTATTAAGCTTATAGAGCCTTACCATATTAAATTCATGATAATAAAATAAAGAATAAAAGAAGTAACATGATGTGTGATAATTGATTTTTTTCTATTTGTTTTCTAAATTGACGATAAAATTAATATTTTCATTTAAAAATTTATTATTTTAATAAGCCAAAAAAGCATTTAAAAGTGCTAATAATAAATTAAACCCAATGTAGTTGGTTCCATATTTTCTTTCATCAAATATGATTATTTGATATTCATTTAATTTAAGCAAAGAAAAAACAAAATGTTTGGTTCCTTGTTGTTTAACATATTTTACATTTATACATATACTATAATACATACAAAAAATAAACTAAAATGTAAACGAAGAAAACAAAAATATATTTTCTTTAAAGAAGTAGAGCTTGTTTAAGATAGTTAGGACTACAATTTCTTAAAAAGAGTAAATAAAAATGATAAATGTAAAACAAAATGTTGGTCTAACTTACTTAAAAGCAATATGAAATTCTTTATACTATCGTTGGCACATGGAATTGTATGCATAGCTGTCTTAGGTTAATTATGTTACAGTAAGCGTATTAGATATTATTATTTACAAATGTACGTTATGACATATTAATTTGTTAAAATATTAATTTATACTTTCTTGAGGGACATCCTTTCCTGATATTATTTTGTTGAAAAGCCGAAATAAAATATTTTTTGGTTGAATAATTGTGCACAACTTTGCATAGTTTTAAAGGATTTTGCATATTTGGATAAAAATATGTACACTATTTATTTGTTCACACGTGGCTAGGAAAGTACATATATATTTGTTTGTAGTGTGTACTTTACTTCTATTTACAGATACTGATCACAAAAATATGCATTGCATATGGATACCTAACCTAGTACGTAAAGTTATTGCAGAATTGGTTAGTACATTTCCAAACATCCGTTTTGTCCTAGCTAAAAATTTAAGGTTCATAAACTGGTGACAGGCAGACGGATAGACGAACGGACAGTCGGACGGACGGACATGGCTCAATCGGCTTTTGATACTGATCATCTATATAAAATACTTTATTGGGTCTGTCTGCAATATTTCTCTATGTTACAAACTATGTATCAAACTTAATATACCTTTAGGATTGGATATATTGACTATCCAAAGCAGTCATTCAAAGTGTGTCGTTTGAAAGATTATTAAGATGTATGGTATTCTCTTAGCGCAAACGATTTCATAGTGAATATTATTGCTGAAGTAAGGATACCTCTTATATTTCCAACATCAGATCTTATAAAAAAGTTTGCTACAAAAGTTTCGAACAAGGTGACGGATATAACAAATGACCAAAAGAGAACGCAAAAGGACGCTCAAGTTTTATATCAGAAATATTCTCAAATTCAAACACCGATGGCGGCATTCGGTCATCCTGGTCTCAATGCATAATTGCCTATGCATCAGTACCCAGTGTCCTAGGTTTACTCCCACGTCCCCATATAAGTAACGCATCGTTGTTTCCTGAGGCTGGTATACGACGGAGACTTGCTGCAAATTGCATTACTATTTAGCCTAGCATCTGCTTATTCATCATTCGTGCCCAAGGGAAGCGAGTGTTAGTCTATCTAGACGAGTTTCTCGTGGCCAATCAAGACGATTGCAAGTTGATGGCACAGATTTTGGAAAATGTCAACCTACTGGAGTCGTTGGGGTAGCCAATCAATTATCAGAAATATGTGCTCAGAACAAATACGTGGAAATTATAGAAAAAAAATGTGCACGACTGGGTCGTACGTACTTGCACCTACATATATTGCAATAGATTTTTGAAAAACATTTTTTTTTAATTTTGTATAAGTTTAAATGGCATATATTATTAAACATTTAATCTTGCCCACATTTCAATTTTGATGGAAATCCATTGAGTTTTAGCCGAGAAATAGCCATATTTCTAAAACCAGTTAGTAAGAAAAGTACCGTTATACGTTTTTTTAGCCAAAAACGTGGTATGCCATCTTATAGTATTTGCCCAGACTAACTCGAATATGAAATTTAATCAAAATCATTAGAGCAGTTCTCGAGAAAATCGTCTTTTTGTGAAATTGGCCTTAAGTAAAGTACCGTTAATAACGAGGCTAGAACAAAAATTCGGATTTCGCCTCGAATTGCGACGCTACAGAGCTCAGATATGAAGTTTGAAACAAATCGGTCCAGCCGTTTAGGCTGCAGTCCAGCGTACATACACACAGACAGACAGACAGACAGAATCGGCAGACCCTCTTTTTCGAGCTTCTCTATCATCGTAATGTCAGAATTCATTGTTATCTCGAGTTCGAATTTTTGCACGAATCCAATACTTGCCCTATATTATAGGTATATTATTCCTTTCACTGAAGCAAATATAGAAGATTTTATATTCATTCGCTCTCATCTTAACCAAACTAAACTGTAACCTAAAGCAGATCCAAATATTACGGCAACTCAATGTCGCTACATTTGTAATCCCCAGCCGTCGTCTTCATTGCCGAATTGCATATCTTTTCCAGCACTTTTTTTTAAAAGGAAAGCACAAAGTTCCCATCATGGCGAAAATGTATCTAAGATGAACGTATTACATACAAAGACTTATAGGTAGAGTCCGTTTCAAATCACTATGCAACTTCTCGCGCAGGTTTTCTCTTTTCCAATCATTCTCTCGTGTGAACACTACTTGTTTTTTGACAGCCGTTGCACCCGACGCAGTCACAACTAGACGATGTAATATCGCAGGAACTTTTTTTTTTTTTTTTATGCGGTGTATGCAGTAATACAGATGCAAAAGGAATGCTCATATTTTAATTCAATCGGACAACCTTTTAATTACCATGTTTGCACCGAACCGACATCTCGATCACAAATAACCTTATTTGTTATTTGTGATCTCGATACTTTTGCCAAAACCTCAGTAAGTCGTTTCCACTCCTACCAAGTCGAAATCATTTCAAATGTCATTGCTGTTTGTTGACTGTTGCAATTAGTGTTGGGACTTGAGTGTGGGCAAATTGGGAAGCTCAAAAGTGGTTG
This sequence comes from Chalcosyrphus nemorum, assembly GCA_949716465.1. NCBI lineage: Eukaryota > Metazoa > Arthropoda > Insecta > Diptera > Syrphidae > Chalcosyrphus > Chalcosyrphus nemorum. The sequence continues at coordinate 52,807,954 of OX454332.1, forward strand.
ATTTTAGAAACATATCATAAATGCAGCAAACAAATTATGGATTGCATACAATAGATAAAAAATATGAAAAATATAAAATATAATTGGTAGAAGTCCCAACACTAATCGCAGCTGTTTTGACATATAATATTTTGACGTCTAAAAATTAGCACCGAAACAAACTGAAGTTCACCCTTAGGGGCTTGTTCGATTTGACAACCTCTTACAGATGGTTGAACTGAAGGAGATTTCGAGTAGGTTTTGAAACCTCGATAATGTATGGAAAAACCTCAGAGGTTTGAAGGAGATTGACGAAACCCCGCGATGGTTGAAACATGGTATTATAGTAGCTTATATTCGGAACGAAGTTTTGATACCATCTTTGATTCTTCTGGATCTTGCTTACAAAATGCTGACGCTGACAGTTTGTCAATATTTAACTGCGTGCACTCTACCTCCCCGGTGAGGTTTAACTGCATAACCGATCACCTTTCTAGGGGAAAGGCTTAACCAGAATGGCACCTACGTATAACATACTAACAAACATACACTAGACTCTCGTTAGCGTGAACATTGGTTAATTAAACTTTAGTGCTGAAAATAGGAGGGATGTGAATGTAAAGTAGCTTTTGACCAAGTCCTAACCATTATTTTGTCGGGTTATCTCTTTCATTCCTTTTGAGCAAAATATTTTTTGCCGGTTGGTTATTCCATTGACTACATGTGTATGTACAAAATGGCTGCGACCATCAAAATACAATGACAAAACCTAGCGGATTTTGGCTTGGGTAAACGAGTGTGTCAAACGAACCGCAGTTGACTGTCTAATTTAGTTCGTCTATGACGTGAATTCTTAATATCGTGGACAGGGATTTTGTAACATTGACATCTTCAAAACGTTAACAAATCATGAACACTCTAAAACTCCGCTCCAAATAACAGTGATATTCGAGCAAGGTGATTTGAAAACTTGAAATTTTCTTGGTACATCCTTCCGTCTTGTACAGTTCCTATCGTATTTGGTCTATGATTATTGTCTACTGTGGATTGCCCTATTCTTTTTCAAATTCAACCATTGCAAAAGTGAACAGTCTTGGTTTTTATTAGTTCACATGCATTTTATATTATATATTTTGAAATATTTCCTTAAGTTAAGCGAAATTATAACACCTGGTAATAATCATACAACGTTAATACGCAGTCTCCACGCGACATAATTTCAGGCAAGACTCAAGTCGTGACATTAATATGTCTCGTGTAGACCCCACTTTTACGGACTTGATTTGCAGTCGGACATCTAAAGGGCTGAACAGAATGTGAATCTGAAGGTTGAATCTGTATCTGAAAATGAGCTGTCAAAAGTTGAATACATGTTTAGCCGTAAGTGCAAACAAAATATGTACATATCTGAATCGTGAATCTGTATCTTGAAGTTGAATAACACCCAACTTCGAGATACAGATTCAAGATTGACGTTTAAAGATCTGCACGCATTGTTTGGACTTTCCTTATTTTGTTTTGTTAATTTGTGATTTTTCTAAAAATACATACGTATTACGTCACTATTCTTATTAACTAGTTTCAGAAATATGTCTATATCTCGGCTAAAACTTAATGGCTTCATCAAAATCGAAATGAGGTCGAGATTTAATGTTTAATAAAAATTGGCACTTAAACTTAGCAACATTTTTAAAATGACTTTTTTAACAAATTTAATGTTTTCTTATTAAAAATGTATTCATTTCCAACTAACAGCACACTTGTAGGTTTAAGTACGTACGATCTAGTGTGAACTTTATTTTAGCACAACTTCAATTAAGGTTTAAATTCACGACTTTTTACAAATTGTTCTGACAAGTAAACACAAAATTGACTGAGAGATACAGATTCGATGAGCGCCAGCATTCTGTTCGCCAGCCCTGTATCTGCCTTTGACGGCTGAAATTTGACATTTGAAGTTTGGCAGTCGTTGTGATCGATTAGTGCTTTCTAGACGTGCAAAGATGGCAGATTTTTGATTTTCACAAACAGAAACAATAAGTTTGTTGATTTTCTTAAAACAAGTGAGCTTATTTTGCTGTTGATGACATGTTGAAGAATGAAAAGTTAAAACAGAATCCGCCCATCTAATGACATAAAAGTTTGGCTTTTTTTCAGACTCGTCGAGACGCAGTGTTACATACAACATATACTACGTTTATATGGCGTCGAGGAATCGAGTTAGGTATTTCTGCACACCAGTTGAGCGATCGAAAGATCGAAATGGGGTTGAACTCACAGATGAGTACACAGTCACTCTTCTTTTTTTTCTACTTTGTTGTTTTGCTAACCAAAACATAATATTTCCCAATGCCAAACAAGAAAAAACTCATTCGCAACGAAAACAAATTGGTTTCTCACCCCAGAGAAAGAAAAAAAGGACGAACACACAATTGGTTTTTCGTGCATTTTTCTAATTCACCCCATTTCAGTCCTACGCGTTTTGTGAATTTCAATCCGGATTGGACCTGGTTTCAATCCAGCATATAAACTCTGTAGTGTATTTCAACTATCGTTTATTCGCGTTCGCATCTACGAACACTTTTCAAACTAATGAACGTTGCCAAGTTTAGATGAACAAAACAAACCAATGAACGAGAACAATGATGAGCTCTAGAAATGTAAAGCGAGTCATTCTGTGTTTGTACTTTACGTTGTGAGGTTTGGAATATTTTTTTTCGTCGTATATAACTACTGCGATGCAAGTAGAAAATAAAAGTAAAATTTAGTAGTTAGTTCCTCGTTAAAAACATTCAAAACATTAATAACTTAAAAATCCAAAATAAACCTCCAAATGAGGGGTAAAACGATAGATTGCTAAGTGGCTGCAAAGAAATTGTGTTTGGACATTAGTCAATTTGGACTACAGCAAAGGCAATAACTTGGGAAGGTAAGCTCGTGTTTTACTTAAATCGTTTTGGGAAAACTAGTATTTTTTTTTTCTGCCAAATACTAACTTCAATGCGACGTATATGTACAAAGGTGTTCATTTTTCAGACCTTTATCCATTGTTCATTATTCTTCTCTTTCACAAATATAAAAAAAAAAATGAATGAATAATGTAGGGGAGTGAGATAAGCAGTGTTACTTTTAAAAATAATCTCATTTCAAATGACAAAATAACCCTTACAACTGCCCCAGCAAACAAATATAAATATGAAATAATTATATTTTGCGTAGGAATCAGATCAATTTGTTTTTTTTAGAAGCATGAACATGAAAAATCTAGTGCATCACCAAAATGGAATGGGCATAAAAGAGACGAAAACCACAATCAGCTGAGCTTTAGATTTGAGTTCATTTCATTATTTACCAACATATCCAAATTCTATTATCTCTTTCTTTTATTCGAAAAAACAGAGAAACGAGTGAGACAAAGAGACGTCTCGATTTTTTTTCAGCTTGATTGTTTGACATTTCCCTTTTCATTCGTTTTGTGTGCATTCATTCTGGCAGCTGTGGCAAAGTTCGAGGAGGAGAAAAAATTTGTTAATTTTCTAAAAACGAAAAACGTCAACAAAGGTTTTTATTTTCTAATGTATATACCAGTGTTTGTAAATTGAAAAAATAATCGTGCATACTAAGTGTTTTTAGGTGTTTTCGAGTTATTTGCTAATGTTTCTAACATATTTTTTTTTTTTTACGAAGAAAAACAGCAGTCTGTGTTGAATTTCTGGTGATCATTTGAAACTTGTAGTAGGTACGAATAGTAAATTATATAAATCTCAAGAAGTGAAGCATTTTTATCTACGCGAATTACATTTAGGTATATTTTTTCTATATTATATATGTATGTACATATGTATGTACATACCTAAAGTCCTTTGTCCATTTTCTGGTTTTATGTTTGTATTTTTGGGGGTTACCACACTTGGTTTTTTTTTTCTCGGCTTTCCTTCCATTTAAATTAGATTGTTTGATCCCCTACATATGCACAGAGCACTTAGCACCCTAGCAGGTAGCCCAAAGAGATATCGTAAAAAAATACACAGCACTTATCACTATGCGTTGTGTGTTATTGATTTTTGTAGATATCCAGAGAAAACATACTGAGAGCAAAGAATTACATTTTACTTTTAAGGTTCAAACATTAGTAGGTATAAGATGTTTTAAAACCCTTAACATTTTCAGGTAGTTGGATTCGATTTAGGTATAGAACTATTATTTACTTATTTACATAGTCTGTATGACACATGTAAGAACTTGCACATGCGACTATTATTTATTATGTATTTTTAGAAAACTATTTTTTTTTTTTTTTTAATTCTCAACTACTAGCTTCATTTTTCATTTGCAATCTACCTACCTGACTTTTTTTCCTTTAGTAATGCTTATTTCAATGTGTTATCATAATCTGTTTACCTAAATTTTAAGGGCATAGGAACTGGATATTTATAGATGCATGCTTATATGTATATACATACACTTATACGCTTATATTTTCCGTTGGGATGGGATGTTTGAGTGTTTATTCATACATATTAAAACTAGTGGTGAAGTGAATTTGAAAAAAAAAAAAAAACATTTGTAATAGGTACCTATTAATTTTTGAAATGTTTCGCAAATATAAAATAATACAGTTTAAGTTCTTTTAACAGCTTACATACCTACCTATTTAGTTTTATTTCAAAATTTTAAATAACTGTACTCATTACTAAGATTTAGTTTTCAAACAATTTTTTCGTGTTTAGCCGGTAGCATAAAATATATACAAATAAGTACACGTACATAAGCATATGTATGTGTGTATCTATATTATTAATTTGCTCTATTTCCTTGGTTAAAGTCAGTTGTAAAACCATGACAGTTGAAATAAATAAAGTTTTAAAGCATCATACGCACTCTGTTTTTTTAAGCAAATTAAAGAGTCAGTACTACAGCTAAGCAAAAAAGACGACGTATACATTACGCTAGTATAAAAAATGTTTCACACATGGCCGTTATATAAGCTTCCAGTAGACCTTGAAGCACAATAAAGACTCGTTTCGTTCGGTTGAAAGTAAAGCTAATGCATATAATATATGCCTTGGGAATTACAATATTTTTAAGACTTTAAAGATTTTAGATCCCAAATGTTATACATACCTAAATACTTACATATGTAATATGAAACTATATCTTATGCTTATCATCAGTTTTGAGTGAGTAACACAACAAAACTTAGCGGACGCTAGACAGTACGATTGCAAATTAATAAGATAGCGTTTGCTTTCGAAGCATTGTGTTCATATGTATGTATGTTTTTACGTACATACCAGCGCATGTTCTTACCTATAAGTGTTTTTGTGTATAAATAAATCTACAAAGTATTACAGTCTAAGTTTACTAAATTTTAATAAACTGATTTAATATGTTATATTAGAAACTATATGTACATACATATTGTATTTATATTGTCTAAGTACCTACCTTCTGATTAAAAAAGTAATTAATAAATAATTCATTAATTCATAAACATGATTTTAATATATAATTGACCAAAATTGTTGATAATATGGCAGCTAACTATTCTAGCATGTTTCATAACTAATCATAGTGCTCTGAGTTTGCCCGGTTTAAAGCATGCTCGAAAAAGGCAAAATCTTAATATACTGTAAATTCACCGGGGGCAGAACACTATACCCTAAATTGCATTAGATAAAGTCTACCTCGATGTACTCATCCGTATGAAATATAGGTACGAAAGAAAATTTAATTTTGGCAATCTGTTTGTAAAATGTTGGATATCTCTTTACATATCTTTTTTCCTACAATTTAAACTCTCTAGGACCCATAGTTTTTAAGATTTTTTGGCTTAATTTTGTGACCATTTAATATATATAAACTGTTAGTATTTTTAAATAATAATTCCTAAACAATTTGCCCATGTCTGTGCATTATTATTTTTTAATTAATTTTCTTTTCTTTTTTTCTTGCAGATCATTCTATAAACTCTTCGTTAACGTGTAGGAGTTTACATTTTAGGAGCAATAAAGTGGTGTAAAAGAAAAGAAATAAATCAGTAATTGTTATTACGAGTGCATATGTGACCGATAGTTACCATTTAAATAAGTTTAATTTGGAGCACGCAAGCGTTGTGCTGCCAAAAAAAATAGTGCAAATGATTAGTTTTATTTCGTAATATTTTTTTTAATAAGCAACACATTTTCTGGAGTCAACGGTTTGAGAAACATACAAAAGCAGCAATCATGTTATACGTATTTCATGTGGATATGGGAAGGATGCTGAAGTTCGAAATGAACGTAGCGTTGTCGAGGTAAGTAAACTTGTTTCGAAAACAAATAAGTACATATTTCAGTTAAGTCAATGTATTTTTTTTTAATCTATAATTTTTTTTTTTATGCCTCTGACATCATGGTTATCGTCTACGTCGTAGACTTGTTCTTATAGAAACAATAATGAATTAAGAAAGAAATATCTTATCACTTGACTAATCAATTTGGGTTAAGTTTATGCTTCAAATAGACAATGTGTTGTTTATTTATTTCCTTGTCCTGGAATTTTTTTTTGTACAAATATATATTCCAGTGCGAAAATAGTTTACTAAAATAAACCAAGAACTTAAATATAAACATTTCTGCAAAGTGATGAAATAACACGTGTTTTATGAATCAACGAATAGAGTTGTAGACCTACACATAAACATATTAAGTCATTCATTCCAATGTATGTATGTTTTGATATGTGTGTTTATATGGGGGTACATACGTAGTATACCAATGCCTGAAATGAATTTGGTTTTTTTAATGAGACGTCGAAATTGTTGAGCCATAGTGGTCATTGACATTTCCTAATAAAATACAGATGTAGAAAATAAGTATAAGTAGACGGGTAGATGAAAAACGAAGGAGTGAATTTGGCGCAGCCAGACATTGTTTTAGAGCAATATTTGTTTTTGCATTTGAGTGGATTTTATATACATACGTCATAAGTTTTGCTGTTCTTCTAATATATATAGTATTATATTATTTGCTTTTTTGGACGTATTGCGTCTAATTTATTTAGTTTATCTGTAGTATGAGAACGATCTATTATGTCTGTATGTGCGAGCGTATTTTCACTTGCAACTAGAAACAACTAGTTAAAAGAATAATAGATACGTAAACAAACCGATTGGCATGCTTTTACGCAGCTCGGTGTTTACCTAATTTTTTCGACCAAACTCGGTATTTTGTTTTCCCGATTCATAGCGGAGATATTGGGCTTACATGATTTCATTGTTTTCAACAATTTTAACAAATAATTGACTAATTGACTTAGCTGCTAAATTGTCAAAAACATAAGTGAACTATCCATTCTGCAGTTGTTATACCCATTTGACAGTTACGCTATCGAGACTACTGCATATGTATTATTTCGTTGGAATTATAACCCAGATTAAATCTGGGAGAAGGAACTCATTTTTAATTCAACCTTATCTTATTTTTGTTTTTTCAAAAATTATATTTTAATATGCATGTGCTTTATTTTTTTTTTAGCGTTTCCAACCTAAAGGATACCATAGAAAGATTTCATGGTATTCCAGCGCAGTGTATAGTACTATTGGTAAGCGGTGGGGAGATGCTGACGAAATCCTCACAGGTGGCATGTTATTCAGCAGGTACAGACACTAATCCCATATACATGTTTCTAATGGGAGAAGTGAAACTTCCTCCAATTATGTTGCCAATTGAAGCTGGTAAGTGCAAATATATGTGATATATATATGTTATTTTTACCTACAATCAGCCCTGTTGCTATAATCGCCATCTAGTCCTTTTTTATAAACTTTTTTTTTTCACACAAATTTGAAGTAGATAGTATAAGGCCATAAGTCATAAATAGGACTGAATGTTTTAATGATTAAATAAATAAATTGTTTAATTTTCGTACTTCAATTATAATTAGATATTGATGTGAAGGAGCAAGTTGATCACTGCCTAACGTTGCCTGCTGTATATGAAACGGTTGTTACTCGTGCACAATTAGCACAACAAATGTACGAACTAGCACGCGAAGAAGAAGTCATATGCGAGAGATTGGTACATGAACAGCATCTGCAGCAACAAGGCTGGTCCGCAGTTGTTGCCAATATGGAGGACTTAACAGAAGAATTCCGACAACGGTTCAGAAACTTCTGCCTATCATTCGATCGACATTTAGAAAAACGTCAGGAGTACATAGAATTGTTAAACTATTTTTCAGAAGACTTATCGAAGTTGTCTCGAATTCCGATATTACCCGGTTTAATGCAAATGGCTCAAGAAGATTTTCATGGATTTGATGAGCTTCTTGACAACGATGAAGTGTTTTCCCGCTCGCAACAAAATGTTTCAGTTTTAATGGCACAGGATCCGCAATGTTCAAGTGGACAACGCCTTGACTCGTATGAATCGCAGGATGATGACAAGCGAGAAAGTACGTCCCCTAACAAGAAACCAAAAATGGGGTGCGACGATGAAAAAGGCGATAGTTTGAGCGTTAGCAGTGCCGGAAGTGGAACAAGAAGGACTCTCACCCTTCTGCAGTGGATATCTGCGAAAGAAAACCATAATAAATTAAGTGAAATGTCCGACGAGTGCATGCAGGGTTTAAACGCTTTTGATGAGGTGGTATATGCAAAACTCAAAGAAGAAGTTAATAACGTTATTAAGAGTGCAGACCAGGTAAAATGAAATTTAAACGTACCCATATAACATATTTAACTGAAATTTCTTTACAATTATAGGCCGATATGAAAGAAGTAAAAGGCTTGAGTGATCGCCTCTGTAAATTGGAAGAAATAAAGTACAAAATAAAGAGCATGGTTCAAGACCAAAAAGAGCTATCTACAGCGTTCCAACAAGTACTTTAAAAAAAAAATTAATATCATATCGACTTATTATAACTTGATAATTTTTTTAGAACCAAAGTCGTGCAATTAACCTAAGGGATGCTTCAATTCTTCCGGATCTTTGTGCCTCACACAAAGGACAGCTTTCAGTTATGCTAACTAACCATCAAAAGATTCACGACCTACGGCGCTGTATATCAAAGGCTAAAGATGAGCTTGGATCAAATTTACACACTAGGCTTAAGTAAGAAATCATTATATTATAAATGTTAATCTTTTAATCTTACCTATATTTTTCAAGGCGTATTGTTCTTCTTGAGAACAAAATGAGCGAAATTGATAATCGACAATTATTTTACCATCGCTGTTTAAGAAGAGCAGAGCGACATATAAACATAATTGAGCAAATTCATCAAGCGCCTTGTATATATGTGGCAGCTGTTACAGAGGTAGTTCGTCGTAAAATCTTCTCTGGTGAATTTCGCCATTGGGCTTCTCGACTTGCCGAAGATTTTGACTCTATACACAGCGAAGAAATAAATCGAAGGCGGCATTTTAATGCCAGTTTTGAAGGACACTTCTTAAATATCCTTTTCCCTGGAATGAACGATATGCCGCCGGCGTTTGCTAATGAAACTCCTTTAGTTTTTGACGCTAGGCTACCAAATATTACAAAAAGCGGTTAGTATCAATAGTGATAATTTTGTTTCACTGAATTTAAATCAGCTTTTCTTCTTTTATAGACATTGATATTCTGACATCATATCTACCCGATTTGACACATCACATTCAACTGCCGGATATGGGCCCTGTAATTAATTTTTTTATCTCAAGGTAATATGCACATTTTTTTTACTTAGAAATGCATTACATATGCATATGTTTATTTTTTTCTATCTTAGGTCTGGTAACCCGAATCCAAATGTTAAAAGTTCCTCCAGCTCAACAGCAAACAAAATATTGCAAAGTAATATCACTCCTATAAATCTTCATCATCAACGAGTGTTAGATCTTCAATCTAAGGAGTAAGTTGCATACATTTTTTTGTTTATATTTATCAAATAAATTAATACATAATTTTTCTTAAGTGGTTGTGAGGAGTCTGAAACAGACACTGAGGAGTTTGAAAAGGTGATACAACCCGAAATGAGCCCAACAGTCAATACATCAGAGTCGACTAGTGAAAATGTATACCAAATGACACATGCCGAAACATCAACAGAACCATTGCAAATGCATACTGTGGAAACTCTGACAGAGGTAATCTTTTCAAAAACAACAATATTAAACTATGGCTATATGATTTCCTACATCACTGTTTTTTTTCTTATGCTTTCTTGTGCGCGGTAAACGATATACCTAATTTCAAATATTTGCAAAAAAAAAAAAAATAAATAAATAAATAAAATAAAAAGAATGAACCTCGTCCACCAAAAAAACCTCCAAGGCATATAAAAACCCAAGTTGCACCCCATACCATTGCCTCATCCGCGACCCTTATTCTTCCGAGCAACATTACAAGACCACATCATGCTCACGAACTTAGCACACTTTCTGTTATACCAGAAAAAGACACTCCTACACCATGCGATTCAGAAACCTATAATCCTTTAGCTCCTTTCCCTTTCTATATGGGTCACCATATTGCTGATCAAAGAAATAGCGAACCATTTTTGACTTCCATTTTAAAGGAACATAACAACGAAGCCAAAGAAAGCGAATTTATCAATTCGGAATTTTACATAGATGAATCTTTGCCCTCAAGTTATGGCGATACCGATGATAACGATGACGAGGAATCAATATTGCGGGCTACCAACATAAAAACGGCTCACATGTTGGACTTGGATTTACGATTCAACAAATACATGTCGTTGACGTATCCTAGTCATATCGATAAGAAAAAAGGCAAGGAATACTCACACTTTGATACTAAGGAATCAATGGAGACAGTATTCGGTTTACTTCAGGTATTGGAACAAGACAAAAAACAAAAAATAATATGTATATTTTTATATCAAACCAAAAGAAAAACAATTAATTATGTTATTATTTTCGATTTTGTTTTGTTCTAACAACAATTAATATCAGTTCCCTATTGGTAAATTGTTTACACATTTCCAGCATTGGTGGCCCACAGTCAGACTCCTTTTCTCCTTCCAAAAACAAAAAAAAATTAAGTATTTTATCCTCTGTTCATTTTCAGTATTATCGAACACGTCCTACACCCTCTCAAAATAAAATTGAAATGTTGCTTGTTAAGGATGGTGAAATCTAATACAAATCTTATTTAATTTCAGGAAAACCTTGGTTCTACTCGTCTAGAAGTTGAGCGACTGAAGTCGATTTTAAAAGCCATGTCTGAAGTATCGACAGAGTGTATTAAACTTGCGCGTATAAATTTTCAGATATTTAAATCCGAACAAGAGAACTATCAAATTGATTTACGTTCTGAGTTTCAGAATATCTCAGAAAAATGGAAATTGTTGGAGATGCAGTACGAAGCCCGTGAATTAGATATTTTAGAAATTACAACGAAATACAGATCAGAAATAAGCAATCTTGAAGCTATTATTTGCAGCAAAGACAAAGAAATTCTCGATTTGAAACAAACAGCAGAAAAAGTGTCAAAACTAGAAATAAACAATGCTGAATTGGAGCAAAAATATGGTGAACTCGAAAAGCAGGTGGAATGTTTAAATACTAGATTGCAAACAGCTAATGATGATAAACAGCGCGCTGTTGCAGAAGTTCGTGAAAAGCTTATTCACGAACACAAAACCGAAATAGAATCACTTAGATGCCGTTATAAATTAATGACCAGTATGGAACGATCCCCCTCCGATGCAAGTTTAGAAAAGATTGAAAAACCTGCAGATATGATTGAGTTTGCATGCCATGAGTCGATTCTGTCGCAACTTCGTGAAAACTTAATTGCGGAAAAAGAACAAGCTGTTAAGGCAGCCATTGATTGTGAACGTTCTATGTGGGAAGCGAAGATGTACCCCAAATGTTCTACTGCAAATACCGACAATAGTTTGAGTCTATTGAAAGTTATGCTCGAGGACAAAGAAAGATGCATCGACATGTTAGAGGAGAAAACAGTGATGCTAACACAAGAGAACACGACTCTAAAAACCAAATTAACTGCTTTAAGTAATGAAGAGGTTAATAGTTGGTTAAAAGAAAAGATTGATTTTTTGGACAAAGAGAAGTCGCGTCTTGAAGAGGAATTAAATATGGAAAAATCCCGTCGATCAGAAATGGAGCAATCCTTCGCTGAACTTAGGGGGTGAGTAGAAACAGACTTATTAAATTTAGATTTGTTAATAACTTTCGTACTTAGATCGGCTATGGAGGCGAGTACCCTTCCCCGGTCTAGATCAAGCGGAACAAACCATCGTTATGTGGTTCTTGAATCTTGCTCGAAGGGCGACATCGTATTTGTCGTATGGAGCATGCGTCACTACCAGTTTATGGTCGTTCAAGATTCTGCGAATTTATACTTCGTTCATGGCGATAGTTTGAGCGCATTAAATTTAAGGCTACCAGGTCCAGGTGAAGTGGAGTTGCCATCACCGTTTTACGCCTTTGGGCGAATTATTCATAAAGAATACTGTCAAGCAAGAAAGGTAAATGTTTTTAATGCGTTTCCCATTGCAATTAAAATGTATAATGTGTATATTCTTTTATATAGGACGAAAATCGTTATAGAGTAAACAAAGGCGCTAAATTCTATCGCATAAGACTAGAACCAATATCCCGCAATGAGAGCAAATGGGCAAACAGACGGGAACGACTCGAGTGTAAGATTACTTAAGAAATAACTTATAATAAATTTTAATTAAAAACATTTCAATTTCGTTATAGCTTCTTCATCGATTGTTTCAATAAAAGGTTCTATATCTCAAAACGAGACGTATGACACGCCGCCCACCCATCATGCTTTACGTCAGTCATCACGTGATGTTGTCGATTCAGCTAGTAATAGTCCGGGACTTAAAGAGCGTACCATTAGTATAACAAGCGTCACCGAAGAAGATGACGAACCCATTTCACTTATTAGTGAACGCTGTCGCTATATTAGTGTCAGCGAAGAAGAAGAACCTAACCGATCTGTGATAACAGAGCAACCAACCTCATCATACTTTCCTTCGATGGTAAGCGATACCACCCTTCCAAGAACATCACCATCATTTTCTTCATTAACCCATAAAGTACACAATCCGTCACTTATGTACTTGTCCCTTGATTAAATTACACTATAAAATCATACATAAAACACACATTTCTTCACAACTACAACAGCGGTGAGAATTTTGTCAAATTTGTCATATATTATTTTCGTATCCAGGACAATGGATCTGCTTCTTCTCCAACACTTTCTGCTACTTCTGTCACCATCGCAGCATCTACTTTGATACCTGCCAGTCGCAGTCCGATACCGATTCAAATCCTAGCAAATATTGGCAGTTGCTCGTTGGAAAAAGATACTGATGATTCCGATGAATATCGTTCTCTTGAAGCTAAAGACGATAACGAGTTTCCCCCCATGTCTCAAGATTAATTGTTACTATATTTACATAAATATTCTAGCTTAAAATAGTCTTACTTATAGCTTGTAGTTATTTGGCCCATTTTTTATTTCTGTCCTACACCATTTCTTAGAATCTAAGAAAATGTATTAGCGCGTAATATGATTTTTTTTTCCATAAATTATTGGCCTTAAGTAACTAGCCTATCGTAAAACAAATTTTTCATCTAAGATTTTATGAGATGGACGATAAACGGCAGATTTTTGAATCTTAAAAGTGGAACAAGACCAGAAGAAATGATTGTGTTTCTTAGCCTAGTTTTTTAAGATTCCGTTGCATAAGCGCATCCATTAATTTCCCTTGTTCCATATAAAATAAATTTACTAACATGACTTTCATATTACACTGCCTAGACATTTATATTTCTTTGTTCAAAATTGAAATTTTATTTCAAAATTCTCTTTCAGAATATTGCTGAAAACTCAACCGGTCGTCGTATCGGATTATTTACTCTTATCGAACCACTCATAGCTCCTATTCAAATGTCTATGGACGCTGCTATTGATTAGTAAAATAAAATGTTTTATTTTTTTTTTCAAAATCAAATGAAAGATTCATTTACACTATTTTCTCTTGCGCTATCACACGTGATAAAAAAAGGTATCTCTTTTTTTAAAGTAGTAAAGGTAATACTAAGGAAAAAACTCTCATTTTCAACACTAAAGCTTAACGAAAACTGTATCTTTCACTAAAAATAAGTCATGCATAGACATTATCTAAGTAACTGCTTTATAGAATATTTTTTAGAATTTTATAAAATATTTTAAATAACACTATTATTTAAGAATAACGTTACGAAGAAATATTTTTTCAATAAACTGCAATTTGAATAAATTGTTTAAAGATGTATGTATAAATATATATTTATACAAAAATGCATGATAACTTGTGATATATTATTGATTTATGGAACGAATGAAATCATTTTCAAAATATGACGATGCAAATTAACTAATACATTTTCAGGCTATGTAACAAAAAACAAAGTCCGAAAAGAAAGAAAGAATAAACATCTTTTATCAATCAATCAGAAAGAAATCAATTACACAAAATTAATTTTGTAAGTTTTGTCACTTTTGCAAGTGTACATGTCAGTTATGCAGGTGCACAAGAAGGATGTCAAAAGAATATAGATAATGCATCTTACATTGTACCCATTCAAAAGAATAAGAGTTTTGTTAAAATTAATTTAACAAAACTAACTGTAAATTATAAATGTTCGTAAATACTTTAAAACTACTTGTAATTTAAAGTATATATAATCAATTAAGTAAAAAGAACAATTTTTTTAATAAACGAAATAATACTATTTTATGCATTTTTTTTTATTCGAGGAGATCTTCTTTTGAATAGATATGTTACGAAATTCGTACTACGTTTTATAATATAAATGGGATAACACCTGTGTACGTACGTAAGCCTTGTGCCTATTTTATATCTTGCATCATATAAGGGTTTATGTTGATTTCGTGCTTAACAGCTGTGTTGTGTGCCCTCAATTATAATACCAACAGAAGATATCCTAAGAGTAACATACCCCGCGTTGAATTTCATCCCCTATTGCATTGTCTTGTTTTTCCTGCTGGAGAGTGAAAGCGCAAGGAATCATCCTTTTGTGTTTTGTTTTCTATTGGGGGAAACAAGGACACTGGAATTTGGAAAAAACACTGCGCACAGAAGACCTGCTCTCAAAATATTCACCCATGCAAGAGAGGAAGTCTCGTGCCAATAACAAAATCGTCAGCAGCAACCCCAAAAGAATCATGTGTGAAGGTTGTTTGCACGCGGTAGATATTCCTTCTCTCTTCCGTACATTTTTTTTTAAATATTCCACAGCTGGAAGGATAAATGTCTACGACGGCCAATACCACATGTATACTACCATCATCGTAACCAAATTCACTAGGTGAATAGTGAGTGGTACTTCAGTTGGCGAAGAAACTTTGATACGGACGGAGACTAAAAATAGACAACCAAGAATATTATAGTGTTTTCTTCGCCTCCTACAACAGTATTAGAAAACAAAACAATTGAACAGTATTGTATTGAAATATGTACATACGCATGTATATATATACATAAATATAGATATTTTCAAACAAAATAAATATATTTGCAAATCATTTTAAAGAGATAGCTCGAAATATACATACATATATGTATGATGTCGGTTAACTACGATGAACGACTAAACATTATCGACCGATTTTTAGGATGTGATGTGAGAATTTTAGAAATTATCCACGTAGTGTAGTGAGTGGCCGTCAATAATTCAAAACTGCTACGATTCCGCGTTTGTTTTTTCCTTCTTGCGATATTTCGCAAATAAAAGTGATTTTAAGATTGTTTACTCAGTGATGACGAAAGAGAATTCTGTATTCGGTGTAGTACAGCCTTTAATTTTCTCTCACAGATCGTTTTTGAAATGACATGGAATGTGTTCGAAATTTGGGAAAAACTGGAGAAGAATAGGGATAATCATGATGTGTGTCATCTTAGAATGGAAGTATATCTTTGATGACGAAAAAATATCAGTTCAGAATAATCAAAACATATCACTGAAACAAAGTTTAGAAACAAACAAATAATTGTAGATATATCATTTGCGAAGGTATAATAAATACTGTAACACCAGTACCTTTAGTTATATTTTTTTACATAGTTGTTCCAATTCGAAGTCAAATCCAACAAAATGAGTGTTTCAATTATTATACGGATCTGTCTCATTCATTTTGGAATATTATTCCATAATATTGGATGTATACATTTGGGATTAATTAGTCCAATTGGTAAGTGTTTTTTTAAATCCGAATCTTTACTTTCCAATTGCACAATTACGCAACAACCCCTACAACATGTTGATACATGGTATCCTATTTAATTTGCATAGCAAGAGAGCGAAAGAGGGAATTGTATTCTGCATAATCTGTATGCATCAGGTTCAGTTTATGGTTCAAGCTTTTTACTATATACAAATAATAGTTTGCTTTTAACCATGTATGTATTTTAATTTTTACTTAATAAACAAATGTACATACATATATATATGCAGGTGAAATAAGTAACTATAGGAAAAATTCAAATAAAATCATGCCGATTATTAAATATAATAAATGCAGCCCCAATCCACACTCCACACAAACTTTAATGTTTGAGATTTGATTGTATGATTCAAGACCTGTGTTAATGGGTTAATGTTGTTTCTATAACCAATGTAAAAAAAAAAAAATCATTCTATACAAAACATACGACACTAGCCGTGTTTTATTTTCCGCATGATCTGATCTAGAGTTCCTGGAGAAATTCTATTTTTAAGAATTATTCACTGATATCAGGCTGAACGCCAAGGTTCGTTAAACAGATTTTGCTAATTTTCTATGAAGAAACAAGAAAGGAAATGGCCATCTTTGATAGGTGCTATCAATAAATTATATAAAATGTCCATCTAGTCGTGGAAATACGAACTAAAAAGTTGGATCATCAAATTGACCCAGATACGTATCTGGATCTTGTGTTGTTGCTATAACAACGGAGCAATCACTCTGGAGTTTGTGGAAGAGAGAGACGAGGTGTACAGTATGAAACGGAGTGAAATTTCATTCCGGCATTGAGGCGGCTTGAACACGGAGTGAAACCAATACATACATAAGTGGGAAACTCCGTGGTGGGAAAAATAGAACTGTCATGCGCATTTCATTCGTAATTAGGCAGCCAAGCGGTAAACATAATAAAAAAGCCATAGTGGGCTTTTACACGTAGACTCTTGAGGCTGGACTCACATAAGCGCAAAAGAGAAAGAAAGTTCCAAAAGTTGAGAAGAAAAATACTTTGCCCTGTGAGTCGAGGGTAAAGTTTTCGGCGACTCTTTTTGACGTTTTCTTTTCTGTTCTTCTTTTTATCATTGTTTTGCTTTCATATGTTTTCGTTGCTTGTAGGGTCGGATATTCACGAAAGAAAATAACAAAAGAGAACTTCGAAAAGAGTCCAGCCTCAAAGGATTACGTGTAAAAGCGCGAGACTCACGGAAGAAAATAACAAAAGAGAACTTCGAAAAGAGTCCAGCCTCAAAGGATTACGTGTAAAAGCGCGAGACTCACGGAAGAAAATAACAAAAGAGAACTTCGAAAAGAGTCAAGCCTCAAGAGTCTACTTGTAAAAGCCCACATACCACTGCATTCACTGGTTCTTGTATACACAAATTTCACTCCGGGGGAATTAGTCCAGTGTGCGCTTGAAGCAAAAGTTATTCCGGTATGATCCCAGAGTGAAATTACTCCAGTGTGCGCTTGCCCAATGATCCTAATTAAGGCTCTGGGCGCGCCTGCACGTAGTCATTCGAGTGTACATGCAAACATATGTAATTTGTATACTGCACCCATAATGACTTACCTCAGATTCGTCGATTTTCGTTCACTTTCGCCTCCATACCATACCCATACGTAGAGAGCTAGATCTCGTACTGTTGTTGTAATGCCAAAGCAGTACCTGCGGAGTAGCTGAGCGGAACGACAAGACTCTTGCTGAAGGCCATGCGTCTTATCGGTCCCTCAGAAGGAGAGTTATGTTGGAGGTTAACCCTATGTACCACGGTACAAGTCGAAGTCAGCTTTGGTACAGAGCCAGACGGACAGGGCTTTGGACTCGATTCAACGTGAACTTCACTGCTTCCGCCAGGTTTTGTCACCAAGCATTGGCAGCTTCGGTTCTGCCTTCACCACTGCAGCCAGGTCTAAGTACCAAAGCTATAGGGGTGTTAGCATCACATCAACTACCTATGCCAGGTTTTGACACCAAAGCATCAGCAGATTTAACCACGTCAACCGAATCACGCGCACCCGATTCGTTATCGGAAAAGATTTCATTTATTACTTGCACCTATAATATAGGGCAAGTATTGGATTCGTGCAAAAATTCGAACTCGAGATAACAATGAATTCTGACATTACGATGATAGAGAAGCTCGAAAAAGTAGGTCTGCCGATTCTGTCTGTCTGTCTGTCTGTCTGTCTGTCTGTCTGTCCGTCACTCTGTATGTATGTACGCTCGACTACAGCCCAAACGGGTGGACCGATTTCCTTCAAACTTCATATCTGGGGTCTGTTGTGTATTCTCCAGAGGGGAAATTGGATTTTTCGTTCTAGCCCTATTATTAACGGTACTTTACTTAAGGGCAATTTTACAAAAACATGATTTTCTCGAAAACGGCTCTAACGATTTTGATTAAATTTCATATTCGAGTTAGTCTGGGCAAATGCTATAAGATGGCGTACCACGTTTTTGGCTAAAAATACGTATAACGGTACTTTTCTTATTAACTGGTTTTAGAAATATGGCTATTTCTCGGCTAAAACTCAATGGATTTCCATCAAAATTGAAATGTGGGCAAGATTAAATGTTTAATAATATATGCCATTTAAACTTATACAAAATTAAAAAAAAAAATTTCAAAAATCTATTGTAAATTTTTTTTTTTAAATTCATTTCCAACTACCAGCATATATGTAGGTGCAAGTACGTACGACCCAGTCGTGCACATTTTTTTTTGTTTGTTTTTGTTTAGTATTGTTATTGTTACTTTTATGTATGGATGCACATGCACAGTATTTAGTCTGGCGGACGCCAGGTATCAGGGGTGAGACAAGGGAGGGACGACTATATTTAGCTTCATGACTTATCTGGGGTAGGCTCTCGAGAATTTTTGACTTACTTAGCTTCTACACTATGGCAAGGTATATTCAATTTCAATTCAATAAGTAAAAGAAGTTGCCCATAATAGTCGTATGTATTCGGAAGCATCTTTTAAGTAGTTTCACCGGTTAATTATGTGTTTTTCCAAAAAAAGTGGAGTTTTTAAGAAAATTAATAATATACATAACTCATTAAAAAGTAGAATTGCAGGCATTTTATACAATCTCATTTTAGAATTTTCCGCAGCTGACTGCCGCATTTTCTAAGTGAGAGCGAATTAATTCGCGCTTTCGGAATTGACCAAAGTGAAGAAAAACTGAACGAATCGAAGCCAAAAGCTATTATGGTCGCTCAGTTCAGTACTAATCCTGTTACTACGTTTATATATGTATTTATTTTTTTTTACCGATGGTAGGTGAAAAATCTTCAAAAAGACACTATGAGGACCGTAAAACGCGTGCTCATAGTAGTGTGAGATTTTTACCCACTAAAAAACCTAGCTTCATTATTTTTCTTATTATTGCAACTAAGTAATAACCTATCAAACAGATTTATTTAATGAGATTAAAACGTTTGGCAGGTAATTTTACATTGAAAGGTCCTGCTAGGAGGTCCTGCCGAGCTAGGTCGCAAGGCTTTGTACTAAGTTTGGAATACTTTCCAAGTAACCGGTACATTTCTCTGTATTTATTTTCGAGTTCTTTGCGCTTTTTTTTCACATGCGGCTTCCATTGCCCTTTTGCATCAAGCGTCACACCGAGCCGCATTTGCAAATGGAATTTGAACCGAGTTGTACCATCGGCAAAGGTACCTTAAGTGGTTCCTTCTTCTTTTGGAAAATCACGAGTGAACAATAGGTACAAGAGTGGACCTAGTACACTTCCTTGCGGTACTCCAGCAGCTATTTCTTGAAATTGTGAGTAGTCATTTCCGTGCTTTACAAGAAAGAGTCTTTTCGCGAGGTATGACACCAATATGTCATATAAGTGTTTTGGCAGAACTTGTTGCAACACCGTCGCTCACACCTGGTCAACAAGTTGAGAAACGTCGAGAAATACGCTTGAACAAACTTTTTTTTTCTTCAAGAGCTTTTTCAATTTCATCGGTTATTCTACATACCTGATCAACTGTAGACTGAACGATGGAGTCGGGATCGAGTTGAGATTTCGATCCAAGTTTTTCTGAACACCAAGTTGAAGGTTAGAAAGATCGAAATGAGGTTGAACTGACAGATGAGTACACAGTCTTTCTCTTCTTTTTTCCTACTTTGTTGTTTTGCTAACCAAAACATACAATTTGTTTTTGTTAATGCAATAACAATCTGCAAAACATATTTTATTAAAAGGGAAGGGAGAGATAAACTCGATAAATTTATAGTTAGGTCTTGGTCACATGCTACTTTACTTCACATTATGAAAATGCAACTTTATTTTTTAATACAAAATATAAAACATATATGGTTATAAATGAATCATTGCGCTAGCTTGAACTTTTTTTCCTATCTCTTTGACAGAGCTCGAATACCGCTACGGTAATAGTGTTCATCGTTTAATGCTATCAACGAATCAAGAGATTTTTTAATGTCTTCATATGATCGGAACTGCTAATCAGTCTGACCATGTCTCATCGAACGCAACAAGTAAATAAAAAAAATGCTACAATCCGTCTGGAGCGGATCGATGATACCCTATTCCTTTCCTACATACATAGATCGCTCCTTCTTCCACCAGTATACTTGTTTAAGCAAGTTTTTTTTTTTTTTTTTCAAATATCTTCCAAAACTACTCCAAAACACGAATTTTCCCAATGAGTCGGCGTGTTAGTGGGCGGATTTTCATATTTACTGTATTTTGTTCCTAAGAAGTGATATTATTATTGTGGTGAAATTGTCGAAAAACAGTTTTTTGAGAAAGAAAACGCCCCTAAAACGTAGCCGTGGTCGTACACAACGTATAAGAGATATGTAGGGTTCAAGAATATCTACATTTTTGATTAAGTATGTTTTATTGAGTTTCATGTAAAATTACTGAAAAAAGTACAAAGTGGGCGTTGCAGTGGTGATCATTTAAAATGTTTACACTTGTACTCCTTCCTTTTCCAAGGACCTCGTATACAAAATTTCATCGATCTAGCTCAAAATTCAACGCCCAAAAACTGGTGAAAGACGGACATGGCTTAATTGACTCGGCTGTTTATGCTGATCATTTATATATGTATATACTTTATGTGGTCTATCTTCAAAAGCTAGTGACGCTGATCATTTTTATATATACTTTATTGGGTCTATCTGTAATATTTCTCTATGTTAAAAACTATGTATCAAAATTAATATGCCTTTAGGATAGGGTATAATAATCGAACGGCGCAATATCTGGCATTGGCTCAGTGGTTAGTGCGTTGAACTACAGCGCTAGTTCCAAGTTCGAATCCATGAAAATAACATCAATATTTTCTCGCGGCCACACCCCTTTCGAATGTCGGCCAAACATCCAAGTCATGTAACGTGTGGCTGAGCGTTGTCATGCTAAAAAAAAAAAGTGATTCTAACTTTTTCGTCCCTCTGATCATATTGGCACGGATTCCCATAGAGCAAAGCCTCCAGGCTGCGATTCAGCCGCCGATTTATTCGAATTATAGAAGAAAATCAACAATTTTGGAAAATGACGATTATTTGAATCGACCAGCACTTACTGCTGGAGCCATCTATTGACAAACAGTCAGAACTTAGTTTCGAAGTTTTTTATTTCGAACAAAATTCTCTATTGAAAATATTCGCTCGGTATCGGCATTAGAATGTGGCATACCCATATAGGCTAAACTATAATTGACGGAGCAATTGTTAAGTACTTTCGCCAGAATCTCTGTTTTAAAAAAAATCAATTGTTTTGAGAAAATATTAGTAATATAACTCATTCAAGACTATTTTAAAATATAAATTTGCTGCATTTCGTACATAAAAACTTAACGAATCGAAGCCAAAGCTATTATGGTCGCACAGTACAAATTCTTCATATTCTTCAGAAGTGGCCAAGACCATTCTTCTATTATTATTCAGCGTTAAGGCTCTCCCCTAACTCACACTCTTTTACTTTAAAAAAAAGTCTGGTAGTTCTATTGATTCGTATATTAGCGGGAAGACCATTAAATAGTTTGCAAAATACAATATTGTATAGACATTTCTGAAGCTGGAGGTGCGAAATGAAGGAATACTTCCTGAGTTGTTTCGTAAGTTATAGGAATCGCTGTAAGCATTGAAAATCACTGATCATTTTAAAGGTCAGTGAAATAATAAAAGCGGATTTAAAGAAAAGCTTTAATAAGAATAAAGTATTTCTTGTAAGTCTATTCTACACCCAAAAAAAAGGTGCTGTAAAAATAGAGTAAAACACTGTAGATTCTACTGCATTCATTGTCAGAATCGACCCGATAATATTCGTTGTAAATTTTACAGAGGGGTGGTTGTAAATTTAACAATCTAGTTGTGAAAATAACAGCTAAAATTGTAGATTTCACAGCACTTTGTCGTCGAACAGCTGTAGAAACAACAACAATTTGCATGTAAAAAAAATCGCTTTCATAGCACTTAAGTTTAAAGTTCCAATTTATTGGTATCGTGCGAGAAATGGGTGGAAATAGCTTTTACAATCCAATTAGATGGTTCTTGTCCAAGAAATACTTGGTAACCGAATTATATAATTTAATTTACTTACAAAATGTGAAAAATGTTTGGATCTGGCTGGGGTTGAACTTAGAACCTCTTACTCAGCGACTGCATACACTACCACAACGCCATGGCCTCTGAAAATTATCATGCGAATATTCTCAAATGGTATCTACTTTTTACGTTTTCGTAATAGATGCTGAATCTACAACTTGTTGTAATTTCTACAGCTCCTGCTGTAGTTACTACAGTAAATAGCTGTAGATTCTACAACATTTTGATGTAGATTTTACAAATTCATATCTGTAGATTTAACAGCCGAAATTGACAAAGCGCTGTTGATTTTACAATTGGGGATTGTAGTTGATTTAACAACTTTGTTGTAAAAATCTACAAAAATTTGTTAATTTAACCAGATTCGCTGTTAAATACACAAATCTACAATGAATTGTTAAATCTACTGCCTTCAGTTGTAAAATTTACAGTGCTTTTTTTTTTGGGTGTACAGGTGATTACCTTTATTTTGATACCAATTAAGGCTAACATTGTTCGCTTAATCGTCTTAAAATCGGAAATCAAATTCAATGATGCATTTTAATGATGATGACCCCAAGACAATATAACAGAAGAAAGATGATCCACTTCTGTGAAAGACAACTCCATAGCCATTTATGCTGAAATAATATTTTTTGATGATTAGCTACTTTTCCTTTTTGTACTTTTTCAGGAGTCTTATCACTGATGATATACATATACAAAAGGTAATCTTTCGATCAGTGTTGCAATCATTCAAATCGGTGCAAAAATGATTTGCTTTCAACAATAAATATGTATTGTAGAACTATTTTATCTAACTTTGTTAAAAGCGAATTAAATAACGGAAATTGTTTAAATTATTTTGATTAATTTTTCAATTGCAATTTTTTTTTACTAAACCCAAGTCGAGGCGCTATATTGTTAAAAAATTTAGTTCTTTAAAATGTGAAAGCCAGGTGTAGACAATACTTATTTACTTAAAGGGCTCCAGACCCTTGAAGAGTTTCTGCCTAAGACACGGCTACTTTCCATAATCTACCGAGCACGCTGCTTCCAGTTGCGAAGAACAAGTTTACTGGCATCCGCGATAACTTGGTCTTTGTACCGGATGTGCAGTCTTCTTAGCTATAGCATTGTTGTTCATTCGCTCGATGTGGCCGAGCCAATTTAGTCGTAATGCGCATCTTAGCTTGTTGGACTACATCCACATCCTGGTACAACTTATAGAGTTCAAGGTTGTATCTTCTCCTCCATTGGTCCTTCTCGCATAAGCGACCTAAATCCTAATCCGACGAAGTATTTTTCGCTCGAAAGTGCCCAATATTTGCTCAGCTTTCTTACGCTTCGTCCATCACCCGGCTCCATAAAGCAAGACTGGTAAGATAAGCGTTCTATAGAGTATTAATTTGGTCGGTCGAATTAGGAGTTTTCAGTTGTTTTGCCAACCCTAAGTAGCAGCGGTTTGCTAGGGTTATTCTTCGAATGATCTCTACAAAGGTGTCATTTGTAGGACTTATATTTGTTCCGAGATAGGTGAACTACCTCGAAATTATAGTTATCAAGAGTAACATTCTGCCCAATACTTTTGACAGATAAATTTTTGTTTGTTGATAACATATACTATATGTATATATATAAACATATGTACCTACATCTGTGCAAGTTTTAACGGTATCCCGAATTGGGCCATCGCCTGGTAAAGCTCAAGACTATGAATGCTGTCATAGGCGGCTTTAAAACAGTTAAAAAGGTGGTGGGTAGGGTTTCGATTTGAAATTCGTTCCAGGATTTGTCAGATTTTTTTTAATACTATATTGAATTATGTAGGTACACAAATAAGGAAGCGAACTTCTTCGTTTTTGGCTAAAAATACTCTACACGGTAATTTGCTTATTAATTGGTTTAAGAAATACATATAGCCATTTCTGGGTTGATTTCCATTGAGTAGATTTTGGACAAAATCAAAATGTAAGCCAAATTTTATGTATTCAAAAATAATGTCACTTAAACTTAGAAGAATTTTCATATAACAGCATAAAGGCAAGTACATACATATGTAAGACCGAGTTGTCCACTTTATTGTTTTTATGTTATATTCTAAAAAAAAAAGATCTCCTTAAAGACACGCGAAAATTATGGGCATAGTTAACGTATTGTTATTTTTACGCTCACTTTGAGTATACCATTTTAAAATCAGCCTTTAGGCGTAGATACACTATAATTCCATTTTTCTGCATATTCCTTGTCCAAACAAATGAAATATATAAATATACATATATCAATGTACTTTTTAGAAGTAGTAGAAGAATTCGGATGTCATGATACTGAAATTCGATTAACATGTGGCAATTTGGACTCCAAGCTAGCAATATTAGAAGCTTCCTTTACACCGAATTGTACGCACGATGAATGTCTTCACCTTGACATGAAAAGGTAAACATACATACATATATGGTTTAATATAAAAGAAATGTATAAACAAGAAATATCTGCAACACAGGCTCGTTCGAACATTTGCTTCTGAAGAAACAGAAGGGTCAACCAATGCAGAAAAAGAGGCAGGTCAAAAATTCCTCGAAACACTGCGACAGAGGCATTCCAACGAGGAAGATATTGATATAGATATCTTGGATGAAAGTGAATCCGTAGACAGAACGACAAATGACACTACTAATGGTAATTACTTATAGTATTGATTGTACTAGAATCCTAATCTCTTATTTTAGAGCAAAAGAAAAAACGTACGTCTCTCCGTTTGGTCCTAGAGCGACTTATCATTCGTTATTTGCGTCATATATCACCTGAAGAAGAACTAGAAAGTGAACATTATTTACGTTCTCGCCGTCACATACCCACAGAGCGTAATGATATTCATTCAGGTATGTACATTTAAGTTTACTTTATTAAAAAAGTTTGTTTTTTTTTAAATATGTGCAAGTATAATTCTAGCTCTTAATAATGATACTATTGAAGACTTAACCTCAAGTGAAGAGGAGGACAGTATCCGAATACAATCTGCTAGACCTCATTGTGAAGAACAAAGAAGACAAATATCTTCTCTTAATAAAATAGATTTGGAAAATTCATACAGAAATCAATCAGATAACGAATACAATATACGAAAAGTACTTAATAAAAGGTAAGATATAAATCTCGTTCTGTAGACTATCCTATTTTCCGTTTATGAATCCAATGCACTTATTGATTTTTATGCAATTTAATGTCCTTTGAAATTCCATCACGCACGTACATCGCATTTTCACCCCAATGTTTTGTGTGCAAAATGAAGTACTTCAACCACACTTCATGTGTTTGGATATTTTCCGTCATAAAATACTTAAAAATGGGGGAATCCGGCTTTCAACATGACAAAACAATGTAATCAAAGAACACTGAAAGGGTTGAAATCATTAAAACATGTAAGAGATATTTGCAGTGCTTTCAAGAGAATCTGCATACGTGAGTGATGGAAGGGTAGTAAGAAAATTATGTATATACATATGTATTAAGTTTAACCAAAACAAACATAAACTAAAGCCTGACGTCATATTTTATTTTAAATCATAAACTACATTCGTCTCCAATTTCTAGATGTTCCGGTAAAAACCACTGCAGCTTTATTTTTGCGATTGACCACCCTTTTGCCAAAGTGTGGCGAGGTGGTGTAGTCCGGATTAAATATATTTGTATGGACGGTAAGTTTAAATTCAATATAACGTGATATCTATGAATATGTTGCTAAAAGGTGCGATCTGAGTAGATGAGCATATATTTATAAGAAGATATATTTAAGAATCGATAATAGACTTTTTAACCGTTTTTGAGTTATACAATTTATACATGTACATATTTTGTTTACCATTATCCTTCTTTGCCTTCAGCTTTCTAATTAGCCCAACACTTAGAGTCTCCGAATAAATTGCTTAAATTGGACTCATAAGTCCTTCAATATATAAACGGTATCTAGAAATATTAAAAGCAAAAAAAGACCACTTTCAAGATTCTCAAACCAGTTGAAAAATGTGATTCTGAAAATACACGTTTTTTAATTTTAATAAATATAAATTTATTCTGCTATTCTGCCGTGCTTCCTTCTCCACTGTTCTGCGCGACGTACTCCGAGGACCACCACGTTTCCTGCCATACTGGGTAAGCGGGTTCCATTCAGTGTTGCCACAATGATACCAAAGTATCAAAAAAGATACTTTTTAATCTTAATTTCGACGTGATACTTCGATTTCTGTAAAATGCCTATTTTGATACTTTTCAATTCCCACAGCAAAATACTATAATATACCAGACAATACTCTTATTCACTGATCTGTTAGTGTATTGTTCCCAAATTTATTGATATTTTATTTAAATATTCTTGTAGTTGACTTGGCGCCGGTTTGAATGGATAGATTTTTTCTAAAAGACTTGAGAATATTCATGTTATTTTAGGCATTATCGCTTGTCTTAATTTTTTTAAATATAAACAAAATAATAGTAATAGCAGTTTTACTCAAAATTTATATTATGATACCTGTTGATACTTTTCTTCTGTCTGCAGAGATACTTTTTTCCAAACTCTTGTGGCAACACTAGTTCCATTGCATCGCTTAGTAAGCTTTCGGAGAGTGTGACCAATCCACTGTCACGCAGTACCTTGTATTGTGTTCACTTTAGAACTTTCACACAGCTGATAAACATTTAAGTCAATACCCCTTTAAAAATTCATTATGAAGAAAAGGAAAGCAATACCTACCCCAGCTTCAATCTAAATTCAATGTGAGCTATTACCATAAAATCTAGGAAATAAAGAGTCGAATTGTTATACCCTATCCTAAGGGTATATTAAGTTTGATATATAGTTTGTAACATAGAAAAATATTAAAGATAGACCCAATAAAGTATATATATAAATGATCAGCATCACTAGGCGAATCGATTGAGCTATGTCCGTCCGTCTGTCCATCCGTCTATCCGTCCGTCCGTCCGTCCGTCTATCCGTCCGTCTGTCCGTCCGTCTGTCCGTCCGTCTGTCCGTCCGTCTATCCGTTCGTCCGTCCGTCCGTCTGTCCGTCCGTCTGTCCGTCCGTCTGTCCGTCCGTCTATCCGTTCGTCCGTCCGTCCGTCTGTCCGTCCGTCTGTGTGTCACCAGCTTTTGGGCCTTAAATTTTGAGCTAGGTTGATGAAATTTTGTATACGAGGTCTTTGGAAAAGTAAGCAATACAAGTGTAAAAATTTTTAAAATCCGCCCACTGACACGCCCACTTTTTTTTCACTATTTTCATATGAAACTCGAAAAAACTTACTTGAGCAAATATGTAGATATCCACTTAATCTACAAATCGTCTGAACATTGTATATGGCCACGCCCACTTTTTAGGGGCGTTTACTTCAAAAATTAATTTTCGAGTAAAAATATTAGTTTATAGGGCAAAATAAAAAATTTTGTGAATACATTTTACACCGCCGACTGACACGACCAAATAAGATAGGGATAGGGTATCATACGATCCGCTCCAAGCGGATTGTAGCATTTTTATTAGTAATTCACGTGATCAACAAGAAAATAAATTCTTATCATTAAGTATGTAGATATATTAACAAAATGATTATTTAACGATGGACAAAATGTAAAGAGATAACTAATGTTTTCAAAAAAATGTTAGTTTTAAATTTATAGTAAACTAGATATGTATAAATAAGAAAAAAATGTGCACGACTGGATCGTACGTACTTGCACCTATATGCTGTTAGTTGGATGTACACAAATTTAAAAAAAAAAAAATTAAAAAAATTTGGATAAGTTAAATCTGGGCCACGTTTCGATTTTTATGGAAATCCATTGTGTTTTAGCCGAGAAATAGCCATATTTCTAAAACCAGTTAATAAGAAAAGTACCGTTATACGTATTTTTAGCCAAAAACGTGGTACGCCATGTTATAGCATTTTGCTAGACTAACTCAAATATGAAATTTAATCAAAATCGTTAGAGCCGTTTTCGAGAAAATCATGTTTTTGTAAAATTGGCCCTAAGTAAAGTACCGTTAATAATAGGGCTAGAACGAAAATTCCAATTTCCCCTCTGGAGAATACACAACAGACCCCAGATATGAAGTTTGAAGGAAATCGGTCCACCCGTTTGGGCTGTAGTCGAGCGTACATACATACAGAGTGACGGACAGACAGACAGACAGACAGACAGAATCGGCAGACCTACTTTTTCGAGCTTCTCTATCATCGTAATGTCAGAATTCATTGTTATCTCGAGTTCGAATTTTTGCACGAATCCAATACTTGCCCTATATTATAGGTGCAAGTAAAAAATATTAATAAGAATGTACAGATCTTAGATCACCTAATATGGCTTCAATTAGTATTCAATACAGTTAAAAAAAAAACTTTCTCCGAAATTCGGCTGATGAGCTTCTTCTTTGCAACTCAGCTTTGCTATCTGATTCGAGTTGAGTCAACCCCATTTCAATCCGATGCGTTTATATGTAGGATTGAAGCCGGGTTTAACCCTGCTGTATAATCACATTTTTTGCACCATTGTAATTGTGAATTTTTAATTCAAATTTGTGACTGTTTCTTATTTAAGTATTAAATTAATTAATATACATTTCTTGCAATCGTTCTTTTATATGAACCTTGTCCGAGAAATTAAATAACTAAAAGAAACTATTCATAAAATGTTGCACATAGTTGCAGTGAAAATAAGAAAATAATACTCGAATTTTAGAAGGTAAAGTTGTTACCTAGTTACTATGAAGGTTCAAGTAATAGATGAACATCCCAACCCAAAATATTATCTATCTCATTGTTCAATTTTCTCAAAAGCTATTCTAAAAAAAAATGTATGTAAAAAACTGGGGGTTCTAAATAAAGCTTTTAAATTCACTTCCGTTATTTTTTTAAAATTTTCTTGTGACCTGCTCCATAAGAGATCACAATTTTATTTATATTTGTGAGCCTTCCAGCTCGAGTATATTGCCATATTACGAAAGCCTTTCACCTCTCCTTGTGATGTTTTTGACTTGTGAGCTATCACTGAGATTTGCCACGATAGGTCTTTAAGAATTAAAAATAATTATGTAAACCTTATCAAAACTTTTTGCTAAATATTTATATTTTTATTTATTCAGATTTTCGAATTAATCGATATTGTGGAGAGCATTTAATAATTGGCAATGAAATAGACCCAAATATCCAAATCCTTGATACTTTCAAAGGTGAACCAGTGGCAGAGCCTAGAATTCAAATACGTGAAACTTCTCTGCACTCACTAAAAATTATAAAGACTGACAAAAGTATAGCTTCAGATTCTATAAAGCATTTAAATGTGACTGTTCAAGAACCAAGGAAAATTAAAAATAGCAAACACCGGGAGGATGTGTCAGAGGGTCATAAAACTAGTGTATACTCACAGGTAAATCATAAAATATTAGTCTATGGTAAAGTTTTGCTTAAATTCATTAAACATTAAATATTAAAGGATTTTCGTATACTAAAAATTCTACCGAGTAATATTGATGACTTTAACGATGTAGAAACAAAAGCAAGTGAAATATATTTTCGAAAAGAAGGAACATCGACAGAACAAAGTAATGTTAACGAACAAAATTTAAGTACTTCGAATTATGAATCAACAACTGTCAATGAAAAGCAAGCCAATGTTTTGCATGAAAATGACACTGAAATCAACAAAAACTCGGACAATGACAGTACTGTTTTTGAAAATGTTACACTAACTATACGTGAAGGGGGTCATTACGTTATGGTATACCCAAGCCCAAATGGAACTTCCAAAGACGTGCCTAATAATCTTGCTGTTAATAACCGGAAATATGAAACTGAACCTGAAACAACAGTAAAGAGTGTATTTCAAGAATTTACATCTACCACCGCACAAAGTATGTCAACTGTCTATTCTAAGAACCTTTTTCTTTTTCTTTTTTGCTGACATTTTTAGGATGTATTTAAAACTAAAAGTTATTCTACAATACTTTCAGCACAAAACCCTTCATCCTTTACAACTGACTACATCACAATAGAGCCTGAAAGTAAAGAAAAAACACAAGATGGTATTATAGATGATGAACATTTAATAAAATTGCACACATCTCGTAGTACGTACAGCAGTATTCAAAAAACATCATTTAGATCACCGTTATTGCATGGATTTGCTATGACACCCGGATATCCTAAGTTTTATATAGGAGATTTTGATTGCCATTGGAATATTCTTGCCCCAGAAGGCATACGAGTAAGGATATCCATCATAGATAATTCTTTACGATGTAAGCTTAAAAGCTTAAGCAATTACAAAATTTATTAAAAACCAAGATATTATTTTCCAGATGATGATAATTGCAAGGATTTTCTTCAAATTGTGGATTTTGGTTATAATAGAACATTGTTCAATAGTTGTACTGACGCATTGCAACTGGTAGGAATTATAAGTACTTCTAACTGGATTAGGGTTACAGTTAAAACAACGTCTAAATTTGCTTATCCTAAAAGAGGAGTGCTATTACACTACACTGGTAAGGTTCCATTTTTTTTTTTTTTTTTTGTTTTTTATCAGGGTTTGCACAATTACTAGCTTGATTACCCTAGATTTTATAACTATTCCTTATTTTGATGACATTTTTGTGTAATAGCTGTTTTGCCATTACCTATAAATCCGTACTTAGCAAAGATATCTACATATATGTATATTTTTAATATCATACAAAAACAACTCAAATCTGTACGACTCTCTGAATGCCAGCCCTGCTTTTACCCTTCCAGCTGACGGCTGCGTGAATCCACCACTGCCAACGAATGTCAAATTAATTGACAGAACACCAACGACCGCATTTTACGAATGTCAGCCTTCGTTTTTGTTTCCTGATTCTGGACTTAGCACTCGTAAATTAACCTGCAATAACATTCACGTCTGGGATAAGCTATTACCCAATTGTGTTGGTAAATATAACTAATTACATATAATAAATAATTTTATCCGTATAGTTAGTCATTCATATTCATTTCCTCATTAACACCGCTTAAAATATTTTTGTTCTGAGCAAAATACGGACAAATATGACACTTCGTTTACCTACCTAAATCTGTTTTAGTATGAAAAAAATCAATATTTGACCTAAGCTATCAAATTTAGACAACTGGTACGCACATAGTGATATTTGAAATCAAAGTGGCTATCAATCTAATCAAATACCATGTCTTATCAAAACCACTAACCACTCGGTTCCATAATCTGATCTCGAGAACAATTCAATTGAAGGAATTGTATTTAATGTACATACATAGATATCTACAAGCCTTGGCACTTAAAAACACATTTCAAAAAAAAAAAAACATGTATTTCAACTTTACAGAGCAAGAAATCCTCTCTAGGAGCGCAGTTCCCCCCGAAGAAAAATTAACTCTACTTAGCAAGAAACCAGATTTATCTATCGTTACGAACAAAATGCCTTCACAAACCGATGCTGATATGATATTTGGTACGGATATTCATTTGATTAATTTATTTTAAATATTGAATTTTGTGTTTAATAGCTTTTTATTTATAAACATTGTTTTATTTATTTCTATTAAGATATTATCATTCCATCCATTTTAATTGCGGGTCTGTTTATAATCAATGGAGCGGTATTTGCCGTTATCATGAAGTATCGCAAAAGGTTTGTTGACTCAAAAGTTCATTTTAGTAAAAGAATTGCTAATAGAAGGCGATAATGCATAAAAAAAAACATTCGCGTGAAACTTTGTAATGACATGTACAAATTTATAGCTTTGAGACGTTCGTCATTAACGTGCATTTTCCGCTTCTTGAAGTATTGTGAGATTTTAAGATTAACAAAACCGTGACACTCGCAGTCATGTTATAAGAATAATCATCCAATGTATTTATAATTTGTTTTATTGAAATTAAACTATCTTTCCTAAAGTAAATTCATATTTCATATGGATTTCATTACGTTAATTAAAAAAAGAATACTTACTTACACTCATGGTGTTAATCAATATCAATTGCATTATATAATCTGATAGAATTATTGTCAATTAAAGTAGCATCACAAGTTATTTTTATTATTGGATGATTTCTCTAGTACGTGACAAAGTACTGAAAGCAATTGGCATGACAAAATATTTTTATTTCAAACAGAAGTAAGGCATTAGAAGAAAGGGGAATGGAATTGGCTGAGCTTTGAACTTAAAATTTGACTGCATATTTAACATCATGAGTAAATGGAAAGCGAGGTACTCTCGGAGTCTGTACCTTACAAATTCACTCACTTATAAAATATTTGAGGCACAATAGTTAACACCCAGGCCGAATTACCAATCACATGGAAAGACACAAACGTACATTAGGATAAGAAAGCCTTCAATCGAACGATATTATATAGTAAGAATCATTGCTGTTGTTAGACCAAAGATTTTTATACTTTTTAGTAACAACTATCCGCATACATATAGTGCTTTATTCTTCAAAAAGGTGCAATATAGTGAATATAACTACATTAAAGTAATATATTAATGTACAACAATTTGTAAAAAAAAAAACATTGAAGTAATAAAGCATCTATAAGTTTAATTTTGTATTAATTATGATTTGGTTTTTATTGAAATATGTTTTTTTCTAATTTATATCCTAAATAGGTGTGTATAAAAAGTGAAATAGGAAAGCGCATTTCACAAAGAATATACATAAATTTCAGCATAAAATAAAAATATTTAAAAATAATAAGAAGCAAAATGCTAAACTTTGTTGCTTTATCGTGTAAAACATCACCCACCAACATCCACCATATGTTTTGCATCTTCATATCAAAAGAAATAGACATACAAATCGTGCCTTAAATGTTAAAAATAAGCAATGTAGTTAAACATAAAATTATTTTGCTTTTCAGCTGCCTAGGCATTTAACATTGAACATTTACGCTTACACATCACCAAGATGTTCAATTTGCTAAATACATATGAGTATGTATATTTTATCTTTTCGAATCAATAAAAACAATATTGTTAAATGCACAAGCTATGTAATAAAAATAAAATAAAGAAATAATAGTAATGGTGAACAAAGTCTTTTATTTTTATAGATATAAAATTTTTCGGTTACGTTCATGACAAAAAAAAAATAAGGTCCAATTCCAAAATGCGGTACTGCGGCAATAGTAATGTTCAAAAATGCAACACTTTGGAAAGTCAAAAGCTGAAAACAATGATATACGCTGCAATTGTACATCCGGCTCACAATAATTGACCATGACCAAAAATATTAAGAGCAAATGAACAGCAGATATGAAATGGCTTCACATAACAACAAAAATAACTAAGTTTGATAGAATAAGAAGTTCGAATAATCAAGGAAGCTCTCGCATAAAAGTACCCATAACAAGGAAATTCAAACCGATAATAAATGTATGGAGAGATTCCATATTTTGATGAAGTAATAAACGATTATTGACCCTGCCAACAAGAATTAACTTCCCTCGAACGAATTTAATGATACTGATATGTACGGTGTAGTGGTACATACATAGTGTATTGATGCACAACTCCTGACCATTCAATTCTGACATTAATAAAATTAAATAATTCGGTCGGAAAGCATTTAGTGTATTTCAACATGAACGCGATAAAAAACAAACTGAATTACGAAAGAATGCAAAAATATACACAAAATTCTAAATCCTATTTTAAATTGAACACCACCCATGAAGAATAAATATTGGCACATAATATCACCTGAGTTTCAAATACCCCTACTCTTCCAAATCAACTATCGCCCTGTGTCCTGTTCATCAGTAAACGGGTATTCATATCCCCTTTGGCACGTGCAGATTTAAAAAAAAATGTTTGCGAGGAGGCCTTGTCCAATAATGTTCCGGTCGTTTTTTAACTGCCGTCTCCTAGTTTGGCATTGTCACCAATATAGGTAGAAGTATAAGGCAATATGTATCATGTCATACACCTAAATTTGGTGTCCATAGGAACAACGTTATTTGCCTACTATGTGCGTGAAAAGTTAAAATATTTAGAAATTCTAGCAAACGGTAAAACTAAAAGTACCTACATACGAGTACAAATAATGTCCTATGCTGATATTTTACACTTACAATATTGGTAAAGTATTGAATTTCCCAAATTTAAATTTCTATTTGTTAAAAAGTCAGTCTGTATGAGTCAACGAGTGAAGTAAAGTAGTTCTATTAACAGTTGTAAAAATGATTTCAACGCCTTTGATTATGGTTGATTCTTGAAAGAAAGTGGCTGCTCGCTGATATTATGCAATTTTCAGCGTCTGACTAAACAAATCAGATCAAGCTGTCAAGATAGATTAGTTGATAGTATATAACAAAATAACAAAATTAGTCGTCTGATAGAATCCAGTGAAGATCGAGAAAGTTTTTAAAACGGTATCGCGAGGATCAATAATATTGATCAGATAATCAAAATACAAACTGCTAGCTTATAATTTTGAAGCGGTTGTGATAGCCGAATATAGGAGCAAAGGATATAAATGTTGCAATTTGAATATGCAATTTTAACACAAATATACTCGAAATTTTAAGAGTCAGAGTTTTAATAAGTGTAGTGCCAAAACGGTTGTGAATTGTCAAAAGAACACTTCGATCCGTCGAGTTATATCTTTTTCAAGACCGTCATCTCGAAAAACATTAAAATTAGAAGTAAATAATTCGTTGTTAAAAAGATTAGTTTCATTAGGAGTGAATAAGTTGTACGGAAGCTTTTACGAATTAGGAAAAATGACTCAGGTTTTGGTTCGCAAACCACGAACGTAATCCAGCCAATTTCTTTTCAATATGTGTAAGTTTTACAAAAAATGAATTGGGGGAACAAAGCATCTGATTACAATTTGTATGAATATTGATCTACGAGGCTGGCTTCTTACTACCATTAGGTTGACGGACGATGATGATTCCTCACGTAAATGAAGCTGAGAGAAGAGTCAAATCCATCCTTTTTTATTTACGAGTTGGCTCAGACTTTGTAGCTTTTTTTTCCACATTGCAACAGGAAAGATCGAAAAGTTTGTCGCATCAGATGATCAAGCTCTGATAAAATTATTTTTGATGGGCCTTTGCATTGACTCAAAAATTTTAACAAAGAAGACGCAGAGAAGGCCTTGTGCTTGTGTTATCACTCGTTCTAGTTGACTGCGTCAGACATTTCCTAGGTAATAGTTTCAAACATCTGTCGCAGAAAATGACGCCCAAGAACCCCCTCCCCCCCCCCCATCCGGAGGGGTTAAAGGAAATGTATACATACGTATACCGTTAGCATTGTAAGGTTGCTTACAGTTTTTGGAGCCGATATGGTGAAATGGCAGCTCTGTAAATACCAGGTACAGCAACCACTCTCTACAGATAGTGGATTGATGAAATCGAGGTTTGTGTATAAGATGAAAATATATGCTGTGGTGAATCAACCTTGCAGATACAGCAAGCAATGAGTGCGTTCAGGACTCTAGTCACATGATAAATCTAGATGGTGCACTTTCACACAAAAGTGATGGACAGAGAGATGAGAAATAAACGGGGTAGCCTGTGTCGGGCGGGTAGAAGAATTTGAAAGATTTTTTCGTACTTTCCTTTATCTTGTTCGTAATTTCATTCATATGCTTTATTTTTGTGGTCTCGCTGTTGAGTTCGTTTCGTGGTGGAGAATTTTTGTCATAGACAAATCTAAATTAGACAGACAACTTCGGTTCATTTTACACATTCGCTCCATCAAACTAAAATCCGCTAGATTTTGTCATTCTGACAGTCCAGCAAAATCAAATGGGAGCTCACTAATTTCACACATACAATTACAAAATCAGCCATTTTTTACATACAATTTGTTGTTGTTTTTGGAATAACAACCGGAAAAATAATGTTTCCTCGAAAGTAATGAAAGAATAACCCGACAAAATAATAGTAAGGTCTTGCTCACACGCTACTTCACATTTATTCACAAACATGGTAGTTAGGCTCCTCCTATTTTCAGCACTAAGGGGAAGTACGAGTTGACTGTCTAATTTAGGTTTGGCTATGATTTTTGTGAGTGTGTTGCTTGCGTGTGCCTGCACACTGTATGAGCCTGTTTTGATGATGACTCTCGACTACGTAGTAAAGAGTAATGTCGTGTCTACATGCAATAGTGCTCACTCCTGCACTACTTTGATAAAGTTTAGGGGAGGGAATGAGTAAATTGAAACACTTCTGTATTTTTTGTGTGTTCTCTCGTCCAATTAATCATTTTATGCGCGAACTACCCTCCTCAACGATCGAACTAGAAATGATAAAATGGAATAGGGACGGAACATTTCGGTAATAGAACGCGACTCTCCTCGATTTTTCTATTTTCTTCATGACTCTCCCCCTCTCTCTACCCCTCACTCTTCTTACCCATAAACTACCGTCATAGCCGAGTTTTGAGTCAGCATCTAAACAGGCTCTATGATTTCGTTCCTCGTGAAATAAACATCAATGCGTCGCACCAGAACATACGTAAATGAGAAGAAAATGAAATGAAAATGACCCGCTGTAGGAAAAAAATCCGGTTGTAAAAGCTCAGTTCACACTTAAAAAATATTTTTAATAGTTATAACACAATTCTGTACTTTTATTAAAAACATACTTTTTTAGTTTGAATTTAAAAGTTTTTGGTACAAATGCATTAAGTACCTGCAATTAAAATTAAATAATGAAGTCAGCTGTTTGTTTTGGCAGTTCCATAACTGATTCTAATTTTCAAATTTCCATAACAGAACCTTATAAAAGTTCGTAACACGGAGGACATACATACCAATTATAAAATATGTTTTATAATCAAAATCTTTTATGATTAATAATAGAATAACAGATTTGCCCGAAAAGGCCTAAATATTTTAGCTCACCTGGATAAACGAGTCAGACACCTTTAACAGTGAATAAGATGATGAAAAATGGTAATAAAATATAACTCTAACACCTCACAGTAAAAAGGAGCTTGGTTCCAAAGAGTTTAAATCATGTTAATATTTTTTTAGTTTTACTTTAATATATTAAAGTAAATATGGCAAAAGAGCTTGTGGATAATTTCAAACCATGAAAAATCAAATCGCGGTTAGAACACAACACAAGTTTAATGCTTCATTTCAGCCAAACTCGGTAGAGGGGGACGGAATAATGTTTCCATACGCAAAAAAAAATATGTTTCTTTAGTTGTATATTTAGTTGTCATAAGTCTCTACGAGACCTATATTTAGTAATGCCAGTTAGGGCATTAATGCCCGTTTTCACAGTGCGAGCTTAGGTCTTGGTTTAGCTAATGCACATTTTCACAGTGCGACCTTAAGCCTCAGCTGGAGCTTAAGCTACGGTTTAACTCATCTTGTGCCCGGTTTCACAGTGGAAGCTTAAGACGCAGCTTAGCTAAGTAAAACACAGGGTTTAAGTTTTCGCTTAAGTTTTTCGGGTTTCACAGTTATTTAAAAATTGTGGCTTAGCTAATATAAGAAGTGATTGTGAATAATTTGTGGGTAATTAGCTACTGTGAATTGATCGGAGATGTCAAATAGAAAAATGGCGTGGAAAAATTAAAAAAAATTGAAATTGAATTTAATGCCGGCTGCGGAGATATATTTCGAGGCTCAGGTGTTTTTTTAAAAAAAAATACGATAATTTAAAAAAGGCGTAAGAAAAAGTATGCGGAGAAAAAGCGAGAATTGTATGT
Source organism: Chalcosyrphus nemorum (assembly GCA_949716465.1). Taxonomy (NCBI): domain Eukaryota; kingdom Metazoa; phylum Arthropoda; class Insecta; order Diptera; family Syrphidae; genus Chalcosyrphus; species Chalcosyrphus nemorum. The sequence continues at coordinate 52,846,490 of OX454332.1, forward strand.
ATTCCACGGGCGGTGGACCAGAAATAAAAGTTTCAAGTGATGTAACAATGTTGTAAAACAATAGTATTTTGCAGGATTAGGCTCATAATCTTAAATAAAGTAGTTACATTAAACAAAGGTAATGTGCTAATGCTGGTAACATTGTATGTTGAATTTTGCTCCGCCAATAGATAAGCTACCAAAATAATAATAAAAAAAATTATGAATAAATAAAAAATATATCGCCGATATTTAGCTGTATGATGTAGGTAAACCACACTTGTGACATCTCTGACATATCTGATTTTATTTCTTGGCTTTCCTGTAGAATAGCATAACCCTTGACTTAAATTCAAAATTTGACAACAAATTGTGTTAATAAATTGAAATAAATTGGGTGTGTTCAGGATTTTAGTCACTAATATGTTAGTGAAGTCTAGAATTCTGAACGCTCAAACTCACTGCATATGCAGTTGACATTTCCTCGTCATAATTGGATGTACACTACGTAGTTTCACTGAAGATTACTTGGTGAATTGAGTTTTTTTTACAGATTTGCTAGGAATAAAAATGGACACAAAAAGTATAAAAATAGACTACACATAGGATGCAATTTTTTAAGTGGGATTACATGCACATAAATATGTGTTAAGAAAGTAAACTATGAATATTTACATTATAGTCCAAGTTATACTTCTAATAGACGATTTTCAGAGTCAATAATGCACGCACTTTGTATGATCTGAAGATGTGTTGCACACGGTATCCCAATAAAATTAAAATAATTATTCCTTTAACCGAATTTTGTTCCATTTTAACTAAATAAAAATTTAAATATTTACGCGTTAAATATCTTCGGTTTTATCTTTTGTTGATTCTTTTTATTTTATTCCTCCAAATAAAAATTCATACTTTGATAAAACTCTATTTCTATTCAAATATCAGAATTATCAGAAAAAACTCTAAAGTACAGCCATTTCCCAAATAATTGCCAGCCGAAGCAAGTGCTTTATGACATATCCTGAACACACGCATTTGTAGAAGCAAGTCGAACAACTCTAAACTTAGGGGTCATATGCAGATGAACTTTAAAAAAGGTATCTCTAAATTCTCCTTTATTTTTTACTATTCTTAAAACAAGTATCGCTTTTACTTGTTTGTTTGTTGACGACATTGAAGGATGAAAATAAATGTTTTAACGAAATTTTCATAATTAAAAGAAAACATATAAAAATGTTAAAGACCGTTTAGAGCGGATCGTGTGATACCCTATCCCTTTCCTGTACACAAAAGTTTTTTTTCAATATCTTTTCAAATTACTCCAAAACACGAATTTTCTTAATAAGTGGGCGTGGTAATAGGCGGATTTTAATTTTTCCCAATATATACTGTATTTTGTTCCTTAGGACTGAAAATGTTCTAATAAAAACGTCGAAAAACAGTTTTATTTTATAAAAACGTCCCTAAAATGTAGGCGTGGCCGAATACAATGTATAGGAGATTTTGTAAAGTGGGCGTATCAGTGGGCGGATTTTAAAAATGTTTACACTTGTATTGCTTACTTTTGCAAGGACCTCGTATACAAAATACATATTCAACCTAAATACATTTCATCAACCTAGCTCAAAATTTAAGGCCAAAAAACTGGTGACACACAGACGGACAGACGGACGGACATAGCTCAATCGACTCAGCTAGTGACGCTGATCATTTCTATATATAATTTATTGGGTCTATCTGTAATATCTCTCTATGTTACAAACTATGTATCAAACTTAATATACCCTTAGGATAAGGTATACAAAACGGACGACAGGAAGTCGGTTTCATAAGTCTGAGTTAAGTAGGATAACGAGTCATTATTTTTTTGATAAACATAAAATTTTTATTTAGATATGTGCATATGTAATAAAATTTAGCCGCTCAGCCTCAATAAATCCTTATTAACACGAAAAGAAAAAGAATTAGTCTGCCCATTGGACGCGGTATACGACAGCAGATTTTTTCTGATATATATATATATATATATGTATATGTATATATATTATCTACATATATACATTATATACATATTTTTATTTCTACTCTAACGGATTGAACATGAAAAAGTTGAAAATACATTCGGCATTTTACAAATATCAAAGAAAATTCTTCGACTAAAAATACATTTTACTTAATTATCTCGTGAAATCAAAAACTACATTTCATTCACTTTCGATTTTTAAAAGTACATTTGCCCAGTTCGACTGTGTTGTACGTTAATGCCTCAATTATATCTCGCAAACCCATTTTTGAAATACCTACCCATAAAAATGTCTGTAAAAGCTACAGTGTACATCGTCGAAAATCAGACAGTGGGATAATTATGTCGGAAATAAAAAAATTATATTACAATCAATAAATGTTGAGGAAATTCAAACCATCAGTATTACTTGCTCTGATCGTGGACATATGTAGTTCGTCTATGCTCTGAATAAGAAACATAAAATCAAAGAATCTGTTACGAATTAAATGTGAAAAATGCCTTATATCGCATCACAAATCTTAGCTAGTGGCAACAATGCGAGTCCCATGTAAACAATGGTTAATATGTCAAAAATATGCAGATAGGTAGGTACCTACGCATCAAACCGCCGACCAATCTATTAAAAGGTTATTAAAAACCAAGACACATTTTGTATGCTTTTCCACCATATTTTTCTCTTATGACGTCACAGCTGAATTCAACCAATAACTAGAGCAAGAAGCATAGACGCGCACATAGTGCTTTTCTCACTCTTACTACGTTACGAAAAATCGTTCTTTGACGTCACAGCGACTGTCAAAAAAATCTTGGCATTTTTCATAAATACTTGTTTTTTTAGGTACACTCTATCTGTCAAATAGAAAACAAAAACAGTGAACGGTGGTGGTGAAAATTCATGAAATTGGAAGAGGTTGACAAATTTACATAACTATTTTAAGTCAACTACAAAAAAAAGGTCGTAAAACGCATCTATAAATTGGGATCTTACTTCGTTCGGTCGAAAACTGTTTGTGACTTTAATGCAGCTTTCCCAATATTAAAAGATTTACAGAAAATCTCAATTTTAGTTAATTTGTGTAAGCACTAAGTGTATTCTTGATTGTAATAAGTTTTAAGTAGTTCTAATAACGCGTTGTTTTGGCTGCTGCGCTTCTCTCCTATTTTAATTTACAATTTGGATATAGTCTATAACATTATTAAATGAAGTGATGACCGGAGACAAAGCAATATTGTGTTAAATATGAAATTTACTGCAAGCTATTTTACAGACATTAGTCAAGTTGCAAATCGCTTCATTCAATTGCATTTTTTTTTCATTCTCACTGCTCGCTGCTTCATGTGTCACACTTCGTCATCGCCGTCTCCTGAGATAATTCTACCTAAAGAGCTACGTTGGCATTCTACTACCTTGTTCTAAAGTTGACTGCATAAACTGGGCCACTTATGTCAAAAAGCAAAATAAACTTTTCATACTCATGTGGTTTTATATTTCGGAAGGCAATTACTAGCCGTCGTGTTTTTTGTTATCAGTGGGGATGAATTGAACACAGTAAGCATTTGAAAGAAATTTTTATCATCGCCGTGTCAACTACTTGAGCTTCCGTAAAAGCATTCGCGTTTTTTACAAACCGGTCTGTAGAAATAGTATCATTAGCCTCTCAAAAATGTAGTAAATCTTATTTTTTGCTGAAACATTTTAATTAAAAAAAAGATTTTGTTTTTGACAGCCTTTAAAATCAGTCTTTTTAACAGGTGCTGGTTTTATAAAAGTATAAACGTTGTGCTTCAAATATTGCGGCATATGCAGTGTCCTTGTTTTTTTTCTTCAATATTTTACATCCAAGGGAAACAATTCTGTTCCAAATACAAAGCAGTCTACAAACTCACACCAGAGGAATCAGCTTTGGCTATTTGAGAAAAGTAACTTGACCAGCACAAGACTAAGTGATAATACAGAAAAAATTTGTGTTTCTCCTCGTCGTGGGACACACAGGGATAACAAATTAGAAAAAGGCATAAAACGCAACAATAGTGCAGAGGTGCGCACTGGTTTGACAAAAATGGCATGGACGGAGGTAAACAATGATTTCAGTTTATACATATTAAAGAAACGGAGTGACATAATCTGATCTAGTTTGGAAATTAATACACTACCCTAATCCATTAGTATTTATGTAATAAGAGATAAATTTAAATTTGGGTGCTTTCCTATACAACAAGAAAAAAGTACGTTTGAAATATTAACAACAACATCTTAATTTTACCATACCTAAATGTATTAGAAAATTCAATTCTAACTTAAGTCAACATCAATCATGTCTTATAAATATTACAATCATTTAACTTCTTCTCTTAAAGTTGCGCGGGCTACTAGTTAACTCTTCTCCTCTGAAACCCTTAGAAATTTTCTCTTTCCTCTGTATACGCTCTTCTTTTTATACTCCCCAGATTCCTGCAAACACCGCTGATTGCTGGATTATTATTATTATTTTTTTCCTTCTTTTATTTCATTCTTTCTTCTTTAATGTAATCTTCCTACCTCTTCTACTATTTTGAAACTCTGTTGCACAAACATAATCCAGTCGCTGTATAGAATAGAGTTGGGCTCTTTTACTGCTGATCATGTTCGCTCACCTGTGCTATGACTATGAGTCAATCAGATATAATTTTATCTACTGCGGTACGACAAACAACTACAGAATAGCTATGTCAGCGCAAAAAAATTCAACTTCTTGCCTTCTTCGTGGTCGTATGTTTTAGTCTGTTGTTACCCATTTTCTACTGCTGGCCCTCGATCCACGACTTAGTTTGTATCTTTGCTTACAACAGGTCGGATGGAGTTCAGTTTTGTTTTTACGATACATCGCATTGTTCAAGTACGTGTTCAAGAAATTTAAGTAATTATGATACACACCTGAGCGGTTTAGATATGTGTGTGTGAGCTGTAATTTTTCGTTTCGTTCGTATGTGCGCCTGTGCTTCGGGTAAAAAAAAAAGAATTTGTGTCGCCCGAATTTTCTGCCGCACCCTGAAAAGTTGCCAACTTTCCTCGAATAGGTTGTTGTGGTTTTATTAAATATTATTTCAATTATTACTAAAAGAATTGAACTAAATTGAAATAGCTTTGCTTAACACGGAAGTTTTACTTGAGACGGAATTTGCTCTTTCAGCCTATTTAGAGGTCTGACTACGTAGCAAAAGTGCCATTGAAGTGTATGTATGCCAAACGCGGTATGTTGTGATGAAAATGTGGCGTAATGAAAAGAATGTTAGCAGTATTCCACTAGGACCACCCACAACAAGTGGTGGTTGGAATGGTGATAAGTGGAATACTCCTGCGCAAAGAAGCGCATACTCACTTCCACATCCAGGAATTGCTGCAAGTAATATGCGATACCGAAACACCGAGAGCCCTCCTAGAGGTGGATATTTGCCGCAATCCTCATCTATGTTAAATATTCCGGAAAGCAATGATAGTGTGGTGGTGAGCTATAGACAGTCGGCTCTACAGAATCGCCAAATAGGGAAAGCACCACCCACCTTTGTAGACAGGAAAAGACCCTTATCGATGTATGACGTTCCCCCGTTTAACGGGGGACCATTTTCTGACTATATGTCACCTGGAAGAAGAAACCAAAATGATAAAAATCTAACTACAAAGCCTTTAACGTCTAGAAATCTGCGCCAAAGTCCTAGTGAATTGGTATGTACCTTGCTTACTGTTCCTCGTATTTCTGCTCAATACTATCTTAAGTGTTATTATTATTCAGAATTGCCTAGATTATGTCAACTGTTGAGGAAATATGAATAAAATATGCATTCAATCATTAGCTTCTTTAATTTTGGAATTTATTTTTTAGAAAGTAGATCCGGAACTAATTTTTACAAAACAAGAGAGAATCGGTAAGGGATCTTTTGGTGAAGTCTTTAAGGGTATCGATAATAGAACGCAACAAGTAAGTATTCACATTTTTGAATTCCTATAATTGGCTTACCAAACAAATGAACATACTGACTACACATTTTTAAGTAATTAATGTATAATAAAGTATAACTTCAGGCTTAATACATTTACACTTGATTGCAGGTTGTTGCTATAAAAATAATTGATTTGGAAGAGGCCGAAGATGAGATAGAAGATATCCAGCAAGAAATCATGGTCTTGTCGCAATGCGACTCTCCATATGTTACCAAATATTACGGATCCTATTTAAAGGTCAATATATAAAGCAAAGTTTTATATTAGTTCGATTTTAACATGTTTTTATTTACTCTTAGGGCACGAAATTATGGATTATTATGGAATATTTGGGCGGAGGATCCGCTTTGGACCTCATGAAGGCTGGCTCATTTGAGGAAATGCATATAGCAATCATTTTACGGGAAGTTCTAAAAGGGTTAGATTATCTGCATTCCGAACGAAAACTTCACCGTGACATAAAAGCAGCAAATGTATTGCTCAGCGAAATGGGGGATGTTAAATTAGCTGATTTTGGTGTTGCGGGTCAACTAACGAATACGACGTCTAAACGGAATACTTTCGTTGGTACGCCATTCTGGATGGCGCCTGAAGTAATAAAACAATCCATGTATGACTCAAAAGCTGACATTTGGTCACTTGGCATAACGGCCATTGAACTAGCTAAGGGGGAGCCTCCGAATTCTGAGCTGCATCCTATGAGAGTATTATTTCTGATTCCAAAGAATAATCCACCCCAACTGACTGGTAACTACACAAAGTCTTTCAAAGATTTTGTTGAAGCATGTCTTAACAAAGATCCTGAAAATGTAAGTATTACAAAATGCAGATATGCAAATTTTTCACTATAATTTTTCTATTTTTTACATAATACAGAGACCGACTGCAAAAGAGCTGCTAAAATACCAATTCATTAAAAAAGCGAAGAAAAACTCCTATCTTATTGATCTAATAGACCGATATAAGAAATGGAAGACACAAAAGGGCGAAGAGAGTGAAACGGAGTCGGAAAATTCTGATTCGTAAATATGAATATGCAATTTCATTCAATGTATTTCATGTTCATTTTGTATTGCAGGGAAGATTCAAAACCAGATAGTGATATGGATGAACCTTGGATAATGACTGTCAAAGGATTACATTTTAATAATGTATCAAGTAAATCATCAGCTTCTGCGGCATCTGTAAATGCTTTGCTTGATGAGCATGAGAAAGTAGGCGGTAACTCTAATAAGCATCACAATGGCTCAAGTATTCAGCCGTCGCAGCATTCAATAACAAGTAGCAGTGGGCAATCAGCCCGTGATGCCAATTTAAATCATTACAAAGTTTCATCATCCCTGCAAAATAAAAGTACTTCTTCGTCTATATCTGTCCCCTTGCATCATAGTCAGCAAAATTCTTCTGCTAACAAACATCAGGATTCGTCGACCACGACCGGCGGTAGTGGATTAGATCACAATGTAAAATTGGGCATGGTTGATATAAGCAAAGACAGTGAACGAATACAGAGAATTAATGAAGAAAAGGACCATGATAAACGAACATCGAAAGAGGTTAAAAATTTCTGGAAAAATCCAATGCGTTCAAAGCATAATTAATCTTCTTTTTTATAGTCAACACATTTAGAGCTTAGTGATGAAACGGTAGCAGCGCCTTCTAATCAGCGAAGAAGTCACAAGGAACACCATTCGACTGCGCATCAGTCTACACCTATTACTTTACCCGGAAATAATAATAGTAGTTACAATGGAAATTCTAAAGTAAATGTCAATTCTGAAAGACCATCGGCGACAGGAACAAGTGCTGCATCAAATACTAACAGCAAGATTGCTAATCGAGTAGTTCAAACAAACAGTGCAAGTTTAAATAACTTTCTTTTTCCACTTTTATCAGAGGTAAGTAAGATTTCCATTAATTTAATTTTTTAAAGAAATTGTAAGCTAAGACGATAACTGTTTTAAAATATTATCATTATTTCTACTGACATACATTCAGCCGTATCGCAAAAAAAAAAACATTCCTTCGAAATATTTTGAATTTTTAAGACAATTTACCTTGAAGCAAAAGCAAACAGCAAGTTCCATCGTAATGGTCAATAGCCGTGATCATGATTTGATTCTATAATAATTTAAATATTTTGTTTAACATATTCAAAGTCATATTTTATTTGTATACATTATTTTGAAGATGTTAATATTTGTGTCGTGGCTTAGTGTGCTGGATTAGTGTGCATTAAGGTGGAGCGTCAATATATGAAAAAAAGTAGTTGTATTAGGTTCGAATACCTCGTTTTTTATAATTTGCGCGTACCAAAGGGGATATGAATACTCTTATACTGATGATTCAGGCCGCGGGAGTTTAGGAAAAGGAAGAAAAGGAACAGAGGAGGTACCTGTGCACGTTGGCTTTAAATGCTTGAAGGCCATAACGGTGAGGAAACACAGAGCCTGGAAGTTCGTTCGACATACGTGTTGTTCGGCTAATGAATGAAACTCTGTACTTGACAGTACGTCCGAAGTTGGGCTTGAGGGTGAACTAATGTGCATTCAAAGCGTGACGCGTATTGCGGGTGAAATTTTAAAGGGGTTAGAGTCGGAGACAGAACTGAGCCCTGGGGAACACCAGCATTTATGGCGTGAATAGCAGATTTGAAGCCATCCAATACAACTTGTATTGAACGCCCCGAAAGGTAATTTCTAATCCATTGAAGAAGAGACTCGTCGATACCTTATGCACGCATTTTCGACAAAAGAGCCTGATGACAAACTCTGTCAAATGCTTTTGAAATATCAAGCGCAACCACTTTTCGGTGAGATATGCCATCAAGTCACCAGTGGACCTGTTGCTACGAAAACCATACTGTCGGTCATTGAGGAGTTTTCGTGAGTCAAGATATTTCTTAAGCTCACGATTTATCAGCGTTTCCATGACCTTAGAAAGAACGTAAGTGCAATGGGTCGGTAGTTGGATGAATAGTAAGATTTGCCTTTTTTAAGGACAGGCTGGACAAATGCTTTTTTCCATCTACTTCCATACGTCGCCAGAATAGTAGGACAAACAAAAAAGCTTACGCAGAAGTTTTGCCAGCATGGAATAACACCTCTTCAGAACTGTAGGGAGAATACCGTCTGGACCAGCGGATTTTTGTATGTTTAAACCTTTGAGAACTCCTGCGACTGTGCGAGAGCGAAAGTGGATTCGTCACATAGAAAATTCGACGCTCTCAAGCGCAGGGACAGACAAAGCACTATCTTGCAGGGTGGAGTTCGCTGCGAATTGTGCAGCAAGCAGATTGGCTTTGTCTAAGGAGCTGACAACTGGAGTATCATTGTAAATGAGTGTAGGGATGGCAGATGAGGCAGAGTTTTAAATGTTTTCGACGAATGACCAAAAATTCTTACTACCTTTGGGACACTGTAGAATTGTTTGCCTTAATTTTTGGTCGTATAGGAATTTTACACGTAGAATATGGGCATTGTAGTCTTTTCTGGCTTGTTTAAACTTTTTTCGGTTTTCCTCAGATTCATTGGCTTTATAAGCCGGAAAACTTACTTCTTTCAACTTGATAGCCTCTTTACAGCGAACCATGAGTTTGAGTTAGGTTGATCATATCAGCGACGGCATCCACGTCATAGAAAGTTATTAAGGCCGTCACAGTCGGATTTCTCGTAGCGCCATACTTTTCTTTTGGGAGTTTGCTCTTTAACTGAGTGGTCAGAGTACGAGGATTTAGCTGATATGATGTGATGGTCAGACCGGCCTAAGGGCGCTAATACATCAATGGTGTATTTATCAGGGTGTGAAGTAAGAAACAAGTCAAGAGTGTTGGCGGAGTGACTTACAATGTCCGGAATACGTGTTGGCTCATTTACAAGCTGAGTCAAGTTGTTAATCTCAGCGAAAAGTTCAACATACCTTCCTTCGGGTGTTATCTGGCCAGAGTGTCGAAGCCAATCCGAATTGTGTATATTGAAATCGCCCGCAATGACGATTTGAGTATGAGGATATAAGGAGACAATTCGAGTAATGGAATCGGACAGCGCATCAAACTCATTAAAGGTTGAGTTGCTGTCCGCAATAGGGCTTCTGTAAATGGAACAGTAGTGAATAATTTGCTACGGACGGTGAATTTTAGCGATTTGAAGTTAAATTCTGAATTGGAACAGTGGCCTTACTGTGATGGAATTTGGTAAGCAACATCACTACGGCTGTAAATGGCGAGGCCGCGATGTGGAAAGAATAGTGGCACTAAGCTATATCCAGGCAGTTGCATTGGAAGATTCTTCTACTACCTGTGTTTCGCTAAGCGCCAAAACAGCTGGTTTGTGGGAATGGGCTACAGGTCAAAGAAATTCTTTCTAAGCCCACGAATGTTAGTGAAATCAACCCTAATTAAAACATTAAAGCACAAAAAGACACAACTCTGACGCTACTAAGCGCAGCCGTGAAGTGTAGATCCTAGAATTGTTTTCCACAGAAAACTGTCGCCGGTGTTATGCCCAAACGACAGTCAGCTGTGGTCCGCTATTCGGATAAACACTCACGACCCGCTATCCATTAGATGTTACACACTCTCAATCAACGCAGCCGTAAGCATGAAGAGATCATTCAGCAGTTGCGGAGACCAAGAAGCGCAACAGCAAGTGGGTGGGGGTGGGAAATATGGGATGCCCGACACTGATTAATTTTTTTTTTGTCTGTTGCATTTCGTTGAGTAAGTAGAATATATTAGTGTCTAAATTAACAATTTCGGTTAAAAACTGTATCCACAGGCTGATAATATAGCTTTCCCAGATTTTGGATAGCGTTTCGAACGCATCTTTAGATTTCCCGCTTTAATGGTACAAAAATGTATTGCTTTTCAGAAGCAAAAGATTTGGGTGTTTTTTCCCCATTACAGTAATTTCACGATAAGAAAAACTTTTGCTAAGAAGGATAATTCAGGTATATTCGCACTGAGTTCAGGTATGCAGAAAGAAAAAGAAATCACTTTACTTTAAGATAAATAATAGGGAAAACTTCACTTGAACTTTTCCCCAAGTTGAGCCACCCAAGCCCACGAACAACTGCGCTTAGTCGAGTGACTTTCTTTCCTGCACTCTGGTGATTGGCCTACCATTTTATAACACTGTGTCCCAAATTTTTTTGGGTTCTCTCCTACTTTTACCATTGTATAGCGTTCTTACCAACACAGGGACAGTGACGCTTACGGATCTATCGACTGATCAGTGGTAAGGAAAGTTGGTCTGCTGGTCCCTCTCGAGCCCGTCGAATAATTTAACCAGAGACCATAGCATCAAGCCTAGAAAACAATCTAACATACATTGGTTTTTGTTGGTTTTATTTAACATGGGCCAGAGCAGCCTTGCAGTGTTACAGTGGTCGAGCTGTTGTCATCGAAATGGATAAGGTATTTAGCATAAGACCTTGGCGCCTCGATGTCGGTAACGCTTATGTTGTTTAGACCTGAGGAACATCGTCGAGCCAATACGTCAGCTTCACAATTCCCTGGTATACAGTATACGGTGACCCGGCACCCAGCAGAGAAAGACGTTGTTCTGTCCAACTATCTCGTTCAGATATATGCGGCGATTTTTCACAGTCTTGGATTGATGGCTGTTGATGTATGTGTATGACAATATCCGATACTGATACTGCATTAACCGCTAGTCAGTCAGCTGCTTGACGAATGGCAGTAACCTCGGCTTGAAAATCGCTTCAGTAGTTAGGAAGCCGTCTACTAAAAAGATTCCGGTTCCGACTCCTTCCTCGGTTTTGGAGCCATCCGTAAAGAAATGGCGAATAATTGTGGACATCCCGTTGTGTCCATTCAGTTCTATTGGGTATCAAGCATCTGTAATTCATGTTGAGTGTCCATTAGTAGATTGAACGATGCTTCATCTGATTCTGCCCATGATCCATTGGGATTCAAGACGACACTTGGTACGGATGGTGTTTTAGTAAGGACCTTACGTAGTCTAGAGGATTGAGTGGTATTGTTAATGCTCTGACAAAAACTGCGACAGAATCTACGTTTGGCTTTGTGAACTTTTGCTTTGAAGTTCTTCAGGTTTTTTTCGTAGTAGGGCAGGGTAGGTAACCTTATGGATTTGGCTTTGTTAAAATACTTTCTGCTTACGCAGCGAAGGTTGCTAAGTTCTGCATTCCACCACGGCGCGCCGTGATTATTAAGATCTTATATTGATTAAATTATTAAGATCTACACTTGCCAGTTAGTGGTTACTTCGTAGTAGTGCACAATCACGAATTTTAGATGAATTTTTTTAAACAAATATGTAGATACTGAACGGGTGGACAAACTTCATATCTAGGGTCTGTGTGATAATCACTAGAGGCGCAATTGAATTTTTTGTTTTAGCCCTATTATAAACGGTACTTTACTTATGGCCAATTTTACAAAAAATAGATTTTCTCGAAAATGGCTCCAGCTATTTTTTTTAAATTTTATATTTAAACTATTTTAGTAAGTTCTATGAAATGGCTTCCCAAATTGTTGGACAAAACTGTTAATAATGGTACTTTGCTTTTTCTCGTAAACGGCTCTAACGGTTTCGCTAAAATTTCATATTTTATACACTTCTATAATATGGCGTACCACGTTATTGGGCAAAATTGTTTATTAGAAATGATCTCGTTTAAATTTGATATTTTAACTACTTTTATGCGTTCCTATAAAATAGCTATAGTTCTAAGAAGAGTCACTAGGAGGAATATCGCTGCGATCGCTGGAAAGTTGTGAATACTTACCCCGTTTATATGGCGTATTGAAACCGAATTCAATTCGGGTTCAGTATCATATAAACGCAAATCGGATTGAAATACAATTGACTCGATCCGATCACAAAATATTCTGCGATCGAGTTGAGCTTTTCCATATATGTAAACGCGGATCGAAAAACTGAGTTTATAAACTTATGGATATAGGTGCAAGTTTCTACGACCCAGTCGTACACTGCATTATAGTTCACTGGAATATCCCTGTGGCTTGGTACCCAACAGAGGTAAATGTTATATTGGTCCAAGATAAACGGCAATCTAGTACGCCCTTTGATAAGTTGTAGACAGTTCCAAGGATGTGAAGGCTGCTTGGTCCTTGATCCATCAATCTTAATGTGGATCGCGCCTACATATACCTGCTTATGGTTATACCAAAGGTCTCGAGCTGGAATTGATGTACGAAAGTTTTGACTTAATATGACCTTGGGTGAGGTGTAATCCGTAGGTTCATTAATAAGATTACATTTGTTAAGAACTAACTGATAGCCCGCAGCTCAGCACGCGTGGACTATAGAAATAACTTTAAATGCTTCTTGTTTTTTTGCTTTAACCAAAGTTGGAACATACTTTGGTGGCTGCCGTGGCTAAGTGGTTAGTGCATTGTACTACTGTACATGAGGTTCCAAGGCTCCCCCTCTTTCGAGTATCTGACAAATATTTAAGAGTATAACGCCAATGCCACACGAGCTCCCTCTTCTGCGCTCGCATTTGGACTCGCGCCATGAGTAAACAGCAAACCAATAGAACTGTACACACGAGTAAGCGCGACCAAGCGCTGCCGGCATGGTCGCACGAACCAATTTATTTAGCGACCTCCAAAATGCTGATCGTGTTACAAGAACACCGAGCTGCGTGGACAATTGGGCGCGCGCCCTTTTGGGAGCTTTTGTGGTATTGCCTTAACTGTCATGAGAAAGGTTATCAAAATGTATATGCCATTCATTCGGATAAGGCATAAAACTGGTCCCTTACGTACGTGCAGAAGTGTAAACCGCGCACAAAATGTACAGTTAAGAGAAGATAGGCCTTAGCCTTCTATTGGCTGCTTATGGCCTAATATTTATTTATTTATCTTTATATATACTAATTCTACCACTTATTATAAATTAATTGATCGCCCATATTTTTCCTTCAGTGGAGACAACTGCCAGCACGTGTGCGCGCTCTAAAGTGAGAAACATAATCAAAATTTGGCTGCATACCTATGCACGCAGATGTAAGCCCACGAATACACACGATGTTATGAGCCAACACATAATTAAAATGTGTATTGAATTAGCTTTATTAAATTAATGTATATTTCTTTTACGGAAGATGATAAAAAGTGGAACTTCCAGGACACTTAACTATCAATTGTGGTCAGGTTAGCCATGGAAGGCGAGTTTTCGACGGGGAAAAAAATAAAAATTTCGTAGCTAACTGTCTTACGGTGAAAACTACAACGTATACACCCCGCAGGAATTACTCGGGGCGATTGTAGTAGAATAACTGCCGCCTGCTTTTTGTCTTCGTGCAGACGTAAAGTATTTTCGATTAGCAGAAACAAAGCAGGCATGTTGTTGGACTTTCGCAGATTACTGCTTTTACGAACTCGCCCTATGGTTTGCGAATAACAGGTTGGTAATTAGCTCCAAAACAAAAATGATATTTTTCTATTTGTCATCGGTACACAATTTAGAAGCTAATGTTCACTTTCATGCACCTGAGTGTCAAAAATACAAATAATTGCGTTTGTACCAATAGATTTACTTCGCTCATTTTTTGCAATATTCTTAATTTTAGTGATAGCTGTTTACTAATCGAAAAAGTAAATGAATTTAAATATTTAGGAATTATCACTGACTCCAATATGAGCTTCTCACGCAGAATCGTTGAGGGATTATTTCCGTTACACTCTAATACACTTATTACTTGCGAAGTGTCTGCTCCATAGTGCTCTTAAAGAAAATATTCTCTGGTATCTTTCACTCTAAACTGCAGTATGGTATTACTTGTTGGGGAGGGACATATATTATTAACTTATCTAAACAAATAAATGAAATATTTCTTTGAAGTGACATTCAAAACTATTTTAGCACTTTTGTAAGTAGAATATAGCATATCCCAACACTTTCATATAATTACATACATATGTATGTTATAACTCGATTTTTGAAATCTATATATGCATATAAAAAATTAAGCCTTAAAATTGTGTTCTTTAGCCGCCCATTCACGCCATAACGCAATTACCGATTTTAACCAAACTTTCACACAAATTCGGCATTGCTCTATAAATGGTGTTTGTGAAGTTTGGTTGAAATCGGATTGTGTATGTTGTGCGACCGTGAAAACACACATGAATTTCAGTACATTTTGGGTTTTTTCCACATATTTACATTGCGCATACAGTTCTAACTTAATAATGGCTTTTCGGATTTAAAAACAAAAAAATAGGTGAAATTAGTAAATTCGCATATGAATCTTTTGAGATCTAAAACGTCTGAGCTGAGCAATGCTCAAAACAATTATTTAAAACATCACTCACATTTTTCCTTCAGTGGAGACCACTTCCAGCAATCGTGCAGAAATAGTGTGCGTGAGTACAAGCTCTGTAAAAAAATATACTATAGACTCCGCTTAACTGAAATGTCATTTTTTTACAATTTTTGTTTCACTTAAGCGGTATTTTCTTTTAAGCGAACTAAGCTGCTTCGTAACAAATTTTGTGTTTCAGTTGACCAAGCATTTTAAGTAAGGCGTAGTTCAGATAAGCGATCTTTCTACTGTAAATGTAAATGTATCAAAGGCTGGTACACTTCAGTGCAAACATTTTATAGTAAGTGTGAGGGAATTGTTTATTTTGGCACTTCTACAATTTTTTGTATGAAATCGTCTTCAAGAAATAAGTACAATATACAAAAGAACTAATGTTTTATGTTAGTTTACCACATAATTGGACGTTCAATGTAAAGAATGATAAAATGTTTGAAGTCATTTGCTAAAACGAAAGTGTTCATTAGGTATTTCAAACTGTTTTTTTTTTTGTATATTTTTTCCAATACTTATTGAAAAACATAATTATATATGTAGATATATGTATGTTTCTTTTATGAAAAATCAATTCAACCAATATAGTAAAAATATTACATAAAACAAGCTGTTACTTAAAATAGCGTACTAATTAGAAAAATAAATGCAAAGATTAATGAAAATTCAATTCTTTCAGTTACAACGTAAACATTCTCACTCAAGTAGGAATACAAATGTCTCTGACATAGTGGAACTTAAATCAGCATTTGAGATGGCAGAACGAACCAGCCCGGGCATCAGTGATTTGTTTTTGAAAGAAGTAATACACAAACTAGTTCCTGGTTATTCAGAAACCCGAATAAATGGCCTGATGGAAAAAGTAGTTCGGTAAAAATAAAATATCCTTTAAGAATTCAAATAAAATAGTAACTTCTTATATTTTTATTCTAGAACCAAGAAGTGAGTGAGAGAAGTGAGAAAGGTTTATTTTTAAGTTAACGAAATTGTGCAGCGTTTACGTAAATATGAATACATTTATTAGAAATATTTCTTTTCTTAATTAATTATATTTGTTTGTTTTGGCAATTAATCCCATTATTGTTGTGTTCGGTGAACATTTTTACAGGAAACACAAATCTACAATATTAGTTAACAATAATTGTTGCGTATTAAGATTGAATTAACTAAAACAGATTGCCTATTATATGAAGGAAAACTATTTGAAGTGTAAATTTTGTTTAAAAAACACAACCACCTTGACAAATTTAAACTAATAATATTATAAGATACATAAGATTAATATTGTTTCTTGTTTTTTTTTTCTTTCTGTTATTATTCATTACATTTTATATGATTTATCTATCGATTATTATAAAATAAAATATTATGTATAAAATAGAAGATTTTAATGAAATATATGTAAATAAATATATTTAAAAAGGAATAAACATAAGGAGTTAGAGTAATTAAAAACTTAATGTGTTTTCAGGAGACCACAAAAAGGTTATAAAAATTAGGAATAAATACTACAAATAGTAATAAAACAAAATATATATAAAAAAAAAGGCAGATCGTATTACAAAACAGCAAATGAGCTATGAGCAAGGTACAGAAAATAGAAGAATGAAATCATCTAAGCTGACATGTTGCGAATTTGAAGAAACATAAACGCTCTGACTGTCAGCTTTTTCGAAATCACGACACTTAATAATATTTGCGGTTGTGGAAGGCAACATCAATAGACCGTGATAGTTCATAAAAATGGAAATTTCCATTGCATTGCATACGTCAGCAATTCGTTTGATAAAATTTTTCTTTTCCCACTCCTGTAACGACGTAGGTAAGATCAAATATGTGACATATTCATAAAAATGACTCACCGATTTAGCATTAACTTCACTTTTTTGTATAATAGCCTCCTTGACCATCTCTTGATTCTGGTATTCTTGAAGCAATGTAGTGTCCTCAATAAAAATTAATTTTTGGTTTAGGCATTTTGTAACTGCTATTTTTCGTGAAATTTCCATAATATTCCTCAAGCCAGGTTCTAATTGACTCCATTCACAATGATCATGGACACCAATTTTTTTAATGCGGATACTAATTTTATTTAAATTGAAATCTTCCCATTTCTGTCAATAGAAAGAACAATTATCGTCGGAAAAAACACATACTTTCTTAACTTACCAATTCTTGTGCCTCCAAATGTTCTCCGCATAAAGGAATGCTGAATTTGACGCTGTACTCTTCAAAAGTTATGTATTTAAAAATTCTGGCAATTTCATTTGCAACAATCAAAAAAGTACGTTTCTTAATAAATATACATTCCTTATCAGTCAATAAAGTTATTTGTGAAAGCTCCGCAATTCGTTGTATTGGAGAATGGGATGGTGGCGATTCCAGATAGTCAGCAAGCAATTTTAATGATATTGTGGTAACACTACTGGTCACAAAGACACTATTAAAACAATTTATTTAAAATAATTAGTTCTTACTTATTGCTTAAGACCAACTCTTCTTCCATTAAATGTGTGTTTTTAATGGGGAACATCTCATTTAAAAATAAGTAAACAGATGAAACATCTATTTGGCAACGTTCATGAAAAAGTTCAATGGGTTCTACAAATTGTTCGTCGTTGAAATAATATAAAATCTGGTTAGGTTTAGCAGAGACCTGCATAGCATCTATCACATCATTTCCTTCACCCTGCAAAATAGTCAGTCGCAGGAATTTATTAACATGCTTAAGTGTTGCCACATAACTTACCTCTATTCTACGCATGAGAAATTTTATACGTGTGTAACTGGATTTAAGTTCATTGTTTCCTTTGTCTTTCATCCGTAATGATACCATGTCCTTGCAGAAAAATGCTTTTATCGCATATAATAACTTGTTTTTTAACTTGCTTGAAGAGGCACAGTTAAATATCGTTGCATAGTTATTTCTCTCGAAACGAAGGGATACATGGCTCATCGACAAGCAGTTTTTTATTTCCAGCTTAAATAGAAAAGTAAAACAAAATAAAAAAATAAAGTGCACGACTGGGTCGTACAAACTTCCACCTATATCTATAAGTTTGTTGTGCAGTTAAGATCCATAAAACCAACGATATACTAATATAATTTTCTAGAGTAAAAATTTGTTAAATTGGCTCTAATTAAAGTACCGTCATTACCAACTTTGTCCAAAAACGTGGTAAACTTCAAAAATTAGTCCAAATCTGAAAATTAACCAACACTGCCTTAGCCGTTTATATGAAAATGGCATTTTGTTAAGTTGGCTATAAGTAAGGTTATTAGCCTTTCGTTAGATCTGTTTACGAAAAAAATTACATTGTTAAGTTGGCTATGAGCAAAGTACCATTATTAACAATTTTGGCCAAAAATGTGGTACCCCATTTTATAGAACTTTACTAAACTACATAGTTTAAATATGAAATTTAGGGTTATTTGGTAAAGTTCTATAATTTGGCATACCACGTTTTTCGCCAAAAATTTTCGCTATTTTTCATAGTAATTGACTTTTCAAAAACCTTTGGGGACGGTTGGTGGACTAAAAATGATGTTTAGTTAGGCTGCGATTTTTAAAGGCAAAAACATATCCTTTTTCATCAATAGCATATTGCAAGCATCCGTCACTAAAGTTGTTCTTTTTCTCCGAATTTCTCACAACAACATTGGCAAGTTACAAGTTTTCACCCATGAACTTGATTTTTTTTTTTGTAAGCGTCTTTAAGGTTCTTGGTGATAAGAGGTTCTGCACGTACGCAATCATTATAGCGGACCATTTAAATTGAAATTATAGGGCAACATCAGAAAATTTAAGTTTTATCTAATGAAAATGGTTGCTTTGCTTATTCCGGGCATAACAGCTCCATGATATTGGCCTCCATTTCTAATCCAACGTAGTGTACATACATAGAAGTTGTTGCAAGGGACTAAAAAAACAAATAAAACTGCTACAGTCCGTCTGAAGCGGATCGTATGATACCGTATGTAGCTCGTTCGTCAACCTGTATACTTGCTTAAGCAAGTTTTTTTTTGAAATATTGTGTAAAACTACTCCAAAATAAGAATTTTCTATGTAAGTGGGCGGCATAGTGGTCGGATTTTGAAATTTTTTTTAACATATACTGTATTTTGTTCCTAAAAACTGATATTATTTTTGTGAAATTGTCGAAAAACAGTTTTTTTGTGGGATATGTAGGATAAAAGAATATCTACATATTTGCTTTAGTAAGTATTATTGAGTTTCATGTAAAATTACTGAAAAAAGTGTATTTTTCCAAACGTGGGCGTGGCAGTAGACGGATTTCGAAGATTTTTACACATGTACAGCTTCCTTTTTCAAAGACCTCGTATAAAATGTGTATTGTGAAGCTTGTGGAGTTGGTGAAAATAAATCTTTTTTTATATGATGTGACTCATTCGGTGTGTGAACGGACAAGCGGTATACCGCTACCGTGTACCGCTCTGGTTTGTGCCTAGTTTAATAAATAGAAAAGTTAAAGTTGGACGGCTTTTAATCAAACTTCATTTCTAGGGTCCTTGGGATAATCCCTGGAGACGAAATTGAAATTTTTGTTTTAGCCCTTTATTAACGGTACTTTACTTAAGGCCAATTTTACAAAAATTAGATTTTCTCGAAAACTGCTGCAACGATTTTTATTAAATTTCATATTTGAGTTGAATTAAAAAATCAAATGACATATAAAATGTCTTTCCAAAATTCTTAAGAACTTTCCTTATGATTTTTTTTTGCCAAAAGCCGATTTGCGCAAAAACGGCTCCAACGATTTCCTTTAAATTATACGCTAAGACTAGTACGGAGCTGTGCAATAAAATGGTGTACCACATTTTGGCCAAAAGAAGGTTGATTTTCTTCAAAACGGATTAAACGATTTCATTTAAATTTTTACATTATATTACAAATCGCAAATGCTATAAAATGGCTTACAAAATTGTTGACCAATAAAGCGTATAACGGTACTTTTCTAAAGATTGAGTGGTTTTAGCCAATTTGCTCGAAATTGGCTCCGACGATTTTCTTTAAATTTCATATTTAAACTAGTTTAGTAAAGTCCTATAAGATGGCATATCACGTTTTTTGCAAAAGATACTATACTAATATACTTATTACCACGGCCTAAATTGGTAATAACGATAATTTACTACCAACTTAACAAAGTTTTACACATTTAAGTCGTTAATTTTTTAGATATCTACCGCACACAAAACTTATATACATATATAGGTGCAAGTTTGTACGATCCAGTCGTGCACTTTATTTAACATCCGCGGATACGGATGCGGATTTTTGAACCTTATTGTCCACGAATGCGGATGTCAAAATCCATGCGGAATTCATGAACGGATCCGAATACTCGTAACATACCTAATTTACTGTTAAATGTGTAATATTAATATATTGTATGTACATACTTATATTAATATATGTACTTAATTTGTGGTATTACTATGAAATCACATTGCATACAAAATACGAGTTACAGTAATGTTTACTTGAAAAGTTTAGTATTTGAATACTTACTTCTTTTATAATAACCATTTTTAATCATCAATTATCACTTTTATAGCAACTTTAACGTTTAAACTTTCAAATAAAAAGCTTTTATTTACTCGACTTGTAAATGATAGAATAGAAATCAAAGACCATAAATCATACACGAACTAAACTGGATACTCACCGCCGGGGTCGGTCCTCACCAACTTAAAAACGAACGTTTTTCGTAATTGTATGCTGACGTTCAAGCTAAATTGAATGGGAGCTCACGCACACACTCTTAATCGGTGGTAGCTTTAAGCATATACAATGCTTTAAGTAGGCTACATACTGAAATGACATTCTTGCCGGAATGATGGAAAAATGACAGTGGGTAGGTAGAAATGATAAATAACACCCGGTATCCACGAGACATAATTTCAGTCAAGACTCAAGTCGTGATATTAATATGTTTCGTGTAGACCGCACTTTTACGGACATTTAAGACAGCCTTTTTGTCTTGTCTTCTCTGTGGACATCAACCCTGACTGAAATTTGACATTTGAAGTTTGGCAGTCGTTTTTTATAAGAAAAAACATTTGTTGTGATTTATTAGTTCTTTCCAGACCAGAAATCATTGAGTTTCCAGACGTGCAAAGATGGCAGATTTTTGATTTTCACAAACAGAAACAATAAGTTTGTTGATGTTTTAAAAGCAAGTGAACTTGTTTTGCTGTTGACGACATGTTGAAGAATGAAAAGTCATAACAAAACTCGCCCATCCAATGACATAAAAGTTTGGCGGATAAAAAGTCTGACTGAAAATTCAACCTTTTTTCAGACTCATGGAGACGCAGTGTAACGATGGAAATGATGGCGGGAATTATGAGCGTTGAATTTTTTCGTCGATTTTACTGGAATGACGGACAATCAGGGATGCCGTTTTCAAATTTCGAAAGGGAGTATTTTAGAAGTTTACAGGGGACCATTTTGTGTCGGAGGGGAGTACAGGAGTATAGTTTGGATTTTAAACTTTTTTTGTTTACTTTTTCACTTTGGAATTTACGAGATGCTTTAAAATTAACCCATCACTTTCAAGGACAGATACCTTGCTCAATGATTTGTACATATACATATGCATGTGAGAAAAAGGAAGAAATATTCTATTTTTCAAAGAAAAAAAGTGCAAAATTAGATAATCGAATATATTTTGTATTTTTCTGAATCATCGTCTCCGGTTAGCGGTTTCGCAAAAGCGAAGAAACTGTCAATCAAAAGTCATCGCAAATTCATGTTTTCACCCTCTCTTCCACATTGCAAGTCAAATACAACAAGAAGTAGAATTACCATGACTTCTTCAAAGATAGGCTAGTTTGTGTAACCTCCCAAAACAACGATTTTTTTACGAATTTTTACAAAAAGCGTACGGAAAATGTTTGAAATTTTTCACAGAAGAGAGCGCGCAAAAGAGAGTAAGAAATTCAACCATGCTACGAACTTTAGTGCGAGATATTTCTTTGGTCTGCTTTCTGTCAAACCAGTGTGATTTAAACTTTTTCTTGTCCAACCCGTTCCTTTACTTTTTCGTAATTTTAGTTCTCTCTGAGAGAATTTCAACCCCAATCTTTGAAATTTGTTAATCTACGAATCTTAGTGCAAAAAAGTACTCGAGTGGACCGAATATGGTGTAGTCTTTTGAATAAAGTATTAAATCACGTAAAAAAATTGAACTAAATCATCATTACATACAAAACATATTTAAAGCTACTGTGTGAGTGTTTTCACAAAGTGTCATACCACTTAGTACACAAACAAATGTGTACTTACACATAATACAACTTTTTTTTGAATCGAAATGTTTTGAAGGGAGTAGAATTTTGACGAGGGGAGTACGGGGGTACAGCCTAGGAGAAGGGAGTATGAATACTCCCTTAGTACATATTACTTTCGGCAACCCTGAGAAGGATGCATAAGAAATGATAATGTGTAGTTGAATTTTAGCATGTGAGATTCTTCACTAGCCGAGTGAGTATCAGGTCGCGAAATTTTTTTTAAATTTTGGCACCGATCTATATTCACCACTGAAAAAACGTACTTTCTTCTTGTTTTTCATCCATTGCTTTGTGTTTTAAAAAACCGATAAAACAAAATAATTCAATAATTCTCAATAATTTGTTTGAAATTGAACATATTTTAACTCAGCTGGCATTTCAAATGATGGCGATGCGACCTCATTGTGAACGAATTTTTTGAGAAGGGTATGCCACAGAGATGCGTGACTTAGTTAAGGAAGCTAGCCATTGACGTATTAATATATGGACTGTTATTGTCCAACTTCAAGCAGCGTTACCTTTAGGACCCTTTTGGGGAAAATTGACCCTTTTTTGATGACCCTTGAAATCCGTCTTCGAAAATCATCGCAATTCGACCCTTTTTGGACCCTTCTTACGAAGTCGTACATAATTTACGCATTCATTTCTCATTTAACCATTTTGTGTTAGCATACTTCATTGGTATACATGTTTCTATTCTTTATTGTTGTGTGCAGTGTGGGGGATGTGATTCCTGATCCGTGCTATCTGCATTTCGAGTTTTGGAGTGGCTATCTACCCAAGTTTAATACAGAAGTTTAGGGAGGGATTCGATATCGATTCCAATGAATTAAATGTTCCCATGTAAATGTAAGCTTATAACCACATAGGTTATAACAACCAAACACTTCGGTCCCTTGAAGGTCGTTATAACCGATTTTGACTGAATTGAAATCACAACTTTATTTTTCTTGTACTTTTATTAATATATAAGCTTAACTTTGTTATTAACAAATGAATTACATGAAAATAAGGAAAATAATACTTCTTTCAACAAATTTGGTTCTTCAATTTTATATGAGACTTGCGTTGGACTACTGCGCAAGGGGTTCCGAGTTTGAATCCAGGAAAATACCACCAAAGTTTTTTTCACGGCCCCACCTCTTGCGAGCGTCTGACAAACATCCAAGAGTATTTACTGTCATGAGAAAGCTTCTAAAAAAAACCCCCTACCCTTCGGATACGGCATAAAACTGTAGGTCCCTTCTGTACGTACAGAAATGTATACCACGCACAATACGTACAGCTGTGAGAAGCTATGCCCTGGCCCTCTATGGGCTGCTTACGGGCCAGTGTTATTTATTTTTTAACACTGACTTCAAGTATGTTCAAGTATGGCAAGTATTATTGGTGGGGTATATTTCGTTGCTGTTTATTGCCGCTTTGATACAAATGAGCTAGAGATGTTGAAACATATTCTTCCGCAGACATAAATAGTATGAAAGTGACAGTTCACTAGCAGTCCATATGTTAATACGGCAAAGACGCCAGCAATTTGTAGAGTTGTTCTATACATTTTGTTGTTGCTAATATATTGACAATCTGCTGAAAATGTGGTGTGCAAAACTGCAAAAGGAAAGAAAGGAACACAACGGAATATTTATTGGGACTCGGTAAACTCCTTTCACGCTACCTGACGGAGTTTCTTCGCACCCGAATGTGTGGATTAGTTTGTCTACAGCTAATTTGCTTATACAAAATTTCTAGTAAATTCCTAAATTGGAGTTCTTTTGAAAATGAATTAATATTTAGTACTATATTTTTCTATGAAAAGTACTTATTATTGATATTAAAATACTGCTAAGAATTGCGTATGTTTATGAAACATGTGCATGTCAACTTCGGAATTTTTTTGAGGCCTAATTGTAGATAGAATTTTCTTTACCAGCCATCCCATTGACATTCCCATAAGAAATTCTAGACTAGTGTAGAAGTAAAGTACTGTTAAGAGTATTATTTTATATTATTTTAAATTTGAACAGGAATATCTTATACATATACATAGGTGAGTAAGTAAAAAAAAAAAAATTTTGGAAATAAATAATGTTTCAGAGAAAAATGCAGACTCAAAAAAGTGTAAAAAAACGCCTTACAATCAGTTCGAATTCGAAATTTTCTTAATGTGAAATTCATCTAAAATGTGAATTGATACTGTGTTTTATAAAAGAGAACACAAACAGGAATTGGTGGAAACAGTTTTGCACAGGTAAAACCTGAATAATAGCGAAATAAATGTCCAAGATTAATATGAACTGATTTGTATTTTGCTTGTAAGTTAATAGCCTACCAATACAAAACATAATTAAAAAAAAAACTTACATATATTATGCTGAATCAATTTTGAATTGACGTGGACGACAAAAGAATAATTTTACCCTAGTTTGAGGATTCCACCTTATTCGGCCAGAGGGCGGGTAATATTTATTATTATTATCCATGTTCGCAAATGGAAACAAAATTTACAATTATTTTTCTACTTACTTTATATTCCAAATTCTTTTGATATACTTATCTTTCTACTTTTCCATATTTTTCTTTCAATTTTTTTAATTTAGATTCGATAAATTCCATAAAATTGTCTCTCATAATTTCTACAAGTTCATCGATGCCCATTGTGGCAAAGAAGAGTTGTTGCGTACAAATTTATAAACGTCAAACTTGCGGAGCTGCTAGAAGTCGAAGAGAACTCAACTTCACGATGCAAGACCCAGACGCATATTGTGTTACGGCTTGCGGCTTTCCACAATCACCGCGCAAACATATTGAGTAGAATCTGTAGACTAATTTTTACTCGAGATAACAATAAATTCTGACATTACGATGATAGAGAAGCTCGAAAAAGTGGGTCTGCCGATTATGTCTGTCTCTGTATGTACATATGTACGCTCGACTACAGCCCAAACGGGTGGACCGATTTGTTTCAAACTTCATATCTGGGGTCTGTTGCGTATTCCCCAGAGGAGAATTTGGAGTTTTCGTTCTAGCCCTATTATAAACGGTATTTTATTTAGGGCCAATTTTACAAACACACGATTTTCTCAAAAACGGCTCTTACGATTTTGATTAAAATTCATATTTGAGTTAGTCTAAAAAAATGCTAAAACATAGTGTACCACGTTTTTGGCTAAAATAACGTGTAACGGTACTTTTCTTAGTAATTAGTTTTAGAAATATGGCTATTTCTCGACTAAAACTCAATTCATTTCCATAAAAATTGAAATATGGGCAAGATTTAATGTTTAACAAAATGTAACATTTGAACTCATCCAAAATTTTTGAAAACATTTTCCAACTAACAGCATATAGGTGCAAGTACGTACAATCCAGTCGTGTACTTTATTTTTTGGACAATGTGGTGAGAAATGTAGAGAGATCATAAGAACACTTTTGTTGCCAAATACCGGAGCCGTTTTCGAGCAAACTGGCTGATACCTTTTAGTCCGTAGAAAAGTACCGTTGTACGCACTTTGAAATCATTTAATCCGTTTTCAAGAAAATCTTCTGTTAGCCAAATTGGCCATAAATACCGTTCTAATATTTGTTTTGAGGAAAAGAATAACATAACTTACTCAAAGCTCGTTGAAAATTAAAATTGGATGCATTTTGCACATTATAACATCTCATTTTAGAATTTTCCCCAGCTAACTACTGAATTTTCATAAGTAAAGAAAAATAAATAAATAAATATTAGGCCGTAAGCAGCCCATAGAGGACCAAGGCCTAGCTTTTCACAGCTGTACGTATTGTGCGTGGTATACATTTCTGTACGTGCAGAAGGGACCTACAGTTTTATGCCGTATCCGAAGGGTAGGGTTTTTTTTTGTTTTGAGAAGCTTTCTCATGACAGTAAATACTCTTGGATGTTTGTCAGACGCTCGCAAGAGGTGGGGCCGTGAAAAAAACTTTGGTGGTATTTTCCTGGATTCGAACTCGGAACTCGCGCAGTAGTCCAACGCACTAACCACTGAGCCACGGCACCCACACCCCATAAGTAAAGGCTGAACTATAATAGCCGAATGGTTTCGTACACACGAAAATGACCGAAAACTAAACGAATCGAAGCCAAAAGCTGTTATGGTCGCTCAGTACTAATCCTGTGTATTCGCACTGTTTTGGAAGTGGGCGTACGAAACCATTCGACTATTATAGTTCAGCCTTTAACTCGATCTCTCAATCCGGTTACAGCAAAAACGTAGTAGTTTGTTCTCGAGTCCAAGGAAAGAAGTGCAAGTGGTGAGTATCTGCCTATATACACAAGGTGGGCCATCTGCTTTCTTTTTAAATCATAGGTTATTAGGTTATTTTGACACTAACAGCTCTTTCCGCTCGAAATCTTGACAAAAAGTTATTATCATACCCATAGAAAAAACTATTATAGACGCTCTTCGGTCGATTTGATGGTTGGATCCCCCAAGTGCAAAACTACCACCGATTATGAATGTATGCTGACGTTTTGGCAAAATGAAATCGGAGCACAACGGGGCAGAATGCATTAAAATCTGGCATGAACTCGAAAATTCAAATGTGACTTGAAGGTCTGTCACAGAACTGTCCATTCTACCGCAAAACGAACGAATTAACCCGTTATCTGTAACATTTTCCCACGGCTTTCTTAATAGTAATTAAATTTCTTGCACTGTGAAATGGCAATTTTTTTTCTTCAATAATTTCAAAGATTGATCAAATCAATAATGTTCCGAGTGAGTCCCGGTTATAAAACTAATTAATTGTTATAGAGTGGTATTTGAGCATCTTAAAACGGTTAAAATATTTTGCCCGCATTTTATTCACGATTTTTGTTTTTAAATGTACCTTTGGAAAAACCTTTTACATCTTCAAAACATATGGAAAATCGACTATCCATCTAATAATAATGATAATTACACTAATCAATTTTGCCGAACCTTGTCTCTTAGAAAAGTGTGTGCGTCAGTGTGGATTTTGCAGAATTCTCAAGAGATAATGTAATGTGTCCCCGACAATTGATATTATTTGAAGTAAAGTCGTAAGTAAGTTAAGTAAATATATACAACATATTTCAGTTGATTTAATGCCAACTCTTAGATCATTTAGACATTGAGGCACTGTTCGGCGGTAGGTTTTATGGGCGCAGCCATTTTATAGAGTCGTTCTGTGCATTTGGTTGTTTTTAATTGAATGACAGTCTTTTTTCATAGTTCTTGTCTTGTTCGCACGTTCGTTAACATTTATTCACAGATAAGAAATTTTAGAAAAATCATGTGTGGGCAAATCGTTTGACTAGCTGTCAAATTTAAGAATTTTCAGTAGATATTCATTGTGAAATCGACTGAATATGCGCTGGTTGTGCTTATACCCTCTATTGAGGGTATATTGAGCTTGATACATATGTAGTTGGTAACATAGAGAACTATTAAAAATAGGCCCCATAAAGTATATGTATATTATATATGATTAACATCACTAGACGATTCAAGGAAGTACATTTGTGGAAAAAGGAGTTGTGTAGGTAAGGAATAGGGTATATATATTCAGAATGATTGTAGCATTTTAATAATTTTTTTCACAGAAGAAGCAGTCTTTCAATTCAGTCGATGTAGTGTGTGGTCAAGTATCAATTCAGCTGACAACTCAGTTTACAATCGAGTTGAATTAGCTAAATAAATTGCTGCGAATTTTGATGCAGAAAATGCGACAACAGACCAAATGTCATCATTATTTCATTGAATGAATCTATCTGTATAAGTCTGTAAGACTATTTTACTATAAAGATTTTATTATTTAGATTTTAAGCCGAACTCTTCTGTAATTTAAGTTAAGTAAAACAACCGATCATTTAGACGTTATTAATCGGAATATATTTAATCTTCAATTTGCTAATGACATTTGATGTTAATAAAGTATTGTTGGACATCTATGTATATCTATAGATTCGATATTTTTCATTTAACCTTTTACTATAACTCAAAATGGGATAGTTACATCGATTTTATTCATTTTAAGAATTTTAATCGAAGTGAAATTGACTTTTTTGTAAACATTTCTTAATTTTCCAAAAAAAGGATTTAACAGCTTAAACAGAATCCATTTGGCAAGTTTTGAAGTTCTCCCAGGCACATTACCAAAAAAACATTTCTTTCTTTTTCGTCGTGTATCTGTCCTTGAAATTGATGGCTTAATTTCAAAGCGTCTCGTAAACTGAAAAGTGGAAAAGTAAGCTGAAAAACTTTAAAACACAAAACGGTACTCCTGTACTCCCCTCAGACACAAAATACTCCTCTGTAAACCTATAAAATACTCCCCTGTAAAATTCCTTCTTCGAAGTTTGAAAACGGCATCCCTGGTTGGGAAATATTAAAAACTTATTTTCAAGGTGAGTGCTGTGTGGGCCGGCCAAACCGTGCGTTTTTTTTTTTTATTTTAAAAAAAGGTTTTGGCCGAAATGAAGCACCTTGGCTGCTGTACGCAAGTTTGTACAAGACTGGTATGCTAGTGGGCAATACTCAAAGTCCCCGTCGTGTAGTACGTTGCACACAGACGAGAATGTGGCTGATGTAACTCTTCGAAAATGAGACTGGGAACAACGTTTCGGTCAACGTTGGGCGCTACAGAGCTATGTTAACTGACTTGTATTTTTTTTTCCATGAAATTGGAGACATGGATTTGGACGACTTCTGTTTTATGCAGGATGGTGCCCTATGCCACATAGCCCATGCCACAATTGACCTTTTTCGTACCAAATTCCTAAATCTTGTTATCAGCGGTCTTGCGGATGTCAACAGCCCGCCTTGAAGCTGCGATTTCACCCCTATGGACTTATTTTTTTGTGGGGAACCGTTGAGGACCGATGTTATGCCAACAATCCGGAAACGATTCGCGCCATAGCATCCAAATAATCCGTGAGCTACAGCCCGAAACCATTAACAAGGTTTGAAAAATTGGACTGACAGAATGCGCTACTGCGAAGCCAGCCGATGTAGACACCTGAACGACGTTCGATAAATATTGGGAATGTTTGCTCTTACTAATAAATCCATAATACGCGGAAAAAATCTATTTTGTTTTTTAATTGGCCTAGAATTATTCACATTAACTACTTAGCTATTTTATACACATAATGTCCTGGATAAAGTAATAAAACAAGTACATATATGTAGGTGAGGATTATAAATTTATTTAATCCATAAATTTCGCATAAGCAGTTGAATGCGTCTGGGGGCATGCTGCCCTCTGCAACCCTCCTGCTTGAGGTCACTGTTGGATTTGAAGTAGGTGCTAGTTTGGGTGTATGCGAAGTTATGTATAAAATTCTTTAAATCCATGAACTTCGCATAAACAGTTTAATGCGTATAATATAATGAGTAGGGTAGAGTCACCTATTCCCGAACATCTCCTATTCCTATTCCTGAACACTTTTTACAAAAGTCGTTATACTATCGTTAATTTTCTGTTTCTGCTCTTCGACATACCACACTTGTGAATAGGGAATATGCGTATACATAAGTGTGTTGTGTCGAAGAGCAGAAACTGTAAATTAACGATAATATAACGACTTTCGTAAAAAGTGTTCGGGAATAGGCGACTCTACCCTATATTATAAATTTCATTGTGTCCAATAGCTATTTAATCACAATGACTGTAACAAACAGTGTGCACATAAGCTTCTTTCATAAATATTCCACCCTGGATTATATAGCATATTTAATTTAAGTTTTTTTTTTTTTATAATTCCATGTCGTAATACACTTTATTAAAAAAAATAGTTGTAAATTAAAGAAGTTTGAATAAAAACCATTCGATTTTCATTACATAAAATTAAGCCTAAAGGCTGAACTATAATAGTAGAAGGGATTCCTATGACCACTTCCGCAACAGTGCGAATAATAATTAATATAATATAATTTTTTTATAATGTCCAAAATGCATTTTCAAATTTTAAAGTAGCCTTGAATGAGTTATATTATTTATTTTCTCAACATAAATGATAAAATGGTTCGGAATACATAAACATAAATGTGTACATAATCATATTATGGGCTACTTATGGAAAAGAATTCTCTGAAGAAAAGTGCGCGTTCCTTAATGGGCTTGAAATTTGGTGTACTTTTCCTTACGATAGGAAATGTCAGCCGGTGTCATTCAACCAGGGCTGCCTATCAACTATATTCCAGTGGTACTACTAGTCATTCGAAGGTAGTTTATTTAAATGAAAAGTATAATTCTTTATATAATAAATATTTCTATAATATCATTGATCTTGAATAAAACCAGTGAAAAATGCTACAATCCGCCTTGAGCGAATCGTATGATACCCTATCCCTATCTTATTTGGTCGTGTCAATGGGCGGTGGAAAATGTATTCACAAAATTTTCTATTTTGCCTTATAAACTAATATTTTTACTCGAAAATTAATTTTTGAAGTAAACGCCCCTAAAAAGTGGGCGTGGCCATATACAATGTATAGACGATTTGTAGATTAAGTGGATATCTACATATTTGCCCAAGTAAGTTTTTTCGAGTTTCATATGAAAATAGTGAAAAAAAGTGATTTTTTTGAAAAGTGGGCGTGTCAGTGGGCGGGTTTTAAAAAATTTTACACTTGTATTGCTTACTTTTCCAAAGACCTCGTATACAAAATTTCATCAACCTAGCTCAAAATTTAAGGCCCAAAAACTGGTGACATACGGACGGACGGACATAGCTCAATCGACTCGGCTAGTGATGCTGATCATTTATATATATACTTTATTGGGTCTATCTGTAATATTTCTCTATGTTACAAACTGTGTATCAAACTTAATATACCCTTAGGATAGGGTATAATTAGTCTATATTTAAATTATGACGACAGTTTAATAATAAATATTGGGAGCACATTATCAAATAGCTTTATTGAAAAAAAAAAAAAACACGTAATTCTTTATTTGCGATATCGATTTGTCCATTTGGAATTGTTTTCTGACCATTCCAGCTTGGACCAAACTATCAGCATAAACCCTTTTCTCTTGGTTAAAATCTTCTATATATATGATTTCTTCGGGGTGAAGCTCGATGACGTTATAACTCGATAATCGCTGGACCGATTTTCATGATTCTTTTTTTATTTTGTTCGTATTGCTGTACTTTAGGTTTATAGAGAAAATCCGCATTTTTTGCATTTTTCGCATTTTACAAAAGGAGTATCAATATATGACAGTTGATTTGTATGCGCGATATTTGTATATAAATATATCTATCAATGAATTCGTTTCGATTAATAATTAGGTATTGAAGTTCAAAGTTTGAATGTTTAGTCAAGCCTGTGTTACATTATATTCAACTACGTCAAAGCGCACGACATACATATGTAGGTATTTGCAGCCTGGCGACCAACGTTTACGGGCAAAATGGAGTTATGCAGGGTCCAGTTAGTATCTAAATAAGTAACATAGTTAGAAGGCATTATTTGTCGACGCATAATGTAGATAATAAAAGCATGTTGAATTTGATTTGTTTTCCTGGCTTTGTTGTACTGCGTTCTCACCAAAGCGAAATCTCGAGATTTCTATGAACTTTTGCCGTAAACCGTTCGCACCAAGTTGATAAAAGATAATTTCGAATGTCAATGTGTGTCCATTTTTAAGTGGCGGGAAACAGACAAACCAACAGCTGTTTGTTGGCTGTCGCTATCAGTGGGCAAATTGGGAAACCCAAAAGTGATCGATTTTTGAAACATACCATAAGTGCAACATACAAATTAAACAATGTATACAATTTATATGTATGTAAGTAATGCATAAGCTAAATAAAAAATATAATTGGTAGAAGTCCCAACACTAGCTACAGCTGTTTTCCCATATAATATTTTGACGTCTAAAAATGAACACCAAAATAAAGTGATTGTTCAGTTTGACAACTTCTCAAAGATTGATGAACTCAACGAGATTTCGAGGAGGTTTCGGCGAAAGCACAAGATTTCAATACATAGAAAATGCATGCGAAACCTCGGAGATTTAAAGAGATTTTGACCAAAGTTGTTAGTAATCGTACTTTGCTTTGCTAACTTAACAGCTTTTTCTCGTAAACGGTACTAACGATTTTCTTGAAATTTTATATTTGAACTACTTTTGTAGAGTACACTAAAATGGCGTTCAACGTTTTTGGTCGAAAGTGCTAATAACAGTGGTTTACTTATAGTTAACTAAACAAAATGTCTTTTTTCTCGAAAACGTCTCGAACAAATTCTTTTAAATTCCAAATGTAGACTAGTATCGTAAAGCCCAATAATATTGCATTCCAGCATTTCCAATAATGCTTATAATAATACCTTACATATAGCCAACTTAGCATAATGCCCTTTTTCTATAAACGGCTCAGACGATATTGGGTAAATTTAACATTTGAGCTAATTTTTTTAACTCCTGTAGGGTGGCATACCAAGTTTTTAGCCAAAATTAATAATAACGATATGTTAATTATAGCCGAAGACGACCGTCTATATTAGTTTGTCTATGTCTTGCTGGTAAAGAATCCCTTTCACTGCTAGAGAAATCGTTGTCGTAGCTTATTTCTAAGACCAGCAGCAGAATTTTTCGGTGGGCTCTTTCGACTTTCACTATTTTCACACATGACGTGTTTGAACTGGAATAAATCTAAATGCATTTTTCTCTCGATAGTATATTCGGCTGCCTGATATCCGGTATCCGGTTTTTCGTCGAATCACTATTCATTACATCTCTAATCTGGACTGTTACTTTTATCTTGTATTCTATATAGAAAGAACGATATGCTTTGAAGGGAGTGATTGTTACCGACGATGGTCGTTTCCTCCGTCGAAATGAATGATAGAGGTGAATAGTAAATTGAATTCCACTCCTTAGCACCATACCTTTCGTTGACATGATACTTCCATGTGAAGACAAAAAAGTAGAGGTCAATGAAAATTCGCCTCGATTAAAACTATACGGTATGCTATAAAAGTAAAGAATTATAAAAATGTACAAAAACATACAATGCAATTACTCCATTTGTTAAATATTTTCATTGTCAAATTTATTATGTACAAAATATTTACACAAAAGGTGCTTCCTTTTCTAATTATTACATGCAAACTTCAAATTATTTAAATTAAATTAACTATTCTTTATATGTTGTCAAAGATTTGCTTAAAGTCAAATAAGGTAGTAAAATTTTCCTAATACGTATAACATAAAAAGTATTAATATTAACAAAATAAATTAAAATATTTATTAATTTTGAATCCATCATCATGTAGTTTCTGCAAACATATGATTAACATATTTTAGCTGGTTAAATGTAGCAAACGTGAGCACAATCAATTTATATGTGGACAATTGCTCTTTTTATCCTTCCTACTATCGGGTATCTGACAGTTTTTCTGGAATTGCAAGGCTTTTATTTTCTCTGCAGTACACTCGAGCGCTGATTTGAGATCGTTGAATACGGGAACTCCTTGTCTTTTTGCCAGATCAATCAGGTACGATCGGCCGCGATTATAGTCCTTTATTGCGGCTGGTGTCAACTAATAAAAATCATTTATTATTAATTTGAGAACACGCACTTGTATAAGGTATGTAGGAATAGTACTTACTTTCTCGTTACCTATAATGCAGTTTTCCGGTAGCATCTGAACGCATAATATCACGTTATACATAAGACCTATGCAATGGGCGGCAAGTGTCATAGGTGCAAGTGATCTTGTTTCATTTGTAATAACGAAAAGTAAAACTCGGCTAGAATCCATTAAGGACGGATTATAGAGATTCGGGCGAATGTTAAGAGGCCAGTTTGATGATTCTTCGTGAATCCTTGGATCATGTGCATTAACTGTTGCACCATGAATTTTTTCCCTTTCTTTTTTTCCAGTGGTGTGTTTTTCCTCTTGTTTCCTTCCCTGGGAATTCGAATCCTCAAATGACTTTTCCAGTAAATCAAGCTGGGACGGTTGAATACTCTCGTGTAAGGCAGGTAAATGGAACGATATATTTTTAGACTTAAGGTACGGCATGGCGTAGTCCTGCCGCCATTTTGTTCGTAAATAGCAGCTCCCTCCCAAATACACATCTCGTATTTCAAAGCTGGAAAATGCCGAATCACCACTGCAGTGGAACGAATTTACAGAGCTATCACTGCTTGAGAATACCGAATCATTGGAATCGCTCTCCTCCTCGGTAGCATTATTTTCGCTACAGCTGATGGACATTAACATCTCAACATTAACGAGCATTTTTGAACATTGGTTTAAATGAGTTGATTTTGATTTAGATGTTCCCGTGGTTGGTTCTACTGGTTGAGGGGAAGAAGTTCCGCTATCTCTATTTCGGCTGCCAATATCACATTGACGGTCGTCACCAGGTACACTTGTGTTACTACTAGTCCTAAAAATGTGCTTTGTGTAGTAGTTTAATGTGATGCTTTCATCTCCGGATCTTGAATGGAACCCTGTAATGAATTTGAAACATATTATTTGCATTTTTAAAAACTGCGAGAAAAATTAAGGTAAAGGTCTAAATTTGCATCTATATGCAGCTTTAACGCTTCATAATGACCAACTAAAAAATACACACAACATTAAGATCGCACGACAAATTAAACTTCACAACCGACAAGATTATTTTTAATAAAATTCTACTTCGTATAGAACGCTAAACCGTACTCGCAATGCTGACGCTGAACATTAGGTATAATTTCATTATATTAAATTAAATCAAATCAAATTAAGCAAATTGCACAATCTTCCCGACGACTACGTATTGACAATTATTTGAATAGCTTTTTTTTTTTTTTTTTAAATTACTGTCTGAACGAACGCATTTATAGTATTACCTTGCAAGTTTGCCAAATAAACTGGTGGAGGTGGTACATTGGTACCCTTTATAGGCGAAATGCAACCACTTTCATGTATTTCTTGCTGCAATACTGACATATAAGCGGCTAAAATGCAGAATTGATCAAAATCAATCTGAAATTCATTCTTGCTCGAATGCTCAGACTGCCCCTCGGTAACAGATGTTCTGTTTCGTATTGTGCTAGTAGATCTGTTTGGTAGTGACGCTGACATAACCGTTGGTGATAATTCCAAGGATTCTCTTTGCGATATGATAACACTTTTTAGATTTTCTAAAGTCAAAAGGCTTTGCGCGTAACCCAAAATTGAAAGCGCCCGTTGGCACTGTTCTAAAGAAATTGTATCATTTACGTTTACTCGATCAAAAGCTCCACGTACTACTCTGTAAATGTTAAGTTCAAGTCAATTTGTGAAATTAAAAGCGTTGTTTAATAGTTACATTAAAATTGAGGCAATATTCGAAGGTGGATCTCTGATCCCTGCCAAAATCTCCTTCGTTCTTTGCAGACCTGAGGGTATATTATCTAGAACCGGTAGCCCTCGTCGGGTTACTAGCTCCCGAAGTATCTGTTGGTTTCTAGTTAAGTCGACGTATTCTCTGTTGAAATATGAGTTACATGATATAAATTAAATATAATTAAATATAATTGTTACTTACTGATGTGATAGCGGTTCATTTAGTATGTATTGCTCTCGCTTATAAGGATGTAGTACCAGAACTAGTTGTTTGCAGTTTTGACCCGCTATGTGTGCCGCTTCAATTGCGCCAGCAGATGCTCTTGTTTCAGAATCCATTACAAAGAATAGTACTCTGGCCTTTTCTTTCGCTCGATGTTCAAGTTCGATCAAATCCGGAGTCCAATCAGATACTTGCTGTATGATTGTTGACATTCATATATTATCTAGATGTACGTAAGTAAAATATTATTTCTTACTGGATTATAGAATGAAATTCCAAGTTTTTCTAGGGCTGGTATGGCAACATCTTTCCTCCAAGTTGTGGGATTACAAGAGCCCCCAAGAAAGACTTCCACCGGTGTTCCACTATCCTTCGATGGCATAAAATCGGGCGTGATGTTTTTGGAAAAAATTCTTCTATTGGGATCATCCGAAGGTTTAAATGGCTTTGTACTTTTGTGACGTGACCTCTGCGTCCTTTTTGACGACGTTGAAGGTGTATAACAAATTTCAGGATTTCTATAAGTATCACTTTCATCATTCGCAGAGCTTAGATCTTGTAATTTTTCACTAATTGGTGTGAAGCTCGATGTTCTGGTAAAATGTAAAACATTAATTTTCAACGGAATGGATTTTAATAATCTTTACCTAAATCGCTTCAAATCTGCTGCTAGTACACAGAATTCGCCAAATGTTAAACCATGCCATTGTCGACTGCCTTTTCGTGCGAACATTTTGGCCGTTTGAAGCATTTCGCTTACTAAAAATATAAAAAATTAAATGTATTGAAGAAAACTTTTATAATTATTAAAGCTTTTACTTTGCCGCTCGCTCGGATTAAATTGAAGCTCGTGGAATAACTCTTGAACCCGCTCAGCCGGTACTACACTGCATCTTGCTTTCGCACGCCAAGCATTCAATGCTTCACTGCAGAAATAATTAATAAACCATTTTATTTATTAGTTAAATGAATAATTTACTTATAATTTAAGTTAACTGCACAATTTGATTAAATGTTTTGTCTAATAAAGTAGGATAATGGCAATCTTAAGCGGTTAATAATGTCATATTATTGTCAACACAAATGTGAACTCTAGTTGTATGGGCACTCCGAGCAATGAAACGATAGTCTATTCAAAATGCGTACACTGCATACCCATAATATTGTTGAACATAAGAGGGTGACGTGATAGGAAAACTATGTTCAGGTCTTTGAATTAATACAGGACAGAAATATAAGATTGTGAATGAAAGATATAAACGTATTCACATATTTATATATATATATTTCATTTAATAAAAACATCATGCTTAGCCATTGTGTGATTTGCTCTTAGATCAAATCTCTTCTGAATATAAAATGTTCATATGGGTTTGAAAAAAGATATTAATTCATCATAAGTTCTCCATTTACATCCGCAATAGAAAGTTAATTGAGATAAATTAAGAGAAGCTTTAAAGAGTTTTCTCTTCACCCTGTGAAGCTCTCAAAATATTAGAGTTCAATGTTTCTGTCAAAGACAGTTCCGCGCATTTGGTCAATGAATGAAAACTTTACGATGAAATCATCGGACGCTTTTGTGTTAATACGCACAACTATGCTCGACTTATTTTCCGTGGATGACTATTATATTATTGCCATGTGTGAAATAATTTAATCATTACAACTCTCTCTTATCTACCTATAAAAAAAACTTTAATAATTGCATTGTATTAATTCTATTTTCCTAATCACGATTAGGAAGTGTTCATAGAATCATGTTGTTTATTTCAACATTTTAATAAAATCAACGCTAAAAACAAAAATCATGCAAAATATAAATACTCGATTACACCATAGTCTGCGCCTACCTTCATTATGTTTGACAGTAGGCGAAACCATTAGACAAGTTTCCAAGATTGGTGGCCGTGGGCACACTCAAATTACTGTAACGTTTTCACCCAAGAAAATTATTCCTTAAAAAACCGACAAATGTTTTTATAAATCTATATCATCTAAAAATATCTGTGTGGCAGCAGCTCAAAATGTGATACAAACGATTGTGTTTGTTGCTGTGATGTCATGTTCAGACCAAATTTGGAAAAGCATTTCCAATTCAAAAATAGTGATGATGAGTAGTGTTAATGGAGCGACTATAACAGGTTGTTATTCATTTCATTTGGGTATCATTCGTATGGTTTATTTCGGGAATTGCGTATATACCTATACATTATTGCTATTTTTCATTTATGCATTTAGTAAGAATCAGAGTAGGTATGATAAAGACATTGACATTTATAATTTTTATAAATATATATGTACATACAATAAGTGAGGATTTCTGATGGTCTTCCATGTGGATATATTTCATGGCAATGATATTGCTTCTTTTTTTTGTTTTTTGATATTTTATTTTCCCTTTTAATTTGTGACTTATATTCTGACTAGACGCTGAAGTGGACTAGAAAAGTGGGCTTGTTAGTGAGCGGATTTTAATTTTTTACACTTGACTGCTTTCTTTTCCAAGGACCTCGTGTACAAAATTTCATCGATTTAGCTCAAAATCAAAGGCCAGACAGACAGAGTCAAAAAAAAAATATGCGCTGTAAATTTTACAATTCATATGTTTATTTGACAACAATCCCGTTTAAATTTAAACATTTTTGTAGGTTTTACAGCGAGTTCATTCATTTTTCCAATAAAGTTGTATTACATATGGAGAATGTAGTTGTTTAACAGCGCGCTGTTAATCAAAATTTTGTGGAATCTACATTTACTGTATAGTAACTACAGCAGGACCTATACAAAACACAATAAGTTGTACATTTGACATCTACAGGGTGTCCCAGTTAAGCGATATAGTCCTTTAAGGGGATTAAGGGGCCGAACAAAAAATTGTATGGCAGGGGGGCCTATTCTCACCCCATTTCAAGTTATAGCCCCCCAAAGTGGGTGACCTCTAATTTGGAGGTGAAACCCCTTTAAACGCTATAACTTCTAAACTATTATTGGTACAAAAAAGGTTTTGGAAAGACAATTTAGTAAAATAATATCGTTTGAAAAAAAAAAAAAAAACAAATGATTACAAAGAATTGCTCAATCTAGCAATTACATTCCTACTAGTAGGAGTTCCTGAAAAAAGTATATCCTTCAGAGTCCCTGCTTGAATTCTGCTAAAGCCTACTAAAAAAGAGTCAATACATAGTATATGAAATGTGTGTTTTCACAGTTATGGTGTATATTAAATATTGATTTGTGGCAAGTTCGGCTTGCAAAGCGCCTAATAATAACTTAGAACTACTTAAAAAAAGATTTAAAGAAACTTGAGGAGAAAAATTCGTTACATTCGAAATTGGCTATGAAAAAGTTTTCCGGTTGTTTATAGTATCTTTCAGAAGAATTGGTAGCATTTGCTTCTTTGATGACAAGATGTCAAAAAGAAGATGGTATCTCTTATAGAAGAATATAACAAACTTATTACTGCTGGGGGAGCATAAAGATCAACGCGTCAAGACCGGAAATGATTTTCAGTCTTTCAAGCCCAAATCTTCGCCATTGAAAAAGCAGCAGACATTATCAGATCAAAAGCAATCTGCACATGTCGACTAGCGATAAATAGAATATGTAACACCTCTGCTGGGTTCCAGGATATAATAATATGGAAAGAAATGGAACAGCGGACGAAATTGCAAGAAACTTGCAACATTAAATCAACAATTCACCTAGATACAAGTTAGCCATCCCCTTTGGTGTACTAAAAAGGAAAATAAACCGGAAAGCTGCGGATAAGATGAACACATCCTGTGCAACAAGAGGCGATTGCACCATATCTCGCAGCTTATGGTTGGACGGAAGGAATTTAAGAAGTCAAACAAATGTTATGTGACTGCCCCAATCTCCAAACTCGTCGCTTCCGCTACATGGGAAACAGACGTTTCGGAGAACTGGATGACTTGGTGCAAGTCCCACTCGGGAACATGATTTATTTCATTGGTTGGTTCAATAGAAGACCAACCGAACTGAAACCAAATTGAATATGGTAACCAAACCACAATGAAAACAGGGAATCACAATGAACCAATAAACCCCCGAGTAAGCAACCCTTTGGTGTGCATACAGTATGAAATAGTTTTTGTTAATTAAATTAACAAAATTATGTAGTTATTTACAAAAGTTAAATTAATTTATTGGAATTTTTTTGAATTAAGCTCGGTTGAAAAAGTTGGATATGTTTGTTTGTTTGACTGACTTGCAATTCCAAATACAAATGAAACAGAGGAAAACGTAAAAAAAATGTTCAGACAAAATAACTGTTCAAGAAATATTCACTTATATGACCCTTGTAAGTGCGCGAAGTTGATATAACTGAATTCCAGTATACAATTTTGGCGGTCAATGTATTGGAATCATATCTACTATTGATTGGGAACATTTTCCGTCAAAAGTATTCCGATAGTAAGAAATCTACATTATTGCAATAACTAGTAACCCTAAATTTAGTTTTTAAATGTATTTATTAATATTCCTGGAAATAAAAATTATTTTACATTTTTGTATTGTAAAAGATAAAAATTTCTAATTGTCATTTAAAAATATCATGTTCGAGTTTTTCTTATCAACTGACTTTTCAAACACTAAATTTTAATCGATTATGGAAAAAAAATTTTTCCAATTTTCTCCCTACCTTTTAAGGCAATGTGCCCATTGTCTGTCCATTTTTAAGTGGCGGGAAACAAACAAAGCAACAGCTGTTTGTTGACTGTCGCTATCAGTGCTGGGAATTGAGAGTGGCAAATTGGGAAACCAAAAAGTGATTAATTAAAAAAAAAAATAAATTAAACAATTTGCAATGCATACAATTTATATGTATGTAAGCAATGCATAATGCATAAGCTAAATAAAAAATATAATTCGAACAGAAGTCCCAACACTAGCTACAGCTGTTTTTCCATATCATATTTTGACGTGTAAAAATGAACACCAAAATAAACTGAAGTTCACGTTTGGGTTTGTTCAGTTTGACACCCTCTCATAGATAGATGAACTCAACGAGATTTCGAGAAGGTTTCGGCGACAGCACGAGATTTCAATACATAGAAAATGCATGCGGAGCCTCGGAGATTTGGCGAAATCTCGAGATTTCGTCCGGTGAGAATGCGGTATTAGGTAGAATTTACCGAGACATGACAGTAATATCTGTCGCCCGATATCGGCAAATGTGTCTATATAAATTTGAACAAGATAACAACAAAGGTGGTTAACGCAAAATAGAAATCGCATTCTGATTAGCTAACCAATGATCAGTGCTGTTTGGTTTGGTTTACCGACGAATCGTAAATAAACTGGAATTAGGTATGGTGTCTTTGGACAACAACAAAACGAGTTCGGTAGCTATGGATACGATTCCCACTGTGGAATTAAAAGCCATGTCATTTAGATCTGCACCATTGACAAAGTCAGTGGATTGACACTGGCTTCAAGGACTGAAGTAGTATCGAGCAGGTGCTCCTGTTTACAGCATTATTAAGGAGCGCATTGGCCGTCAGAACTCTAAAAATACACCAGGTGAAGAGTCTAAACACTAACCTTCTGACTTCGTTTGAGGATCAGCTCGTTAGATGGAAAGAACAGTGTTAACTTAAACGATGTCGGTATGTTTTAAATTCCAATGAGTATTTCGAACAATGGAATCCCAAATCCGCACCAATCATAACAGCAATCAAGAAAAACAGGGCGTTGTTGGGATTTGATCGCATCCCTGCCCAATTGTTTCAAGCGTCGCATATACATCCGCTAAGACGGAGGGCTTGGCATAGAACAGAGATGGGAAAGGGGGTAATCATCAATCAAGAGGCATTTAGATTCAACTTTCGACGTCGAACAGGCAGGTTTTTTTGCTGGATCCTCCTGCATCGACCACATAAACACCTTATAGATCATAATCGAGCAATGCGTTAAGTACAGGTTTCCGCTACATGTGCTGTTTATCGACTTTGAGAAGCCTTTTGATAATTTGAATAGAGATACTGTCTGTTTGGCCTTTGTGCAGCGGAGACATCCAAGAAAAGCTCATAGTTATTATAACTTCTGTTGTTTTTGGGGGTTATTAGTGATGTTCTTCGTGCAGCATTGATGGAAGGAAAGTATGGAATTTGTTGGACTATAACATATTACCTTGCCATCCACCTAGACTACGCCGACGATATTTGTCTACTTTCAAACCGAATAATGTCGCTGCATTTTAAGTCCCACTATCTGGTAAGGGTCAAAATTTACAGAGGTCCGCCCCGGGTGACAGACTAACATGGTTGCATTCAGTAAAAGCAAAGTATGTTTTCACATTACACATACACATATGTATGTACTATGTGCTTATGAATTTCGTTTCTGACCTAATTCAAATTAGTTAATTCTTTGTTTACGCCATGTGCAAACCATTCATTATACCTTTGGGGAGTTCACTCTTTGGGAACACTCCTCCAAGCACGTTTCTAGGGACAGGACTTCATACATTTTTCTCAGCATCAACGCATCATTGGAATATTCTCATAAAAAATGTAGGTGCGTCTATCAGAGAACTATTAGACATTAGATTGAGCGCTCATCATGAGGCTGTTAAGCCATTGAAGGAAAATTTCGTCAAGATAATTTTAACACTTGAACTCCTTTGTGATCTTCAAAAGGAAAATTTTGATACGCTTTCAAAATTAAAATTAATTAAGAGTTATCTAAGATCAACAATGAGCCGAAATAGGTTGAGTAATCTGGCTATACTTTCAATCGAAAAGGAGCACAATAAAAATATAGATTTTAACGATTTAATCAAAACA
Organism: Chalcosyrphus nemorum; assembly: GCA_949716465.1. NCBI lineage: Eukaryota > Metazoa > Arthropoda > Insecta > Diptera > Syrphidae > Chalcosyrphus > Chalcosyrphus nemorum. The sequence goes on from OX454332.1 coordinate 52,889,475, forward strand.
TTCAATGCAATAAAAGCTCGAAAGCTCATTTAAATAAAATCTTGTTCGTGTTTTTTTTTTTTTTAATTTTTTTAGGGGGTGTAAGTTTTTTTTACCGCCCTGGGTGCCACTGTCTATTAGACCGCCCTTTGCTGTAATTCTTCCTAAATAAATATTTACGGTATTGGACACACATAATGAACCCACTCAATGAATCCGCCCAAGGCAAATGTGGCGCAAAACAGTGTAGAAGACATCGAGCTCATTAGGAATGAGTTGGAAGCAGTTCAAACACGTTGAAGAAGTTCGATAATAGGAAGTCGTAACGGACGCCCTATGCCCCATATCCTCCAATTGGAATTTCTCAACCTAAATCAAATATGTAATTAAATCAAATTTAAAAACTTTTTGAAACTTTTTTTACAAAAATATTTTTCTTTTCTTGTGTTTTTGCTGTCATGTACCTACTTTTAAAGATATACACATGAATTTCAGAAAAGTTTGATTTAAATGATGTGTCCAAGGTATAAACCTCTATGAACCAAGGTACAACCACGCCTTGTACCTTGGACTGTTTGAGGATGACAAAGATAAGTTAAGTTTTCTAAAGAATGGTAAGCAAAATCCTTTGGGATTTCAGTTATACATATATGACAGATAGCTAATACTTCAGATAGTTAATTTAAAAAAATTTAAAAAAATATATTGAAATAAAGTTATTTGGAAAAAACTGAAATCCGGACCGAGGTGCAACACTGTATTTGAGAAAATTAAAAAATTAAATTTTTGTAATAGGGTGATGGCATGTATGTAAGGTCGGCCCCCTCTAGTAGTCGGCCGCTTCGCCAAAAAATTATGCATAATAGTTAATGCGTTTGCAATTCTTTTTTTCCAAAAGGTTAACATATTTCCTCTCTTCGAGCTAAAAATTGTTGCAATGCAGCTGCTAGTTTGTTCTTTAAAATTGTCACTTTGATTCAAGTTCTTGTCTGAACTTAATTTAGTATGATTTTAGTAGTACAAAAAATAGTGGTTTACAAAAAAGTCTTAAAATCAGTGAAATATTAACGTTAAGAGCGTTATATTATTAATATGTATATCTTATAAATAGATTATTTTAAGTATTTAAAAAGAGTGGGGGCCGTCCTAAGAAGACCATTTTTGTTTGTGATTCTTCTAAGGCCCTGGCCTTAGTTGAAATAGTGGATGTAAAAATTGGGGCCGACTACTGAATACTTAACCGGCAGACTTTTCGCCGACTACTCAAGAATGAGGTTTTCATTATCATTTTTGTAAATAATTTGTTTTAGGTAGTAAATGCACTAAAAATGCCTTCAGTTTCATAATTAACACATTCCAATTAATCAGAATTGCTGAATATTCTATTCTTTATTGTAATAACGGATTTTTAAAAGCACATTAAACATAATCATAATCCATCACCCTATTTGCCTTCAGTACTTAAGTACCACATGGCTAGAACAAACATTTAAATTTCGTCTCTAGATTCCCACAGACCCACCCGTGCACGAATCTAATACTTGTCCTGTGCTATAGATGCAAGTATAACTTGCGGTATTACGAAAAAATAGTAGTCCAAAACAATCTCCACAGTAGGACCCCTTTTTTGGTTCTTTTGGAATTCTCTCTAAGAGAAATGGAAACAGTATTGATAATTATGAATATCATATCATATTCAAAACAAAAATCTATAATAAAAATATAAGACAGTGTATCTTCTAAGTTAATATAATTTCATGCTTGAATACCAGTGACAACACTGTGTCATACCACCAACAACAAAGAAAGTTAAAAAAAGAAACGCTTTTGTCGAAAGAAAATATTTATAAGATAGCTATAGAGAAGTAAACCGTCGAAGAATCATTCGTTCCAACCACAGCCAACCGCTAAATAATCGAAGATGAGGTCATAACTAATAATAAAACTGACTTGATGTTTGCGGTAAAGAGAAAAACAGCTGGTTCGATATTGTATGAACTCTCAAAATATTGAGTACTTTCGGTTAGCTCGCCGTCACAAGTTCTCTTTTTCGGTATTCAAGCAAATTGTATGAAGTTCGTATATAACAACAAACGAAAAAGAGATCGAATCGGCGGTGAAGTAGATAAATAACTGTTTGTTCGACGTTAGTTACGGCAATTGTACAAGGAGTCGTATGTTTCCTGTCATGAATTTGTAGTGTACCAAGAAATTACATTTTAATTATGCAATATTAATCCGAAATTCAAAAACCTGTCAGAAAGCACATATTTTTAACTATGTACATATACCTACAAGGAGATGGGTTAATAGTCAAAATGTTGAATAAATGCTACAAATTGAAGACATATTGCAGGGTGGTTCAGTAGAGACACGTTTTTTAACACAAATTATCCACTTATCCAAGCAGTTCTCAGCACTTCTGCTGCTTTTGTATGAAACAAAACAATACAAAGCATACAGAAATGATGTCATTAATAAAAGTAGAATCTTATTAACCAATCTATTATGCATTTCTCTTTTTGTCTTATCGAATTGTTAAGATTAAACATTAGTAAACTATAAGCAAGCGTTTAATATACGTTTTAATATACGTAAAGTAACAACAAATAAGGTTTTAAAATAAGCATAATTTCTATATTTGGTCTCCACAATTTTCACCATGAGAAAAGAGAAACTAATTATAATTTTAAAGACGAAGACGGATTTTATAATATGTATGTAGTATTAAAAGATGCATCAAAAATACACACGGAACAATTGTGCGTTATATTTCTATAATAAACAAGGAAGATTTTTTTGTTTTGTAAACAAAAACAATGAAAATGCGTGCGATAAAAATACCCCACAATGACATCTGAAATAGAATGCATTCCTCACTTCCGTCTTTCATTGAGTACGTTGCAGTGCAGACACAATGTCGACGCTTTGTGTTAGTATAGAACCGGAATATACAATATTCTCGTAGCTACTAATTCTGATTTCCGATTTCATGTTATTTATGACTTACTTATTACTTAGACTATGATTTATTACTTTGTACAATTTCTACTGCTGTTCATAAATTTACAAAACAATTACCGCATTAATATCTAAATCGGGCTATCAACGAATGATTTTTGCGCCTTATTTTATTTTACAGCAAAAGCTTAGACGGGAGAAGTTCCTAGTTTCCAAAACAAAAATATTCAAATGTTGTAAAAAAAAAATCAAGGTAAAATTAATTTGACAAAGCAATATAAGGTAGGTATGTGTTAAGGTTCATCCAGACCCAACAAATCTATCAGAAATAAAAAGAAAATTCAAAAACTTTTGTTAAATGGTTCCTTCAATACGGACATCGATTAAACGTTTCATAAATGTTTCTTAGTCTTCCGGTGATGTGTTCTTACTTTTATTTATAAGAATTGAGTACAGTATTCGGTCAAAATTTTCAAATTTTATAAATTAAAGTTTGCATTTTTGTACTCAGGGCCAGCAGAGGAGTCGAATTAAAAATGATATTGCATATGCTGTCTGTCCGAGTATAAGGACCGCATAGGAGCAAATCGGCTTATTGGAAGATTGCCTGTACATAAACTGCCGTAATACAATACAAGTTTTGGGAATAAAATGCCGTATGCTACCTTACATATACAATTTGTTCATTATGATGAAGCGTCCTTTTTCAAATTGATCCTCTTCAAATTCAATATGGAAAATGTTTTAAATTTGTTTTTTAAGCAAGGTTTCTGGAATTTTTCTAACGAACTTCAACTTCAAGAATGTTATTTACATATATTCCTCATGCTGCTTATGCAAAAAAAAAAAAAATTGATTATGTAGGAATTATACTTTTCTTTGCCTGTGAAGTAAGTGACAAAGTCTAAGCTACTGTCTTAAATAGTTTTTGTATTTTTTAACATACCTGTCAAAAAATATATAGAGTAAAACATAATGATAAACCACTTTAAGATTAAAGTTTTAAAGAGTTAGTAAAAATTAAAAATGCAAGAAATAGAAGCATTATAACAAACAAAACAGATGAAAAAAAAACCTACCCAATAAAATATTTTGCTTCGATAGTTGGCGCTTCCCGCGGGTTGTTAACATTTAAAGTTTGAGGTCGAACGGATGCCATTATAGCAGAAGTTGAGCTGCTGCGGTGTGTCGCTGTAGTTGTAGTCGTAGTTAATATGCTGCATTCCGTAGTTGATCGGACAAGAGTATCAGAAGACTTTGTTTTTTTTGTGGATCCCATTTTGAATTCACTTGAATGTAGCTATGACAATAAAACTCTTGTGTATCTGGTGGTCTTTCCTTTTACTTTTAAGGACATTAAATCCGTGCTTTACGATGTTGAACCCAAATGGAACATTTCCAAGGCTAGGAAGTATCCAATAAGATCATATTATTTTGTAAGACGGTGCACCTTTTTAAAATAACTATCTCTCTTATGAGCGCAAAAATAAACGTCAGCTGACAGATTTACACTTTATCTTTAAAACTAAAACAATGAAAGGCCAAAACAATAAGTGAGTGTAAGTAGAAAAGAAAGCAAAACATGCTTCGCTTCCATCCATACGCAAAGTAAATAAATTGCTTATTTGCCCGGTAGATAATTTAATTTTATATTTAGAAATGATCCACACGTTTCGGAAATACACTGCTCCAAGGTACAAAACAGTCTCACTGTTAGCGTCAGTGTTTATGGGGAGATGTTGTACGTGCTTTTAGCGCGAAAGCTGCTTCTTTCTTAGTGATATTAATCGAGCTTAAGACATTTAAAAGGGAAATAAATGAATTGCCTTCCGGAATAAAAAAAAAATATTATTTAATTTATTTTCGTATAAAATATATACATGTATTTAGGAACGGCAGGTAGATCGCAAATCCGAGCGATGAACAAAGATGCATATGTTTTCATTCATCGATTACACATTTCAATTATATAGACCACTACTTTATTTCTTAACCGAATATACCAAATTCAATTTAATTACAGTGTACACTTATTACTAGTACAACTAAATTGGCAATAACAAAACCTTTTGTAACATATTTTTGCCTTTTTTTCTACGGGCGGGTTTCACATATAACACAATTTTTTGGAATCCAATATTTTCTCCTAAATGCGGTTGAAGTTCATCCGCGGTCGGAGATTCACGTTAGACTAAATTGTGCTTTCATTTCTGAAAGAGGTAACGCATACGATTTCTCTTAAAAGCTAAACACAAAAGCTCTCTTATGTTCTTATTTTAATGTTGGTTGTTGGCTCATACTTAATATTTGAAAACAAAAAAAATATAGTATGTACTTCATACACTAGTTGCACAAGAAACGTTGGTGCTAATTGTCCATATTCGATGGCTGTGTTATTGCAAAATTTACGAGATTATCAAAAACGATGCATTATTATTCAGCATGGACTAATATCTTATAAATCGAATTCTGCTTTAGAATGGGAAAGCGCCAGAAAGTGTTTGACTGTATGTATGTCCTCTAAAATAGCCTTACGCAGTAAATCACATAAATTCAATAGAAAGCGACAGTTCTCTGTGGGCGAACTTATCTATGTATATAATAACAGGTGTGAATAATTTAATTTAGGAAAAGGCCTGCAGGATAAACAATAAATTTACACTGATTGTTTAATGCATACATACATATGCATATGCTTGAGTTATATTGTGGAAGAAAATATATTAGATGGCAAGAATTCAGTCTATTTTTTCCTTACAATGCTCTAATTTTAAGGTACCTTCAGTATGCATTAATATTCGCTTGACACTTATACATGGTCATCACTTTCTCTTTTTGAATCGAGTATCTTACAACTAAATTTTATGATTAGAAACAAATGTGATATAATAAATAATACATGATGAGAGTTTATATAAAGCATTTACGTATGCATATAAGTATGAGCATCTTAAATGCATATAGGATGATATCACAGTGTATATACATATCTATTTACATGTTTACATACATACATACTTGTTAAGTAGATAAACACGACAGTTGTGGCCAAATAGATAAATTACTGTTTATTTCTCTAGTTTTCCAGGGCTTACTTAACAACAATTTTTACTAAGTACATACCTACTTATGTTTAAAAATATTAATTTTTATGACTGCAAGAAACTTTAAGGAAGTTTGGAGGAATGATTTAACAAAATCCAATGCTTCATATGTTACCTATATTTAGAATGTACCTAACATTTACATTAATATATTTAGATAACGACTGAGATTTCTACCTAAATATTGATTCACAATAAGGCAAATCGGCATTGTATGAACGACAAAATAATAAGTGTAAATGGAATGTCAGTACAGACATATAGGGGCTAGTTGATCATCACTGATTTTCTCTCGTATTTAAACAGCGCTCACAAATTAATTGATGACTGATGAATAATACTTGTTCGTGATGTCTATATCACGAAAATAGACGTTACCAAGTAGTACAACAAAGGGCAGTGTACCTAAGCTTTGTTGTGAGTAATCGATAGCAACTCTGTATTTCCTCATGCACGCTTCGACCAAAAAACTTTGAAACAATTGTTTATAACTTTGAACGTATGGATTATACGTCCCATAATGCTAGATATTGGTTTAACCAAAAACCTATAGATAACATATCAGGTAAATCTAACAGCAATGTAGAAAAGTTGTACATATGTATGTATATGCAGCTTCATCTACAATTACGTCATTTACCCAAAATAAACCTACGTTTCAGTGGAACACGTTTGATAATAAATAAAACCTTACCTTATAAATTCTTTTACCATTCTCATTGCCTTTGCACTAGTTGGTACATCACATTTTCTTATAAGATTAGTCTTGCCTGATACTCTAAAAACACATTTAAACACTGATATTTTTAAACACTTTGTATGCACCAATATAAACAGATAATTAACTTATTGCAAGAATATAAACATTTTGAACAAAATTAACTTAAAAACAAAAAATAAAGCACGATTTTAGTACTTAAAACAAACATATGTAGCACGAACTGACGTTTAATTTATTTCGTCGGTGAAGTTAGGGAAAAATCAATGCGATGTTTTCCATGTAATGTTTTACCTCAACGTGAACAGGGATGTTCTACGCACAAAGTTTGATGGACTCAATTATTTGAGTTTTTCTGTTTGCTACATGGGGCCATTTTTGGCCATCATTTATGATTTTAAGACGATTAAGTGAACAATATTAGCTTTAATTGGTACCAAAATAAAACTAATCACTTGTAGAATTTCTTTACAAGAAAACTAAACACTTAATTTTAATTAAATTAATTACTTTAAGTTCACTATTATTATTTCACTAATCATAATAATAAAAGCGGACTTCAAGAAAAGTTTTAATTAGAATTAAATATTTTTTTTGTAAGTTAATTCTACAAATAATTAGCTTTATTTTGATACCAATTAAAGCTTATATTCTTTACTTAATTGCCTTAAAATCGAAATTAAAAAATGTTCAATGATACATTTGAATTGAAATTGATATCTTAGTCAACGTATCTTTTGATCTAAAAATCCACCATAATCGAATTAAGGCTTTGGGCGATGTAGTGCTTAGTTATGTGAATACACATAATTTATATATTGAACTCACTTTTGAAATAATACATTCAGTATGGAAAATTGGGAGCTAACACAAATTAAAGGAATAAAACCACGACATTAGAATTAAGTTGTGAAAACTTGTTGTAAAATATTTTAACTCCAGTGAAGCAAGCAAAATACATGCAACATATGTAAATAAATGCATTTTGCTTATTTTGATCACCAGGTGGCGTTGTAGGCGCATATTTTGTTTTTCAGTTCAATTCAATTACCATTTTGAGCTAGACCGATGGAATTATGTAAACGACAGCCTTGCAAAAGTAAGATATGTGGACGGCTCCCACTGAAACGCCTACTTTTCGTGAAATTAACTTAACTTAACACTATTCGTTTTTTGGACGAATTTCATGAGGTATTTGAAAAAAATTAAAAAAGTATAAAGGTAGACGAAGCAGTGGTGTATGTACATACATATATGTATAGGAAAGGGATATCAATTTTTTTCAAGTCTTACTTAACTGTAAAGCATCTAGTAGAATAGTGTTAATTTTTTATCTATATCTATATCTATATTATCTTTAACAGAAAATTATCTCAGGTGAAACTACTGGATAGATGCTTCCGAAAGCATACTTTCATTATTATAAAACGTTGAATTTTGATATTACCTTCCGATTGCTTTCGACTATTACAATTCAGCCTTAAAGCCAAACAATATTTAAGTGTGTGATAACTAATATCATAATTAAACGAAAATACTGCTCGAGCCCCAACCGTAATTGCATTAAGCGTGCGATGCCTAATGTCATAATCGAGCGAAAATTCTGCTCGCACGGTGTCAAAATCCGAGCTCACCCATAATTGCATTAAGGGAACGTTACCGTATGTAATATTTTTTCACATGATGTAGCCATCCTCAGCGCTCCGTACGGAGTAAAGTGGTTGATATTTTAAATACGTGAGGAATATTTTCTGATTAAAAACAAAACAACAATTTTTGTACGGACTACGTTTTTAATGAGTTCATACGACACAAGCCTTTCCTTCTCTTTTTTTAGAGCTGAACGAAATGAAGGGTCTATTGGAAAAACGTCCACACTTTCTGATTTCGAGAAAAATGAAAACAAATGTTCGAGTTTGTTCGTTCTTCCATTGCACGGCATATCGTTTCGGTGGTATTTTCAAAGAATTTAAGCTGGTAGATATAAGATATACATAAGATAAGATGGCATAACCAGCTCAATTATGATGAAAAGTGGACCTAGGACATTTTTTCAGTGGACTCTTCAGGTGTCTAGTTCAGGGGTTCTTAAAGTGTGCACCGCGACGCTCTGGTGCGCCGTAGAAAGTACAGAAGGGCGCCGCACCGTGAGTTAGGTAGATTAATGAAGATGAATGAAGATGGCGGTAAAAATTACTTCCCGCAATTAATCTAATGAACTTGTTGCTTCACAAGACCTAATGCCTGTTTTCACGGAACATCTTTCGAAACTCATCGAATGGTTTTAAAAAAAATGCAGATGATGATATCGAAAGTGGAGCCAAGATCCAATTCATGCACAAGCTCCATTAAACTCTCTTGCGACAACAGCCTATTTACTGATTAAAAGGTAATAAATTCACAATTAGTATATTACATATAGTATATTAAGTTTCTAGAATCGGTCCACATGTTCGTCCGCTAAATAGTCAACTTAGTAGCGTGTGCCTTCGCTATCGAACTCGAACTCGTCACCCTAGCAGCCTGCAGTTGAAGCACCCTTGTGCTTAAGGGTGCCAACTTAATTTTAGCACTAACAAGTGTACACGCGATGTTACAACTCTCCATGAAACGAAAATAAGCCGCAGCTGCCATGATACTCTCATTGGCATTTGTAAATATGTGCAGTTGAATTCTCGCACAGTTACTGAATCCCTTAGGAAAGTAGCACCTTTGGATTTGCTCCTTTTCTACATCCCTCAATAACTTGCGCCAGGTCTCCGAGTGAGAATCCAAGAAAGTCTTCGCTGGTCTTCTACCAGAATCCCAAGATCTTCGTCATTTTGAAGGTAATATTCAGAGTGCGGAAATTGGTGGGAGCTTTGATGGCACTTAAATAAACCTCTGAGTATCCTGTTGAACGCGCTTATCCAAACATAAAAAATGTCAACAAAGTCAAGCCACAGTTAAAGAAAGTTGCAAACCAGCCAATGTAGCACAAACCTGATACGAAAGCAAACCATCACATTGCCCTGTCAACAAAGCCACACAAATATTATACAAATACAATTGAATGTAAAGCATTAGAGAACATCAATGCACTCCAGCTCAGTGGACCCCGATTAGACAGGTACTTAGTATCGTGTGCATGGTCGCAGTATGTTCTGGAGGTGAGAAGTAAATGTGAAAGAAGACAAGTTACCTTTTTAATCATCATTTTTTCCTTTTATCCCTTTTTTCATCATTGTATCTATTTAGGAAGAACATTTGTATCAAGACAGTTTTCAAAGATGAGGCAGAGGCAGACCAACAACAATAGCTAGTTTGGCATGGTTAATTCATATACATATGTATAAGAACTACCTCTTTAAAAAAATAAAAATATACAATTTATTTATGTTTACCTATGTTTATGTAAATATATAGAGATGTATGTATATTTTTACTTAAATAAAAAATAAAAAATAGTAATAAAACTTATTTGTTTATACATACATTTGGCTGCTCTTACAAGCATTTCGTTGACGAAATGACAAACATTTTTATTCAAAAACTGATACCCACTTCATTAAAATATTTTACGATAAAAGTCACAAAAATCTTCCTTTTGTTCTGTTATATACATATATAGACTAGCTGACCTCCGTCGAAAACGACTAACATTTTTAGAGAATTTAATGTGCAGAATTATAAGATAAGAAAATAACTTTGTGAATTATATGTGCCAATAAAAGTTCGTTGTGTTTAGGAGGTTAAATACCTACTTCATGCTCCTCACTGTGAATTAAATTACTATACATAAATAATGTTGCTATATTTTTCAATCAATAATTTATTTCTTATTAGGATGTTAAGACTTCAGAATACACAACATTTTAAGATATCTCATCTTTTCGGAACATACTTTTAAATTTTCTTTATTTACACTTTTTACGTGTTGAAAGAAGTGACGACGAGGTACACATAGATGAACACGTCGAAGGCAGAGAGACAGACGTATAGGCGGACATAAGGATAGAGAGAATTGCGAGACACACATTTTCGAGATTCTCTATAATCGTAATATCATTTTTGATTAAAATCTCGAGTTCCAGCTTTTCACGATTTCATAATTTGCTCTATATTTTAAATGCAAATAAAAATATACTAATAGGGAAATAACACAACAAACTAATAATTAAGAGTCTGCACAAATCTTCAATGCAAACACTGACAGCTTATCCATAAAATAAAATAAAATTAAAAAGTTGTAATACTGTTCTGTGTACGAGTTGAGATTTCGATCTAGGTTTTTCTGCACAGCACACCGAGTTGAAAGATTGAAAGATCGAAATGGAGTTGAACTGACAGACCCAGCTCTGCTAACTAAGTCGAGTTGAGTCAACTCCATTTGAACTCGATGTTTGTTTATATGAATTTCAATCCGGGTTGAACCTGGCTTCAACTCGCCATATAAACGTTGTAAGAGAAAGAAAAAAAGGAGAAGCACACACACAAATATCATTTCGACTCCTCAACTCCTCAACCGAGGTTTTTGGTGAATTTTTCTAACTCAACCCACCTCCATTAGCTGAGTCGTCTTGAGTCAACCCCATTTCAATCCGATGTGTTTATATGAATTTCACTCCGGGTTGAACATGGCTTCAATCCTGCATAGAAATGCTGTATGTGTAGATGAAAACATCGGCCATCGATATTAGCAAAAGGAGAACCATCTGAAGATTTTTCCTTTTTATTGATTAATTCGACTAATTTTATATAGTCTACTTTTACATTTAGACTTTTGAAGCTAATTTTTTCGAATTTCTCTCTGTTATTTTCTTTTATTAGTCTCGCGCTTTTACAATTGAGAGTTCTTTTCTATATATAACATAATAAACAACATTGATAAAATAAAATACAGAAAAGAAAAACGGCAAATGAGTTGCCGAAAACTTCACCAAAATATTTTTCTTCTCAGCTTTTCTTTAACATGTATTCGACATGCCTCTTTTTAACAAACAAAAACCTAGCAACCGAACAAAAATACAAACAAAAACCTGACAAATATATTCAACAACCGATGAAAGTCTATAAAGCATATATTACATTGATAAAATAAAATAGGACAAAGTCAAAAAGAATCGTCGAAATCTTTACCCTAGACTCACAATGTAAAATAAATTTCCTCTCAGCTTCTGACTCAGTTCCACTTATGTAAGTCCAGCCTTAAGAGTCTAAATGTAAAAGTAGACAATGTAAAAGCATTTAACATATGTTTTTTTTTTTTTCGACATCCTTAGAACAATGGGCGCTTTCCGAACTATAGGCCTACTTTTTGAGGTAAGGCTTCACATATGAAATGACAAACGAATTTTCTTACCTTCAAATCCAGTCCCCTACTTTACAAAAATGAAATCTCTTAATCATAAACCTTTGACTACCTAGTCCCTATAGTGCGAAACGCACCCAATATCAATTCTGAAGTTCTGAAGACCAAAATATAGAATAGGTTTAGGTTGGAGCTCCTAAATGTAATTTTTTTTTGTATTAGTTTGATGCTTATCTTGCAAGGAAAGCTTATATAGTTAACTCACGTATGTTTATAAATACCAATTTAAGAGACCCTGTATAAAGGCTGTATCATTTTTTGTTATCTAATAAAATAAACTAACTTTAACGATTTAAACTATGAACAGGTATTTTTTTTTTATTCATTTCACATCCCTGGTCAACACTTTCCTACAAAATTTGTGCACACAGCTAAAATGCGTACACTGTTCGTGTGTGTCGCCTGTCAAAATATTCTTATTGGTGTGACAACTTGTGATAACGAAGTAGGAAGTGATCGCTGGCGATCTTCCATTATACGAATTTTTGTAATGACGATTAAAAAAGCTAGTATGGATAATTAACAAGCTATGAAATCGAAATTCATATATTGAAGGCAATTGCATTCTTCAAAAAAAAAAAAAAAGAATAAAAATTAAATACCGCGAATGTGTGTTGCTTCGCACTAAAAGTACACTTGCTGTTGTTCAAACGTATTTGTGCTTACGTAGATATCAAGTGGCACGGAGTGTTTTGGTTCTGGCTTACGGTCATCTATCTGCTGTAGTGATGGCTATATCGTAAAAACCGATGACTGAACAAAATAAATATTAATAATTCAAATTGTGTGCTAAAATTTTCTTGTCGGCCATTCGAATCAAACTAATCAAATAAAAATCTCTACATTACATTCAACAGCAAGCGATCTTCGTGGTAGTGCAATAATTGCAAGTGCGGATGATGTTTTTCAAATGTGTAAGTGGATTATGTGACTGTGGTATGAAAACCATTCAATTGAAAGTGTAATGAACGAGTAACTTAGAGCAGGGGGATTGAGGGGTTCTATGTTTATTTTATTAAATTATTTTTTTCTTTTTCGAATTTTGTAATCAATAGGTTTATGGAAATGACCAGGAAAATTGGTTTTACAGAATTGGTTTTAATTTAAGTTACTGCAAATATGCTTAATACATTTTTTTCCAATTCCCAGGTTGCTTGTTATTTCTCCAATTTATGGCAACTTTATTAGGAATTAAATAATGTATGTACACACAATGAGTAGCGTTTTTTAAGACTATATGTACATAATTTTAATGAATAAGTTCGATGGTCGTCGGAAAAAAATACGAAGAAGTATGTAAACTGCGCATACCCGCTTAGAAGTTTTTTTCATATTATTAAAGTTGGATATTATAGTTCTCTAATATGAACACATAATACTTATTATTTAAACCAAACGTAGTCTTTAAAGACAACATGAATATAAAATCTGAAACTTTGATGTAGGTATATTAACTTGTAACTGATGGCTTACGTCGTTAGTTATTACACTTTTGCTTTCAATTGGAAGATCATCAAACCGTATGGAAGTGGAATAAATTTATCAGATAAGTGAAATTCTTATCAGAATGATGAATGAGAACTTCTACTTTTCTATCTAGGAATGAAACAGGCGGTATTATACGATTTATATATATGAAATACATACATAGGTATACCCAATAACAAAACCCACCTAAATGATTAAATAATTAAAAAAATAATATATATAAAATCATATTTTAAAAAATAAAGATCTATCTTTGTAAGTTAATATGTAAATATGGTGGGATTATTGAATACACGTTTATGTAAAGAATAGATTTGATTTAAATGTCCTTGGTTCCTCCAGTCAAACCGCAAGTCTATGTTTTTTCGCATGTTTATGTTCCTAACAGATAGGTTTGGAATCCGATTGAATTTAAGTCCTCATTTTCGTTTTTTCATTGGGTTTTCTTTCACTTTTTACTTGCACATATCCACAGTGGATATGATTTCTATTTAACCGCCATTATATGCATATGCAATGAAAACATTTCTTAATTTAAATAGTGGGTGCCGTGGGTCAGTTGATAGTACGTTGGACTACTGGGTAAGAGATTCCAAGTTCGAATCCAGGAAAATACTGTCAAAGTTTTTATTACAGCCCCACCTTTTGCGAGCGTATAACAAACGTACATATATGAGTAGGTATTTACTGTTATAAGAATGATTCTCAAAAACCCTCTGCCTTTCGGATACGGCCGGTTATAGCTATCATTGAAAATTTTGTCTTCCGATTGCAAGATAATTAAGCGAATAATATAAGCTTTAATTGGTATCAAAATAATATAATAAAGCAAAATTAGAACTTTTTTTTAAATCCGCTTTTATTATTCCACTGATCATTTTCAATGATTAAGTATGTTTTTTAATAAATTTATTCTACAACTGACTAGCTTTATTTTGATACCAAATAAAGCTACTATTGTTCGCCTAATCTTTTTAAAATCGGAAATACAAATTTTTAATGATGTATTTTAATGATTATAGGTCCGTTCGCGTACCATCCTAAAACAGTGAAATTTTACGAAAAGCTGTTCGCGTACGGAGAATTTTAGTAGTTTTCCGCAGAAGAAGAATGCTACGAATTTTAGTGCAAGAAATTTCTATGGGCGACTTAGTCCTAAAAAAGGCCCATTGTGGTACCACTGAATCTACAAACCAACACAAAACTACTACCACTACAAAAGGACAGAATAAAGGAGGCTACAAACAAACCGAGACACTTAATAGGGGATTAAGTTGATAAGTTAGGAAACCCAGCCGGAGGAATATAATTTTTGGCCACTGTAAAAGTTTTTTGTTTCCCATTATGTGGTGTATGAACCAGGTCTTATGGTCACAACAGCATTTTGAACCGGTTACCAAGGGATCTGGTAAGATTTTCAACCGACTATATTATTTTAAAAGAAACTTTAGAAATGGCTTCATAGCTAGAGAGCAAGAAACAACAATTTTGACCGACGGTTACTTCCTACCGGCTTTCAGATTCGTTCAGTGTCTTCCAGGCTGAAGTGCTTCCAGTACGAGAGGTTTGCCGCCTACTCAAGCAAATCTACTTACCCGTAAACACCATAGCCATCCTCATTGAGAGTAAGGCCGCTAGCAAGCTTTTATATCTAGCATAACATCCTCGAAGCTGGTAGAACAGTCCAAAGAAGAACTCTTCTCGTTGGCTCACAGGGTAGAATTAGCCTTCTTTGGGATATACGTACCCGCCATTTGCTTATTTTAGTAGGAATTTTAAGTGTGTATACTGTCTTAAATCGATATTGTTACGAATTGTAGTGCGACTCCGTTCACTAATACGAAAAAAAAATCGTAAAAGAGAGATGAGACGAGAGATTGAAACATTTCCCCTCCATGCCAAAAGTTACAAATTCGTACCCAAAAACTTTCTGTTGGAATTGTAAGATCTATCAAATTTGGAAAAGTAAAGTGAAAAATTGAAAAAAAGGATGTCAATTGAAAATTGAAAGTTCTCCTAAGACATTAAAACGGGTAGATTGTTATTTAAAATCACTAATGGAAGTCGTGGGTAGCAATTGTTGCCTCACGCGTTCTATGACTTTTCGAATTTTTTCCTCTCTCGAAGAGATTTTTACACCCACTCTTTGGAATTTGACAATTAACGATTTTTGTGCGGAGAATAAGGGAACAGACCTAATTTCTCCTCTTGGGATCAACGCACGGACTCCAGATATGAAGATTGATAAAAATAACTTTGACTTTGAAAATATGGTTGGTTGTTTGGAAGTAGCTGCCAGCTGGGAAGTGCATACATACTTGGACCAGAAATAGTTAAATTGTTGCTCTTACACCGCGTCGCGGTGTACAGTCGTGTAGAGGACAATATAAAAAAGATGTTCTTGTATTAAGAAGAAACTTTAATTTGTACTATTGAGAGTTTTCCTTAAATAACTTTTGTTTTTTGTGATTTCGACTCATTTTACGTCTCACGAGCTTAGATTTATGAAATATTTTTGTTTTAATGTCAAAGAACATATATTTGGCGGGTTAAATGAACAAACACCCACCATTTTATCTTGCTCATAGCAAGAATACCTAAAACCATACATACAGAAAGTAATGAAACTCATAAATATTGAAATTGAAAATAAGTAACTAACTTTTCTTTGAATTTTCAAAAACCTGCTTATTCGGTTGGGCTTAAAAAATTCCATGTTTTTTCCAGTTGTTCGTAATACCGTTGTTAAATATGGAGTTAACCTTCAGGCGAAAAAAAAAACGAACGGAGTAAAAAAATAAAAATGCCTCTAATTTTCTATATTATAATTGATAAATCAAAATTGAGTTAAATAAGTTTAGGTAAACTCTTAGAATGAAAATTAAAATTAAAAAATGGTCTATATTTATTTCAGCATCTAGGACAGAAGAATGAGTTAACATGAAGGATTCACAGGAAAACGTTTCAATAAATATATGTGAGTCGGAGCAGAAACCGGATACTCTCCCGGATATTGAATTGAAATGTAAAGGTAATTTTTTAAAAATATGTTTATAAATGGTCTGTTATTCATGTTTTATTTTTTTTAAATCAATTAATGAAACATGAAATACGTGAGGGGTATTATATTTATTCTACATTATTATTATTATTATTATTACTATTATGTATAAAAATTAATCATGGTTTGCTCGGATGCTTAAAACTCGGAAACGACGCCGTATGTCCTAGGCGAAGGTTGAGGGTAAAATAAAAGTTGGAAGATTCTCAACAGGTGGCGCTGTTGACGCAGATTTTGTTTTTCAGTTTTATTTAATTACCGTATTTCATAAGTTTAAATGCCATAGTTATACATACATTAATGTCTGATCACGTTTTTTTTTTACCGAAATCCATTGAGTATTAACTGATAAATTGTTATATTACTAAAACCAGTTAAAAGTCAAAGCATGTACTGACTTGCATAATTTTAGCCTAAATCGTGGTACGCTTTTTTACACCATTTGACTAGACTAACTAACATGTATTTAGTTTAGTCAGAATCGTTGGAGCCATTTTCGAGTAAACCGATTTTTTTTGTTACGTTGGCATTAAGTAAAGTACCGTTTAGAGCACTTTTAGCCAAAAAGATGGTACGCTATAAAGCGAAACTAGCAGAAATATAAAAATTAAACAAAATTATTAGAGCTGTTTTCGAGTAAATCGGCTATAACCTGTAGGCACTGGCAAACGTACGGTTATTCTTACTTTTAGTCAAAAAAGTGGAACGCCATCTTACAATATTAGTCCAGTTTTTTTTAGAAAATTGGCCTTAAAAGCAGTTATAACAACTTTTGGCCAAATTGTTGTAAGCCATTTGGCAGCATGTCTCTACACTGGTTCCAGTATTAAGTGTAAATAAAATCGTTTTAGCTGTTTTTCCAACAAATCAGTTTTCCAGCAAATCGGTTTTTTTTTCAATTTGGCTATAAGTACCGTTACTAACGTTTTTGGCTAAAAACGGTTCTGCTGAACAAGCCGAAATATGAAATTTAAACAAAATTATTGGAACCGTATCCCAGCAAATCGTTTTTTTTTTTGTGAAATTGGCCTTAAATTAAGTACCGTTAATTTTGTGGTTAAAACAAAAATTTCAATGTCGCTTCTAGAGATTGCCCCGTAGACCCCAGATACAAAGTTTGATCTGCCCACCCCTTTAGGCTGTGGCCTTGCTGACAGACGGACAGAGTTGCCAGATTCAATTCACAAAAATAAAACATTTAACAATCTAGTCCATGCGAGGGGAGTCACGGACAATCGGCTAGTGTGTATATATGTATAAATGATTACCGATCAGTGTTGGCCTGTGTGCCATCGGTTTTCGAGCTTGATCGATACGAGGTCCATGGAAAAGTAAGCGGCATAAAATATTCGAAAAATGCACTTACACATATAAGCAATTTTATAAGAATTAAAAAAAAAGACCACATAAAGCAAATAGGATTTTCTATGATAAATAAATATTGCAAAACAAAGCCAAGAAGTATGCATTTTTTCCGCGTTACAAAAGTATTCAGGATTAAAAATCTCTTCCAGTTTACTTAACTTCCCACTGTGGAGTATTTCCATTGAAAACCCGGCCAAAAGTATATTTTCAGAAAAGCAAAGCTAATAAGTAAAAATTAAAGATAATGGATCTTAAGTGTTTATAGAACAATGTACAACTATTTTGTTGTTGATCGAAGGTTATGTGTTGAAATAATATCAGTTAAAAGTTAACAGTTACACATACTACATTTTTCTGTCAGCCCGTAACTTCGCGGCTAGTGCATTTTTATAAGTGATTTCTAATAGTTGTAATAAAAATTGATCAGTTCATAAATTGGAAAGTTATGCTCATTAAAAGCTACACTTCAAGTTGTTTTAGTAAAGAATTAGTTATTTGTTTTATAATTTCGGTTTGCAAAGATTCTTGGAAAGAATCGGTATTAATTTTATAATTTGGGCTGCTATAATAAATTTGTTATAGTATTATATATGTTGTTGTTGTATATATGTACGGTGGAAGAAAGAAAAAATATTCTTGAATTGAATACAAAAAGAATTTGTAGGTATTCGGGTTTTCGATTCAAATACTCCACTGTGCATCCCTTTAACCTCTTGAAACCGAGAGCCACAAAATGCTACCAATTTTGCTGATGTTTCTTCTGGTGTGTTTTACTAAGCCAAAATACCGAAAAAAAAAAATTTTAAAAATCCTTGGTCCTTCAAAAGTGTTTTTTTTCCCAATGTACTATCCATAGGACATAGGACACTCGCTGAAATCCAATCATAATGATATTATTTAAAAATGCAGTTTATGTCTGGATATAAAGACATTCATTCAAGTTCGCATCCTGAATGAGAACTAAGGGAACATTATTCACAACGAATGTACCTACTACATATGTATGCATTACATGTGTATAATTTGTAAGCATTCGCCTCGAGTGTTTTATGCATAAAACTGTAGGTAAATGTTTATCAATTAAACATACATAAAGGGGAGAAATAACAAAAAGACGTTATTTAATTAATTGCAATTTTAGGGATGGGGAAAGCTAAAATATGTATAAAACGAAATATAATTTGCGAAACAAAATTCATCAAATGCGAAATTCATTCGAAAGATTTTACAAGTTTTCCACTTAGAATTTCTATTTTTCTGTTCGAAAAGCCATTCCGGAACAATTGCACACAAAATTCCATACAAAAAATAAATTATCGATTTTTCTAATTTTCCGACTTTTTCGGAGGGTTTTTCCTAATTTTTTTTTTTTCGAAAAAACGTTCTCCTGACAGTTACAAACAACTGAAAAAAAATTTGAGCCAAATCGGTCCAGCCGTTCTCAACTGATGAATCACTATACATACCATTTTTATACATATAAATGAACGAAATAAATAAATATATATTACTAGGATATCAAAATTAATCCAAATTGTAATGGCTATTATTTTTTTGAAGCTGACGCCTTCTATACTATTGCCTCATGCAATAGTGTTCTGTCTGTTTTATCAACTGCCTTCTACTTTTGCTTTGCTTCACTAATAGAAGGTAATATTAATAATACATACACCTATTATTAATATTTCATACACCTAAATTTGGTTCCCATATGCACAATGTAATGTACATATGTAATGTACTATACGTGTGAGTGAAAATGTTTGTCAAGCTTTTTTGTTCAACAATTTTTGTAAAAAAAAATATTTCTTACATATATGGCGCCCTTCTCTTTAATTTGATATACAACATGATGGGAAGCAAAATATTTTTTTTTTTTGCCCTGCCTTGTACGCAGGGTCCAAAAAAATATCCATCTTGTGCGGACTTCGACATAATGTATACATAACGAAAGTTTCAGTTCTCTACGTGTAATGGTTGATAAGTTATAGGGCTGTGACAGATTGTCTGATAGACAGACACCGTATCAAATCCACAAGTGTTCCGTCTTTCCTTTCAAGGTCCGAAAGACTAAAAATAATCAAAAATGTAACGGTAGCAATTTTTTGCTATGTACTACCCATGGGAACGAAAATATTAAAGTATATATTAATTGACATTTTTTTGTGTGGACACTAGGGTGAATTCATCGTATTACGCAAAAAGTTCATGGTTTATGGACATTTTTTTAAGAAACATGCAAACACTTAAAGACTAATAAAAGTTCGCTTGGTAGATTAAACAATAAAACACAAAAATATTCTAGTTTTAACTCTAGATGTTTAATCTTCATCTTTTTTAATTTCTCCACATAAATCCCATATTTTCTTCGGCCGATGACTCGATCCTTCAAAACAGCTTTCAAAATCCTCTTTTAGGAGCTTTTCGTTTTTTATATTAAATGCTTTAATAATTTCCTTATTAGATTCGAGGACTTTTCTCTTATGTTTTTTCTTTAATTTCGGAAACAGCCAAAAGTCACACGGCGCTAGATCAGGTGAATAAAGTCATTATCGTGTGCAAAAAGAGGGCTGTTCTTTTTTTGTCGGTGTTCTAGTAAATTTTCTAAAAGACAAGCAGGTACACTGCTGCACTCTATACCATGGACTGCTGTATGGTTTCTGGGTCGCACTTGTAAACCCAAGATTCAGCAAACCTAACTGTAACGACTTTAGTGAAGCAGCTTGGCTTTTCATTTTCAAACTTATCCAGGAACTATTGATCAAAACAACCATGAGATTCTATTTGCTCTCCATTCAAAATATTAGAACCCCATTGAGCTGAATTTTTCGAGTATTTCAGGTAATGATTTTAAATTCAAGTCCAGTTCTTTTCCTATCATCTCCTATGTCTTCCAATTTTAGCCTTCACCAGGGCCACATTTGTAGGAAAAAGAAAAAAAAGATGTTGGAGACGACATACTTAAGTTCTTGGGATCCATTAGTGTTTCAGTAATCGTGCCCGAAACTTGATACTAAATCATTAAAGTTAAATGAACAATCACAACAAAGTGGTACGTCATTATAAATTCCTAAACTAAGTCAATTGTTTATTTTCACAACAAAACTAATTGATTGAAAACCAACTGGGTGTAGTCGTAGCACTGTTTACGGGATGGTTGTAAGGCTAATTATTGTTTGAAGGAAAAAAATTTCAATGTACTACTACTGAGTGTAGTATAATTCCTTAATTCAATTCTCTCAAGGAATCTCAAAGAACAGCAGCTTAGGTTGACTAAGTCGGGTCTATGGTAGGAATTACTTATTTGGATTGAATTACTGATTGAATCAGACATTTTGCTGCAATTTTGAATGCATTAATTAGTCAACGACAAATCCGGCAAATTCTCCAAAACTCCAAGAAAGCAGATCCAAGTTAATACATATTTTTTCCGGAAATTCTACATGTATTTTTTTTTACTCAGGAGCATTTTTTTTTTTTTTGAAAATACGAACATTTTTACGAAATTTTTATTCATGACAGGGCATCCTGTATGAGTGTGTGCAGAGAAGAAGAAGGCTTTAAAAATTTTGGGAATTAGAATAAGTTTTAAGTGCAGTATACAGCAAGTATACAGAAGATGAAATGTGCTAGAATCGTCCCCTAAATGAAAGTTTGAGCAATGCGTGCAAAATAATAAAGGGATTCTTTATGTTAGAACAAAGACTAGCAAAAAAAAAGAGTTTTCGTCAATCATAATAAATATAAAAAAAAAAATTATTCAAGAATGTGTGTTTCTATAACAGTGGACACATGCAGGCAGTAGGTACTAGTGAGCGCGGTTTATTAGAAAAAAACTCTTATTATCTTCCAGATCATAAAGCACTAGCAATATTCGTCGCCTTAACTAAAGCTCTATGATGGAAAAGCAATATACATATGTCTGAGCAATACTCGTAAACCACTACTTACAATCAAGTTAATAATAAATAAAAAAACAGAAAAAAAAAATCTACAATCCGCCTGGAGCGGATCGTGTGATACCCTATCCCTTGCCTATATACATCTTTTTTATTTTTTTATTTTTTCTAAATTTACTGCATAACCTGAATTTTCTCAAAAAATAGGCGTAGCATTTTGTAATTTTTTCAACATACACTTTATATTGTTCTCAAGAAGTCATATTATTCTAATGAAAACATAGAAAAACCGTTTTCAAGTAAAAACACTCCTTAAAAGTAGGCGTGGTCATGTAAAATGTATGGAAGATTTGTAGAGTAAGTAAATAACTGTATATTTGCTTGAGTAAGTTTTTTCAAGTTTCATATAAAAATACTGGAAAAAGCGATTTTTTTCGAAAAGTAGGCGTGTCAGTGGGCGGATTTCAACAATGTTTACACATGTATTGCTTACTTTTCCAAGGATCTCATATACCGAATTTCATCAACCTAGCTAATTTAAGGCCCAAAAAATGGTGACATACGGACGGACGGACATGGCTCAATCGACTCATCTACTGATGCTGATCATTTATATATATACTTTATGTCTATCTTAAATATTTCTCTATGTTATAAACTATGTACCCTTAGGATAGGGTATAACTAGAAGCTGAAAAGAATCGCCGAACAGTATTATGATGGAAGAAGCAAATAGTTCGTTGTCATGGCTGGTCTCGTTCTTAAAGAAATATGGACCGATGGTTCTACCAGCCCATAAAATACACCAAACCGCTGTCTTGTCTGAATGAACACTTTTCGAACTCGAGGCCTACTTTTTGAGGTAATGCCTAACATATGGAACGGCAAACGAATTTTTGACAGTTTGTGCATTGACTTAAAAGGTAGGGAGAATTTTTTACCTTCGAATCCAGTCCACTACCTAAAAAAGAAATGCCTTACTTTGTAGTCAAAACTTACTCTTGGTTTGACTACCAAGTGCCTAGAATGTGGAACTTGCCCAATGTAATGGCAGCTCTTCAATGTCTTCGCGTTGCTCTTCAGCCCCAATTGACAGCTTATTAACGTACCCATTAAATCAGAAATATATTTCATCGCTAAAGAAATTTTTTGTCAAAAACAGTAGATTTTCATCGTTATACAGCTGAATAACTTGTAGACGCTGTGTCGAGCTAAGTCTTTACTATGAAATGTCAAAAAATACTACGTGTTATCTGTTAACAAATTCATGGACAAAAAAGTACCTCTGAATGAATCCCTTTATTAATTCCAATTATGTGTACTTTATGCATGGTTCAATTATTTTGCATTTACTGTGTATATAAAATTAAATCCTGTATCCTAATAAAAAAAATTTCATTTACTTACATTCCATACTTTAAACTAGCTTATAATACCATCGCGTTACAATATTCTTGATTACATTTTAGTAAAAGGCTAATTTTCCCAAAAGCTTCATCGATTACAAACTTAATTTTTATTATTCCGAATTATGCTTTATACGATCTTAGTGCTGGTAACAACTGAGTTTTGCTTGGATATATTGTTCCTATTATCTTGTTGTAAAACTTATTATCGAGTTAGAACTCGTACTTATGTATAAACGTACATATATAATTATATTTTTTATCAACATCAAATGTGTCAATTATTGGCTCTATAGCCCTTGTTTAACTAACGACACGTTTCCCGCTGATAATTTCCTAAATCGACGTTTAATTACAACAAAGGCCCTGAGTAATTCTAAGGATTACGCGAAAACAAATGCCTTGGCTCAAGTAGAGATACAAAGTTCATAATATGTTTTGTCGTCACACCCCGAAGTGCTGCACACATAGATCTATTAGACCCTGCAAACTTCTCTGTCTTCATTTACTTTACCCGCACTCCGTAAGCGTAAGTAAAAAGTTTGAGTTTAGTTCAGGTTATTGCTTATTGTATTAATTTTTTTCTTAGTAATTAAATGAATAAACAAATATGCAATGCTACATACAATCGTTTATTAATTGTGATAATCCCTTTTTTTCCTCTTTTTGGGTCGAATCATTTCTCAGTGGCTGACTCTTTGATAAGAAAGTTCGATTTCCAGAGAGTGAAGAGGGGCAGAGAAACAGAGAAAGAGCGAATAAATATTTAATAAAAAATCAAACACATTCTCGCTTGGCGTTGTGTGTAGATTAGGTTCGACAAATACTATATCTGCATTCTTCTGTTCCGGCAGGCAGCATTTCATCACTACAAACGCACGAACAAGGCATTTCTATCTCCCGACTATGTTGTCTGTAGGTCGCAGTCGTCAACGGCTATGAGTACCTTAGCTCTAACTAAATAGTGATTACTTCGCAGATTGTGATAACAGCGGTTTTAACGTTTGTTGGTTCTTACTCTTCCCAATGTGTCGTTGTTGTTGGTTTAAGCATATAATATTTTTTTTTTTCGCTCGTTTGCCTCTTAACTCTCTCAGTTTTGCTTACAAAAATTCTAAGACAGTTAGACCAGTGATATTTGTTTAGTCGGTTCGATATAACACCAGCCACTAGTCTAAGTTAGTCTATCGATCTTAGCCGCTTAATGGATACTGAGAGATCTTAGAGTTTTCACACTAACCATATCATCAGTTTGGTGGTTCTTAACTGACGATAATTACGTACAGAATAACTCTTTCCTGTTTGTTTATCGGTGGAAATATTTATTTCTTAATTGCAACATTTGATATGCTAAGTTTAGCCAGTACCTGAATGTTTTTTAGTTTTAATGTAACATGCAAGTGTGACGTAAAGTAAATACTATATTCATACATCTATCTATTTATAATGCTCAAAATGAAAAGTGAAATTATGCCGCCCAGTGCCTTCGACGATTCGTATAGTATATTATCGAATCATTTAGATGAGAACTTTTTCAGCATGATTGGTGGTAAGTTATTATCTTTATCAATTTTTTACCCACCTACCGCCACCAAGAGAACTGATAGGAATTTTATTTTCATTTAGTTCACTGTTATCAGATATTAAAGGCTTTTGTGAACAAAATGAAAAAAAAGAAACAGATATTTATTAACAATTTTTTATCTTTTTATAAACACATGAAGGAAATAACTTGGACGTTTGTTGTGTCAGTGTGAGACATTTTTATTGTCGTTGTTCTTTTTTTTTTTTTTTTAAACACAGCGATTATAAGTTGCGCTGATAAGTTGTCAAATAAATCGAGTTTCCTGCGTACATAATTATTTTATAAGGCAAATAATAATTTTGTTTTTTTTGTTGAAGTTACCAATTGTAACTTTGTAACTGTAAGTATAAGTATCTAAATCTATGTTTACGCATTCGTTCTTCTTCTGCCGATTCATGTTGTATAATCATACACAATTAAGTGGGCTAGTGATGCGGTCGCTACTCGTACATGGATAATTTTTCCCCTTGATGAGATACGATTTTGTGACAACATTAAGATTGACGCCGAAATTATCACAGCTATTTGCTTATTTTTAGATGTACATTTTTTTCCAAAATTTCTGTTGGGGAGAGGGAATGTTTATTTGGAACATTTGTTGTATTCGATACGTAATCGCCGTGCCCTCGTAAAGCTTTTTAAATACAACAATTTTTACTCAGTTATCTTTAGCATTTGATACTAATCTCTCTTTTGCTTAACAAACATCGTATATTACCAAATTGATTCTTTATTAACACTCACTGCTTTTCTTATCACAAAAACAGAAATAAGTTATTACTCATAGCGAAATTTTGATAAATATGAAGTATAAGTACCTATTTATTAAGGTGTTTTTACAATATGAAGGAAGTTGTTGTAATTTGGATTAGAATGTTTTTTATGATACTCATAGTACATATGCATATATGTATATAGCTCTATAATAATTATCTACTAATCATTTATAGACTCACTCATTTAAAAAAATAATCTACCTTATAACAAGTAGTGACGTGATAATACACTATGTGCTTCAAATTACATACATCTACCTCTCTGCTGTGGCATGCAAATGACAAAAAAGTAGTCGTAGAGAGCAAAAACACGAAATAAGTGCAGTTGAACTTTTTTGCCATGAAGCTATTTGAAATTAAAATATAATTGTTGACTTAATATACCTATTGCTTGTTAGAAGTGTAGATATGAAGAGAGACTAAGACCTGCAAATAAAACCATAAACACATACACTAAGACTGTGTGTCATTTTAGCTATCCCCTTGAACTGTCGTAGTGTAAAACGCCAGTTTTTTTTAACTCAATGCTGTTAGGAATTATCTCTTTTTTATGAAGAGTATATTTTTTTAAGAAATAGTAAATTTTTTAGTACAGGATCCAAATTAGAAGAAAATAGGTAGGTACCTACTTGTTTGTATTTACATATTCTGCAGCAGTATTTTCTTGCCAGTGTTAATCAGGTTTTGTTTTTACAATAATGGGCTTTATTTCTTTTTATATGAAAAAAAAAAAAAAAAAAAAAACAGGCAGACTGTAAATAATAAGTAGGTAGAAGCAAATTTGATCTTTGACATGCAACACTTCTCGTCTTACTCTATGGCTTGTCTAAATGTTGAGTCATATTCTGAAAACGATTGAAGAAAAATCTTTACTTCTGCTGATAAGAGCTATTGTTGTGTCTGAAAGTTACAATTTCCTATTCGACAAAAACAAAATGTTCTAGACTCCGAGATGTTTGTTTATTCTTGCAGTCACAATTAATTTCTATTCGGATTTAATGCACTGTATAATGCGTTATAGGAAATTAAAACAAATACACCCAACTATATTGGAGTATGTCTGAATACATTTACTGCTTTTCCAATGCTAAATAAAGCAAATTTTGTGATATATTATTAATATAATATATACTTATAATTATACATGCATACATACAAATTTGTTTTTGAGAATTTGAAATTCAGCAAAAGTTAAGAACTTCAGAAAATGTATGGATATACATACATATAAATATATATGTAGACATGAGTATATGTACATATATCTGCTGCCGGATCTTATAAATTCTCATAACCGTTACTTTAATCAAAAGTTAACCAATTAACAGTTTAATCTGCGTTCTTATATATACATACATATATCTTAGAACAATTTTGATTCATGATCTTTAGAACCGCAATTTCTTCTCTTTTTGACACAGTAGATGTTTAAGAAATATCATTTTAATACCAGATTTCGGGAAAATAAAAACATTAATTCTTTTTACTGAACCCGCACTTTAAAATGCGTGTTTAAAGCAAAGTTAAGTAGTAAACAGACACAATATTTAAGAAAAAAATATATTACGGACATGTATGTAGTATTGGTTGGTAAATTTAAAATTTCAAATAAATGGATTTTGTTAATTTAGTATTAATATAAAATGGACACCGACATAAAAGCTTTAAAAAAATCGTTTATTCCACCCTTAATAAACAATTTACACCCACAAGCTATCCAGTAAAATCGTCTTTCCAAATGAAGAGAGTATTCATATACGCATGTATGCTTATACTGTCTGGCATGATGTATTTGTGGTTGATAAAGGGGGGTGTGGCAAATAAGCGGTAAAAAGTGGCAAGTGGGTCATGTATACATACAAATTTATGTTATAATTTGATAAGCTCAGATCGTTAAAATCATACGGAGCATTTTAATACAACCAAAATTTAAATCACGTTTTCCAAAGAATTTAATATAAATGATGAACTCATCTAGTTCAAAAGATTTCTATAAGGGTCACCAAACATATTACGATAACGAGATTTGCAAATTCCAACCAGGGGTCGTTTGCAAATCATGAAATAATTAAAAAAGAAAAATTACATGAAATATTGTAATTATTAAAGGACTGGAGATATCGCCCCTCTCACAAAATGGCCATGATATGAAAATATACATATACATATACAACGAAATTAAAAATATTACAAATATTTATATAAGAATTATTTGCACATGTAGTGAAAAACATTTAGTTTCCAAAGTAAAAAAAAAAAAACATTCCTTTAATTTTCATATTTAAAAACCAATAAGCTTCTCGGTTTTATTTTAGTAGTGTAACCACTCTTCTTAACTAATATTAAATAAATAAGACCAACTGCTTGTTTGTTGTGTTTAACCATAAAGAAATTTGTTAAAACGAACAAGAACTTATAAACCACAAATTAAAAAATGGATGGTTCAACATAACTAACAAAAAATTAATATTATACTACTAAATGATTTTTTTGTAAAAAGGTTTTTTTTTGTTTCTTTAATCAGTTTGTTCTAAAATAGTATGGGTGCCGTGGCACAGTGGTTAGTGCGTTGGACTACTGCGCAAGGGGTTCCAAGTTCGAATCGAGAAAAATACCATCAAACGTTTTTTTCACGTCCCCACCTCTTCCGAGTGTCTGACAAAGATTCAAGAGTATTACTGTTATGAGAGAGCTTCTCAGAACCCCTCTGCCCTTCGGATACAGCATAAAACTGTAGGTCCCTTCTGTAAGTGCAAAAATGTATACCACGCACAACATGTACAGTTGTGAGAAACTAGGTCTTGGCCCTCTATGGGCTGCTTACTGCTTTCTAATATAGTCAAGCTAAAATCATGCGTCTACTCTCAACCGTTTCTCCAGCAATGCATATACATATGAGTTCTTCCCTTTCCAATTTTTTTGTCATTTGGTGAAGGGCCATGATTCTGTGAGACAGTATAGGCATGCATCATCGCCGTAGACGAGGTTCAGTTTTAAGAGTCCATCGAATTCCTCCATTCCCTGTTTATAAGGCCGCATTCAGCACATCGCTAATCACCAATAAAAACTGTATTGCTGAAATTATGCAGCCTTGCCGAACCCCACTTTTGACTTCGAATTGCTCAGACAGCCTTCTTCTGTGAAAAACATGACATATGGACCCTTCATAATTGCCCTGATAATTGAAATCAAACGCCTTTTCTAAATTGATGAACAGCAGGTGAAGTAGCGATCGATCCAGCGTGGAAATCTGCTTGTTCGGCGTCGAGAGTGTCTTGAAGGTGCTCTTTGATGCACTCCAGAAAGATTCTAGGTATTATCTTGGCTACATCCGGCGGCACGCAGATACCTCTCCAGTTTTCGCAATGCATTAGATTACATCTAGGCCTCGACGATAAACAGTCAACACTTAGTAGGGAATGCCCAGTATTTAAATAAACTTGACATTAAGAAGAAACAAATAGGATACTAGCAATCAAGCAAAGTATCTGGTATCTACTTAAATATACAAGGACTAACTGGGACTGAATACTAACATGATATTGGATTGTAAAGAAGAAATTCTTCCTGTGCTGCTAAAGATTGTTAGTTCGTCTTTGATGGAGGGGCTTATGCAAGGAATCTATTGTTGTTCCAGTAGAGAAGGAACGAAACGCAAGTAACCTTTGTCTATATATGAAAATATTTTAGAAAAGGTAGTCTGCAATCAATTGGAAAGTTTTTTTACCCGAACTGGAATACTCTGTGAAGAACTGGATCTAAAAAGAGCTTTCAAGACAGTGGATAGGAATATCTTACTAAATAAACTGTACAAACATAGAATAAGAAATAAGGAACTATGCTGGTTTCAATCTTTTTTGTCATTAAGGAAGCAAGAAGAAAATTGGGGGAGGTGTCTTCAACATCAATAGAAGTCAACTTAGGTGTGCCTCAAGGAACAATTTTGAGAAACCGAAATTCACTACCTCTCACTCGAGACATAGAATACAGAAGATTCATTCGAGTGAAATCTTTCTCGAGGGAAATTCCGAATAAGGCTGAGTATTAAAATGAAAAATAATATAAATAGATTAAAGAAACAATTTGCACAGCATATTTTAGATAATTTTTAGGTTTTTCTTTTATATCTTGTAAATGCAAACTGTATATAGTTGTTTTAGCTTATAAAGAACTATAACTATAACCTTTTTCCGGGAGCTTGATAATGATTTCCTTCTTCCACTCATCAGGAAAACCCTCGGCTATGTTCTATGTTCTCACATCAAGTGGGAACAGTAGCTTTGCCGATGGTGTTGGCGCAGATTGAAAAATCTCAGAGAGTATGCCGTCAAGTCCTAGCGCCTTTTTAGATTTCAGTGCTTTGATTGCGGTAATAATCTCATCCTTACGCGGGGGTTGTGATACGAATTAGGGAATTTCTTTCTACGGACACTTCAGTCTGACTTGGGTGCATATTGCTGGCGAATACTCGGTTGCCTTATGGTGGAAAACAACATATGTATGTATTTCCGTTTGACCTTCATACAAAGTTCTCCAAATATTTATTAATTTATTAATGTTGTTACATATGTAACGTCAACTGTGACTTCTGTTAAAATATTTAGTTTTAAAACTTAAGTTCATCTTCGCCATTAGTTATCTACACTTGTGAAGAAATTGAGTAAGTTAACGTTTCATTCAACAATCTAAACATGTACCTATTTCATTTTCCATAAGTAATTACTTAATGAATGACTCAGAGTGACAAAGCATAACAGTGTAAGCTTTTAAAAGCTATCTTAGCCATATTGTTATTTGATCTTCGAATATTAAGAATGTGTAGCATGTAAAAGTATTTAGAAGTTCATTTTATAACGAAATGTATTTTAATGATAATACAAACATGAACAACTAATATGAACAAGCCCCTCGTTGCACGCGCCACAAAATAATAAAAAAAATACTCACATTATTATTTACTTTTTAAATTTTATTCTTCTTTTACACCACGTTTTATTATTCGAGAACGCGATCGCCTAATCTTTATTTTTCTAATCTTGTTTTAGTATAAGAGAAAAGAAACTTTTGTGAAATAAGAAAATAGAGGAGAATAATAACCAAAAAGCTGATAATCTTTAGGGGATGGGCCGCTAATATATCACCCACGAGATAACCGTCGATTATGACATAAAAACGAAAAATTATACCGGAATTTAAGAAAACATTCAGCGCTCCTATTTTATGTTTCTCTCTTTTCCCTTATTGTGCTTATATATTTTTATAATGACTAAATGCTGACCGGCTTTCTGACCTCTACCATTTGAGATACGTTGCTTCGATAGTGAATTTGGTAATGTTGTTTGTTTATGGGCTCTATTTCACTTCAATAGTTAAATGAAGAATAATTAATTTGCACATAAATATGTACATATGTATTTACATGCACATATACGCTTAAAACGAATTTAACAATTTAACATTTGTTTTATTATTCGCAGATGCTGAAAACCATTTACTGAATTCAAGCAATGGGGGAGGAAGTAGCCAATCGGCCCCCAGCCCAGTTGATCAAACCCTTAGTCCCGCTCTTAGTACTGGCAGTAGTAGCACAATTACAGCCAGTAATAATATTAATGGCACATTTTTTCCAAATAACTCTCAAGCAGCTACAGTTTGCGCAATTTGTGGCGACAGAGCCACTGGGAAGCATTATGGAGCATCAAGCTGTGATGGTTGTAAGGGATTTTTTCGGCGTAGTGTTCGGAAGAATCATCTCTACACGTGCAGGTATTTTAAATACTTTTTATGTAGACAATTTAGTATATATAATTTTTGTTTTCGTAGATTTTCCCGAAATTGTGTCGTAGATAAAGATAAGAGAAATCAATGCCGCTACTGTCGCCTACGAAAATGCTTTAAGGCTGGAATGAAAAAAGAAGCTGTTCAAAATGAACGCGATCGCATAAGTTGTCGCCGGACTTCAAACGAAGATCCAGATCCTGGGAATGGACTCTCTGTGATATCACTTCTCAAGGCTGAAAGAGAAAGCCGTCAGTCGAAAGCTGGGGCTGCAATGGAGACAACCCAAAACGAAGATCTTTCTAGTAAACAGTTTGCCAGCATCAACGATGTATGCGAATCGATGAAGCAACAGTTACTGACTTTAGTAGAATGGGCGAAGCAAATTCCTGCATTTAATGATCTTCATTTGGACGACCAAGTGGCCTTGTTAAGAGCTCATGCTGGGGAGCATCTACTCTTAGGATTGTCCTGGCGATCAATGCACTTGAAGGATGTTTTACTGTTAGGCAACAACTGCATAATTACAAAACATTGTCCAGGTATGAATATAAAAAAAAAAAGAAAAATATGCAAAGATATATTTTTAAATTTTAGACGCACGACTTTCGCCAAATTTGGATATATCGCGGATAGGAGCTAGAATAATTGACGAGTTGGTGTTCGCCATGAAGGATGTTAATATTGATGATACTGAGTTGGCTTGCATAAAAGCTCTTGTCTTTTTCGATCCAAGTAAGATGATAATAATAATAAGCTCAGTTCAAAACATTTGTATTATAATACTAACTTCAACTTATCTATCCTTAAGATGCTAAAGGACTTAATGAGCCACAGCGAATTAAAAATTTACGGCACCAAGTTTTGAATAACCTAGAAGATTATGTATCCGATAGGCAATATGAATCACGTGGCAGATTTGGCGAGATACTCTTAATATTGCCAGTGTTACAATCAATAACTTGGCAAATGATCGAACAAATTCAATTTGCAAAAATATTTGGAGTCGCGCGCATCGATTCT
Source organism: Chalcosyrphus nemorum (assembly GCA_949716465.1). Classification (NCBI taxonomy): domain Eukaryota; kingdom Metazoa; phylum Arthropoda; class Insecta; order Diptera; family Syrphidae; genus Chalcosyrphus; species Chalcosyrphus nemorum. The sequence goes on from OX454332.1 coordinate 52,921,968, forward strand.
CTTTTACAGGAGATGCTACTTGGTGGTAAGTAATCCCATGGAATATTACGTGAAATTTTTGTTCATTAATTTGTTGAACATTTCTAGGTGAGCTGGCCGATAACTCATCTCCTCTTTCACCGCCAATAGTAAATGCATACAGCCCAACGCATGCTATGGACCAAGCCCAAGTTTCTTCAACATTGGATCCTCTTTCGCCGGGCAATTCAGATCAAATATCCCAAGATGGAATTCCTAGTTGCATGGACACTGGATTGGATGCTCCAATGATCACGCCAATAATAGATTCAATGCCGTCAACAAACAACTTTGACCATCGGCAATCAAGACCCCAACTGCATCCACCACTACGGAATAGCTCTCCTCCATTAGTTGGTGGTTCAAATACACCTATGGAACCAACTGACGTGTACAACAGTCACCAACCTAGAACACAGCAACAGCAATCGAATGCTCACCATCAACAGCACAATGATCACCATCTTCAACAACAGCAAACGCAAAGAAACCCATATCGCCAAGAAATGATGTCCGCGAGCGGTTCCATTCATAATCAGTTGGATCGTGTCCGTAGTCCGACAGAAATGACATTAAATGAGTATAACCGTACATCAACCGATGACATTATGAGACGGCCTCCAAGTAAAATTAGTCGCACTGATGGTTTGTCTAGTCCATCTTCATCTAGTTATTTACTTGGTGGTGTTCAGGATACTGATACATATAGAATGACTCTTAAGCAGGAACCGGAAACTGGCTACTAGGTAGTGAGAAACTCTGAATTTATGATGGTACTGGGCTTGCTACTTCGTGCAATAGCTAGAGATTTTATTATACATATTCATAAAACGGGAAATGGCACAATCTGTACTATCAGCAATAATACATGGTATAAGTATGCATATCATTATATGTATACATATGTATACGTAGTATGTGCATTTTTTTTAGGGAAGAGTAAATACTATAATAAGGTTAGACATGGTACTTTTTAGGGTAGTTATACGCAATGAAAATGTATCGATTTTCATCAGTTTTTTTTAAGTAGAATGTGTAGGTACGTTGATTAATAACTGTTATTAAGGAAATTATAGGAAAGGAAAATTATAAGAATATTTGTTTTGTTGTAAATACTATTGAAATTCACTTTTATGCGAAATAAAAAATGTTTTTACTGTTATACGTTCCGTCTTTTAAAAAATTAAACATATTTCGTCAAGCTTATGTGATTTCTGTTGGGCAAAAGAAAACAGTTTTCTGAAATCATTAGCATGTAAGAATATCTATGTGTTGGTGCATTCGAAGTATGTTTCATAATGAAAATGAAAAACAAAATGTGTACAGTCAAAATCCTTTACAACGACATCGGTTGTAACGATCAAATTTTTATGTCCCGGCTGAAGCGGATTAATAACTTTTGATATCGAATACTGCGACATGTACATAGCTTCTAACGACCAAATTCTTCTAATTCTACGCCCGTATGATACAAAATTTTTGTTTGCGTTTTTGATATACTTAATAATGGTAAAGTGTCAACACAGCAAGTTCGTTTTTACTAAAAGCAAAGCAATTTTTTGCAAGCCACTGTACACAGTGATAATTTATTTCAAATTTGGCTGGAAAGCTAAAAGAACAAGCAACAAAGTCTAAGCTCAATTTAGAAATGTCAAAAACAGTGCTCCCAGTGGCTGAGGTACATTTTTAAAAGTATATCTTTTAACATTTCTGCATTGAGCTTGGACTTTGTTGCTTGGTGTTTTTGGTGACGAAAAAAATGTATTAGGGGAATGTCATGTACCTTGGACCGGAATTTATTATTTTTACTGCAACTTTTGTTCCACGTAAATGTTTCCAATTTTGTTTGTTTATCTTAAAAGTGTATTATTTTGGATATTCAATAGTGTTAAAATGACACCTAAAGTATTAGTCTCAAACGGTCCGAGGTACATACACTGAATGTAACTTGGACTATCAGTGTATGTACTTTGGACCGAACTCAATTGTATTTAAATGATGCAGTGTAAATATGTACTACATATATGATTTCATTAAAAACAATTAACCCATTTATTAGTTCATTAAAAAGTAACTTTAACTGAAAATAAAAGAACTACGTCAAAAAAGAAATAAGAAAAAAAAGTTAGAAATTTAATATTTTTTGCTGGCAGCTGTAAGCGACTCCGAAATCGACCAATCACTTTCGGCGTCGAAATCATCAATATCAACACTTGGATCATTCTGATACCTTGGACCGGTCCAAAGTACATACATAAACATAGATCCATGGTACATTCACTACACTTTTTTTTAAAAATACAAAATTTTAACACATTATGTTGTATAATTGTACCAAATAAAGTGTTGAATTTTGGAATTTATACATCTCCTTACGCGTTAAAAGCAGTAAGTTGAAAGAAATATATTAACTGAATGAAAAGAAAACTTCAAAAAAACACAAAAAATAATACTTTAGAGCCTGTTTAGATGATGACTCAAAACTCAGCTATGTCGGTAGCTTTTTGGTAAGAAGATTGAGGGGTAAAGAGAGGGGGAGAGTCATAAAGAAAATATAAAAATCGAGGAGAGTCGCGTTGTACATCCGAAATGTTCCGTCCCTATTCCATTTTATCATTTCTAGTTCGATCGTTGAGGAGGGTAGTTCGCGCATAAAATGATTAATTGGACGAGAGAACACGCAAAAAATACAGAAGTGTTTCAATTTACTCATTCCCTTCCCTAAACTTTATCAAAGTAGTGCAGGAGTGAGCACTATAGCATGTAGACACGACATTACTCTTTACTACGTAGTCGAGAGCCATCATCTAAACAAGTTCTTAGAGTGTGCAATCTATATTATGTTTTTTTGTTTTTGCAAGTCCGTATTATGCGTCAAATGAACACAAACTGTCCATGTCTATGTCCAATAGAATAGAATGTAATTTTCAAAAGTTTTTTCACGGCCCCACCTCTTCCGAGTGTTTGACAAACATTCATTCATGAGAAAGCTTCTCAAAACCCCTCTGCCCTTCAGATACGGCGCAAAACTGTAGGTCCCTTCTGTATGTGCCGAAATGTATACCACGCACAACATGTGCAGTTATGAGAAGCTAGCCCTTGGCCCTCTATGGGCTGCTTACGGGCTAATATTTATTTATTTATTTTGAATGTGATTTCGAGGATGCTGAGCGTCATCTTCCATTGCAGTCCATGTTCTTTGGTTTTCTGACACAGAGCTATTTTTAATTATAACTTATTTGAGATACTACTAAATACATAAGTCTATTCCGACAAATAAACAATAAAAAAAATCATTTCGATTTTTCAGGTCACATTTCCGTATTCATACGCTAATTACAAAGTGAAGGCAATTGTAAGAGAGAAATAATTCAAAAATTTGAGGGTGACATTGCTGAATTGGGGCTCTACTATGTTGTTCACCGCGAAGCGCATTTTTGGGCGAAAGCCCAATTTGGTAATATGCCATTCGCTGGCGAACACGATCGCAGCTCGTCCTACTCTATGCGCCCTACACACGTATAGGCGAGTGTCATTCGCTCGCCTTTCTGCAACACACGTTTCGATAGGGAAGGTTATCTACGGTTTTTATACCCTATCCTAAGGATATATTACATTTGACACATAGTTTGTAACATAAAAAAATATTGCAGGTAGACCCCATAAAATATATATGTATATAAATGATCAGTACCAATCAGTGTTGCCACAATGATACCAAAGTATCAAAAGTGATACTTTTTAATCCTAATTTCGACTTGATACTTCGATTTCTGTAAAATGCCTATTTTGATACTTTTTAATTCCGACAACAAAATACTATAATATACCAGTCAATTCTCTTATTCACTAAATTGTGATTTATTATTCTGTAATTTTTTGATATTTTATTTAAATATTCTTGTAGTTGGCTTGGGGCCGGTTTGGATGGATAATTTTTTTTGTAAAAGACTTAAGAATACCCATGTTAATTTAAGCGTCATAGCTTGTCTTCATTTTTTTTAATATTAATACTAACAATAATAATGGCAGTTTTACTTATAATTCCTATAATGATACCTTTTGATACTTTTCTTCTGTCTGCGGAGATACTTTTTTCCAAACACTTGCGGCAACACTGGTACCAATAGCAGATTCAATTGAACCATGCCCTTCCGTCCGTCTGTCTGTCACCAGTTTTTTGGCCTTAAAATTTGAGCAAGAACAATGAAATTTTGTATACGAAGTCTTTGGATTCGGGGACAGAACAAGTACAAACATTTTTAAATCCGCCCAATGACTTTTCGAAAAATGAAACTTGACTTGGAAGAGCAATTTTGTAGCCATTCAGTTACTCTACCAATCTCCCATAGAGGAGTTTTTCTTAAAAAACTCGTTTTCGGTGGATTCATTAAAACAACATCTTTTTTCAGGAACAAATTTTAATATACATATGTTGAGCAATTTTCAAAATCCGCCAACTACCACACCCTTTTTTGAGGACTTTCAAGCTTGGAAAAAAAAACAATATATAAAAGAAAGATAGACAAAAAACATGACTAGCAGCCCATAGAGGGCAAGGCCTAGCTTCTCACAATTGTACGTGTTATGCGTGGTATACCTTTCCGCACATACACATGGAACCTACACTTTTATGCCGTATCCAATGGGCAGAGGGATTTTTGAGAAGCTTTCTCATAACAGTTACTTCGTTTGCAGAATCGAGAGATCGAGTCGGGACGAGTTTAATCTTCGATCTAGGCTTTTCTGCACAGCACACCGAATTGAAAGATTGAAAAATCGAAATAGGGTTGAACTGACAGATAAGTACACAGTTACTCTTTTTTTCCTATTTGCTAACCAACAAAAAATATTTCCCAATGCCGAACAAGAAAGAACTTATTCGCAACGAAAACAAATTGGTTTCCCACTCCAGAGAAAGAAAAAAAGAAGAAACAACAGACACAAATGTCACTTCGATTACTCAACTCCTCAACTCAGGTTTCTCGTGTATTTTTCTAAGTGCACTTTTAGACAGGGAGACTCCGACTCGAGACTTTTAAAAGCGAGGGAGAGAGGTATGAGAAGTAAACGGAGTAGCCACTATCGGGCGGATAGAAGATTTTGAATGATGTTTTCGTATTCTGCTTTACTTCCTTTATTAAGGAATAAAAGATTTCGCCGAATAGGCCCAATTATTACACAGGTATCAATTTTCATTCCAGAATTGATACTTCATTAAAATCTTTTATGTAATCCACTAAACTCCTTTTATTCTATGGTTATGATTTATTACAGATTTCATAACAGATTTTGTCAGGCAGAATCCCAAAAAAGGAAATCATTAAACATTTTTAGACAGTTCGATTTTTTGTATGGAAATTCATAACTGAATAAAAGATTTCGCCGAATAGGCCCAAGTTTCACCGACAAAGCCCACTTAAGCCCGTATGATACTACATTTTTTTCGTATTTTTTACATACTTAATAATTGTGAAGTGTCAGCTTCGCGAGAAAAAGACAGCAAGTTTGTTTTTACGAAAAGCAAATCACTGTACAGTGCCATAATTTATTTTCAAATTTCGCTGGAAAGCAAAAACAACAAGCAACAAAGTCTAAGCTCAATGCAGAAATGTCAAAAAAAAACAAAAAACTGCCAGCGGCTGATTAATGTGGTGAGAAGTACATTTTTAAAGTATATTTTTTGACATTTTCACGTTTATGGGCTTAGTGCGTATACACTCACTCCTACTGAGAATTTCAGAGGTGAATTTTTCGTACTGCTTTAATTTAATACCAATCACATTAAAAATGAAAAAAAAAATGTAGTGTCATACGGGCTTTACCATAAAATTTATCGAACCAAAGAGCAGTCAGTTTCTTAGAATTTAATGAGATATATCAAATTATCGCAAATCAGACAAACGAACATACCCACAACCTGTTTCTGTAGGTTTCTTAGCCACTAGCTTGTTTTAGCTTCAACTCATATGTTGTCTCGCTCTTACCTATGTCGTTCATAGACTACAAAAGAAAGAAGAATTTTAAAATAAAGTAGCGCGGCGGTTAAATTTCGATTTCGTTTAGCTGTCAAAACGAATGCTTGAAAAATATACGGTTGCAAAGCGTTGTTATTAACGAATTAAGTAATAATTTTGAAAGAAATTAATTTATAGAATATTAGAAGGATTTGCTTGAGTCTGTGCACAGTATTTGAAAACACTAACACAATTGTCTTTCGAAAGTGAAAAGTAAAAAAGAAAAACATCTGCCGGCTCCGTGCGCAATTTCACTGTGTAGTACGCGTAGAGTTAGAGACGAAAAATATGAGTCCCAAGGAAATATACTATTCCGATAAATATTATGACGACGAGTTTGAATACAGGTAATGCTCAGCGATTTACTTCCCCAACCGATTTTTTATTAAGATTTGATACTCTGCAGGCACGTTGTCCTACCAAAGGAGTTGGTGAAGCTGGTTCCGAAGACCCATCTCATGTCCGAAAACGAATGGCGAGCGATCGGTGTCCAGCAGTCTCGAGGCTGGGTGCACTACATGATTCATAAACCTGAGCCACATATTCTTCTATTCCGTAGACCGATTTCGAAGTAATTATTTGAAGCTCGGAGGAAATAAGCGATGGATAATATATATTCTCCAAATTGTTGTAAATAAGAAGCATCGGCTAGATAAATACTTTATCCCTGTATTAAGCGACGACAGATCTTATTCGTTTGTTTGTACTCGGCTTAAGATCATTTAATTTCGGAAGCTAGTACTTCACAGTTGCACAATGATCCCTTTTGTTATATTTGCTTTTAACTTGCTATGCAATTGTTGTCTTGTAAAATTTATATTTTCTCGAAAAAAAACAATAATCTAGGTTTGTCAATGTCCTTAAGTGTGTAGAATCGGTTTTACAATTATTAAATATTGGTCGATTCCTGTTGCTTGTGATTTTATTGTTACCTTCAAACACTGTAATTTTAAGATTGAAATAAAATAATGTTTTTAAGAGAATATCGTCTATTAATAAAGACTACAGGATATTGTTTTGAAAACTCACTATCCATTAATCTAAGACTGTCAGGATCTTTTGGGCCTTTGCAATAATGACTAACTTATGGACAGAAAATACATCACTACTCAGTGAATCTTTTCCACTATATTATGATAAGTGAAATATGACTTTTGTAAATGTTAGGTAGGTAATATCACTTTGTTCAGGTGTGTCCGTGTGTGTATCCGACGAAGCGTCTCAAGAACGTTGTTCAAAAAAAGTTTTTGAAACGTTTACCATTTGGTTTAGAAGCATTTCAAAAACCTGTCAAAATTAAAATTTTCGTATTTCTATAGGCACTTGGGGCAAAAACACTAGTCGAATTCTGAAAGCGAGTGCATTCTGTTCATGCCATGTCTACTGTTTCCTGGCGCCAAAGTCTAGAAAAAACTTTTGTATGATTCAATTTTTAATGTTGCTTAATAATTAATTGATATGTACATGCAGTTAGTTATAAGCCCAAGAAGCAATTTAGACCAAGTCGCGCGAATACTTATGTAGGGTGATGGCATGTATGGTCGGTCCCCTCTAGTAGTTGGCCCCGCCAAAAAATGATGCGTAATAGTTAATGCGTTTGTTCTTGTCTGAACTGAATTTAGTATGATTTTAGTAGTCCAAAAAATAAGGGAGTGGTTTACAAATGTCTTAAAATCAGTGAAATATTAATGTTAAGAGCGTTATATTATTGTATTTATCTTATAAATAGATTCTTTTTAGTGTTTATTGAACACAAATTTAAAAAAATATGATTTTAAATAAATAGAGTGGGGGCCGTCCTAAGAAGACAATTTGTTTTGTGATTCTTTTAAGGTCGGCCGCCCTGGCTGAAATAGGGGAAGTTTGTATGTAAAAATTGGGGCTGATTACTGAATACTTAACCGGCCGACTTCTGAAATAGAGGGGGCCGACTACTCAAGAATGAGGTTTTCATTAACATTTTTGTAAATAACTAAATATGCCTTCAATTTTATAATTAAAAGATTCCAATTAATCAGAAATGCTGAATATTCTATTCTTTATCATAATAACGGATTTTTAAAAGCACATTAAACGTAAAAAAAAAGTTAAGGGGCCGACTACTGACTCCATCACCCTATGTATAAGTTTTGCAAGATATAGTAGCTCCGCTAAAGGTATACCTGCCAAAGTGTGCCAGAGAGATTTTTCAGAGATAAAAACAGATGCACATGCTGTGCAGACTATACCGCAATGTTATTCATTCAAAGTAATTATGAAATACACAGTTTGCAGAATTGAAGTTGCTAATTATAAAATTCAGTGGAAATTCTGTATTTTCCATAAAAAAACGATTTGTTTTTATATCTAAATGTCACATTCTAAGAAAAGCTTTTACCACAACTCATAACCCAACCCAACCCAAGATCCATATGAACCATTGGTTTCTATGCATTACAATAGCCGTGGTTTATTATCACCCAAGATCCACACGGATCATTGATTTCTTTGCATTACAACAACAGTACCAGATCTAGCTCTCTATCAGGATCTCTTTTCGAAATCCAAATAGTTATTTCATGCTATTTCGCACTAGGTTACATTTTCATTCATGACAGTAACAACGCTTATACGCGGGATTGAAGCCGGATTCAACCCGGATTGAAATTCATATAAACGCACATCATATTGAAAAGGGGTCGACCTAACTCGACTCAGCTGGCAGAGCTGGGAAAAAAAGAAAAGAGTGACTGTGTACTCATCTGTCATTTCAACCCCATTTTGATCTTTCAATCTTTTAACTCGGTGTGTAGAAAAACCTAGGTCGAAATCTCTACTCGATCCCTCAATCATTCATTTAAATGCTGTATGTGGTGTAATTGTCGACAATAGTCAAACTTCCATGTTGCCAGATTATAATTTAAAATATTATTTGCAAACCAAACGGTATTCAATAATTTGTATGTTCAAATAAATTAATATTCAGCAATTAGTAATAACTTAAAATTTCTTAAAGTGATTAGTAGATACCGAATTATACTCGGAAGTTTTTATATGATAAAAATATAAATAAAAATCGCACAAAGATTCAAAGCCCTGTTTATAAATTTATTTTCATATCCTTATATCTAATTTCTATGCATTACAACAAAAGTACGAGATCTTGCTCTCTATCAGGATCCCTTTTCGAGATCCGAATAGCTAGTTCATGCTATTTCTCACTAGGTTACATTTTCATTCATGACTGTAGTGTAATTGTCCATGATAGTCAAATATCCATGTTGTCAGATTAGAATATATATACTATTAGCAAACCTAACGTTATTCAATTTATTTTTATGTTCAAATAAATTAATATTCAGCAAATAGTAATTAACAATGAATAATAACTTGGAATTTCTGAAACCTTGTAAGTGATTGGTAACCATGTGAGCTGAGTTGCAATTTTAAATTCGGCAAAATACATTTCTAAAAATATGGCACGTAGCAAATTCTCATTTAAAAATATATATTCAGACGCATGGCAACTTCGCGCTTAATGAGCTTTTCTAAAAGAAGCTTTTACCAGAACTCAGAACCTAAACTTTTCGTGGATCTGGGCTGTTTTATTTTCAGCGTGTGATCTATACAGATCTTGGGTGATAATGAAACACGGATATTGTTCTATCCATTTTGAATTGTTCCTAAAAGCTAAGTACACAACCTTAATACCACAGACAAAGTCTTTGTCTGTGTTAATAGCTTGAACTGTGCCATCTTGCGCGTACTAGTAGCAGCATACGTGGGGTAGTAAGATACATAAATATTGGGAAAACGCATAAATGTCCCGATTTACTCTATACAAGAACCCATACGAAAGATCGAGAATCAGAACCAACCAATAAGAAGAATCAGAACCAACCATTACAGAAGAAGAATGACAGAAACGACCCAGTTTGAGAGAAACAACGTCTGGCGAAAGACAGTAATTTCAAAAGTGTATAGAAAGTGATGTAAATAAAAGGTGAAAAGGATAGTTGAATTGGAGTGTGTATTTACTAACAATTTGAGTTGAATAAATATTTCAAAAACGCCCACTGGAAAAAACCTCCATAGATAAAAAAGATAAAAGATCTTATTTATCTATATCTTATGTATCTATGTCTATGTCCTTCCTAGAGTATTTTTCGTCAGAACTGAGCTGATGGTATTTTCCAAATATTTTTTCAAATGTAAAAGTAATGTAAATATATTACATTGGACGTCCATTCGCTAAAACGAAGATGTTCGTTATATTGATCGATTTTTACATATCTTTTACATACAATAATCATTACAAATAAGTGCATACTTTTCATCTGTATATGTAACTAGCTGATCGCCCGCGGCTTTGCTCGAGTGGAAACAAGTTTAAATGTTTGTTTTTCGGATTTTTCATTAGCTATGTTGCCTTATTTGTAAGGAATTATCCCCAGTGTATTGAAGATCGGAGAAATTTAGTAATTTTCCATAGAATTAAATATTTTTGAAGCCGCAATACTGGATATGATAAACTAACAAAAATATTGCTCCTTTTGTACATTGTACTCATACTTGCTATAAAACTTTCACCTTAAAAACACAGATTAGGAGATCGTACTAAAAATTATAAGCACTATTAGCTTACAACTTAAAGTATCGCGAATAATTCGATATTATTGCCCCGCCTACGCAAAAGTAATAGTACTGATCATTTCTAATAAAATTGATATTATAGAGCAACATCAAAAAATTAATAAAAAAATACATAAAAATGCTACAATCTGTTTGGAGCGGATCCCTTATCCTATCCCTTTCATATGCACACCATATACTTCCTTAAGCAATTTTTTTCAAATATTTTATAAAATTACTCCAAAACACAAATTTTCTCAATAAGAGCGCGTGGTAGTGGGCGAATTTTTAAACAAATACTGTATTTTGTTCCCAAGAAGTGCTATTATTTCTATAAAACCTTAAAAACAGTTTTTTGATAAAAACGCCCATTCAGAATGTATTGAAGATATGTTGGGTAAGAAAATATCTACATATTAGCTTAAGTAAGTTTTATCGATTTTCATGTAAATTACTAAAAAAAGTGATTTTATTTTCCAAAAGTGCGTGTGGCAGTGGGCGGATTTCAAAAAGTCTTACACTTGTACTGCTTCCTTTTCCAAGGATTTCATTATCATAGCTCAAAATTTAAGGCCCAAAAAATGGTGATAGACGGACGGACATGGCTCAATTGAATCGGTTATAGATACTGATCATTTATATGTATATATACTTTATTGGGTCTATCTCCAATATTTCTCTGTGTTACAAGCTATGTATAAATAAACTTAATATACCCTTAGGATTGGGTATAAAAAAGACACATTTGGTATAAAGGTTTATTGGTAATAGATGCTACACCCAAAAAAATATGCGCTGTTAATTTTACAATTGAAGGCAGTAGATTTTACAATTGAAGGCAGTAGATTTTACAATTTATTGTAGATTTGTCTATTTGATAACGAATCTGTTTAAATTAACAAATTTTTGCAGGTTTTAGAGCGAATGCATTTATTTTTACAATAAAGTTGTTAAAACAACTACAATTATCAACTGTAAAATCACCAGCGCTTTGTTAATTTCGGCTGTTAAATCTACAAAGTCATTTTCACAAACATATTAAATTTACAACAGAAATTGTCGAGTCGATTCTGACAATGAATGCAGCAGAATTTACAGCGTATTGCTCTATTTTTACAGCACCATTTTTTGGGTGTGGGGATAGCTAATTCTTTACAAATAAGGCAACTCAAATCCGAAAATTAAAAAAAAAAACAAATAAGACATTAAACATTTTTTCCACGCGAGCAAACCCGCGGGCGATCAGCTAGTCTTCTATATACATATATAATTCCTTCGGGGTGAAGCTCGATGACGTTATAACCACTGTTGCCATTTTAACTGCTTTCCAGTCAGATCTGACTGGATTGATATTAATTCAGTTGGAAGATTATTTAGAATCCAGCCGCCTGGTTTTTTTTTGCTGAATATAATTGACAGGTTTGTAAAACTTTCTCCTATCAATACTTTTTAATTTTTTTGAAACTTTTACCGTGTTTTGCTCCGAACTTGGAAATATTTTTTTGACATTTCCACTTCTCACTTTATATGTATTTCCGTTCGCAAAAGCAATTGATTGCAATATTAATGTTAGTGTTGAATAGTGAAGTGGAAAGAATATTGACTTACTTTAATATCGTGAAACAAAGCTAGAAACTCGGATGAACCTGTAATACGAATTTGATTCTGATCATTAAAAATCAATTGAGATTTAGCGACTGCTGCTTCAACTTTTTTATACCGACTGAAGTAACAAATAAAATTGGTACAAATATTGTTTACGAAAGCTGTAATACAGTATATGACACAGATGCAAATAATAATGACGATGAGACAATTGAAGCACTCAAGGATATTAATGTATAAAGTTTATGTATGATTCGAATCAATGAATTAGAATGTATTAAAGTTTTTGGATATGTTATCTTTTTTTTTTTTAAATGTTTTTAATCATTATTAAGTTTTTAAACTTTGCTTCACTTTATTGTACCTACATACTTACAAAAATGAAGAATTCTGTGCTAATTTTTGTTATGAATAATTTGACAGAATTTTTTGGCTAGATTTGTGTTAATACTTCGCTGACTGTTTTGTTTGACTGAATTTTACTTTTTTGACTGTTTTTTTTCCAGTTAAATCTGACTGAAGGAACAATTTTAAAATGGCAACAGTGGTTATAACTCGATAACCGCTGGACCGATTTTCATGATTATTTTTTTATTTTGTTCGTATTGCTGTACTTTAGGTTTATAGAGAAAAAATATTTAGGAAATTCGCATTTTTTTTTGCATTTTTCGCATTTTACAAAACATAGTTGGCGTTGGGGGTGTTGATATATGACAGTTAATTTGTATGCGTGATATTTTGTGTATGTACATATATGTAAATATCTATCAATGAAGTCGTTTGATTAATAATTAGGTAGGTATTAATTTTCAAAGTTTCAATGTTTAGTCAAGCTTGCGTTACATTAAATTCAACTACGTCAAAGCCCACGACATATTTGCAGTCTGGTGCCCAACGTTTACGGAAAGGTAAGAATGCAAAACGGAGTTATGCAGGGTCCAGCTAGTTACCTATAATTATAATAATTTGAAATACTTTAAGCTCTGACCAACCACGAAGAACAAAATACAAGGATTATTGTAAGGTTAAATTCTCGCGAATGTGGATTGTGTTTCACATCTATAAATTGTAAATTACAATTTTACAATTCGCAAGAAGTATTCGCCTATTGGTGGGAGAAATCATTGAATTGTTAATTTCTTCGCAGAAACTACCTAGAACTCAGTTTTTTACACTAAGCGATATATAAATTTAGCTGTCTTTTAGAATAGTAAAATTGTCAATGGCGCGTGCATTTAAATATACTAAAAATGGTTTGTTTGCAATTCGTCCATTCGCCTGTTGCTGAACTGAAACTGAAACGATTGCCTGGAGCCGAAACTTGTTGATGTAAAGGAATTACGGGCGAAGGAAATAAGGGATCATGGAAATGGGTTGACAAGAGTGTTTAAAAACCTGGAACCTTGACGTAGAGAGGGTGTGTGCGGCTTCCTTAAATAAATTGGGTTATTAAGTTTGAACGAATAATCAATTTCATAACAATAGCCGTATTTTATTATCACCCATGATCTATGCATTACAACAACAGTACGAGATCTAGCTCCTTAACAGGATCTCCTTTCGAGATCCGAATAGCTATCTTACTATTAGGTTGCATTTTCATTCGTGTTTGTGGTGTATTTTTCCACTATAGTCGAACGTCCGTGCTGCCAGATTCGAATATAAAATATTATTTGCAAACCAAACGTTATTCAATAATTTGTGTGTTCAAATAAATTAATATTCAGCAAATAGAAATTAACAATTAGTAATGGTGTTTAATTTATGAAATCTTGTAAGTGATTAGTAACCATTTTGAGTAAATCCGGGAAAATACTGAACTTAAAAAAATCATACGCATACCTACCTAATATTCAGTCACATGGCAACTTCATGCTAAATGAGCTTTTCAAATGTAATATTCTGAGAGAAGCTTTAACCACAACTCAGAACCTAAATTTTTCTTTGATCGGGACTGTTTCATTTTCATTGTGGTTTTCAGAAATTCGAAGTAATTACTAAGTGTTAATTACTATTTGCTGAAAATTAATTTATTTGAACATACAAACTATTGAATAACGTTTGGTTTGCAAATTAAACTAGGAGGACCGGGCAAAAACTTATACAATGATATGGTTTAAATTGAAATAACAAAGAACAGGTTTAGCCATTTGTACTTTTCAGAAATGTTCTTACTGATAACATGTTATAGTAGGTAGGTTCAACCAAACAGCCGTTTTGCTAACATAAAACTTTTGTAAATCTGTTAAACGGGGTATGTTGATTGGTTGGGATTTTATTAACGTAATTGGCACTTTCAGGCTGTCGATCACTGCTAGAATTATTAAAATAGGTGCAGAAATATAGTTTTAGGAGGGATCACAAGCACTTAAAATTTTTAATAATAAATCTAAGTCGATTTTTCCAGTTTTGTGAAGAACGCGTTTGAAGTTTTGATTTTCTGCGAAAATGTATGGAATATTCAGATTTCGTTTCGGCCTTTTTGCCAATACATTGGTTGGTTTTGTGAGTATTGGAATGAAAAATTGACAGTGCATCTTTCAAATATTAGGAAACATTGTGGTATACTTAACTCATTTTCTTCTTAAGTCGAATTAAGCGGTTATGCTTTGTGGCCACAGAAATAATTTGATTATTTAATTATTAATTATTAATCTACTTCCGTAAATGATAGTCGAAATTGACATCTTATGTACAAATGCTTTCTCTGTTTTATGACGCAATTTAAATATATTGTAGTTTTTGAGAAAAATTAGTTCAATTAAAAAAAATTAAATTAAAAGTACGTATTCAGTGTGAATTTGCCCAGCATCCCCAGTGTAATTTTCTTCCTTGACGCCTAGATGGCATTTGTTTCTTCCAAAGTTGGTTATGAGATAGCACCACTTTATTCAAAGCTTCCTGTTGTTTCTTTTTTTTTAGTTTTCCGTTAAATTTAAAATTTTTGATTAATGAGTTTGGAATAGTCCATTCATAGAGTAAATACATATATAAATTTAAACGTAAAAAATATTTAATACAAAGTTGATTGAGAAGGGTACATTCATACATATATACATAAATGTCCATATGTGTATACATATTTATGTATATTAATTTTAAGCCAATCGTATAGTATGAAACATTGTGTGGCAAAATAAGAACCTTGGCAAACGCTAGCATATGCCCCTTCCTGTCTCACTTTACACACATGGTGAAATTTACAGCTAATATTGGTCTCTGTATGTCTGTCTATAGCTATGTGTACTTAAATTAATTTTCCACTTTCGAAGTTCTATATTCCAATAGATGGCCCAGAAGCGGACGCCACCTGAAACATTCCCATGCGAATGAGGCCGGATCTGTCCATCTTAATTGAATAAAATATTTGTTGGGCAGCGCTCACACAAAGTACAGTTTTACTGAAGATTTTTTCGAGTGTCTTCACATAGTATGGGAGGGTAAGCTCGAATAAAATTATATCGTTGTGTATTTCTAAGAGCATTATGTTTTATTAATCTGCATTCACCCCTCGAATATTAGAAAAAGTATGCTTAATTATTAGTACTGCTAAATTGTACAAAATCATGTTTATTGTATCAGGAATAGGATAGAATCTTGGTGCTTTCATGATTATTAACTGAATTCTTATGAATTTATAAAATACTAGTCTAATATTTGCTGAATTTCGAAAGAAAATAGATATAGAATTCCATTTATGTCCAAGTTTTTTTTTTTATGGAACATGAAAAATTTAGTGGCATTTAGCCAACATTGTCTGCATACAATATTGAGAAGTAGGCACCTCTAAGTATGTACATATGTATATAGTTATTTTTCAAAATAAACACGTGCATCATGCAATACGTGTCATTGGAAATACCTATCTTACATTTATGCAAAAAAAAAAAAAATAAAAAAAAAAAACCAAGGGATCTATATAATGTATGTAAATATACATAATATGTAGTAGCTAATCGTACAAGAAACGAATATCAAAAGGAACGAAAACAAATTTAACTTTAAGTGACGACATCGGTTGGCAAAATAAAATGTGAATAGATCTTAATATAACCAGTAGAATACTTGAGATAAATCTGTCTTGTACGCATCTCTTGCCTAATTGTGATTTGGTAGTCATTGTTGTCTTCTACGATGCGACGTTCGTTTCATCCTCTTTTCTTCTTTTTTGCGATTTGATTATACCTATGTATGTACATATATACACACAGAGGTAGTTACTGATATCGTACTATAGGTACATATAAAAAATGCACCCGCATGTGCCATAAAGTGGGGAGCGACACCGTCGCAAAGTCTAATGTTTCGTCAGTGCCGAAGTTTACTGAATGAAATGAACACAACACAACACAGAAACATCGAACAAGACAACATTTCAGAGCAGAGCAAAGCAATAAAGCAAAAGAAGGAAACTCATTGATTTGGTGTGGGTCGCGCGCGTATTTCTAGCCACAGCTCGCGCGCTTTACTACATCTTGTTCAAAAAGCTTAAACGAATCGCAATAATCATAATAGTCAAACAAGAGTAGTGCGAGAGCACCGCTAGGCGATACACGGCTGCAATACGTTCTGAATGTGGTTTTCGCTGTTTAGTATCAACTGATGTCTCGTTGAGCAAACTTCTGCTACAACTTTATCTCAGCTGGTTAGTGTTAATTTACATACATAACATATATTACAAAAAGGGTGATTGATAGCCTTACTGACTTGTTTTTGATTTTTTCGTTTTTAAAATTGAATTTCGTGTATTTTTTTTTATTGTTAAAAACTGTTGTGTATATCTATGTATTTGGTTAGTAAGATTTTAAGTTATAGTGAACTGAGGCGTGATTCGAGATTGCGTCAAGAGATAGTCTAATTCGATAAGCGCTCCTAAGATCGTCAGCGTGAGATCCTCAAGCTACTCGTATATATTGAATTACTCACAGTTTGACATAGTCTAATAAAGTTATTAGCAGACGCAAAATGTACAAGAATAATTCCTTGGAATGCAAGAAATAAGTGTTTACAACTGCGCCACACACATGAAAAATCATGTGTACTTAGCTACATTCATACGGCTAACTTGACTTTATCTGTACTTAAATGTTTCTACGCCAATTATAACGTGAAATATCTATATAGTTTTCATTCAATATAGTATAAAACTATCAGACACTTGTGTAGTTTTTTAGTGTAATTGCATCGGTAATATGCAACGGCTTATGCACTATAAATTTCCATTTAACTTCATTAAGTTGTTACTGAGTGTGTTTATTATTATGTTGTTAATGTTTTTATAGTCAGCACAATTTATTTTAAAAATACTTCATGAATTAACCTGTTGTATGCTAAAAATAATAAGCCGACTTGACACAGTGACGTTGAAAATGTGCATTTTCATTCATATGTATATTCTGTAATGTATCTCTAATCTACAAAAACAAATTATTGACCTTGAAACAAAAGCGAAATGTACTTTCTGTTGTATTCAATTGATAACAAATTCACTCCTACCTACTGTTTAACAGTATAAGATACTAACTAATAAAATAAACAAAGGAATTTTATGCAATAAATGTATAAAGATTTTAAGTAAAGAAGACTAGAAGAGTGCCAGACAACCATACAATAATTGTGCTTGCTCTCGCACATGTGAAAATCCACTGTGTGACACTTCCAATATTTTCATCTTAAAAGTTATAAATAAACAAAATAAATAAGTCTCTTCTCAGAAGACACTTTAGGTTTAATTTAATCAATGTATATGTAGACACCAGACGAAGCTTTAGCAGAGATAAAAAACAGAAAAATAAAATGAAAACCAGCCCACACAATTATTTCTTGTTGAAAAAGCACCTGCCTTTCAATCCTTAAATTTAACGAAATTGCTGGGAGAGGCAGACGTATTTTCATTTCTGTGCCCGAAAATTTAAAAATTAATTTTACCAGTATTTTAACTGAGGTCTTAATGTAAATAAATTGTATTAATGAAAAAAAAATTTACTTATTTGCATGGTCATTATTATATTCGTGTTTCATACCGCACCCTATTTCCCTGATTGAGGTCAAGAACACATTTCTGGTCCCATTACATAACATCTCTGGTACGATCAAACTCTTTAGCTTTTTTACACTCTTTGTAGTCATTACATATATCTGTATGTAGATATGTACATTGTTTCCATTTACATTGAATTATTTTGAATGTACATACATTTCTAAATCAAATTGAATTATGGAATTCAATTTGTATTGCTTTTAGGGAATAATTCAATTTAACTTTTTTTTTTGCTACTAAGCGTATTCTTCGAATTCGTGTAGAGGGATACTGCACAAAAAAAATATAAGTAAGCACTTAGCGCACTACGTTGATGATATGCTATTGAAGCTGGCTGTAAGGAGACAAAAAAAAAAAAACGATAATACGTCCTAATAGCTACGCTGCTATAGGTACTTAGGGCAAGAATCCTTTATGATAACTTAAGAAATATTTTCTCATTCGCTATGCATAAGTATGTGATTTGTTATTATGTTTGCTTGTAAGTTCGACCTATATTCAGAAGCGTCTGGTAGTTAAACGAACCTTTTCTTTTCTTCGCCTTTTATCTTTGTAAGCGGAAAAACTTGAAAAGGATTACAAAAGCCTCGTCAAACTTTGTGCCTCAATCTAGTATTAATACAATTCTGTACTCGAAAGGCTTAAAAAGTTCAGTTGAAGTTTTAAATTATTCATACACATACATAAATTACTATATCGGATTGCAATCAGAAGTAATTATTAATTTAATAATGTGTTAGTTTTTTATAAAATGTGATTTAATTAATTACGTAATTAAGGTTCAAAAATGCAGTGAATATTTATTGATTAATAAATTGATCATACTACATTACGAAAAAGAAAAATAGACATATGTGCATATGTACATTTATTTCGTAACTGCCGGTTCGTCGTGTTAGTGGTTAGTGTAGTGTTTTTGGATGAAAAACAATAAAATCCGAAAAAATAATACTTTCGAATTCAGGCATATCGTACAACCACCGTAGTAATTTCCTTGGACCTATTTGTTGTCATGAACTTAAGGTGGTTAACTTTCAAAAAAAGACGCTGAAGCCAAAATAAACTCAAGAGCAATTATAATTATCATAAGTCCAATTCGACCAAAGTCTTTTCGAAACTTTAGACCATCAACAATTCTTATTCAATCAAAGAAGGAATCGTTTGATTCGACGTATGTACATATGTATAAATGAATAGTTTAGCAACCCCATGTATTATGGGAGCATTAACAAATTACATTCCTTCTACACATAATATATAATATTCTTGTTCAAATTTTTTTTAAACCAAAACTACTCATTCGTACTTGGATTGATTTTAATAATCGCAGCATTCTTCAAGACTGCTTTCTCCCATTGATGAAGATAATTAAAGAGACTATAAACATGGAGAATAAGAACGCCTCCGCAAAATTATAATTTGTACTCATCGTTTTAACCAGTTGCAATATTGATTATGTAAACCTATTGGGTATAGAATTTTTTTGTTATGTTCATTTCTTATTGCTAATGTATTCATCTTGTACGCCATTGAAAATCAACTAAAACCAGTTCTCTCAAAACCGCTGCGGGCATTAAGATTATTAAAACTCTGTTTTTTTTTTTTTCTTCTTTTTTCTTTTTACAAAAGCGACGCTAAAAAAAAAAACAGTTTTGAACGATCTTATTGAAATGGATTCTGGTAAAAAATAGTAATCAATTTTTGGTTGAAACTAGTTCCAACAATGAATTGAGTTTTGTTTTATCCGAGCAATTTCAATATGAACTGAATCGAACTAGACACAATAAGTTTGACCCTTTGTGTTTTTATGATTGTCTATTTAGGGCGAAGGTTATCTACATATGAACAAATGTTGCATATCAAAACCAGCATTGAATTAATATTCTTTGGCAATGAATTTTGAATATGAACAAATCTTCTTCTGATGAAGAAACTATAGCATTTTGTGCGGAAGTATAAGCAATGAAATTGGTGATTAATCTAATACTTTTCATAAAGTGTGTGCTTAAGACATAAGAATTACTACACTGGAAATTTGTTGTGACGCCCGTGGATATTAATAACATTTTTTTTATAAAACGATTAAAATGTTCGTTACATTTAACTTATAAATTTGATGTGTGCTCTCGCAATTATTTTTTGTTTTTGATCTTGACTGATCCTTCAGTTGGCTTCGTTACATAAAAAATAAATATAAGTTTAATAATCTATTAATAACTACCCCAGACATAATGAACACATGCAGAAACGTTATATGCATGTAGTATGTAACAATGTATCACAAAAAAAAAAAATTGACAATTCTCACGAGCATGGGGTGTGGCCTTGTGGTCATAACTAAACAAATCAATTTTATACTTTAAATGATATACACGTAAAAGCAAGCGATCAGTTAGTTAAGTTAGGTAAGCCTATTTTTTCTTCAGATCTGCTGCTTTCAATTAAGGTATTGCGTTCTCTGATATATTACACTAAGCCACCTAAAATACCCTTCCTCTGTCGAGGACACAAGGGTGATTAATATTTCGTATGTCTGGTTTTGAAAGTTCACTCTAGCCCCCGTGGTTTAAGTTTTCTAGTTTTTTTCCTTAGATAATAATAATAGCTTTCAATTAGTTTTATAATTACATAGGTACTAATTATAATATAATAATTTAAAAAAAAAAACGTTAATGTTATTTTCTAACCCCTGACCCACGGCACCCACTTATAATTCCTGCTTTCCATTTATATTCGCTGTTTTGTGTAGTCGAATAATGTATTTATACCCAATAGTTTGAATGGTGGCCCATTTTGCACAAAAAAAAACTTTTCCTAAGAAATAAAAAATCAATTTATTATACTTAACTATATATATCAACTATAGGTATACATATTGTATAACTGCATTTAAATATCAAAAAATTAAATATCTGGAAACGTCATCTTAAATCCATAAAACGAGTATCTATTTACTGCAATATAATCACTGAGCAAATGCACTAATATGATTAACATGAAACTTAAGGAACTGATTGCAAAATTTCTTGTTATTATTACTATTTTCAGACTTCTCTCCATAAATTTTTTATATGGGTATATAATAATAATTAAAATATAATTGAAAGTATGAATTTGATTAGAAAACATTTCATTTTGCTAACTGTTTTATCTCAGATGATAAATTGAAATTATTTGCGTTTTTTAGTTAACTCATTCATTATCGCCACAGAATAAGAAAATAAACACAGTACTAGGATTTTATTAATATTCCACATTCCTTTCGCAAGGCTTTTTATTTATTTGCAGTATTTTCCTAAATATATAGTTCTACACACATATGAAATGCTCTAATCAATAGTGAGTGATAGTCAATAATATTATATATTTACAATTATATTATAAAAAATTAAAACAAAAAAGAAGTATATATAGCTAAGAAACAAATATGGTAGAATTTAGTTTTAAACATATGTATATAAAACAATTTTTTTGCAAAAATAATTTATTAGAATGAAATACATTTTTGTATTTATTTAAACTGATTCATCTTTTTAATGGTTAAGAGATAGTACCCGAACTCTGACGTTTGAACTTAAGCCTAGATCTGTGAGTGGTATTAGATCTTGTGTTACAACACAAGAACACTTTTGGTTTAAAGTCTTTAAGTACGATTTTAATACAAATAACGTGTTTTTATAAATAAGTTTCTCATTTCAAGTAAGGAGGAGCAAAATTACATCTTTTTTTCTTATGACATCAGTTAATTAAATAAACCATTCACCTACGCTCAAGATAATCAAGATAACAAAAACATAATAGAATTATAAGATATTTAAAAAAAAAAGACAAGATGCAAGCGAAAATCTGTTACGTGGGTTATTTAGTGTTGGTGTAATTTTGCAAATTATACAAATTTGTTCAGTTTTTTTCAATAGTACATTTGGAATAATTATGAACAAAGCAAAACAAAAAAAGATAGACACAGAAATAAATATGTATTAACATATTTATCTTAACAAAGGGTTAAACAAGTTCCGACTGTATGTTTTCCTATTCTCCTGTAATAAGGTTGCCGGCGCACCCTATGTGCCCAACGCATTATAAAATTTGTAAATCACCTTGGTTCGCCTGAATTGCTATTGTATTCTAATCAAATAAAACTGTACATTCAGGCTAGATCTAACCAGTATTGGTCAAATTATGAGCAATATGTTACTAAGTACATCTAGAAGTGCGTTGCGCAATTCTTTATTCTATAAATTCAATACACACACATATGTATATACATATATTTGACTTATAGGCACGTGACTTTTATGCAAAATGCCACATTTACATGAACTTAAATCAAGTTGTAGAAAAATGGCTAGTAAGGTGAGCGAATATGTTTGTAATTCCCAGTTCCCACGCTAGAATTCTTAGTTTCCACTTTGTATTGTACCATTGAACTTAAATTCAATCATTCGTAAAATTATGAAATTTAATTTAGTTTTATCATTTTGAACGTACTTGCTGTCACATTTTTGATTATATTTTATGTATGCTTTATTATGGAGAGTTTTTAGTGATGCTTTAAAATTAGGAACTACTGCAAGTAGACTGCTTAATCTTTGTTGCATAAATACGGGGCACTAACCTTTGTTTAACTCATTGTTCTCTAATTTAAGAAAGTACTCCCTTACTAACAAATCCAATAACAGATTCTTAAGCAATAAAATATTTCTATTCTCTTATTGTATTACAGCTACAGATATTTAACTTTAATATAATTTTAGTAATCAAAGGCACAAACACTTTTGGACTTTGCAATTGGGCAAAATAAAATATACCTACAAAATATTTTATTTGTTTGTATCATATTTATGTGTATTGTGCCTTTTTTAAGTAAATAACTGATAACGTTAATTACTTATTATTGTGATTGTATTTAATATGACATTGAAGTAAAGTACATCACTTATGTTCGAGTATAAATACTTTCTTGTTCATCTATTGATTAAGTATGAATTATGAATAATTTCAAGGAATTTTCAATAAAAGTTAAGTAACTGTTTCCAAAGTAAACGCAATAGACTATTCCCGTTTGTCATAAAATCGAGCCTTAACTAATTATTGCTAAATTGAAATTATAGCTAAAGCCATGAGAGCTTATTTCCAGTTGCAGCAAATCTTACAAAAAAAAAAAACTTTTAAGCAAGGTAAGCAAGGTAGCTGGCTAAGAATTAAAATTTAATTCTTAATTCTAAGAGTACATACATATTAAATTTGACACATAGTTTATAACAAAATGATAGGACTGATCCCATAAGTACATATGCGTATGTATATCCATATGTACATTGCTTACATACATACGTATGTAAATGATCAGCAGAGTCGGTTGAGTCATGTTTCATCTGTTCGTCCGCCTGTCCGTGTTAGAGCTGAACATTTGAAAACCGGATCGTTCAAGTATGAGTTGCAGAAATGATACAGTCTTTCCAATCAATCTTTCAATGATAGAGTGGCACATGTTGTGTTGGTTCAATACAACTATCATCAACTCCAATGAGACTGTTTGTATTGGATAAGCTTGCTGTCGATTTGTCATAATTTATAATTTTAATGTCATTTCCTTTCATTTCTAATACGTTTGTTTCGTTCGTACCTTATTTAAAATAACCGAGTATAACTGAATCTGGTTGAAAACATTTTTAACATTCGGCCATCAAAACGCCTACTTATTGAAAAATTCACTTGTTTTTGGTAATTTAACATGAAACTCGAAGAAACTTACTTAGGCAAATGCATACATACATGCATACGTACATACGTATCCCACACGCTTCGGAAATCTTTAACATTTAACAATTCTTGATCAACTAGCTTACACTTTATTATATTCCTACTAATACGCATGTATAAGGGTTTGCCGGTTGCTAAGAGGACTTAAAAATCCGACTTAAATAAAACTACTTATCATCCTTCTTTATTAACTTATATGTATATCTGTAGACTTTAAAAAAGAAAAGCAGAGCACCTGCGACCTCTACACTGTCTCCGACTGTCCGTTTGTACGTCTGTTCGTCAGAAATCGATGATTAAATATTCATTAAATAAGTAAATGCAGCTACATTAAACCTATAACTAAAGTCATTAGAGTTTATTTTAAATGAAATCATAGAAAACAGCCAAAAAAAAACAGCGCTACCAACTTAAACTTACTGCTTTTGACAACTGTTGTTGTGTTTATATACTGTTTGTAGAATGTCTAGGTCAGCGAAGGCGTGCCATCGATGGCCGGCAGAAGCCTCTTAAAAGGCTCGCCATCCCTGGCATATAGAATGCTTAGGTATTCTATATAAGTCGAGTGTTCTACCAAAGTTACTAGTTTCCGAAAAGATCCGTCAAGAGCGGATCGGTTAAGGCCTTTAGAATTCTTTCGAAATTAAATTGTGAGTGCATACATATGTTTGGCCGTTGTTCCGTTGTCAGACTAATAGCATTCGACTGATCTTTTTTTTGTTATATATCGAATTGAGCAGTGGATGTGCAAAATATTGGCCTCATATGTAATTGCAATACAATTATAATAAACACGAATAGCAACACAAATCCCGTAATGTTTAGCTTAAGGATTAGGTGGACTAGGAGTCCTGTTTTGTTGGTTTTCTTTAAAATTTTGTTCACGACTTGAAAATCCTTCGGCGACATAGACAGATCGGGTACATTATAATCGTTCATGAACTGCCTTCAAAACACAAATTCCAAAAAAAAAAGCCGTTATTTAACAAAAACATCTTAGAATGATTCCACTGTCAGATAAAGCTTCGCACATTTTCTACTTTCAAATGAGTCTGTCGATGTCCTTAACATTTTACTACTATCTGACAATAGTACGCAAGGGTGTTCACACGATTGGTAGATTGTTCCCCAGGGCTCAGTTCTGTTTCCGACTCTGTTTCTTATTTTTATAAATGACCTCTTGCTACTACCTCTAATCCAATCCATTCCATCGCTGATGACAGAACCCTAAGTTCCCCAACTCACGTCCCTACTCTTCGGCAACGTATGTTAAACTCAATAAATTCCTATCTTGACAGCATAATCAAATGGGTTTCTCATAACAGAGTGGAATTTAATACTTCCAAAATGCATTGGTGTCTCCAACTATACGCTATACATAGCCACGTCCACTTTTAAATTACATTTTTATTTAAAAATATGATTTTCTTCGATTTTAATCGAAATGATGGTTGATGCAATTGTTAAGATCTAAGGATAAATATTGAACAATGAACAGAATCCTTCCACTACCAGCCCATTTTTTCAGAAAATTCGGGGTTTGGCCTTTACATTTGAAAAAAAAAATTTTTTTTTAACAAATACTCGTATATTGGCGCAAGAAACAGCTATGTATATAGGAAAGGGATAAAGTCCTCCAATTTTTACATAGTTGCGATTTTCGCAAGAAAGCATAAGGTTTCTTACGACTTTTAAAATGACTGATTCTTAATTTTAATTTAAATACTGAAATCCAATACAATTTTGAACAAATAATTGCTCGTTCATACATACATATTACACTATTAACAACGGGATAGTGATCACATGCTTTGGTATTTGTTTTCAAATAAAAACAATTCAATAACATCTCCCTTTACCGGACGGATTATTCATACATTCACATGTATCCGTATGACCCAAATTAATATGATCTTCAGAATTAAGTAAAAAGTGTCCAACAATGTCTACACACTATGTACAAACATGTAAGATAATTTATTGTGCAATACACTTTTTTGATACAAAGAAATTAATACATATGTAGTTCATTTGCATATTTATGAATTGAGCATGTTTCAGAAGTTAATTAAAATAGGAGTCGGGGAATGTGGTGGAGTGAAGTACTAATGTATCGTATTTCTGCCATCAAGTGCAAGTGAAAAACGTACTGAATTGTTGATCAGCACAATTTCATTATGGGCTTTTGCAGCGTGAAACGTAAACTTTGTAGTCGCCTCTCTCTCCCAGAGGAGGATAACGTGACTGCTGTTATCATCCGGCTTAATTGATAATGAGTTATATGATATCGTGGAAATGTTACACAGACGATGAATTGTGCCCAAACACATAGTGTGTATTTACATATCTGCTTTTGAATTATTATTCATGCAATTTATTTCATTATAATGATGGTGACGATATGATGCTGTCAAGTGAACTTTGTTTTGGAAACACATCTTCACTGACAGTCGAGGTGTGTGTGTGTGGATAGTAAGCTTAATAGTCGTACCTAACTTTCGGATTCATTCAGTTATACCATATCATAGCCTCTGGATCGGTTGTGCTTCTAGGGTGAAAATAAAAACCACCCACTTCACTTAACTCATCGAAAGTGGTATTTTTTTTCTCCTGCCATACTAAAAGGGAGACTATTTGTTTTAAACGCGTAAACATCCGGTTGTGTAAAAAGTTTTAATACCTGTTCGAATATTAGTAACATGTTTTTATATTCAAACTATTCAAAGGTTTAAGAACGCCATTAGTCAACCAATGTAATAATAAGTTTGTGTTTGAATTTCAGACAAGATAATTTTTCGGTTTCCTAATACGCTTTCAAAACACAACCAATCATAATGACTCGGCCAAAAAAAGGGTTCATACAAGAGAATTCTTTGACTATCTTAACGATAATAGGGGTCTGCGTTGGAAGTGCCGTCGGCCTCGTTTTGAAAAATAGCACAGGAGAATGGACAAAGCGCGAAATCATGTATATTGCATTCCCGGGTGAACTATTTTTAAGGTAATGTAACACTAATAAGGATTAAGCTGTGTAAGGTGTAATAATTGTATTATATTACAGAATGCTGAAATGTTTGATAGTACCTTTACTGGTATCGTCTATAACCAGTGCTATTGGGTCCCTAGATTTAAGTATGTCTGGTCGAATCGCTACCAGGTGAGCTTATACACAATTGTTCTTAGTTTCGTTAATGTTAGTTTTGATTATATTTCCTAAAAAGAGCAATCGCGTATTATTTCTTAACGACAATATGTGCTGTAGTGTTAGGCATAATGTTGGTCACGACCATTCGACCAGGACATGTGGGGAAGGTAGACGAATTTATGACTGAGGATGTAGTAAAAAATTCAAAGGTTCTTACTCCTGACACTTTAATGGATCTCGTGAGGTAAATTTTATTTCATTTTTCATAACATTGCTATATTTTTTTCTTTAATCCAGGAATATGTTTTCGGATAACATAATCCAAGCAACAATGTTTCAGGTAAGCAGAAAAATCGTAATTAATAGGTACCTAATATAATAAATTTATATACGCTATCCAATCCAGATTCACAATTTAATAAACATAAATATATTTCTCCAATTATCCAATAAAAAAATTCGCGGTTGAAAACTCAACAGCATCAATTTCAATTTGGCTTCAATTCAACTGAAGCAATACCTACAGCATCTAAATCAGTGCCGCTTACCAAGAGTGAGCTTTATTAAAGACATACGTACATAAATGTTTGTTATATTTTCGCCTCCACTTTAATAAAACAACGGAATCATAATCTAATTTACTTACACACAAAGGAGAGGGATCACTATCACGACTCATTTTAGTGAGTAACGCGCCCCTTCGTTTAAATTATTGCATTGAAACTGTTGTCCATTATTAAATAATCTTCTTCTACATACAAACATATGTATGTATATGCTCACAACCTGGGCGAAGTACTCATATATGTATTTTCCCTCTCATCTTGTAAACTCATTCGATCAACATTCCCATACGGAGTGGGAATAAAAAATTACATAATTGTTGTACACTTAACAAAAAAAACTATTATATGAAATTTAACAACTAATTTACAAGTAAATACTAATAATACTACACGTATACTGTCTATAATAGCTGCCCAGTGTCCCTATAATCGTTCGATTTATGATGATTATTGGTGGGCCCAATATAATATGCCACCTCACTTATTAAGCTATAGTGTATACAAGAGTTTTCTGAATTAAGGGTAAAGAATTTGAGTTTCATATTTGGAAAGATTAAGATAGAACATTAAATTGGAAATGTATTTGTTTTTTTCCAGTATCGCACAGAAATATTTCCTCCAAAAAACATAACTGAAAAGGACCGTAAGTTTCCCTTTAGAAGAATTATATAATAAACGTCTTATGATTTTTTGAAACAATTTTATAACAGTCCCAATGGAAGAATGGCAGTTTAATGGAAAATATAAGGATGGTTCTAACGTCCTAGGCTTGGTAATGTTTAGCATTGTTCTGGGTACAACAATTGGCAGGATGCGTGAAAAGGGTAAATTGTTACAGGATTTCTTCGCGACACTTAGTGAAGCTATGATGATTATTACCTCTTGGGTTATTTGGTAAGAATTGAAGTTGTTTTGTTTTTTTTTTTTTTAATTAAGTAATTTATGATTTTTAAAGGATTTCGCCGCTAGGTGTTGCATTTTTAATCACAGCTAAAATTATTGAAATGCAGTCACTGATGCTAGTAGTGCAACAACTTGGGTGGTATTTCCTTACAGTTATGCTCGGTCTTATTTTTCACGGATTCGGTAGTAGCTTAGTGCTTAGTTATATCATGAAGAAATTTAATGTATAATTCCCCATAGGCACAATTGCGATAATATTTTTCTTGGGAACGAGAACCCTTCCGTATAAATACATTGCGAAGCTCAGTCAAGTTTTAGCTACAGCTTTTGGAACTGGATCGAGTTCAGCAACGATGCCCTTAACAATCAAGTGTCTTGATGGTATGGGTATAGATCCACGTGTTACTCGATTTGTTATTCCAGTAGGAGCTACCATCAATATGGATGGCACTGCTCTCTATGAAGCCGTTGCTGCTCTTTTTATAGCGCAGTACAGGCAGGTTAGCTATTCTTTTGGAACCGTCGTAGCTGTGAGGTAAATACTTTTGACATACACACTATTTGAGACTATTAAAATATCTATTAATTATATTAAAATTTATAGTATCACTGCAACTGCTGCCTCCATAGGAGCGGCCGGTATACCACAAGCTGGCCTTGTTACAATGGTCATGGTTTTAGACACAGTAGGATTGCCAGCAAAGGACGTGTCTCTTATTATTGCCGTTGACTGGCTTTTGTAAGTTATTTCACATTATATTTGTTATATGTGTTAATCTTTTTTTTTCTATTAAAGAGATCGGTTCCGTACTACAATCAATGTTATGTGCGATGCCCTCGGTACAATTTTAGTTAATCACTTATCAAAGAATGATCTGGGAACTGCTGACAGGGTATGCTTTTTAATAATAAAATGAATCGTCTATTATATTTATATATATATAAAAAAAAAAAACATCTTACTTAGATCCATGCTGAACCACATGAGCTGGTTGAATTGGGAAACGGACACGAAACTAAGGAATAGAAACTACGATGTTTTTTACAGCCACAACAGCTAATCTCAGTCAACATTCAAACTTTCTTCAATATATTTTATATAAAATGTACATATTTAAAGTCAGCATGAAAGATTTGTATTAAGATGTAATCTTTCAAATTAAATATAAATTATATTATTAAAAGTTATTCGAAAAGTCTTAAAAATGTTTGACAGTTTTACCTAACGTAACATAAATATATACATATAAATATAATTTGTTTCAAATAATTTGATCAGATACCAGATTTAATTTTGTTATTGTTATAATTATAGTTATTTTTGTACAAAAATAATATGCACTGAGACAAAATTAATTTTTTGAAAATATTTAAAGTTCTTTTGGAACTTGTACATATACTTAATAGTATAAGAGTTAAAAACTGGCAATAAATACATCTATGAAACAGTCTAAAAACAGAGCAGAAATGTATTACGAGCAAATGGTTTTAGTTGTGTCTGAACATATCATGATATAGCTATATGACAAAAAATGCAACATAAACAAACCCATTTGCAAGTTAAAACTATTCGAATTTCGTTTTTTTACAAATTATTTGCACCTTCGGTGAATAATATCCAATTTTTTTAATTTATTAAAAAATCACTTATTAACACAAACATTCCGTTATAACAAATTTTCCCAATATATTTAGTAAACGCTAAATGATCTAAATATTTAATAGTATCTTTTTAACCATAAGTCATCGTAACCAAACAATGTTTTTTTAAGTAATGTGTTCGTAGTTTATAAGCTGATTAGCGTATATTTGAAGCTATTAACAACAATATTATTTAATTTCACACTCAAAATGTGCTAATGAATTTGGACAGTTGGGAGAATAAATGTATTCCATTCTATGAACCTAATTGTATAATGTAAATTTAAGATCAGAGCATAGATAAAGGTATAATGCATGCAAAAATTTATAGCTTGTGTAATTAAAAACGTTCTCTATATTTTCTGTTTGGTTTAATAAAACATGTCGATAACGTAGCCGAAACGTATTTCAATTAATTATTTTGATAATATGTACCATTAAAGTACATTGAACATGTATTGTGCTGCAAACAACTTATACGCAAATAAGAAGCTTATCGAAATAACTGGTAGAATAAAAAAACACTTCACATCAAGTATGATCAGCTTTAACCGCATCACCGGTAATTTGATTACGCAAAAAAAGTAAATCAAAATGATGCATTTTGTACAATAAATTTAATTTGTATTAATGCTTATGCTTTAATTTTTAATTAGCTACATACATATATTCAATACACTTTTTTAATTGAATGTTGTAAGTGTGGTGCTTGTGGTAAAGCAAAATTAGTTTAGTGGGCAGTATGAGATTATATCAGTACACAACTAGGTTTGCACATATTGAGTTCAATTCAGAAAATAAAATTGGTTGAAAAGTACATTTCTATCTAAAGTAATTCTTTCTCCCGTAAAATAGATGTGCTATCATCGCCTTCAGTCCTTTGTAGAGCACTTAGGATATGTTTGCCGTTTAGAATCTTAAAGATAAATTACTGATATGTTTTTGTAAACAATTTTCATCCTTTGAACATAGCATTTTGTGGATTGTTATTTCAAAGACTGGTTTTTAAAACGTGAGTCGCTCCTTTAATTCCAGAATGATGGACCTCAGAATATCCGTTTGAAACATAGAGAAATATTGAAGATATACCCCATAAAGTATACATATATATTTTTAAGAAAGAATTCATGTGAAACTTTTAATTTAACATTATGAAACACTTAAGCACTTGAGTCCTAAGAACACATTATTTTACAGAATAGCCTTTTGAACTTCCTGGCAGTTGTAGGCAACACCCGCTATTTAAACGTTAATACAAAATTATTTTACCCATATCTAAAGCATTCAGTTTTATACCATATTATATATTAAGTTCGACACATACTGCTGCCATTCAGGAACATATTCGCGTAGCAAAATTTAAATAATTCCTTCCGGGTGAAACTCGATGACGTTTAACCTCGGTAACCGCTGGGACCGATTTTCATAATTCTTTCTTTTTTTGTTTCGTTCGTATTGATATATTGCGGATAATCGATTCATATTTTACGATAGGTGGCGGTATGGGATAAAAAAAGCTAGGTTAAGCCTGTATATTGCCTTCAATTCAATGACGTCTTGTTGTACTTTATTGTCCGCTTTTTGTATGTAATTGATAAACATGAACAACATAATGTCCAATTCACAATGTCGCATTCGCCTTAATGGGCTTCTCACCGACTATCACTCTTTTCGAAAGCTGAATGCAGTCAGTACACTCAATATATTAACGATGCATTCAAATCGTCTGACTGCTGCCACTCCATATTGTATTGACCTAGTAGATTGTTCAGTTTATTTACAATTACAATCTTTATTTTAGAGTTGAATTTAGCCGATTCGGCGATGAAAATTGTTTCTATTTAAATAGTATTTGAGAACTTAACATACTATAATCCGTTTGGAATGGATCGTATGATACCCTATCCATCGTTTTTCTTTCACAAAGCTTTAAGAAAGATTTTCTTTAAATTTCTTATGAAATTACTGAAAAAGGTGATTTCTTTTTCAAAAACTGGGCGTGACAATGGACAATGGACTTTCTGAGGGATTTTCAAACATGGATCAAACATGACGCGCAGGGTATTGGCCAAACCGAGATCGTGCTATTTGACCCCGTTAGACTTCATCTGGTGGGGGTTTTCTTACTCATAAGTTACAGGTCTACACTAATACAAACCAGCACTGCTCTGAAAGCCAACAAAATCAATGCCATTGGTCCAATTTAGCCTGATTTATGCGCCAGAATTATGGTGAATTGGACGTTTCGGATGCGCGCCATCCAGCAAAGCCACGGAAGAATTTGAATGATGTCATATTCCATACATAATATGAAATATTTGTATGCATTTATGTTTGTGTTTGCAATATAAAAGACGTTTGAAAAAAGCTTAGAAGCAAGAATTGCTTTTGCTGTCATATGTTATGATTACATTTGTAGATTTGGTGGTGTGAGGGATTATAGCTTATGGGATTATGGAATAGGGGATTTTGGAAAAGGAGATTTCATCACCAACCCATAATAATGAACCTTGATAGAAAGTTCACTGTTGCATTGCTTATTGTTTATGTTCCATTTTGTTATTAGCCAGTTTTTTAAAAATAAAAATTTTGAAAATCTACTCGTAAAAAGTACTCATGGGGTAGAGTAAATACACGACCCAATCGACCCAATGACTAATGTTATTGCTTTAGTCTGATTGCGTAGCAGTTTTACTACGATGCGTTGTGTTTTTGCGCCTTAGCTCTCCCTAAATATTTCTCAGTTCTTGTCAGGCTTTCTTCTCGACTGTTCTGTGCCATACACTTCTAACGCTAGGGCCACCGCGTTTCCTACAACCTTGAGTAATACGGTTCCATAGCGTCGCGTGGTTAGCAATGGACATATCGCTTTTTCGGAAAATGTGACTAATCCTATTGAATGAGAGACGGCGATAAGTCTACGAAGCACTTCGACCTAGATAGATATTTTGTGCCATTCCCTAATAGGATTGTAAATAGTGATAGGGTCTAGCTGAAGTCTAGTTCATTTATTAAACTAAAGACAGTTTGAGCAAAAGCAGAGGAGACATCTGAGGGCGATGTAAAGCCCTTGTTAAAGTACTTAAGCCTCAGCCGAGCTACGGCTGGACATTCGCACAATATATGGTGGGCTGTTTTAGTGTCTTCACGACATAAGTGACACGTGTCCGATTGGGCACGGCCCATTCTCTTGAGATGATAGTTGTTTTAAGCCAGCTTGAGATTTCTAGTCGGAGAGCGTTTCTTTATGTTCCCATCTACTGAGTGCTATCCGTATTTTGTTAGTTTGTGAACCGCAAAAAGGATTAGGACCAATGAAGGGAGCTTGAGCACCTGGCGAGCTCATCGGCGGCTTCATTACTAGGAATGCCTTTCTGTCCAGGGACCCAAATTAATGTGACTTTATTGTGTGCAGCAAGCTGCAAGAGAGGTTGGAGGTAGTTCCCGACTAGCTTTGACTAAAAGTTAAAAGATCTGAGAGCCTTGAGAGCTGTCTGGCTATCCAAAACTAAGTTGATATGTGATTTTCGGAGGTTTCTTCTAATGCTAGCAAGGACCTCTGCCTGAAAGATAATTGTTGCTTGTCCTACCTAGAGGAATAGATAACTGAAGATACTAACTTAAGTTCAATAATGTTATACGTACATAAGTAAGAAAATAACAAGTGTAGCTGTTGTTAGCAATTTGATAAGTTTTTGGCGGCTTTTGCAAAAGTGCCAATTTGTTCGCTCTTTCGTACGAAAATTTGACAGTCAGCTGAGGTAAATTCCTAAATTTTAATGACGGGATGAGTTATATTTTAATTTTCTCAAAACAATTGATGTTTTTTTTTTAAATACCTACTCAAAATTAACCAGCGAAACTACTTGAAAGATGCTCCCAAACACATACTCCTATTACCTACATATAGGTATTAGCAACTTGTGGAAATTACTGCACTGAAAACAATCTTAATGTAGACCTACCTTTATATTAGCTTTCGAGTAATACCTGATTGTAAATTTTGCCGCACAAATAAATAAGAAAAAGAAAAAATACAATTGCTTTTATTGCAAATGTTAAAAAATAGCGAAGGTAGAAAAAACATAAATATAAATAAATATCAGGCCGTAAGCAGCCCATAGAGGGCCAAGGCCTAGCTTTTCACAACTGTACATGTTGTGCGTGGCATACATTTTCTGCATATACAGAAGCGACCTACATTTTTATGCCGTATCCGAAGGGCAGAGCGGTTTTGAGAAGCTTTCTCATGACAGTAATACTCTGGAATGTTTGTCAGACACTCGGAAGAGGTGGGGCCGTGAAAAAATATTTGATGGTATTTTTCTGGACTCGAACTTGGAACCCCTTGCGCAGTAGTCCAACGCACTAACCACTGCGACACGGCACCCACTCTATCCAGCCCTATCTACCAAGTAAAAACATATCTGATAATTTAAAACGTCTCTTATTGCAATAGCTTCGTTTCATACTTGCTCCTTTTTCACGCTTGTGGCGAATACTTACATACTTTCTTACTTGCAAAATCGAATTGAGCGTTAGTGCCGTACGCGTTTTTAGGTACCTGATGAGAAATAAAGATGCTGGATGAGATATTGTTTGTATTAAAAGATATTGTTGGTAGTTTTCGGACTTATGTAAGTAGAAGCCTTGACGAAACATCAGTATTTTAAAATTCCGACCTGATCTTCAGAACCCATTTTTAATTATCATACCAAATTAAATATTTAACGCTATAATTTAATAAGTAATTTATTTCGACCGTTGCTCTAAATAAATAAAAAAAAAATAACGTGTAGAATACTACGTGGCACATATATAATTGTACTGCTACTTCCTGCATTCCTTAGTACTATGAGCTAATGTCAACCTCAACTTTCTGCTTCAAATTTTCTGGCAGCTCATTGTAAACTTTGATAGGCACACGAGCTGAAATTAGAAGGAATAGATAAGAGAAATGATCAAATCGTAGAGATAGAGTTATAACCATTGCATTTGTATGCCAAATCCGACCAAATAATCATTTCTTGCGAAAAGCAAAAGACTCCTAAACGACCGCCTTTAAGAGTGTTATCGTAAATATTTTTTGAGTCTGTAACCAACTCGTGGCCTTCGAAAATTCTAAATAAATTAATGGTAATAAATAAAAATAATATTATTATAGAAGTATTAATTTTCAGTGCCAAAATATCGACCAACCTTAATCGTATGAGACCAATATCAGGACGATGCATTAAAGCCCAACGATATGCGGTTCTTTCCTTCCATCCTATGTTTGCGGGATCTTTCCATAAAAGTTTAACTTGATCTCTTGTATCCCCTGTATGCCAGAGGCTATTTCTAAGCATGGATCCAGGTCCGGTCGAACTGTCGACCAATTTAATTTGTATACCTGGCTCAGCGGAAGCTCTGAAAGGTGTCGAATGCCAATAAGTTTGTGTGTGTTTTTTCCACATAACCACATAAAATTTTCGATTGCTTTGATAGCTAAAAACGAATCCCACAAAATCATCATCGGTATCTGTGTCAATGTAAAATGTACCCTCGAAATCAACACCTCCAAAGGCAGGGTGGCCAATAGCTAGTCCCGGATCACTATTAAGAGTTTGCACAATTTCTGAACCATTTGCATGCACTTCCCAATTTGGGTCTTTTTGTGATTCACCTTCAGGATCAAGTATTACAGTTTGGAATGAACGGAAGTCTGTGGAGTAGATTTTTGAATTGTTTGGGCAATTGTCGAGGAAGTTTGGTATCTTATCCTGATCCTCATCTTTTTCGCAAATATCGCCTTTTCCATTTTCTAAAGTCAACAATAAATTAGAATATATATATTTACTATAAGTTATAAGACAATAAACTTACTATCTAAATCCAATTGATCAGGATTGTAAGCCAGTGGACAGTTGTCCTTGTAGTTTGGTATGCCATCATTATCGATGTCATCATCGCAAGCATCTCCTCTGCGATAAAAAAAATTTATATAAGTAGGTTTGAAACCTAACAAACATAAAATGAGAGCTTGATACGTACTTGCCATCGCCATCAGTATCTAACTGATCAGGGTTGCTAACCATCGGACAATTGTCTTCACTATCCTGTCGGCCATCGTCGTCCCCATCAATGTCGCTATCGCATGCATCTCCAACTAAATCGCTATCTCTGTCTTCCTGCGAAGGATTGGGAATAGTTGCGCAATTGTCGCATACATCTCCGACACCATCGTTGTCAACATCTGATTGATTTGGATTTCGTATCGTTGGGCAGTTGTCATATTTATTCAGAATTCCATCTTTATCGACATCGTCATCACAATCGTCTCCAGTGCCATCACTATCGGAATCGATTTGCCGTCTATTAGGGATAAATGGGCAGTTATCGCAAGCGTCACCATAACCATCATGATCTGAATCTCTTTGATCAGGATTAAATATGAAGGGACAGTTGTCTTTATCATTCTGCTCCAAATCTCCATCTGCGTCGTCATCACAAGCGTCACCTATCCCATCTTTATCGGCATCTTCCTGTCCCGAATTTGGTATGTCGGGACAATTATCGGACTTACATTTTATATCAAAACAACTCAAACGAAAATCCGGCCAACCATCGAGATCTCTGTCTCTGCCACAATTAAAGCCATCACCCGCCCAGCCAACGCTGCACTTACATGAATACTGAAAGCTACCAATGTACTTGCAATGAGCGTTTTTATGGCAGATTGTGCCATCCGGACACATATCAGATATTGGAAAACATCCAAACGTACTGTTTGCTATAAATCCCTCCTTGCATTTACATTGATAAGATCCCTAAATTGTCAAAAAATAAACAGAACAAAATCTGTTAAGTAAATTATTTTAAGAGTTATTTTTTTCTTTTTGTTTTTCCTTACAATTGCATTAATGCATTCTGAATTCTTATCACAACGCGAAAGACCCGATTCACATTCATCAATATCGCGACAAGTTTGTGGCTGATAGCCGGGG
This sequence comes from Chalcosyrphus nemorum, assembly GCA_949716465.1. Taxonomy (NCBI): domain Eukaryota; kingdom Metazoa; phylum Arthropoda; class Insecta; order Diptera; family Syrphidae; genus Chalcosyrphus; species Chalcosyrphus nemorum. Next base: position 52,959,266 of record OX454332.1, read on the forward strand.
GAAAGATATGTTGTTGAATACCCTTTAACAAAATAAATAAAAAGGGCGTTATTTTTAACATCTTTACTGTTTCATGAAAACTCTTACCATGGGCATGATTACCATGGAACCCTGGTGGACAAGGCTCACATTTGAATCCGGGGCTTAGATTTACGCAAATAGCTTTCGGGTCACATGGTTCGTAGAGATCACATTCGTCAATGTCATGACAATTGCTTCCATTACCGATGAATCCTCGTGGGCACGAAACACATTGAAAGAAAGGCCTTGAACTTGATTGCACACATTCTACTCCTAACGTATGTTAAATGAAAGTTTTTTTTTTACAACAAAGAATTAGATTTGATTTGAATAGTACATTGCTAAAAAAAACACACACGTTCGTCAAAAACAGAACCACCTAGAATTATTAAGATCGCACAGAAATATTTCGAAATACTGATTTAAGCTCTTAAAAAGTCCTATGAACTGAATTTGCTACTTTCCTATCTCCTTTTTTTTTTTATTTCCAACTTATATATACTGTGCACTAATTAAAATTAAAGAGAAAAATTCTTGGAAGGCAACTTAATTAAATAAAATATAAATGCAAGTTTCAGCTCATAAATAGAACAATTTCAGGGGTTATAGTGTCCTTGGTGAGGCAAAAAGAAAACAATATGTGAGGGTGTAGGCTCTATCCCTCAGTTACAAAGTTATATGGGGGATTCACGTCTGTTCTTTTTTTTTAAACCACGTAATGCATTTTTTCTCCTTAAACGAATAACGGTATTTAATAAAAGTCTACTCAATATTGTTTACACCCGAAAATGAGAAGCAATTATCTTCGACCGTTTTCGAGATACAGACAACTTAATGAACTTAATGACGTTTATTAAAATGTAGTAATGTAAAAGCAAAATTTTGAAAAAAAAATTAAGATAAATTATATTTTTATTTATAAAAAATTACAGGAAAAATTCATCTGAAAACTTTTATCTATAAAAATAAGCATTTAACTGGTTCCTTGAAAAATTTTAATATCTTTTATTAGGTTAAAGAGTACTTCGGGTGTAAAATAAATAATAAATAAATATTAGCCCGTAAGCAGCCCATAGAGGGCCAAGGGCTAGCTTCTCACAACTGTTGTGCGTGGTATACATTTCGGCACATACAGAAGGGACCTACAGTTTTATGCCGTATCCGAAGGGCAGAGGGGTTTTGAGAAGCTTTCTTATGACAGTGAATACTCTTGAATGCTTGTCAGACACTCGGAAGAGGTGGGGCCGTGAAAAAACTTTTGATGGTATTTTTCTGGATTCGAACTTAGAACCCCTTGCGCAGTAGTCCAACGCACTAACCACTGAGCTACGGTACTAGATAGAAACGGGTGTAAACTAGATTTATATAATTAAATTTAAAAAAAAAACATATTTTTATTCGCATTTTCTTAAATCCGAGTATTGAAACCCATATGCATTGAAACAAAAATATGCATTAAGCCTGGTGGGTTAAATACTAATTTACTTGGATATGGAACAGTGTAAAGTTCTTAACCCGGTCACATAGAAGACATTTAACATGTATTTATTATTTGCATATTTTGTGCTTACAACCAATTACTAATGAATTAAGTAATCTATGTATGTGGCCGCAAAAAATATCTCTTTTGACCTAAAAGTATTCACAGAAATTTATTCCATCGTTGTCGTCGATGCAAGATCGCTTATGCATTGTGAGTGGCCAAGGTGTAGTGGTATTGTTTTCGGTCATAGAAAGAGAGGTTTGATGCATAATTCCCGACCAAATCCATTCAATCTAACTAACGCCTATCCCCTGTATATCGGTAAAAGGGTAAGTATGTAAAAAAAAGTAAAAGTAAATGCATTCGATACATTCGACGAGGAGGATTCTATTTCTACACAGTATTTTGGTGGCACTAAAATAAACTATCGATTCGAAGATATAACCATATAACCATATATATACCATATAAGATATAACCCAAGAATTATTTTTCATATTTTTTACCTGTTTTCCTTTTCGCAAAATTGCACAAAAAACCATATTTTTATTTAAAAAAAAATTAAATTGAGTTGTAACGCAAGTTTAAGTACCTGTCTACTTTAACTGGTCTCTGGGGACCTTGAAGCCCCCATATAACTTTGATTTAAATTAAGGAACGATGCAATAGGGTTCGAGGGCAAACTCAAAGAATGAATATTGAGAATTTTAGGTTGAGGTTAAAATCATTTTAATACACATATAAAATTTAAATTGTTAAAGAAGTGAATAATAATAAACCTCAATTACGTTTGTCGGGAGTAGAAAGCGACTTAAGTCGGCTATGGAATCGGGTCCATGGAAAATTCCGCGAATTCCTTCTTTCGGTTTCGACTAAAAGCCGTCTTAGTTTCGCTGTCGAAAAAAATGTAGTAAACGGCTTGTTGACTCGACTCGACAGCCGACTTGATGTGTTTTCGACTACCGACAAATGAAATTGGGGTGAATATGGCCATAAAGAATTTTAAGAGAGAGATAGACCCAACTTGTACTGCAAGCCCCTGATATTTTTTTTATAAGGCCCTGAATCACCTCATATTTTTTAGCATGTACTACTTGAGGACATTTTTTAATTTTTTTAGACAAAAATTAGCCTTATGTACGAACAAGGGGCTTAAAACATCTGTGTAAACATGTTTGTTCTCATTCATCTTGCATGTTTCTGGTACAATAAACTTTCTAATTAAAAATGCGTCAACACATCACTTGACTCATGGTATATATACACATATATTTATGTTTCTTTTAAATACTTTTAACTATTTATCTGAAAGCCTTTGCATTTAATTTGTTTGTAATTGTTTGGTGAGTGGGTAGCCTCGGGATCTAATTAACTTATAACCGATTTAATACCAGAAAATGAAAACTAACGTAAACCAAACTCGAAAAAAAAAAATAAAGTCACCAAAAGCACATGTTTAAGGAATCAAAGAAAACACAAGGCAATTCATTTTTTTGTTTTTTTTTTTATTTGTATTTTGACTTATATTTTAAACAAATCAGTTTTTATATTTTAGTGTTTTACTACATTTTCTGGCATTAAATATTGTTAAATAAATCAGTTATTAACTAATAATTTATACGTAAAAGTACATTAAAATGCAAAACACAATTTTATAGTTTAACAAAAATTTATTAGTAAATAGTACGATTGGATTGATAATACTTTTGCTATGGTTCCACCTCTTTTTTAATTTAATTTGTAATGTTTTAAATTTTGGAAGGAAACAAAATTATGATGTCATAACAGAATATTTTCTGGATGTATACTGCCTTTGATAATGCTGAACATTATGCGATGGCACAATAATAGTTCCTATTCAAAGAAATATTTTTTATTAGTATTTTATTTTATACATTTTTATACATATGACGTAATTAATCAACAGTTATAATTTGTAACTTACATATTATCTCATATAATAAGATAATATAGCATAGTAATAATGTTAGATACAATTTTCAGTAAGAATAATTTCACAGTCCTACATCTGTACTATTAGAAACTGTATGTATTTTTTTCTAAACGTAAAATGTGCCTTATGATTTAAATTAATTAATTCCTAACGCAAAGTATGTACTAATCCTACCACAGCCTATTTTTTTAATTCAAAACAATTAAGTGCACCACTGGATAGTACGTACTTCCACATTAATGCTGTAAAACTTAAAAGACTTTTTTTTACCATTTTATTCAGCTTTTGCCTCATGTTAAGTGTACCTTAATATGATATTTATAACTTTAAGTATGACAGACTATGCATTGCAACAGGTAAATAACAAGAAATAACTAAATACCAAGCATCTATTTTTCATTTAAAAGCTAAAGAAAAAAGTCAAAATTTCAAATAAAAATAAGAAATAAGAGTTTAAGTCATAAAATTTAAAGTAAACTCTATATTTAAACGATAGTTTCAAAAAAAGTTTGTTTCCTCACAAATGCTGTAAGATGGCGTACCACGTTTTTGGCTAAAATTACGTATAACAGTACTTTTATTATTAACTGGTTTTCTCGATTAAAACTCAATGGATTTCCATGAAAATCGAAATGTGGTCAAGATTTAATGTTTAGTAAAATGTGGCTTTTTAACTTATGCAAAATTTTAAATATTTGTTTCAAAAATTAATCTTTTATTTTGTTAAAAAATTATTCATTTCCAACTAACAGCATATAGGTGCAAGATCGTACGATCCAGTAGTGCACTTTATGTTAAGATAGAGCGCTCGCAACAAGCTTTTAGCCTTTACGCTTTTGTATAATTTTATTATGCTATTGAATTATTTTTTATTAAACTTATTTTTTTAATTTGCAAAAATTTAAAACTAAAATAAATAAATAAATAATAATATATGTATGTATCTAAGTCAGTGTGGTCCGATACGTCAACCCACAACTCTTAGTTGAAAAAAAAAATACTACATACATACATATGACCCGTTGAGAGCAAAAGTTGTGTAAGTCAAAGAATTAAGATTTTAAGTAATGCAATGGTTTAATAGTTTTTTTTTTAAATATTAATAAGTTATTGCCAATTCGCTGTAACGATTTTGCTTAAATTTTATATTTGGACTAGTTTGGTAAAGTCCTATAAGATGGCATACCACGTTTTTGGGCAAAATTGTTAATAATGGTACTTTTAAAAATAGCTGTTACGATTTCGCTTAATATTTCAAATTTAGAATAATTTTGTAGAGTCTTAACAAATGGCATACCACGATTTTATTCAAAATTGCTAATAGCGGTAGTATATTTATAGCCAACTTAACAAAGTTACTATTTTTATCTACAGCAGTTTTATGTAGATCGCTTTTACTTGTGTGACCCCTAATACTAAATTAAATGCATTTTACCAGCAATGCAAACAATTACTCTACTCCATTTATACTGTATGTATGTACATTCATATATCTATTAACTTCTCATACGTTACGTAGAAATTATTGTTTATAGCTTAACTCAAAAAACTTAATACTAGTTAAGGTATGTTATGACGCATACATATGTATCTATATATTTTAGTCTATGTTTATATTCTTCGTTTTATGGAACTCAAATGCGCATAGATATATTTAGGTTCAAGTTCGTACGACCCAGTCGTACCTATCCCTACATTATTTATTGTTATTTTCTTAACATCGAACATAATTCATATCATTTATCACTAATGTATTTATAAAATAAATTTAAGTTAAAAATATTACCTAAAACCAACTACATAGTGTATCTATGAATTTACCTAGATAAAACTCTTATTTCTTATTATTTTGTTAATTTATTACTGTGCGTACGCACTCGCATGTACAAATGTATTGATCTACATATGTATCTATGTAGGTATGCATAAAAAAAAAAAAAACTTGGGTACACGGGACTCATTACTTACCGGAAGGACACGGCCCATCTAAGCAGGCATTCCTTATGGTGCAGGTTTTTCCATCACCCTCATAGCCCATTGGACATGCGTCGCATTGTGCTCCATTTATTGTATCATGGCACTGCACGCCGCTAAAAATAAAACAAAATACAAAGTAAATTAGATATAAGGGGTTTAAACTTACTTAAGAGCTTAAAATAAACAAGACAATAATAGTTTCAATTTGATTGAAAGAACATTATTTTTTGAGTTTAATTCTCCATTTAAAGAAGATTCTCAATAACTCATGGAGAGAATAAGTACAAAAACACGTTTGATAAACGCTCATGTTGACATTAAATAAAGAACCAAAACAAAAAGTGATGCCATCACTTTGTTGAAAGGGTTTCAATAGTCGTACATACTTTCCCACAGATACGTTCCAGTAGTGATAAGTGTAGAGGACGCCAACATAAACACGGTGCAACCAGAGTGGTCGCATAACTTAAATCAAGTTCGCCTACGCAACAAAATACTACAGCGCCTTTGCGTCATCAACATCACACAAACTTTTACCAATTCGCTGGAGAATAGGGGGCAAAAGAAGTAAAAACAAAACTAACCAACTGAAAAATGAAAACACCAACGAAGACGAACAATAAAGTAAAGATCTCGGAGCCGGCGCGTATCTATTTATCTTTAAACTACATAAGTTAAAAAAGTGAGCACTGAATTGACCAGAGTAAAACATTTTGTTCTATTCTTTTAATTTTATATCGATTAGCAGGTAATGTTTTATCGAAAGGTCTTTACAAATGCTAGTAAAAATATTCAGTGTGAACTAAGAATACACACATGTACATATATATGCGAGTATAATTGGAAAAAAACAATGCCCGGAGATAATACATATATTTTCCAATAACTAGGTATAATAAATAACAGCATGCTGGTCGTAGGTGTTAAGAAAACAAAACCACTTGCCCAGCCCAATATTTGTATGTACATACATCCGGCGCGCGCTCTATATACGCATCTATATGTGGTATGCATATACAATAGATAGAATCTAGAATAAATTGTGGAAGCAACATTGTCACCAGTATGTATAGATGGTACATTCCGAGTCAAATATAAAAAAATATATATATTTTTTTATAGCAGGGTGGTCGGTAAAAATTATGTTCACTCTTGTCATTAGGATAAAATATCGATAAACAGGCTGCCGGCTAATTGAATCTATGGTATATTTGACAGTGCCTTTGATACATTTCCCTCCGTTTTAATTTTAATCAGGTAAACCAAACCCATTTAACTTGCTCTTTCGATAGCAGCCCAGATTTACGACCACCGATCGATTACTTTAGGGCGGGAGTTACAAACATACCTACATACATTGTATACATATATGTATAACTTGTTAAATTCAAAATTCAGATACGTATGTCATATTAACAATCGTTTGCTTGGCCGAGCTATAAAAAATAGCGTAGACACATTCCTATTGTATGATAATTTATGATTTAGGATCATCTTCTATGCTGTTGTATTTTATTTATTTAATGGTTTATATTTATGCTTATATTTTGTTTCTTTCAAATCACTTAAAACAAATTATGAAAAGTTGGTAGATATATTTAAGTAAATATGTAAATACTCACGAAAAACAAGGTCTATCTGCGCAAGTTACTCCTGGTTTGCAGATTTTTCCATCACCAACTAGACCATGAGGACAACGGCCACACCTCAAACCGGACGGCGTCTCATAGCATTCAGCACCTACATATATACGAATACATATGTACATATACACAAAATAAAAAAAAAAAAATCAGATGAAGATAAAGAGAGATAAAAAGCGAAAGCTATAACTATAACAATCTTGGTGTAGCTATAAAAACAAACTCTTCTATATCTACGAAACACATTAGCGTGACACTTTTCAGACCATGCAGTTGTTCTCACTTACCAGGATAACAAGGATTCGCTGTACGACATGTTGGTGTTTCTTTTAATTCTTGCGGCTTACAGCCTGCGCAGTTCTCAATAAGCGATCTTAAATATGCAATTTCCTTGCGTTGGTGGGCTACATCCTCGCGTAGAAGTTTCACTAATGCCATTAAATCCGCTAGTGATTTTGCGAGGGCGTCTGCATGATAAAAAGAAAAAAGAAAAAAGAGAAACATAAAAAAGAAGCATAATAATTTAAACTTCAACGATCCTTATTATTTGGGTTTCATGTGTATACGCGAATTCAGAATGTGGGCAGTTGTTTGACGAGATCAACTTATACATAATAAGAGACGCTATAGCACAGTGTATAGAGTAGTAGATAGCAAATAATAATTGGCGAGGAAACCTACGCAAAGTTTTCATGTACAAGTAGCGCTACTGAAATAGCTCTCAAATAGGTGAAAACTTGTATGCAGATTGATTCGCATATCGACTACATAGCATATACATCGGCACATACCTTCACAATCACCATGAATCACTGGGATGTCTCCACGCCTTTGCACGTCATTGACATTATCAACAGGCGATAAGCCCTGTTGCTGTCGATAGGGCTCGTTGCTGTTCGTTGTCTCCTGGCTGAACCAATCTCGGACGTCACGTTTTTTGTTTTTTTCTGAAAAATAGGCCAAATTAACCATTAGTAAGATAATGACCTTAATTTTATAAGATATTTTCTTATTGACTAGAAGTATACAGGTTCGTGTGATAAACTACTGCCCAATTCCGAGAAAACACTAAACTTTTTTTTACAACACTTTCTCATGCAAATATCTGACAAAGAACTAAAAGTATTACTGTCCTGAAGTTCCTTCTCGAAATCACTTGAAATCAATCTTTTCATACATATGCTCATAGGTGTATAATTTCTGCATTTCGAGTGATAGTTAAAAACTGTTCCTTATGGAAATTTGAAATAGGTACCTGTTGCATGTAGGTACCTGTTAATTAATTCTATTAAACTTATTTCTTAAGATCACTATTTATCCGAGGTCATAAGAAAAACATAAGCATTGTGTGTACCTTTTTCAGTAGTTCTGTTCTTTAGCATTCTCCTGTTCCCACGGCGGTGTAATCCCTTCTGGCAATTTGCGCGAGAAAGAGCTTCTTCAACGTTGCCGTCAAAATGCAGGGGATACTTGCGTTCACGGAACTAAGTTAAAAAATAAATACAAATTTTATGCTAAAATACAATACATTATATAAGGTACATGGTTTATGTACTTACAAGTTTTATAATGGGATCTTCCATTTGAGTGTACAGCTTAGAGAGGCTCAGGTCAAGTTCATGCTTAGAAACCTCCTTGCAATCCACAATAAGTGATATTTTATCTTTGTGAAAATAAAGAGCTAAGGAACGAATAGTGCTCGTTTCATTGATGTGAGGTATTTCAAAATGTTTTGATGTTGTTACTGCGTTGAAGCTAATGTCAAGAGTTACCCGTTGTTGTTTCCGATCCAAAAAGAAAGACATTCTATGCTTTAAGCTTGGAAAGTCAATCATAAAGAGTGCCTCTATAGATATATGCAATTTCCGACGAGGTCTAAGGTAAACACATTCACATTATATTAGTTTTATATACACTATATATGTATTTTATTTAGTTTTTACCTTATATGCCTCATAGAAATTACGCAGTCACCTTTAATATACTGTTCCAATTCACTGGATGCCGCTGAAATTTTATTAGCATTAAGAATACACTCGATATTATAAGAGAAATTGTGAGTAATTACTAAGTAGGTATGTACATGCATACTTGGATCTGTGACTTTTATCGAAACATATTTTATCATGGACTTTATCAAATACATAAACCGAATATAGCAAATCGTAACATACTCGTTTGCAATAAGGCTATGTAAGATCATATAAAATTATGTTATATACAGGTAGTAGCAGAAGAGTATTAATTTCAATGCTTCCGCAGATTTGCATGTGCATGTATTTACCGAGGGATTTTTCAAGAAGATAGATACGATTTTTAAATTGTATAAAGAATGAAAGTGATTAGTAGTTTTACCTGGATCCAGTGATAAGCCATAGCAGCTACTTAAAACCGCGATCAAACCCAATGAAAATACAAGGTACTTCATAGTTGCAGATTGGTTTATTATGCAGAACCCAAAATTGTTTCAATACTGCTTGTCCTGTAATATATAATTTTTTTTTTATGATTCACAAGAAAAAGAACAAAACTCTTTTTCGTTTACTTGTAATAGACAAATAGGTGGATAACTTTAAATGTTTGCTTATAACAAATATGCATATCCGCCGATACACAGTAAGGCACTTTTATAAACACACAAAGAAAACGTAACAGATAGTCGCTAACGCTGTGTACCTTCCCTGGGCCTGGACTGAATACAATACAGAGCAATAATTTTCGTTAAATAATTTAGTTTATGCAACGTATAGGTATGTACATAATATTCTGAAAGACCAAAAATCATGAGAATATATGTAAGTGCATACATATGTACGTAACCGAAGCAGCTGTTCGTTGAAGGAAAATTAATCCGATAAGCAATGATACTTCTGGTATCATTTTATAAATGCCACTTGAATATGGACAAGGTATTTAATCAGATTAAATTTATCGAAAAGCTGTCAATGTGCCAAAGAGCCTCTTCGAAGTAGAATCATCACAAACCTGCATTTCACCACTATGTAGGTATGTATGTACGTATACACAGAAAAGACTAATCTGGATTAAGATGATGCATCAGGCCGGAACAATTTTTCGTAAGAAATCATATTTATGTATTGATACATAATATCACAAGAAATGTTGTCATTTGCGTAGGTAACCTTTCTATCATCCAAAAGATTTGAATTTATAAGATCTTGAATATGTGTGTGTATGTACATAAATGAAAAAAAAAAAAATCTTTAACAACGATTGAATTGATTCTAAGTCATTTACAAAAAGGGGAAAAAACCTCAAGTCAAGGTCCCCTCTTCAAACTCAGTAGTAGTTCAAACCATATTTGGCGAATTCCCTCTGCTTGCCTGGCCACGGCTTAACCACTTTTTACGCCTTTTATATATTTCCGATGTAGAATGGTATTTGAAATATTGGTGTGAGTTTTAATTGGCTTTACTTGAAACACTGAAGTCATTTATCGTTATTAAATCGCTATTAGATACGATCTGAGTGTACACTGTTTTCATAATTTACAACATCCGGATTCTTAGAGTGGGGAGGAAAATAAATCATTTCCATGGATCGAATTGTATTTTTAAAGGGCTTTGATTTTTAATTGTAATATGACGTATATACATAATATGTACACATATTTCTAATACTGTATATCATTTTCATTTGTAGTTTAATTTATAAAGGTGTACACATACGCACTTGAAAATTGTTTGACTTTTTTATGCACTATAAATTTAAATTCACAGACTCTGTTTACTAATAGTAAGTACATTACGGAAAAAAAAAAAAACGTTTTCTTTGATTTTACTTCAAATAAAACTTTCAAATTATTTACATATTTAAATTCAGACAAGTGTTGGACGACTTATTAAAGCAACAACACGACCACTTACAAAATTTAGCCACAAGCACTTCAATCTTTTTATGCGATTTGTTCTAATCAGTAAAGTTAAAAAGATATCTTGGAGCCATCTGCATGCAGCAATTAGATATTAAATTCACTCAATAAACTCTTTGATACCACGACATCAACTAGATGCACACGAATAATTGTTTGCTGCTATAAAGATTTATTTTGCGATCTTACATAGAACACCGCGTCACACGACGGAGAAGACCACGATCTCAAACGAAGGAAATACCGCAAAACACTAAACCGAAGTAAATCTCAACTCAATATGCTTGAGGAATTGATGCTGCTGCGCTAACCAACGTTAAGGCTACGCAGTCCAACACGGAATAATCCAACAACTTTGTTATTTGTTGTGGGACTGGCACAGGGGAAAAACTGATGTGATTCTTTCTTTCAGAAAGACTTGAGATCAAAAAACGAAAAATATATATCAACATTTTAACGCCTACGTACGATTAGTAGATGCCGATATATGTATATCTGGTTTGTAAGTTCGTGTATTTGAAAGCGCCAGGTAAGTTGTGTCGTTATTTCTTTTATTACTTTTAAGTTAATCATATTTATATGCTTTCTTTTCCTGATATTGTTAGGAAATGTTGTCTACTGGCGCAGAGATTAAGGAGTAGTAGGACTTTGATTTACGACATCGCACTCTGTTATACATACATATGTATATAAAACTTAAGAAAAAAGATTAAATTAACTTTCTGGCAGGTATTTTCTTATTGTATTTCTTGTTAATTGTTACACCATAAAGGGAAACTTACCCACCTTGAATTCACCCAACGTCGCAAAGTTAGTATTGTAAATTTTTTTTATTATTACGTTGCTTTAAAGATTATTGAAAATATATAAGTTTAACAATGTGAAACTTATATATGTACATATGTTCCTATATGTATAGTATTGCAATTTATCGAACATAAGTTGCGTACATATATACGTACATAATATAATAAAATATACGTTTTTAGTTTGAACTTATTGAAAACGGCGGCTAAGTTCAACCGGAAAAACGATTTTTTTTTTTTTAATTTTTATGCTCATCAAAGAGAATAAAATCAGGTCATCTGATGTTGTTGATGTACAGCACTTTTAGAATAGAATATCATGCGGACTTTCCGGTGGAAAGCGTCACCCACAGTCAGTCATGACATAAAACAAAAATAAAAATAAAAAACGACAATTTTACACACAAACAATCCGACTAAGCGTCTAAATTAAAATGATTTCCAAAAGATCTTGCCAAACATTAATCGACGAACTGCTAACGATGAAAATACACTCTTAAGAACGACAACACGCATGATGTTTATCCTGCTGTATACTTCCCACGCAATGTTGTCGGCTCAGGTACACTTTTTTGTTGCGAGCTGCTCGTCTCGTCAATGGCATTTTCTGAATTTCTGTCGGTGTGAAAAACTAAGAAGTTTGTCCTATTCGCTGATATAAATTTTTATTTCACAACATACATATGCATGTACATACATACGTACATATGGAGCATTTATATGATCAAACTTTTTCGAACTTCATAATTGGAGTAAATGAGAATTGGTGAAGGTCACTTAAACAAGTGTTTGTTTAGTTTTTATTATTGAGAAACATGTAGTACCGATTTGACCAGGTTTCTATGTTGCATTATATAATTCTATATAGAGTTTGAGTATTAAATTGATTATTCTTATATTACTTACATGGAGCATATGTATTTTATATTGGAAAATATTTATATCAACTATTAAAGAAACTAATAAAAGTTTCAAACCCTATGAAGATAAAAGTTACCAAGGAATCGAAGAAAGGTGCGAAGAAGATCGACCAATTCGATCGGTAACAGCTAAAGAACTTGCCAAAGAAATTAAAGAAAATATAAATATAAAAAAGGCCCAAGTGTTTGATTTAATTACAGGGGAAATCTTAAAACAATTCCCACAAAAAGGTTTAAAAAAAACTAGCGCAGATTATAAATGCTGCATTTAAGCTGGGATATGTGCCAAGCATGTGGAAGGTCGCGGAGGTAATAATGATCCCAAAACCAGGCCAACCACCAAGTGAAGTAACCTCATATCGCCCAATATCGATACTACCAATATTGTCAAAGCTATTTGAAAAAATGCTGGTAAAACGCCTGCAAAAAATAATTTATGAAAAATCGCTAGTCCCAAATCACCAATTTGGATTTAGAAATAAGCACTCTACAATTGACCAAGTGCATAGAATCACAAATAAGATCGAAAAAGCATTTGAAGAGAAAAATGTGTGCTCTACAATATTTCTTGATATAGCACAAGCTTTCGATAAAGTCTGGCACAAAGGACTGATACACAGATTACAAAAACAACTGCCGAAGCAGTATTCGACAATTCTGGAGTCTTATATATCAGATCGATTCTTCAGAATTAAACAAGATACAGAATACTCAACATTAAGAGAGATAAAAGCTGGTGAACGGCAAGGCAGTGTTTTAGGGCCAGTGCTATACCTTCTATTCACTAGCGATCTGCCTGAAAGCGGAGAAACCACTATAGCAACTTTTGCAGATGACACTGCTGTACTTGCTGTCGGAGAAACTGTTGAAATAGCAACAAAAAAGCTCCAAATAGCAATAAACCGTATCTCAGAATGGACTAAAAAGTGGCAGATTAGATTAAATGACCTTAAGTCAGTCCATATTAATTTTACGTATAAAAACGTACCACATATTCCAGTCTACATTAACAACAATGTAGTGGAATATTCAAACACAGCCAAATATCTAGGCATGACTCTAGACGCTAAACTGCATTGGAAAGCGCATGTAAAGAAAAAAAAAGATGAGTTGAACATGCGATACAGTAAAATGTATACTCTTCCCTGTCCAACTACAATAAGTTATTGCTATACAAGCAAATTCTAAAACCGGTATGGACCTATGGTCTCCAGTTATGGGCATGCACATGCCAAACAAATTTACAAAAAATTCAGGTCTTCCAAAATAAAGTACTAAGGAACATAGTCAATGCTCCTTGGTACATACGTAACGCTGATCTTCATAGAGATCTAAATATCGAAATGGTTGAAGACGAAATTAAAAAAGTTGCTCAAATGCACAGACGTAGGCTTCTCAACCACGTTAGCTTAGAAATAACCGAATTATTAAATACAGACCATGTAATCAGGAGATTAAGGCGGATAAAACCGCTTGATCTATAAAAATTAGCTAAGAATAGAAATTAGGTTATATTTTCTAAAAAAAAAAGTTCGCCAGTTGTCGGATTTCTCTTTTAAATTCTCAAACAATTCAAAAATAAATTGCTGATTAGTTGAACAACTAGGTGCAATGCCATTCGGGATGACGAAAGTTAGTCCCCCAGGGAGGTTTTTTAGATGGGTTAAAGTCCCTCACTATTGCAGAAGCATCCCTCGCGTTCTAGCTCTGCAATGTCTTTCGATGATTTTCCCTTCTAGCGAACCCCCATACAAAAAAAAAAAAAAAAGATTTCCTTTTAGTAATACATTTACTAGATTAGAATTTAAATATGAGACTAGCTACTTGCCTATTGAGCTTTGTGTTATATTATTTAGTGAGTTTACTTTTTAAAAACACACAAGAGGACAATTAGGAAGTACATGTTAATGAGCATGTTTAACTACATATTCCAAATCGTTTACTTTATTGGGTCTTTCTGTAATATATCTCTATACAAACTATTTATCAAACTTTTTATACCTCAAACTTATATACCGTTTGGGTCCTTAATTTACACAAGTGTAAACATCAAAATCCAACCACTAACACGCCCACTTTTAAAAAAATTCACTTTTTCAGTATTTTTATATGAAACTCGAAAAAAATGTACTTAGGCAAATAGGTAGATATCTTTTTACTCTACAAATCTTCCATACATTATATTCGGCCACGCCTACATTTTAGGGACGTTTTTATAAAAAAAACTGTTTTTCGACGTTTTTATTAGAACATTATCCGTCCTAAGGAACAAAATACAGTATATATTGAAAAAAAAATAAAATCCGCCCACTACCACACCCACTTTTTGAAAAAAAAACTTTTGCATACAGGAAAGGGATAGGGTATCATACGATCCGCTCTAAACGGATTGTAGCATTTTCATATGTTTCATTCTGTTATTCGACTATGAATTCCAATAAAAAAATTCAAACTGGAAAATAATCTTTAATGATTTCCCTTATTCTGCTTGGCAAAAAAATGTTATAAACCGTAACAGAATAAATGGAAAATGTATATATACGCCTTTTATCAGAATAAATGAAGTATGTATAAATTTTAGAACAAGAATACATAGATATCTATATAACAACTCACCAACAAAATGTGAATAATATATGGAAATAGAAACAAATAAGATTTATGTATAACTATTGGTGTTGGTCTGCCTCTTCCTTGGTAGCTCCTTAAGAACCACCGCCTTTTGCTACATATGTACATACATAGGTAGTTCCCTCTCCCGTAGTGGTTTTTGATCGAGTGTTTTTGTAGACCGTAAATGTGAAAGCTTCTAACGTCTTCCTCCTAAATAGATACAATGATGAAAAAGGCATATAAATAAACTATTATTAAAAAGGTAACTTACCTAAGTCTTCTTCCAAATTTGTTTTCACCTTCAGACGGATTCTGTGCCCAGGTTATTCCTGTGTTATAAAGTTGTGATTTGAATTTAATTCTCTTATAATTCAGCTGACCCTGACTATGTTCCTCCTAGACCTACGTTTTGTGGATTAAACGTTAATTTTTTCGCAAATAAGAAACAACGCCGTTTTACTTTGGAATCTCACTATGCTATTTGTGCAGCTTTGGTCTCTCTTTTATCGATTACATTTATGTATACTTGAACTGCCTTTTTTTGCTTTCGCAAATCCACTTGGAGAGCTTACGCTTTGGTTTCAACTGTTAAAAGTAATAAATTAGCCTCAAAACCTTGGTTCCTGAAAGGAAATACCTACCTCATCGGGGTCTACTGAACTGGGATGAATTGATGTCTTCTACGGCTTCACCTTCAATTCCCTGTTATCATTTGTTATCAGTGGATAAGCGCCAATTGCACCCTCATCGGGATCAACTTGATATTTAAGAAGCACCAATTTCCACTTCATACTGAATATTACCTTCATCCACAAAGATGGCATTATGTCGACTTGTTGTTGGGGTGTCACTATTGTTACTTACTATCTGAACTTTCCCATGCTAACGTTAATAGTAGAAACACATTGACACAGCAACAGCCAACAGCCAACAGCAACTTCAACAGCAGAGCCAAATAGACCGATGCTGTGGTGTGAAAAACATTACACACAGCAACGACAACAGCACACAACGTGTTTTTCCTTACAACAGAACAAACTGAGCACGGTAACAGAAACAACATCTTCAACTTCAATAGCCGATTTAGGACTTAGGTCTAACGTTTAAGTTTCTGTTGCTGTGTCAATGTGCTTCTACTATAACACTGTTCTGGGCAGCTGAGAGGTTGTTTTGAACTGAAATAGGGCGAATGCTTGCCAATGGAGTTTCACTTACATTTTTCAGTCTGCAATTCAATGTCGAAGGAAATACCATCACTGTACCCTTTGTTCGACCAAAGTGGTGTAAAAGTGAAATGGTGACTGGAAAGGAATCTCTTTCCCTACAAGTATTCCATGAAAACTTTTTTTGCTAAATAAGTATATTAAATTGTTTGATTTTGAAGCTAAGGCATATTTTATTTTAAAATTGAAAATTGAATGTTATTCTTTAATCTTTTGGGTAAGACGGTTAAAGGATTTGGTTATTAAAAAGAATTCAAGGGTGCCTGTATTATTAAGAGACACATCCTCTCATAAAAATGTTCGCGCTTCCAAATATGGAGTTTGGAGTTTGCTTTGGTTCGACAAAGCAACTTGGTTCAAAACTCCCAACTCAACGGGTTTAATTATGCTCTGTAGAATGCTCATCTTGTGGGTGCCGTGGATCAATGGTTAGTGCATTGGACTACTGCGCAAGAGGATACGGCATAAAACTGTAGGTCCCTCTGTACGCGCAGAAATGTATACCAAGCACGACATGTACAGTTGTGAGAAGCCCTTGGCCCTCTGGGATGCTTACGGCCTAATATTTATTTATTTATTTTTAGAATGCTCATCTTACCAATTGTACTTTATTGTGCCGAGTGCTGGAGTAAGTAAGAAAGATTAGCAAATATTGGGCTCCATCGAGCTTATAATACTCCGTCGAAAGATAAGTTCCATATCCGAGGAATGTGATTGGAAGAGAAGATTCTATGAGTTGTACCAGGATGTGGATGTAATTCAAAAACCTAAGATACGTCGAATACATGACCTCGGTCCGTTCGAGCGAATGGACAACAATGGTGCAGTCATGAAGATCTTCGAATTACAGTTCCCAGATTCACAACGGTGAAGAAAACAAAACCATAAAGACCATGTTGCCGCAGATGCCAGAAAACGCTTCTGACCGTGGATTGTCGCATAGATCGTGTGATATCACATTCCTAGGGCTATGTAAAGTCAAGTCAACAATATGAAGCCGGAAGTTAATATTACTCGCGTTATTCTACAAACTCCAAAAAAATGTTCAGACGCCTCATCGAAATTCTAATTTTAATTTCAGAATGGACCATGTTGACCGCAGTTATGATCAACATTTGAATGAAATAATCTTTAAAAATGAATGTTAAGAATGATAATAAAGATAACCCAATAAAATTGAACTTCTTTTAAAAAAAAAATACCTTTTTTGACATAGTGTCTCTCTATGTACCAGAGCAGCTGGGTTATCAAGTAACTTTATTCCAATAGGCTCTGTTAACTGAATTTTGGAACTGCAGCTTGTTGAATGGTATAATCCCTTTGTCGTTGGTGCCTTGTAGTTGCTCCCTTAACTTCAAAGAACACATGTGTTCTTCCAAATTAAGAAACTTCTCTTCGACGTCCCCCGCAAAAGATTTCAACACACAGTGCTGGAAACAGCTTTCTTCTTTCTGGAAACTCGATTCTTGCTGATAGAAACTAGCTTCTTACTCTTCTGTAAACTATATTTTGAATTCTCTTTCTCCGTTCCGAAAACACATCCATTCCACAGGCTAAGTGTACAACCCTAAGGGCTGAACTATAATAGTCGAATAGTGTCGTACGACCACTTTCAAAACAGTGCGAATACAAAGGATTAGTGCTGAGCGACTATAATAGATTTTGGCTTCGATTCGTTTAGTTTTCGGTCAGTTTTGGTCACTTTTGCTCACCTCCGAAAGTGCGAATCCATTCGCTCTCACTTATGAAAATGCGGCAGTCTCGTGTGGTTTTAACACGTGCTTCAAAACGCATACTCCCATTATGGGTAACTTATGAAAGTGAGTGTACTGAAGGAAACCGAACGTAGAATTTCGACATCAGCTTCCGATTGCTTCCGACTATTATAGTTCAGCCTTAAAGGTTGAACATCATCATAATGCCAGAATTCATTGTTATCTCGAGTTCGAATTTTTTCATGAATCCAATACTTGCCCCATATTATAGGTGCAAGTAAAAATCTGTTTAAGTCTATTAACAAATACGCCAATTCAGTACTCACATATGTATTTGGAGTATTCGATGTACTAAAACAAAGCATAATAACATGCAAAGAAAAAATAGAACGATCCTCACAAAATACAGAGTACCTACATTATCCTTAATCATGTATAGAAAAAATGATTCTTCCTAGAAGAAATTGGGGACGAGGACTTATCGACATCAAACTCTTACATGAAAACCAAGTAAAATCCTTGAGATCATACTTCCGTGAAAAACAAGATGAGTCAAACCTTAGAAGGGCAATAACATCAATTGATAACAAGTACACGCCTTTAAAACTACAAGCAGATGTGGTCGAATTTAACGCAAAATCACAATAAGACTAGACAAGTGGACATGAAACAATCAAAACATTGACCAAAAAACTGTAAAACCAATCCTTCTATACAACACACACCGCCAAGAAGACAATCGGCCTGATATAGCCTTTATCAACGAAAAGACTGGAGACGGATCAATAAATACGCTGAGCTTGCAACCTATAAACAGAATGGCAGCTGGAATCACTGAAGGTCATTCTGATTATTATATCTATTGTTGAAATAATTAATAAAAACTTAGCTGGTAACGTTATTTTAATTTAAGGAATTTAAGGTACCTAAAAAACTGAGAATGCACTTTTATTTCCTTTTGTACACATTGCGCCACGAAGCGTTAGGTGCTAAGATTAAATGTACATTTTTCAAATACTATATTTAATGGTGTATTTTTTTATTAATTCAAATAAACAGAAGGTCGAAAGCAATAATAAATATATTTCTACTTATTTGCAGATATTCAAAAAGTTTTTGGTCTTATATGTATTAACTTTAAGTTAGGAAATTAAAAATGGGGTGGTACCATGTGCACTTTTGAAATTTTCTTTTCGATATACTAAAAATGAATAAAAAAATAGAACAACCACTGAATCATGTTTCTAAATGATTTTGTTCACTTGCCTTTCCTACTTTAATATCGTTACAAGCCTTATGTTATTAAATTACAACATTGTAAGCCAATATGATTACTTAGATTAATGCAGTTAATATTATATACATAATGTATATTATACATATATGTATCCCAAAAAGGTTGACTGCATTTTTTGCATTTGTCTTTATTCCTTATAATACACTTAACATTTTTAGAATCTAATCTAAGTCTTAAAGTAGGTAAATATTGTGATTGAAAAGCAATTGTGCCATCTGACTGTTTATAACAGTTGTACATAATCCATAATCCCAAAACATATATGTATATATATATGAATATAGTACATATATATTTGATAAAAATAAAGTGAAATTAAAATAACAATATTTTGTTTGTTCTAAAACACAATACCAATCTTGCCCAATCAACGAAGAAACTGTTAAAAAATCGTTTCAGCAAATAATTGATATAGAAAAAGAATATTCTAAACAAGAATTGTTTGGTGTCTAATATAAAACATTTTACTTATACAAATGAAACTGAATAATTTACAAAACTCAAATACACATGATACAACTGCTGACAGTATTTCAATGATGAGCTGTACTTGAATGATATGAGTTATTATGGCTTTGTAGATTAGGAAGTTCAAAAGAGTCACCACAACTGAAAACGAAAGCTGATAAATAAATCACCAGTAAAATAATTAGCACGAAATGTCAGTACCTCATGCAAACAGTTCGTTTGACTTCAGGTGCTGTTGTTGTCAGAGTTGTAGTAATTGTAGTCAGTACCTCATCTGTGATCATGCTATTGGAAGAAATTCCGCTACCATTTTTAAATTGACTACCATCCTGGAAACGTTTGGGTAGCGCTGTCTGACGGTTGTTTACTGACTAAAATTGGACTCATAAGATTATTTATTCGAATTAAGGGTTTATCTAGAATGTCCTACCCGCTTGTTA
Source organism: Chalcosyrphus nemorum (assembly GCA_949716465.1). Classification (NCBI taxonomy): domain Eukaryota; kingdom Metazoa; phylum Arthropoda; class Insecta; order Diptera; family Syrphidae; genus Chalcosyrphus; species Chalcosyrphus nemorum. Next base: position 52,979,718 of record OX454332.1, read on the forward strand.
CTCTGTTCTCTTCCGCGTATGTTAAATGCGCCGTATACTATAGGATTCATGCAAGAATTCGTTACTGCAAATAGAAACAAGCCTTTCTGAATGCGTTGGTCAACTTTCAAAGCAGAATCCTTGTCCAGCCAATACCACATACACATAATGTAATACGGAGTCCAGCAAACAATAAACACTATAACAATTGTAACAGTCATTTTAAGTGTTCGACGTTTAGCTCTTCCTAAGACATCATCATTCGAGCGACGAAATCTCTCTAAAACAAATAAGAATAATAACAAATGTATGTAGGTATTCAAATTTATAGACGCACTTACCTGTTCCTTTTATAAACCGCTTGCTATTTCTGTATATTTCCAAGTAAATTGATATGTAACAAAATAATATGAGAGTTAAAGGAAGTGCATACATGGCCAACATTCCCATAAACTGATAAAGTATTTCATGAAATTCCTCTTCGAAAAAGTGAAATGTGACACATTGCTCGTACCATAAGATTTTAGGATGTCGTTCCAGATGAAATATAATGGCCTAATTTTGTGTTGTTAAAGCAAATAGTAAAACAACAAATAAAAAGAAATAAAATAACGAAATAAATGAATTGGTTGATGTGTTGCTTTATAAAATACTTGCGGAGCACTACAGATAACAGAACTTATCCAGGCAATACTTAGCATAACCTTCCCTCGAGAATTTGATAAATTCAAAGGCTTTAGCACTGCGTAATATCTAGAAGAAGTGCCGATCCAAGAACAAAATCAGAATTGTTTAAGTAAATGAAAATATGTAAAATCCTTACCTATCGACTGATATGCAGACCAATACAAAGCTCGACAGATATAGGCCAAATGTCCTAAAGAAACTCATTAAGCGGCACATAAAATCACCCGCATTCCAGGTCACTGTATATGCCCAGATAATTTCCAAAGGCATAAGTAAAAGAGTAACCAACAAATCAGCAATAGCCAAATGCATCAGCATTACGTCGATTCTAGATGGCCCCCGCAACCGACGCTTCGTTAGCAAAACTAGTACTGTTGTGTTCCCAACTGTTGATATCACCATTAGAATGCTGGAATCAAAATATGAATGCATATGAAAAAAAATATTACTTGATGTTACAAAAAAAACAATGTCCAGTGCAGACCCACCTATACACAGTTATTGATAGCCGGTGACCATCATTGAATACCATATTTATCGGCAAATGGAGTTCTGTTCCTGTACCATTAGTTTCATTAATACCAACCTCTGACCAATCAGTCAAGGTTCGGTGATCGTAAACATTTTCTGTAGCTTCGGAGTTGGGCATTTTTCTTTATTATAGCCTAATTGAAAATTAAGAAATTCGATGCTGTTCTACTACATGCATTTCGTTGATTAATATAAAAGATTTTTTTTTGTTTTAATATTCACAAATCTTATGCAAACATTAATGAAACTAATAAAAGAACACTATTATATGTACATAGGTATAGCTTTGTAAAAAATATGTGTTAGAATACAGATTGTACGCTTATTATCAATGCTTTGAAAAACAAGAAAAGCACTATCTGTATCATGTATAAAATCTGAATATGTATTGATGTACGTATTTAACATAAAGACTATTTTATTTATTCTCAGTATCCACGTTCAAATTAAAATCGCACACTAGAAATTTTTTTAAATACACAAATTTCCCGAAAATGTTGTTGATATGTATATAACTAAATTAGGTAGATGCAGTTAGCAATGTTGGTACTTTGAGTACTGTCGTTAATCACTTTTCTAAGATAGAGATCGATTTTTACTGTTCGTTTTAAATGATTCTTAAAGAAACATTTTGCCGCTGATGATCAGTCGATCCAACAAATTCTTTGACTAAAATTGAGTTAAGTGTAGCGCGAGATAATCGAATTATGCTCTAGAGTATTTTTTCTGCTTCGTAGTAATATACACATTGTTTAGTACCAGCAATACTGTCTACAGATTGTAGATGTAGGTACATTATAGATAAGGCAGCCGATAGTCGGACGACCTCACCACCCGCACCATTAAAAAAGCAATAATCGCTCAAAGTTCAAATTCAGAATTGCAAGCAAATAGGAATTTTTGTGTTTTCGTCTAAGCTCTCTATATTAAATCACGAATTAAAAACTAAATTATCCTTAAGTGCAAATATTCATTGATAGAAATATAAAAGTCTAAAATGATTGCAGTAAATATTAATTTTTGTATTGCAATGGGCACTGGTACAATTTCACTATTATCAAGTTATTTAATTTTTATATATTTTCAAAAAATATACAAATACGCTATAAACGATACTTTGGACGAGAATAACAACTTTTACTCGCTGAGTGGTGACTTATAAAAGCAGTTTAGTGTACTGTAGACGTTCAATGCGCAGCATTAAAAAAACATGTCGTTATACGAACATATTGCCCTAATGAGTTTAATAGGGACTAGGACTAGTCCGCAGATGTAAAAGTTCCATTGTTGTGGCATTTAATGTTTTATCAAGATGTCAATGTGTCACAGTGTGGAACACGCTAGTTGTCTTTTAAGGACTTGTACGTACGAAGTTACAAATATACATTTGCTCATGAACAATGCAAATTATGTACACAAAACAGGTGAAAAGTAATTATTTCGCATTACTGGGCAATATTAAATCAAAACACATGATGCTAACATCTAAGTGAGCAGCAATTAAATATAAGTGTATTTTACCGCAATTCATTTCCAAAACTTAATAAATCACCTAATTTTATTTCAAGTTCTGGCTATCACTTTTTTACGATGAGAGGACGAATTTTGAAAACAGACTTGCGTGAAACCTAAAACACCTTCCAGATAAGCTTTAAGTTTAAAAGGATCCAAATAAAATATTACGTTCAGACATACATGATATTTGTATGTAAAATAGATGACCTTTTTTTTTAAATTAATAACCAATGTATAACGCGACAGTTAGGTTCCCAAGAAACAGCGCGTTATGTGATACTTCGACTACCTGCTAAAGCTGGGGTTACGTTTTTTCTACTTAAACTGCTACACTCCGCCTAAGGCGACTCGTGTGTTACCCTATCCCTTTCCTATATACAGACATACATATGTATGTTTGTTGCCTTTTTCACAAGATACTTGCCTAAATTTATATATAATATTTTATAATACTACACCAAAAGAAGTTTATTTCAAAAGTGGACGTGGTAGCCGGTGGATTTTTCAAATATTTTAACATATATACTCAAGTTTGCTTCTAAGGATTGATATTAATTGAATGAAATCTGCGAAAAACATTTTTTTTAGAAAACCGTCCTAAAAAGTGGGCGGGGCCATATACAATATATGAAAGATTTGTAGGTTTAGTTAATATCTACATATTTGCTTAAGTAAGTTTTTTCGAGTTTCGTATAAAAATACGGAAAAAAGTGATGTTTTCGAAAAGCGGGCGTGTGAAATTTGTACACTTATATTGATTACTTTTCCAAGGACCTCGTATACAAAATTTCATCGATCAAGCTCAAATTTGAAGGCCCAAAAACTGGTGACAGACGGACGGACGGATGGAAATGGCTCAAAAGACTCGGCTATTGATGCTGATTGTTGAAATTGTATTATTTTGCACCCACTGCAAAATATTAAATATACTTGTTCGCCCTATCAAGTCTATGTACTTAGAACAACTATTGTACTAACATCTATGTGATACGAACGATTTGTCTGGTCTTTTATTTAAAATCTGTTAACAGATTATGGGCCCAGTTAACCAAAACAAAAAAACGTGGCGTATTTTTAGAATTTTGATTTGATAGAGGTTTCGCGGAAAATATAGAGAAATTATTTCAGAGTCGTGGTAGACACTTTAGTAAAATACTCTTTAAGTTAAAGTTGATTTTACCATTGTTTCAATATGAACAGCGACAGTGTCAAAATCGAAAAACTGTAATGTTCTGATCAATGGAACATTTGGAAATTTCAAGTGATTTTTTTTTAAAAGCTAGTGATTTATACGAGGATGTTACTGGTGACGAAGTGATGCCGGCGGTTGGAGATGCAGGTGATGACGCTATAAATTTGGCAGCGAGTTTACGGAAACAGAAAGCAAAAGACCGTAAGGTGGAAAAGAGCATAGCAACAGGTGTCGGACAACAGCCTATGATGCATTATACATAGTGAAACCTTTTACGAAATGTGGACAACTTCAACAACGTTTCGATAGTTTTCAGAAAAATCCATCTGACGATATTGCTACGCACATGAGTAAATTGGAAGTTCTAGTCCAGCCATTAGGAGATGCTGGGGAAAAAGTCTCTTCATCCGTGCTTATTGCAAAGATGTTGATAACTTTAACTAGTCGCTTCTCTCACTTCAGCGCTTGGGAGTTTACAGATATGAAAAGTCAAACGATCGAAAATCAAAAATCGAATTAATGCTATGAAATTCTTGACAACGCCATCATCGCAGGTTGAAGCAAAGAATACGCTCATCACATGAAGAAGTCTAGCAAAAGTCTAGCAACGATCATTATATAGGTACGAGTAAGAGCAAGAAAAAACGCCCACGTACTCGTAAGTGCTTTGCAGGCAATCAGCAGGGACATTGGAAAGCTAACTGTCCAAATAGAAATAAATTATCAAAGCAGTTGAACTAAGCAAAAAATAGATTTAACGGGGATTCACTTGCGTGTTGGTCAGTTAATACTAATGAAATTACTAAAGTGAGAAACATAATCAGCATTTGGCTGCATGTGCACGCAGATGTAAACCCACGAATACACACGATCTTATGAGCCAACACATAATAAGCCCAGCGTCGATTAGTTTAGTTTTCGGTCACTTTCGGAAACATTACCGAACATTAGGGAGAGCGGTCTCAGCCGCTCATTGCATATTCGAATTAGGCAGATGGCAGAAATTACCCACCCTTATCTGTTTACATTAATGTTTTCTCTCATATTTACTTATATTTTATATTTGGAAATATGCAAATGATTACTGCTTTCATTCTCGTTTTATTAAATTTTTGCTTTTATCCATTGAAATGAAAACTAAAAATCAACAACGAGAGAGAAAAAAAATGTAGATTCTGTTGTCGGGTGGCTAAGCGGGAAAAGTATTATGGTCAGTGGTTGGAGTTGACAGAACATAAGGAAGCATTTCGGTCAGTTATGACATTAGCTTATGCTTCCCAATGTTGATTATGTTTGGCCCTTAATGCTGATCATTGGGTGTTAGATTCAGGATCGAGCGAGAACATGTCGTATCGGCGTGAATGGTTTTATAATTTAATTTCACTTGATCACCCGGTACCCATTACAGTCGGTAATGGAAGTAGAATTAATGCATACGATAAGGGCGAAATCAAAATATGTATTAGCATTCAATAACGAAAAATGGGTGGAAAAGACATTGGTTACATTTTCATCTGGCAGTGCTCTCGACAAAAATTATTTCTTAACTTCCACAAGCAAAAGTGTAAAATAACTAAATTTCATGGATCCGTAGTAGCCACTGGTATCCGTCATGGTTGCCTGTATAAGACGTCGTTTAAAGTTATCAAACAAATAGAGCCACTTTCTTATTAGGAGAATTTTTGAAAGCAAAAAATATTAAATTTTTTGATAGTTCAACCTTTTTATGTGATGCATGCCCTTTAAGGACTATAACTAACTATAGAGTTATTAAATTTATAAAAAAAAAAGGTCAGGGGAAAAGTTTAGTCGTTCGATTAAAATACTTAGATCCGATAATAGTTTGGAGTTTAAAAATAAGGAAGTCCAGAATCTGCTTGAACAAAATGGTATCATACCCCCAACTGTTCCTTATACTCCACAGCAGAACGAGAGAGCTGAGAGGAACAATTTTTTTATCGTTGAAACAGCAAGAACTATTTATTATAAATCGTTTTGGTCCTAGTCCATCTAAAAGGCAAAACTCCTTTTGAGTTGTACAACAATAAATTGGTTTCGGTAACACTTAAACCTTTGGCGGCGACGTTCTTGTTTATAATCTCCAGAAAAAGAGACATAAAAAGAGACAGAAGTCTGGATATTTTGTGGGATATCTTGAAGGAGTTACAGGTTTCCGTGTCTGGATACCTGAATATCCAGTAGTTAATCTTGAACCGAATTCATCTAATTTGGAAAAGAAAGGTGGTATTATGGATGCACAGACTAAAACTTTTTTGAAGAGGAAATGTTTGAATTGGCACATGAGAGCCATCGACCAGCTATCGAAATAAACTTAAAAGTCAGCCTCAAAGTAGCTCAACAACAAACTCCGGTATGTATGCTAGTGCTCTTGAAGGCTACACTTTTGCTTGCAGTCGTTTTGAGCCAGCAACATACGAGACAGCATTGGAGTCAGACGAAGCTGATAACTAGAAATAACTCATGAAATGGAAGCTCATCAAAAAATGGGACATGGAATATTATCGACGAACCGTTGAATCGTAAGGTCATTAAAAACAGGTGGGTTTATAAAGCTAAACTATCCCCAGATAACATTATCGAGCTATACAAAGCTCGTCTTGTGGCGAAAGGCTTCAATCAACAACAGGGTATTGATTATGACGGTATTACGTCGATTCGAACATTATTTGCTATAGCAGCAAGCAAGAATCCGGTTCTCTACCAATTAGACTGCATTCCTTAATGGCGTTTTACACGAAGAAATCTTCGTGGATCAACCTCAAGCGTACAACGATCGATCAGGGAGAGTCTGCAAATTTATAAAAAAAATTCTATGGGTTGGGTGTCGTGGCTCAGTGGTTAAGTGCGTTGGACTACTGCGCGAGGGGTTCCAAGTTCGAATCCAGAAAAATAACATCAAAAGTTTTTTAACGGCCCCACCTCTTCCGAGTTCTCAAAACCCCTCTGCCCTATGCTCTTCGGATACTGCATTAAACTGTAAGTATCTTCTGTACATGCAGAAATGTATACCACGTTTTTTTTATATGAGTTGAAACAAGCCTCTCGATGCTGGAACTCTGCATTCACGAAGTTGCTTACATCTTTCAATTTTCAGATTTGCAAAGCAGATCTATGTTTTTTTGTACTACGGCGTGCGGAGAGAAGAATCTATCTTGCTCTTTATATAGACGATGGTTTGATAGCTGCTCGTAGACCATTTAAATTAACACTTTAAGTTAAACTCGGTGCAGCCAGCTACTATCTGTAAACCAACCTCAAGTCATATTGAAGCTGTTAACCGTAGGTATATTTAAATATCTGAATGATACTAAAAACTTTGGAATAATTTTCAAACCGTACCACAATTTTTGTTTTTCTATTGGTACAACCCCAGAGTTGTATACCATACGTCAAGCCCGGTTTAAGCACTTGCTTATATAAAAGTTGTTTGTTATGTATACTAAGTTTGGAATACTTTCCAAACCTCATGTGCAAATGGAAAATGGAAGTAGATGAAAGTAAAAAAACAAGAAAATTAGTAGGTACAACCATTGACGTATATATGTATATGAACTGCTAGTGCCCAACTTCACGTATGTTCCAACATCACAAGCTCCTTTGTTTATCAGCGGGAAAAATTGGAAGCTGGCACTTTGGTTGCTGGTTCCAGAGCAAAATGAAAAAAATTGTGTTTTGATTTATTCTGCACTAGATAGCCAAAAAAGCTGATGATAAACAACACACAAAGCTTGTACAAAATAAATATACAAAATGTGTTCAATTTATGGGACAATGAAATATTTTTTTTTTTATTTACAACATTATTGACATTACAAAAATTGCATTCAGCGCCACTAAGTGGCATTTTTATGTACCCTTAAACAGACATAGTTTTTTTTAATAATGGCCGTTCGGTATAAATCGTATGAAAAGCAAAGATGAATGTTACAAAAAGGAAATATATTTGTTTAATGAAGTTTAACAACAAACTTTTTTTTAGTTCAAATTTGATGATCGAAATGTATGTTTCTAAATAGAAACCATTTATGTGCCTCTAGACGTAAGAACTGTTTTTCTTTTAGGTTTTAAAAACGTGTTATTTTAAATAAAAAATGCTCTGGAAACCCCAAAAATCGTATGAAGAGCAATGTTAACTTGAGTTACTACTGCAACAGTTAAGAGTGGAATGTGGAACAAGGCATGTTGATCAAATTACCGACCATTCCAACGGAGGTTAGAAAGTAAAAAAAAACATTAGAAGTCGATCAAATTAATAAATCTTACTTCTTATTCTTTGTTATGCGAACTGAGCAAAAACATAGTAATGTACAAATACTTATGATTTTAATATGAATAAATACAAAGTACATACATATGTAGATATGTCGACATTTATATATATTTTTGAAAGAGACTTTGTGTGCAAGGAATGTGTCTTAAACAATAGACACTAATGAGGAGAAAAATAAAAAAATAATATGTTAAGTTGGTATTTTTTGGAGACTAATTTCAAAGCAAAAGACATAAAAGTTGCTGTTTTCATATACAGGGAAACTATAAAATAATATATATATATAAATAAAAATAAAAAAGGAAGGTGGCATTGCGTATATTTTTTACACAGTTTTTTATTTCCGATTAAATCTTAAGAGTAAGTAAAATTAATCAAATAAAATTAAAATCGTTCACCTATATTTACTACAAATATCAGTGCGATTTGACTGCATGTCTGTGTTGGGGTCAGTGTTGCCACAATGATACTTTTTAGTCTTTATTTCGACGTGATACTTTGTTTTCTTTAAAATACCTATGTTGATACTTTTTAATTCCGACAAAAAACACTACAAAAGCACAGCCAATCCCCTTATCCACTGAATTGTAAGTCATTGTTTTGTCATTTTTTAAAGTTTAATGGCAGTTTGACTTATAATTCCTATTATGATACCTGTTGATACTTTTTTTCTCTCTGCGGGGATACTTTTTTTCAAACTCTTGCGGCAACACTGGTTGGGGTACCAAATTTATCCCCTACGTTTTTCGTTTCATCTCCCAATATTCAAATCCTTATTGTAACTCTAGAAAATAGGAAAATACTTGCAGTGACATCTATGGCAACAATATTGAAACAATTTAAATGTAAGTCGTTTATTAGAGCAAGTATACCTGGAATACAGATGGCACAAGTTTTTTTGGCAAATATCGATTCGTTTCTGTTTATTGCCGCGCCTCGCCCATAAAAACTGCTGCCATTTGAGAATGTATGTATGTATATGATTTGATTTTGCCGGAAAAAGCAGAATGCATTCAAAATCGGTGGTAGTTTTGCTCTTGTGCGAGCTAAAAAACGCTGCCAGTCACGTACCATTGGTTCTTCAAAAGCATCTTCTGGAAGAGCTTTTCGATTGACGATTTCATTTAGGCTTCTTGTTAATTCCATACGGCTCAGCGATTTTTCATTGTAAAAACAAAACAAGGAATATGGCGGCTCACCAACACATAAACAGTGGAGCGGAAGCCAACTTGCATGTTCGATTGGAATCCAGAAAAATAAATTTCTTGAGTGAAACCAATTAAAAACGACATTAGTTTGTCTATGATGAGCTCAACAGTAGGTATGATATAATACGACATTGATGTAAAAGTGTTCCTAGACGAATTCAATTCTATAACATAACTATAACAGATCAATCCATCAATAAATCGAAATTTTATTTATCGAACTTTGCACATCTCAAATAAAGAAAAAAATCTCTTGGCAGCACAACACACACGTGTTTTAGTTGTCACTTTGACATTTAAAAGATATATTGCAATAACATAATTATTTAGATTGGTTTTGTAAAGTGCGAGCATATTTGATTAATTATTTAATTACCCATTACTTTATTAATTTTTGAAATAATGTACAAGAATGAAAAAAACAAATCTTTGTCCGATCAAGTGGCAGATAGCTTAAGCCGAAATTTAAGCTCAACCGAATATGAGTCAGATAGCGATACAGCTCCCAGAGTAATACACTTTAATAAAGAAGAGTACTCAGAAGAGGCAAAGACACCTTGCAGTCATATTCGCAAACAGAATTCTCGGTTATTATCGGAACAAAGTTCTAAATACAGTGGAGAAATTGTGTCTCGGGAAAATCTTAGTAATTCCGAAAGTTCGGACGACGATTTCGAGGCCGCAAATGAGCAGCAGACCAATTTCGAGGATGAAGAACAGGATGAATCTAGTTCGGATGAAGATAATGACGTTGGCAGTAACAGAGACAGCGATGAAGAATCAATTGAAACTAATCTAGTAATTACCAAAAACAGTCAAAATGAATTCGAAAAGGGTTTATGTGTGCAAAATCAATTAGCGATCTGGGAAAAACTTTTGGAAATACGGATACACTCGCAGAAGATGCTCAATAAAGCAAATAGTCTACCATGTCCTCAGTCTTTTGCTAAATTATCTACAGAAACAGATTATAGGGAAGCAGCTAAAGAGGCAAGAAACAATGCCGAACTTTTGCTTCAGACATTGTTAGATACACAAGTGAACCTTGCAAACCAATTTGCTGAAATAAAAAAATTGGATTTATGTTCCCGTAAGAGGAGTTACCCTCAACTAAGTGAGAGTCCAGAGCCTTCGAAAAAATTTTGTGCTGTTATTGAATCGAATTTTGAAAAGTTTCGGCCTTATCGCAATTCAGTGTTAACTAAATGGGACGATCGCACCAAACTTTTGTCTACTTCCGGGTCGACGAAAGGAAAAAATAAAGCTGACGAGTTTGACGTTGTCAGAAAAATTGATAATATCCTAATAAAACGGGATGATCACATTACGAAATCACAAAAATTGAAGGGAAATTATACATTGTTTGGAATGCAACAAACTACCTTAAATGAAGAGCTTGATACAAAAGAGGATATATTTAGTCCACACATTTACGACGACACTGACTTCTATCATTCACAGTTAAGAGAGCTGATAGAATTTAAGTCTAACATATCTACAGATGCATACGATGTAACAAAGCAATATGCTGAGTTACAAAAACTCAGACAAAAGATGAAGAAAAAAGTAGACACCAGAGCGAGTAAAGGCCGAAAAATCAGGTAAAAAACCTCAGTCAAATGCCTTCACATTTTCACAATAGTTTATGTTTTCCAGATATGTTGTGCACCATAAGCTTATCAATTTCATGGCACCTAACAACACTTCAGAATGGACGGACGAATCTAAAAATGAATTATATCGATCACTGTTTGCTTCCTAGTTAGTATTATTTACGCATTATAAATATTAACATTATTAAAATAAATATCTACGTACATATTTAAATCCTTACTGTTATTTTTCCTCTCAAACTTCTCAGTCATATAAAAACAGGTACGACGTATATACATAGTATATGTATATGAGCAATATCAATCCATCTACATTACATATCTAACAGAAACGACAAGTACAATTTAGAAAGAACTTGTAATAAGAGTCAGAGAATTTATATTTATATTTAAATAATTTTATTATTTTCATTTATATCTTTTAAGTGGTACACCTTTTCTTGAAGTATTTATTTATGCATTTAACACGATTTTTAATTTAAGTATTAATCAATATATTCATGAAGTATTATTTCACTCACTTGTATTATTTTAAAACATGAGTATTTTTTTTGGCGAGCTTCAAATATACCAAATGAAAACAAACATAAACACGGAGGTCCAGTTACTCATTTCTAATTTTTATTATGATTTGCTATTCTTTTGTTTTTATTGTAATGGTTAGGATGCAGAACGGTTTACTAATTATTGTTCCTGATTTCACAAACTCTACATGGAAAATGCTCACAATATTAAAAGTAGAAAAGAATATTATGTTATATAATTTTTTAAATGTATTCATATTTTACTATCAAATATTTTGTTATTTATGTAATATTCTTTTATAAATTTCTTTTTGAGCTGTTAATTTTTTATTATATTTAATTTTGAAATACATCATGCTTACTCAAAATCAGTGTCTTTATTTTCTGCAAATAAATTGTCATTAATTAAAACTTAACATTCGTAGGTAATATTTTGTGGCTGTAATATATGTTTGTTAGTTAAAAACTAAGCCTAAAATAAATAATTTATAAACTTACGACTATGTTTTACACTTTAATTCGTTCCTCTTTTACACTTAATTAATTTTCTTTCTTTTGAATATTAAATTTGCATAACTTCTAAAAAATGTCTGATTATTTACAATTGTGTGGGATAAGATGTAGATGTCAAATTAAGAGCACAACTTTGCGTTCCAATATTATTTTTCAATTAAATTAAAACAAATTTCCAAAGACCAAAGTCATGTGTAGTTTATAGATAGCTATTGTATGAGAAATTCTACATTTAGTTAACTTTATAACTGAATATTTTGGGTTTGCAAATAGTATAGATTATGATTTAGACGCAGCTCTTTTAGATACGATGTTATTTCCGTAGAAAAATATACCATGGGATTTTTCATAGAACTATGTACGTCGTTAACAAAAAATTAAATAAAACAAAAACAAGTTAGATAAAGCACAAAACCTATAATGGGGCAATGAAAAATTGTTCGTTGATGTAAAATATGGCATACAGAAATTCATATATTGTAAATGAGCAGGTTGAACGTGAAATTTATCTAATTTATTGAGTTTTTCAATAATAACGGAAGACCTGTTTTGGTTTTTGTCTTCGATACAAGTATAGTAGCTGTTTTAGTATTGTTAAGACCAGTGGAAGCCGCTGCCCCAGCCGCCGCAATAGATGATTTATTGCTGTCAGTTTGGTCCTTAGTTGTATCTTTCGCATATTGCTTCATCGTCAACTGGGGAGAGAGATTCTTTTTCAAATCGGACAGCGCAGCATTGTTTGTTTTAGTTTCCAATTCATGTTGTCGATGCTTTTCATGCTTCGTATCCAAAGCCATTTTGAGATTATTTGAGCTGCCAACAACACTAGTACTGCCACCCAAGGATTTGTTACAGATTAGGTGAGCATTTGTATTATCATTGATATTACTTGTATGCGTGTACACAAGTTTGTCTGTTGTGTTATTGAGATTTATATTTTTGTAATTATTGTATTTATCGCAGATTTTTAATGAATCATTGCAATCATACAACGATTGCAATTGAGATTGTATTGAAGTTACATTCGAGAGTGTGTTCTCAGTTTCTACAGCAGTTATGTTTACACTTCCTTTTTGAATACGAATTTCCATCGAAGCCATTTCTTCGGAGTCAGTGAACTAAAATCAGTGAAAAAGAAGTCTCTTAAAATAGGGTTTTTGTAGATATGCAAATAAAAAGACAATGAGATAATTTTGATTGCGTACGCAATATTGAGAAGACCACGGACTTACCTTATCAAACAAATTCTCATGCATGTCTCAAGTACTCTTTGTTGGGTGAATTAGGTTCTCCATATCCTTTTGTACATCCAGTAGATCCGATAAATGCTTAGCAAATGAAATATTCAGCTCGCCAAGTTTCGCCATCTACAAATAATCAACTCTTACATATTTGTCACATTTTTAATATCATAAGTTTTACGTTTTGATCACTACTTTTATCAAGCAAGCTCCTGTTTGCTGCCTTTAGTTCAATTTCTTGATTCATTAACTCCTTCTCTAACGATTCTATTCTTCCTTTCAATAAACTGATTTCCCTACGGAGATCCTCAGCAATTTCATTGCCACCAGAACCTGGAGCGGTAATTTGTCTTGATGACTCCATCTCTCGTTTTAATCGTATATTTTCCTCCTTATATGTGTGAAGTTGACGTTTCCACTCGTCAACGTTTGCAGTTGATTCCTGCATTCAACATTGTTTTTACCAATTTAATCATAACAACCGGAGAGTACATACCTGTAGTGCGCTAGTAAGACGAATGTTATTGTTTTTTAGCGTAGCGAGTTCTATTTCCCATTTTTTTGCATTGGCACAACTACATAATTTGAAGAAACAAATTAAAAATTAATTAAAAATTTGTGTCTTTTCTCATACCTTTGCGCCAAAGCCATTTTAAGTCTCTCATTTTCGTATTTTAATTGTTGTTCGCCTCCACCACCACCGCCGCCGGTATGACCACCACCAATATCAACGGTACTTTGTGCGCTAAGTTGTTTCACTTCAGTGGTTGTGTTATTGCTGCTTTGATTTATCTTGTGGGAAGGACTGTCGGGATTGGCATTTTGAGTATTCGTATTTGATAAATTTGGAGGCTCTACTGTATGCTCCATAGAAGAATTGTCATTCTGCATACCGCCAGTGCGAGATGTTACGGGCGACGTATTTGCTGACGTTGTTGGTGTTGCTGCTGCACTGCCTTTTAAGCAATAAATAAAATCAGTTTAATTATTGCTGCTTACGAAACAAATTTTTTATTTTACCATTAGCGGAAGATTTAGCCATGGCATTCTTAGTAGCTTCTTTCACTTCTTGGAACTTTTCTACAAACTAATTACTCGCAACGTTAAACATATACTTTGTGCATATTAGATCAAAAACTTGCCTTTGTTAATTCAGCTTCAGATGCAAAGCCTAGGCCATATACTGTATTAGCTCGAACATCACTCCACTGTCCAAATTTTTGGGAAGTCTGCGTAAACGTCATATTTGGAGTTATTGTTGAATTAATAACTGCTTTGCTTCCTTCCACACTAATTATTCGATATAAATTTCGAGACGAGTCGTAGAAAAAACTCACGGCAACAGCTTTCATGCTGGCAGTGATCCATGTTCGCTTAGTTTTTGGGTCAATGTGGAAGACGTGGGCTTGACATGTGAATATTGGTTGTTCACTGAAAATAGGTTTTATAAAAAAAGTCACTAGATCACTAAGCTTTGTTGAATCTTCACAACAAATCAATTAATTTTTTAATTATTCAAATTTCACACTATCACAAAAAGTCATAAAAAAATACAATTGAATAGAAAACAGATAAATGTGAACAATCGATTATATGCAGAAAATATGTTAGAAATATGAACAGCTTTTATGTTGGGCCCATGAAGTATCAAAAAGTAGAATATATGTTCAGTAATCGGATAGAGACTAACAATTATTCAATTTAATCTAAACAGCAAAAAATTTTAAACGAAATTAAGTTTAATAGACGGGCGGAACACTTTTGTCGGAATCCCCCCGTCTTTCTTTCAAAATTGATTTTATCCAATCAGACATCTTTCCAAAGTAATCCTATCTAGATATTTACCCCATCTTTTCGATATTTAGTCAAACGCAAAATTAATCACAACTTATACTTCTAGAATTCGATTTTTACTGGGACAATAAAGTACAGAAAAAATTATTTCCTTTTCGCAAAAAAATTTATAACACCACCACGACAGTATAGCAAAATCGAGTTCTTTTTTTTAATTAAGAACTGAAGGAAACTCTGGTGAAAAATATTGCTATGGTGAATATCCAGTAATCACATCCAATTCACCATTAGAAAAGTAAGGTTGATATCACATCTGGCTCAACCATAGTTGAAGTAAGACTCTGGACGTTGCCGTATGTAGTCTTGCGAATACACATACATAATTTGTGTATTGAGACAGAAATGATTTTTCACTCAGTTTCGTCAAGTTTTGTGATGGAGTGTGAGAGCCAGACAATAATTGAAGCTTAAGCGCAAACCATTATTGAATTGAGGGTCCGGACCATAGACAAATCTAAATTAGACCGACAACTTCGGTTCGTTTGAGACATTCGCTCCCCCAAGCTAAAATCTGCTAGATTTTGTCATTGTATTCTGACAGTCAAGCAAAATCAAATGTGAGCTCACTAATTTCACACATACAATTACAAAATCCGGCGATTTTTTTGACATCTATGGCCGCAGCCATTTTGTACATACAATTTGTTGTTGTTAATGGAATAACAACCGGAAAAAAAATGTTTGCCCAAAAGGACTGAAAGAGATAACCCGACAAAATAATAGTTAGGTCTTGGTCACACGCTACTTCACATTTATTCACAAACATGGTAATTAGGCTCCTCCTATTTTCAGCACTAAGGGGGCAGGGGAAGTACGAGTTGACTGTCTAATTTAGGTTTGTCTATGGTCCGGACGTTGCCGTACGTAGTCATGCGAATACACATACAAAGACTCGAGACAATTTGACCTTTTCTTTTGGTTTGGCTGTGTTAAGTGAAAAACATAATTAACATTTGGCTGCATGCACGCATATGTAGACCCATGAATACACACAAACTTATGAGCCAACACATAATAAGCCCAGCGTCGATTCATTCAGTTTTCGTCCACTTTCGGAAACATTACCGAACATTATAGAGAGCGCTCTTAGCCGCTCATTGCTTATGTGAATTTGACAGTTGGTAGAAACTACCCACACCTATGTGTATATATTAATGATTTCTCTCATTATATTTTATATTTGGAGTTTACATAAGGAAACATTTCGATTAGTTATGACATAAGCTTATGCTTCCGCAATGTTGATTATGGTCGGTCCTTCACTTCACTTATTTAACATCGAGGAGACGTATAACGGCGTTTAACTTCTTCAAGTGTCGTGTTTTGAGTCGAATCGCTTTACTGTCGTTTTAGTGTCGGTATTCTGCGACAAAAACGCCATGAGCTTACATTCCACATAGTTTGCACAACAACTGCTGATATTGACAAGCAATTTCCTTATATTTAACGCTGTATTTAAGTTATGTTATTAGGGTGTGTTGTGGAAAAGGAACACATAAGGTGCACTCTAACACTCTGAGATACTAAAAAGGTTTATTATGCTTACTCTTTAAAGGAAATGGAATAGAAAACAATGAAAGATGCAAAAATTGCTGGGGTGGACATCATTTATATTCATTCTGAAATGTTAGCAAAATTAACTAATCTTTATCATCTCCCTCTGATGGATCAGTGCCAGTGAGTCGCGACATTTCTTAACCGCCTAAAAAAAATTATTGCCAGAGTAGGATCCTTTACAATTAACTCTACCAGACATTTCATTTGCTTTCAATTTGTTCTTTTTTTTCACCCTTGAATGAAAATAAATTAGTAAATCTAAACTATTACCGCGTTCTCACAAGACGAAATCTCGTGATTTCGCCAAATCGTTGAGGTTTCGCATACATTTTCTATGTATTGAACCTACTACTATGGTTGGATAAAATACGACTTTAGTCGGACTCGACTGTCGTATTCAAGTTCTAGAATTGGGGTAAGTCGTTTGGAAATTGCAAGCAACAATAAAAACTCACCCCAATTCTTGAACTTAAATACGACAGTCGTATCCGACTAAAGTCGTATTTTATCAGACCACAGCCGTATCTTGCGAACAAATATACGACTTTTATATAACTTAATACGACTGTCGTCGGATTCGAGTTCAAGAATTGGGGTGTATGTAATGTCGTTTAACTTGTCGTTTTGTGAGACTAAAATGCCTAATAGAATGACGATGAAGCTTGTTCCACGACCGTTGTCGAACAAGAAAATAAAATCCACATAAACTAAATCGACATGAGTCGTTTTACGTCATTAAACACCAGTTATAATGCCGAATTCACATTGTCGTTTTGTGAACTGGCGTTAAATCACAGACAATTGGAATAAGGGTAAATGTCACAATTTCAGCTCGTCGTACATCCTCTAGTCGTTCTCGAAAGTATCAAAATAAATAAAACTTATTATTTTTGGCTCCGTGAAATAAGGACGTGTGAATTAAGACCGTGATCGAAAAATGAAATTAGACCGCGTTATGTAATTTGAATTTTTGATCGCGGCCATATATCATTTTGAAAATTAATTTCGACTGCCTATGCAAAATCATCCACAGCCCAATTCCACGCGGTCGAAATATTTTTTCTTTTGTAATCAAAAATAAAACAGACAGACTTTTGTGTTAACAAACACAAACAAAACAGACGGAGATTTGACATTTGATTCAGTTGAAAGCTCCATGTTAGAGGTTTTCCTTTTCTATTTCAAAAAGCCCAATATATAACAGAACTTTAACTGTACTGTGCATACCAATTTTAAGTAAAATAGAATCGACACGTCGAATACTCTTGCAATTAGGATCTGAACTTGAATACGACATTCGAATCCGACTAAACTCGTATTTTATCTAACCATATCCGCATCTTGCGAGCAAATATACGACTTTTTAATAACTAAATACTCACCCCAATTTTTGAATTCGAATACGACAGTCGAATTAAGTTATACAAAGTCGTATATTTGTTCGCAAGTTTTCGAGTTCAAGAATTGGGGTGACTATTGTCGGATACGACAATAAAAAATAGAAAATATCAACACCAAAAGAAACCCGCAATACAGATAATCGACTTTAATTCTACTGAGCTTTTGACATTCCTATCAAAAAGAAAATCCTTCATACCAATAGAAAATACAGATAATAGAGTTGTATATCGCAAATAGACTCTCGCAATAATGCCTTAAACAACTTACGTTGCTTATGTTGTTTCGACTTACGTAGCATTTTCTCGGTCCCAAAAACGACGCGAGGGGTCCCTGGATAAGCCTTACCTATTTGAGTTGCAATAAAACCTCACGTCCTTCCTTATTCAGAAGCCACGCTGCAACCGAACGGCATTGTAAATAGAACATTTTAAAACATTGACTGCCTTAGGTTCCCAGTTTATTTTATGTAATGCAATTTAGTAAAATAAAAAAACTTAAAACGTTTGATACCTTACATAAGAATATTTCATAAATGAAATTACGAATTATCTCAGAAAACATGTTTGCGAAGAAAAACAAAAAGAAATTATATTGTAGTTGTTTAAATAGAATAAAAAATGAAAACATTTAATACAAATTAATTTATTTTAATGATGGTACTGCTTTAAAAATATTTCATCTTGAATGTAACCTCAAAACTTAAAGCCGTGTGTGCTCCTTGCCATTTTACAATTTGTCTAAGTATTGGTTAAGATCCGGGAGACCTTCCTTTAGACCCTTACGTTTGCGTGTATCCTGCACAATTGTGTATGGCTTGGTACCTGTGTCCATTGGATCTCCTGGAAGAACCTGCCAATGGTCGAACACGCACTGTGGGAAAGCCTGTCCACCAGTATTTGAGCGCAAGTCAGCAGTAAAGCCAAATGACTCATTGACAGGCAAGAAAGCCTTAACAACAAACATTGGTGTACCAACGACCTGGCTTTCTTCGAATACATGACCACGACGACGATTCAACACACCGTAAATGCCACCGACTGCGACTTCTGGGCATTGGATTTCACATAGATATACTGGTTCCATAAGACGTGGAGACGCTGTTATAGCTGCTGCGTACAAGACACGACGAGCAGTTGGAATGATCTGTCCACCACCACGATGGATAGCATCAGCGTGCAAAGTGACATCGTAAATATTGAATCGGACACCTATATTCAAATAGAAATACGAATTGCTGATAAGTAAAAAAGCTTTTATCATAAAGAAAATTTAAATTGTGTGGTGGTCTCAGGCCTGTTGAGCTTGAAAATTAGTTGTTCGACAAAACATTTCCGATTTTTTTTTTCATCATGAACGCAATATACAAAATTACTAATAATTACTAAAAATATACATACCGCGCATATTTTCGTCAGCTAAAACACCTTCTTTTGTTGCCCATTGGAAACCAGCAACAACGGAATCCTTAATTTCATTCAAGTACTGCACAGACTTGGTACAATCCATGATAAAGTTTGGACCAGTACCGTCGGGACCGAAGCACCAGATCTTACGTGCTTCTGTTACATCATAGTCGTATTTTTCAGCCAAATAACGTGCGCGAACCTTGAAATCGTCCTTTGAACTGACATCACCCTTATCAATATCTTCTGGGAGACCATCAGGCATTGGGCAAGCCCTCATTAACAACCGATTGTGCTTGTTAGGAGACTTGGAGAGACACATTTGATTCGATTCCTCAAAGACAGTCTCACGGTATGACACAACTGGGTCAGACTTTTTCAAAGGAATGCAAGCATGATCTTCTTCTAAATCCTTTAGACAGATTTCCAAATGCAATTCACCAGCGCCAGCAATAATGTGCTCACCAGATTCTTCAATGATACACTGTACCATAGGATCTGACTTAGCTAAACGTTTAAGACCCTCAACAAGTTTTGGTAAATCGGCTGGATTTTTGGGCTCGACTGCAACACGAACAACAGGGGACACAGAGAACTTCATCACCTAATGAATAAAAACAGAAAAGTAAAGGTGTAAATGAATAACGAAGACAGAAAACAGATAAAAGAATTAAAATTAAAATGTATCAGTGATGGTTAATCAATCAAAGTTCTCAGTACAGGTCTGTGAATGTGTTTATCATCATTTTTTGTAATTTATTATAAATAATAAAATAATAATGACATACCTTCATGTTGTGGGCATCCTTGAATGTAGAGATTGTTCCAGTCTTAATCAAGAACTGATCTACACCAACCAGACCACAAATATTACCAGATGGAACATCTTCAATAGCTTCAACATAACGTCCCATCATCAAGATTGTACGCTGAATAGACTTTTCGTACAAATCTTCCTTCTTGCCAGGAACATAGTTGGGTCCCATAATACGGGCTTTCATGCCAGTTGCAACTTTACCGGAGAATACTCGACCGAAAGCATAGAAACGTCCCTTATCAGTTGTCGGCACCATTTTCGATATGTACATCATAAGTGGACCATTTGGATCGCATGACTTTACAGCAACTGCAGCTTCATCATCAAGTGGGCCTTCATACAACATTTCCATACGGTATTTCTGGGCAACTACAGGCGATGGTAAATGAATGGCTATCATTTGAAGCAAAGCTTCTCCAGCTGGCAACCAGCTACGCATAACGATCTTCAAGAGTTGTTTGCCATCCTTGTCTTTGTCCTCGTGCTTCAACGTGACTCCAATCTTTTCCAAAAGAGTTGGAATTTCCTCTTTCTTGTAGTTCATGATAGCATCGAACACCTTATAAATGGGGTCAAGGATGTACATGCAGAATGAACGCTTGTTATCAGCCTCCTTTTGTTTGGCCCATTTCTTAGTCTTGGCGTTGAAGAAGTTTTCACCCCAAAGTCTATAAAACATATATAACTGAATATTAATTAAGGTCTCTTTAATTTGTTTTAAAGTATGTAATGTAGTATTTTTAGCTATTTGTACCCGCTTAATCTACTATGTTTCTCTTTAGTATCATTATTTCAATGTACCTACATGTTCGGAGATATACTAGACAATGAGGAACGAGATATTTGTGTTTTTCTATATAGGTTATGTACCTTAAAGGCATCGAACACACTTTCAAATTAAAAAAATAGTAGGTACATAGTAAAAAAAAAAATAGGCGATCCTCGCGTTTAACAGATAGCACATACATATGTATAACATATTGTAATGCATATTGTATCAACAAAAGTTAAGCTTGCTAAGATCAGACATAGAGATAGAGGTCGCTGAGCAGCGTTCACAAAAGTTGATTTACATAATAGACCACAGAAAAATCCTACAGCCTTATTATGAAATTAATTTGCTTCCATTTTAAAATGCACTGATCGCACAGTCACAGGAAAAACCAATTCAGAAAAAAACTGAAATAGACTTTTCCTTTGTGAGACACTTATTGTGCTAGAAGCATTTATAGGTAACTTTATAAATAATAATAAAAAAAAATACTACTTACCGGTTCATTAGTTTGACAACGTCAATCTTGAATTTTTCTGAGTACATTTCAGAAAATTGTTTAAGGGTGAAAGCCCATCCGTGGAGACCGGAACCAAAACCGACTGAACCCTTTGAGGGATCAACACGAACCTCACCCATTGGACCACCATCATCGTTATAGGTTGCAATAATAACGTTCACATTTTCGACGATCCTCTGGAAAGTTTGATACAGCTCTTCGGCTTGTAACTGCAATTCCAAAAGAGCACGATCCATTTTGTTCATGAACAAAATGGGCTTAATACGTTCAGCGATGGCTTGACGCAAAACAGTTTCAGTCTGCACACAAACACCAGACACGCAATCGACGACCACCAAAGCGCCATCAGTCACACGAAGAGCAGCGGTTACTTCAGATGAAAAATCAACGTGCCCAGGTGAATCAATCAAATTGATCAAGAAACCCTTTTCTTCCTTCTCGCGCTGATCAGGGTGGGTGATGAACACCAAATCCTTATCCTCGACTTCGAAGTACATAGAGATGGCACTACAAATAGAATACATTTTTCGTTTAAAATACTTTCATATTTCTTACACAACTTTGTACAATATCTGAATCAGTATGCCGG
This sequence comes from Chalcosyrphus nemorum, assembly GCA_949716465.1. Lineage (NCBI taxonomy): Eukaryota > Metazoa > Arthropoda > Insecta > Diptera > Syrphidae > Chalcosyrphus > Chalcosyrphus nemorum. Next base: position 53,001,925 of record OX454332.1, read on the forward strand.
ATAATCTTATATAGAACTTTATACGAAATTTTTGTGAAAAATACACATAAATTTCTAAAAGTTCCTATCAGTCTCGTCATCAGTATCATCATTTTAGCTGTATTTCTATTCTAATCTACTGAAAATTCGTGCGCATATAAAAAAAAAAACTTACGTTGATTTAATCGTAATGCAACGTTCCTGCTCATCCTTGCGGGTATCAGTGAAACGGGTTTCACCTGCTTTGGCCCCAGCGATAATACCTGCTTTGGAGACCTAGACGAAATTGGAAAATATGAGTGTAAAAAGCACAATTAAATGCCTTCTATAGCAGAGTTCACACAAGAACAGTTGAGTACTTACCAAAGAGTCGGTCAGGGTAGATTTTCCATGGTCGACGTGAGCAATGACAGACATATTACGGATATTCCGCTTTTTGTCCATCAAGGTACGGATCTCATCTACGGTAAAGTTAACCTACGGAAAAACGAAAAATAAAACTTATAAAATATCCTACAACGCATATTACAAAACTACTGATATGGGAAAAATAGCACACGTCACAAGTTAATGGCTGACACTTTTGAGGAAAACTTCTCCGAATTTATTAAGATTTTCCCACAAACGGAAGGAAAAATCTTACAAAATATAACCATTATTTTATTGTTTGTAACTTGTACTATATTTTCCTGTGTATTTGGTTATTTAATTTTACCTACCATCTTGGATGTTTAGTGATTTCTTGACCGAAGTTGTAAAACACCACACGCCTGCAATGGCGTACTTTCAAAAAAGAAAGATGTGAGATCATGATGTCCCCTACTTGGAACAACTATTTATTGGAAAAGTGAATGAAAGCGTACAAGCTCAGAGTAAGAGATTCAGAACACCTCCTAAATCAACGAAACAAATTGGAACACATTACTCACATGGTGAAATGCACTCGGCGTGTATTACGTCTGTTGTATGAAATCGAAATTGCTTCTTTTTATCTACATATTTATATCAATTTACTTGGCTTTGTGTAAACAGGTTAATGCGTAAAAAATAGGTTGTGAAAATAGGAAAATGATTTTTACTGAAGAATTGCAATCCCTAGTATCAAGAATTTCATTAATCATAAAATATTAGTGAGCTGCAATTTGCATGCTTTATAATTATATATTAATTAATGTTCTAGAAAAGATTTGTAAGAATTCTAAATTAAAACATTTCATCGTTAAATTTCCAATGAACGTATTCAATACTTGGGAAGAGTGGATGCGTTTCGGGCTCTATGACCGTCGCTGAGTATTGTATTATTCCAGAAACACATTATTGCAGAACATAGAGCGGGTTGAAATTCATATAAACGCACATAGGATTGAAATGGGATTGAAATGAATGAAAAACATGGGTTGAGGAGTTGAATAGTCGAAATGACATGTTGTATGCGTTGCGTGTTGTTTCTCTTTTTTTCTTTCTCTGAATGGGTAATCAGTTTGTTTTTGTTACAAATAATTTTTTTTGTTTGGAATTGGGAACTATTTTGTTTGTGAAATAATGAATGCTGTATTCATCTGTGGATATTCAACTCCATATGAACTTTTCAATCTTTTAACTCGGTATGCGAAATCTCAACTCGACCGCTTGACCTTGCATATAAACGTACTAACAGTAACTGTCACTGTGACAAGTTAAAAAATATATTAAGCAAATAGCAGAGGAACAAAGTTCTGAGAATAGACTAACATCGTTTTTTGAAATAATGCCAGGAATTGTGGAATATTTTTTATTTCAATGAAATATAATATAGTAGACGTCCAGTATAACGGATGCCTATATATATAGGCACTATATTACCAATTTCAATATAACGAACGCATATTAAAAGTGCATAGTGGGCTTTTACACGTAGACTCTTGAGGCTGGACTCACATAAGTGCAAAAGAGAAAGAAAATTCGAAAAGTTGAGAAGAAAAATATTTTGCCCTGTGAGTCGAGGGTAAAGTTTTCGGCGACTCTTTTTGACGTTTTCTTTTCTGTTCTTCTTTTTATCATTGTTTTGCTTTCATATGTTTTCGTTGCTGTGTAGGGTCGGATATTCACGAAAGAAAATAACAAAAGAGAACTTCGAAAAGAGTCAAGCCTCAAAGCTTTACGTGTAAAAGCGCGAGACTTACGGAAGAAAATAACAAAAGAGAACTTCGAAAAGAGTCAAGCCTCAAGAGTCTACGTGTAAAAGCCCACATAGACATCTCTAAGTAGCGAACGTTCGCATACATTAGGTATCCTATATAATGAACTTATTTATAACTGAGATGAACAGCCATTTATTTGCTTGCATCATTGGAATTAAAAAATTAATAAAATTGTATTCACAACTTAATTCTATTGTCCAAATTTTTTTTTTTCCTTTTTGTTTGTTTGAGCTGTCAATTTTCCGTACTGAATGTCCCATTTCATTAACACCTTCCTTTAGCCCACAGAAACGTGACGAAACTGAGAATATTCCCTTTTAGGTACGCCCTACTATTTTTGTGATCCATTATGGTTTTGTCTTATGTTCCCACCAACAAAATCGCGAGTTTTCGTCAAATTTCTCAAACCTTTTAGGTTTCGCCATACATTTCTACTCGGTGTGCAGAAAAATCTTGATCGAAATCTCAACTCGACCAGACTGCTTATAAACGTAGTAACACAGTCATTCTATTCATTTTTTCCTATTTTGTTGATTTCCCACCCCAGAGAGAAGGGTCAACCATAATCAACATTTACACGTAGACTCTTGAGGCTGGACTCACATAAGTGCAAAAGAGAAAGAAAGTTGGAAAAGTTGAGAAGAAAAATATTTTTCCCTGTGAGTCGAGGGTAAAGTTTTCGGCGGCGCTTTTTGACGTTTTTCTTTTCTCTTCTTCTTTTTATCATTGTGTTGCTTTCATATGTTTTCGTTGCTTGTAGGGTCGGATGTTCACGAAAGAAAATAACGAAAGAGAACTTCGAAAAGAGTCAAGCCTCAGAGGTCTACGCGTAAAAGCGCAAGACACACGAAAGAAAATAACAAAAGAGAACTTCGAAAAGCGTCAAGCCAAATGGGGAAAAAAAAAAGAATGACTGTGTACTCATCTGTCAGTTCGAACCCACTTAGATCTTTCAACTTGGTGTGCAGAAAAACCTGGATCGAAATTTCAACTCGATCCCTCGATCTGTCGTTGTTGGTATTAAGTTTTTATATTTCGAGTAAAAGATGCAGAAATTTAATAAAACGGGAATGAAAGCAGTAATCATTCGATCATTTCCAAATATAAAATATAAGCAAATATGACCAAATCAACTGTCGAAATCGAAAGTGCCCGAAAACTGAACGAATCGACGCTGGGCTTATTATATGTTGGCTCATCTCAAAAGATTGTGTGTATTCGTTGGTTTACATAAGCGTGCACATGTAGCCAAATGTTGATTATGTTCCTCACTTAAGGCCGGCCATTCACCACACAAAATAACTGGGCAAATTGGCGTTTGCGCAGTGCGGTGAATGGTAGTGTTTATACTATTTGTGCAGTTAACTGTGTAAAAATCAAAACGATTTTGAATTTTTCACAAATTTTGAAATTTGAAATTTTTTGACAAAATTGCGCAATCGCTCAGTTCTCTGAAATTTTTTGCGAGGGCACATCAGTGAACTGCAAGTACAAATAACAAAGGATCTTTTTTTATGACAGGGAAGACGCAAAATCATTTCAAACTCATTTGATGAGAGGCAATAAAATATGAAGCTAGCGAATATTTTTTGTGAATGAATAGGAATGTGTGTGAATATTAACGTTATGACTTATTGAAAAAAGGGATGTGAATGGGAGCTTACTGTCATCCTGTGTCACCTTCAATAGAAGTTCGTCAAAAGCACGTTTCTCCAATCTCACACAATTGGTTTGAGTACATGTACATATATTCTTATTCTTTCAACAACTCAGTTTGCCCTAGTTTTTGTCTTTTTAAATAAAGGTGTATGGTGTAAACACACTTTTTATTTTTTTAAACTTTTGTTCTTTTTTCTTTTCACAGAGCGCATTTCGAACACATGTTCACCGATTGAAAATCGGTTTTAAAATGAGAACTGTGCAGTTTATTTGTGTCGTGTTTGGCACAAACTGGTTTGCGTGAAATGTCAATTTGCGCAGTTATTTTGGAGTGGTGTTTGACTGTTTATGCAGTGAACATATTTTAAGATTTGTGCGGTGAATGCAAACATTTGCGCAATCGGTCAGTTGTTTTGAAATTTTTAGCGAGTGCACATCGGTGGCAATTCCGACAGATTTTTTTCACCCGAAATTCTACATGTATTTTGTTTTTGCTCAGGAGCACATTTTTTGGAAAATTCGAAAAACTCCGGAGGAAATTTTATTCACAATACGACTAATTATGACTGCTGACAATAAAAAATACAAGAGTGAATTTTTTGAGTTGTACGAGTATAAAGAACTGCCGGCTCTCTACGTTGAAAACACGGAGTACGGCAATATACATATGTAATTATGAAAAATCAGGAATATGAACTGTTACCGCTGGTAGCAGAGAATCTGGTTCCGGAGTAGAACGGATCGCTGTCTATTGCACAAACTTCATTTCGCAAATAAGAATAGTTGTTCCGCGGATTTCCATTCAGCCCTTCATTTATATCGCGAAGTGATAATTTCGCAATACTCTTCCCGCGCTTTTACAGTATTTTGTTCTTTTGAAGGAATTTGTTTCTCTATTTTGGTGCACACTTCTTCATGTAATTGGGAAAATGATACGTGGCATTCATTAATTTTGCCAAGGCAAAATTCATTTATTTTTATTAGTACATTTTTGTTAAGAATCTGAATTGAATCTTTTTAGGAATATGCAAATACATAATTCCAATTGCTTATATTTTAAATTGATTTGAGTTGTAATCTACATAGCATGTCCAAAAATTTCGCGCGAATAATATAATGCAAGAAAGCAAAATGCGAATAAATCACAAGTGAGATGAAAAAGGCGAAATGATATTTTTGCGAAAAGGCAACATGGTGAAATAAGAAATTGCGAAATGATCATGGCGAAATGATAAATTACCAAAAAAATAAGCGAGTACAAGATATACATGAGCTATCATAATGGCATACATATGCATGTACATATGTTCATATCTGTATATAAAGAAAAAAAAACTATTCATTGTAGTGTTTGTTGTACATTGATGCATTCTTTCAAAATTTTACTGATTGCTTTGTATGTCTACAAGACTATAGGCCCCATTCTTTGCGGAGAAATAGCTGTTAAGAATTTCAAATCTTCAACACTATTTCCGCTGGCTAAAAACCGTAATGTCAGTGGTAAGTAATGATAAGCAGGCATAGCTTTTCTCATAATAAATTCGTTTTTCTATAAAAGGTGTAACTTTCAATAGAAAATTCAAAAAAATCGCACATAATTTTCAAGGTGTAAGAGGTTTTCCAGTTTTTTCCAGTTTTTTCAGTTTGACGGTGACGATTTTATACGGGGTCTGTCTGTCACAGCCATGTAACAGCCATGTAACTTTTGAACCGTTAGAAATAGAGAGCTGAAACTTTCGTTATGTATACATTATGTGGGAGCCCACACAAGAGGGCGGCAATGAATTTCATTTTTGAGCACCTTGTATGAAGAACAAAAAAAAATATTTTATTCCCCATCATGTGGCATAACAAATTAAAAATAATTTTGCCGGGCTCCGTTTTTTTTCTGACAAATTTGTTGAACAAAAAGTTTGCCGACCTTTTGAAAAATGTAGCCGCTTTTTACGAAAAGCAAAGTTATTTTTTTGCAAGCCACTGTACAGTGCCATAATTTATTTTCACATTTGGCTGGAAAGCAGCAACAACAAGCAACAAAGTCTAAAGCCCGTATGATACTACATTTTGTTCGTATGTTTTACTTACTTAATAATGATAAACTGTTAGCTTCGCGTGAACAAAACAAAAAGTTTGTTTTTCCAAAAAGCAAAGCTATTTTTTTGCAAGCCACTGTACAGTGCCATAATTTATTGACCTTGCCCAATTTTTTCTTTTAATTTTAACGTGTTGTTTTTTCAAATTGTGTAGTAGAAATAATAAGGTATTTAATTTTGTATAATCAAGTTTTAATTAAAATAATCACATATACTATAGGAAGTTGAAATACTCTGAAAATTGTTGAAGCACTAGCCACAACCAATGTGGAGTTTAAAGTGGGAGCTAGAATGGCGAGCTACTGCAACCTTACAATGAGTTGGCGATCGGAGACGAATTTCAGGTGATGAAAGTCGATGCCCAGAAGCCACTTAAAGCCGATGACCAGAAGCCAGCAGAAATTGGCGTTCTGATGATGATGATTATAGATGACGTAGTACTCCACAGAACACGATGAGAGCTTCAGTTGTTGAGCAAAGAATGTGCAGTGGAAACGAATAAGTTCCATTCTCTGCGTTTGGAAGTGCTTTGATGATTCAGAAGATGCCTTCAATCGCAGGCTTGTGGAAAAGTGTCCACGTAGATTTTTTTCCAAAAGTACAACAAAAGCCGTGTTTTATTTTCCAAATGATCCGAGATAAATTAGATCATGTTAATATGACAACCAGGATCCTGTTTACAAAAACGTGAAATTTTATTTTTCAGAATTATTCATTAATTTAAGGCTGAAAGTCATGGTTGCTGCAAAGGATTTCGCTGCTTTTCTATTGAGAAACAAATACGGAAGTTGCCATCTTTGATAAGTGCTACCTAATTCTATGGTAGAACTCCATCTAGTAGTGAGAAAACGAACTTAAAGTGGATCTTGATAATTGAACCCGATAAATATTGGATCTTGTGTGTTGTTGTTACTAAATGTTAATGATCTGATCTTGATAAAACACAGCTTACATCGTCAAAATATTGTTATTGCTAGACTAAAGGCTGAACTATAATAGTCGGGAGCAATCGAAAGCTAATGTCAAAATTCTACGTTCAGTTTCCTTCAGTACACTCCTTTTCATAAGTTACCTATAATGGTGTATGTGTTTGGTATCATCTGACAAGTATTTTGGCTGATTAATTTTGCATTTTCCGTAAAAAAAATCAATTGTTTTGAGGAAATTAATAATAGCCGTGTTTTATTATCAAGTGCTCTGAACCAGATCAGATCATTAACAATAAGTTACATAAACACAAGATCCAGATATGTATCTGGTTCAATTTCAAGATCCATTTTTATACCCTAACCTAAGGGTATATTAAGTTTGATACATAGTTTGTAACATAGAGTAATATTACAAATAGACTCAATAAAGTATATATATAAATGATCAGCATCACTAGCCGAGTCGATTGAGCTATGTCCGTCCGTCCGTCGTTCTGTGTGTCACCAGTTTTTGGCCCTTAAATTTTGAGCTAGGTCGATGAAATCTTGTATATGGGGTCATTACAAAAGTAAGCAATACAATTGTAAACATTTTTAAAATCCGCTCACTCACTTTTCAAAAAAATCACTTTTTTCCAGTATTTTCATATGAAACTCGATAAGGCTTAGTTAAGCAAATAGGTGGATATATATTTTTACTCTACAAATCTTCCATCCATTACATTCGCCCATGCCTGTATTTGAGGGGCATTTTTCATAAAAAAAACTGTTTTCGACGTTTTTATTAGAACAATATCACTTCTAAGGAACAAAATACAGTATATATTGAACAAAATCTAAAATCCACCCACTACCACACCCACTTTTTTAAAAAATTTGTGTTTTGGAGTAATTCGAAAAAACGTTTGTGTACAGGAAAGGGATAGGGTATCATGCGCTCCGCCCTAGACGGATTGTAGCATTTTCATATGTTTTTTAAATTGCGGCAATCGATATTTTGGTTGACGTTGATAAAATTGACGCTTTTAGATCAATCGTGTAAATATGTAGGTGGAAACATTTATTTAAGCTTCTTTCAAACTACTGTATGAATTAAGCGTAAATTTATTGACGCTAGATTTACGCTTTTGCGGCAGTCATGTAGTCCTAATATCAGCTCTGCGTCCTGTGAATGCGAACGTGCGAGTTAATTTTTTTTACATTTTGTTCACAGCTAATTACTTATACATATATGAAATCGCAGTAATCTGCGAGTTTCACTTGTCATTTACCAAAGAAAAATGTAAGATGACACGAGAAGCATTCACTTATTCGCGAAAAAATATTTGCAGAAAAAAATTATAAACTTCTCAACTTCTTCTACATGAACCGATAGAGAAATTAAGTTCTCTTCTTTGGGCATAGTTAAATATGCTTTAAATGGTTTGTTCGCAGTTCGTCCATTCGCCGGTCACTGAGCTGTATATGGACAAATGTTTACCCGCTAGATACTTTCTCTTCCGATAACAGATTATGTTTACAACTGCTCTTCAGTGGTCAAACAAAAATTTAATACATTCGTGAACGGATTATTGAATTCTGTTGTAGAAACCCATCAGCGTCCTTCATGTATGTATGTATATTCTTTCCAAAAACTGTAATTTAAATGACATTCTAAAATTTTAATAGTTCTAATCAAAAGTAGCGGTTAATATGCATGCATCTATCTGATAACCGACAAAAAACTTAAATATCTGAAGAAACTTTTTATTATTAAATATGTGAAGACAGATTATAAAACAAAGGAAACCCTTCCACTAAGAGGTTTGATATTGGTAACGTTCAGTTCTAACTTTTATTGGCTGCACCAAAATAATGATGAATTGTTACTGACAAAACTCAAACCTATTTTTCAGTTCTCGTAGAATGAAAGGAATGAATAAAAGAGGAAAAAGCAATATTTTCTATTATTCAAACTCATGAAGCACCAGGTTTTAATGAAAAAGATAATTTCGGTCTGGAGTTATTTTTTCCCAGTATAACTTTTTGTTCCTCTTTGACGCGTTTTTCTTGTTCCTTTCGCATTTTTTGTCTTTCTTCATCCATAAGTCGCTGCTCCTCAATTATTGCTAATCGCTCCTCAGCCTATTAATGAAAAATGTTTGTAACTAAACAACGAAATCGTTTAAAAGTGACGTGCACTCACCAATTTCCGCTGCGCCTCCTCGATTTTTCGATTATTTTCCGCTAATATTTGCTCTAGTTCGTCACGTTTCTTTTTTTCTTCTTCCTGTAAAATATATTCAAAAATAAAGTTTAAAAGGATATATGTATTTATTGATAAAAACGCGAATCTATAAAAAAAATATTCCCCAACTCGATAGTAACATGTACTCAGAAACTTTTGATGCATCAACCGCGTTAAATTTTTAGGGACTGATGAATCAAAAATAACTGATTAGCCCCATTGCACTCAATCGTGATATCACCATATCTAAATACTCGCTGCAGATAGCATCGGACCGCCGGCTAGATGATGACAAATCGTCTTACAGCCGGTGAGCGTCTGCCTTCGCTACTATAGAAAAATTTCTCTAGGCGACCCAGTAGATGGTTAATATATGCCTCACAGTCAGCGAAGATTTGCTCGTCGTAACAAGCGACGAACTCCCCAGCAAACGGGAGTATCTGTTCCTTTCAGCAAACAACAAGGCAGTTCACTGCCTTCTTCCTTCTTCCAGCGACAGGCAGCTAAGTGTAATGGTAAGGGTAGGTAATCATTTCTTGGAATGAATGTGATGAACAGGAGCTCGTTTAAGATTCGTTTTTGAGAGGCAACAAAATGTGAACCCAGCGAATACTTCTTGTGAAGGTATAAGAATGTGTGTAAATACGTGAATATTTCGTGAAGCTCACAAAACGAGCTACATGCTGCAGGGCTCTTGTTTGAACATACTACAAATCTGCCTTTTTTATATGTTGCCACGCTCACTTTTTCTTAACTTTTTGCTAAAATATGTTTTTCTTCGATTCCCTTCCAATAATATCAATTCTTAACAAAAAAGTTGATATGTTTTTAAAATCCGACCACTGTGGCAGTGGCGCCCGATTTTTGAGAATGCTTTGGAGTAATTTTAAAAGTAATCTAAATAAATAAAAACGTTCTTCACCAAATATATATGTAGGTGCAGGTATTTATGTACCTATATGTATAAGAAACGGATAGGGTATCACACTATCCGCTCCAGACATTCCTAGCATTCCTAGACTGTATCTATCTATCTGTATGAAGTATTTTTTCCACTCCGCAAAAGGTAATTTTAATGGCTGTTCCGCTGAGTTTAACTTAAAAAAAAAATGCTAAACGCCCACAAAAAAAAAATTGGAAGAACTTGGTTACAAATAAATTAAAGTTCTCCTTTTTTCATTTTAAAAATGCATACATTTTTCCCGCAGTATTTTTAGTGTTCCGGACCTTAAAAGGTAAGACGGAACACTTATGGGTTTGATACGGTGTCTGTCTGTCCGTCTGTCCGTCTGTCCGTCAGTCTGTCACAGCCCTGTAACTTTTGAACCGATAGACATAGAGAGCTGAAACGTTCGCTATGTATACATTATGTGGAAGCCTGCACAAGATGGCGGCAATGAATTTCATTTTGGGAGCCCTTTTTTGGGCACCTTGTATGAAGGGCAAAAAAAAATTATTTTGTTCCCCATCATGTGGCATATCAAATTAAAGATAATTTTACAAGGGCTCCATATATGTAAGAAATTTTTTTTTCTGGCAAAATTTGTTGAACAAAAAAGCTCGCCAAACATTTGAAAAATGTTGTCCCCCCCCCCCCTAGCGGCCAGACCATAAATGGTAAAAATATGAAAAAAATTGGAGATACGTAGAATTTTGTGTAGATTGTAAAAACAATACGAAAATTCCTGTATTTTATATATTTTCTGAGAAAAATTAAAAAAATGGGGCATTTAGTTACCCCACTGTATCTCCCCCAGTTTTCATGTTATCCAAATAATTTTTACAGCAGATCATTTTGATACTATGGTTTGCTCAAGTTTTAAGTTTCATCTAAATCCGCTAAGTAGTTTCCGAGTTACAGATTTTAGAAGAGCGCATGGACTTCCCTATAAGCTCTTCTCTTGCTGCTACTGCATTCGATTTCGATTTTTCAAAAACTAAGCCATTTGCACGAATGGATCGTATATGTTAGCTCTATGCTGCTTTTGAAAACTAAATAAGTTTAAAAAACTAATTTTTTTTTAATTTTGTTTTTTTTTTTCAAAAATATTTTTTTTTCTTAATTTTTAAAACTCTAAATGCTGTATTCCGTCGCATGTCAAGTATTGCCAGTGTTTTGCTTTACTTAAACCATTTAACAAGGAAAGTACCGTTACATTCATTTTTATCCAAAAGCTTGGTACGCCATGTTTTATATTGAAAGTGTAAGTTAACATGGACTGGAATCTCAGCTCAGTATTACTAGGACATACCTACGTACAAGACATTACATTATTCATATCAAAACCAGTATTAGGTGTACCTATGCAGGATATGAATAAATTGCCTTCTATTTAATGACAATATAAAATGTCCGGAACACTATTGCACGAGGCCCTCCTCGCACTTACCCAATTTTTTTATAATAGTTTTCGAAGTTTGTGTAGAACACAAGAAAATAGAAAATCGAAAAAAAATCCCCAGGGGTTTAATTTAGAATATATTAATTTCAATTACCTCACGACGTCTTTCTTCTTCGCGAATTTGTTCTCTTCGTTTTTCCAGCTCAAGCATCATTTCACGTTCCATATCCTTTTTGGCTGCTTCAACGCGTCTATTTACTTCTCGTTCAATCTCTTCTTTTCGCTTTTCTAATTCTTCTTCGACGCGCTTCTTGACTAAGAGTTCTATTCTTTTGGCTGCTTCTTCTTCAATTATCTAAATGAATTTAATGTTAAAAACAATGCGGTTAGAGTTAGAGTATGATTATTTACAAAAACGTCGTGTTTTACCTGGATAATAACCTAAAGATTTTTAATACCGAAAAAAGGAACAATAATACTTATGTCTTGTTTATTTACTTATTATTTTGCATACATATGACAAATATTGTATGCTATATTTCTGCAAACACACATGTTTTTGAAAGGGGCATCGGTTTTGAGACAACAGCAAACTTTAGTTGGATAAAAACAAAACAACGGAGTTATTTTTAGTTAAAATAATGTTGAAAATGTTTTTTTTTTACAATTTTAGAGGTCAAACATAATATCAATGGATATTCGTAAGTCGTTCCCATTGACAAAAAGAGGTACTCTTTTTGTTTGTGTTCCGAACAGAAAAAGCACGCACAAAGATGTTTGGAGCGCTGTTCTATTCTGAATTTCATTTGAAAGTGCACTCAAAATGCACGAAAGTACGTTCGCAGAACAACGGAAAATCATTAGTAATGTAAACATTATAACATTCATTCAGCTCTATTTTATACAAGCAGCAGAAGATATTTGTAACGAATTTCTTATTATAATGAAGATTTGATGGCTCCTTCCCTTTATAACGATGTGTGATGTTTCAGTGCAGTAGAACTGCTGGCTATTCCGTTCGTTTAAATAAGACTGGCAGGTGTAAATTTATCGAGATTCCTACAATACGCAAATTGACCGGTTAAAAATCAGGAATGTTCACGTTGCATTATAATTTTTGCTAACCAATCGTTATTTAAAATGTCTAAATTCTAAATGTCTCATGTGTCATTGCAGATTGCAGATTGTTTTGAGCATTTTACACTTACATATGTACGTATACTTATACATACATTGACGCTTATCTTTTGAATTGTCTATAACGAAAACTCTAATTTTGAAGTCGATTCTTTATAGAGAGTTTACACTGCATTCCATTCGTAAAAAATCGAACTTGATATTTTAATGGATTTCTACATCACTGTTACAGAAAAGCCAAAGAAAGTGAATCTGCCAGTTCCGAGCGCGTTTATTAGACCACAGGCTTAACGACTGGACGAATTTGCTTCAAACTTCACATCTGGGGTCTGTTGCGTTGTCCCTTCAATTCAAGTAATAATTTAAGTTTATCAGCTAGGTTTTACATTTTACTTTCATTTAAAATCGATCTAATGTGAAAATTTGTGTTCTACAAAAACGAAAAAAAAATATGGCATGTCGCATGTTCCACAATTCGATTTTATCGATTTAGAAGTAATTTCAAAGCGACAATTTCATTCAGTGTGAAATATGTAATGCAAAACGACGATATATATAAATTGCATATTAGGGTTAATTTTTTAATATATTAATGTTGTTGGACACCTGCATGACAATTGATCGGGAAAATACTGACTGCACAAAACATGGATTTGGCCAGAAGCGCAACAATCAAGTTCGTAATGTAATGCTTGATCTCTTCTGTTTCTGCATTTAAGTATACATGAACCCATAAATTTGCAAGTGACCCTATACAAGGTCTTATGCCTAGACTATGTGGGCCAGCAATCCGCGTTACTGAAACCAGCCGGCTACGGATTTTTTTTTCACTCGAATTCTGGAACCTAACTGAATGCCTAAGAAAAACATATAGTACGACTGACTCATTTGGTATTGTTATGTGCAAAAGAAAGATCCTTCGACCCTGTCAAGAAGGCAAAGGCAATCTCAATGGACGCTCCTACACAATTGCGAAAAAATAGATAGATAGATGAAAAAACACTTATGCAGCTAACAGGTAAGATGGCAAACTACGTTTTTTACCAAAAGTGTTTGTATGGGTACTTTATTGTTAGCCATTTTTTTTTATGCACCATTTCATGGAAGACTCGGCGGGAGTGGCGATGTTTACCCCCCTGAGCATAATCTAAGCATTTCTTTTCACATCCCCGACCATTTTAGCGCAATTTTAGGCGAAAATACTGGAAGTCCTGTAATGGCTAAAGTGTAGCGTACTATCTGGAAAGGATATTAGCATTTTCACAAACATCAGATTCTTGGTATCATCCACAACCACATCAAATGTCGTACTAGATTGCCGCTCATCTCTGATGGAGATTTCGGACCAATATAATATTCAAATATGTTAGATGCCATGCCTCAGGGATATTCCAGGCAACTGTAGTGCGGATGAAATCGCCAAACTTGGCACAATCTTCTCAATCGAACTTGACAAGATGAGGGTTGGTTAGTACTTGTAAACTAATGCTCAAATCAGGCGCTATTAGGAGGGCCAATGTTTTCAAAATATCCAAAAAACTTTGGCATATCTGTCTGATAGTTTTGCAGGCTAGATGTCTGGGCCTACCTTCAAATTACATTTGCAGGAGCTGTAAGGATGAGGAAGAAGAGGAAACTATTTTCCATCTTCTCTGCAACTGCCTTCTCTTCCCTTTCAGGCATCTACTATGCTTTGTCAAGAACTCCGGCTGGTTCTCCTAATCATAGACTAATCTAAATTAGACCGACAACTTCGGTTCGTTTGACGCATTCGCTCCACCAAGCTAAAATCCGCTAGATTTTGTCATTGTATTCTGACAGGCAAGCAAAATCAAATGGGAGCTCACTAATTTCACACATACAATCACAAAATCCGGCGATTTTTTTGACATCTATGGCCGCAGCCATTTTTTACATACAATTTGTTGTTGTTAATGGAATAACAACCGGAAAAAAAATGTTTGCTCAAAAGGAATGAAAGAGATAACCCGACAAAATAATAGTTAGGTCTTGGTCACACGCTACTTCACATTTATTCACAAACATGGTAATTAGGCTCCTTCTATTTTCAGCACTAAGGGGGCAGGGGAAGTATGAGTTGACTGTCTAATTTAGGTTTGTCTATGCTCCTAATAAAGGCTGAGTTCTGAAACGTCAAATAAATGCGCATCGTGAACGCATCACTGCCTTTGTTATGCGTTGCTACGAAGTTTTCATTTTGCGATGCATCACGATGCTTTACAATTTTACGTTTTGGAACGGCTTGCGCAAACAATAAAAATGACTAAGAAATTAGCGGCGGTTATATATTCCAAAGAACATATTTTATTAACTAGTTACTAAACTTAAAATAATAAATTTCTTACGAATGGCGAAATGCGTCAGTTTTTTTGCGGAATAAAAAAATTGCTGTCTAATTACAACGCATCACAATAACTCATGATGCGTTGGTTGCTTTTGTTGGCGCAGCGGTTTCTTTCATGACGCATTTTAGAACGCGATACATAGCATCACTGCTATATATTGGCGATTTGGAACGCTTGACGTTGCAGTACTACGGGGTAACTGCGAATTGGAACTCAGCCAAACTCCTTTCTCTAAGTTTCCCTCTACAACTATTTTGTGAAGATAATCCTTAGTATAATTTAGTCAATGGTTTGTTCCCGGGTCGCCCATTCGCTGGTCGCTTAGCTCCGAATGGAACCTTAAGTGTTTTTATTTTCTGTCTTTCCCGTAGCGGAATTTCCATAATTGTTATTAATGCTCCTAACTTAAGACTAGTTGAAACCAGTCATATTAGTGAGTGGTTAGAGGTTTATTAGGCTTTTAGTTTAACCTTAGGATCGCGTCTGGGGTGCAGTACTGTCAATGAAGTGTACCGTTAGCTTGAATGCATTTATATTTACATGTGCAAATCACATTTCCTTAAATTATTGCTTAATTTTCATTAAAAATTCGGTTAGGAGTAGAGCTCCCCAATAGACGGTTCTAGGGTTCAAATTGGTCAGTGAAAACCGACCTTACTAATATTATATATTACTAATTACTTAATACTAGATTCATTTGAATGCAACTTTTTACTCGAGTGATATCTTTTTCGAGGGGAATTCGAGATAGGGGTGATTGCTTAGAAATAAAAAAATACTTAAAAACATGTTAAAAACTTTTTTTCCGAACAGCTAAATTGGTCGATAAAACAAGTTATAGTTCTGCGCATCATTATCACCCGTTAATTTGACAATTATAACTTTTAGATCCTTCCAAAGAAAATAATTGGAATCTTTTTCTGCCGTGGTAAGCTTGTAAAGGGTCCGCCATCTAACGTTTTTTTTTTCAACTAGTGCTTATTTCGTGAATGGTAACACTTAGCTCATGTCTGATTTGACAGATAATTAGTTTTATCCTTCCGCTGAACGAATATGGTTGTGTATAAGCTTGAACAACGCTGGGAAATATTGCAACATTACTTTGAAAATCAGGATTTTGGAAGAAGAGAAGCACCATCGCTCCGTATGTTCGTTATCTTGTGAAAAAAGTAAAAGAAACTGGCATCCTCATCGATAAACCAAAGCGTGAAAAGCCAAAAACAGTGCGTACACCCGAGAAAATTGCTGCTGTGGCAGAAAGTGTGCGTGAAGCGCCATCAACATCAATTCACCGTCGTTCTCAACAATTGAACATTTCGGAGACATCATTGAGACGAATTTTGCATAAAGACCTTGGTATGACGCCATACAAAGTCCAATTGGTTCAGGAGTTGAAGCCAACTGACCATCCAATGCGTTTTCGCTTCGCTAAGTGGGCCTGCGATCGACTTAGAGAAGATGCCGATTTTGCCAAAAAAATCATCTTTTCAGATGAAGTTCATTTTGATCTTGGCGGGTATATAAATAAGAAAAATTGTCGCATTTGGGGCACAGAAAACCCGCACGCATACATTGAAAAGCCGATACACTCAAAACGAGTCACTGTTTGGTGCGGATTTTGGTCCAGAGGCATAATTGGGCCATTTTTCTTCGAAAATGAACAAGGAGTGGCCGTTACAGTCAATGGCGATCGTTATCGGGCCATGTTGAAC
Source organism: Chalcosyrphus nemorum (assembly GCA_949716465.1). NCBI lineage: Eukaryota > Metazoa > Arthropoda > Insecta > Diptera > Syrphidae > Chalcosyrphus > Chalcosyrphus nemorum. Next base: position 53,018,549 of record OX454332.1, read on the forward strand.
GAATTTTTGTTCACAGGATATTGAAGAGGAGGATATTGGCAACATTTGGTTTCACAGCCGAAGCTACACTCGATGTTTTGCGCACTGTTTTTGAAGATCGCATTATCAGCCGCAGAGCTGATGTCGTTTGGCCACCTCGGAGCTGCGATTTGACACCGTTGGACTATTATTTGTGGGGTGCCGTAAAAGATAAGTGTTACGCCGACAAGCCAGAGACAATTGACGCTTTAAAGGACAATATTCGTGAAGCCATTGGTGAAATACAGCTGCACACAATCGATAATGTGCTTAAAAATTGGACCGATCGTGTAGGCTACTGCATGGCCAGCCGAGGCAGCCATTTGAATGAAGTTATTTTCCATTATTAACCGGAAGGATTGTACTTTCAAATAAAAAAAGAAATTTGAGAAAATATTCAGTAGTTTTTTTTATAGCATTTTCAAAAAAAAAAGTTATTTGGTGGACCCTTTATTTTTTGTGAGTTATGATGGACTTTTAGTCATCTGCTTTATTTTCTGTGGATAATTTTGAACGTAAGTTCATCCCAATTAGTTGGTTGGTCTTTCTTTTTTAATCAGAGCTTCACTTATCATCATCATAATGATTGAAAAATGTTTTGGGGAAAAGATCAAAGCTTTTTCAAATTTGTATACGTTTAGCCAGATATTTCTTTGACTACGGAGATCATATCGATCATATCTGGCATCTTAATTTTATCAATTGGCCAATGTTATATAAAAAAAAATAAAGGGCCAAGGCAAGACGTGTTGTGCGCGGTATATACATATGTACCTACATATTTCTGTACGTATAGAAGGGACCTACAGTTTAATGCCTTATCCGAAGTGCAGATCGTTTTTGAAATCATTTCTCATTTCATTACCCACTACAAAGTAGTCTAAACCATAACCACTGATGTCGGTTCAAGCGACTGTATAGAAGTCATTTAAGATCAAAAATAATAAATGGTTTCATCTGGGCTAAAAAAAAATAACATGTGAACTTAACGGAAGCACTGCAATTTGCTCTGCAATAGAAAGAAATAGACAATTCAAGAAAAGTTCTCTATTTAGCATAAGAAGCGAGGAGTGGGAAAACATGGAAGAAGCTACTCCTCAACTTATTAGTATTATATGTGCCACAACTGTCAGCACCAGGGAAAGGGGAAGATTTGTATTACAACTTGCAATACTTAGATAAGTTTCATTAGATTTACCTTTTGTTCAGCTTCCTTTTGTCGGCGTTGCCGTTCCATTTCAGCTAATCTCTCAACTTCGTCCAGCTTTTTGGTTCGTCCTTTTTTTCTTTGATGGCGTTTTTCATCGCCACTAGATACGTAGCTATCCGAAGAAGACACTGATAGGGAGCGTTTTCTATTAATTAAAGAATATAATCAACAACGCGTTACTGATATATAAAGTGCACACTATACTTTAACTTATTTGAACTTCTTTCGCGGCTCCTGTCCCGGTGTCGGCTATGAGAATGCGAACTCCGCTCCGATCTGTCCCTAGATTTGCTTTTGCGTTTATGTTTACTTTTGTGATGTCGTCTTTTCGCTGGACTTCGTGATCTAGATCTGGATTTACCCATCTTTCTTGTTAGTTATTTTTAGTGATTATTAAATTTAAATTATGTATTATCTTATAATTTCAACCAGATAGATATTAAAAAAAGCAAAAATTAAACAAATAAAAATGGCTACTAATCAAATTGATGTCAAACTGTCACTTAATATGTTGTCAAAAGCATCGGTTTTCATGGGAGTATGTTGGCAGCCTGCGCAGAAATAAAATATATCCAACCGAACACTAGTACTCATGATGGAAAGGAATTTTACGTTATATTGAAATAGTAAGTGAGGTATTCGAAACGAAAAGTTGCAACTTAACTTACATAATTTGCGTTTATTGAAACTGAAACATAAAAAATTGAACAGAGAGGAATATTTAAATGTCACGGAAAATAACTGCCGGAAAACAATGCGCTGTGAATATTGTGAAGTAGCGTGTGACCAAGACCTAACTATAAATTTGTCGAGTTACCTCTTTAATTTCTCTAAACAATGAACAACAACAAGTTGTATGTACAGCATCTTCCAAATGGCTTCGCTGAGAACTGTTAACCAATTTGCCCAAAACTGCATTTGTATGGGTGAGGTCTAATTTAGATGAAATATCAAAACGCAGATGCGTTTTTGGGTGGATTTTAGCTTGGGGAGCGAATCTGTCAAACAACTCGAAGTTCACTGTATAATTTAGCTCTTTTATGTCAGTGCCACGTTTGCGCACGCATGCGTTGACAGGCTTTTCATCGACTTAACTATAACTTCTGTCATAAGAGCGATTGCCGAATTTCCGCAATGTCCATTCTGAGCAGTTGGGCGTCGTGAGGTTTTGTCTATAACAAAAATTAAGTATTTGGGCCTATTTGCGAAATATTTTATTCTGTTATTCTGTTACGAATCCGCATACCTTTGTAGTATTCTGCCTAACAAAATCTGTTATAAACCATAACAGAATAAAAGGGAGATTTTTGTGACTTATCATAAAAGTTTTCAAATGACATATCAGTTTTTGAATGAAAATTGATACCTGTATATTAACATGTCAATGAAATGCTAGTAAAAGCAAACAAATGTAAAAAAAAATTATAAAATTTATTATATAATTTTAATCCAAAGAAACTTGTGCCATCTGTGTTTGTTTAGGTGTTCTTGCTCTAAAAAAACGGTTAGCATTTAAATAGTTTCAATATGGTGGCCATAGATGCCACTGCATTTACCTCTTTTCTACAGTTACAATATTACGGATTTGAAGATAATGTTGTAAATAATAAAAGTTCATATTTTATATATTCGACAAATTTTGTAAATTTATTTTCCACAAGCCTTGTATGTTGTTTATCATTATCTTTTTTGGCTATCTAATACGGAATAAATCAAAACATAATTTGTTCCCTTTCGCTCTGGAACCGGCAAACAAAGCGCCAGTTTCCAATTATTCCCGTTGTGAAACAAAGGAGCTAGTGATGTTGGAACATACGTGAAGTTGGGCACTAGCAGGCCATATATTAAAAAAAATTAAAAAAATTTAATGAATTTGAATGACTGAAACATAAATTTTATTTTGTATCCATTAAACAAAATTTACGAAAATATTAACAAAATTAAAAAAAAAAAACTTTACACAATAGAAATATCTGAGAAATGAAGTCAAGAGATGCAAATTTGATAGTTTGTTTCATTCTATTCGCTCCAGCAGCAAGCCGCCCCGCAAAGTTCTGACAGCGCTCTAAGACTGAGATGCAGGTGCACATTCTGTTCTCTTAAGATGCTTTGAATTGATACACATAGGGCGAATGCTGGCTGATCAAGTACCACTTCTCTTTCGTGGGAAATAATTTCAGTTGTCACGCCTAAGGTGCCTAGCCCATAGAATCTGTTGTTCCGTCGTTTTTAACTGACAGCCCGACATAGTACACCTATTCTTATGGAAGGCGGCCCATAACCAATGGATGAATTGAGAGAATTCTCTTTCGATTACTATATGAGATTTGACATTATTTATTTTTCTTTAAAAAATTTCTCGAACAGACCTATAATTTTTATATTGCAGCCATAATGACTTTTCGCTCAGTTTCGTCGAGTTTCGTTCACTTTTGCTTTTATACGAATGATATGGCATACGGTAACGTTTCCTTAATCCAATTATCGGTGTCCCGGGTTTTTACAGCGCGTTTGTAGAGCTGTGTCATTCGTTCAAAGTTAATAACCGGATCGTTCATGTATTGGTTTGAAAAATGATTTGGTCATTTCAATCAATCATTCAATCGTTCAGTGATGGAGATAGATATTGTATTGTATTGGTTTAAAACAAGATCATCAATCCCAATCAGATCGTTCTTATTGGATTGATTTCGTACCACCATTCGTTCATTCTACTTAGGTGTTGTTGAATGTGAGAAAAGTAAATTCTTTATGTCATAATTCTTTATGTCATATTCCTTTTCGTTCCATTATTCCCAATACTTTTTTTGTTTCATTCGTTCATTACTAAATAACCGATACAACTGAAATTGTTAGCAGTGCAGGCTTAATGCTCTGGTAGAAGTCTTCTTAAAGGTGCATGTCCACTTGAGAACATTTTCGCTGGTAAACTCCCGAGAGTTTTCCATATGAGAGTAAAATTTGTGTGATATACTCTAGCTACTCTCAGAATACAAACATTGTTTGAAAAGTGCGAGTTGATCTTCGAGAGTAAAATAACATCTCTCCACTTGCGAGCAACTCTTAAGCTGAAAGTTTGAAAGCTGGGAGTAGTAAACCGGCTCTCTGCGAGTTGCTCGCAGGTCCGTGTCCACTTACGAAATTTTTCTCGAGAGTGGTTTGAGAGCTACTCGCCGAAATTTTACTCTCAAGTGGACAACCATCTGCTGTATCCATATAACTGCATAGATATGACGTTGGAGCAAAACAGTCTCAGTACTGCAGAATTTACGTTTATTATTGCAGTCAACCTGCATTATTACCTAATGCATAAGTATGGCAGCACTTTGTGTTCAAAAATGTAAAATGACAGCATATGCTCTGTAATAGTCTTGCAAGTTTGTAGTCAGTTTTATTTTGCTGAAAAACTGCAGAGAAAATCATCTAGATATTTGTTAATAGTTCGTAGAAAATCTATACTTTCTGGAATTCTTTTTTGCGCTTTTTTATATTTATTTAAATTTATTAGAAATCAACCTTTTCATTTGTAATCGTATTTTGCAAAGTTGCAAAGGGAATCGTAAGTTTTGATTTCGTAAAATTCCTTGTTGAGTTAAAAATAAAAAATATATCTTGCCAATGCAAAGCAACGACTTCATGACATAGAACTTGTTGCGAGGGATTTAAGAAATTATTTCGTTGGCTATTCAACCTAAGCTTATGTCCAATTTTTGACAAAACACATTCAATATTATTCTTTGTCAAAACGGAACCTTTCGAGGATTGAAAAATATTTTCAAACTCAAAATGTCCTTAATTTTACAACTCTTTGTATCCTACTATTAGTATCCTCTTTGTGGGTCATATTACAAAGCGGTTCATATAATGTTTTTTTTTAATTATTTCCACCAATTGTTCACAAGAAAAGCTCAACTGCAAATTATTTTTTTTGCTTTGCATATTGTTGACAATTTACCTGTGGATACTCTGTGTCCCTCCAGTTTAGCCCATCTGCGGTTAACCAAGTTGTATATATACCTACAATTGGTAATACAGAGGTGCCCCGATGCTATTGATGACATTCCCAGGTGGGAGTTCAACATCTTTCTTGGCCAGTTTATCGGTGCATTAGTTACCTTCAATATCACAGTGTCCAGCATAATCTTACGCGATTCTGCACCCAAAAAATAAGCGCTGTAAATTTTACAATTGAAGGCAGTCGATTTAACAATTCATTGTAGATTTGTGTAATTAACAGCGAATTTGGTTAAATTAACAATTTTTTGTAGGTTTTACAGCGAATGCATTCATTTGTACAACAAAGTTGTTAAACCAACTACAATCCCCAACTGTAAAATCAACAGCGCGTTGTCAATTTCGGCTGTTAAATCTACAGATATGAATTTGTAGAATACACAGCTATTTACTGTGGTAACTACAGCAGGAGCTGTAGAAATTACAACAAGTTGTAGATTCAGCATCTATTACGAAAACGTAAAAAGTAGATACCATTTGAGAATATTCGCATGATAATTTTCAGAGGCTATGGCGTTGTAGTAGTGTATGCAGTCGCCGAGTGAGAGGTTCCACGTTCAACCCCAGCCAGATCCAAACATTTTTCACATTTTGTAAGTAAATTAAATTATATAATTCGGTTTAAACATACACTAAGTATTTCTTGGACAAGAACCATCTAATTGGATTGTAAAAGCTATTTCCACCCATTTCTTGCACCATACCAATTAATTAGAACTTTAAGCTTAAGTGGTGCTATGAAAGCAAATTGTTGTTGTTTCTACAGCTGCTCTACAGCTGTTTGACAGCAAAGTGCTGTAAAATCTACAATTTTAGCTGTCAGCTTTCACGACTAGATTGTTAAATTTGCAACCACACCTCTGTAAAATTTACAACGAAAATTGTCGGGTCGATTCTGACAATGAATGCAGTAGAATCTACAGCGTTTTACTCTATTTTTACAGCGAATTTAATTCGCTGTTAATTACACAAATCTACAATGAATTGTTAAATCTACTGCCTTCAGTTGTAAAATCTACAGCGCTTATTTTTTTGGGTGTACAAGCACTCAAAAATTTTCATAATAAAAAATCTCAAAACAATAAACTCAACCCGTAATTTCTATGGAATCATTTGAGTGAAAATGTGCAGATTTTATTTCTGCACCTGTAAGATTTACTCATTTGAGAAATTTGTTTGATAAGAGAATGTATAAGGCGGCCCATACACAGCAAACATCTGCGCACACTGAAAATCGTACTGTATAGATTTGTGTACGATTTTAATGTCAGATACGATGCTAGTAAATCAAAATAGTCAGATTTTCGGTGTCGATTGGTGTGTGATGTGTGTGGTAAAGGCAACGCTGGCGGGGGTGATATGGGGCGCTCAAGGTAAGACTTGCACAGGGCGCTCAATTGACTCGGGTCGGCCCTGTGACGAGCTGATGTAAAAAATGTAAGAATTTCTCCTTTTTTCATATTATGTTTTGTGATTTATTTTTCCAATTTTAAACTTTCAATAAAACTGCAATATAAAACATGACTGTTGAGCGATACATATTCTAAGGAAATTATTGCTTGCAATACCTACCAGGGATGCCGTTTTCCAATTTCGAAGGGGAGTATTTTAGAAGTTTACAGAGTAGTATTTTGTGTCTGAGGGGTGTCCAGGAGTAAAGTTTGCGGTTTAAACTTTTTTTCTGCTTATATTTTTCTTCACACACTGGAGGAATTTTACCCTGGTATGAATAATGAGAGGGAAAATTCTGTATACATGAACCGACTTTCATTGTAGTGGTATAATTTTTTGTTTCAGCTAGAAATTTACAACTAGTGTGTATATTAGTTTTACCCCGGTGTTCAACTGCTTCAACACTGGATGAAGATTTTACCCCATTTCTTACTCCACACTTCATCTCACTCTTCTATAAAATCAGTCTTACCCAGGAGTTCTAAGAACTTTTCAAGTGCTGCGGTGGGCGTGGTACGCAAAGAGCCCGTGATAGCAACGCTCGCTGACCTTTGTACCGTCGTCAACTTATCTTTATATACCGTTTGTTGGTTGCCTTCCACCATACTAGAGCGCCATACGTGAGTGTGGGTCTGACTATCGTGACGTATAGCCAGTGCATTATGACTGGTTTTAGGCGCCACTTCTTCCCTATAGATGAAAAGGGCATTGCACGGCTTACGAACCCTGAAGTTCCAGAGCTTTTCTTATAGCTCTGCATGCTGGGAGTTGCATAGATTATCACTCTTATTCCTATTACGAAGATCCAAAAGTCTTTCTAAAACCTTATGTAGGAATGACGAAAGGCCAAGGAGCTTATTCCAAACCCTGATTGTTAGCGCTTTGTGTAACATTACAGGTATAATGCCATCGGGGAGAGGGGATTTATAAGGTGTGAAGGACATGATAGCCCAGCGCAAACATTTCCGAGTGATAATGTCTTCTAGTACAACATCGGGTTATGTAGTAGGCACATCTGAGTCCGTATTTATATAAGAAACATCTGATGGCTAACAGCCAGGAAAGTATAAGACCACCAGAGTTTCTAGAACCTCTTGACTACTCTCGCCCCAAGAGAAGAAAAGATTCTGTAAGTGATTCACAGAACTGCTTCTAAGATTTCCTCTTTCACTGAGACTAAATATTTAAACTCCTATTTAATCTGAATATATTCGTCGCAAGTGTTGACGTCCATGCCCATATCCATGCTTTGCGAGGAGTGTACTTAGCCAACTCCGCCACAGTAACGGACTTCAATTGAGCCCCGTTGAATACCTCGCCTACCGTACAGATAAACTCCCTGAAGAAGTCAACGGAGGCAGCATTACCACAAGCAGCAACCTTGGGATCGCCTAGAGACTACCGCAAGACTCCTGCTCGTTCACAATGGCAACCCTTGTCCTATTTCCCTGGTTGTCGCTTGGACAGCAATGTTCTTTGTAGCTGCGCCTGCCAAGACTTCTTTGGCTGGGTTCAACTGTACCCTGTCTCAAGCGCTGAGCGATTCTAAGTCGCATCCCTTGAACTGTTCTACCTTGCTCTTGGGGTTTTTAACCTTTCTTCTAGTGTTTCGCGCAAGGACCTTTTGCCTCTGTCTATCGCTCAGTACCTTTTCTGTACGAGTGTCCTTGAAAGTGCCGGGAGCAGCTGAGATCAAGCCACTTGTACCCACGACAGTTTCCTTGTTCAACTCCCTGCCCTTGGTATTAGTGAGAGTACCAGCCACCTCACTGCTACCACTACCTGATATGGTAAGAGTACCCGCCTGCCCATCGCTTCTCTGAGAAACTATGGTGAGAGTACCAGTCTGCTCACCGCTGCCCTGGGATACTGTGGTAAGAGTGCCAGCCTGCTTATCATTGCCCTTAACTGCTATCGTTTCAACTACGGTAGTCTCAGTGAGGTACTAGCCAGTAGCATCGCTTTTAGTTCAGTCTAACTATCCAGACGAGGAGGGGAGGAATGAAGTGACGACAGCGCATCTTCGTCATCCAGCTCGATAGCAGCCTGGAGAGCGAGTTTCCCCTTATTGTTCTCATTTATTTTTTTATATTTTTGGTTTTGACTCTTATTTGCACGATACGTAGTAGAGTTAAGGCCAACTTAACAAAAAGCAGATTTGCTGGAAAACGGTTACTAAGATTTTTTTTAAATTTCATATTTCGGCTATTTTGGCAAAGTTTTATAAACTGGCGTATCACATTTTTGGCCAAAAGCGTTAAAAATGATACTTTACTTATAGCCAAATTGGTAAAAAACTGATTTGCTGGAAAACGGCTTTACCGATTTTGTTTAAACTTTATGCTGAATCGAGCTTAGATACATGCTTCAAAATGGCTTACAACATTTTGGCCAACATTTTTCCTAACGGTACTTAAGGCCAATTTGGTTAAAAGCCGGTTTGTTAAAAAACGGGTTAACCGATTTCATTCAAATTTTTAGTGTGTATAGAACTGGGCTAATGCTAAAAGATGGCGTTCCATATTTTTGGCTAAAAGTGATAATAACGGTACTTTTCCTAGGTTCAAACGGTTTTAGCCAATTTTCTCGATTAATGATTTTGATAAAATTTTATATTTATACTAGTCTTGTAAGGTCAAATAAAATGGCGCACCATGTTTTTGGCTAAAATTGCTTAGAACGGTACTTTACTTATATCCAACTTAACAAAAAATCGGTTTACTCGAAAACGGCTCTAAGGATTTTGACTAAATTTCATATTTAAGCTAGTCTTTACAAATGCCCCAAAATGGCATACCACGTTTTTGACTAAAAAAAGCGTATAACGGTACTTTACTTATTAACTGATTTTAGAAATATGGCCATTTCTCGGTTAATATTCAATGGATTTTGGTCAAAATCAAAACGTAAGCAAAATTTAATGAATACAAAAATATGGCATTTAATTCTATGTTGAATTTAAAAAAAATAAATATTTTTTCATATACATATGTAATTTTATTTTTTAAAGTTCATTCATTTCCAACTAACAGCACAAAGGTGCAAGTACGTACGACCCAGTCGTGCACTTTATTTAAGTTTAAGTTTGTTTTATCCTTTAAGTTCCCACGAGTAATACGGATTCAGCGTCCAGAGCCGACGTATCAGGATAAGGCATTTATACTACCGACCTCGTCTGGGCATCGATAGGGACCGTTCGGAACCAGCACTGTTTCATCACAAGCTGTTTCATCAGCGCTCGGCACGAGTACCAAAGCCCACCTTACCTTAGGTGAGATTTTGTTAGCTTGACTACCTTCATCTACCTTCATCTTAATGAGCCACAGCGCATGATTGAGTACATGTGTGTAAACTCATAGCTGATACTAAACACCTGAAGTGTCATTTCAGGCGGGCGCCCACTGGTTTTTAGAAATTTGTAATTTAACCACGCACTTTCTGTTCATAAAATATCTTCATGGTTTGACAGTGACATTTTGTCTATTTTACAAGTACCACACAGATTAAACGCGCTGAACTCTGTCTTGTTACATAATCATAGCCTAAAACACTTTCGTAGCTTTCCTTGACTGTTTTTCCAGTTCAATTTCCAGTCTAATAAGCAACATTGGTATGTATCTTACTACTTAGTTAGAGCTTATTTTGTCTTAATCGCTTAAAATCGATATTTCTCTTATATGTGAAGAAATTTTGATCGAGGTTTTGATTAAGTTCATAGCCTTTGGCTCAATTATTCAAGACATTTAGTGCTGTTTGTAGCAAATCAATGATGATGGGCAGGAATTTACCTGTTGCTAGTATAATGACGACGTCCCGAATAAGCGCCGACAAAAGTTCCGTTTTGGCTAACTTTTATTCGATTTTTTTAACACTAGCTTCCAGAGCAATAGGCCACAGCAAGCACTTTCTTCACACTCGATTTGGATTTGGAATGCAAATAATGTTCCAAATCATGGAAGTATGTAGTTGCAGCTCAGGCAATCTATGAATATACATATGATCTACGGATTGGAATATTCTACTAACGCTTTGCAGGAAGAAAGGCCAAAGGCACTAAAATGGGAGGGGTCTGTCTGATCCTCCTTCTCCAGATCATAATCTCGCCTAAAGAAGGAGAAGAAGAAGAAAAATAAACGGCCATGGCTCAAAATTCTGTTTATTTTTTTGTTAATCACTTGGTAAAGAAAGGAAGAATGCTTGGATTATTATTATCTCTTGAAATTTTTATCGGGAATCCAAGCAGGTGGCAGCTGGCTTTAAGTCCCAAACGCAAGCTCTTCGAAATAGCGAAGGTGACCTAGTCACCGAAGCACAGGAGTCGTTGATATGCTTCCAGCAATTGCATAACGCGTAGCAGATAGAAAGAGTGATAGGGCAAGAAGTCAACTTACCTCCAGTCAATAAAGCATTCACCCATCATTCATTGTAACGGATAATACTGCTGCTCTAGATGTGTAATGTAAAGGCGGTGCTGCGGATGTATTCCAAACAGTTTCAGAAGTATAAAATGGTGGTAAGCGAAGAAGTGGTGAGAAACATTGGTCAGCTCATAACCACAAGAAGCTGTGAGCTTATCATGTACAGAATTAAGGCAAAAAAACACTTTAGGGCCGATGCTTGATATAAGCTTGGACATGCATATGGTACGCGATTGTCGACAGCTGAGAAAGCTCTCTAGATTTCTATCTCCAACAAGAACTTGTAAGAGAAGAAAACCAAAGCCGGAACCAAGGCAACTTGAAGGATGAAGTAGAGCTGCTGCTGGCAGTAGTGCACAAACGGCTACAGGAGAAGATGCCTCGATACTCGGTATCCAGACCGAGTTCATAGTAGCAGAAATAGTCGATGATATGATGTTGACCGTCGATTTCACGGTAAGAAATGACATTACTTTAAGTATGAGATGGCAAATTCTCAAGTGTAGGGAGTCTTAGATACCAGTAATATTGAATACTGATGCAAGCATCTACGGAATCGTTAGCCAGAAAAAAGTAATCGCCTTTTTCGAACGAACCACGCTGCAAAGTTCATAAACCTTGAGGAACAGCTCGCTGGATGGATTTAAAGATTACAGAGCTATCACTTCACCATCGAACACCACAAGAAAACAAGCATGGAAATATGGTCACACTATCACTAGGCCCTTGCAAGTGCAGTGCAAGAATTGTATAAAGGTGTAAGTAAGCGCCGTGCGTTGGGCAAGCTTCCCACGTGAAGGTTAAACTGATGATGCATTTTGCATGTTATAAAATCTCATTTTACAATTTTCTCCACCTGACTGCCGCATTTTTATATGTGATAGCGAATGGATTCGCACTTTCGGAAGTGAGCAAAAAAACGAATCGAAGCCGAAAGCTATTAAGTTCACGCAGTACTAATCCTGTGTATTCGCACTGTTTTGGAAGTGGTCGTACGAAACTATTCGACAGCCTTAGAGCTGTCATTTGCGCTGAAGCAAATCCAGAGGGAGCAGACGAACGGTCCGGATCTGGTAAAGATAATTGATGTTAATGAACGTAGGATTGATTACAGGACACAACTTAAAAACTATTAAACGGGATCAGGAAAATTTGTAAATTGTCTTAAGGGCAGATTGCAGTACATCACTTACTACCCTAAGCTAGTTAATACTTAGTTACTGATATAATCAGTAATAACAGATCATAACACTTTTAATATTTAATTGCGTTTTAGCCTTCAATCACAGAGCGTAAAAAAATGCGTAACTTAGTTATGATCATGCGATACCAGTAGCAGCTGATGGTGTCGCTATTAACATATTTTCTCACATCACAAGTACACACTCAGTCAGATAAGAATACGCCATTGAGTTGCTCCTATGAGAAGTACTTATCTGCGCGATACCTTACCTACCTAGTCAGCGTAATTATAAATGACGAATAAGCAAAGGCATTCATCTCGGCCGAAATTCTTAATAGTGAGTGAGCCAACGTTTTTGAATGGAATAGAACTCAGGACAACAACGTAAAGCGAACGGACACATTGGGTCGGTGTCACCCACTGAGGCACAATAATTTCCTAAATTAAACGAAAATAACAGAAAGCTAGAAGATTGTAATGGGCTTCAAACATGACATGAAGTGTGCCCAATAATGAGCAATTACTGAGATTTTGTGGAATTTTATTGTTAACCATTCCGTGTCAGGTCTGTTAGATAGCATACACTCTCATTTATATGGTATATGTAGGCACATATGTACATAAATTTATGTATGTACATTACCTTTGAACGGTTAGGTTAATGCTTGCCTTGTTCACTGAATTTCACATACACAGTTTTTTTTATATAATAAATATAAAGACTACAGGGGCAAATGATCGTACCGCGGCAGCAATGATCTTTGAGAAAGAATAAGTAATAAAAAAAAAAAAAAAAAACATTTCGACAACAACAAACCCACAAGTGGTCCCAATGATTTAGCCGATCTAACTTTGATGCGGAACGACTTTGATTTGCTTTCATTTCACAAAGTTTCAAGTGGAATCGATCCGAATTGGAGAAAGTGTACAACATCCGATTGAATTAATCAGATCATTGACATTTAATTGCTTAATGAGCTTAGAAACGCCTGGGGGAAATTTTTTGACAATAATCAAGCGGTAGCAATTATAAATTGAGACATAGCATTGGACATTGATCGGCTTATGTCTTTTTTCATTTTCTTCGTATCAGAGATCCGAGGTTACTGAAAAAAGTATGGACGCACGTTTCCATAAGTGCAAAAACTGTATAACGAAACTCGTTCTACAGACCCAAATTGCTAAAATTGTCAGGCTCCTTATGAGCGTTACATTGGTCTAGATTTGATTTTTAAGTTAAGTCTCTTTACACTTGTTCTTTCTATTTGTATTTATTTGAAACATACTGACACATTTACCCAAATATACTTTGACATTAAGAATTATTTTTGCTTTTGGGATTATTAATACTATCCCTTAGAGATTAAACTATGTAGTTTAAGCTTGCTTAAGTTTATTTATCTAAACGTGTTCTTAAAAAAAATAGTAATAGCACGACTGGGTCGTACAAACTTGCACCAATGTTTATATGTTTTATGTACATTTGAGATACATAAAATGAACGATCTATGTATATATAATACAAAGTTCTTTGAATATAACTTTGTTAAGTTATACCTCGTTCTCATTGGACGAAAACTCAAGATTTCTCCAAATCTCCGAGATTTCGCATGCATTTTTGATGCATTGAAATCTCATAATTTCGCCAAATCTCTTCGTAATCTTGTTGAATTCATCTAGCTCTTGTCAAACTGAACAAACCTAGTGCGTGAACTTGGGTTCATTTGGAGTTTATTGAGCTGTCAAAATATATATTTTTTTTTTTCAAAACGAAAAATCTAGCGGTTTGTTTTGAATTGAAATACTTTTTTATGTTTTTATGTAAAATAAAAAAAAAAGTATAGGTAAGGTACTGTTGTTAACAATTCTGCATCTGCATGGAATTTCCTAATCTAAACCGAATATGAAATTTAGTCAAAACCGTTTGAGCCGTTTTCGAGAAAATCCATTTTTTTGTAAAATTGGCCTTAAGTAAAGTACTGTTAATATAAGGTTTGAAACAAAAATTTCAATTTTTCCTCTACGGATTATCTTACAGACCCTAGATATGAAGTTTGATCAAAATCCGTCCACCCGTTTATGCTGTAGCTTCGTGCACAGACAGACAGATAGACAGCATCGGTAGACCTACTTTTTTCGGACTTCTCTATTATGGTAATGTCCAAATTCATCAAAATCTGCACGAATCCAACACTTGCCCTTGCAACTTTTTAAATAAGAAAACTTAATGACGAGTGTATTAAAAGTTATTTTCAAAATACATAATATAATTTAATAAAACGGCCCAATATTTCTTTTTGATGAGTACGGCGAATTTGAGAAAAATAGCTGATTTTGCATTAGCGTCAAAGTCAGAAACGCATGTGTGTATGAATGGGTCATATTTGTGTAAGTTTATTGGAAAGCGAATAAAAAACAAAAGTTGGTACACAAGTTATCATTATAATCCTAATTCTATATGCTAACACTATGAGAGCGCTATATATGTACATATATATTATTTGTTAAATTTTATTTATTTATTTCAAAGGTTGTGTCTTGTGCCTAAAATATGCTTTAAGTCCAAAAAAAAGCATCGTAAACATGAAATGTAGGTGGATTTTTTGCCTTAAGGAGATATTGGTGAGTTAGCGTTGTATGACCTGCATGGCCATTGATCGGGAAACTATTGACTGTTCAAAATATGGATTGGACCAGAAGAGCAACAATTAAGTTCGTAATGTAGTGCTTGCTTTACTTCCTCATGGTGGTCCCCGGCAACTACGTGTATAAATCCTTATACATTAAGCCAAAATTCCTTATAAATCACCATTATACAGTGTTACGTCCCTAGGATGGTTCATCTGGGGAAGAAAAGGATAAGCAGTTGGGAACTATTTATAATGCAACACCCAATGGCGACATTGTCATTGTGAGGGGGGAACCTGAATGCCAAGGTAGGCAGCGACAACGAAAGGCTCAAACATGTTATAGGACGGCATGGTTAGGCAACCGGAATGACAAGGGCGAAGGATTTGATGACTTTTGCAATGCAATGATAGCACCATGTTTAAGCACAAAGCCTGCCATAAAATCAATTCATAAAATCAACCTCCAACCAAATTGACTAATTTTCCATCAGTCATCCTTTTTGGAAGTAGTCTTCTAGACGTCCGATACATACGAGGTGCCGACATGGGGTTGGTACGAGATCACCATATTATGACAGCTACTGCCCAATTACGCACTGCTGCCGTACGAATAAGAATACCTAGGTTCAACGTAGAGTAACTGAGAGCCCCACACTGTCCCAAGAACTAAGGGATCATATCTCACGTGGAGTGGAAACAATCAGCAGCCACAATCCAATACCATTGGTGTGCCGTGAAAACTGTTTTCACATCAGGTGCTGATAGGATTGTCGGTCGATTGCAGGGAAGCCATAGGGTGTGGTGTGGCTTAGACGGTTCGTTGCTAATATCGGATGAGGGTCAACTGAAAAGATGGAGGGAGCATTTTGCTTCGGTTCTAAACCGAGTATTCGCCAATAATATGCACCCAAGTCAGAGTGAAGTGTCTGTAGAAAGAAATTCCCGAATTCGCACCACAATCTCCAGTAAGGATGAGATTATTACCGCGATCAAACTGAGAAACAATAAGGCGATAAGACTTGAAGGCTTACCTGCGGAGCTGTTTTGAGCTGCACCAACGGCATCAGACGAGCTACTGTTCCCACTTCTCGGGAGAACGTGGGAAGCCGTGAGTTTTCCGGATGAGTGGATGAAGGTCTCTAAAAAAGCTGAAAACTGGAGAGGTATTTGCGTGTAGAATAATTCTGGAGCGAATCAAAGAACACCTTGAAGACACACTCGACGCCGAACAAGCGTCGATCTGGATCCCCCTGTGTCGACCACATCAACACAGGGTCAGGGTCAGGGTTCTGGCCAAACCGCATCTCTAATGAACAGCTTTATCAGAGAACGGGACATGAACTTATAGGCACAACCATACGATGACGAAAGTGGCAGTGGATTGGTCACACTTTCCAAAAGGGTGACAGGTCTATAGCTAACCAAGCGATGTAATGAAACCCGCTTACTCAGAGTACTTGGCGCAGAACAATTGAGAAGGAAGCATGGCAACTGGGAAAGAGTTGGGGAGAGCTGAGGCACATTTCCAGAAACCGCACACAATGGGCTTCAACAATGCCTACGCGCAAACCCACAATGGGATACAGGCCATAAGTAAGTAAGTAAGTTGTATGACCTTTTCTTATTCTGACTGGGGACTGGAGCATATAACGGGTTGATCTGTCGGTATTGATGTTGGAGTACGATGTGTGTAGTAACTCAAATCCAGAAGTAGATTTGCTATTAGCTTACGGTTGATGACTTTCAAAAGATCCGATTCGGGGAAGAACTTCAATTTATAAACGAGCGAGATTTGCAGCAGTATCAGTAAGTTCGTTCCTTTTATCTCTATATGATTTGAAAGCCACTTAATCTCCAACTTGTTAGGTGTTCTTATAAGACAGTCTCTGATTTTGTTGATGATTCTATTTCATTGGTTGCTGTAAAAGATTTACAGCGTGTAAGACCGATAAGCTGCCTGTGCAAATTACGAATGTACCACTTATTTTGAAGCTTCGGCAGTAAAGACGGACGAATTTAGGGGAAATATTTCTATTGTGATCCTGCTCTCGTTTTCAAAACTGGCAGCAAAAGATGAAAAAGATGAAAAACTAAACTGCAGTTTTTGCATTTCAAGTCTGTGAACGGTGTACAATCGCAGAGGCATTTTTATTTTCAACCCTAAACAGGCAAGATCAGCCTTCTTAAGACCTAAAAAGCAATATAAGACTTCATCATTTATTTTAGTATTATAGTAGCTAGAATTATGCTTAAGCGAATTGAAGAATACTTTTGAGTCACAATCGGAAACAGACCGGACAAACGTTTGAGGAAAAAGAAAGTTTGCAATAAATTGGAAGTATTGTCTCGACCTAGAATTTGAAACCTTGCATCAGAATACAACTGCACGTACAGCATTTCTGCATGGAAGCTGTATGTAGCACTAAAGTCAAACTCGTTTAAATTTACTGAGCTGTGGCAGAGTCCTCAGCTTTTTTTTTAAGAATAGTGAGGGATAAGAGAAGACGATAAGCCTTTAAGGCACTACGACCCAGGAGGATCTTTTGTACTATTCCCTAGCAGGTTTGAATATAATTAGTTATTCTGAGGTTCAGCTGAAGTCTTTTTTATTAATGAATCTAAAGACATACATATATGTATAGCTGAAGCTGAGGAGACATCAGAGGGAGATGTGAAGCCTTTGTTAAAGTACTTAAGTTTCAGCCGAGCTATGGCAGGACATTTGCACAATATGTGGTGGGCTGTTTCAGTGTCTTACAGACATAGGCGACTCGTGTCCAATTGGACACGGTCCATTTTCTTGAGGTGATAATTGAGAGAGGAATGACCAGTTAGTTCTTGACTTTGTATTTGCTCATAGAGAGGATATATTTTGTTCTCTTCTTTGAGAAGTTGATGAATTGTTTAGCGTGTTTTAAGCCATTTTCAGAGTTCCAGTGGGAGTGCGATTCTTGTCGTTCCCATCTGCTGAGCTCTATTCTGATCTGATTAGTTTGTGGGTCACAAAAAGTTTCAGGACCAATGAAAGGAACCTGTGCACCTTGTTTGGCAAGCTCATCGGCGGCTTCGTTGCCAGGGATGCCCCTGTGTCCAGAGACCCAAGTTAGTATGACATTATTATGTGCAGCAAGCTGCAAGATGGATTGGAGACAGTTCCAAACTAGCTAAGACTCAAAGTTATAGGAGTTGAGAGCCTTGAGAGCTGCTTAGCTATCTGAAAGTCTGTTAATATGAGATCTTCGGAGGTTTCTTCTAATGCATTCTCTGGCACAAAATAAAAGTGTAGTTCGTGTAAAAATTTCGCAACAATATGGTTTTATTATAATGTTACTAACTAAGCACTTCGTACTAACATATTTAAATTCGAGTATATGTAACTCTACATCTTTCTATGAACGATTTTATACGAGTACTATCCATCGTGTATGCGACAACCGTCAACAACGTTAGATATATTGATTATGCGATATCAAACCCGTTGGAATTACCATTCCTACATAAAAACCCATTTCACAATATCTGACGTCGTCTCCTGTTCTTACGATTTTGTCGATTGATTAAAATAAACTATGGTCCTCGTCATGTGCGCTGAATTTAGAAGGTTCCCTTATTCCTCTAAGGAAGGGTGCATAAATTTACGCTTCAAATAAAATGCTATTGAAAAGTGTAATAGAGAGGGCGGATTTGATTTAATATGTGATTTAATCATACGTCAGTGGCTGGGATTAAGCTATTATCTTACTTCGTACCCCACATTTAATTTTTGCAGTTCAATTGAAGGGTAAATCAAAGGGGTTAGGGAAAAAAGTTGTTAATAGTTGATTATATTACTATGCATTGCATACCTACATAGCGTATAGCCTTTCGATCAATTTTGCTTAACCATTGGAAATAGCGTGAAAATCTAGCTAAAAAGCAATACTAAAGTACAAGTAATTTAAACCCACAGGTAATTGCTACTTTGCGGCCAGAAGTCCTCGTCTAATTTACTGAATTTCAGGGGATTTTGTGGTTAGTGGTCAATAGAGGATACTAAACTGTAAGGTTCGAGTGATATTACTTACATTTTTCGCTTTTGTTCTGTTAAAAGTAATTATGCTAAATTGGTCGAAAATAAATCATTATTTATTAACCACCTTAATTTAATAGTGGAAGTTTTTAATACCATTAATTTGTAGAACGGCAGCTGGTTGTGAAGTTTGGTATCCATTTATACAGATTTTCTGTATCGCAAATTGTTGTGTACTGTGCTTCCTTGTGGTTTTATGCACCGCAGAATTCAATCAATGTATGTATCTTTATTTGTGTACCAATTATATCAACTAAAAAAAAATTGGGCAAGAGTGAGGAGGGCCCACAGTTGCCACTTGCTAAAAAAAATTCCTACCAACTTTTTCAATAAAACCTACCAAACCAGTGAAAAACCTACCAAAGCGAAATTGAGACGCCTATAAATCGAGAATTCTGTCAATTTCAATAATAGTACTTGTACCTTTTTTACGGAAATCTGAGAAACGTCAATGCGAAGCAGTTGTCAAATAAACTCCAAAGAAAAACATATTTTAAATAAATTTCTAAAGCAAAATGCTTGGATTCGTTCATAGGTGGTTGGAGAACATGATAACACAACTGATTTAGCATCCATATGGATATTTGCTATTTTTAGTGTTCCGGACCTTAAAAGGTAAGACGGAACACTTATGGGTTTGATACGGTGTCTGTCTGTCCGTCTGTCCGTCTGTCCGTCAGTCTGTCACAGCCCTGTAACTTTTGAACCGATAGACATAGAGAGCTGAAACTTTCGCTATGTATACATTATGTGGAAGCCTGCACAAGATGGCGGCAATGAATTTCATTTTGGGAGCCCTTTTTTGGGCACCTTGTATGAAGGGCAAAAAAAAATTATTTTGTTCCCCATCATGTGGCATATCAATTTAAAGAGAATTTTGCAAGGGCTCCATATATGTAAGAAATATTTTTTTCTGGCAAAATTTGTTGAACAAAAAAGCTCGCCAAACATTTGAAAAATGTTGTCCCCCCCCCCCCCCCCCCCCCCTAGCAGCCAGACCATAAATGGTAAAAATATGAAAAAAATTGGAGATACGTAGAATTTAGTGTAGATTGTAAAAACAATACAAAAATTCCTGTATTTTATATATTTTCTGAGAAAAATTAAAAAAATGGGGCATCTAGTTACCCCACTGTATCTCCCCCAGTTTTCATGTTATCCAAATAATTTTTACAGCTGATCATTTTGATACTACGATTTGCTCAAGTTATAAGTTTCATCTAAATCTGCTAAGTAGTTCCCGAGTTACAGATTTTAGAAGAGCGCATGGACTTCCCTATAAGCTCTTATCTTGCTGCAACCTCATTCGATTTCGATTTTTCAAAAACAAAGTCATTTGCACGAATGGATCGTATATGTTAGCTCTATGCTGCTTTTGAAAACTAAATAAGTTTAAAAAACCATTTTTTTTTAATTTTTTTTTTTTTTTTCAAAAATATTTTTTTTTTTTTTTTTAGTTTTTAAAACTCTAAATTCCTTCGCATGTCAAGTATTGCCAGTGTTTTGCTTTACTTAAACCATTTAACAAGCAAAGTACGGTTACATTCATTTTTATCCAAAAGCTTGGTACGCCATGTTTTATATTGAAAGTGTAAGTTAAAATGGACTGGAATCTCAGCTCAGTATTACTAGGACATACCTACGTACAAGACATTACATTATTCATATCAAAACCAGTATTAGGTGTACCTATGCAGGATATGAATAAATTGCCTTCTATTTAATGACAATATAAAATGTCCGGAACACTATTGCACGAGGCCCTCCTCGCACTTACCCAATTTTTTTTTTCTTCGATAATGCAAATAAATTATTTACGTGCAAACCTTAATTTTCTCACTCTCTTGACAGTGCGATAGCTAATGTCATAGTCGAAAGAAAAATTCTGCTCGCGCACTAACTAATCTGAGGGCACCCATAATTGCTGGACGAAACTGAGCAAAAAGTCATTAATTGCCTACGTATGACAGCATTCAGAGCCTTAATTCGATTATGGTTTGCCCTTAAGTATGCAAAAGGGCCTTATATAAGCCCCAACAAAACAAAAATAACCATATCGCGTTTAGGCAAGTTGGTTCCATTAATCTTTGTTTACACATGTAACTTTTATCTCGCACAAATGTTTTTGAGTTGATTGGAAATTATTTCAGTTTCATAGGTCTGCAAACAGGGCCGGACCCACCATATGTGCAGAATGTGCAAATGCACACGGCGTCAAGGCCTTGGGTGTGACGCATTGTAAAACAAAAAAATGCATTTCTAAACGCTGCGTTGTCTGAACGAAATTATTTTCTAATAATACAAATTATTTCAATTCAGCTGTTCACACAAAAGAGCATTCTCGCACAGCAGAAACTAGTTCGAATAAAACCGAAATAAAAAATCCCACCAGGTCTGTGCAGGATAATTTCTTGCATAAGTACTCAAAAATTTCCATAGGAAAAAATCTCAAAACAATAAACTCAATCCGTAATTCCTATTGAATAATTTGAGTGAAAATGTGCAGATTTGATTTCTGCACCTATGAGATTTACTCATTTGAGAAATTAGTTTGATAAGAGAATGTATAAAGCGGCCCATACACAGCACATATCTGGACTGTTATCGTTTCACTGAAAATCGTACTGCATAGATTTGTTTACGGTTATAATGTCAGACACGATGCTAGTAAAATCAAAATAGTTAGATTTTCGGTGTCGGCGGTGATATGGGGCGCTCACGGTAAGGCTTGCACAGGGTGCTCAATTGACTCGGGCCGGCCCTGGCTGCAAAACAAAACCTACCAAATCGAACTAAAACCTACCAAAGCTGAAAAAATCTACCAAGTTTGGTACGATCCTACCAAAACGGCAACCATATTTCAGTTAGTTTAGGAAATTCTAGATATCTACAAGTTTTTGGCTGTTTTTGAAAATTGAAATTGAAATCGAATGAAGTAGCACTAAGAGAAAAAAAATAAAGAGAGTTCCATGCGCCTTTCTAAATTCTGTAACTCGAGAACTACTTGGGGGATTTGGATGAAACTTGAAATTTTAGCCAATCAAAATGACCACCTGAAAAAAATATTTGGAAAACAAATGTTCAAATGTTTGTCAAGCTTTTTTGTTTAACAAATTTTGTGAGATATGGAGCAACCATATAACCTTGCAAAATTCTTTTTGTTTGTTTGCCCTTCATACATGGTGCCCCCAAAATGAAATTCATTGCCACCATCTTGTGCGGGCTCCCACATAATGTATACATAGGGAAAGTTGCAGCTCTCTATCTTTAACGGTTCAAAAGTTACAAGGCTGTGACAGACTAACAGACTGACGGACAGACGTACACATCGCACAGTGGTTTGGTTTGTATGGGAGAGCGAAAAAAAGTTTGTTGAATCTAAACTTTTAAAAGGATTGTAAAGATGCATACATGTTAAGATTATATTATAGGTTTTTTTTTTTTTTTAAATTCGTTACAAAAAAAAAGTTATTGACATTTTTTTAAAATTTAAGAGTTGAGTTGTGAGTTAAATGTTTTTTTTTTTTTTTTTGTAAAATCTGAACTCATTATTATATAAATATTATAAGCTATATAAATCTGCAGTAGACTTTATAATCCTTATTTTGGCATGTTTTTAATGATGTTTTTTTCTCCATGGATCAAAACCTTATGTACGGTTTCTGGCATATTGAGCCATTTATGATTCTCAACAAAAAGTCCCACGCATACTCCGTATATTTTTTGAAAACTTATTTTTTAATTCGATGTTATTACTTCAAGAATAACAGCAAACCGCCGAATTGGGTCTTCACTCACTCCAGTGATTTCTGAAGTCATTCCTGGATTGGCAAAGAAACTCCTGGACGTGTTGCCGTTATTACTTGTCCCCATACGCTGTTTTACAACATCAGCAATGATGCCCAGTCTATCACAAAACACCTGTTTATTTTTTTTTCTTTTGGTCGTCTCTAACTCGGCGAGTCTAACTGTTAGTTCTCCATCTTTTAAGTGGCAAATTGTAGGCAATATGGAGGATACATTCCATAAATTTTAAACGAGCGTGAAGAGCAGACTCCATATGTCAATGCTTTGAGGTAAGAGCTTAAACATTCTAATAAGGCCTTAAAGGTCATACAAAATAAAGCAATACCCAACAAAAACAAAACAATAAAATTTTAAAAAAAATAATAAAAAAAACTGTTTGTTTTTCATTTATATGGAAAACGCAACAGGTTCACAGTGAAAAACGTATTCACAGACAAATATCAACTCTTTTTTTTTTAATTTTAGATAGTCACGAATAAACCGATAAAATGATTTATTTTAAGGATCTTCGGAAAAAGACATTTTAAATTATTTGAAAATATAGTTCCTGACTCCAATAATTTTTTTTAGCTTTGAGGGCTTGTAACTAACTATATATATATAATAAAACTAAAAAGCCTACATACATGTGACTTTCTTCGAAGAGGGTATGGGTATGTCACCGACTGTCTATAACCAAGTTCGGTGTAAGTACATATGTCTTGATTTCTTTTTTAAAAGAATCTATATATTCATTAGGATAACAATTTTATGAATAAAGAATACAAGTGAAAAATATTTTTTTTTTTTATGTGGAATACCTCCAGGGTAGTACGATTTTTCAGCATATCCATTGGGATGCTTAAATACACCCCCTAAACCTTTAAAAAAAAGTTGTTGGATTCATACAACCAAATATTTAACCTTGGTGTAATTCCACATGCATGGAAAGTGGCCAATATTGTTCCCATACCTAAATCAAACAAACGCCCTTCTGATATTTCCGGATACCGCCCAATATCACTCCTCCCGTGTACAGGTAGCAAGTTTTTTTTTTTAAAGTTAGTTCTACAAGTGATTAGGTTTATTTTGTTATAAACAACGAAAACCTTTCTTATAAGTTCTTTAAAACGCATGAAATAACTGGCGCTAAATTATAGTCGATAAAACCTTAAGATTATGTCAGCACTTACCACTTACACTTACACTTACCAAGCATACTTGGCTTACTACTGCCCTTATTATGATACACAACTTCATCTGTAATTTGGTTGTGAACACAGAATCAGTATTTTAGAACACAACTCTAAGACAGTCAGCTGTCTGTCATCTGTCAATCGGAGACAACTGCAAATTTTTGTTTGTATCTCTAGTTTTCAGTACATTTCAATTGTATTATGATACACATTTAGCTTTGTTTTGGTCTGGTTGAGTGAACTGTCAAAACCACACAACATCGATTTAGCAGTTTTAGTTGGTTGTGTACTGCAGAAAACGGGTAGATTTTTTTCAAATAAATGGTAAAGTCTGTGTAAGTACAGAAAAAATTAAAATGCTAAATAATTAAATATTAAATAGTATTTTGACACTCTGAAAGTTACAAACAAACACCAGTTTTGGAGGGTAGTTGCTCTCCTAGGGTAAGGGACAATTTCGATGCAACATACAAGATGTGAAAAAACTTTGAGAGAAATTCTCATTAGAACTCAACATCTGAGGACCTCCAAGAAGAACATGGCAAAGGGGTAGTTATTTACCTTTATCTAATAACAATTTTCCGGGTTCATTAAAAATGCAAGCTAAAGAGGCTATAATAAAAAAAACTCTCCAGCTACCAGAGAAGGTCCATCTCAGAAAGTAAGCCCAACGCCATTGGAGAAAAAAGTAGTCACTATAATTGCATTCACAGCTGCGATGATTCCATTGGGGCAAGCGTCCGGCGTTGAAAGACTAGGCCAGTCTAAAATTCAACCCTTTCCTCTGGGAAGCGCTCTCACTGATGTGATAGATGATGACCCTCACTTAAGCAACATCATCCTCGCTAAACTCCCACAAAAGAAGTCAAAGAACAACCAGAAACCAAAGACTTAAAGCCTTACTGGAGCACACAGGAATCTAAAACAAAAACTGTTCAGACATTAAAGAATTATATAATCTGCAATGCTTCTTTTAATATCACAGAAGCTTTTAGTTCTGCTAAACCTAAATTAAAATTGCTACGCTATTAAAAAAAAAACGAATATCAGCAGCGAGTTTTAGGATCGGTTTTATAGACGAAGAGCGGCGCACCGTTGATCTAAACAAATCTTTTAGTTCGTTCAAAATATAAAGCAATGCTTTTTTAATTAGCTTGGATTACTGCTGACTCTAATTGGTTTGTATTTACTTCGTGTTTGGAAGCTAAAGCAGGGGTATCAAACTCAAACTCCCTTTGTGTTTTCCGATAGTAATTCCTTGAACAGGACAGTTTGGGGGGCGGTGGTTTAGCACGTAAACATGCTAGAGCATGGAGTCGGGCATAACTTTGCGCATCAAAAAAAAATTAGTAATTCCTGAACTTGGGCAGGTAATTGCGACCATATTGTTGAGGCTTCATCTATAAAATTGGCTGTTCTTTAATTAATCTGATTTGCTAAATCAACATGGAGTGTTATACCGTGATTAAAAGTCAAACAGTGCACAAAGATATGAATATTGATAATTTGAATACTTAATTACTGACCTTACTTAGGGTCAGTTTCAAATCACTATGCAATTGGAAAATTGCGAAGAGAGAGCATGGAAATGTGTGCTTTCATTGAGACATGTGTGCACATTTTCTCACTGGAAAGTAATATTTACGAAACGCTTGAACTTTTTTCGTATCCTTCCAGATTTTATTACATTGTTTGGCGCCTAATAATTGCGCACACTCCTTTACCTTTCTTCTTCACATTCTTCTCTATATTTTTTACACAAAAACCAATGTCATTATCATTACTCTCCACAGAGCTTTCATTACTCTTCATAAAGTTGCCATTGCCTGGTTCAATATAAATAAAGAAAACAGCTTTCTACATTCATAACCACGCATTTTTTCTCCACTCTGTTTTCGCATTTGGCAGCAAAAATGTTCTTATCTTTTCCCTACATTTCTCACCACATTGTCAAAAAACCAGTGAAAAATGCTACAATCCACCTGGAGCGGATCATATGATACCCTATCCCTATCTTATTTGGTCGTTTCAGTGGGCGGTGGAAAATGTATTCACAAAATTTTCTATTTTGCCCTATAAACTAATATTTTTACTCGAAAATTAATTTTTGAAGTAAACGCCCCTAAAAAGTGGGCGTGGCCATATACAATGTATAGACGATTTGTAGATTAAGTGGATATCTACATATTTGCCCAAGTAAGTTTTTTCGAGTTTCATATGAAAATAGTGAAAAAAAAGTGATTTTTTTGAAAAGTGGGCGTGACAGTGGACGGATTTTAAAAATGTTTACACTTGTTCTGTCCCGATATCCAAAGACTTCGTATACAAAATTTCATTATCCTAGCTCAAAATTTAAGGCCCAAAAACAGATGACAGACGGACGGACGGACGGACGGACATGTCTCAATCAAATCAGCTATTGATACTGATCATTTATATATATACTTTATGGGGTCTGTCTGCAATATTTCTCTATGTTACAAACTATGTATCAAACTTAATATACCCTTAGGATAGGGTATAATTCATTCATTCATTCAACATCGAAGGATGGGTATGCTCGAAAAGCTAAGTACAAGATTTAAAGTCAAGTGGGTAAACTTTAATTTTTCAGCTAGATTGGCAAATCTCTCGTCATTTTCGAACCAGCCAAAATTGTCTAACTTTCTTACTTAACTTAAGTGGTACTAAACACTATTTGATTTATATATGTACATACAATGGTTTTACACAACTAAACATGAAACGAATATAAATACGTTAACGTTGCCTTACGCTATGTTGTTTTGCTATAACGTCGGCAGCGAATTGTTACCTTGCTTAACGTTGCGTTCACTTTTCTTGTCGCTCACAACGTTGTTTCGTTTAACGTCTTGTTTTCCAGGAACGCATTAACGACGTTAACCGGGGATGCCCGATACAAATTAAATGGCATTCAATAATGCTGACTTGCTTGCTGACTACTGCGTTCGAACCGAATCGAATCCAGAAAAATACCATCACAAGTTTTTTTCAAGGCCCACCTTTTCCAAGTGTCTGACAAACATTCAAGAGTATAACTGTCATGAGAAAGCTTCCTAAAACGCCTCTGCCCTTCGGATACGACATAAAACTGTAGGCCCCTTCCGTAGCTGTACAAATACAGGCATATCACGCAATTACAGTTGTGAGAAGCTAAGCCCTGGCCCTCTGTGGGCTACATATGGCATAATATTTTTTTTTTTCTTAATTGCGAATGGTGCCTGATCCACAATAAAAGCTCTACTAAAAATTAGTTTCTGTATTACTCGATACTTGCTCCATTTGCATAAGATTCGTGTATGTATGTATGTATGTATTTTCATCCGTCTAAAGGAGTGTAACTTCCTTTGATTTGACTGTTATAACGATGTTCATTACTCGCGTTTATCGCTTATTAACAGGTCCTTTACATACATATGTATTTCCTTAATGAATGGCTTAGAATACATGAATACTTAATACTAATTCGCATCCTGAATTAACACATAAACACTGAAGTTAAGTTCATGCGGTGAAGTTAGGTGTCAGAACACTCCATATAAACACTTTGCCATTGCTATACATTGGTTGATGTATTGATTAGTAGCATCTCTTATAATCACTTTTATACAGTAGTTTTCCTAGCAAATAACCAATTATTTTCCTATTATAATCTATTAATGTACTTCTTAATGGCAATAGTTGCGAAAATGACTTCTGAGAAAATACAGAAATCATCAAAAATAATTATAAAGCTCATGGGGAAGTGCTCGGTGAAATTAAAATTACTTACCGATACACAGGAGAGCAATAATTAAACGCGTTTTTTTTTTAAATAACTCATCAAGCTATACTTAAAACTTTTCAATATGCCTATAGATATAATAGAGGGATGTTTTGTGAATATCGGACTAATTATGTTATATCTGCAGATTCACATATGTACATACACTATAAAAAAACTTATGGAAATTGTTCGACATTTCTTTTAGGGGCGATTTTGTTAAAAAACAGATTTTGACGATTTTCTTAGAATAATATTTTTATATTATACGTTGAAAATTCTGCAAAATCCATACTGACACGGCAGGCATGACAGAATATTTAGCGACCACTTAGGTCTGTCATGGAGCTGTGTCCTGAGCTACCGTCGAATCCCTTCCTTTTTTTGTCAGAAAGCAAATTTAAAAAAAAAAAATTACAAGCAAATTCGAAAATATTCGAAAAATTTTGATTCACATTTTCAAAAACAGTAAATCGAGCTGCCAAAAAAATAGGCATTTAAAAGATGTTCATGATTCTAATCTTCTTATAAAACTAGTATCACTCTATCGCAAAAAAAAAACTCATAAATAGCTTTACAGATACTAGAACTTGAGAGCTCCATACCAAAAATTATTTTTTTTAATGTAGTAATACCTTTTAATGCAACCAAGAAAACATTTTTACAGTGCTTCGTAACAAACTCTATTTATTAGGTAACAATAATCTTAAGAATGCTACATTATTGAAAGTAGGATATTTGTCCATTGATATAAAATAAGATTGGGCCCATACGAGTAAATTAATTTTTTGATTTATTGCCATTATTTGTTCATTCTGCCCCAGTGTGCGTCGACACCTAGCACAGGTGTGTCCTGTCCAATAAAGTGTCATTATGCAAAATGTTTTGCATCTTACCACAAAGCCAGAATTGCGTACCGAAAGAGTAAAGGTCCAAATTTTTAATTATATCTACAAATAAGTGAAAAAGGTTATTTTTAATCGGCTCAAGTGTGCCTCTAGGTCAACAACACTAGGTATATGAATAAATAGATAGGTAATCTTCTATATTATAATTAATATTTAGTAATAATCTAGGACCTAATCAGTGGTTGATATTTATCGCTTTCTGATGACCTCTTAATGGTCTTTCAAGTTGAGGTGAACGCAGCCAAGAAGGATTGTAAACACCAGACCACACTAGTTATACACTGGCGGTATGGACCTCTAGGGTATGGTTCTGAAAATTGAGCCTAGTCATACTATTGTAATTTGATTTTGCAAATTGGTGGATCATTAATATTGATTTCATACACTGTCCCTGCAGAGGCACTCGCAAAGCTAGTGTCTTAATTTCATTGCTCAATGTCTTTGCTTTCAATGTAAAATGAACTCTGTGAAAGAAAGGGTAGGCATGTGTATGTACGTACTAATAGTACTAAATTAATTCTGTGGACGGATGATTCGAAAACCGTTGGTGGATGCTGCGTCGAAAGAATTGTCTGTTAACTCACTCACTTACACTTGCCACTTATCATCGATGTCATTCCGGTTTTTGATGCCGTTATTTATCTCCTTTGCTAAAGTTAAAAATACAAGATTGTCTAGAGTCTTAATTCTAGACCAGTCTAAAAGAATCTTACACCAATCTGCGCTCTCAAAACCTGTCCGCTTCGGAAGGTCTTATAAGGATTGACAACACGTTGACCACTTTTGGCTATCGTACCCGGACAAACGTTAGTTTCTGGAATGTGAAAACACTTATTGATTAGCACAGCTAAGGACATCAGAACGCCAGATTCCTTTAAATAAAACATGCGTTATATGCTGGACATACTGGGAGTAAGCAAGGTAAGCTGAGGGAGAGAACCAATCTCCATCACGTAACATTGTGTTTCGAAGTACCCCAGAACCCGTGAATTATCTAGCAGTCGAACTGTGATAGGATTTCAACGATTAGATTCCGGACTTGCGTGAGTCACTTTACCATTATCAATTGGAAGCTGTTATTAAAGCAACACTCGATGCCGACGCACGTTGTCATAGTTATGGAGCCCTGAATGTCACAGTAGACAGCGATAACAAAGCACTCGAACGTGTTATGGGACTTCACGAACAAAGCTACCGTAGTGACAACAACTCTTGCTACTTCAATCGCCTTATTGTAGGTGGTACTATGTTTGAGCCTGAAGTCTGCAATGAAATGGGTACCAACTGACATTTTAATTGACCATTTTTCTATCATTCGCCTTCGGTACGAGATCAACATCCTAGCGAGTGTCCTATTACGCTCTGCTGCCATTCGAGGATCTAACGACACGAGAATGTATGCATACCGACCGCTGTGAGATCCCACAATGTGCCAATAGACAATTTCTCACGTGGACTGGAAAAAATCAAACTGTTTCCACATATGGTGCTGAAAGGATTGTTGGTCGATTGAAGGAAAGATAGAGACGAGAAAAATGCAAGTTAGCGTACGACATGACAAGAGCAATTAAATCAATACACCTTCTACGCAAGCAGAAGAGGCTACAAGTAGGTATGACAGTAGAATCGTTTATGGAATATACAATAACCTTATAGGTAGCCTAGCTGTACTCATCAGCCAGTGAAAGGCTTAGACTGTTCGTTGTTCATATCGGAAAAGATCAGCTCAAGAGATGAAAGGGGTAATTTGATTCGGTTTTGAATCTCCTATTCACCAGCAATATGCATTCAAGTTAGATTTACCTAAGTCAGAAAAAGTTACAGAAGTCACACTACAACCGCCAGTAAGGATGAGATCTGTACCGCGATCGAAGCAATTAAAAGCAAAATGAGACGGAACTTAATGGCATATCCCCGGAGAGTGCTGTCGGCTGTGGCTTGGATAATAGCTAAATTTATCCTGAAACGATGTCATTTTTCATCGATTTCGAAAAGCCTTTGTTGACGAAAAATTCGAAATGCTGTTACATCCGAGCTGCAAAGCTTCGTTAATAGATAGAAATATTTTAAGGATTTTCTGGCCAAAGCATAAAAAATATCATAAAACAAAGCACAACCATACAACGACGAAAGTGGTAGATCCATAGCTAACCACATGGTGATATGAAACCCGCTTAAAATGAATAGCAGGATACTCCGCAATACTAGAAGTCCATTACACAGATCAGTCGAGAGGAAAGAACGTTACGAAGAGCTGAAGCATGTTGCATAACCCTTAATAATGTTATTTCTTCTTAATGCATTCTGGAATCGTAGAGTAGAATAGAGTTTCTAGGATATGAGACTGTTTTTGCTTCCGGAACAGACACCATTCCTACTTTGGCCCTCTGTATGTTTCTAGTAGGCCTACCAAAGTAGAGCATATTATTTTGAGAGTGGTGAAAATTCTGTAGCGATCGTAAATGTGCGATGACACCAAAGGAGGTCGAGCGAAGGATGTATTCGAAAGTATTGATTTTTCTCATTACTTAGCGCACTAACAACTATCGGGAAATCTGATCTTATATATAAAAATTGCTGATACATGCTTATGTATATATATTTTTCATACATTTTGATACGAAGAAATTTGTGGGTGAGCAAGTTGATTATTGAATCCTGAGTACCTATTAGTAGGCACAACATTAGGCGTGTTTTTTTCGTATCCTATATAGGCTTAAAAAAGTATTAGCCAATAAAACGCCTATCGGGGCTAAGGAATTTCAGTATCGCAGTTTGGAAGCACTTTGTACTGACATTTAATAATTTTGATTTCAGTAATCCCAACACATCCTCCTTTGCCCATGTTTTCCGTTTTCTAATAACAATAAAATCGTAAATAAATGGTGTATCTTAGGTTTTACTTACATTTTCTCTTCAAAACACATTTTTTTCTTAATTTTTTTTTTTTTATGAATGACTGCTGTCTGTTCAATCATTTTTGACATTTTCGATATCATTTTTCGACACAATCGAAATAAAACAATTTGGGAGCACAGTTTTTATTGCGGCTAAGGAAATAAGGCTCGATAATTATCCAGATTTCGTTATTCTATATAGGTTGAGTTGTTAGTGTATTTAATATGGAAAATATATTTTAAGACTATATAGAATACGAAAAAAACACGCCTATTATATACATATGTTACGTATCGTAATAAACTATAGATGGCAACGCGGTATGTAGATATTTGTAGACTCAAGTATTCTACTACACTTAAATATTTCACAGCTTAGATTAAGTGAGTACTGTATAACCTAATGAATTTGAATAAAGCAGTCTTGAATTGGAACTCTTTTTGTAATTATAGTTATCCTTTAGAATTAGATAGTACAAATATACTTTTTTTTATAAACACCTTATGCAATTAAGTTTTGCTACGCTTCCGATCAATCAATTCAAATATTCCCTCGGAATATACCTATATATCTTTTGTAGGTATGTATCTACCTACATATTTAAAAAAAAAAAAAAAGTTTATTTATCTACCATCCCAAGAAATCACTCCATCGATTAATGCATACTCATCCACGATTCACATCAAATCATCATCGGCATTGATTGAAGTACAGCGGTCCTTTTCAAAGTCGACTTAAAGTCTGTCCGTTCGTTTTCGAAATGAGTCATCAGATATCATAACTATCGATTTAAGAGTACAATTAGATCCGCCCATCGTTTTGATTGCAACTCAATGTCAAGAAAACATTTATGTATGGTAGACTTGAATGTATGTACATACAAATGTATGTATATTTTCATTTCTTACTTATGTTGTGTTGAATTGGTGGGCCAAGCGCATGGGATGCATGTTAACTGCAGATTCAGACAACATTTTGTAGCTTCAGTAATTTGTTGTACTTCTCACTAATATATTTTTGCTTGGGGACTTTGTACATGAACATACATCCATATAATATATGGATTAATAAATTCAAACGCACCAGGTAAATTATATATGAATGTTAAACACACAGTGTTTGTTACTAGACTTTTTATATTTTTATGTTTTATTTAAGCAATAGAAATAGTCAAATATGCTAACTAAATATATAGTGCGCATATTTGTACCTTATCGTAATGGTGTATTAAGTTTGACACATAGTTTGCAACACAGAGAATCATTAAAGATTAACCTCTTGAAGTGTATGTATGTAAAAATGATGTGTATTACTGGCCGAGTCGATTGAGCCACGTCCGTCGGTCTGTTGGTCCGCATGTCACCAGTTCTTTGGCCATCAATTCAATGAAGTTTAGTTCACTTACACCCAAAAAGAAGGTGCTGTCAAAATAGAGCAAAACGCTGTAGATTCTACTGCATACATTGTCAGAATCGACCCGACAATTTCTGTTGTAAATTTAACAATGGTTGTTAAAATGACAGCTGAAAGTGTAAATTTCACAGCACTTTGTAGAAACAACAACAATTTGCATGTAAAAAAAACGCTTTCGTAGCACTTAAGCTTTAAAGTTCTAATTTATTGGTATGGTGCAAGAAATGGGTGGATATAGTTTTTACAATCCAATTAGATGGTTCTTGTCCAAGAAATACACTCAGTGTGTGTTTAAACCGAATTGTATAATTGCATTTACTTACAAAATGTGAAAAATGTTTGGATCTGGCTGGGGTTGAACGTGGAACCTCTCACTCGGCGACTGCATACACTACTACAACGCCATGGCCTTTGAAAATTATCATGCGAATATTCTCAAATGGTATCTACTTTTTAAGTTTTTGTAATAGATGCCGAATCTACAACTTGTTGTAATTTTTGCAGCTCCTGCTGTAGTTACCACAGTAAATAGCTGTAGATTCTACAACATTTTGATGTAGATTTTACAAATTCATATCTGTAGATTTAACAGCCGAAATTAACAACACGCTGTTGATTTTACAATTGGGGGTTGTAGTTGATTTAACAACTTTGTTGTCAAAATGAATGCATTCGCTGTTAAATCTACAAAAAATTGTTAATTTAACCAGATTCGCTGTTAAATACGCAAATCTACAATGAATTGTAAAATCTGCTGCCTAAAAGAATCAATCTCTATCACTCTTTCGAGTTCACAATTATTGACCGATGGTTTTTGCGGCGTTCATCAAATCCAGCAAACATCTATGTACGTCAGTGGATGGGTATACCAATGGGACAGGAGCTGGATACTTTGGTCAAAACTACAAACTCTCTATTTCTCTTCTTCTCAGGACGATCCATAACTATCTTCCAGGCAAAGTTCTTGGCCACCAAGCTCGGTACCAGAGAATGCATTAGAAGAAACGTTCGTACGTCAGATACAAAAATACATACTATCGGAAAGCTAAGTAGTTGTAGAGCTCTTA
This sequence comes from Chalcosyrphus nemorum, assembly GCA_949716465.1. Taxonomy (NCBI): domain Eukaryota; kingdom Metazoa; phylum Arthropoda; class Insecta; order Diptera; family Syrphidae; genus Chalcosyrphus; species Chalcosyrphus nemorum. The sequence continues at coordinate 53,052,595 of OX454332.1, forward strand.
TGTGCTTCAACTTTGAGTCGAATATAGTTTTGAACTATCTAAAAATTTCCTTAGCGGCAAACAATAAAATGATATTAATGTGGTTACTGGACAATGTATTTGTGGGTATGGCAATGAAGCTGCCGACTAGCCCAGGCTTGGTTCATTGGTCCGGAACCATTTTTTGGTTTACTAATTAACCAGGGGCTGGTGAATTTCTGGAAGACGATAACACAAGACTGCAATACTCAATGGGTAAACATGCCTCTGTCTTCCAGGCGGCGATATTTGCAATCCTAATGGCTGCGAGTCAAACATCCGAACATCGTTAGGAATAAGTGGAGGGGTCGTAGTATCTGTTTTTGTAGTGACAGTCAAGCGGCGCTTAATGCCTTAGGCTCGTTTCACACTATCCGGTTTTAGCCGTACGGCAGAAACCGTACGGCAAAAATCCGAATGCTGTTGTCCATTCACACTATACGGTTTATGCACGGCTTTTTTCCATCGCAAGCTCAGTTTCTGATTAAGTGCTGTGTAACTACACTGGCTTGAAGACAACTGATCGTACGATTTAAAGCCGGAAAATGTGTAAGCGCGCATTTGGTTATGTACACCACTGCGTTATCGGTAGCCGTACGGTCGCCGTTAGTTGCAGTGGCAGTGGACGGCTGCTACACGGCATCGTGACGGCATTTTGCCGTAACCGTGTAATGTGAAAGGGGCCATGCTTTTCTTCAGGCCACTAGAATAATTTCGCCGTACGGTTTTTTTCCGTACGGCTAAAACCGGATAGTGTGAAACGAGCCTTAGTCAACCCTTTAACCTCATCTAAATTAGTTGGTGAATGCAAGAGAGCTTCTTCGATCAGAAGAGACTTTCTCAGGACCCGACCAAGCGTAAGTAAGGCATCAACGGTCAGAGCTTCCACTGATGATTGGGTTTCTTATGAACACAATTGCGCATGGCATGCCTCTCATGGATGAAGACGTTAGTGAATGACGTCAATGTTAGTTCTTCGTCACTAAAGCGCCTACTCGAATTCATCAAGAACACGAGAAAATTTATACCGTAAAATAGGGGAATGGGATGCTTTCTGGTAGTACAATGGACAAGTTTATGTCTGAGTGCTCTAATGAAGCTTTTCCTAACCAAAAAAAAAAATATAACCAGGTAAAGTTAGAGCTCAATGCTCTAATACGCCAAGAAATCCTATCTCACTGCAACTCACAAGCTGGCTAAAAACACGCCTAGAAATTTCTCAAAAAGAGATCAAAAGACATCCTTTTCATGAGCAAACACAGGTTTAAGTTAATTACTGACTGTTCAATCGGACACTTGCCGCTTATATGTACCTTGAAGAAACTGGAATATTAGTGTTAAAACACATAACATATTTTGTGGGTGGCCACGGTGTAGTCGTAGTCGGATATTGAATAAAAGGATTGATTGATGCATAAAGCATTTTGTGTATTTCAATATTAACGTGAAAGAGAAACTGTGAATTACGAACGAATGCAAAAATCACACACAAATCTCTTAAAAATGTGGATACTACCCACTTAGAGTAAATTTTGAAGCCTAATATAACCTGAGTTTCAAATATCACTATACACCAACTAACGCCCAACCCTGTTAATCAGTAAATTGGCACGTGCAGACTTGCAGAGTATATAAAAAAAATCCCCAACTATAGCTCGGCTTAAGTATTCCTAGCTTCATAAATGAACTAGATTTCAGCTAGGAAGTACAATTTAGTTATTTACATAACAAACAATTACGGAGTAGCAAATTAATCCATCTAGGTCGCAGTGCTTCTTTCCTTAGCCACCTTTAAAAAAATACATACATATATGTACATACATATATACATAATAATAATCATAACTATTTAATGATAATGCATCTAATTGTAGATTATAATATCAATAAAATCGCTTTTTTAGTTTCAGTCTCTTTTTTGTTTGCAATACCATCCAAAAGCAAAAATAAAGGGTGAACGAATATTTCGGCTTGTATTTATAATTATGACAACAATAGATTCAGGTTTTGCAAGGCAAAGAGAAAAAGCAAGCAAGTTAACAAACACCATTACACGTGTGTATGGAGGTATGTATGTACATATGTACATTATAAGCTCACAAATTTAAACACCAACTAATTTCTAAATATAGATTTAAAGTGATTACTGATTCTCAATCAACGCTATTACTTGCTTGATATTCTATCCCACAGGAAAGATGTTGGAAGTTTTTTGAAAGTATACGGCGGAGATGCAAGGCCATAGTCGAAAAATTGGGTTACAGTACAAAATACTAACGAGGTAAAAGACAAAACGGAAACAATGTTAATAACATTTTTAATGTTTTTTATTTTACTATCTGAAAACTAGTTTTGCCACTATTGCTGTGCCCAGACAATATTATAACCCATTATTCTTCAACTTTTGACATGTATTCTATTCGTACTAATGTATTTTACTTGCATTTGTAATATAGGGCAAGTATTCTATTCTTGAAAAACGACCTCGAGATTAGGGCTGTAACATACGGATGTATTCGTTACCTAGCACTGGGTATTTTATTTTATACCAAATACCGAAACGTTACTCCCCAAACGATGTCGTTACTTTTGCATAAGTACTAAACGTACAAACGAAAACATTCACAGACAAATGATTTTGCATCCAACAAGTAACGTTTTGGCACCTTTGCTTAATGGATTGGTGGTGTGAGTGGATTTATTTTTCTACTCATTTGTGTAGAACGCGAGGGCTCAAATCTTATTTATGATTTAATATAAATCGTCTGCCCAACCATTTTTATTTATTTTTTATTCTTTTGTCAAATTTAAATTTATTGGAATTAAATAATCACTCGTTACTCATATTGAAATATTGAATTACAATTGAAGGGAAGCGCAGTTTTCTTTAAGTCAAATACCAAACAAAGATGACAAAGTATGATGATTTATGTCAATCATCTTACTCAGTTGAATGAGCTTGAGTAATAAAGTAACGAAAGTAACAAGTAACGATATTTTTGTAGCGAGTATTTATTTCATCTTTCATAAGTATAAATTAATACTAAAACTTAAAATAAATTTTATTCAATTAATTAAATACATATTTTTAATTTTAAGATTTCATTTGAGATTAACTTTTAACTAACAGCATAAAGGAGCAAGTATGTACGACCCAGACATGCACTTTATTTCAAGTTCATTACGTTCACGGTTAATACTTATTTCGAATAAAATTAAGTTCATTGCCGTTTTTCGAATGTTACTTAATGCAATTCTATGTTCATTCAGGTGCTATCAAAATTTTAACTAAGATTTTATTGATTTTGTTTGAGTAGATGTACTGCGCTACACCTAAGTAATGAATGATTAGGACCAAGTTACATATATTCGCTAAACAGTAACCTTTTTTTCTTTCTTTTTCACCAAGCAAAGTGTATTTGAAACTACATACATAAGATAAGTTTGTGCGCATCTGAAAGCGTGCGTGAAATTAGTTGTAGCAAACGACCAAGTGATGGTTTGATTGCAGTTATTTTTATTTCAACATTAATATGGCATTAAAAATGTTCAAAAAGAGACAAGTGAATTGGGCTCCACGTTGCGAGAGTTGTATTTATTGTGGGGCTCATTTGAAACAGAAGCAGACCCTCTTCGTTATCATCGCAGGTAACGGCTTAAGGAATTATTACAACTTTCAGCTGCGGGTAGATCACAATAATGATATGCAAAACATCATATCATTCATTTAAAAGTTTTGTATAGAGAACCTTAAGTAATTATTGATTAATATCTACTTGGTGATAATTATGCTGTCATCAATAAACAAAAAAAAAAAAGTCTTGGTATCGAGGTGCCAACCAAGAAGTGTGCCAACTCCAACATGGAATGTCTAGAAACGCAAAGGCACGCGGTCATTATCGACACCAAATGCCACTATCAATTCTCAATGATCCTTCAATAACTCAATTCCTCTGAGATCTTTACACTTTTATCCAGGTGATTTGCATATTATTCTATCTTTCCAACGTTCTACTCCATTATCACAAGTGGACCTTCTTATGTTCTTTTTCCTCTCTCTTTTTTTGGAGATCGCTTCTTTGCGCTTTTGTTGGATGGGTTAGCCAGTTCCATTGGTGTTTGTACCTCCGGGTAAACATATTTATTGACCGTGCGCTCGGGTCAATATGTCACTTTCAAAGTGATTTATTGGAGTATCATTAACAGACAGAGTATGCGCTATATAAGAATTTAACTATTTAACTATGCTGCTTCAAGTAAGCGGGTAGTTCTACTGGGCATATCTACATCAGTTCAGATTAAGATACAACCAGAAATATGCGGCGAGTGAAAGGAAAGAAGAGTTATGGGTCCATGTTTGGACTTTCAAATGAGTCCGATGATATACGCACTTATAAACATGGAACTGCTCTTCAGCTAGTTGGTGGTGGACCAATGCTACATGAATAAACGGTATGCTGTGATATGGGGTTTATCTTCATTTCCTTTAATTTATTTGATTTTTTTCCTCTTTTTTTTTTTTTTTTTGAGAAATTAAGTTGTCACCTATCACCCAGGTGTAGATTTACCCGTTAAGAGTTAATTTCGGGTCTGTTGTGCGATATATATACACATATAAAATCTTTTCGGTTGTTTGGCTTTTGATGTAATTTATTACATACACTCTGGGTGGAATATGCTTTAACATAAAAAAGTAATTTGTTTAACACTGTAGTTTGGATAATTTTGAAGTTGATGGGTGCATATCTCGATTCTTAATTTCTGTAACTTTATAATAATATTTGTAAGCACTTGGTAGGCATATGTCTTTATGCCAGCATTCTTACATTAAATTAAATGAGTAAGTATAATTGATTTTAAAGATGTACCTATAAGTTGATTTGATTTATCAAAAATAAAAAAAACACATATGTATGTTGTTCGAGCGAATCGAATTAGAATACAAATCGATTCGGAGACTTGATCCGGTCACAAAATTTTCTGCGATCGGAATGAAATCGTTCATGTAAACCGAGATCGAAAAATCGAGTTTAGCAGAGTGAAGAGAGAGAAATTGAACGTTGTGACGTCAGACAACAATACGGGCATACTGCTTGGCCAACCTGCAACTTCAATTTCGTGAATCTGTTCATTTAAGATACGATTTGGCAAGACAATTTCAAAGGCGGTTCACAAGCTTTTTTAGCTATTTGCAACTCAACATTGAAGCGAAACAGCCTTTACTTTCTGATAGAAGGTATTATGTTTTCTTATTTTGGACAAGAATGTAAATGCAGACTTCGGTATATATGCAGGCCGCGGAAGCGAGTTAGGATGTCGACCTGAGTATTTCTGCACACATAGTCAAAAGATTAAGAAGTTGAACTAACAGATGACCAGAGCGGCCATAAAAAGCCACAAACACAATACAGTTTAAGCTCTTGACCCTTGGGGAGACGAAGCCGGAGTACCATCCCCTTGGGTACTGCACACACTGCTTTCAGTTTTAGAGACCGAGATTTCTGTAATCCGTAAAAATTTGGTCTGTGTTTGGCCCTTTTCACCGTCTCGAACCTGAGGGTGGGACACTAAGATCTCCTAGGCTGGAGTATTATTGTTCATTCGCTCGATATGGCCGAGCTAATGTAGTCTTTTTTAACTACATCAAAGAGTTCGCGGTTGCATGTTTTCCCATATGAGACTTATTATTCGACGGAGTTTTTTCGCCCAGTATTTGTATTTGTCCAGCTTTCTTAATTTTCGTCCAGCACTCGGCGTTATAAAGCAGAAATAATAAGATGGGCGGTTTGTAGAGCAGTAATTTGGTCCGTCGAGTTAAAAGTTTTGAACCCAGTTGTTTATGGTTTACTAAGTTTTTCTTCGTCGGATTTCTCAAAATTGTAATTATCAACCTTGGACAATGTTTTATTTCCCTGCAGATTGTACTGAATCCATCAATTAGAAGAACACATATCAACTAAATAATTAGTAGTTATTATTTTAACTGCAAGTTTTAACTGCCAAATCTACAAATGTACATATGTACGATTTTACATACTACACATATGTATGTATATAAACATAAACATAAGCATGTAAATACAAATATGTAATTAGATATAATTTGAGTAATATTTCGGCGTGTACCAATAAATTAGGTACAATATAATTTACTTATCAAAATAATAGGATTAATTTGTATCTGTTCACCACATGTGATCAAGATAACAATTTAAAGCAGCGATAAATGAATCGCTTCTTGGAAATATCCAATTCGATGTCAAACCAGGACGACGCACCACATGCATTTACATTTCATGATTATCTGCCCGCATGTGGGCAGCAAGTGTGCTACGCAATACGCAAATATGAATCAACCTGATGGCAATTCATTCTCAGGGATAAATCTTCAAGTGCTAACTACATGACAACAACAAAGTACTCATAAAACGACCAAATGGAAAACCTACACCACTGAATGAGCCAACGATTCGTCGGAAGACCTACACAGTTAACACAGAGGCTCAACGCTCAGCCAAGCCAGCATAAGAATTTATCTGTGCAAGTTTATTCTGCAGACATTTATATTGAACATTTTTACGGTAGCCAAGCAATAACTACATCACGAAAGTACGATATTGAATATCTTGTGTTGGTATCTGATCTGTTGGGCTTCCCTTCTCTGCGGAAGAAGTGATGATAAAGGACGTCTGCGATCTTACGTTTCGTTTTGATTTGGTGCGAATATTTATTGCCCATATTAGTATACGACGCACTGTTGGTCCTTTTGTAAATACTGCTACCGATTTGGTTATACATATGTGAATATAAATGCACTTCGTATAAGGTGTTATATTGTAATTTGTTAGTTAATCGGAGGAAATCATATTAGATTAGGTACATCCATGTATGTGCGTACCTACCTATTTTATTCTATTTAATAAGAACAATTTATTTTCTTAAAAGCTTAAGACCATACAATTTATATTCAAGTATAGAAAAAAGTAATCAATTTACCACGCGTATATACCATACATGTTTGTATTGACTTTTACTTTTTATTTTTATTTTCTTTATATGTACATGCAACATAAGTATAGAGTAAAATATTCGAGTCAGATGTTATACGTTCAACTATGTATGATATTTTGTAAGCTTGTCCGTGACTGTGACTAATACTGCACTGAAATTATTATTTTTCTCTTTAGCTCATTTTTGTGAACACGGCATGAAATTAACTTTCGGCGCGCATACGTATTTGCGTATGCATTTCTTCCTTCTTTGACTTTTGCCAGGTAGATATGTACGTAACGTGTCTACTTTTGTACGTACATATTTAGGTAGGTATGTATGTATGTAGTATTATCTTTTTAACCTTATTTAGGTGAAGAGAACATTTCTTAACTGTTGGCTAATAAATCCTTGTGATGATACTAAATTAGTTTCGTTCAGAGAGAAGGTTTCGCTGCATATAATTTACGTCTTAATGCGTAAATACTAAGCATAGGCTCGTATTCACCTACGGACATACGCAACGATCACCAACGGGATACAAGTCGATCGCCAACGAATACGAAATTGTTGGGACTGAATAATGATCTCTTGGTAGACATAAAGGACGCGTGTTCACGCAGTTAAATGGCGAATTTGTCAAACCAACTCGTAAACATGGACCTAACGACGTGACCATTCTGCCATACTCACCGATGATCTTTATTCTTAGGGCAATAAACGACTGAAAACAGCTGATCGTACCTACATCGATGATCCTACTCCTACATATGTATGTGTGTATGAATATATGGTGCAAGGAAGTTTAAGTTCTCTAATAAATTTTCATTTGACTGGGTTCTCTACAGAGCGGCATGAGGATTGAGATTTTATCTTATCGTTTAGTGAGTGATCACGTGCATGAAAAAATGCTAATTAGATTTAATTAAATGATTTATTGTCACATAATTTCCGCTTTGGTTGAGTTAAAAAAAAAAAAAACCTGCGTGGGATAGATAATAGTTTGTGAGTTAGCCGAAAACGTGACCAAATTCAACAGCTATTTTACATTTGTTTACTATAGAAATGTAAGCCATAATTCAAAATAAGTACATATTCTAAATGCAGTATCACCTAGTATCGACAGAATATTCTTATCAATATATCTATCACTTGATGATGGATAAACGTCGAGTAACGTGGCGGTATTAATGATTCGATTTCATATGTATGTATGTATGTTATGCACCTGCAAATCTTTCAAACGTTGAACTATAAGGTAAGCAAATAATCAAATCTGCAGATCCATACAAAAATACACATGTTCATACATAGATACACTTTAAGATAATTGTAAGGATAGGATTGATAGAGGAAGCGCGACGGTGATATTTAATCTTAATATCGATTCAGATAGATGCTCGTACTCGAACATATACTTATTTTTTTACGAAGGATCAATTAAAATGACTTTCATGATGTGAACAGTGAATAAGCAGTTAGCAAGTTTGAAGCCTTTGGGAGCTGTCCGTCACCATATACCGATAAAATTATATTTACTTTCACCCCTCAACGGTGAATAGGTAGGTACCGGTGTTCGGTAATTATTATTTATGATGATTCAGCAAAATGTACACCAAACTCAACAGGATACATGCTTTGGTTGCCGTAATGTATAATTACAGGTGTGAAGATATTTTTTTAGATAAATTTCCAGACTGCGCCACAAACCGGAAATTTTATAATGTGTACGCGTGTCGATTTATAGCTATGTATATATGTACATGTGTTATGTTGGTCTATTCACCTTATAGTAACGTACACAAAAACCAGGGGTAGTTTCTTCAATTCTACTCAACAGTTTGCTTGACTTGATTAGAACAGCTTATACCTACATTTTTTGTAGAAACTGTCAGCAGTTGCAGACAGTATATTATGTATGTACCTATACATAAATAATTATTACAAATTCCGCTGACCGCTTAGGGGAAGTCAGCTGATATATGTAAACCCACTCAATTCAAAATAAAAATATAAACACACCGTTACGGTGTCTTTCAAGTGACCACTGAAGCATTTGGAATTATTTCCTGGTTTGCTAATTTGACCGTCGGCCACAGATTTAATTGAAATACAGGCCATTGGGTAGATACTAGACTATTGCTGCGGGCCGTTGACTTCTGGAGAAATGTTGCGTAATTAGATGCTAAAAACTACATACAAACTTTCATTCCCATATTCCTATCGAGTAGCTAGCTGTCCACCCAGTCAACTTCCAGTGGCACACAAAAAGGCAAAATGCTAAAGCCAATAATACCTACTATGACTGTCAGTGGTTTCAGATGGGGTCAGGTATACGCGTTCCAAGCGTAACGAATGTTATACATGTCTAAGTTCCGCAGAGCGGAGCGCAGTTAGCGCAGATAATACATCCGGTTCCGGTTAAGCCCACTTTTTTTTTTTTTTATAGCATTTAATGCCATTACCAGAACGCTCTGCATTCAACCGGTTGTCGATTAACAGACTCGTTCAACTTATCCACCCTCTATTTTAGCAAATTCGCAAAGAGTACATTCCTATCGACATACATACATATCTCAGAGATGTACTTACAATAAGTCAAAGTGTATATGATTGTCATGCAATTAATAATAACTATTCGAAAAGGGCAGAAAGACAAAGCTACATAGAGCGCCAAATGGCAAAAGTCGACCTAATGACGATTAGAGTACGTATATTCGTTGAAGATGGGATTCGGCAGAAGCAACTTTCCATAATTACTGTGAAGTTGATGATGATAATGGTCTACCGGTCGGACGTGTCGCCGCCGCTGTCATTATTATCAAGCTCGTTGTTTCCAGAGGCTCAATGTACGAAAGAAACCATTAAAGGAAGAGAATCCAACCGAAGTATACATAAATCAATATTTCAGTAATGGAATGAGCTTCGCATATACCGTACCGGTAGCAAGGTTCGATGATTGGGGAAAGAGACAGCGAGAGAGAGAGAGAGAGAGTGACCATGGTCGTCGTATACTTCAACATGCTGAATTTGAGAAACATTGCTAGGGTGATACACTCAGATTACAACCTCAAAGTCGGTACTTGATCACGATTATTGAATATGCAGATGATTTTTTATCTAGTTAATCTACGAGTATGACGTGGCAGTTACCCTTAGCAATATTGCTGGGGTGTTTTTAGCTATTGTGCACTTTAAGTGCACGTGTACATATAGAATGTTAGTGACCCACAGTACCCACCCAAATATCGGTTATTGACACTTATATTTGTACAAATGAACGTAAAACAAGTCTTCGTTAATAATAAAATATTTAACTACCTGTACAGTACCCACACCAGTTACAAAAGGAATATGAAATCATATTGAAACAGAAATGCCTTCTCGTCAATATGAATTACACAGCAACCTGTCGCGTACGTTTAAATCATCTTACAGAATTTTAATATCTTGTTTTGCATTGTTTACCCAAATGGCGTGCAAAATATTGCAAAGTACAATGACACAATTTAAAGTTGGCGCATTGATTCATTCGATTATTGAATAGCAGATACATTCATATGCATGTGTGCGTATGCATTTGTATATGCGTACCCTTAAAGTCTGCGCCTTACGTTACATAATAATCTGTGTTATAAGCAATGATACAAAATATAGGGTATATTTTAATTATACATATAAACAAAGTTACAAAAGAATGATCGATGCTAAATGCGTGCTGATGAGGAGTCCAGTGAAGGAGGGATGTCAAATATCTAAGGCGATATTGAATGTCTGTGACTTAAGGGCTATCTGATTCATATTATTTGGGATGCTGACAATGTTTATGGTACTTGTAAGAGTACAGGTATGCGTATGTTTGCGGTAAAAAAGATTATTTAACGATCCGATATGGCGAATTCGAATACCTTTATAGTTTTTCAATATTTATCTATTTGTATATATGACCCCAGTTCATTGTTTGCTGTTGTTTTACGTTTTCTTTCATTGCGAGCGCCTCTACAACGCCTACACGCCATGAAATCGTCGACTTGTAAATGTTATGCTTCGTAGAAATGCCTTTTGCAACACCACACCACAATAATACGATCCCTTAACCCTTGAATCAGTATTTCATTTTACTTGCATTAATTGAATTGTAGATAAAATTGTAAAATAATATTCCCTAATAGTCAAACTGCAATACAATAATGGTTTTCTAACATTTTCTTATAATTAAGTTCAATAAAGTACAGTGTAGTCGCATATGTTTCTCAGTTATAGGCTGGCACTTGGGCACCTTAGTTGAATGGCGCATATTCATACTTACTTCCGACATAAACTTTTAAGTATTAAATTTTTGGTTTCTTATTATTCTGCCCACACTGTATGTATACATATGTATATATGCATATTTAATTACTCAATGGTGCATTGTAGTACAACTAGGGCTAAGTATTATATATATATGTATGCTATGCATACTTGTAAGTAGCAGTTCTTCCACGGTCAATGTATGTTGTTTTCCATTGGTTTCACTCAAGAATTCCCTTCCTCTGGATTCCAATGGACTATGCAATTTGTCTTCCGCTCAATCTTATGTTGGTGAACTGCCATATTTCTTGTTTTTGTTTTTACCATGAAAAATTGCTGAACCATATTGAAATGCCAAGTAGCCCGATTAAAGAGTATACGCGTGTCAGTGTATTTTAAGTTTCTTCCGAAATGACATCAAGACACGAAACTCTCGCTGAAGATACTTCCGAAGAGCCCATGAATCATGATTGGCAGTTTTTTTCTCTTCGGAAGACAAAAAGAAAACTACTTTTTGCCCAATCGAAAATTACATGAGTAAAAACGAAATAAACTGTAAACTGTATAAAAAATACTAACCAAATAGGAATAGAAGTTAACATACATACAAGTATGTACATACATTTATACGAGTATGTACATTTATAAAAAAAAAAAAATGTAGCAAACTGTCTACCGCCCACCTATTACAGCAAGCATAAGAGGAAATTATTGTCATAAGTGGTCATTAGATATGTACCTGTGAATGTATCTACCTAATGATACCAGTAAGAAAAAGAGGCGAGTTTTTTACAACTCAATTAGTCGTTTTTTACTTGCACCTATAACATAGAACATGTATTGGATTCATGAAAAACTCTGTATAATAATGAAATTACGATGATAGAGAACTTAAAAGGGTACGTCTGTCTGTCTTCCTATTTATGGGATGCACCTAAGTGTGCAGCATAAACGACTCGGCCTATTTGCTTCAAATTTCATATCCGAGCTTAGCAAGGTCACAGTGCGAGACTATATTGGAATTCTCGTTTTAGTCCGATTATTGGCGGTTCTCTAAAACCACTGTATTAATTTTGCTTTCATACATATTTGAGTTAGTTTTTATACATATATACCTTAACTCCTAACTCGACGGACCAAATTAATGCTCTACAGAACGCTCATCTTACCAGTCCTGCTGTATGGAGCCAAGTACTGGACGATAAGTAAGAAAGCTGAGCAAATATTGGGCACCTTCGAGCGTAAAATACTCCGTCGGATATTAGGTCCCCTATGCGAGGAGGGCGAATGGAGGAGAAGGTACAACCGCGAACTCTATGAGCTGTACCAGGATGTGGATGTAGTCCAAAAAGCCAAGATACGCAGACTACATTGGCTCGGCCACATCGAGCGAATGGACAACAATGCTCCAGCCAAGAGGATCTTCGAATCGCAGCCCCCAGGTTCGAGACGGCGAAGAAGACCGAACCTCCGGTACAAAGACCAAGCTGTCGCGGATGCCAGAAAACTTGGTCTTCACAACTGGAAGCAGCGTGCTCGGGACCGCAGAGGATGGAAGGCAACTATGTCTCAGGCAGGGACTCTACAAGGGTCGGGAGCCCTTGTAATTAAGTAACCTTAATGCCAAACAATAATAAACAGTACTTTACATGTTAACTGAATTTGATTTTCGGTTATTATTTCATGGATTTTAATAAAAATCTACACGTAAACAAATTTATCGAAAACACTTCATCGAAAATATTCCTTTCTTACTTAAAAAAAAAAAACAAATAGTTAGGTAAATAAATTTTAACAGTCGTGCAATTTATCAGTCCCATGGAAGTAAAGCTCATAAAGTAAAACTTATTACTCTTCTGTAAGGGCATGAAAAGGAGTCAAATTCTGAAAGTTGCTGTGTCCGCCCTCGCCCGCTGACAGAGAAATGGAAATAATGAGCACCTTTGTTTCTTTTAGCCTGTGGAATGTAATACATACATACATATGAAACTCTAAAATAGTCAGCTTATTTTATTATGAATTTCTTTCTCCAAAATTAATATCTGACAATGTTTGACATACAGTCCATCTATATATTTTGGTTTTGTTTGGATCAGCAGTTTTTTAATAACACCGTTAATTTTGAAAATTTTTGTTTAAAAAAATAAATTTTCGGCAAATTTAACGGTTGAAAATCTGAACTGATCTTAATGATTTATTTTGAAATAAAAAAAAATATCTAATTATAATTAAAACCGTAACTTTTTTAATGGCGATCGGAAAGAGTGATTAAATTATTAGAACTAATATATAAATGTGTACAAATATTATTTTAATTTTTTTATATTAACGAACTAGCTATAATGATATTGATTATCTTTTTGACAAAATGTTATATTTATGTGTGTGTTGGTTATCCTTTTTTTTTTCTTTCTGGGGTGGGTAACTAATATGTTTTGTTGCGAATATGTAAATTATTTTTGGTTTAGAATTTTGCACTAATTTGTATTTTGCTAAGCAGTTCCTCACAATGGGCAAGTGTCGTTGCAGTATCCTGCAAGATATGTTAAGCACTATAGAAAGCCTACGATTAGCTACTTTCAAAAGACTTTCTATGCTCAGTATGTATGTACATAAGTAGGTATATCAATAACTATCTCACATGGAATGATCACATATTCGAAAAGTACTGTCAAATATAGATATTTGTTCATAAGCCAAACGACACGTATGTGGAATGATCTTCCACGCTCTGTGTTTCCTTGTCACTACAGCCTTAAAGCATTTAAGGCCAACGTGCACCGGTACCTCATCTGTTCTTCTTCCCCCTTTTTCTAAACGCCCGCGTCCTGGAAAAAAAAAAACAATTCGTTCAAAATGTCAAAGCTGATAGTCATGATATATGCGTATATATTAATAGGTTTTTCATTTTTGTCACGTAAAAGTAAATCAATATTGAGGTTGCCTTAGTCGAATTTAATGCTAAGATAAAAAATTGATTGATCTTATTAATCTAGCAAAATACATTTCTTTATATCAATTTCACTTCCATATTTAATGGGATTTAAAATATCGTACATATGTTTGATTGTTTGTACTGGTCAACATACCAATAAGTTAAAGAACTATCCCACTACAATGACTCAATTTATAATTTTATTTGCGACATTACTTATAAATTTCAATGTGGTAAATAAATAATGTGGAGTTCCTTAACACTGTCACAATTCGAGACGCGTTATTACTCGATAAAAATAATAACAAAACTTTACTTAGTGCAAGTTTAAGAATATTTCCATTGTCTCAAACAGCTTTCAACTCCAACTCCTTTTGTGTTTAATCCTAGTACACAACACGTACATATGAACATATGTATGTGCAATTATAAGAATCTTCAAGTCAAACGTTCATGTTAGAATTTAGTCATAATTGTTGGCCGTGATTGCTTTTAGTTTTAGTAATAGAAAAGCGCCTTCCTTGCCGCATTATATGAACAGATGTACACATTTCATTTTTGGTCATTATTACTCGACAAAAAAATAAATCGCCAATAATACATACCTGCTCACTAACTTTGTCTTTGTAGTAGATTGTTAACTTTGATTGATATTTTAATCTTGACCTTAAAACTTAAATTAATTATTTACAAAAAATCCAAAAAAATCATTAATAAAGGTCCTACGGAATACAATACCAATTGATGTGCTACTCAAAAGTTGCCGGAACTGATTCTCACCCTATTTGATGTAAAATAATAAGATAAGGGGTGCATTTGTTAGGAGTTAACTTGCACGACCTACGTTTACGTGTGTGTTTCGAAGAACTAATGAGTAATGACATTTGGTCTTTTTCATGCAGCACAAAATTGGGTTACAGTAATACAATTATGCATGTACATTCATACATTACATACGTATGAAGGTACATTTTTCTGTGCTAGTCACTTTGTTTCCAGGTTTTATCTAAAAGATCAAAATTGCCCGCAGGCTTACACTGATTGTGGTCAAATGAATTTACATACATCTGAAGTTCCAAATGGTAGTCGGCATAGGTAGTTTCAATGTTTTTTTGGTTAAATTGCTTACAGTATTCTTATATCAGAAATTTTCCCATTATGCATACGTTGTTTCTGGAAATGAACTGAAAATAGCTTGGACAGCACCTTGTGCGTGATCCCGTTAATCTAAATGGCTAATGTGCACACTTATTCATGTAATAAAAGGTCTGATAGAATTTCGGTTATTGGTTCCATATAGTGATTTCCATCGCTAGATGTGTTTAAATAAACGATTGCATATTGAACAATCAGATTATAAATATTATACTATTCAGATGTACCTACATCCTTAACACTTTAAATAGAATCGAAAGACTTAAGTTGCAATCTATGTATGTAATTTTATATAAATAATTGCTATGCACATTCCAAGTAGGTATCATTGCTGATTCAGAAACTTGAGATCTACCTACATAATTTTGTATACTTTTTTAAAGTTACTCGCCTACATAAATTGTTGTTTTAATAAAGAGAAAAATGAGTGGTTACTTGTCTTACGCGCAAGCAATCAGTGTTTGAAATTGCTATCCAATCACATTCATGGTGGTTTAATGACTATCGCAATTCGTTTTTAACACTTACCGCTCAAGAAGTGCACAGACATTCACTGCTGCATACCGCATCAATGGAACCCGCAAGACCTAGTCTATAATATATTTCAGATATGGAGAAAAAAAAAAATGCTGCTCAACCCCACAATAGAAAGCACCAACAAATCATCATCTCGGCACACCGCTTCTTGAGTTTCGAGATTAATTTGTATCCATACCGCAACTTTATTATTTACACCTGGTGTAATAACAGCCACGGACAGATATCGATAATACCTTTATACGCGTTCAGATGTATGTATATGTAGTTAAACCCGATTGATGTCCAACCTGCCAAAGGCTTCTTCTTCACATTTCTTGCTCTTATAGACATGCCGCCGGAACGCTCGCCTCAACTCATATATCATTTTCTGGTAGAGGAACGACGGCTTGACGAATGGCTTTTAGGCTTCACACTTATCTATAGACACCTCGCGGTTGATGCCGACTACGTAATTATGGCTAGATTGAGGTGTAAGGAATGTGCGCGCGAACATGTTATAATGGACTCATCAGAAGTTTGACTTTCCATACATATAGAGGTATGCATGTGTGTAGTGTGTGGTTGCACGGTTCTCTGTACTTCTAATTGATTGTTTCAAAGTCGGTGTGAGTTTAATTGACAAATGTTTTCAAATTCCTCACTGGCCATTATTTAAAATGAAGTTTATATGTCTTTTTTTTTTATTATTAAGATTTCGTAGGTGTATGAAAGAAAATTATCAGTTCTTAAATTCATCAATATTTGTATACACACTTACATATAAAATGTCTGTATTTATTAACATATCTATCTGTGTACATAAATTTGCATTTACCAGCTTTACAATTAGTAAAATCAAAGGAATACTTCTTCATGCATGGCACAATTTATTGTCTTTTGCACACAATCTGTAGTCACATTTGGTGTATACATATGAGGATAAGTAATCGAAATTTAGTGTACGATTCGCCCAAGTCATTTGCCCCAGATTCGTAACTTAATACAACTGGGAAGCGCTGTCACCAGGGAAGGAAAACCATTTTAAATCCAATGCTGATCCTGCAAACTGCCCGTAAGATAATACTTGAGAAGGGTGAGATGGTATTTGTTTCTTTCAGTTTCACTTCAATTAATTTGTCATTTGTCTTTCGGTTTCGGAAACTGCGGTTTTTAAAAGGATGTTGCGTGTACAAATATAGACGGTAGATTTGGAGAACAGTTTTATATTTCATTGCCACTTGGGGTAATCATACCAGGTCATGCAATTATTACGAGTACGATACCTACAATAAATCTTTCCTAGTAAAAAGTATTTTTTAGGTACTGTAAATTTGGATTCGCATCTAGGTTCGGAAAGGTATGAATCTATGAAGTCTATGAGTGGTTGCAATTTACTAATTTTTCTTGTTCATTTACACTTTTTTAATATATTTTTTCGGGGAATAAAATTTGTGGCTTTTTCTTATTAAAATTTTAATTCATTTATTAAAACCAAGTATGTTCCATTATTATTGACAGTACTTCACCATTTTTTGGGTAAAGTCCTGATGTTATGATGAAGAACTTTTTTGGTTTTTACTTGAAGTACCTAATCAAATAGTCAAATAGAATGCGGGAAAAGATGTGCCCATTTAATTGAGGAGATTGTTATTCGAATTATGTAGTAGAAATGAAATATGTACTAAAATATCTGAGGAGGTTACCAAACTACATTGTTGCTCTTGTGATGGGTTAGACATAAGTTCAAAGCAAATAGATATGTAATGGGCTTTCGGGCCTTGGAGAGTCGTGGTTATAGTCCAGTTCAGAAGACCAAGTTTTTGGCATATCCGATTGGTTAAATCGTTGTTGTTCATTGAGCTGAAGTCGACGTGTCTTGGGTTCTTTGGTAGTTCAAATTGTATTTCGACAAAGTATCAGATCTGTACAAATAACTTTATTAAAGGTTTCGTTCTTTTCAACGTTTTGTAGCTTTTTTATCGCCCTACTCGCATTTTTGACAGTTTGATGGGATAATATTAATATCGTCCACATTGGATAGATTGGTGAAAGAAAGTGCTTTACGTGCTTCCACCAACTCTGCTCTATATCTATTCCAACACGATCTGTGCATCTCCATACTATATGGTGTAAGTTTCGACAATCATGAAAAATCTATTTGCTATTTTAACAACACATGTACCTATCTAGATAAAAGGCATCGTCTGTCAGAGTGAAAACCATGAATGATGGTAAAGTGCTGTAGGTAAAGTCGAAAATACTCGTAGGCGGTAAGTTTCGTCTTCCCCTTCTTAATACGAGTATCTACCTTAGAGAAGTGTGAGCATAATTGAAATTGGAGCATGCTTTCCCCCACCTATGACGTCTTGGTGCATGCGCCAAAAAGTTAACTTCGGATGCCGTCAGAGCAAGTAGCTTGTTTCTTCGTTGACTGAAAGTGCTCTCTTCTTCTGTTTCCTACCTTTAAAGAATTGCTGTAAATGTTTCTTAAACACATTTATAAGTCCCAGATTCTTCTGATTTGCTACGGCGTATATCATATCTCTTTTGACTTATTAGCTGTGATCAATGTAGCCAGCAGGGCTGTAATAGAATGTAATTGAAATAATCCTTCACCTTAGACTTCAAAGACTTCAAGTAAATGTAGTGGATGCTAGTGACTTCAAGGTGACTTCAATGAATGCAGAGCAATCGAAATGATTGCATTCATTTTCACTTCAAATTAATAGTTGAAAACAATGTGTGCTAAACGACTTCTAATAATTATAAATAACTAAATATAATTATTATGCAAAATTTAGAACTGTAAACTTCAAACTATAAAATAAAAAAAGTTATTATGTCGGGTTTTAAACAACTTTTTCATAAAATACAATAATCGATATATGTATGTATCTAAAGCATATTAAAGTTTTCAATAGAGTTGCCATATGCTCTGACCAAAATAACCCATTCTGGTTACTATTTTAATATGAGGGAAAAAATATTTGCACTGAATTGTTCATCATTCTCATCCAAATAAAGTGGTTCTGGGAGATATAATCGTACCTTCATACACACAAATCAGTCATCGATTACTTTTTTGTGGCGATATACTTTTATGAACGCCTGACTATAAATAATGGCTTTGGGAACGCGTATTCGTTTGGTAGAACCCCCTTTGCAGTGATTTATTAATGTTCATATGCATTCCATCTTAATTATTTGATCTGCACATATGTAGAAGGCAGACAAAAATTAAATTCAAATAGAGAATATTAACTAAAATATTTTTTAACATAGATAATTTCCTAGTCCTTACAAAATCAACTTACTGCTGTGTTTTGTGTAGTTTTTTTTTTGAAACTGTTCAAAAATACACTTTCACACAGAAATTCACATGCTCACAATGTACCTGGTGAGATTATTATAATTTTCTTCGAAAGGAGCGTGTATTTTGAGAGTCTTTAGGCCCTAAGCTACGAAATAATTACCTCTTCTTCCTGTGAATGGAAAGGTTAACATATATGGCATTATTAAATGCACTCTAGGGCATAAAAATACTTGTTATATTTGCTACCTGGTCACCGAAATGAACCCTCGTATGCACATTGTAAAATCCTTCATGCATTTTCCCATTCGCAAAAGGATTTTCATCATGTTTTATGAAAATGTTTTTGACAATGCGATACCTAGTAGGGAAGCATGTACATACGTACATTTGAAAATGATGCGCATACCTGCAAATGTACAGGTGTTCAAATTTTCAGGTGTTCAACATGTAAACGTACTTGAAGTTCTTCACATCCATCAAAGAATGCAACCAATTCGTGTAAAGCTAATGCGATAAGCAGTGACATATGAACACGGCAATACTCTTGAGCTTAAAGCACCACCTCTGGGGAATTTTTGTGGGTCTTTTTCTTTTTTATTGACAGGTATACATACATGATATGAAAATGTAAGGCATTTTAAAGAATAAAGTCAAGTTTGTCTTTATAATTGCCATACTTACACACTTATTTCAAAACAATTCAACTATTGATGAAAACAAATATTGTAAATAAAACTTAGATGTAACTAGTCACTGAGACGATGTCTGCACACATGGTCCGCTTTTGAATTGGCGTTAGTGGATAATCGTTCATAACCGATTCTATATAAACATATATACATATATACAAGAATATGTACATGTGTATATTGATATACTTACATATGTATAAATCCATGCATGGTAATTTTCATTTGAATAGGTTGCGAAAAAGATAAAAATGGGGATGGGTATGGAATGGACCAAGTGAATTGGCAAACATCTGAGGGCGCCTCCACACGTCACAATGAATAATATACATGCTCGCCAATATGACACATGCGGCAGAAACACATACGATAGAATTTGCGATGATATTCTACATCATCACCCTTAACGTTCACCCACCCTTTTTTTTTTTTTTGCCATTTTTTCCACAGATTGAAAACACATTAGTACTTCATGGCCCTATAGATGGATGATGGCCGTTGGACTCAAGTTAATGGTACATTAGACACCCCCACGTAATTTACTCGCTCTTTTTCTCGTGGTATGCTATGAGGCATCGATAAAGATATGAAAGGGATGTGTGTCTCTGGTCTGCACATGTCTTCCTTCGATAGAAAGATGGACTTCCCGTTTCCGGTTTCCGTCAACATTTTATTCACTCTCCGATTACTTTCATTCTATGGTTTCACATTATGATCCTTCACGATAAGTTAGGAATATGATTTTTTTTCCTTTTTTTTTTACAAAACAATGACCGACATAAATAATATCATAGGATCAAGGCTCAATACAGATGAAACAAAAATTATCTTCACTTTACTCAAGAAACACGTCTTCATTTTTTTTTTTTAAATTTAATAACTTGTGTTAAGTGTAGGTACATAGATACATGTGCCTACTCACGTTATTGTATCACAGCTTCAACTACAACATAAAATACACACTAAAAGAGATAAGGCCTTGTTATTGGTTAGTTCTTTTCACTTAAGAAAGCCCACTCTGCGAACATAGATCCATTATCTAATCCAACTTTCTGATTAATTCTGTTTGGTTTTTCTAGTGCGATGTTATTAGAAATTCTTATCCTTACTGAAAAAGGTCTAAAATCCGTATTCAAATAACGATTCGATTCATATAGTGACAACAGATAACATTTTGCAAAATTTTGTATAATGATAAACTCAGAAATAAAGGCACTCGTCACTTCAAGCGTAGCGCGACACCATGGAAGTTACGTGTATTGCTCATAAAATTAGTAAAGTAAGAAATTAATTAGTATGCAGGTGTCATATGCAAATTGTTTGAATTCCGAAAGACGTATGACTCGATCTCAAAGGTCCATGTGCTTCCAACTACTACGACTTTAGTAACGCTTATTGAAACAATATTCCGCGCAATGACACAGTTCGAATAATAATAAAAAAGTGTTTTATGTTTATTTGTTTTTAATGGCCCCATAATGCCGCATAAATCATTATTCTCATTAGTATTCGGAAAAGGTTTTACATGTCAACCCAAAAAATTGAATATTATTTTAGGTATCGAGTCATCATACTTATTAATATTCATATGTGTTGCTTAAATCTCCCAACAAGAGATAACTAGTAGCAAGGCGAACTAAAAATGATAGGATTAAAAATAATATGAATAATATTGAAAAGAACTCGTAAAATATCAAGTGTGGATTATTTAAATATTAATTTAAATTAAAATAGGTCTATCTAATACTAATTATATACTGTGAAAGTCTGACAATCGTCGTATATAAGCTATATGTAGAATTTGTCCCAACATAGATAAATAAAAAAAACGGAATAGATACATAGTGAAAATTAAGATCAAACATAAGAAATTGATGTGCAAGTACAGTTGTTCTAAGTGATTAATATATTAATATACAAATTTCGATAAGCCTTAGATGTGTGTATAATTAGCATACACAAACTAATCCCTTTCTAATCACTTTCTAACCCAAACGGTAAATTGCATATTAAAAATGTATAGTAAATATAAACATATGTAAATACACATGTATGTATGTATATATTAGCCTTTGGTCGCTTGAACTTTGACATGTACTCGTGTGTGGTTTTTTTGAGTGATAAATGGTATCTATCGGATATTTTTTATGCTCCAATTTGTCGTAAAATACCTGGGCTTTGCATATTCATTTAACCAGATTTGTGCTACAAATCATACACTTAAGTGAATGTGCCCATAAAAGTGGTTATAGATGCATAGTATTGTTTCATATAAACGCTTAACCAAACTATACATTTGCATATTAATTAAAACATATGTGACAGGTATTTGTACATATTTTTATAGCATTCCGAAAGTTAATAACTTTCTGTAAGATATAGTTAAATGTATTCTATTGGCTATTATTTCAGATTCCGTAACTTCAATAATATAAATGCCTATTGATAATAAATTATTAGGTCGCAAACTAGACTACTGGAATATTTTAATGATCAAGCTAGGCTTTCCTCTACTTTAAGCTGGCACAAGATAAACAAGGAACATTGTAAGCTAGAAATAGTAATTTGGGACAAAAGAATAATGTTAACAATCATAATTGTATTGTATACTGTGAATTATAACTAAATGCACAAAAAAAACCTTAAAATAGTTTTGACATAAGCATTGAAAAGTAAACCAATCCATCAACTCTCTCTCTCTTTCTTCCAATCCAAAATATATATATAAAGTTCTGAACTGGGTCGCATACATTTAGCATAGGCAAAGGCTGATCATAGTGGGATTCGTTTGAAGAATTCAAAGTTAAAAGTGGCAAATCAGCGTCCTTTACACAAGAATGATTTGGATGGTGCTGTCGATGATGTACTTTATCGATGAGCTTATACAAGAATCTGCGACTGTTTCTCTCTGGAGAGTGAGCGCTACAAGAAAGCTACAAACGTTCGTTTATAGCATTCCAAGCTACATGCGTATATTAAAGGAACAGCTTTATCATAAAATGACTGGAGTGGCAGTGGGTTCCGAATTAGGGACGTGTCTATAGCTTACCACGTAATGCTAAACCCGCTTAGGTGGTCCGAAGAATATATAGCGTATAATCATAAAAGGGAAGGATTGGGGAGAGTTAAAACCAAACCAAACAATAGAGGGTACTCGTTTTGAAGGATCTATGCACAAAGTGTGCTGAGTCGTACATGACCAAAGCATTTTTGATATTCCGAAAATTAAACCGTAAAACACAGCCATTGGTAGAGCATGTTGTTTTGTCAGAGGGGGCAGTTGCAGAGAAAGTGTATATCTTAAAACACTAAGAAAGATCCAAAGACTAGCGTGCGCAGCCTATAAAAGTGACATTTGTATCTCATGCGGTGTCCTTGAAACGATTCTCGAACTGATTCCAATAGACCCATACGTTAAGGAATCAACTGCCATGACTGCCCAACGTTTGAAACAATCCAAAGTTACACGGGGACATAGTTGCCAACTTGAGGCTCTGAGGCGAAAAAGCATAATTTTGCTTACGACAAATTATTACGCCGTAAAAAAACTCTAAATTATAGATAGGTAAATAAGCATAATTTGTTTGCCTGTTATATTTTTCCTCTGTTTGGTCTTACTTTCAAATGTCCATCGTCAAAACTTTAATATCGTTTTATCATATTTTGGAACATCTTACAATTCACCAACAGGGGTGTTTTGTTGATAAGCAAAGTGACAAAGTGAGAAATTCTCAAAAAAAAGGTCGACACTGAGGTCTAGCACTACTGCTCGCCAACTAAAAACGTAAGAAATCAAGAAAAATCTAGTGAGCAGTTTGTGATTTGTACACAATCAATAGAACTGTTTTTTATACATAATTTTTAGAAGGTATTACTAGGTAAAAGTTTACCTCACCCTGTCCACTCTTCGATGTTTGGCAGCAGTTTATAGGTCCACCGGTCGTTTTCTGAAGTATCCGTCGTCGTTGCCATTCTACTTTGGCAGTCGCTCTCATAGTGCTTTTCCTCGATATTATGCATGTATACTGCTATTCTGACCTCTAGGTCGATAGGCAGTCGCGCTGCTATTACATTTATTGCATCCTCCTGTCCTGTATGCGGAGCATAGTCTGAGAGATGTGTCGGGAAACTTTCTTTCTATCAGACAAGCTGTATAGAGGCTTCCGAAAGCTTCTGGTTGGGCTTGAATTGCCTTTTTTAGGACGAAGTTAGGGATCCCGTCCATTCCAGGAGCCTTATTACTCTTGATTGAATCCACTTACTTAAGGACTTCTACAGTTGTGACGGGTGGAATTGTTTCCGTACCCGGATGGATGCTGGGTACTGCTGGGAACTGCTGGAATCTGGATATGTGCAGCAGAATAGGGAAGGCCAAAGTTGTATTCGGAATGCTTTCTATGATACCATCTGGAAAAGTAATGTTATCAGCTTAAGAACAAAGCTCTTCTCCAAATTGTGGATAGCATCCCAAACGCAGATTTTGCCTTGCCTATGCGGCAGGCTATATATCCAGTTCGGTTCCGCCTTCGGCTGATACAGTACTCTCCAGGTATTGGAAACTCTCTACCATCTTCTCTCTCAACCGTCTGCCCAGCAATACATATAAGAGTTGATGAGTTCGGTCTTAGGCTGATCATTTTTGTTTTTGTCGAGTTAATTTTCAGCCCAACGACGTCTGCTGTCATTTGTTGAAGGTCCATTATTCTGTAAGGCAAAAGGCGTAGTCGAGATGTTTGAGTTCAGATGTAAGCGTCCATCGAATTCCTCCATTTCCTGTTGATAAGGCCGCATTCAGCACATCGCTAAACACCAATACAAACAGTATTGGTGAAAGTATGCAGCCTTGCCGAACCCCACTTTGGACTTCGAGACAGTCTTCCTCTGTGTTAGACGTGACATGTGGACCCATCATATGTAGCCTTGCTAATTGCTATAAGCTTATCAGTAATGCCACTCCCGCGCAAGGCACGCCAAATAAATTCCCGATTGACACATTCAAACGCATTTTCAAAATCGATCCAACAGCAGGTGAAATAGGGATCGATACTCAACACACTGCTCGGTAATGATACGCAAGATGTTGATGTCTTCAAGATGTTCTTTGATTCACTCCAGGATGATTCTAGCTATTATCTTGGCCACAGCAGGCAGCACGCAGTTTCTCTCGGACTCCCAGTAATATCGCGGTAATAATCTCATCCTTACTGGAGGTTGTGGGGCGAATTGGGGAATTTCTTACTACGGGCACTTCGACTTCTTAGCAGTTTTTGTTCGCTGATCCTGCTAAAGGTATCCTCGGAAAACCTCGCCTTAAGGCTTCCTTCGATCGACCGACAATCCTTTCAGCACCTGATGTGGAAACAGTTTTCACACCACACCAATGGTCATGGGTGGTGGCGGGCAGTGAGCTGCTGATTGTTTTCATTCTACGTGAAAAATGGTCCCTTATCATGATCCTTATATCATAAGATGGTGATCTCATACCAAGTCCATGTCGGCACCCCTCGTCTGTTTCGGACGTTTAGAAGACTACTTCTAAAACGGCGACTGATGGCGAAATGGTCAATTCGGTTTGAGGTAGCTTGCCTGTCATTTGATACCGAACTACCTTGGTATGGCGCGTGCTGTTGGCGTTAAAAGCAGCCCAACTCCATATACACGGGGGCTTCTGGAGTAGAGTAATACAGTGTTCCGCGTTAGGGATCGGTACTCACCTACGAGTACATCAAACCATCTTATCTTATTACTCGCAATCCAGCTTATTTCGCATGAACTCATGCTCCAATTGACGGAATCTGGCTGGTCCTTCAATCTGAGAGTCAAGGATCGTCTTCACATTCATCAACGTGTCATCAGTCCTTTTCCGAGGCATTGTTTCGGTTTCCGGAGCTTCAAAACTTTTCGATAACGCGGTTTGCTGGCCCAGGTTACCTACTGTAGGCAGAAGACAATAGACAATCTCACACTTGCAATAAGGGCTTACACATGCACTTTCCCGGGCACCAGCACGAGGAGATAAAGCAAGCACTACATTACGAACTTGATTGTTGCGCTACTGGCTCGATCAATCGCCATGCAGGCTTCTTCTTTGCTTTGAATGCTTTAAGTCCAACTTCCCTAAGTCTTCTTCTAACAAATTTTGAGAGTGTTTCTATAAAGTTTGGATTCGATAGCGCTGTAGGCTTGCAATTTTAATATAACTTAAATTGTGACCTGGGTAGATGAAATATAAGCCATGTTTTACTATCACCCAAGATCTGTATATGTAGATCATACCATGAAAATAAAACATTCCATATCAACGAAAAGTTTAACTTCTGAGTTGTGGTAAAAGCTTCCCTTAGAATGTGATATTTGAAAAGCTGATTAAGCATGAAGTTGCCATGCACCTGAATATTTTTTTTTTCAATTGTGAATTGACCTTTGAATTTGACATTTGACACCTCAAATGGTTACTAATTACTTACAAACGATTCTAAGTCTTGGGGCCAAGGCTTTATAAAATGCCACTGTAATAAACAATTCTCCACAAAAATATTTAAATGTAAAAGATCAAACGTATTGTACAACTCGAAATGCCATAACGCATCAGCTGGTCAGAATAAAGACTAATTTTTGTATTAATTATTGTCATAATACAAAATAGGAATACAAAATTTAGTAACCTATTTATTCTGATTATTTGTCAATCCATTCTTGTAATATTGAAACAATTAACATTAAAATTAAAAAATATGCTTTTATTATATCTAATATAAAAAACTAACACTTATTAATTTAGGCCTGACTGGTCAAACCCCGATTTCTTCTTCTGAATGTCCAGATTAGATAAAAGTTCGTTAGCCAAAGCTAGAAAAATGCAATTGATTTGGGCTCTGACTTAGACTTTATGTCAGACTTGAGGTTTGTCTAGCCAAATCTAGAAGCGCCGGATTGTAAAAAACTGTAAATGCCACTCATAATAATAGGTTTTAAGAAGTAAAAACATAAAACATGGAGTTTTATTCTTCAAACACAAAAATTGGGCATATAAGGGCTAAGTTGGTATTACACATACTGATTTTTAGTGTTTCGGACCTTAAAAGGTAAGACGGAACACTTATGGGTTTGATACGGTGTCTGTCTGTCCGTCTGTCCGTCAGACTGTCACAGCCCTGTAACTTTTGAACCGTTAGACATAGAGAGCTGAAACTTTCGCTATGTATACATTATGTGGAAGCCTGCACAAGATGGCGGCAATGAATTTCTTTTTGGGAGCCCTTTTTTGGGCACCTTGTATGAAGGGCAAAAAAAAAAAATTATTTTGTTCCCCATCATGTGGCATATCAAATTAAAGAGAATTTTGCAAGGGCTCTATATATGTAAGAAATATTTTTTCCTGGCTAAATTTGTTGAACAAAAAAGCTCAATGTTGTCCCCCCCCCCCTAGCGGCCAGACCATGAATGCTAAAAATATGAAAAAAATTGGAGATACGTAGAATTTTGTGTAGATTGTGAAATAAGTACGAAAATTTCTGTATCTTATATATTTTCTGAGAAAAATTAAAAAAATGGGGTATCTAGTTACCCCACTGTATCTCCCCCAGTTTTTACGTTATCCAAAATTTCTTTGCAGTAGATCATTTCGATACTACGAATTGCTCAAGTTTCAAGTTTCATCCAAATCCGCTAAGTATTTCCCGAGTTACAGATTTTAGAAGAGCGCATGGACTTCCCTATAAGCTCTTCTCTTGCTGCTACTGCATTCGATTTCGATTTTTCAAAAACTAAGTCATTTGCATGAATGGATCGTATATGTTAGCTCTATGCTGCTTTTGAAAACTAAATAAGTTTAAAAAACTAAATTTTTTTTTAATTTTGTTTATTTTTTCAAAAATATTTTTTTCTTAAATTTTTAAAACTCTAAATGCTGTATTCCTTCGCATGTCAAGTATTGTCAGTGTTTTACTTTACTTAAACCATTTAACAAAGTACGCCTAAACTTGAAACCATTTTGGAGAAAAATTCGTGTTTGTGAAAATGGCGCTACGTGAAGGAACTCTAAGAGGGCTAGAACAAATATTTCAATGTCCCCTTTAGGGGCAATGCAATAGCTCCCTAGTATAAAGTTTGAAGTAAATTGATTCACTCCTCATACAGACAGACAAACAGAATCAGCAGACACACTATAACGAGCTTCTCTATCAACGTAATTTCAGAATTGTTTAATATCTCTCAATTTGTACACGGATTCAATATCGAAAGTGCAAGTCAAAATGGACTGGAATCTTAGCACAGTATTTCTAGCACATACCTACGTACTAGGCATAACATCGTTCATATCAAAACCAGTATTAGGTGTGCCTTTGCAGGATATGAATAATATTGCCCTCTATTTAATGACAATATAAAATGTCCGGAACACTACTGCACGAGGCCCTCCTCGCACTTCCCCAATTTTTTTTTTATATAGAGTTTGGGTTGCTTCTAAACATACAACATATTATGCAGTACCTACTATGGAAATCAATTTAAAAAACTTAAAAAAGAGAAAAACAAATACATTATGTATGTATGTCCTTTTCTTTTTTTATTATTTATCTAAGCACCTCAACTTTTCGTCTCAATGAGAAAACCAAACATCAATTACAAAGCAACAAGACCATTTACATTAATTTACATTTCCAATATACCTAGTTATACCTAACGTAAACTATTTTTCAATATTACCAAAGTTAGGTAGGTACCTAGATATTGGAGAAGTACAAGGAGCCACGGCGTCTGCATTTAAGAAAAATAGAACCGAAAATTGAGAAATCATCCTGTATTGATTAAATTACAGTTATAATCAAACCACGCAAGTGTTTTTTTTTCGGATACAGGTATGCAAACATGCACGAAATGCTGCACTTAGTGTTGTATCCTCTACTTGATTATAGTTTGAAGAAAAAATCAAACAAAACATTTAACCACCACACGTGTACTCACAATTAATGTAAGCGCAGTTATCTCACAGCCAGTAAACATTTTGCTGAAGCTAATTATAGTCACACTCATGTACATGCGTGTGGGGCTCTCAATTTTATTTTTACATATACATACATACCTACCAAACACAAATATAATATTAATATGTTGTAAGGCAGTCGTCCGTCAATTTCGATGCAAATCGGCTTAATTGACGTCTAATGCCAGCTAATTATGACTGCGTGTTACCCATAATGTAAATTGATACGAAAATATAATCTGTTTGTGTATGTTTATTTATAGCAGATTCTGAGGAGAAGTCTTGCAAGGATAGTGGTATTCATTTCTTTATTTTGATCTATTGTGTTATTTATGCAAGCCAACAATGCGGTGTTTGGTGTTTGGTGTTACCCACATTGATTAGTCGAAAGGGAAGATAGCACTTACGACTATGGGTTCGAAAAAAAAAAATGTTGCCTAGCGACTGATGGCTAAAAGCGAAGCTAAAGCTTATGCTTCGTTCCATGGCTACAGTAATTCTTAGATTAATACATACGTACGTATTTATATTCGTTACGAACATGCTATGTACATATGTACATACACATGCATATATGTATTTTATTTAATATATCAAAACCTAACGAAATAAATATTACCTATGTACATATGAACAATATGTATGTATTAATTTAGTGTAATTTACTCTTTGTAAATTGTAAGCTTGTCTACCTATTTACGAAATATGTAACTAAATTGCTAAAGAGACCTCTATCCATTTTTCGAGTATCTCCCAACAAGGATTCCTCCAGACAGTGTGTCTACGGCATGTTCCTTCCACCACACGGGTACTGGTATAGGTTCCAAAACGTGGACAACATGTCTGCTCCGAAAAGTTGTAAAATTTTGTCGGAGTGTTTGTTGATTTAAAAAAAAAAAAAAAATATTTATGATTTAACGATAGCCCTCACTCTTCAACCTTTTAATTGTGCATCCTTGGTTGCATGAAATTTAATCGTAAACTCCTTATGGTCCCATAAATAATCTTGTCTTAAGTTGTCTCATAAAAGATATGACGTTTAAGTGAAAAAGTCAATGAAAGTAAAATCTATACGAGTCATTGGAGGGCATGTCTAATGGTACATGGTGCTTATGTGAATAATGGAAAAAAAAAAATCCGGTGCCCCGCGGTTACGGTTACTAAATTTTTTTTCAAAAGATATCTGTACAAACGTACATATATTAGGAATTATCCATATACATACATATGAATATACACCTTTTTGTAGTTTACTGTCTTTTCCGATCATAAACACTCCTTAGGGAACCCAACAGTCCTCAGGGAACCCAATCACTTCTAGCCAAGGGGCGAAGGTGCACAGTTTGAATGATCATCTTTGGTTTATCCACCGCAGCGTGATGTAAGCAGAAATCATTTGGAAACAATGAAAGGTGAAAATCGAAATATATTTGAAGCGTACTGTGTCTCCCGACGCGTATATACCTACCTACGTTTGGGTCGGAGAAGATATCTAATATTCGTTGCAGACAAATCGGCGCTCTTGCTTCATTTCCAGCTGCTGTACCATTGTCATAGAAATCAGTTGCTTCAGATGAAAGAAATTTCAGGTTTGACTGTGCTCGCCTGCAGGTTAATAGGTTCTGCTCAGAGCGAGGTGGGCGACAGAATGTCTGCTTTAGATGCGTATCGTTGCACTCTGAGATGAGAAACAATGAACGCACACATTCACTCGAAATGTAAGTATGCGTTCAGCATACCTTTGTTATTTGCGTTATCCTCACTTTGAAAATGATCAAGTAATAAAATTTTTATGTAGGTATAGTGTATAACAATTAATTATTGTTATGTTAGGAATGTAGTTAAGTTTACTTAGATATAAAAATTCAAACAAATATTAAACTAGTTGTCCGAAACTTAAAAAATATGTACATATGTAAGCGATTGGTTTTCGATCGTGAATCTGTTCTAAAGTTTATTTATCCAAAGTAGTTTTCGGTTCGGTATGGTTTAGTGAGTGCAGCAAGTTATTCTTAGAAACAGTTCAAATTTACCTGAAATTACAATGGTGTAGGTACCTAATTGCTTGGAAAAAGGGAAAAAGAAGGATCATACATACCGAGAGATTTATTATTTTTCTTCTCCAGACTTTCTGGAATTGCATGTAAAATTTAAAAAAAAAAAAAAAACACTGAAATGTGTGAACCTAACCTAGCAAAACTGATATGCACATGGTTTACCTTTTCTTGCTCTGCATTCATGTGACAATAATATTGTGTGTTCAAAAAGGATTTCATATTAAATGCGTTTTATAATCCCGCAGGTGGTCAGTTGTCTAATATGTATTTCCATTTCAAAAGATTTCGACAGGATGTCCATTTTCACAATTTAAAACGAGCTGAAGTACGAGTAATGGTTTTTTGCGAATTAAAAGAAAAAAAAAAAAAAAAAACAATTTGTGTGAGGTTCGTTTTGTTTGCTTGCTAGGCTATACGCTTTCAAAATTATTTAGTACCTTTGCGGGCACTTAAAACTACACAAAATAAATAAATATTAGTCAGCGGGAGCGGGTCTGTGAGTGTTAATTATAAATCTAAACAGCAAAGTATTTGTATCGAAAGTATTAGTATTAGTGCTGCGTACATCTGTTAATATTTGAAGGATTATACAAGGAAATGCGGAACACTTATTGGTTTGATACAGTGTTTGTCTGTCACAGCCTTGTACTTTTTAAACCGAATGAGGCAGATAACTCAATTAGTCGGTACCTACAACCAATAAAATGTGCTGCAGCGAAAATATTGTTTCTATTTTATAAATATTCTGACTTCCATTCTAGGAATCACGCAACAGACCACAGATATAAAGTTTAAAGGAAATTTGTCCAAATTTGTATTCTAGCTTGCAGACACATAGTCTGGAAGAATCGTATAGTTCGGAAATGCATGAAAAATGGATTGCAGTCTTTTCGGTTAGCAATTTTCTGACCTACTGCGTCTACAACAATGGAATAAGTAATAAGAGAGTGAAACTGATAAAGCCACATACATTTCTATACATTATATTTTCGTTTTTTTCGAGAACTAAGAAAAATAGATTGAAGAACTGCTATTACGTCCAGACAAATCAACGGTTTGGTGCGGTTTATGGATTCGCTGTGGGAACCGCGCCATGGCAATGAACTATTTGCTGCCTTACATAAATTGAAGCCCGGTACTTGGCACACAGGCAGGGAATTTGGCGTTTTTGGGTGAACATTTTGGTAAACATTTAATTTTGCGCTTCGCTCCGGTGAATTGGGCGCCTAGTTCATGTGATATCACACCTCTAAACTTTTCCTCTGTAAAGTTTAAAATCTGATTGAGGAATTGAAAGCCAAAATTACGCTTGGATGCGTCATCGAAAATTGAAAAATAGGTAATGTTGACCGCAGTTACAGTTTGATAGAAATAACCTTAATAAAGACATGATAATAAAGATAACTCGATAAATTGGCTTTCTACTATCTAAGTTACTCATCATTAACTCTCCCTTACTGCTCAATACACATGATCCTTGAGTTCTAATCTGCTTGAATATTATATCCACTGATTTCTACTACCATTTTTGTCCGGTGAAGACAGATACTCGTAATTCAGAAATTCTAAGTATTCGCACCATTTTTACTTACCACATCCACGATCTTAAAAATTTGGTTTTTAATTGTACAAATCTACATACATCTTTCTAATCATCAGTTATAAGAGAACTTAAGAGTATGTTGGTGTAAATACTTCTCGCGTTTTCACTATTCGCGTGATTAGCTATCATTGTATGAAAGGTAAAAATTACTTCTACTTTAACCCTCCTCACGCACTGTCTGGTTAAAGAACATAAAAGTTT
The DNA here is from genome assembly GCA_949716465.1 of Chalcosyrphus nemorum. NCBI lineage: Eukaryota > Metazoa > Arthropoda > Insecta > Diptera > Syrphidae > Chalcosyrphus > Chalcosyrphus nemorum. The sequence continues at coordinate 53,085,354 of OX454332.1, forward strand.
TACCAAAGCAGATTTCAGCTTCCCCAATCTGCTGCTACAAGGGATCTATGTACATCTACAATAAAAAAAAATTGTATTCGTGGTTTTGGGAGGGTTCGCTTTATTTTCGCAGCTGCAACCCTGCAGAAGAACTCTCACAACTGTGAGTACTTTGCGGGTAGAAATAGGTAAGGGGTCGATTAACGTGAACGTCCTTAATATGCTAGGGATATATTCGTACGTACATGATGGATGAAAATGATGGGCTGAATGTTTTTACCATTTCCTCTGTAAATAAATATACATAATTTCAATCATGACAAAATAGAAAATCACAATTCGACACGATGACGTCATGGATTTCAATCAATTAGTTATCCCGAAAAACCACTAAGCAAAAGGAAACAAACATTTAGAGAAGTGTACCGTAACCCCACATTAACAGAAGCGCTCATCCATTTAAGCATTGAACCAAAGTGTACATGAAGTGCAGGAGGTGTCGAGGGTGCACGCCAAATAATTTTGACAACCATAGATGTCACTTGTGAAAATTATAAACCTCGTAATTTATGGGAGATTTGTGAAAATGTGTTTGCAATATGTCGAAGCCATTCCCAATTTTCAATATAATAAAAATGCACACTTTAGGGGTAGTTTGGGTAGACCTTCATAATAAAAAGGTATCAATAAATTGTTCAAACTTTTAACTCCACCAGCTGTGGTCATCGGTCAGAAAGGAGATCAAATATTGACATAAAGGGACCGCAACTGACCAACTGAATTAAGTAAATTATTTATATAATTTTTGCATAGAATTAATTGAATATTAAATTTTTTTAATCTAAATTTAAGTATTCCATGCTCCTTAGTTTCGATACACTCTTCGTGTACATATGTACCTACTCGTACACTGCAATAGTTATACCAAGGTTTTTTGATAATGGATCTACAATTTTATCTCATACCCGTCGGGCAAAACTAATTTGACAAGCTTTCTCACGACAATAATAATCCCGGATGATTGTCAAACATTTGCGATATTGCTATCGAGGACTCGAAACTTGATTCTTACTTTTCAAATTTAGCTTTAAAGACAAATCAGCTTGTAAACGGAAGAATTTCTTTTCGATTTCAAATTTTCATTATATCAACTTGATTTGATAATTTTTTTATTAAACTCTGTTTAAAACTGTTTATGTAATTAGATATTCTAGTCAAAGTTTTTAGGAGGGAATTATCTTAGCGCATTCGTTCCAATAAGATCAGAGTTAATTTAACTGGAAAAGTCAGTGATTTTAGATAAATATCGAAATTAAGACAATTGTTACTTACTTTAATTACTTTGCCTGGAAAACTCAGTTTTTTTTTTAACTAGATTTCGAAAAATTATAATCGGATAAAGTACACTTAATTAGCACGTAACAAAATGTAATAATAATTATAGTCTACATAAATCTCACTTTATTGTTATCACAGTTGAATTCATCCGAAGCTCATATTGAATATTTGACATAGAGTTAAACACCCAAAAAAAAAAAGGTGCTGTAAAAATAGAGTAAAACGCTGTAGATTCTACTGCATTCATTGTCAGAATCGACCCGACAATTTTCGTTGTACATTTTACAGAGGGGTGGTTGTAAATTTAACAATCTAGTTGTGAAAATAACAGCTAAAATTGTAGATTTTACAGCACTTTGCCGTCGAACAGCTGTAGAAACAACAACAATTTGCATGTAAAAAAAAAATCGCTTTCATATCGCACCACTTAAGCTTAAAGTTCTAATTTATTGGTATGGTGCAAGAAATGGGTGGATATAGTTTTTACAATCCAATTAGATGGTTCTTGTCCAAGAAATACTTAGTGTGTGTTTAAACCGAATTATATAATTGCATTTACTTACGAAATGTGAAAAATGTTTGGATCTGGCTGGGGTTGAACTTGGAACCTCTCACTCACTCGGCGACTGCATACACTACCACAACGCCATGGCCTTTGAAAATTATCATGCGAATATTCTCAAATGGTATCTACTTTTTACGTTTTCGTAATAGATGCTGAATCTACAACTTGTTGTAATTTCTACAGCTCCTGCTGTAGTTACTACAGTAAATAGCTGTAGATTCTACAACATTTCGTATCTACTTTTTACGTTTTCGTAATAGATGCTGAATCTACAACTTGTTGTAATTTCTACAGCTCCTGCTGTAGTTACTACAGTAAATAGCTGTAGATTCTACAACATTTTGATGTAGATTTTACAAATTCATATCTGTAGATTTAACAGCCGAAATTGACAACGCGCTGTTGATTTTACAATTGGGGGTTGTAGTTGATTTAACAACTTTGTTGTAAAAATGAATGCATTCGCTGTAAAATCTACAAAAAATTGTTAATTTAACCAGATTCGCTGTTAAATACACAAATCTAAAATAAATTGTAAAATTTACAGAGCTTTTTTTTTTGGGTGAACTGTCATATCATTCAATTCATAAAAAAACCATAGCAAAACAAAAATTATGGTGTATTTGAATAAAATTCCTTATGGGCTAGCCGCAGATTAAAAGTTTCTATTATTCAACGAAAGTTAACGCATGCTCTTAAAGTAAGTTGGCCATAATTTTGCGGAAGTGATCTTTACCTTGACATATAGCTCAAATACCTGAGTGTTACTTTAGGTAAATCCATCCATCCTATTCAATACAAAAACAACTCAATTTCATATGAAAAGCACTAATGTTTGTGACTATTAAACATATTAGTTGACAAAGTAAAATTATTGTTAAAAACGCAATATACTCGTACACTGTACTAAAATACAATTATCTAAAAATTACTTTGAAATAAAACTACCTGATCCGAAAAAAAAAGGACAAAACCGACACAGAGACAGAATGGAAGTTTAAACCAAACAAAACCTACATATACATATGTACATATGTACTTCCATGCCAGTAAATCTCTTCTTTGTCTGATGTGACACCAATAAATCCGACGTTTTTTTACTAGAAAACATCAGTAGAAATAATTGCATATAAGAGTAACCATTATCATATCTATTATCAAGAAAGGTAGTTCCAACAACTAGTTGGCAGAATAATTTGGAAATCACAGGTCATGAGAAGATCAATTGACTTCGCTTCTAATCAATATGAAAGAGTAGTTGAAATCTTAGGTAACTAGATTTCTACCTTGGTCTCTTTTAATTTCAAAAGAATTCATTGAAAAAACTGGGAAATAAGAAAACAACTAGAAAATCTTGTGAGATCGATACTATTTAGTTAAATTGGAGTTCCAACTAAATTTATTTGACTAGATACCTCCTGGGTGAATTTAACTAGTTTTTATGTTAAAATGGTCATGGTATAAAGATTACGTTATCGATCATTAAATGAAAAGTAGAGTGCCCAGTGCCAACCAAATCAATTCAATTTGCCAGTAAGACAAGATAACCCTTGCTTATTTCAAAACTAACGCCAAAAAAATTGTGAACTACAGCTAAATAAGAAAAAATCCCAACGGAAAACGATTCCAATAGTTTGGACACCACCTAGGTACCAAGTTTGTAGTCGGTTCATATGTAAGATATTGGGAGTAGAGAGTGAGTATAAAAATATAGATTTGCACGGCAAAAAGTATATACATATATATAGGTATGTACATAGGTAAGTATGTATAGTATATTTAGTCAAAAATTAAAGAAAACCCTTTTTTTAAATTCCAAGTCGAATAATTGTTACAAAATCCACCGGTGCTAATTTGCACTCGTTGACAGGTTTTAAATAGGGCGCCTAGTTTTTGAAGTATTCTAACTACTACCGCAAGGACACTTGATTCCAATAAATATATGGATGACGACCAGTCAGCCATAAAATCGTAACCCCTTAATTGAAGCAAATGAATTTGCTTTTCCTACTGTCATTACATTCATTCAGCGTGAATATTATATTGTGAAGGGGGACTCAAATAAAATGCGTTTATAAGTTCCTTAACGGAGATTTTGGCCAATTGCCCAGGAACCAATTAACCGCATACATAAGCGTAAATTTACCATCTGCAGCACCGGCACACTGGCGTCTTTACTTCAAATGCTTTGTTTTCCTATGGGAGACCAATAAAAACAATTCAATTTCTCCCCTGGCTACAAATAGTAGATGTTTGCAATCAACCCTAGTATACGAATACGAATATCTGAGTCGATGTCGACATCATTTGAGATAGGTTTTCGCAAATGAAGGCGGTAACAATAATAGTTGTTAGCGACTACGTGGACTAATGCATTTCTGATTGCGTCAAAAAACAGGGGAAGGTTTAGTTTACTTTAACGCAATTGATTGACAAGTCGTTGACTTTTCTGGTAGTGAATTTGAGCTAACCAGACTGTGGTTATTTGGATAATTCACTCCAAGTGGATTTGATTTAATATTACTAGATCAAGAATGTTAAGACCTTGAATAAGGGGTGGGTAAAGTGGTGTTTGAATAAATTAAATTTTCTCATTCAACAATAGATATTAATATGGATCAGACGTATGCTTAAAACTAAATATTTATGTGCGCATATTCTCACACCAGTTCTTCTCAATTATTATTGATAGTGGTGGTCGCTGTAGGGCACACAATAAGGTACTTTGAAGTGTCAATTTTTGCGCTTTAGAGTGATAATTACTTTTACGTACAATAAAATGTAAAACCACAACACGCAATGGTTGTGGCCAGCGGCAGTTTAAAAAGGGTGTGAGGAAAAAAACGATGTCAGATGAGCTGTCAAACTTCCGTATACCTTCTGCCATTTATTATCAAAAGTGTTTCTTCATCGTGGGAGTATATAGGTGCATTTAAACGTTTGGGAACATTTTTTCTTCGACCGATCGCAGTGGTAATTGGACTCTCTTGACTGTTAAGTTGGAGTAGTTATCACTTCATAGCCCAAACATTGCTTATAACTCACTAACTATACGTTTTTAAACTAATACCTAGTCTGCGCTTTAATTTCTGTCAGACTGACAAATTTTCTGAAAGCAAAATTCCAACCACTTTACAACACAAGTCGTGACTTGGCGCTACGTTTTTTTTACTCTTTAGATTTGTTTTCTTGCACTAAACGGCGAGAAGAAAAAAAATGACCGCTGGTAATATTGCATCGCGCGACGGCCACAGGGCGTAAAGGGTAGTCGGAATAATGGTAGGTACGTAGTAAAATTTATTTTGAACAGGCTGCAGGCGGACAGCATCATTCGTCATTGAGCCTTAAGCCCTTCGAATGTAGGCATGCACACCAAAGTTTGCCTGGCACTCTTCTCGCTATAGTGGTAAGGAAGTCTACACGAATTTGCATGCCAACAATATTTAAAAAGCCATAATTTACGAGATTATCATTAAAACCTGTGGGAGGACGAAATATGAATACATGAGGAAAAACGATACGTGTTCCGACACTCTAGGCCCCTCACAGCTGTGCAAAGTTATTCTACCTTGGCCAAGAACGGTGGCAGGCAACAAACAGAATAGAATGGAACTTAAAAAACATCGATACAGATTCTACCCAAATATGTGCAAATGTGTGTGTGTGTGTATTGCAACACAGGATTGCTCGCCGACGATTGTTAATTTGACATCAAAAGTACCTAAGGATTTCTCAAGAAACCAAAATCGAAGGAAACTTCGAGCCCCTTTTATAACCTATCCAAAGGGTATGTCAAGTTTGACACATAGTTTGTAACATAGAGAAATTTAAAAATTAGACATCAGCATCACAGGTCTAGTCGATTGAGCCTGTCCGCTTGTAACCAGTTTTTGGGCTTTAAATTTTGAGATTTGAGCTGTAAATTAAATTTTAAAAGGCTTCAAAAATAAAAACTTTTTTTTTTAGTGTTCCGGACCTTAAAAGGTAAGACGGAACACTTATGGGTTTGATACGGTGTCCGTCTGTCCGTCTGTCCGGCTGTCTGTTACAGCCCTGTAACTTTTGAACAGTTAGACCTAGAGAGCTGAAACTTTCGCTATGTATACATTATGTGGAAGCCTGCACGGCAATGAATTTCATTTTGGGGGCCCTTTTTTGGGCACCTTGTATGAAGGGCAAAAAAAATTATTTTGTTCCCCATCATGTAGCATATCAAATTAAAGAAAATTTTGCAAGGGCTCCATATATGTAAGAAATATTTTTTTCTGGCAAAATTTGTTGAACAAAAAAGTTCGCCAAACATTTGAAAAATGTTGTCCCCGTTTTTTCAAAAATATTTTTTTTTCAAATTTTTAAAACTCTAAATGCTGTATTCCTTCGCATGTCGAGTATTGGCAGTGTTTTGCTTTACTCAAACCATTTAACAAGCAAAGTACCGTTATATGCATTTTTATCCAAAAGCTTGGTACGCCATGTTTTATATTGAAAGTGTAAGTTAAAATGGACTGGAATTTCAGCTCAGTATTACTAGGACATACCTACGTACAAGACATTACATTATTCATATCAAAACCAGTATCAGGTGTACCTATGCAGGATATGAATAAATTGCCTTCTATTTAATGACAATATAAAATGTCCGGAACACTATTGCACGAGGCCCTCCTCGCACTTACCCAATTTTTTTAACTTCAAAAGAACTTAAGTACATATTAAAGTAAGTATGTATGTATGTAGGCGCGTGAAGGGGTTCTTTAGGAAAGCATAGGGTATCATACGACCCTTTCCAGGCGGATTGCAGGATTTCGATATGGTTTGACTTCTTGACGTGCCTGATTCAGTTTGGATGTGCCATATTTTTTGCTAACCAATTAAATCGAATTTCGTTTTTATCCACACGGAGGCTAATCAGGAATTAATTAACAAATTATTATATGCATGGGTGTACAATTCTGAACTCTACTGTAATGCTCAAAGCCAAATGCTGCTTAAAATCACAATAATATGTATAGCTATAAGAAAACGTATTAGGCCACAAAAAAAACCTGCTTAAAAACTGAGAATGGGTACTATGGTGGGTGTTGAAGTGGAAGTAGATTACTGCTCGGAGAAGAGAAGAGTGGTTCCATTGTCGTCTGCTGCAGCGACGTTAATTGAAAAGTCAGAAGAAAGTAGAAAAAATTCAGATTTACGCTAAAAGTCAAATACATTCAAAGTCTCCCGCATTTTACATCATCTTTACTTGAGACTGGTAGCGCTGCTGTCCTCCGCAGAAATTCGGTATTATGCAGCCAACAACTTGTAATGAATTTAAAAGTGGGGACTACCATCCAGCACTGCTGTTGGGCTGAAAGGAACGCCGTACCTCGAGTGAGGATGAATGTCAGACGAATTCAAATAATAAAATGCACAATATGAACTCACATACGGATCGAATTCTGTTCCTAATTCGAGGTTTCGCGTTTGGTATAGATATCTGCACAATGATTTATTGTCTTGCCACAATTCCAAGCATTTTAACATTTATATTCTTCCTAAGAAGCTCCTTATACATATGTATATATGCATGTATGTATAGTCATACAAACGTATGCAGAATGATAAATTAATTTGCGATAGATAAGTTTATGGAACACGGTATTTTAACAACTGCATTCCGACAAGCAGAATCTATTCGTTCACTAATTAGATGCATGAAAACTCATTAAGATAAGTACCTACTAGAGAGAAATTGTTCTTTTATGAGCGCTGAATAATAATGGTTAATAGCAACTCAAAGAGTGGTTCATTAACGCCTTAAATAGGATAATGCATTAGTCAAAAGTTTGGGCGTATTGAGCTTAGTTTATCATGTGTAAATGCAAAGAGGAAATCCCTTATGCTTTACGTGACTAATTTAACAAGAAAAGGAAGTAATCTTTGTTTACCATATTAAATACAAATAGAAATAAACAATACTGCGGTCGTGTCTATTGAGTAATTAGTTAAATCAGACTAGAGTAAAGCATTCAAATTTAACATATCAACTAAATAACTAAAGTAGGGCAGACCGTGATATAAGGTTATACAATTACACTTCGTTTGACAGATTAATGTATCCATCAAATTGTACAGCAACTTTAAATGACAACGTCTAACATCTGTAGATACTACTTTTATCCCAGTGGAAAGGTATTAAGAACGATCAACAAATATTGGCGTATAGATGCGCTGAAAGAAACCAATAAAAGATGACACCAACTAGGCCAATGTAAAACTAAGTGACGGTAAGCTATTTTGACCAGCACTGGTAATTATCAGGTCCATCGGACTTCTAAGAGAAGAAGCACTACAATAGGAAGACACAAACAAACGCTATTGAACCTGCAGAGAGGAGGTTTAAGGAGCGAACCATTAGTCACTCCCTACCCCAAGTGAATGTTTCTTCAACGAATGGAACAATGAATACACGCTAAAATCAACTTCTTCATACAAAGTAAATGGTTCCAAGAGTAAGAGGTTGACCTCATACATACATCGGTAGCGCACTGAACCTACCTTAGGCTTAGTGCATCCTTATCCAAAGCCGTTTCTAACCAAATAACTCAATTCTGATAATTGTGCTTTTTTTTTTTTATATTTTCCATAAAAGTATAAATATATTGAATCCGAACAAATACCTTCATTATTTTTATTTATTAAAGGATTTTTTGTTGTGTGACTTTAATTCTCTGAATTTATATTAGATGGACTTAATCGACGACTGGATTAAAAATAAATTGCAATATTGTAACACTTAGTTTGGGAATCCTTTATCTAAATGAACAAAATGTCAGAAAATAATAGATTCCACCTCTATTGATTACTAGGCATGACATAAAGAAGTCCTGAAGGAGGAGGGAAGAAATTGTTAAGGAACAAAAGCTGTGGAAGAGAGGAATGATCTAGTGTCGTTGAATCCAATAAAGATACTCCGGTTTATGTAAACAATCGAACTTAAGTCAAATGTACTATGGCCCCAGCACGGAGACACAAGAGATTTTAAAATGTCCCAATGCACCATCACCCGTTTCCTTTATCGAAACTTATCTTTAACCTTGTGTTTATATTACAATTTCAATATAAATAACTGAAATAGATATCTACAAGGAACCAAAATAAGCTGCATCATCCGTGTTTATAAATTGTATGTACATTCCATCGATGCATTGTTTTTCCTTATTTCAGGCGACGGCTTTTGAAATGTTTTATGACCGACGCTATTTTGAAAAGTATTTTCCAACTATTTTACTGTTTATATCGAAAGTCTTCATTATCTTTACTCTTTTTTAATAAAATTTTGTTACAATTGCAACGATTTTTATTTTATAACTTTGATTACACTAGCAATCTGATTCCAATTTCTATAAATATACAAACCTTGACAATTTCAAAGAAAGCTGCTTTTTATAAATATTTACACTTCTCTAATGTGTAGATATTTATTCTGATGTGTCGTGTCCCAGTGCTTGCGTTGGAATCACAGAAAATACCATCCAAGTTTTTCCAAGGATCAACTTCTTGCGAACTTCTAACTAACGTTCAAGAATATCGCTGCATGAGAAAGATCAGTTCAAAAAATCACTCTGCCCTTCGGATAAGGCATAAAACTGTAGCTCCCTTTTGTACGTGTAAAAATGTATAACGCGCATAACATCTACAGTTGTGAGACTCTAGGAATGGCTCTCTATAGAACTAACATTTTTTTATTTCACACGACCTGGTCGTCATTAAATTCTAGAAAGCTAGTCAAGTTTGAGGTTGTACAGCATATAAGCTATCAACAATATCGTCAACTTAATGGAAGAATTACAAAACTCGACATGTTTAATTTTGGGGATTTGGAGGTCGTGAGATAATGCCTATTTCCTGCAGTAATATCCCTTTTTTATTTATTCAGTTTTTCTTTTCGTTAAGAGTCATTAAACTCCATTCTATTTAAATTTAGGTAGCAAAAAACCTAGCAATTAGGTAATGATATTTCAACTAAGTTTTTGCAAAGGTTAAGTTCGCACTTTTAATATCTATTATGTTCTTTGTTATCAAGAGCGGATTGCTATTTCAATTGATTGTGTCTCAGTGGTTAGTGCGTTACACAATTGTGAGTGAAGTCAAGATTCCAATTCTAGAAAATAACAACAGGCTTGGTCACGTCTGTTAGTTCCATCTTTTGTGGACGTCTGACAAACTTCAAAAGTATTACTGTCAGAAAGCTTTCCAAATCATAGGCCTTTCGGATACGACTGTATATTCCTTCCCTTATAAAAATGAATACCGGGGACTACATACTTTGTTGTGAAGAGCCAGGCCTTTGTTCTCCATGAGCTCCTTGTGGCTCATATTGTCTACAAGAATAGTCTTGTTATAAACTATTAAATTAAATATTTGGATTTATACCACTATCTATGAAAAGATTACTTAAAGCACCATTTCTGATTTTGGAATACTTTAAAATGTACCTAATTAAAACTACAGAAGCTCCTTATTTTAAGTGATAAAGATCCATAAGATAACGCAAAAGTACTATAGTATCTAACTTCTAAATCTAAGTAGATACCCCCTATATTTCAATTTACTCAATTGAAATCAATATTATTTGCACCCGCAAGTTTTACGTTACCGTGAAAGTAAATACACAACACGTAGGTGCCCCTTACTAGATAAATGATGCGAATCAAAAACACCGCATCAATCAATACGAGAATTGAAGGGAGAGGCTATATTAATTGCCGGTATAGGAGCAGCATCATTCACCTGTTTATACCACATTGTGTTTCACCAAGGTCTCAAGTTAATTAAATTTATCACAACTGTGAGTTGCAGTATTATGTTTTACTCAATTTCGAATGCGGAATTTCTATTTTTTTTTTTTTGTCGAAGCTGGGTGCGACATACATTGTGCATGAATTTATAAAGAATGACCAGTGTGTAGATACTATTTTCGCTCTGATCATTAATGTTCTTTAATTAACAACAAACTAGATGCTCTAATCCGATTTGACCGACTTGTTGACCTATTTGACCACTCCACCGCTATTGCGTGCTGACAAAATTGCGCTCAAAATTGAGACCAGTACCAAATGTGATGAAAAATAAAATGTAAATTTTTCAAAATGCTTGATTTTATTCATAAAATCTATGATCATATAAGTTCTTAAATATTTTCATTTATTAATTTTACTGGTTGCTCTAACCTTATATTTATATTAACTTGTTGCGGTTTTATTATTTTAATTTGTTACTTAAACCAAAAAAATAATTTTATATTACGTACTAAAATACAGAGCCCTTGAGGTTTCTAACAATGCTAAATACATTTTATAATACATTTTCTACAGTGTAATTCGTATAACTTCAATAATATTGAAATAAGTAAACATATAAAACTAGTAAATTGTATGTACACAAAAAAAATACATTATGAAAGGGGAAGACGGAATTCCATTTTTACCAATGAAAAACACGCATGCATAAAATTTAAATTATGAATTAATAATAATCAAATGCTTCGTTCGTAGAAGAGAGCATATGAAAACAACTTAATCACAAGAGAGATGAGTGAGCTTTAAAAGAATGCAAATGTATTTTGTCATAAACAATTCGGATGATTTACAACTCGTATCAGACTTTTTAGGTTAAAAACAGCGTTCACTTTTCCATCCACATATTAAAATTATTCTCATTACTTAAGTATCCATGTTCTCCTGATGTTTTTCAAAAAGAAATATACGAAAATTCACTTTCAATTTTGAAGGAATTCACCAAACTTCAGTAAATTTTGCAAAAATTTATGAATATTTTCAATCTGGGTATTTTCGTAGAGCGTTGTTTTTCAAACTTTAAATTAAATTGTGGATTGATAGGACTGATATCCACTGACTGACGTCTCATAAGTAATGTAAACGTTCCGCGTTTCCAACCAAAATTTATGAGGAGATAATTTCACATCTGCATTTTAAAATTTTACTGATATGAGGTGATAAATATTTAAAATGCGCTAGCATCCACATTTTTATTTATGCTAATTTCGACGTATGTGTTTATATAATTCGAATGCGAAGACTTCTAGGTCTGACCTTATTCTAAAAAAAAAAAAAAAATCCTGTTATGGAAGAAGGAATATGACAGAATGTTTGTAGAAGATATGTGATAACAATCAGATTATACTGTAAAATATGACATCAAGAATGGTGCTCTGTGGCCCCTCCAAAATTCCACTTTGCTTCACTTTCAGCTACAAATCAACAAAAATTAATCTCTGTCTATTACTATCGACGGCATTATAACTAATAATCACCATAAACGTTTTAACAAAAATGTGAACGTTTATTTGTGATCGAAAAGATCTAATCAGTAACTTTTTATTCGAAATGCGAAATTGTTAGGGCTTTCGTGGCGCTGGCGCTGCTTTAAATCGCTCCACATCCCATCATTTTATAATCAGTGGAATAAACAAAACGAGTTGCTAATTAATATGACCTCTTATGGGATGTTATGGCTCCCAAATATGTTTATAAATTAATTTTTTTCTATCACCAATTAATTTGCCGGCTAATAGTATGCATGACAGATGTCATTTGTAGCGTATGATGATTTAGATCTTTCTGCTCGCTCGTATTGATAGATGCAAAAGGGATTACGAGTCGAAAAGTAATCTGAAAGAAACTCATTTGCATAGTGTTTTATACCAGTCAAGAGATAAGAATTTTTGATTTGAATTTTCACAATGGGATGCGAAAAAGTTCGATTTAATATTTGTGTATAGTAAGTAGATGTCTATCTTGAAAATTTCCGACGGCTTTTGCTTTTGCCCCATCCAAAACGAAAACAAAAAAAAACATATCTTAGAACCTTTGAAGGAAATACTATGTGTAAATAGAAGGAAAAGAAAAACATATTTTAAATTTATTTTTAGTTTTTTTTTTTAATCTTTTGTTCTCCTTTTTTGTTTGTTACTTTTATTTTTATTTTTTTTTGTTATTTTTTCATTCAATCATCTCTCTTTAACGATATTTTAAAATGGATATAATAAAATATAATTAATATATAAAATATAACTTAATAAACGAAAATAATAAAGGTAAAACTATCTGTGGTTACAAGGTGAGGACACCCCTATTTTATTTTTGTCATTGTCATTCATTTGTGCACAAAAATATAATTTTACTGCTGTTTTAGATTTAAAACGAAACAAAATTGGAAAAAATCAGAGATAATTAAAATTATAAAAATAAACATTTTTATCACACGTTTCTTCACAGTTTACTTTCCTAATTTGATATTGCTTTCCGTTGCTCCGGTATGCTATAAAGATCCTTTTTTTTTTGTTTGTTTTTAATTTTCAATAGCAATTATAATTAATTGAAGAAGAAAATATGTATATATAATTTAAAGTGGTAACATTTATTTACATGCTCTTATAGCAGAGCAAGGAAGGCAATATCGGTATTAGTGTGAATTTGGAGCGCGAATTCGAAGACTTATACATAGTTTAATAAATTTTCTGTCTCATTTTGCATGGAAATAATATCTATACTTATGTGGATAAATAATTAAATTAAGGAATGTTCAGGAATGAAAGGAATAACGAGAGGTTTGAGATTCAGAAGGTTGTGCTTAACTATATATATCTTTCTATTTGTATATATATATATTTTGTTTGTTTTTTTTTTTGTTTTTTTAATAAAATCTTATTTCTTATGTATATATATAAAATTGAAAATAATTTACAATGTGGATATATCCAAAAGTCCTGGTGCTTCATGCAGTGCGGGAAGGCCATTGGAAATAACAACGACAGAACTGCCGCCGCGATCAGGTGACGACACGATGCCGGCAGTGGAAGTAGTAGAGAGCGTGCCAGGAGATGCCATATATCCATGGTGATGGCTGACGGAAACTGGCGAACTGGCAGCCGAGAGGGATGAACGGCCATTTGCAGCTGCTGCCAAACTATTGGAACCACCGTTCACATAATTAATAAGAAGGGCACTATGGCTGCCGGAGCCGCTAATTTCACTAGGAATGCCACTGCTCATTGAGGATACTGAAGACGCTGAGGATGAGGTTGATACCGATGTTTGGTTTAAAAGATGGTGATGATGTTGATTATGAGCATGTTGTTGAAGGAGTTGGTGCTGTTGATTGCTTTGGCTATTATGCTGATGGAGCTGATGGTGTTGATGCAGGTGATGGTGTAGAGATGTGGCAGAATTGGCTGAGGGAGTTGAATTCGAATCCAAAGATGCCTGGTCAAAGCATGTGGCTATTTCTCACATATGGGCAAGCGGTGCCATAGTTCTCATAGATTGCTGATGTTGGTGTTGTTGTTGCAAATCGGGGGACACACTGCTTTGGTAGTGCATTAGATTTCGTTGGTGTTCTGCTGCTGCTGCTGCCGCCGCTGCTGTAGCTTGCATCCCATCTGGTATATGATACATATTAATGAGGTGATTGAGATCTGATGATTGCTGAGTTGAACCATATTCTCGTTTCATTATAAGGTTATTGTTGGTGCCTACAGCTGATGACCCTTGAGATGAATTGTGCATTGGGCTCGGTGATACTGGCTCCGATTTAATACTGGAATCGCTGGGACTATGACTTTGGCAGGATAATTGTGAACCAGGTTGCCCTGCAAGGCCATACGGTGAGCCCGGTTGTTGTTGGACACTACTATATGGAGAGCTGGGTTGTTGTAAATTACCATAAGGAGATGTTTGACCACCCGATACAGTGCCATACATGCTATAGCCTGTTGTTGCCGCCGCGTTCATATACGAATTAAGGGATCCGGCGGCGGCGGCAGCTTGATGCATTTGTCCCATATCGTATCGGTGATAGTTACCCATATATGCGCTATGCTGAGTCTGATACGCTGCTGCCGATGGATCATGCATCATATATCCATTGGGCATGTATCCATTTGGAGCTGTCATTTGGTACATATCCCTGTTAACTGCTGCTGCTTGTTGTACCGCCGATATGGAAGATGTATTGCGCATTGAATTCGATTCGGACGGTTGTAATAACGAACCTACTCCAAGCGGATATTTCTCCTTGTTTTTAGTTAACGTTTTTGTCTTGCGTCTTGGTCGATACTTGTAGTCGGGATGTTCTTTCATATGGACTGCGCGCAGCCTCTTTGCTTCATCGATAAATGGTCGTTTTTCTGCCTCTGAAAGATCCTTCCATTGGGCGCCCAATCGTTTTGAGATCTCCGAGTTGTGCATTTTTGGATTATCGGAAGCCATTTTTCTGCGCTGACCTCTTGACCATACCATAAACGCATTCATTGGCCGTTTTACACGATCAGCGTTCTGTTGATTTTTGTTAGCAGTCGCTGAGTTGTTATTATTGTTAACGTTGCCAGAACCATTATTGCTTCCGTTGTTACCCATGCCTCCTTGGCCCATTGCAGAGAGGTGGTGAGGATGATGGTGGGACTGACCCGTGGGTGAAGTCATGTGATGACCGCCGCTAACATTATTATGTGAAGATTGCGTTGGACTAAGGCCACTAGAACTATGCAGTGGCGAACCATGCGAACTAACGTGTTGCTGGACGCCATTGTTTGAATTGTTATTAATTGAATTGCCTAAATTTGATTGAAGAGTATTAACTGAACCGCCACCGCTACTCCCTGTGCTGCTGCCAGCGCTACCACTGTTCCCAGCATTATTACTACTCGATGAAATATGATGCGAGGTCATATGGTGATGATGGTTTGACAAATGCGATTGTGTTAATTGTGATTGTCCTAAGTTCATCATGCCAAGAGGTCCCAATGCACTATAGGGTGATGTCGTGTGTCCATGAAGAGCTGCAGATGCATGATGCGGAGGCATTGTGGCATGCAAAATGCCACCTTTCATATCCGATTCCATTGTGAGCATGTTGCTTTAAATCTCTTTAATTAATCCAAATACAATATTGTTTGCGATACGTAGGTAGGTAGGTATACCGTTTTATTTCGATAAAAACTGTATCTATCCTTGGTTTGCTTACACAAGTGGTGATCTTGTGGGTATCTACTTGATTGTCACACAACACCCGTGATTAATAGAAGACACTAAACGATTTTGAATATTTTTTTTGGGTTTTGAACTCTATCTGAAACCATTTTATGTACTTTTCATTACGTATACATTATTAGCTTTGCACATTATTCTATTAGTTTTGTTTAAAGCACTTTATATTCTGTGTTATGGCACTTTTAACTCGAGACTCGACACGCCATTTCATAGTGTTAACGCTAAGCAATGAATTTCTAAAAACATTTGATTAGAATCATTGACTAAAAATAGGGCGATACTGTTTCTGCACTATTTTAATTATTTTTACTTATTTTTTTTTTATTTCACTAAAAAAAAAACGTGTTTTGTAAAAAAAAAAAATAAAGAGGGTTAGGTATGCTAAAAGCAATTACGTACGAACATATTTATTTTTTTTATTGTTTGCGACAGACAACCATTCAGGGTATTATTTTTTTTTTTTTCTTTTGTTATCATTATACAGAAGAACCCGCAATTTTCCGAATGCGACAATGCATTTCTACGCAAAAAATCAGTACGCGTTTTGCACGAACCCTCGTCGGAAACGCGTAACTTTTTTAGAATTTAACACACAAAACTATATGAAAACAAAATCTCTTCTGGTTGTGATGAGACACAACTATTGAATCGGGAAGCGTCACGAAAATACCTCCACACCGTACTGAATTAAGCACCTTTCTGTTGTCAGTAAACGTTTTGTAAACCTGTTCGAAGTGCCCAAAAACAATTCTGGCTGTGGTAGCTATCTGTATTTAGTTTTTAGCATGTGTGAGTGTTGTGCATGCCTGAATCACTGCTTGCAAGACTCGTGGTGCTCTTTACTCTGGCCCGCAATCGAAGGGCGTAAGAGAGAAGAATATACTTCGCTTACCCCCTCTATGGAAACCAGTATCATCGTCGCACAACTACAATTGAATTACAGCACTGGTTGGACAGGTTTCGCAAGACGCCACTGTGTGAGTGGATGCGAATGCCACTTCTAGGGGTGTTATTGGCAGTGTGTGGATGCTGCCTATGGCCAGTGCCACTGCCATGGAAATAAATCAAACCGAGCGCACACACCGACAAACAACGTGTACTCAAGTGGGCTGGATTATGCGCGCCACTTGATATTACTAAAATAAAAGTGACCAATTAGAGGACGGCAATCACCAGCGAGTCAGCAATAAAGAAGGAGTGTCTTATCAGACCTTATGTACACAAAAAAGTTAACATTGGATTTAAAAGAGGGGATGATCGACGTCTACGACTACGACCCAAAGCATGACTATAGTAGAATTGGGCAGACATTTTTCTCTGCGATAATTTTTGCACGTGAATCTCGTTACTTGTGTAGTGTGCTGTGCTCTGGCTGTCGCTACGAAATGAAACTGAGAGTACATATGTGTTGGTGTAGACCTATAATTTGTAACTTCATTCAGTCACGAATGATTTTTATGGGAAACCATGTTGCCTCATTGCAGTGTGGTAAATCTTTGCTCCGTTGTAGATTTTTTTAGGGGTGAAATGTTGGATTTGTGTTTTGGAATGCGCAGAGCTGTCGTAAGTTTCAGATATTTCGATGCGTATTTTTCTTATGACGACGCACCTCATTTACTGTTGCTATAAAAAAAATTACAATTTTTATAAAATTAGTGTAAATAATTTCATATTACATAATATCGATACATGTAAGTACATGTTGCACTATCAACTCACCGTATACCTACCTAGTCAATCCAAAAGTGCCACAAACTGGCACTGACACTGATTTTCAATATTTGTCAGTAGAAGGTGTTTTACACTTTGCTTAGAATTCGAACATTCATTCAAATATGTACTTATCCACAAAAAGACGAACGGCAGTGAGTCAGACCGATTGTTAGTAGCTATGTATGTAGGTACTACTACGAGGACACTCTCGCCGGCCAACAAAGGACCTACAATCGCCATTGTATGCGAAACAAAAAGAATACTCGCCTTTTGATATCTATAAAAAAAACAAGTAAAAATGTAAAGTTCGATGACACATTTTCTGTCCCCTTCATGTTATTTGTATTATTGCGCTTGAATTTCGCTTAGACTCGTATCTGTGGTCGATGTGTATTTTACCTACATATTGATGTCACTTTGCCTTCGCCCACAACCACTGCCAGCTACTATTATAATAACAATAACAGACTTTTCGTACATTCAGATTCACTGACTGTTGTTGGCCAACATCAATGAACGTACTACTTCGCCGCCGCCGCCAACAGTCTCCTGTGGCTGAATTTCTGAATAGAATAAAAAGTTATATAGTAGAGAAAAAAACAAACAAAATATAAAAAAACAAGTAAAAAAAGTAAAAATAATTATTACATTGTAGCGCCCTCTTCTCCTTTTTAATTCAATTCAATTCCATTCATTCAGTCTTTTCCTTTTTTTATAACATTTTTTTTCATTCAAACAATTAAACTCTTCGCAATGACCTTGACTTTGTTTCTTTTCATTCGGGACTTCTGCGTCTGTGTTTACGTATTTTCTATTGTGGCGGTTTATGTTAAACAATTGAAGTATTATAACGGGCGCATTGGTTGTACACATATATGCTAACAATTTGCTTGCAGTTAACATTAGGGATCAGTAACTTTGCCTATTGTTGTGGTGTTAGACAGATAAAAGCATTCACCTAACCTACCTCACTTGTATTGTCGTCATATGTACACACTGGGATGTGTGATGTATGCCAATGGAATTCAAAACCTTCACCTTCATTTATGACGTATACATACAAACATATGTACATTTTAACTGATAACTGATTCAACTATTTATACTAAAGCTGATATGTTTTGAAGTAGGTAGGTACTTATTTGCCTCGGTGTACCTATCTATCTAATTTGAATTGAATACCTATTTTATTGTTTTGTGCAATAATAGGTAGTTATTATGTATATTATGCTTTTGACTCCCAAATTCACCGCAAATTTCTGTACAAATAATAGTTAGTGGTAATAAATAGCTTACATGTTATTACCCCCAAGTTCACTGACATATTTTTACTAAATAATTTAGTATCTAGTTATGTACTTGACCAATTCTGTTCTTTCGAAGGAGAACTAACAAAGAATTTTTTGAATACGTATAAAAAGCGTATTTATATATCGTAAAAGATTTTTTGCAACTAATTCAACAATTTTCGGAAAAAAACATCTTATGCTTTGTACCTACATATTTTGAACTCTTATTTTCATGCTCTTTAAAGAAATATAACATTAGGTGCCTTATTTTTATTCGAGATAATTATTTTAAATGTAATGGATGAACAAGATTAAGGCAAGGCGCGCACATGCGATTTCAATCGCGCGACTTCTAAGTCGCCTTAAATGAAACACACTCTTTGCAATATGAATGCGCGCACAGAGCTCATAATTATCGCAGCGATTATTATGCCACGATTTGTTACATTTTTTCCAGCGACGCGATAGTCGCCAAAATAAATGAATCATATGAATTTAAAGGAGTTAGCCTTAGCATGCACTGGCGATTTTCTATCGCTCTACTGTTCAGTTGCGCAAAATGGAACACATGGCTTTTAATACGAATGAGCGCATTTGCTGGAACTATAAAAATTCAGCATGTTCCATATTTTTTTGCGATTTACAGTCGCGGCGATTCTCTAATCGCAAGTGCGCTTACTGGTATTGTAAACTACGTCAACAGAAAATCGCATGTGCCCGTCTAGCCCACCACAGGTTTTTGCGAAAAGTATAGACATAAATTTTATTAAGTTAAATTAAAAAAAAAAAAACGTTTTTAAATCTGTGCGCTAATTCTACTAGATTTGTTTTATGGAGAACTCAAATAATGAAGAAAAAAACATATATAAATTATCCTACAATACAAGAAATAATACCGTCGTGCATTTTATAGAAAGCACTAAATGTATTAGCCTGTTTCATCTTAACTGAAATAAAAAGATAAAAATCATAAAAAACAAATTATTTTAATATTTTATAACAAAAAATTTTATATATATTTTATTTTAAATATTTTATAAATTATAAATTTATAAGAAGAAACCGCGTTATAACATTTACTTCAGAGGGAGGGTGAGTTGTTGAACTTAAAATCTAAATATGAAGTTCAATTTGAAGGAAAAGAAAACTCTTTTTACATAGCTTCTGCAGATTTGCCTGCAAATTCAGCAAAGAGGCTTATATTCAGTACGCAGCGACACCTAATCTGCAAACGTGATACACGTGCATAGCTTCCTGGAATATCTCCGCATCGATTGCTTTCAGACCTTTCAAATGACAAATTATTTCTTTTTTCCATTTCATTGGGGAAAACATATAAAAATCATATAATCTGTCTAAGTATGATACGCTATCCCTTTTCATTATAAGGAGGACCATCACTCACGATTAAAAATTTGTGACTGACATCCAGATGCACAACGCGATAGACGGCTAGACAGGTAAACATTTTATAGAGACTATCTTCAATATTTCTCAATGTGGCAACCTTAATATAGATACTCTACATATTTAAACAAGTAAAATAACTGTCAGATCAAAGCTTTAAGCTTCAAACAATTTAATCTGGTATTGTACATGGACAACTAAATTAGAAATAGAGATTTGACCCACCTCTGCGCCTCATGCAGCAATCTCGTGTTCTTTAAAAGGGCTGCAGCGAAATTCTGCAATGTGTTTTTGGTATTTAGCTATACCTATGCATGTACATAGGACTATTATCATTAGTTACTAGATTCCTATTCCGTCATTTCATAATAACCAACTTTTGGGTTGTAATGTTTAAGCCGACGGGTTATTCACAAGTAAGCCGTTCATCTACATATATTTGCCATCCTATTTTTGATATTTTCAAATTTCAAATTTTAGTGAGCCTATTTTATTGTGGTAATTTATAAATTCGTCGCTGCTGTGTTCGAGAAAGTTTTTTTTTTAATTTTCCAAACAAAGAAGTATCACTCCCTGATTAGTCGATCATGGAAGTATTATTTGGTTCTATTGCGTTCTTCGCTAAAATCTGGTATATTTCTCATATAGCTACCGCTAGACAAATCACAATGCTGGATTAGAATTTATTCATTTTGTTTCAAAGTTTGATCAGCCAAACCCTGAGAACCAGTAGTTCTCCCTCTGAATTGCGTTGTGAAAGAGTTAGCCCGTTGGGACCTGATACTCAGAACCCCATGGATACCTAATCCAAATCTAAAACTCTCCCTTAACATAACGTTGAAAATGTCAATTTTATTTAAATATATACTTTTTTTTATTTAAATATTTTGGATCAACAGAGCTAGTTGTATATATTTACATGTAAACAAATTAAGTTGTCAATTTTGTTGAAAAAAAAAAAAAACTTTAGCATGCACCACAATCAGATTCTTTATCCATGTTTAACTACCTATAGATTTTGAATCAGATTTACTTTGGTTCTCACATTAATTTCATATCAATATCCAATAACACTCCATTTTTGAAGATACTCTCATAAGATGCGCATATAGGACCTTCAACAACTGTATTATGTATAGTACACACTCGTGCAATACAACAAACTACTTCTCTCTTTAATTGACACTCAGGACAAATTGAAATTGCTCCATCTCAAAGATGTGCACCCCTATGATGTTGTAAAAAATAAGTTTGGTTCAGCCCCAAATGTATCACACCAAGTACAAATGATTATAAGACACAAGTAAGAATGAGACAGCGAACAGAAGGAAAAAAAAAACAAGAATTTGATTCAATATGAACGAGTTCCGGCTTAAGAGACAATTTAATCAGAAAATTGTTCCATCAGCCACCGAACGGCCATTGTCCAACATTGGTTCCAATTACGACAAATCACGACGATCATCTCATTCATTTATAAATGTGTATCTGGGGGAACACTGATTCAGATTTCCAGATTATGGATGCCGTTTAGTGTCAATTTGCGAAATCCTGTCTAAAGAGGCACAGACAATAAGAACGAGAATGAAACCAAGTGGACAGGCGAGGGTGGTTCCAAGTTTCTTCTGGTATATGAGAATACCTATTTAAAGAAATAAAAAAAAAGCTGTACTCCTTCCTATTCTTTGAATGTGTCTTACTCCCTTTCTCCAATACTATCCTGTGCTGTCATCACCATCGTTCTATTGTATAATTTTTTTTTTTTATAAGGAATGCTGACCAAGTGATAATGTACATTTTTTATTGATACTATACCCAATTCGCATCAGTTTTGCTTTTTTTTCTATTTGCTTTAGGGTGTGTGGGCCTGATGGATCTCGAAATTAATTCACCGAGGTGGCGTGTATGTAGTAGGGATGGCTGTAATCCCAGGGATTGAATTGAATCCATGAGTCTGCAATACAAAGGAGAACCAATGCAGGATGAGTGCACTAGGTCCATATTGAACGCTATATATTTATCCTAAAACGAGAACCAGGATTCATTTTATAACATACCTATAAAAAGAAGTGCACTATCAGCATTCGTTTTATATAAAGAGTTATAAAATGAGAATCCCGGGAAGTTGTAGCGAGCTTAATATGAACGAACGGATGTACAGCACGATGTTACCAGATAATTGCTTTATTGAGTCGACCTTAATTGATGGTAATTTGCGACAATCCAGAGCTGAATACATAAATTGGAGACTACATTACTTACTACACGAGTTATACCTAAGACACGAATGATCTTCAAAGTACATAGATACATATTTGAATTTGTTAAATGCGAATCAAGGAGTATTTTCCTTGCTAATCGGTGTACATTAGTATGCATTGAAGTTCTTAAGGTAGTTCGACAAATTATCAGTTAGACAACCTAATCATATGCTATGCATGACACAGGCTTTCAAAAGCCATGCACTCAGCAAAAAAAAGCTAAATAGAAATCACCATTTATTCATTAAAGTGCATCAAGACCCACCAATAAGATAATATCTTAAAATTGTTAGTTATCAATTGAAAACATTGGAGTTTCTTCTTAAATTTAATCAGTTCTAGAATTAGAAAACAAGACACGAATATGTTGAAGAACGTCTAGCAGTAACTTTTCGATTCTTGGTCAATGATAATACATAAAATTGAATCAGAAATGTACATTATTACACAGATAGCACTCCTTGCTCGTTCAATACAAACATTACATGCTTATTTTACCAAACATGCCTACAATAAAACATACAGTACACGTGCGGTTGAAGAAACACAAAATGTTTTCCTTCTCAAATTCAGAACATATGTATATAGGTCTTTGACAGTAGGTAGCTATCTGAATATTTCAAAACGTTCTTAAGATTTGTATGAATTGTAACTTTTTTGACATAAAAATAGAAAGACAAATTAAAATGACAAAGCAGTAGGAGCTGAGGAAAAAATAAAGTCGCGCACTTGTACTTCTCGTAAAGCTTTTGTTCAATCCAAAATTTTGACTGAGTACATGCATGTAGGAGTATTTGATCCTTGGACGTAACGCATTTCCCACGTTCACAAATACACGCTCATCTCTATTAAATCTGATCTTATTGAAATGCATATGTATGTATGTTTTTCGATATGTACCTCAGTTTGCATTGAGGGACTTGAGATTAAAATAAAAAAAAAAGATTCGCATCTAACTCGGCTAGCAATCGACCCTCTTTAAGAAAAAAAAAAAAGTTCTTGCTGAAGGTATTACGTGCGGCAAAGAAATTCACGACCACGGAGAACAGGAAAATTCATCTCAAGTTACGTAGCAGTGGTATTTTTTCTAAAATATAATAATCAACCAGTAAATGAGGGACTGCATGCCACTCATCATCAGATAACAAAGAACTCAAAGCTGTACGAACGATGGCGTTCTGATTATACCAACAGCCGTTGAAAAATCCTTGCTTGGGATAAAGAAAAAAAAATCTTAATTTCAACGAACCATGATGTGCGTAGTTTCAATCTCAGGTGATCGTATGTAATTTTAGATTGAGGAAATCTGGGCAGTACCTGGGTACGAGAATGATTATTATTAAACGAGAGAATAGCAAAAATATCATTGAAGATGCACTTCAGTCGGTAGAAGCGAACGAAAAGATTGTATTACGATTTGAAGGTATGCACTATATATCTATATTCACATTTCATTTTGCAAAAACACACTAACTAACAATTAGACTAAGTTTTTTTTGCACTTAAGGGCGCACAACATTTCAATGCCAACCATATCGTGCATACATTATGTAGGTATATACATATCTTGTGATTGCCGGAAACAGCACCACTGTTTTTAAGCATATTCTCAAACTCAATATATACACATGTAGCTACATGTACTCGTATGTCGCATATCAATTAATATTATTTTGCGTGATCCTAAAAAATAAATTTTTTTCAATGTACCTAATAATTCATAAGGCCAAGCAAAGCACTGTGTTTTACTGGTGATATATTTGGATACTTATGTACTTGCACATAAGTTGTATGTACATGCATGATGTGCAGACATACTTTGGATTATGTATTTTAGGGTTGTAATGGATGTAGCTTCCGCAACGGAAGCTTCTTCTGACATCCAGACATTTCGATAGACACGTGACATTGTCCGGTATAAGCAGATTCAACAATATAAATGTCATAACTCATAGCATAGACATGCGTCAATGCGGACATGAAGATCAAATGGATTTAATAGGTACAAACTTTAAGCCACAATGAGATAGGTTCAAGCAAAAACAACAATCTTTTAGTTGTATTCAACACTTTATACGTTCTTATAGGTATTTTGCCATTGCGGTCTTAAAATATTCTTCAAAGTACGACAGAGATTGTGTTGTGATAGCTACATACCTGTACGAGAACTTGAATTAGTGCACAAAGTTTTTTCTTTCATAAGCTAGAAGTTAACGCTAAACTTTTCAAAACACCTTATAAGTGGGAGGATATGAAACTGACCATTCAACTTTTATGCTGAAATCGAAAAGGAAAAGTTTTGCATCAGATAGGTATGTACTTACGAATACAATCTATTACAGAATACTTTAAAGCTACGCAAGAAGGGGATTGATTGCAATGTTATAATATTCTAAATATAATTAAAGATGGGCAATAACTACAGTAGAAATGCTAACAACTACGCCGCTGTTTCTCGAAGAGGTAAAAATTTAGAATATGCTTATACTAAATCGCAAAACATATGAGTCTAAATATAAGCCAAACAATATAAGAACATGTGTATGACATAATGTACATATGTGTATGTATTCACGTACAAAATTTCTGAGAAAAAAACACTTAAGTGGCAATGCCTGTGAGAGGATTCTTTTTTTAAGGGGTTAAGACAGAAAATACAACTTCCAAGTTTATATCTACCTACATACTTCAGAAAGTAGTGGGGTATCTAAACGAGTACATGGATATAGTTATATACCTATAACAAACCTAATACCACTCATTTAGGAGTAATTGTCGAGCACATCCCAACACAAATAGTTTAAAATTATAATCGCAAATATGGCTCGAGTAGGCAAGATGAAAATGTTGACTGTATTTACTACTTTTGGTTTCTTGCACTAAAAGTATCTTAAGAACGTGTAAATGATATGAAAATAGGTTGGTTGCTTCATGTGATGTACATTTACTACTTGTTGTTGTATGTACATGAAACAAGATATGTATATACATACATTTGTATGTATGGCAACGTCAAACGCACATATCTTGTGTATAAATAATGTTAAGACCGGGGTCGTATCCAAGACACTGTTCTTCTTCTCCACTTGCTTCATCAAGCAAAGTATGAATTGATTTTGTCCACTCCACTTCGCATTTTGCAGGATACTGTTGCTGTTGCTTTGGTGGTCGTGAAGAGGAAACGAGAAAGAGAAACGCCGGCAGAATACATACATATACACCCTCTCATAAGTTAGAACTTTTGCGGAGCATACCGACAAAATGTTGCCCTGTGTGTGGATCCTTGAAACAGAGTCACATTTACGTACATGAACGTGCATATGGAGGTTGGGATAGAACTATATCCAAAGGCATGTACTCATTTATTATTTTATCCCTTTGCATTGGTTGTTTTTGTCTACTTACTCCATGCTGAAAGGATGTTTATTTCGGGCAGTCTCCATGATACTGATATATATACTTGCGCATATAGGTAGATAGTCAACAGCAGTCAGCAGTAATGGGAAACAGTATGGCTGCTGCTCGTGGTCAATGTGAAAAAAATGGGGAAGTGGAAATTAAGTGGGTGGTGGCAGGAGGCAGCATAATGTTCTTTGTACTTTTTCTCCTAATTTTTGAATACGTTACATTTACCCATAAGATCGAAACGAAGCGTTATTCTTCCACTTATTTTAATAAATTTAAGATAAATCCACCCCCCCAAGTTTGCCTTGTTAACTGTCTTATTAATTTAACGTTCATTTCAAGCTAATGTAAGTAGGTTTGTATAATTGAAAAGAAAAATATTGTCAGCTTTAATAGTAGACACCGAGTGCAACAATACTTTTATAAAAACAAAATTTGAGGTATATATACCTACTTATATCTATCTATATTTTTGCGTATACGTCTAGCTATATCTCAGTTTGATTGATGATTTATCATAACATCCCTTGTGGTAAAAAAAAAAAAAAACTGTAACAACGTTTGCGTGGTGAAAAGGAATTAGTAGTATCTACACGTAACCATTAAAAATATATATTTTTCCTCTGTTCACGTTTTTTAAGCATACACACTGCGTCTTCTAAGATGAGTGAAAAAACATACTCTGTGGCTAATAAATCAATATTAAGATAACTTTGAACACTTTGTAGAGAAAAAGTATGTACAAACCTACTCTTTTTAAATTGTTAGAAGATTCATATAATTTCAGGTAAGTAGGATCTTTTAAGTTGCACATTTAAAGTATATTCACAGGTTATACTATGTAGAACCCCGTTTATCCGAGGTAATGTGGGGAAGGGGTGCCTCGGATAATCGAAAATTCGGATTACACGGAAGACATAAAGGATTTAAAAAATTTCAATTATTTTCTACGTATTTTGAAAGGTGAAATCAAATTTATTCGTCTCCTTCCGTTTTATCCGAATTTTTCCGTATTATCCGAACCCATTCAGTAGCCCGGATAACGCGGAGGGCCGGATAATCGAAGGCCGGATAACCGGGGTTCTACTGTATGTACAAAGGATGGCATAAAAGAAGAATAGAATATGTAACTCTGACTTATTTTTTCAGCTGGACGAAACTTTTATTTCCAGCACATTTAACTAGGGCAAATTTATAAAGAGTTAGGAAAGACAAGATATACATATGTACATTACATGCTGGGTAAAATACTTGGACCAAAACGTAACGATTTTATTGAAACTTACTGGTTCCTAGACGACGCTCTAAGCTAATCTTGGCTCAGCAAAAGAATCTCCTCTTTCCCAAGTGCAACGGTCTAATCCTTGCAATGTTCTCTCATTTAAATATCGCATGATCGGTATAAGCCTGTATGATATATTTGTGCAGTATTGCTTGACATTTCACCATGAAATGACTTACCTTGGCACAGCGTCTACAAATTATTCAACTGCATTATGAAAATCAGCGTTCTACGACTACGTGGAATGTGTTTCGTGCACTTAAAGCAAAAATGTTGTTCAGCGATGAGGCACACTTCTGGCTTATGGGTACGTCAATAAGCAAAATTTCTGCCATTACATCCAGATAAAACAAAAGTTTGGTGTGGTTTATGGGCTTGTGAAGGCATCGGTTCATATTTCATATATCGGTAAACGAGGCCGGGCAGAATGTAACTGTTATCTTCGTTCGAACTATTTGCTGCTTCAATTTGCCACCCGTTATCTCCAGGACATTTGCTACGAACACAGCCCGTGAAACCATGACAATTCGGTGAACAGTTGATTTCGCGTTTCGGACGTCTAGATCGTGTGATATCAAACCACCAGACTTTTTCATTCACGGCTATCTAATGTCCAAAGTCTACATAGACAAGCCGGGTACGATTAAGACCAACTATTTACATACAACTCGAAATGCTCGAACGCGTCATCAAAAATTTGAATTTCAGAATGAACCTTGTCAAGATGTCAAGAATGGTGCTTTTGTATTAAAGTAAAGATATCGCGATAACATTGATTTTTTCTTTCCTTTTGCAAAAAGTACCTTCAAATGAATCAACCATTACATTACTCGTTCAACAATCTTTAAACAATATATATCTACATATGTATATGTTATGAGTTTCACTTTGTTTTCCCAAAATATCAGAATGAATGAATTGGTTAATTTGTCTAATTTGCCGTGTAGTTTAAAATAGACATAATCTTAAATTAAATTCAAATATTTTGAACCTACTACATAAGCAATATCGTAAATTATGCCCACCCTTAAATGCATTTGCCAAAATAAGGTTGTATGTTTTTACCTGCACCTTTTCAAAAAAATTTACGGTGCCATATTTCTCAAATTAAAATATTTATGTATGCAAGTAAGTAATACCTTCATTAATACCATCAATCGGCCATAAACAAGCTGAAAGAAAACACTTTCTTAACTAAATGTGTATTGATAACATATGATGTTATAAACAGTGTAATTTTTCAAGAAATGATAAAATGTTAGATCACGTGAGACCGCACATGTGTGCTTTCAAGCAGTTTATAGCGAGTTTAGGATTCACACGCGATCATGGGTACGTTTATGTTACTTAACATCAGATAAATGCGCTAGACAGGGGAGAAAAGAGCAAAATGCCAAAACAGGAACTGGTTCCGTTTTATGAGAAAACACATATATCGTGGTAAACTATGATCCCTTGTGTGTATAAATAAAATTAACTTGCGTCACTAAAGCATAAAAATCCAAGATTTATGAGCACGAACAGTACAGATTTTCAGGAGAGGTGTGATAATTTATGCCCCCATATGAATTTACGACGTACGTATACTTGCATTTAGCTTTTGATATACGCAGTTATGTATAGGGAATAATTTCAAGTACATATCAAGGTAATACGTGTTAAAATATTAGTAGAGCGAAAACCAGATTTTTTATTAAATTTGAAGACTTACTTCGCTGAATGTTGGTACACGTATTAAATTTGTTATCTACAGTTTAGTAAAATTAGTTAAGACTAACAAAATTAAAGAAAAATTTGAAACTATTCTAAACAGCTGTAAGAAAACAAATATAGGTAAAAGTGAGTGTGCATTATTTGGCAAATGACTTGTAACGTCCATAACTCAAATATTTTAAGAAAGAATTCTAGAACCCCTGCCGGTTCAGGTGTTTGTCCTGTATTCATCCGCAGAATATTCTCGCAGCGAATTCTTTTTAGGGGTCCAAATTGATTTTTAATTTATTGCTTTTGCAACCTGGAACGAACCAACGACGTCGTACATGAGAAACATGCTAGACTTGGTGGCGCGGATATTTTCATCATCGTGTCTCTACCACACTCTGAACGTTTGAAAAGAAAAAATGTGTGCAGGTTAGACGAGTCTAACCAGATGTTGATGGTCCTACGAGAAAAAAATTTACTTCTGCAAATGTTAGGCATTTCTTTGTGGATGACCTTAAGAAAAAATAATGAAATTGTCGGACACAACATTCGCACTAAAAGTGCAAAAGGGGTTTAAAAAAATTGAGACCTTGAAGAATTCTAGGATTGACGACGCATCCGTTAGTACAAACATGCATGTGTAAGTACCTACCCATGTATGGATTACTTTTTTACTGATGTTTTACACACGACAATATTTTCTTGAATGAATTAGATAGGTACAAATTATACCTAGTAGGTACAGATCGAATTTACATCAACATACTAGTGTTACGTGTGTGTGTTTGCTTGACATACATATGCATGTTTCCTTTGCTTCTTAGAGTTCCTAGAAAATGGGAAAACACATTTTAAAGGTGGTGTTTCATTCCAAAAGAGGCATTGTACAGATTCGCAGGTAGGCGATTTCAAAAGACTTAAAAAAAAAATCATACCTCCTACGTTTCCTAAATCGGTGCTCTACATTTTTGACTATAATCCTCTCATGAAGGCCAGGTGTGCAGTATTGAGTGACGGCAGGATATTGGTACCTACCTACGAGTATGTACCTTTCATTGAAGTGAATTTAAACCTAACAAACAAGTGGTACACACTTTGTTTGCTATGATATGTACACAAAACGAGTTGCAATTATTATATTATATTCACGTAAAAAAGTTTTTAAAAAAAGTAAGTCAGTTTTCTAAATAATTAGGTTTTTTCAACGAGTCGTATAAAACCACACCCAGAACTTATTCAATCACTCCTCGGTTACATCTAGGTATAAGATCAACCCTCAAGAAAGTTAAACATATTTGGTACATTAATATGTATGTACACATATCCCCAAGAGCGTTACGTAAGTAGAATTGCCAGAAAAAGTTAATTGACTGGACGGCGAGTAAATATTTACTTACGTATGCGAAATTATATTCTGAGGAAAAATGGTTTAAATCGTGCGGCGAAACGCATTTATGCCTGCAAATACGTACACTGAAAACCCCCTTCGCAAACTCAAATTCAGGTCCCTGTGCCGCCGCCTGCCTGCGTCATAATATTTTCCTTGATAATATTTAATGAATAATGAAATCGGAGCGTGAGATGTCAGGAAAAGGTTTCGCAATTCGTCGATTCTTCGATCCCCAGGCGAAAGCAAATGAAGGGATACAGAACCTCTCCACAGGATTGTTGGTGTTGGTGGTAAATTATATTTGCACATGGTTGCAATAAAAAATTCACAACATGTTCCATTGTGCACGGGTATTGGCAAACTTTCAAAACCCAACACAGAGCGAAATTAATAAAAAATGCATTAGCAGTAGTACCAGCGCTCAGCTACTTTCAAAAGCGACGCTAAAATAGCTTTAGGCATGTTGAAGCTGCAACAAATCCTTCGACTTGTATTTTTTTTTTTTCTTCCTTGAGAGGACACAATTTTCCTCAGTGTTATGTAGTGAGCGCGGATGCATTTCAATCGAATACTCCAAATTTTATAGAAGGAACGTTTTTTGTACACGCATACACATCCATAAGTACACTTCGGCCTGTAACTCTGTAAAATTCGGTAACAAAATTATTGACCATTAATATATTATAGCAAAGGTTGGTACTTTTCAAGTATACATAGATGAAATATGTAGTTACATACACTTATGAATTTGCAATATGTATGTGCATAGTTACTTTCAGTTTATACATATGTATTTGTTTTTCATAATTTTTTAGCCTGCTACTCATTACAAAAATATTTGTAAAAAATTCTGTATGCATTTTAAAAAAACCTACCTAAATTAAATATTACAAATAAATATACATATGTACATGTAAAATTTATATCGGTCCATCAGTTTTTAATTAGTCTTTTTTAGTACGTATGAATTTAAAAAAAAAATTCTAAAATTGTGTAGTTTAAGGAAATTTTGACACTGTTCAACATAAAAAAAAGGTGTGGTAAATATTACAATTATCGCAGTTCATTTTACAATCCACTGTAGATTTGAGTATTTTACAACGAATTTGTTTAAATTAACAATTTTGGTAGTTTTCACAGCGAATGCAATCATTTTTACAATAAAGTTGATAAAACAACCACAATATCCACCTGTGTTGTTAATTTTGGCTTTTAAATCTACAGACCTGAATTCGTAAAATCCATCATCAACATTTTGTGGAATCTACAGGTATTTACTGTAAAAGTGACAAGTTATAGATTTGGCATCGGTAAAGGAAAGATTCGATTGTTTTATATTTACAAAATATGAATTTTAAAATTCGAAAGACAGAAAACCGCATTTTTTCATTTAGTTTTTTATAAATCCAGAATATGAATCCAATTTTGTTATTATCTGTAGAGAAAAAACGTTCACTGAGAAAAAAACCTACGTCTATAGGTAAATACATTGAAAGTGGATACCATTTTCTAGTAGTCGTAGGATAATGTTCAAAGGATATGGTGTGTGGTATCCAGGCGCCGAGTTAGAGGTTCCATGTTCAATCTCCAGCCACATACAATACATTTTCACAGTAAGAAAAAAGCAATTATATAATTCAGTTTAAGCACACACTTCACCGCAAACATGTAAAAAAATATTGTAATCTTACAGATGAAGCAAAAATCGGTGTATTAATGAGGCAGTAATTTGGACAACAGCCATCCAATTGGATTGTGAAAACAATTTCCACCCATTTCTTTCACAAAAAAAAAAAAAAAAAAACAATAGAAACTTTAAAGCTTAAGTGTTACGACTCGTGTAGGCGAAAAAGTTTTTTTTATATGCAAATTGTTTTTGTTTTTACAATTCAAGTAAAATCTACAATTAAGTTGCCATTCTCACAACTGGATTGTTAAATTTAAAACCACGTCAGTTTGTTTGTTCTAACTTCGTCCATAGTTTTCTTGTAATGGCAGAAGACTATGAAGATCCATCTGGTGCTTGCTTCTCTTGAAGTTCTTGCTCCAAACTAGATTTTTCAAGGTGGGCTATTCGCAGTGAGCTCGGCTTGCCAGATCATCTAACACATGTAATTACTGATAAACTTAGGAGCATGCATAATTTTAATGGTTTTAAATATTTATTATGTACATACCATTTTATTTTATTAAAATAAAAAATAATAGTCTAGCAATTTTTTTTAAGTGTAGGAATTCTGTTCTTGCTGTCATGTGGTTTCTAATTGTAAACACTACACGTACTTCGAAGATCCTCTTAAATACATATACATATAGGTATATGAACATATGTTTGCCTAAAACATTTGCATATACATACTACGGACGATGATTTTCCTCAACCTTTGTTACAGGACAGCCCAGGATATACATACTTGGCTCGCATAATTAAATGTATGTGGGTATACACAAAACAGCAACAGGACATAATTCCAAAGAATAACCATATTTTCCACCTGCTGTAAACGAAAGCTTACTTCATTAAAGTCCACATGATCTTTTCTCTTTATGGGTTATAGGGATGTATGGGTACACTTCATATTAGTTTGACATTTAATTTTTCGATTTTAATTGGATACTAACAGCATGGTTGCTATCCTGAAAACGAAGAACATACATGTAATGCTTAGGCAGGTCGTTTGGTATGATTATAAACTAAATTGTATCTTTAAAAATGTATCTTTATGTATCTGTTAGCATTTGGGGTCACAAGTAATTTTTATGCTACGTTATTTATGGATTGATGAAATTGATGGATTTTTTGTTTCAAATGTTATTCAAGCTGTTTGTTCAGCAGTTGCTGTAGGTCAGTAGTTCCCAAACAGTGGTGGATGGCTCCCAGAAGGGCTTTGGGACCATTGTTGACAAGTAAAACAAAATTCGCGTAGCAAAATCAAATAAGTCTATTGCAATTCAAGTCCGATTCCAGTTTGAATTGGGAATTCGGATGCCATGAATACAAGTGTAAATGTTAAAGGCTTCAGCATTTATTACTTAAATGGATCGCATGAAAACTGCTTCTTTATACCCTATCCTAAGGGTATATTAAGTTTGATACATAGTTTGTAACATAGAGAAATATTGAAGATAGACCACATAAAGTATATATATAAATGATCAGCATCACTAGCCGAGTCGATTGAGCTATGTCCGTCCGTCCGTCCGTCCGTCTGTGTGTCACCAGTTTTTGGGCCTTAAATTTTGAGCTAGGTTGATGAAATTTTGTATACGAGGTCTTTGGAAAAGTAAGCAATACAAGTGTAAAATTTTTTAAAATCCGCCCACTGACGGATGAAAAATCACTTTTTTTTCACTATTTTCATATGAAACTCGAAAAAACTTACTTGGGCAAATATGTAGATATCCACTTAATCTACAAATCGTCTATACATTGTATATGGCCACGCCCACTTTTTAGGGGCGTTTACTTCAAAAATTAATTTTCGAGTAAAAATATTAGTTTATAGGGCAAAATAGAAAATTTTGTGAATACATTTTCCACCGCCCACTGACACGACCAAATAAGATAGGGATAGGGTATCATACGATTCGCTCCAGGCGGATTGTAGCATTTTTCACTGGTTTTTTATTTTTTTATATTTTTATATTTTTTTTTTTGTTTTAAATTCACAAAACAAAAAGTATTTGGTCTTCTAAATTTTAAAAAAATTTCGGACTTTTAAAGGTGAATTACTAGGAATCTTCTTATATAAATATTGTGTATCTTTACATATGTATATGGAAATAATATTTTAGTGAATCGACTCTCATAAGTTTGTCGGGTGCCGTGGCTCAGTGGTTAGTGCGTTGGACTATTGCACAAGGGGTTCCGAGTTCGAATCCAGAAAAATACCACCAAAGTTTTTTTCACGGCCCCATCTCTTGCGAGCGTCTGACAAACATCCAAGAGTATTTACTGTCATGAGAAAACTTCTCAAAAACCCCCCTGACCTTCGGATACGGTATAAATCTGTAGGTCCCTTCTGTACGTACAGAAATGTATACAACCGCACAATACGTACAGCTATGAGAAGCTAGGCCTTAGCCCTCTATGGGCTGCTTACGGCGTAATATTTATTTATTATTTTTTTTTTTCAAGTTAACGGGTTTTCTGAGTGCTTTAATTGCTTTAATTGTTTTTTTTTCTTCTAAAAGGTTTTTATTTAGTATTTATTGATATGAATCAAAAAAACTTAAATGCTAGACAAAAACATTTAAAACTAGCTTAAATAACTTAACTATCTTATAATAACTTATGCCTTTCGATCTAATCTAACTAATGTAATTATTGAATGAATATAATTAAGGAACTAAGAAAACCTTAGTAAAAAAGACATTTATTATGTAACATTTTTTTTTGTTTTTTGTATTTTTTTTTTTTTTTTGGTTGTCAACGGGTATTTTATTTTTTTAGTGTTTTTATTATACTAACGTACATATGTACATGTTACATGAAAACAATAAAAACGATCAATGTGCGAAACAGCCACAATGAGTGTTTTAAGCTGTGGCAAGTGAAAATGGGCCCAAACGCGACGTGTGCAAGTTAATATTATAGATAGATAAATAGATATACATACATATGTATTTATTTCCGTATTCAATTAACAATGGGTTCTTTTGCCACACAATTTGATACTAATTTGTGTGTCTTTTAACTAAACTAGTACTAATTTGTGATTGGAAAAAACGAATCGGAATAAGTAGGTATACTAAATTGAATCTCAAAAAAACTAAAAAACCTTCAATACAAATATTATAAAAAAAAAATACATTATATGTAACAATAATAAATAAATAAATAAATAAAATGACTTGTAACTTCCTGATATGATATATTGCACAATTTCCCCAAACTTTGCATCCGAAAATATTATGTTATATTAGGCGTGTTTTTTTGGTGTTCTATACAGTGTTGCCACAATGATACCAAAGTATTAAAAGTGACACTTTTTAATCCTAATTTCGACGTGACACTTCGATTTCTGTAAAATGCCTATTTTGATACTTTTTAATTCCGACAACAAAATACTATAATATGCCAGTCAATGATCTTATTCACTAAACTGTGATTTATTATTCTCTAATTTTTTGATATGTTATTTAAATATTCTTGTAGTTGACTTGGCGCCGGCTTGAATGGATAGATTTTTTGTAAAAGACTTAAGAATATTCATGTTATTTTAGGCGTTATAGCTTGTCTTCATTTTCTTAATATTAATATTAACAATAATAATGTCAGTTTTACTCATAATTCCTATTATGATACCTTTTGATACCTTTCTTCTGTCTGCGGAGCTACTTTTTTCCAAACTCTTACGGCAACACTGATTCTATATAGGCTTAAAAAAGTATTTGCAAATAAAACGCCTAT
The DNA here is from genome assembly GCA_949716465.1 of Chalcosyrphus nemorum. NCBI lineage: Eukaryota > Metazoa > Arthropoda > Insecta > Diptera > Syrphidae > Chalcosyrphus > Chalcosyrphus nemorum. Next base: position 53,121,148 of record OX454332.1, read on the forward strand.
CGGGGCTAAGGAATTTCAACATCGCAGTTTGGAAGCACTGTGTAATGACATTTAATTATTTTAAATTTAGCAATCCCAACACCTCCTCCTTTGCTCATGTTTTCCGTTTGCTAATAACAATAAAATCGTAAATAAATTTTGTATTCTAGGTTTTACTTACATTTTCTCTTCAGAACATATCTTTTCTTGAATGTTCAATAATTTTTGACATTTTCGATATCATTTTTTGATACAATCGAAATAAAACAATTTGGGAGCACAGTTTTTATTGCGGCTAAGGAAATAAGGCTCGATAACTATCCAGATGTCGTTATTCTATATAAGTTGAGTACTTAGTGTGTTTAATATGGAAAATATATTTATAAGCCTATATAGAATAACAAAAAAAAACCACGCATATTAATTAGAGTTGTTGAGTTCCGGTTTATAAACGAATAAAGCAAATATTTAACAGTTGGTTTCTAGTCCACGTTTACGGCACACAAGTTAAGGTGATTCTTGGGGAGGTGACGACTCTTTTTCTCTTTTTCGGCTACAAACGATTGATTATATCTTTTAAGCATTCAGCTTTAATAAAAAAAAAAACAATGTGACAATGTAAATATCTAATTCTTTTTCTTAGAGCGCAAAGAGCAACCAATATAGATTAATTGGTTTTTTTCTAGTACGTAATTGAATAAATATTTGTGATGACTATAACAATTTAATATACATATTTTGTTGCAGTCCAGTGGTTGAATCCTTAAAACTAATAATCAATTTCGTAATAGTACACCCAAAAAAATAAGCGCTGTAAATTTTACAATTAAAGGCAGTAGATTTTACAATTCATTGTAGATTTGTGTATTTAACAGCGAATGTGGTTAAATTAACACAGTTTTTTAGATTTTACAGCGAATGTATTCAATTTCACAACAAAGTTGTTAAAACAACTATAACCCCCAACTGTAAAATCGAAAGCGCGTTATTAATTTCGGCTATTAAATCTACAGATATGAATTTGTAAAATCTACATCAAAATGTTGTATAATCTACAGATATTTACTGTGGTAACTACAGCAGAAGCTGTAGAAATTACAACAAGTTGTATATTTGGCATCCATAGATAAAATCAATCGATTGTTTTATTTTTACAACATGGTGTCGATTTTACAATCCGAAATAAGTCAAAAGTTAGATATTATAAACTACTCCCATTTATGCAAACCCTGTGCAAATGTTTTCATTTAATTTTCTATCTTGCAACAAAATATGAATCCATATTTGTTGCCATCTATTATGAAAACGTAAAAAGTAGATACCATATGAGAATATTCGTATGATAATTTTCAAGGGCTATGATATTGTAGTATTGTATGCAGTCGCGGAGTGAGAGGTTCCACCTTCAACCCCCAGCCAGATCCAAACGTTTTTCACATTTTGTAAGTAAATGCAATTATATAATTCGGTTTATACACACACTAAGTGTATTTCTTGGACAAGAACCATCTAATTGGATTGTAAAAGCTATTTCCATTTCTCGCATCATTCCAATAAATTAGAACTTTAAAGCTTAAGTTCTAAATTTGCGAAATTTTTGTTTTTTACAAGCAAATTGTTCAAATTGTTGTTGTTTCTAAAACAGCTGTTCCACAGCAAAGTGGTGTGAAATCTACAATTTCAGCTGTCACTTTCACAACCAGATTTTTAAATTTACAACCACGAAATTGTCGGGTCGATTCTGACAATGAATGCAGTTGAATCCACAGTGTTTTGCTCTACAGCACCTTTTTTTTAGGTGTAAGTTTGGCTTGCGAGCGTGCCTTGCCCCTTCTGCCCCCGATTCATGACAAATATGGAACTCAAGATATTAATTTATTTTGGCATTATTATGAAAAAGAAAATCGAAAAAGTAGGCCGATCTGCTCGTCAGTCGGTAACTGTACGTGTACGCGTACGCCTGTCGTAAGCGGTAGTTTATAAGACCAATTTCACAAGAAGCCGTTTTTGTTAAAATTGCCTCGAAAGGTTTCGGTTAATTTGATAAAATTTAATGTTAGAGATGGTGCAAGCAAGTGGTATAAGTTGATATACCAATTAACTAGCTACATTATAGGGCAAGTGTTGGATTCGTAAAAAATTCCGGCTGGAGATAACAATAAACTCTTACATAACGATGATAGAGAACTTTGAAAATTGACATCTGTCGATTCCGTAGTCTATCTGTCTATCTGTGTGAAAGACTGTAGAATAACTTTCCGAACGATCTGCTTTAAAGTTGATAACTAAGCTCATTCTTGAATTTTTAACTCTGACATTAGGATGATGGAGAAGCTTGAAAAAGTAGGTCTGCCAATTTTGTCTGTCGGTATGTGCCCGAGGCTGCAGCATAAACGGGTGAACAAATTTTTATTAAACGTCATATACGGGGTCTGTGGGATGATCCCTAAATCGAAATTGAAATTTTACCTACTTTACTTAAGGCCAAATTTACGAATATTACTACTATATGTCATATTCGATGTAGACAAAGAAATTTTAATCACTTGTTTTTTTTTTTTTGGAAATCCAATTTGCGCAAAAACGGCTGAAACGATTTCGTTCAAATTTCACACTGAGAGTAGTACAACGTTTTTGCTAGAAAGAAATAATAAGGGTACTTCTCTTAAAGCCAACTTAAGAAAATGTCATTTATCTCGAAATGTTTTTTTTTTTTTCAAACTACGTACGTAGACTAGATTCAAAACGTCTTATAAGATTGCATTCCACATTTTTGGCCAAATATGCTAAAAACGGTACGTCAATAAAGTTTTGCTCAATTAAAAGTTTATGTTATATGTACGAGTATACAGATCGTTGGTTTTATGAACCTCAACCTGCAAGTTTAAGGCATTTATAAAAAATTTTAAATTTTGATTTTAATCAATAAATAAATTAAATTAATAACTTCAATGTATTTTTATTTTTTATTTTTTCGACGCCAATGCTTTTTACGGCAAAAAGTACTCAAAGTTTAATTTATTCATTGTATTAATTTTTTTATTTCATAAAAATATAAGCTAACATAACAGCAATTAATTACCTAACTAAAAATAAAATTTAATTTATTAAAAAAACGCATAAGGAACTACATAATTAAAAAAGGCTTCGGTTTACAAAAGCATGCGCTCTTCATTTAAATTATGGGTTTACATATCAAAGTTTTCGAGATAATAGCAAAGACGAATGTGCCCCAATTTGCCATAAGTACCACGTTTTAGCTAAAAATGTGGACAACGGTACTCGAACTAGAAAAATGTCTATTTCTCGGTTAATGTTCATTGGATCCCGACCAACATTGAAATTTAAGCAAAATTTAATAAACTTATAACAGAAATATTCAAAAATACAATTACCTATACATTTTTCTTTATTTTCTATTTACAATATTTTTTTATTTGCACTCACAAATGGGAAATAAAAACCCTTATACTGAGAATTCAATTTTATTATTCAGGATTTAATTATTTTATTTCCAACTTACTGTATAAGGTACAAGTAAGTACGACCTAGTTTTTTGTTTTGTTTGAAATTATTAAAACTTTGTCTGCTAACTGCTCTTACAAAAATTGCTATTTCTCGGTTAATTTTACATGGGTTTATAATATAGAGTTTGATTTTATGTAATAGAATAATAATAACATCAATGGTATTACTGCCACACTATTCTTTCTATATTCTTCCAGAATAATCCAAGTCTTACATAATGATAAGGTGCGGTCCAAAGCACGTCATATAATTAATACTGGCACCACTATTGTTCTTCTTTGTTATCAGCGAGCAACATTGAAGGAAGCCAGCTATGGACTACTAAACTGACGAGGTTTGTCTACTTTTCATCGGAAACACAGTCAATAAAAGCCCTCAGCTCTTCTTACAACCGTGCTCAAAAGTTCTATGTCATGGAAGTCCAGTCTCGGCTCGCGCGTTGGCGCGTTGGCGCGAAATAAGCCATGCCTTAGCCAAACATGGCGCAGAACAAATGAGTTGGATCTTAAAAACCTTACTAAGACCAAAATGTCGCAAGGCTTTAAAGGACCTAAGGGAACAGGGTAGGTGCGAGTACAATTACGAATAAAATGTTTGATTATTGACTAATGATATAAAATATTTATGATAACGTTTATATTCAACATTATACCTTACGTATGTAAATATATACATATTTTAAAAGTTGTTTTGAATACAAAAAAGTTAAGCTAATAATATCTTAGAGAGCAAGTTATTATTAACAATTAAAATAAAAAAGAAAAACAATATTTGGTAGCCCAAGGAATAACTTCCGTTTGATTTCCGTTCTCAAACAATTAGTTGCACACACATTATCATCCTTAATTCTAAATCACCACAGGGCTCTGCCACCACAGCTTTACAAATGTCTTCCGGCAAACTTGTAGAAACAGCAAAAAGGAACACACTCTGTGAGCTTAAGAAGGTATAAGAAGTTACTGGGAGAAGTCTATGGGATACGACAACCGACCGACACGAGCACAATCATTTTCTTAAGTAGCTATTTATTTGTTCTTTGTGGGAGTTCCCTCGTTATGATTGTTTTATGGTTATGATATATATGTATGAAGGACATTATTTGGTTGTCTGCTTGGGTAGTGTAGAACTGAAATACAAAATCGGACGCTTTTGTATTTGCCAAACTTTAGTTTTGAATTATTTTCCAGTCTTATATATTAGAAGGTGAATATATTTATACATATGCCTTCTGTGCCTATCGTTTTGTTAAAGAATTAAGTAATTAGGCAAAAGTTATAATTTATGGTACGTTTAAACCTCAATTAAATTTGTATAAATGATAATGTTCTTAAGTTAATACTAAGAGTGAATTTAAGGATGTACGTAAGTGAAATAGATGGAAGGTTTTATACCTATGTAGTAACAAAGTTCTTTACAATTTAATTCTTATCTGCGAACACAGCTTGATAGGTACACATTTTCTTTAATTTAAAAAATTATATCTCCTCTGGCTATGAAAAGTTGTCAGTCATTGGGGTATTATCACTCGTCCTTCGGTTTACGAACCCTAAGCAAATCCTGTAAAATAACCCTAATGCTGACAGCTATGAATTTTAATTTCACCACAAGAAATGTTGCTACCAGGCTATCAATCATCTTGTAAAAAAGGCGGGGGAGGAATTTATGCGTGTGTGTAAGTTTTATTTATTAATAACTGTAGGAAATATTTTGATAATATCGCCGATTAAATTGTAGCATAATTTAGAAATTTAATAAAAAAAAAACATAGCTTGTAATAAATCATGTAATGTCTGCCTCCAATCTATGCATTTGGAGATTCTATGCAAAGGATAATGTTGAAAATATTGATAATTTTTATCTAAAATGTTGAGTGTTCAGAATATATCTGAATACATACATATCTACATACATACACAAGGAAGCTATGCAGACATTTATAATAAATCTGACCAGAAAAATTAAAAGTACGAACTTGGTCGCGACACGTGCTGCTTGTTCAATATAATGAAATGAGGACTCAACTCACATTCAGATTGCTCTTGTTGTTGCTAAGGCCACGCATCCAAATCAACGTCATCAACATCACCGCATGTCAAGGATAATTGCGGCCGTTCAATAGGTGTTCCAAAATATCCACTTTTAAAGCAGACGTCGTCGTTGGTGAACACTTCATTTCCGATGCAATCGTCAGGCGCGGTGACTTTGAATAGTGAGGCCAACGTGCACCGTAGGGTAGATTAGTGGGAGTTGTTTTTGAGGAATAAAATTTCCAAGGATGGGGTGTGGGACAATAAATGAATTAATGACCCTCCCAATGCCACATTTCATATCTATGAATATAAGGGATGAAAATTTCAATTAATTGATGCCATATCTTTACGGTGACAGATTTTCTGCTATTAATAATCAAGAAAAGTTTGCCAGTTCACCGAGCTTCACTCACAGAGAAGCGCTATCTACACCACGTGAATACCAATACAGTTATATTGTTGATGTACAGATGAACTTATTTATATACATATGAAGGTATATATCCTAGATGGAAACATTTTCAATATCAAATATAAATAGCCTAATACAAACATACTTACACGTATAAGCTAAAGTGATAATAGTTTTAGATTTTTAGGTAATTTGTTACTAAGGAAAACTGGTATACTTACATTTTAACAGCTACAGCTGGACCAAAAGATAAAATTTGGGAGATGAAATTAAAAAAAAAATCAATCAAAATAATCTGCTTAGTACCGCCCCTGTTGACACAGGATTTTTTTTATTATCAAATTGGAGAATTTGCATTCATTTTTCAATCTTCCTTCCTTTTGCGAATAAATTTGTGTGAATATTGTAGCCACCATTTTGTTCTAGATTGATTGAAATACCCGTCGCTGTATTTCCCATTTCCTTTTATTTGCTATCTATGGAATTGGTACAGCTACCAACACAATGAGCGTAGTGCGCAAAAAAAAAAAATGTATATGCATATAGCCGTTTTATGCCAAGCGGTGTACGAATTTTGATAAAGGGATTAAAACCGACCACCCAATAACTTTTGAGTGTCACTTACTGTATCCAAAGATTTAAGGTGGTGTAAGTGGTGCTTTCATAAATGAACAACGACTATGACCATGCAACGTCACCGCGAGAAGGGGGGTATTTAAAGGAGACATACAGTTTTTTCTAATACCGATGGTGGTACTTATGTATGTATATACATAATATGGTGGAAAATAAATTAGCTACATATCCTCCCTTCCTTGAATCTTATGTGTGCTTTTTTTTTTATTCCGCGTTCGTCACTTAAAGCCTGTGACAAGTGTTTTAGAATAGCCTGCTCAAGTGCCACTACTTGAAAACTACATTTACATATACATACATAGGTGCATATACTTGTATGTAATTCTAAACTTCGCCATACATTAGGTACATATACGTTGTATTAAGTGTATCTATATTGTATAAATCGAAACTTCTCACCCACTTTTCAGACAATAGATGTCAAAAGAGCTTCTGGAGAGTCTACAAGCACTTTGTCGGATACTTATGCTTACTCTGTGAATTAAATTTATAGAATGCTTTGTGTTGGCTTGAAGAAGAACCGTCACTTTTCGCAGTGAAACGCACTCCTTGGAGCATCTTTCATGGTGATCGTTACCACACATGCATCCAAAAGCAAAATATGTATTAAGGACACTAAATTCGAAAGAAATTCATAGATATGACGTTATCAGTTATCGGATAGGTTTAAGCTTCTTAAGTTATTTTATTTTAGTTCAAATGTCTATTTATTTTTCTAAACCATATGTTAATGAGGCGTACGTTCTGAGTTCCAACGGCTGCCGGGGGTCAAATAATGTCAAATTCAAACCGCGTGAGGGTGAATAAGATATAAAAACAAAATGCACCGAATTAGATTAGGGCATGGATGGCAGAGTGCAGTGATGATGCCAGAGGAGGTGGTTTAAATCTGTTCAACAATCCCTGCAATCCGTGTGTACCCACCAAACAAAGGGAGGAAATTTATCCTGCTGGAAGATAATTTAATTTGGATATACGAGTAGCATATTGACGCAATCATCTAATCTTCGCGCTTCCTTACGTATAAAGAGATTTACAGAGAAAGTGGAGGGTGTTTAGTTTTAGCAAAGGGATGATGCCAATGATCATGATTTCATTTGCTCAATGCACAGACTATCTGACAGCGGTCCTGTAGATTGATAGAATCTGCTACAGTGGATATGTACTGATTCTATGAATTTAACTTAGGGATAAGTCGGCTAGTGGTTTCCGTGTACATTCGTATATATATATATGTATGTATATACCGTATGCCATGAGGCATCAAAAAGTACCCTTTTGTTCGTCACTGAGTATTATCACATTCATCGACTTGCAAATCAAAAATGATGAGTTATTTGTATTTAGATAGAAACTTCTGCCCTTGTACTATTTTGATTATTCGAGCGTAAGGCGTGCATTTGAGTGATTAGGTACTTAAGATTCGTCCAAGCAAGACAGTATTTAGGCTTAACAGCACATATCATTATGTAAGTACACTTTTATCATGGACAATGTTTTATCAATTGCAATTTTGAATATAAGCTTTTGAATACAGCATCAGGAGAACTGAGATGCTAAAATAAGATGCATGTGTTTTCAATGATTTTTCTAATTTGTAGGTATAAAAAAGATCTTAAATATTTATTGATTTCAACCTTTCAAGTTGATTAATTATTCTTACATACATAATGGGACAAGGAAGATTTGAAACGTGTCTGTATTTTTTATTGAGTTTCTGTGTTGCAGAAAGGGTGGCAACAATGAAAAAATTTCAATTAAAGGATGCCTAACGTTTTGTAGACTACAACACCATTGGTCTCGAATTTTCGTGTGCTTGGGTGCAAACTTTTAAATCAGAGATAAAATTGAAAACAGAAAAGCAAACTTTCTCGTTTCTTCATGAAATCTTGGCAAATTATACGTACAAACATACATACCCACGCATATATACCTACATTTGAATGTATACTTGTATTTTTCTCAGCATGGATTTTCAGAATATAACTGTGTAAGCATACGTATAGGTGTGTACATACTTATCTATAATATCCACAGTACTGAATTTAAAGTATTTTAAAGATACTACCTTCATCCTTTCCGATGGAATCTTCTGGGTAAGAGAAATGGATTATTGTTCCTTCGTTTCAAACTTACATTTTGTCCTTGGATATGTCTACATAAATATGTACATTCAGATATGTATAGCTACTTTTATATACAAATACATCCATATAAGAAGAAAATATATATTCAGAAGATATAGTCTTGACAAAAATCAGCAAATTAAATTCCTTAGGAGTTATTAAATAAATTATTATTAAATTATAAATGTTTATAAATGTTTTATTTTTGTAGTTTAACGTTTGAGAATGTCTTATTTAACAATTAAATTGTGCCAATTCAAATATCGTAATTAAAAGGCTCTACTCTCATAACATACAAATGTATACCTACATTTTTTTTGAATTTTTGATAATGACGTGGAAAAAATTAAAACTTACCAGGATTTTCTTGCTAAAATTGTCTTTAATCAGTGTTATTATTGGAGTAAAGAAGAAGTGGCTGTTTCATGTTAAGAAAAGCTTAATTTCTAATTTGGCTCAAAGCTTGCTTATCATACATATGTATGTATGCATTTCTTTGTGTATGGTGTTATCGTTCCTTGCCGCCAAAATAAATTAATTGGTGAATCTTCTTTACTTACGTACATATGGATGTGTACCCGTATCAATCAAACTAAAAAAAGGCCCTAGTTGGTTTCTTCGTTATATAAATTCAGAGAAAAGAGTCAAAAATATAAGTAAATATATATTATGTAAAACTAACCGAAGCTAAATTCATGAAAAGCCTTACACCAAATCCAGGCGAAATAACGAAGTTAATTGTGTTCCATATGTTTATTTACATATTAATTCTAAATTTTTTCTAGCTTAAAAGGCCAAAAAACCTGTTCCGAAAAGTATTGTCCAATTCATTTGACATTTTGTCAGGTTAGGTGAGGTTTTGACATTACCATTATAGAGAAGTTAAATAAAAGGTTTTTTAATTCTGCTTGATTGCCTGTGTCCGTTTATTGGACTGGAGTCCAAACGGCAGGATCGGTTCCCTTCTAAATTCAAGTCTGGGAAATAATATATTTTTGTGTAAGTTGAAGTTCGGATAGGACCGGATAGGAAGAGCATTATCTAAAGAATTTCTTTAAAGTGCATTTTTATTTTTTTTTATGCCAACAATTCTACGACTTAAATCCATATGATACTACATTTTTTTCACATTTTTTACATACTTAATAATTTGAAAGTGTCAGCTTTGCGTGAAAAAGACATCTAGCTTGTTTTTACGAGAAGCAAGGTAATTGTTTTGCAAGTCACTATAGATTATCATAATGTATTTTCAAATTTGGCTGGAAAGCAAAAAAGTCTAAGCTTAATACAGAAATTTCAGAAAAAAGCTACCAGTGGCTGAAAAACGTGGTGAAATTTTAAAATATATTTTTTGACGTTTTCACGTCTATGTGCTTAGTGCGTATACACTCACACCTATTGAGAATTTTAGTTAGGAATTTTTTTAACTGCTCCAATTGAATATAAAGAACATAAAAAACAGAAAAAATGTAGTGTCATACGTGGAATGTGCGAATAGAATAGTGCATAAAAACAATGGAGGGAAAGCTGTCTGCTGTCGTCAGCAAGAACAAATTCGCAATGTGCGTTGTCTAGCTTCAAGAAAAAATCCAGCTTGTAAAATACATTTTAATATTTACTTGATACAAATTGTAAATTTTTGTATTAAATTAATTATTTTAAATAAATCACAATTTTTTAAAATACGCCCACCGACACGCTTCCACTTTTCAAAACATGTACGTATTTTTAATTCATTTCACATGAAACTTGAAGTTGAAAACAAAGGTGGCACTATACAAAATGTTACACTTTTGAGTTAGAGCCACATCAAGGTTCCGATATAAGCAACGAACGCTTTGTGGAGATACCCGTCCTGATACTTCGTCTAATTCCCACTAGAGGTTAATATTACTTTGACGTAATTTACTCAATCGGTAAGTCATAAAGTGGCACTTTCGCTTAATGTCGATTCAAATTTAAGCTCAGATTCATTATTATATAGATAAGTAAATTCATAAATGAATTTGTATGTTTTGTATAAATCGAAAAAAAAAATAGTTTTCAACATTGATTTTTTGTTTAGTGCCATTGTTTAATATTGTGACTCTAACTTTTTCAAAATGCGCTTTTTCTCCTAAATAACCGTAATTTTTTAAAAATCTTAGAATTCCATTTCGAGTTTCATATGAAAATAGTGAAAAAATGTGATTTTTTTGAAAAGTGGGCGTGGCAGTGGACGGATTTTAAAAATTTTTACACTTGTATTGCTTACTTTTCCAAGGACCTCGTATACAAAATTTCATCAACCTAGCTCAAAATTTAAGGCCCAAAAACTGGTGACGGACAGACGGACGGACAGACGGACGGACGGACGGACATGGCTCAATCGACTTGGCTACTGATGCTGATCATTTATATATATACTTTATGTGGTCTATCTTCAATATTTCTCTATGTTACAAACTATGTATCAAACATAATATACCCTTAGGTTAGGGTATAAAAATAAATAAATATTAGGCCATAAGCAGCCCATAGAGGTATTTTCATATTCTTGATTTTAAGACGGCACCTTTGCTGGACTTGGTACATAACAGGATGAACGATAGAAGTAAAAATACTTATTTAACCGTTTAATCCGCCTGGAGCTAATTGTGTTATACCCTATCCTTTTTCTATACAAATGTATATAGCTGCCTTTTCCACCAATACATTGCACTTTCTTGAAATAATTTTTTTGTTTTTAATTTCTTATAAAATTGCTCCAAAACTTGAATTTTCTCCAACAGTGGGCAGAATTTGAAATTTTTTCAACACAATTAAATTTTGTTCCTAAGAAGTGATATTATTCTAATTAAACCGCAGAAAAAAGTTACAAAAAACGCCACTAAAAAGTAGGCGTGGCCATATACAATGGATGGGTAATTTGTAGAGTAAGTGAATAATTGCTCTTATAAGTATTGTAAAGTTTCAAGTAAAATTACTGGAAAAAGTTCATTTTTCGAAAAGTGGGCGGATTTTGTAAATTTGTACACTTGTTCTGTCCCGATGTCCAAAGATCTCTTTGTCCTAGCTCAAAATTTAAGGCCCAAAAACTGGTGAAAGACGGACAGACATGGCTTAATCGAAACTACTATTGATACTGATCATTTATATATACATATGTATACTCTATTGGGTCTTTCTGCAATATTTCTCTATGTTACAAACTATGTATCAAACATAATATACCCTTAGGATAGGGTATAAAAAATGTGAGTAGTACCAGTTTGCATTGTGTTTTTTAACTTTTAATCGATGTCGTTTTCCCCGAAATGCGGCCGGGAAAAAAATGTTTATGACAAGGTGAATAGACGTTACATACCTACATATGTATTATAACTTGGGGTAGATTGATCAATGTAGCGCCAAGTAATTTCCTTATTTCTTCCTTTTCAACTTGAGCGTTTAGATTCATCTCAATTTTTATTATTGCAGTACAAATACGAGGATGTATGTTTGTAAACATCTATTAATAAAAGTATTTAAAACTTTTATCACGGGTAATAAAGTACGATTATGTGAAAGAGGACCTATTTAGTCACATAGAATTCGTTTTGATTCATGACACTTATTGATAGCATGTTTATTTGATTAATATGCAGACGTGTAAGAAAAAGAAATGCAACATGCAATAATAAATTAATTAACATAAATCGACATTAAGCAATATATATACTGCTGTAATGTACACTGACATACATATATACCAATGGATGTGCAAATGTACATTTTCCTTTTTGTTAAAATATATACAATAATTTTAAATAAAAGATTGGATTTTTTAAAAGTAAACTATGAGAATTTGTCGAGAGTAGATATTGTCTTAAACTGATTGAGAACCAGGAAGCGATACAGCACTCTGAACGAAAAAAAAACATATCAGTATTGAAAAAATACATACATAGGTATTCTGAATGAAAAAATTCATTAAAAGTGAGCTTAACACCGAATTCATATAGGTAGAACATGAATCTCAGTTCATAAATTTATGAATATATTCATACAACTATGAATTGTTCATAAACCGTAAGAATTTGTGCATGAAATTAATGAATGATATTCATATAATTATTTATGTATACATTCATTACATATGCACCCAAAAAAAAGATGCTGTAAGAATAGAGTAAAATGCTGTAGATTCTACTGCATTCATTGTCAGAATCGACCCGACAATTTTCGTTGTAAATTTTACAGAGGGGTGGTTGTAAATTTAACAATCTAGTTGTGAAAATAACAGCTAAAATTGTAAATTTCACAGCACTTTGCCGTCGAACAGCTGTAGAACAGCTGTAGAAACAACAACAATTTGCATGTAAAAAAAAAATCGCTTTCATAGCACCACATAAGCTTAAAGTTCTAATTTATTGGTATGGTGCGAGAAATGGGTTGGAAATAGCTTTTACAATCCAATTAGATGGTTCTTGTCCAAGTAATACTTAGTGTGTATTTAAACCGAATTATATAATTTAATTTACTTACAAAATGTGAAAAATGTTTGGATCTGGCTGGGGTCGAACTTGTAACCTCTTACTCGGCGACTGCATACACATACCACAACGCCATGGCCTCTAAAATTACCATGCGAATATTCTCAAATGGTATCTACTTTTTACGTTTTCGTAATAGATGCTGAATCTACAACTTGTTGTAATTTCTACAGCTCTTGCTGTAGTTACTACAGTAAATAGCTGTAGATTCTACAACATTGATGTAGATTTTACAAATTCATATCTGTAGATTTAACAGCCGAAATTGACAACGCGCTGTTGATTTTACAATTGGGGGTTGTAGTTGATTTAACAATTTTGCTGTAGGAATGACTGCATTCGCTGTAAAATCTACAAAAAATTGTTAATTTAACCAGATTCGCTGTTAAATACACAAATCTACAAGGAATTGTTAAATCTACTGCCTTCAATTGTAAAATCTACAGCGCTTTTTTTTTTGGGTGTGTAGTATAAGAAAACGTTCTTAAACTTAATGCATCGATTCATTGCTGTCATGCATTTTTACATCACAGAAAAAAATTGGGCAAGTGCGAGGAGGGCCTCGTGCAATAGTGTTCCGGACATTTTATATTGTCATTTATTCATATCCTGCATAGGTACACCTAATACTGATTTTGATATGAATAATGTAATGTCTTGTACGTAGGTATGTCCTAGTAACACTGAGCTGAGATTCCAGTCCATTTTAACTTAAACTTTCAATAAAAAAAAAAATGGCGTACCAAGCTTTTGGATAAAAATGCATGTAACGGTACTTTGCTTGTTAAATGGTTTGAGTAAAGCAAAACACTGGCAATATGCGAAGGAATACAGCATTTAGAGTTTTAAAAATTAAAAAAAAAAATATTTTTGAAAAAAAAAAAAAAAAATTAAAAAAAATTTTAGTTTTTTAAACTTATTTAGTTTTCAAAAGCAGCATAGAGCTAACATATACGATCCATTCGTGCAAATGAATGCAGTATCGAATGCAGTAGCAGCAAGATAAGAGCTTATAGGGAAGTCCATGCGCTTTTCTAAAATCTGTAACTCGGGAACTACTTAGCGGATTTGGATGAAACTTGAAACTTGAGCAACTCGTAGTATCAAAATGATCTACTGTAAAAATTTTTTGGATAACATTAAAAACTGGGGGAGATACAGTGGGGTAACTAGATGCCCCATTTTTTTAATTTTTCTCAGAAAATATATAAAATATAGAAATTTTCGTACTGGTTTTACAATCTACACGAAATTCTACGTATCTCCAATTTTTTTCATATTTTTACCATTTATGGTCTGGCCGCTAGGGGGGGGGGGGACAACATTTTTCAAATGTTTGGCGAGCTTTTTTGTTTAACAAACTTTGCCAGAAAAAAATATTTCTTACATATATGGAGCCCTTGCGAAATTCTCTTTAATTTAATATGCCACATGATGGGGAATAAAATAATTTTTTTTTGCCCTTCATACAAGGTGCCCAAAAAAGGGCTCCCAAAATGAAATTCATTGCCGCCATCTTGTGCAGGCTTCAACATAATGTATACATAGCGAAAGTTTCAGCTCTCTATGTCTAACGGTTCAAAAGTTACAGGGCTGTGACAGACTGACGGACAGACGGACAGACGGACAGACGGACAGACAGACACCGTATCAAACCCATAAGTGTTCCGTCTTACCTTTTAAGGTCCGGAACACTAAAAAAGATGTGGTATATTTCTTGGTTGTTGCTGTAGGTGCGTTGTTATACTGATTTTTGCTTCGTCTGTAAATTTACAATTTCATGGTATTGACTTTTAGAGCACATAGGTTCTTTTTAATGTATCATTTTTCTTTAATAAATAATATTCGTTAATCCAATGTTTTTTATTCTTAATTATCATAGCCCGCAGTTTACTTATGAAGAAATTCATTGAAATAAGAATCAGCGGTTCTACTTCGAATCTCACATACAAATATTTTTATAAATGCGATTTCGTACATAATATGTACATGAAATACATGAATTTGTTCTTAAAAATTAATGAATTTCGCTGTATGAATGCCGGTTATTAATTAATTTTTTCTGTGTAGGTTAACAATTTACAATTTTACTACTGAACTATATAAGTAATTTTAATAAATGCATAATTATTTTTATAAATATACCACAAATTCTAAATAATGTATTTCACATTTTACTAGCACCGATACGTAGTATAGGGCAAGTTTTGGATTCGTGAAAATTTTCGATCTCGGGATTTTGATAAATTCTGATATTATCTTTATAGAGAAGTCAAAAACAGACAGACAAACAGAAAATTCTGTTTGTCTGTCTGTCAGCGGGGCTACAGCCTAAACGGGTAAACAGATTTTGATCAAACTTTATATCTAGGGTCTGTGGGGTAATCCCTAGAGGCAAAATTGAAATTTTTGTTATAGCCCTTATATTAACGGTACTTTACTTATAGCCAATTTAACAAAAAGCAGATTTGCTGGAAAACGGTTCCCACGATTTTTTGTAAATTTTATATCTGGCGTACCAAATTTTTGGCCAAAAGCGTTAATAACGGTACTTTATTTAGAGCCAAATTGGTAAAAAACCGATTTGCTTTAAAACGGTTATACCAATTTAATTAAAACCTTATGCTAAATCGAGCTTTACATGCTATAAAATTGACATTTTGGCCACAATTTGTTATAACAGCACTTAAGGCTTATTTGGTTAAAAGCCGGATTGTGAAAAACCGAGTCAACCGATTTCATTCAAATTTTTAGAGTGTATAGAACTGGGCTAATGCTAAAAGATGGCATTCCAATTTTTTTTGGCTTAAAGTGATAATAACGGTACTTTTTTTTAGGGTCAAGCGGTTTTAGCCAATTTTCTCAAAAACGACTCTAACGATTTTGATTAAATTTTATACTTATGCTAGTCTTGTGAAGTGTAATAAAATGGCGTACCAAAATTGGTCAAAATTGCTTATGACGGTACTTTATGTATAGCCAACTTAACAAAAAATCGGTTTACAAAAAAAAGATTTTGATTAAATTTCATATTTGAGCCTATACAAATGTCATAAAATGGCGCACCACGTTTTTGGCTAAAAAAGCGTACAACGGTACTTTACTTATTAACTGGTTTTAGAAATATGGCCATTTCTCGGTTAATATTCAATGGATTTTGGTCAAAACCAAAACGTAAACAAAATTTAATGAACACAAAAATATGGAATTAATTCTATGATGAATTTAAAAAAAAAATATTTTTATATAGAATTTTATTTTTTAAAGTTCATTTATTTCCAACTAACAGCACAATGGTGCAACTACGTACGACCCAGTCGTGCACTTTATTTTATATGTAATTAAATCACATACTTTCAGGCCGTTTCGGTGGATAGACATTTTTCAGCAATGTCTAAGCAATTTGTAGTGCTTATTGATAAGAAAAAAAATCTTTTTGGATGCCTTCATACATCAAAAAAAGTCCACGAAATGAAAATCATTAGGATAACGGTGGGTTGTATACCTACTTATCGAAAGCTTCAGTTCTCTATGTTAGCCGGTTCAAAAGTTACATGGCCCTGAGAGACTGACGACAGGTGATTAGCCAGGCATCATGTTGAATCCATAAGTTGTCCGCTTTCCTTTCCAAGATAATAAACACTGATAAATGGATCCGAAATGTAAATTTTCTCGCTAAAAAACATAACCATAAAAACAGAAATCTCGTATCTACTCCAAATCTAACTGTGACCCCAAGCAGGAGAGTAGAGTATTACTGTAACGAGAAAGCTTCTCAGCCCTGCGGTTACGGCAGGTTTCTTCTATAGGTGCAGAAATGTATACCACGCACAACACCTACAGTTGTGAGAAGCTAGGTTTTGGTCCATTATGGGCTGCTTATGGACTAAAATTTATTTATTTACTACGCTTTACTAGTTATGTACTTATGAAGTCCATTGATATTATTTTGGTTTGAAAAAAAAGGCAAAATTGTTTTCAATTGAATATAGGTACACATACATATAATAAATGCAATAAATGCATAGATCTCCTAAACCCTACAAGTGCTAACTATATATTAATGTATGTACGTATATGTGTACCCTGTTATACCTGACAGGTGGTACCCCCATTGCAAGCGTAGAATTCAGGCCACCCTGTATAGATGATCGATTTAATTGTTTATACTATGCGCAAACTAAATACCTATCATTCAATGGTTCCATGCAAAATTATACTAAGTGCAAATTACGCTTTTTTCAAGAGAGAGCTTAAAATTTTGTTGAGTATAACTTTTTTCATGTTAAATAGATTTCCGAGCTGAATACATCAATTATTTTACTATATTTATTAGTCTATGCAGCGGTTTTATAACCTCCTAAGTTTACTTAGTATAGTATTGCATGGTACCATCGAATTATTCTCTTTGGCCTATAGAAAAGCGTATTATTTTATTTTGGATCGAAACCGTTACAACATGCACTTAGTTTGCAAGTCATTAAATGTAAACATTAACTCATGTGTCAGTCTCTTTTTACTTGCAAAAAAAACGAGTTAATGTATTCACTTTCAGCACTCGGCATTATATTTGTACTTAGCTACTTGTAATTGAGGTTTCACCCTACAGTAAAGAACACCCGACAAGAAATTGCCTGGAAGAGATATTCTTTGTAAGAGAAGTAGAAAAGGTAAACATTGTACCGCATAGACAAAAACAAGTATTAAAAAACAAAAACGTTGAGAAAAAGTAGAAAATCAAAGGCAAACACCCACAATGTTGACATTCTGGACATGGAAGCCATCCGCCAGTTTTAGCTGAATTTATTTCAGTGTTGACCAAAATGCAAATTTACACAGTTCATATGCAAAGAGCAATATATATTACCAGCCAGATTACACCAGATCCAATCTTTATGGTGCTTGCTGCTGTATACACAGTAAGCCCCTTCAGCATTCATTTGAATCTGTTTACAGCCATTTACAAGGACTTTTTAATTTTCTTCGTAAAAAGAAGATCTTCCCAAAGGCAGCTGGTTGGGCTCGAGAATTTTGATTACATAAACTGAGACTTATTAATATTAAGAGTGTGTTTCGTTCGCTTTTAGGTTTAGTTTGAGTTAAGGTTGAAATATATTAAATTCAAATGTCCGCTTTACCAGCCGCTTATACTTGGTGTTTTTTTTTCCAACACACATACATATATCTGAACTGATTTCCTATAATGACAACCCATTCTTATTATTTTATAAAACTTTTATGCAATGTTTTTGATCATTACCACTTGCATGAATCATCAAACGCGGCCTTATACATCCGAGAATGTGCCATGCATACACGCATACAAATGTATGTATAAATATCACTCTATCAATGTTGAGAGTGAAAAACCGAAAGAAGTAAATAAAATCGTGAGCACTCAACGTCATCTGATAACAATTCGTTGCTATTTTGCATCCTCACAACGCCACCTCGTAATCCTGCTATTCCGCACTTTGATGTTTCAGCAATTGCACCCTATTTCCAATGTCTGTTTAACTTCACCGCCACCATCCACGCGAGTGAATCATAAGCCCTATAACATTTACATGAAATGGGCAACAAAAAAATCGACATTAATTACTACTTTGCAGTTTGCTTTGTTTGTCCCAAGAGAAAGACAATGAAAGTAGCAAAGCGTTATAGACAAGTTGTGATAATCTCCGTGCTTACACTTGTCGCTTTACGTGAAAATCCGTTTTGAAGTTAATTCGCGTTTCTGCACAATCGCCAAAGGATTAATTGAATCACTCGAAAATAAAACATACTAGAATAAGAAAGGAGCCACTTGACTAATTGGAGTTTATAATAGGCGCGTGTCTCGTCACAAAAACGTTAAACGACAAAAAGAAATATTTTTTCCCGTTTTTGTGTATTTAATCGTTTGGCTCTGGCTTACTGTCTGAAGGCGATAAGTAGAAAAGTTTACATTTATTACAAACAAAAGCGACATGTGAACCTGGCAGTTTTTACTGCAAAACTCGAATAATGTAAGAATAACGCTGCAAATGCACATGAAGTTTATTTTTGTTTTAATTTTTTTTTTTTTTTTCCAGGCAAGGAAAACTGCGCAATTTGTGTGGAAAACAAGCACTTGATCCTCTTGGCAAAAATTCTCTTCTGCATGGAAAAATGTCAGGTAAGTCTTTGTGTTCCCAAACAACAATATTTTCAAAACGTTTTTTCTCTGGGGAAATTTTTGTTTGCAAGTGGTTCCTAGGGCGAGGCAATCAGCTAGCTATCCCATATACCTATCATCGAGTGAGAAATACTCAAGTGTGTTACACGCTTTCATTTAGTTAAAATAAACAAATAAGCAAGGATCTTTTGATTTCTGAGAAAATAGCAAAATAACGTGAACACGTTTTAATTACTCGTCTTAATCCTTTTGAAGACAATAATGCGGCAAACAACACTGCATAATGAATCACAGGAAAAAAGAAGACATTATGATGAAGCCAACGTGTTCAACAAAACTGTACACCTCGAGATGACTCACAGAGATCCTTTGAAATACGAAAAGTTTTCATATCTTTTAGGAGAATTATGTTTTTGTTAGAATTCCTCTTTGCATTATTGTCATAATATGAGTGATGCGTTAATGAGGACTAGGCGCTCAAACTCCTTGTTAATATACGAGTATGATGTGATATGTATTGCATTTTTTTTTTTTAAACCTGCTCAAAATAACAATAGACATTAATAAAGTTATGCTACCTAGTACCTAGGCATGTAGGCATGTTGCTTGTATAATGTTTTTAATTTGAATATAATTAGAATTGTATTATATAATTTAAACAAATACATATATGTACATATATTACCAGCGAAAAAAAGAAAGTAATAATAACTGCACCGTTAAAGAAAGGACCTGTATCTCCTAAAGTCTTAAAAAACTACTTATGCACCCAAAAAAAGGTGTTGTAAAAATAGAGTAAAACGCTGTAGATTCTACTGCATTCATTGTCAGAATCGACCCGACAATTTTCGTTGTAAATTTTACAGAGGTGTGGTTGTAAATTTAACAATCTAGTTGTGAAAATGACAGCTAAAATTGTAGATTTCACAGCATTTTGCCGTCGAACAGCTGTAGAAACAACAACAATTTGCAAAAAAAAATCGCTTAAGCTTAAAGTTCTAATTTATTGGTATGGTGCGAGAAATGGGTGGAAATAGCTTTTACAATCCAATTAGATGGTTCTTGTCCAAGAAATACTTAGTGTGTGTTTAAACCGAATTATATAATTGCATTTACTTACAAAATGTGAAAAATTTTTGGATCTGGCTGGGGTTGAACGTGGAACCTCTCACTCGGCGATTGCATACACTACCACAACGCCATGGCCTCTGAAAATTATCATGCGAATATTCTCAAATGGTATCTACTTTTTACGTTTTCGTAATAGATGCCGAATCTACAACTTGTTGTAATTTCTACAGCTCCTGCTGTAGTTACCACAGCAAATAGCTGTAGATTCTACAACATTTTGATGTAGATTTTACAAATTCATATCTGTAGATTTAACAGCCGAAATTGACAACGCGCTGTTGATTTTACAATTGGGGATTGTAGTTGATTTAACAACTTTGTTGTAAAAATGAATGCATTCGCTGTAAAATCTACAAACATTTGTTAATTTAACCAGATTCGCTGTTAAATACACAAATCTACAATGAATTGTTAAATCTACTGCCTTCAATTGTAAAATTTACAGCGCTTTTTTTTTTTTGGGTGTGTACATACATATTTGTATCAATTATACTGTGATACGTTTTCTTTTTAATTTGCACCTTTGTATAATATAGGGCAAGTATTATATTCGAGAAATTCGAACTTGAGATATGAATCAATTTTGACATTATGATGATAGAGAAGCTCGAAAAAGTAGGTCTGCCAATTCAGTCTGTCTGTGTCTGTGTGTGGATGGATCCGTCTTGAAGGATAAACAAAATTCCAATCAGATGACATACAAAATTTCTTACCAAAATTGTTAACATCAATACTATATGTACTTATAATTTTTATTTTGAAAAAAGCCAAAACGGCTTCAACGATTTCGTTCAAATTCTACACTGCGACTAGTACAGGTACGTGCAATAAGATGACATACCACATTATGGTTGTTGTAACGGTACTTATGGCCAATTTGGCTAACAGACGTTTTTTTTTGGAAACGGATCAAACGGTTTTATTAAAGTTCTCACATTAGATTAAAAATTGCAAATACTATAAAATGCCGTAAAAAAACGCTGGCCAAAAGTGGTAATAACGGTACTCGGCTTAAAGCCAACTGAACAAAATGTCCTTTTTGTCGTAAAAGGCTCCAACGATTTCGCTAAAATTTGTTAAATTACTTTTAAACAGCCTTATAAAATAGTGAATCACGTTTTTGGTCAAAATTGTTAATAATGGTACTCGACCTAAATGTAAGTTGGTTGAAAATGTAATTTTTCAAAAAATTCTCCTGTATTCGTTTGGCTGTGCAACATTTAACATTTTTAAGACGCATTTAAAACATTTCCCATGCATGGGAAGTTAGCCGACCTTTCAATTGTTTGGTGTGCCCATAAGGCGCGGAACTTAAATAAAGTGAATTCTGTATTCAATACGTCTTTTTATTCTCGAACACGTCTTATTTCAACACATACCAACCGAGGCATATTTTAACAAAAACATTGATCTCTTTTTTTTTGTTTCGCTTGATCTGTGTTAGGATAAAACAAAACTGAGTTTCCAACTGTCAATAAAAATTTTATTTGAATGAAATACATATATCTTCCAAATTATATATTGGGCCTCTTGCCTGGATTAAATATATAAACATTTAAGTGCATTATGAAATAATCATAATTATAAATCATTTTGCCGAAACAAAGTTTGAATCCAGAAAAATACCACAAAGTTTTTTACACGGCCCCTTACACCTTTGCCCTTCGGATAGCGCATAAAATTGTAGTTCTCTTGTCCGAGAGTATGCCAATTTTCATTCACCACATGTAGGCCTTAGTGCACAGAGTCTGTAAGTCGGCGATAACCTTCTATTCATTTCCTTCATAGCTAGTGCCCTTGCCCAAACTGAATCAGAATCCTCTGGAATACCCAGGTCCTCCAATGTTTGGCAGTATTCAATAAATTGCTGTATTCCACATTTCGTGAATGTACGTTTTGTTTAATGTGTACAAATGCATAAACTTTGTCTTTCCAGAAGCTCTCTTCACTTGGGACTTAAAAAATAAGCCTAATGTACAAGCAATCCATTCTATAGGAGTAGCGGTGTCTACACTGAAAAAAATAAATTAATGAACAGCATTCATACAGCGAAATTCATTAATTTTTAAGAAGAAATCATGTATTTTATGTACAGATTCTTAAAACAAAATTTTGGTTTTATGATCAATTCATTAATCGTATGAAATTGCATTCATAAAAATATTTGTATGGCAGATTTGGAGAATGAACCGCTGATTCTTATTTTAATGAGTTTATTCATAAGTTTATGAACTGTTCATAAACAGCCGACTATGATTTTTAAGAATAAACACATTGGATTAATGAACATATTCATTATATTAAAGAAAATTGAGAAGAACCTATGCGCACTTCAATTAAGAAGAACCTATGCGCACTAAAAGTCAATACCATTTGAGAATAATCGTACGATAATTTTCAGTGGCGATGGTGTCGTGGTAGTGTATTCAGTCGCCGAGTAAGAGGTTCCTTGATCAAGTCCCAGCCACATCCAATGAATTTTCACAGTAAGTGCAATTTTAAAATTTGGTTTAAACACACACTAGGCATATTCCACACAAAAAAGCTAAAAATGTATTGTAAATTTACAGACGAAGCAAAAATCCATATAACAATGCGCCTATAGTTTGGACAACAACCCCACCCAAGGAGAAATCTGTAAAAACTAATTCCACCATTTCTCTCTCACCACACCATTTTTTTTCCTCTGATGAATGCAATGAATCGACGCATTAAGTCTAAGTAATTTTTCTTATATATAATAAATATATACATACAATGTATACAATTAATATCATTGAATGAATATTATTCATTAATTTCATGAACAATTCATAGCTGTATGAATATATTCATAAATTTATGAACTGAGATTCATGTTATTAATGAATTCGATGTTTAGTTCACTTTTAATGCATTTTTTATTCAGAATATGTATTTTTTCATTTATATTACGTACCTTTTTGGTTCAGTGCAGTCTAGTTTATTGAGAACCATGTTTCTCAAGGCCGAGCTGGGAAGAACGCGTCAAGGAAGGGTTGACAGACCTTCTCAGATCTGCTAGTGAACTCTCGACTTTGTTTATTTAAGGAACGGAAATAATAATTAGAGTGGATGTGTGCTAGAGCTGCTTACAGTAGAGTCGCAACTGCAAATTTTACGATAATCAATTACGGTACGATTTATTATTTAATTAATAGTTTAACCCTCATTAAGTGTGGTGCAAAAAGACCCTTACTGCATCAACAAAACTGAACGTAAATTAGACCCAATTTGGAAAAGGAAATTGAAATGAAATTACCAACCATATACTTGCTTGGTTTGATTGGTTTTTGGGCGTGACAAAAACACCCTCTTGTTTTGCTCTGCGCCCTTGCCAAAGCAATGTGCAGACGTGCGATTTATTACGTACTGTACTTGAACAAACGTCATGGTTTATTTGACAGGGATCAGAGGCAAACAATACGTAATCACATGACGCTTCTATAAGAAGCTAGGGAATACATTTTGGTGTAATAAAATTAATAATTTGTCCTTAGAGCCTGTGCTTTAATAATGGTACAATTCGAAATAGGTTTTATAAAGTCATACAAAATAACATATTCAAAAGTGCAGCATCTTATTTTTCACTAAAAATATCAATTAAATATGTAATTCATCAAAACAAATCTCTAGTCGATAGATTGAACATCTATGTATGTCATACTATGTATGTATGTACATTATGACTCCTATATTGACTAATACAAAATAAAAAGCAAGATTAAAACACTACAATACACAAAAAACTCTTTAATCAAAGTAAGATTATCCGCGTTTTTAAACACATGCCTTCCTCGTTCAGAAGACAATACTTGGATTGCACTTTATTAAAATTGCTTCCACGTCGAGCATTGCTCTGAGTAGCACATACCTACTATTTGATTATTACTATCCTTTTGTGCACATATGTTAGAACTTCTGTGATTCTCCCTTACACTAGAAGCAGTGCAATACTGAAATAATTTAGCTCAACGAGTCCCAAGGAATAAAATCCTCTTTTATCTTAAGCCATAATATTAAATAATCGTACCTTGCATTGGTAAATCCTGATACGATAGCTGCATTATTACGACACTTGGGTCCTGGTGCTGGCACAGTTGAATGAGATTCTGGTCGATGTTAGGGGGATTACTGCCTCCTGCGGTGAACTTAATAAAATGGATATATTTCGGCTGCTTCACTTACCACTGATAGAGTTTATTAATAAAGCGTTATTTACTTAGGTACAAAATAATTGTGACTGTATTATCTATTATACATTCCACTTAAGAACTATATATGTATGTACATATGTATTAATTATATGTACATTTAAACTGATGCCTACGTAATATAATTTTACGGTTTGAAAAATAAGCTTATTTCATTTTATATGTGTAAATGTACGCTGAAAGAAATTCCCGTTGTGTATTTTACAATTTGTCAATTTTATAATTAGCCGTTAAATGATGGTGTATTTGAAATTATATACATATTATATATACAAGGATTAAGAGGTTTTTGGACAATTTGTTCGAAAACGGCTTCAATTAATTTCTTTAAATTTCATATTTAGACAAGTTTAGTAAATTTCTAAAAACGGATCTTACAATTTCGTTTAAATTTTATATTTGATTTGACATAACATACTTTGTAGAGTCTACAAAGTCGATCTGGTTGCGTGTTCGACCGTCAAAGCCAGATTGCTGCCTAGGAAACCTAGTGCTACTTATCACCGCATTACGAGCTGCTGCAAATTCGATTAGTCGGAAACCGTTTTCTATTGTCGTATCGTGGAGGCTGTGTTTACCGACTAACCCGCCAAAGATGTTTTCCTTACCGATTTTCGCACTGGACAGGACAGGCTCCGTAGGAGGTCATAAAATTCCTCCCTGACAGGGTGTTCAGCTTTTTCGGAAGTACACATATTAAGCTGATGTTTTGAAATGTGGCTCTGATGCGTATTAAAGCCAGGCGATCGCTTATTGGCTTAAAATCGATTTCCCACGACGAATCCGCATCCTAACATGTGCAGTCTTTTGTGGCAGCTGTATTAAATGTCGCAGCTACTTCTTTCCTGCATACCTGATCCTATCCATCGTATCTCCTGTATCGCAGTAATATCTGCCTTGTACTGCGAGAGGACAGATTCTAGTTTTTCAGCCGTGTACAGAGTTTGTACATTCCAGGTGCATATTCGTCCGTGGACGTTCCGGGTCGAGTTGCCAAATGAGGGGGATCGTTAGTTCACTACTATGAAGCTATCCAGAGGACACCACGTGGAGGTGATGATGCGACATTTTACCCTTCTACTTTTCACCAAACATTATTTTAAAACATTTGCAATTTGAAATCTAATGTAAAATTGGCCATAAGTTACAACAACTTTTGGCCCAAATGTGGTATATCATGTTATCATCACCGATCTGTACTCGTCTTAGTAGGGAACTTGAACGAAATCGTTGGAGCTGTTTTCGCGCATATCGGGTTTTCGCCAAACTTTTTAAAGCAAAGATATATTAATAACAAATTTTCATGCCTTAGTCACTTTAAAGACATGCTACAAGATAACTTATATAAAAATGTTATCCTGCACTGAAGGCTACTTTCTTAAAGTCGTTTTTCTTTCAAAAACTATTCTAATAATTTCATAATTTTTTTTATTTCTATAAAATTAGGCTAATGCTGTAAGATGGCGTATCACATCTTGACTAAAAGTGAGGATAACGGTACTTTTCTTAGCGTTGGTGTGGGTTATGGCATGGCGAAATGAGAAAGAAGACACCATTACCGTATCGAGCCATTTTAACCGGCCAGAGCTTGACAACTTCGATATATCCGAGCTGTAGTTCCAACAAGAATACATGCCATAGCAAATAAACAACCGGAGTTCTGAAGGAGAAATTTCGCGACTGTTTCATATTACGGCGAGTAATGTTATGAATGCCTGAATCTATTTTATACAAATGTTTCTTATCTGGTCAACCTATACCTGGTAGAGAAAATACATGTTACAAGAGACTTCAAGAGAATATATGACTAGACTTTGGTTAAAGTTACTCCTAGGTAAAAAAAACGATTCTTTATTATAGTAACTGGTCAAAATTATGCAGGGTATAAGAATACTAGGTTAATTACTCAATGTAAGTGTTACCAAGAACCACATGCAAACATCTCTCTAAACTCTGCGGTATGGACATATGTATGTACATATACACTGGACAATGACTGGGGTAAGTGCTCGGTGAATTCGTGAGGTTATGAAGTAGTTAAGTAACTGGAAATGGGAGGTTCTTAACTATATTTTTTTGAAATCATTCTTGAACGAAGTAATATAATAAAAAATTCTATATCGCTAAATAGTAAAATTAAATTATAATCATAAGAATAAGTAAGCATTCGAAATAAATCTAAATTCATACAACAGTCGTACATTTTATTTTGTTGTTGTATTTGAACGTAGGTATAGAGTTCTTTCTTGGGAAAGTGACAGCGTAATTTATTGATTGATGAAGTATGCTTTGTATGGGGAAGAGAATCAATGTCTTCCACCGCTTTTTCCAGACTGCTTGCCGTCACATTCTTGGACATAAAAGTAGTATTTCAGTCGAACACTTTTATGTAGTTGTGAAAAATTGATCTTTGACTTTTTTGAATGTTGAAATTTTTTCCAGTGATTTTCTGTAGGATTAAATAACACTTGCGTATATAAAAAGTATTCCCTTTTTGCCAACAAAGGAATACAGGTGAAGGTAAAATTTTCGACACTAAGAATCAATCAATCAGTCCGTTGTCTCATTGGCATTTCCTAAAAAAAAAAACAATTATTTTCTGAAGCCATACATTTATGGATGTAGGTACATTTTAAAACGTTTGCATGTAAAATATACATTTATTTAACTCGTGATTTATTTTAGATAGGAGCATGAGATGTACATGTGTGTATCATGTGTGGTATGGATGTATGCATATAAACATATCTACATATGCATACCTGTAACATAGTTTAAGGACTGTTTTTTAAAGTGAATACATATACTTTTAATATATATGTATATATTTTTTTTGCGGCCGGGTAACATATGATAAAATAAAAACAAAGTTGCACTTTGCAGTAAATATACTTTTAAGTATGTACGTATGTACATATGTATGCATATAAACATGTATATGTAAATGTTCTATTACATAATAATCAAATTAAAGTTGAGCATTAGTTCCTACATTAAAACTGTGAACTTTTATGAAAATCAAATGTGGGAATTTTCAGATTTTCTAGTGTAAAGTTTGTATTGCAGATGGATTTTTTAATGATTTTTTTCGGTTTATATGCAGATAAAATCATATATCATAATAAACGTAACTGAGGTGAGGTAGAAATCTACCTTTTACGAGATCCATCATCAGTGGCATTCTGCTATCCTAACCTCAAGGTCAATAGGCATTCACGGTGCTATTACATTTATTGCATCCCCCGATACTGTCCTGTATGCGGAGGATATTCTGCGAGTTACTCTTCTGTTTCTTATAGTTTTAAAGTTTTTAATTAGAACGCCAACAAATTTTGTGATCGGATCGAGTCAACCCTGTTTCAATCTAATCTGTGTTTATATGGGACTCGGTTGGTTGGAACCGGCCCTCGATGAGGATGCACTTAGACCAGTATTTGGTCCATTGTGCTGCCGATGTGTAACGGTGGGTGGGTCACCCTCTTACTCAGGGAACCATTTACTCCTTATTATGAAGGAGCCTATCTTAGCCGTACAGGCATTGTTTAGATCACTTAGATCGTTGAATAGGTATTCACCTAGTGTGGCCTTTCTAATGTTGGCAAGCGCGGGGCACGTGCAAAGGAGGTGACTGATAGTCTCCTCTTCTTCTTCATCTCTACAACTTCTACAGAAGTCATTGCAGGGGCCCAGTCTTTGGGCATGCCTTCCTATGGCACAGTGTCCGGTGAGGTGTTTACGATTTTGGAGAGGGTTTCTCTCTTATATTTCAGAAGTCCGATGATCCTGGTTTCATTTAGCGTGGGCCAAAGCAGCCTTGCAGTGTTACAGTGGCCGAACTGTTGCCACCGCGTCGGCATTTAGCATAGGTCGTCAGCGCCTCTATGTCGGTGACGTTTATGCTGTTCAGACCTGAGGAGCCTCGTCGGGCCAGTTCGTCAGCTTCGCAATCCCCTGGTATATTACAGTGACCCGGTACCCAGCAAAGGGTGAGGTTGTACTGTCCATCTATCTCGTTCAGAGATACGCGGCAGTCCTTCGCTGCCTTGGATCTCGTTGTGCTGGATCCGAGGGATTTGATGGCCGCTTGGCTGTCGATGTATATGACAATATCCGATACTGATACTGCACTAACCGCCAGCCAGTCAGCTGCCTGACGAATGGCAGTGACTTCGGCTTGGAAAACGCTGCAGTAGCTAGGAAGGCTGAAGGAGAGGTGAATGTCCAGATCTTTTGAAAAGATGCCAGCACCGACTCCTTCTTCGGTTTTGGAGCCGTCCGTGAAGATTGTCAGCGATTCATGGTGAAGGACCTCCCGTTGTGTCCATTCTGTTCTCTCGGGTATTATGCATTTGTAGCCCATGTTGAAGTTGAGTTCAGTGGGCAAGTGGTCGGTGACCTTTGGAAGATGGCGGTGCATCAGAAGTATTCTGGCGTGTCCAGTATGTTGTTGTTTCCATTGCTTGGAACTTCTCAGTCTTATTGCTGAGCAGGCAGACAGTTTTTTGCTGACGATGTCAGTTGGAAGTAGGTGGAGCATGGTTTGGAGCGCTGCAGTGTGCAGTGTGCAGTGCACCAGTAATACTGAGAAAAGCAACTCGTTGAGTTTTTTCCATTTTGATTAGGTTGGAGGTCTTCTCCAGGGCAGGCCACCAGACCAGTGCTCCATACAGGAGTATCGGTTTTATTACCGATGTGTACAAGCAGTGCATGATTTTTGGTTGCAGGCAGTGTTGTTCGACTTTTTTACTTTACGTTTTTTACGCAGTTTTTTACGTTTTTTAAGTTGGTTTTTTACATGGTGAATTTTTACTATGCTTATGTAAAAAACGTAAAAAGGTAAAAAAGTAAAAAAAAAACACGGTAAATAATATAAATTGGCGAGCTTCAAAACAGACGATGAGAGTTGTATCTGATTAATCTGTGCGGTATACAAAAAACTATTGGGTTTTATCTTCTTTAAGATCAAATTATTAAAAAGCCCGATTTGTTGAAAACAGAATCTCTAATCCAACGTTTGCCAGCCTTTAAGCAATGAATTTATCAGGAATAACCCTGTTATTATATTATATTGCATTCTTTTCCTGAAATACATATAATAATGAAGTCTGACCAAATAAAAAATCGAGAAAAATTTGATTTTTTTTAACAGTGAAACATATACAATATTTATTACAGAGGTCTTCCATACCTTTAGCTTGAAGTTGGGTGCACTTCTTTGAGTTTCTCCAACCGCCTGTAGAGGTCTTCCATACAATGAGCTTGAAGTTGAATACACATCAATTTGAGTTTCTCCAACCGCCTACAGATGTCTTCCATACAATCAGCTTAAAGTTGGGTGCACATCAATTTGAGATTCTCCAACCGCCTACAGATGTCTTTTCATACCTTTAGCTTGAAGTTGGGTACACATCATTTTGAGTTCCTCCAACGCCCTATAGAGGTCTTCCATATACTCAACTTGAAGTTGATTTCAATCAATGATCAATTTTACGTTTGATTAGCGTAAATAAGTGTAAACAACGTAAAAAAGGTAAAGAAGAGGTAAATAAAGTAAATTACTTAGAAAAATCAGAGGCATTGCAATATCTGTCAAAATCCAAATAAATAATATGACTGTCATCTTTAGCGTTGAAGCTTCTTAATATACCAGCATCTTCGCGCAAATTGAAAGGGTTTTCTCAAACTTTTTCTCGATTTTTTATTTGGTCAGACTTCATTTTTATATGTATTTCAGGAAAAGAATACATTATAATATAATAACAGGGTTATTCCTGATAAATTCTTTGCTGGGGGTCCGTATTCCGCATATTCCGCATACGCTTAAAGGTTGACAAACGTTGGATTAGAGAATCTGTTTTCAACAAATCGGGCTTTTTAATAATTTGATCGAAAAGAAGATAAAACCCAATAGTTTTTTGTATACCGCACAGATTAATCAGATACAACTCTCATCGTCTGTTTTGAAGCTCGCCAATTTATATTATTTACCGTGTTTTTTTTTTTTTACTTTTTTACGTTTTTTAAATAAGCATAGTAAAAATTCACCATGTAAAAAACCAACGTAAAAAAACGTAAAAAACGTAAAGTAAACCAGTGAAAAATGCTTCAATCCGCCTGGAGCGAATCGTATAATACCCTATCCCTATCTTATTTGGTCGAGTCAGTGGGCGGTGGAAAATGTATTCACAAAATTTTCTATTTTGCCTTATAAACTAATATTTTTACTCGAAAAATAATTTTTGAAGTAAACGGCCCTTAAAAAATTGGCGTGGCCATATACAATGTATAGACGATTTGTAGATTAAGTGGATATCTACATATTTGCTCAAGTAAGTTTTTTCGAGTTTCATATGAAAATAGTGAAAAAAAGTGATTTTTTTGAAAAGTGGGCGTGTCCATGGGCGGATTTTAAAAATTTTTACACTTGTGTTGCTTACTTTTCCAAGGACCTCGTATACAAAATTTCATCAACCTAGCTCAAAATTTAAGGCCCAAAAAATGGTGACATACGGACGGACGGACAGACGGACAGACGGACAGACGGACAGACGGACGGACATGGCTCAATCGACTCGGCTACTGATGCTGATCATTTATATATATACTTTATGTGGTCTATCTTCAATATTTCTCTATGTTACAAACTATGTATCAAACTTAATATACCCTTGGGATAGGGTATAAGAAGTCGAACAACACTGGAAGCAACTCAAAGAAGTGCACCCAACTCGAAGCTGAATGTATGGAACACCTCTCTAAGGGGTTGGATTAACTCAAAGAAGTGCACCCAACTCCAAGCTGAATGTATGGAACACCTCTCTAAGGGGTTGGATTAACTCAAAGAAGTGCACCCAACTTCAAGCTGGATGTATTAAAGACCTCTACAGGCGGTTGGAGGCACTTAAAGAAGTGCATCCAACTTCAAGTTAAGTATATGGAAGACCTCTATAGGGCGTTGGAAGAACTCTGGAAGTGCATCCAACTTCAAGCTAAATGTATGGACGACCTCTATAGGTGGTTGGAGGAACTCAAGGAAGTGCACCCAACTTCAAGTTGAAGGTATGAAAGACCTCTAGAGGCGGTTGGAGGAAATCAAAGAAGTGCACCCAACTTCAAGTTGAAGGTATGGAAGACCTCTAGAGGCGGTTGGAGGAATTCAAAGAAGTGCACCCAACTTCAAGTTGAAGGTATGGAAGACCTCTGGAGGCGGTTGGCGGAAATCAAAGAAGTGCATCCAACTTCAAGTTGAAGGTACGGAAGACCTCTATAGGCGGTTGGAGGAACTCAAATTGACGTGTACCCAACTTCAAGCTGATTGTGTGGAAGACCTCTGCAGGCGATTGGAGGAAATCAAAGAAGTGCATCCAACTTCAAGCTGATTGTATGGAAGACCTCTACAGGGAGTTGGAAAAACTCAAATTTATGTGCACCCAACTTCAAGTTAATTGTATGTGTATGGAAGACCTCTATAGGCGGTTGGAGGAACTCAAAGAAGTGCACCCAACTTCAAGTTGAGTATATGGAAGACCTCTATAGGGCGTTGGAGGAACTCAAAATGATGTGTACCCAACTTCAAGCTGATTGTATGGACGACCTCTACATGCGGTTGGAGAAACTCAAATTGATGTGCACCCAACTTCAAGCTGATTGTATGGAAGACTTCTGTAGGCGGTTGGAGAAACTCAAATTGATGTGTATCCAACTTCAAGCTCATTGTATGGAAGACCTCTACAGGCGGTTGGAGAAACTCAAAGAAGTGCACCCAACTTCAAGTTGAGTATATGGAAGACCTCTATAGGGGGTTGGTGGAACTCAGAGAAGTGTACCCAACTTCAAGCTAATGTATGGAAGACCTCTATAGGGGGTTGTAGGAACTCAAAATGCTGTGCAACCAACTTCAAGTTAATTGTATGTGTATGGAAGACCTCTATAGGCGGTTGGAGGAACTCAAAGAAGTGCACCCAACTTCAAGTTGAGTATATGGAAGACCTCTATAGGGCGTTTGAGGAACTCGAAATGATGTGTACCCAACTTCAAGCTGATTGTATGGACGGCCTCTATAGGCGGTTGGTGGAACTCAGAGAAGTGTACCCAACTTCAAGCTAATGTATGGTATCCATCTGTAGGGGGTTGGAGGAACTCAAAATGTTGTGTACCCAACTTCAAGCTAATGTAGGGAAGTCCTCTATAGGGGGTTGGAAGAACTCAAAATGACGTGCAAACAACTTCAAGTTAATTGTATGTGTATGGAAGACCTCTATAGGCGGTTGGAGGAACTCAAAGAAGTGCACCCAAATTCAAGGTAAATGTATGGAAGACCTCTATTTGGGTTTTGAGGAACTCAAAAGATGTGCACTCAACTTCAAGTAAATGTATGAAAGACCTCTATAGGCAGTTGGTGGAACTCAAAAAGTGTACCCAACTTCAAGCTAAAGGTATGGAAGACCTCTGTAGGCGGTTGGAGAAACTCAAATTTATGTGTACCCAACTTCAAGCTGATTGTATTGAAGACTTCTACAGGCGGTTGGAAAAACTCAAATTGATGTGCACCCAACTTCAAGCTGAAGGTATGGAAGACCTCTGCAGGCGGTTGGAGGAACATAAAAAAGTGTACACAACTCAAAGCTGAATGTGTGGACGACCTCTGTTGGGGGTTGGAGGAACTCAAAAGGTTGTGTACCCAATTTCAAGCTAATGTATGGAAGACCTCTATAGGGGGTTGGAGGAACTCAAAATGATGTGCAACCAACTTCAAGTTAATTGTATGTGTATGGAAGACCTCTATAGGCGGTTGGAGGAACTCAAAGAAGTGCACCCAACTTCAAGGTAAATGTATGGAAGACCTCTATAGGGGTTTGGAGGAACTCAAAAGATGTGCACTCACCTTCAAGCTAAATGTATGGAAGACCTCTGTTGGGGTTTGGAGCAATTCAAAGAAGTGCACTCCAAGCAGAATTTATGGAAGACCTCTCTAGGGGGTTGGAGTAACACAAAAAAGCGCACCCAACATCAAGCTGATTGTATGGAAGACCTCTATAGGCGGTTGGAGAAACTCAAAGAAGTGCATCCAACTTCAAGCTAAATGTATGGAAGATCTCTATAGGCGGTTGGAAAAACTCAAAGAAGTGCTATCAACTTCAAGCTAAATGTATGGAGGACCTCTATAGGCAGTTGGAGCAACCAGTGATGTTCAAATCTGTGTAAAAAACTATTTTTACCTTTTTTACGTTTGATTAGCGTAAATAAGTGTAAACAACGTAAAAATCCCGTAAAAAAGGTAAAGAAGAGGTAAATAAAGTAAATTACTTAGAAAAATCAGAGGCATTGCAATATCTGTCAAAATCCAAATAAATAATATGACTGCCATCTTTAGCGTTGAAGCTTCTTAATATACCAGCATCTTCGCGCAAATTGAAAGGGTTTTCTCAAACTGGGCTCAAATGCATAGTCCTTTAAGAAATCGATTGACCTTTGAAAGGTCTAAAAAACTCATTCATGTATATTTTTTACTAAATCCAACTAATGCAGACTATATATGTAGATATCGAAACAGAAGAGTAATAAATATTGTATATGTTTCACTGTTAAAAAAATCAAATTTTTCTCGATTTTTTATTTGGTCAGACTTCATTTTTATATGTATTTCAGGAAAAGAATACAGTATAATATAATAACAGGGTTATTCCTGATAAATTCATTGCTGGGGGTCCGTATTCCGCATATTTCGCATACGCTTAAAGGTTGACAAACGTTGGATTAGAGATTCTGTTTTCAACAAATCGGGCTTTTTAATAATTTGATCGAAAAGAAGATAAAACCCAATAGTTTTTTATATACCGCACAGATTAATCAGATACAACTCTCATCGTCTGTTTTGAAGCTCGCCAATTTATATTATTTACCGTGTTTTTTTTTTAATTTTTTACCTTTTTTACGTTTTTTACATAAGCATAGTAAAAACTCAACATGTAAAAAACCAACGTAAAAAAACGTAAAAAACGTAAAGTAAAAAAGTCGAACAACACTGGAAGCAACTCAAAGAAGTGCACCCAACTCCAAGCTGAATGTATGGAAGACCTCTCTAAGGGGTTGGATTAACACAAAGAAGTGCACCCAACTTCAGGCTGAATGTATTAAAGACCTCTACAGGCGGTTGGATGCACTTAAAGAAAAGCATCCAACTTCAAGTTGAGTATATGAAAGACCTCTATAGGGCGTTGGAAGAACTCTGGAAGTGCATCCAACTTCAAGCTAAATGTATGGACGACCTCTATAGGCGGTTGGAGGAACTCAAGGAAGTGCACCCAACTTCAAGTTGAAGGTATGAAAGACCTCTAGAGGCGGTTGGAGGAAATCAAAGAAATGCACCCAACTTCAAGTTGAAGGTATGGAAGACCTCTAGAGGCGGTTGGAGGAATTCAAAGAAGTGCACCCAACTTCAAGTTGAAGGTATGGAAGACCTCTGGAGGCGGTTGGCGGAAATCAAAAAAGTGCATCCAACTTCAAGTTGAAGGTACGGAAGACCTCTATAGGCGGTTGGAGGAACTCAAATTGACGTGTACCCAACTTCAAGCTGATTGTGTGGAAGACCTCTGCAGGCGGTTGGAGAAACTCAAAGAAGTGCACCCAACTTCAAGTTGAGTATATGGAAGACCTCTATAGGGAGTTGGTGGAACTCAGAGAAGTGTACCCAACTTCAAGCTAATGTATGGAAGACCTCTATAGGGGGTTGTAGGAACTCAAAATCTGTGCAACCAACTTCAAGTTAATTGTATGTGTATGGAAGACCTCTATAGGCGGTTGGAGGAACTCAAAGAAGTGCACCCAACTTCAAGTTGAGTATATGGAAGACCTCTATAGGGCGTTTGAGGAACTCGAAATGATGTGTACCCAACTTCAAGCTGATTGTATGGACGGCCTCTATAGGCGGTTGGTGGAACTCAGAGAAGTGTACCCAACTTCAAGCTAATGTATGGTATCCATCTGTAGGAGGTTGGAGGAACTCAAAAGGTTGTGTACCTAACTTCAAGCTAATGTATGGAAGACCTCTGTAGGGGGTTGGAGGAACTCAAAATGATGTGCAACCAACTTCAAGTTAATTGTATGTGTATGGAAGACCTCTATAGGCGGTTGGAGGAACTCAAAGAAGTGCACCCAACTTCAAGGTAAATGTATGGAAGACCTCTATAGGGGTTTGGAGGAACTCAAAAGATGTGCACTCACCTTCAAGCTAAATGTATGGAAGACCTCTGTTGGGGTTTGGAGCAATTCAAAGAAGTGCACTCCAAGCAGAATTTATGGAAGACCTCTCTAGGGGGTTGGTGTAACACAAAAAAGCGCACCCAACATCAAGCTGATTGTATGGAAGACCTCTATAGGCGGTTGGAGAAACTCAAAGAAGTGCATCCAACTTCAAGCTAAATGTATGGAAGATCTCTATAGGCGGTTGGAAAAACTCAAAGAAGTGCTATCAACTTCAAGCTAAATGTATGGAGGACCTCTATAGGCAGTTGGAGCAACCAGTGATGTTCAAATCTGTGTAAAAAACTATTTTTACCTTTTTTACGTTTGATTAGCGTAAATAAGTGTAAACAACGTAAAAATCCCGTAAAAAAGGTAAAGAAGAGGTAAATAAAGTAAATTACTTAGAAAAATCAGAGGCATTGCAATATCTGTCAAAATCCAAATAAATAATATGACTGTCATCTTTAGCGTTGAAGCTTCTTAATATACCAGCATCTTCGCGCAAATTGAAAGGGTTTTCTCAAACTGGGCTCAAATGCATAGTCCTTTAAGAAATCGATTGACCTTTGAAAGGTCTAAAAAACTCATTCATGTATATTTTTTACTAAATCCAACTAATGCAGACTATATATGTAGATATCGAAACAGAAGAGTAATAAATATTGTATATGTTTCACTGTTAAAAAAATCAAATTTTTCTCGATTTTTTATTTGGTCAGACTTCATTTTTATATGTATTTCAGGAAAAGAATACAGTATAATATAATAACAGGGTTATTCCTGATAAATTCATTGCTGGGGGTCCGTATTCCGCATATTTCGCATACGCTTAAAGGTTGACAAACGTTGGATTAGAGATTCTGTTTTCAACAAATCGGGCTTTTTAATAATTTGATCGAAAAGAAGATAAAACCCAATAGTTTTTTATATACCGCACAGATTAATCAGATACAACTCTCATCGTCTGTTTTGAAGCTCGCCAATTTATATTATTTACCGTGTTTTTTTTTTAATTTTTTACCTTTTTTACGTTTTTTACATAAGCATAGTAAAAACTCAACATGTAAAAAACCAACGTAAAAAAACGTAAAAAACGTAAAGTAAAAAAGTCGAACAACACTGGAAGCAACTCAAAGAAGTGCACCCAACTCCAAGCTGAATGTATGGAAGACCTCTCTAAGGGGTTGGATTAACACAAAGAAGTGCACCCAACTTCAGGCTGAATGTATTAAAGACCTCTACAGGCGGTTGGATGCACTTAAAGAAAAGCATCCAACTTCAAGTTGAGTATATGAAAGACCTCTATAGGGCGTTGGAAGAACTCTGGAAGTGCATCCAACTTCAAGCTAAATGTATGGACGACCTCTATAGGCGGTTGGAGGAACTCAAGGAAGTGCACCCAACTTCAAGTTGAAGGTATGAAAGACCTCTAGAGGCGGTTGGAGGAAATCAAAGAAATGCACCCAACTTCAAGTTGAAGGTATGGAAGACCTCTAGAGGCGGTTGGAGGAATTCAAAGAAGTGCACCCAACTTCAAGTTGAAGGTATGGAAGACCTCTGGAGGCGGTTGGCGGAAATCAAAAAAGTGCATCCAACTTCAAGTTGAAGGTACGGAAGACCTCTATAGGCGGTTGGAGGAACTCAAATTGACGTGTACCCAACTTCAAGCTGATTGTGTGGAAGACCTCTGCAGGCGATTGGAGGAAATCAAAGAAGTGCATCCAACTTCAAGCTGATTGTATGGAAGACCTCTACAGGGAGTTGGAAAAACTCAAATTTATGTGCACCCAACTTCAAGTTAATTGTATGTGTATGGAAGACCTCTATAGGCGGTTGGAGGAACTCAAAGAAGTGCACCCAACTTCAAGTTGAGTATATGGAAGACCTCTATAGGGCGTTGGAGGAACTCAAAATGATGTGTACCCAACTTCAAGCTGATTGTATGGACGACCTCTACATGCATTTGGAGAAACTCAAATTGATGTGCACCCAACTTCAAGCTGATTGTATGGAAGACTTCTGTAGGCGGTTGGAGAAACTCAAATTGATGTGTATCCAACTTCAAGCTCATTGTATGGAAGACCTCTACAGGCGGTTGGAGAAACTCAAAGAAGTGCACCCAACTTCAAGTTGAGTATATGGAAGACCTCTATAGGGGGTTGGTGGAACTCAGAGAAGTGTACCCAACTTCAAGCTAATGTATGGAAGACCTCTATTTGGGTTTTGAGGAACTCAAAAGATGTGCACTCAACTTCAAGTAAATGTATGAAAGACCTCTATAGGCAGTTGGTGGAACTCAAAAAGTGTACCCAACTTCAAGCTAAAGGTATGGAAGACCTCTGTAGGCGGTTGGAGAAACTCAAATTTATGTGTACCCAACTTCAAGCTGATTGTATTGAAGACCTCTACAGGCGGTTGGAAAAACTCAAATTGATGTGCACCCAACTTCAAGCTGAAGGTATGGAAGACCTCTACAGGCGGCTGGAGGAACATAAAAAAGTGCACGCAACTCAAAGCTGAATGTGTGGACGACCTCTGTTGGGGGTTGGAGGAACTCAAAAGGTTGTGTACCCAACTTCAAGCTAATGTATGGAAGACCTCTATAGGGGGTTGGAGGAACTCAAAATGATGTGCAACCAACTTCAAGTTAATTGTATGTGTATGGAAGACCTCTATAGGCGGTTGGAGGAACTCAAAGAAGTGCACCCAACTTCAAGGTAAATGTATGGAAGACCTCTATAGGGGTTTGGAGGAACTCAAAAGATGTGCACTCACCTTCAAGCTAAATGTATGGAGGACCTCTGTTGGGGTTTGGAGCAATTCAAAGAAGTGCACTCCAAGCAGAATTTATGGAAGACCTCTCTAGGGGGTTGGAGTAACACAAAAAAGCGCACCCAACATCAAGCTGATTGTATGGAAGACCACTATAGGCGGTTGGAGAAACTCAAAGAAGTGCATCCAACTTCAAGCTAAATGTATGGAAGGTCTCTATAGGCGGTTGGAAAAACTCAAAGAAGTGCTATCAACTTCAAGCTTAATGTATGGAGGACCTCTATAGGCAGTTGGAGCAACCAGTGATGTACAAATCTGTGTAAAAAACTATTTTTACCTTTTTTACGTTTGATTAGCGTAGATAAGTGTAAACAACGTAAAAATCCCGTAAAAAAGGTAAAGAAGAGGTAAATAAAGTAAATTACTTAGAAAAATCAGAGGCATTGCAATATCTGTCAAAATCCAAATAAATAATATGACTGTCATCTTTAGCGTTGAAGCTTCTTAATATACCAGCATCTTCGCGCAAATTGAAAGGGTTTTCTCAAACTGGGCTCAAATGCATAGTCCTTTAAGAAATCGATTGACCTTTGAAAGGTCTAAAAAACTCATTCATGTATATTTTTTACTAAATCCAACTAATGCAGACTATATATGTAGATATCGAAACAGAAGAGTAATAAATATTGTATATGTTTCACTGTTAAAAAAATCAAATTTTTCTCGATTTTTTATTTGGTTAGACTTCATTTTTATATGTATTTCAGGAAAAGAATACATTATAATATAATAACAGGGTTATTCCTGATAAATTCTTTGCTGGGGGTCCGTATTCCGCATATTCCGCATACGCTTAAAGGTTGACAAACGTTGGATTAGAGATTCTGTTTTCAACAAATCGGGCTTTTTAATAATTTGATCGAAAAGAAGATAAAACCCAATAGTTTTTTGTATACCGCACAGATTAATCAGATACAACTCTCATCGTCTGTTTTGAAGCTCGCCAATTTATATTATTTACCGTGTTTTTTTTTTACTTTTTTACCTTTTTTACGTTTTTTACATAAGCATAGTAAAAATTCAACATTAAAAAAACCAACGTAAAAAACGTAAAAAACGTAAAGTAAAAAAGTCGAACAACACTGGAAGCAACTCAAAGAAGTGCACCCAACTCCATGCTGAATGTATGGAAGACCTCTCTAAGGGGTTGGATTAACACAAAGAAGTGCACCCAACTTCAGGCTGAATGTATTAAAGACCTCTACAGGCGGTTGGATGCACTTAAAGAAAAGCATCCAACTTCAAGTTGAGTATATGAAAGACCTCTATAGGGCGTTGGAAGAACTCTGGAAGTGCATCCAACTTCAAGCTAAATGTATGGACGACCTCTATAGGCGGTTGGAGGAACTCAAGGAAGTGCACCCAACTTCAAGTTGAAGGTATGAAAGACCTCTAGAGGCGGTTGGAGGAAATCAAAGAAGTGCACCCAACTTCAAGTTGAAGGTATGGAAGACCTCTAGAGGCGGTTGGAGGAATTCAAAGAAGTGCACCCAACTTCAAGTTGAAGGTATGGAAGACCTCTGGAGGCGGTTGGCGGAAATCAAAGAAGTGCATCCAACTTCAAGTTGAAGGTACGGAAGACCTCTATAGGCGGTTGGAGGAACTCAAATTGACGTGTACCCAACTTCAAGCTGATTGTGTGGAAGACCTCTGCAGGCGATTGGAGGAAATCAAAGAAGTGCATCCAACTTCAAGCTGATTGTATGAAAGACCTCTACAGGGAGTTGGAAAAACTCAAATTTATGTGCACCCAACTTCAAGTTGAGTATATGGAAGACCTCTATAGGGCGTTGGAGGAACTCAAAATGATGTGCAAACAACTTCAAGTTAATTGTATGTGTATGGAAGACCTCTATAGGCGGTTGGAGGAACTCAAAGAAGTGCACCCAAATTCAAGGTAAATGTATGGAAGACCTCTATTTGGGTTTTGAGGAACTCAAAAGATGTGCACTCAACTTCAAGTAAATGTATGAAAGACCTCTATAGGCAGTTGGTGGAACTCAAAAAGTGTACCCAACTTCAAGCTAAAGGTATGGAAGACCTCTGTAGGCGGTTGGAGAAACTCAAATTTATGTGTACCCAACTTCAAGCTGATTGTATTGAAGACCTCTACAGGCGGTTGGAAAAACTCAAATTGATGTGCACCCAACTTCAAGCTGAAGGTATGGAAGACCTCTACAGGCGGTTGGAGGAACATAAAAAAGTGCACACAACTCAAAGCTGAATGTGTGGACGACCTCTGTTGGGGGTTGGAGGAACTCAAAAGGTTGTGTACCCAATTTCAAGCTAATGTATGGAAGACCTCTATAGGGGGTTGGAGGAACTCAAAATGATGTGCAACCAACTTCAAGTTAATTGTATGTGTATGGAAGACCTCTATAGGCGGTTGGAGGAACTCAAAGAAGTGCAACCAACTTCAAGGTAAATGTATGGAAGACCTCTATAGGGGTTTGGAGGAACTCAAAAGATGTGCACTCACCTTCAAGCTAAATGTATGGAAGACCTCTGTTGGGGTTTGGAGCAATTCAAAGAAGTGCACTCCAAGCAGAATTTATGGAAGACCTCTCTTGGGGGTTGGAGTAACACAAAAAAGCGCACCCAACATCAAGCTGATTGTATGGAAGACCTCTATAGGCGGTTGGAGAAACTCAAAGAAGTGCATCCAACTTCAAGCTAAATGTATGGAAGATCTCTATAGGCGGTTGGAAAAACTCAAAGAAGTGCTATCAACTTCAAGCTAAATGTAGGGAGGACCTCTATAGGCAGTTGGAGCAACCAGTGATGTTCAAATCTGTGTAAAAAACTATTTTTACCTTTTTTACGTTTGATTAGCGTAAATAAGTGTAAACAACGTAAAAATCCCGTAAAAAAGGTAAAGAAGAGGTAAATAAAGTAAATTACTTAGAAAAATCAGAGGCATTGCAATATCTGTCAAAATCCAAATAAATAATATGACTGTCATCTTTAGCGTTGAAGCTTCTTAATATACCAGCATCTTCGCGCAAATTGAAAGGGTTTTCTCAAACTGGGCTCAAATGCATAGTCCTTTAAGAAATCGATTGACCTTTGAAAGGTCTAAAAAACTCATTCATGTATATTTTTTACTAAATCCAACTAATGCAGACTATATATGTAGATATCGAAACAGAAGAGTAATAAATATTGTATATGTTTCACTGTTAGAAAAATCAAATTTTTCTCGATTTTTTATTTGGTTAGGCTTCATTTTTATATGTATTTCAGGAAAAGAATACATTATAATATAATAACAGGGTTATTCCTGATAAATTCTTTGCTGGGGGTCCGTATTCCGCATATTCCGCATACGCTTAAAGGTTGACAAACGTTGGATTAGAGATTCTGTTTTCAACAAATCGGGCTTTTTAATAATTTGATCGAAAAGAAGATAAAACCCAATAGTTTTTTTTTTGATTTCCTCCAACCGCCTCCAGAGGTCTTCCATACCTTCAACTTGAAGTTGGGTGCACTTCTTTGATTTCCTCCAACCGCCTCTAGAGGTCTTCCATACATTCAACTTGAAGTTGGGTGCACTTCCTTGAGTTCCTCCAACCGCCTATAGAGGTCCTCCATACATTTAGCTTGAAGTTGGATGCACTTCCTTGAGTTCTTCCAACGCCCTATAGAGGTCTTTCATATACTCAACTTGAAGTTGGATGCTTTTCTTTAAGTGCATCCAACCGCCTGTAGAGGTCTTTAATACATCCAGCTTGAAGTTGGGTGCACTTCTTTGACTTAATCCAACCCCTTAGAGAGGTGTTCCATACATTCAGCTTGGAGTTGGGTGCACTTCTTTGAGTTAATCCCACCCCTTAGAGAGGTGTTCCATACATTCAGCTTGGAGTTGGGTGCACTTCTTTGAGTTAATCCAACCCCTTAGAGAGGTGTTCCATGTATGTATATTAAGTTTGATACATATGTATGTATTGGGATAGGGTATAAAAAGTCGAACAACACTGGAAGCAACTCAAAGAAGTGCACCCAACTCCAAGCTGAATGTATGGAACACCTCTCTAAGGGGTTGGATTAACTCAAAGAAGTGCACCCAACTCAAAGCTGAATGTATGGAACACCTCTCTAAGGGGTTGGATTAACTCAAAGAAGTGCACCCAACTTCAAGCTGGATGTATTAAAGACCTCTACAGGCGGTTGGATGCACTTAAAGAAAAGCATCCAACTTCAAGTTGAGTATATGAAAGACCTCTATAGGGCGTTGGAAGAACTCTGGAAGTGCATCCAACTTCAAGCTAAATGTATGGACGACCTCTATAGGCGGTTGGAGGAACTCAAGGAAGTGCACACAACTTCAAGTTGAAGGTATGAAAGACCTCTAGAGGCGGTTGGAGGAAATCAAAGAAGTGCACCCAACTTCAAGTTGAAGGTATGGAAGACCTCTAGAGGCGGTTGGAGGAATTCAAAGAAGTGCACCCAACTTCAAGTTGAAGGTATGGAAGACCTCTGGAGGCGGTTGGCGGAAATCAAAGAAGTGCATCCAACTTCAAGTTGAAGGTACGGAAGACCTCTATAGGCGGTTGGAGGAACTCAAATTGACGTGTAC
The DNA here is from genome assembly GCA_949716465.1 of Chalcosyrphus nemorum. Classification (NCBI taxonomy): domain Eukaryota; kingdom Metazoa; phylum Arthropoda; class Insecta; order Diptera; family Syrphidae; genus Chalcosyrphus; species Chalcosyrphus nemorum. Next base: position 53,164,545 of record OX454332.1, read on the forward strand.
CCAACTTCAAGCTGATTGTATTGAAGACCTCTACAGGCGGTTGGAAAAACTCAAATTGATGTGCACCCAACTTCAAGCTGAAGGTATGGAAGACCTCTACAGGCGGCTCGAGGAACATAAAAAAGTGCACACAACTCAAAGCTGAATGTGTGGACGACCTCTGTTGGGGGTTGGAGGAACTCAAAAGGTTGTGTACCCAACTTCAAGCTAATGTATGGAAGACCTCTATAGGGGGTTGGAGGAACTCAAAATGATGTGCAACCAACTTCAAGTCAATTGTATGTGTATGGAAGACCTCTATAGGCGGTTGGAGGAACTCAAAGAAGTGCAACCAACTTCAAGGTAAATGTATGGAAGACCTCTATAGGGGTTTGGAGGAACTCAAAAGATGTGCACTCACCTTCAAGCTAAATGTATGGAAGACCTCTGTTGGGGTTTGGAGCAATTCAAAGAAGTGCACTCCAAGCAGAATTTATGGAAGACCTCTCTAGGGGGTTGGAGTAACACAAAAAAGCGCACCCAACATCAAGCTGATTGTATGGAAGACCTCTATAGGCGGTTGGAGAAACTCAAAGAAGTGCATCCAACTTCAAGCTAAATGTATGGAAGATCTCTATAGGCGGTTGGAAAAACTCAAAGAAGTGCTATCAACTTCAAGCTAAATGTATGGAGAACCTCTATAGGCAGTTGGAGCAACCAGTGATGTTCAAATCTGTGTAAAAAACTATTTTTACCTTTTTTACGTTTGATTAGCGTAAATAAGTGTAAACAACGTAAAAATCCCGTAAAAAAGGTAAAGAAGAGGTAAATAAAGTAAATTACTTAGAAAAATCAGAGGCATTGCAATATCTGTCAAAATCCAAATAAATAATATGACTGTCATCTTTAGCGTTGAAGCTTCTTAATATACCAGCATCTTCGCGCAAATTGAAAGGGTTTTCTCAAACTGGGCTCAAATGCATAGTCCTTTAAGAAATCGATTGACCTTTGAAAGGTCTAAAAAACTCATTCACGTATATTTTTTACTAAATCCAACTAATGCAGACTATATATGAAGATATCGAAACAGAAGAGTAATAAATATTGTATATGTTTCACTGTTAAAAAAATCAAATTTTTCTCGATTTTTTATTTGGTTAGACTTCATTTTTATATGTATTTCAGGACAAGAATACATTATAATATAATAACAGGGTTATTCCTGATAAATTCATTGCTGGGGGTCCGTATTCCGCATATTCCGCATACGCTTAAAGGTTGACAAACGTTGGATTAGAGAATCTGTTTTCAACAAATCGGGCTTTTTAATAATTTGATCGAAAAGAAGATAAAACCCAATAGTTTTTTTTTTGATTTCCTCCAACCGCCTCCAGAGGTCTTCCATACCTTCAACTTGAAGTTGGGTGCACTTCTTTGATTTCCTCCAACCGCATCTAGAGGTCTTCCATACATTCAACTTGAAGTTGGGTGCACTTCCTTGAGTTCCTCCAACCGCCTATAGAGGTCGTCCATACATTTAGCTTGAAGTTGGATGCACTTCCTTGAGTTCTTCCAACGCCCTATAGAGGTCTTTCATATACTCAACTTGAAGTTGGATGCTTTTCTTTAAGTGCATCCAACCGCCTGTAGAGGTCTTTAATACATTCAGCTTGAAGTTGGGTGCACTTCTTTGTGTTAATCCAACCGCTTGGAGAGGTCTTCCATACATTCAGCTTGGAGTTGGGTGCACTTCTTTGAGTTGCTTCCAGTGTTGTTCGACTTTTTTACTTTACGTTTTTTACGTTTTTTTACGTTGGTTTTTTACATGGTGAATTTTTAATATGCTTATGTAAAAAACGTAAAAAAGTAAAAAAAAAACACGGTAAATAATATAAATTGGCGAGCTTCAAAACAGACGACGAGAGTTGTATCTGATTAATCTGTGCGGTATACAAAATCTATTGGGTTTTATCTTCTTTTCGATCAAATTATTAAAAAGCCCGATTTGTTGAAAACAGATTCTCTAATCCAACGTTTGTCAACCTTTAAGCGTATGCGGAATATGCGGAATACGGACCCCCAGCAAAGAATTTATCAGGAATAACCCTGTTATTATATTATAATGTATTCTTTTCCTGAAATACATATAAAAATGAAGTCTAACCAAATAAAAAATCGAGAAAAATTTGATTTTTTTAACAGTGAAACATATACAATATTTATTAATCTTCTGTTTCGATATCTACATATATAGTCTGCATTAGTTGGATTTAGTAAAAATATACATGAATGAGTTTTTTAGACCTTTCAAAGGTCAATCGATTTCTTAAAGGACTATGCATTTGAGCCCAGTTTGAGAAAACCCTTTCAATTTGCGCGAAGATGCTGGTATATTAAGAAGCTTCAACGCTAAAGATGACAGTCATATTATTTATTTGGATTTTGACAGATATTGCAATGCCTCTGATTTTTCTAAGTAATTTACTTTATTTACCTCTTCTTTACCTTTTTTACGGGATTTTTACGTTGTTTACACTTATTTACGCTAATCAAACGTAAAAAAGTTAAAAATAGTTTTTTACACAGATTTGAACATCACTGGTTGCAGGCCCCAAGTGGGGCAGCTAGAGATTTCCTAGCATGTTCGACTATGTTATCTCTCCAAAGGAGATTGCGGTCAAGCTTCAGGCCCAGGTATTTTGCACTATTTGAGAGGGTGAGTGGGGTGCCTTTTAGCTTTGGGAGTTTAAAGTCGTGGAGTTTGTGCTTTCTAGTGAATAGGACTAGCTCGGTCTTCGTCGGATTGACTGAAAGGCCACAGCTTTCGGTCCAGCTTACTAGTTACATCGGCCAGTGTCTGCGGGTATTTGGCGGTTAGAAGGATAGCGACGTCCTCTTCGTAGGCAAAAACTTGGCATCCGTTGTTTTCTATTTGTAGGAGTGCTTCGTTGAACACTAGGTTCCACAGTAGTGGAGACAGTACCTCGGTGTGCACGTCTCTTGACAGTGCTACTTCCGAAGGTTGCAGTGATCACCCTGCTTTTAAGCATGTGTTCTACAAAGCAACAGATCGATTCGCCTACGTAGTGCCTTAATAATCGAGTCAGTTTCAACGTTGTTGAAAGCTCCCTCTATATCTAGAAAAGACACTAGTGCGAATTCTTTGGATGAGAGGGATTTTTCGATAGAGTAAACTATGTTATGCAGGGCCGTTTCAACAGATTAACCTTTTTGGTAGGCGTGTTGTGACTTGGTCAGTAAGGTGCTATCCATGGTGGCTTTAATATGTAAGTCTATGATTCTTTCCAGAATCTTGAGAAGGAAAGTCGTTAGGCTGATTGGTCTAAGGTCCTTCGGAAGGGTGTGCGATGTTTTGCCTGCTTTGGGTATAAAGACCACTCTAACCTCAGCCCAGGCGGCTGGCATTGTTCCCAGTTTCAGACAACCCCTCAGAATACAGGACAGGTCATGAGCTATTATGTTGAAGGCCGCCTGAATCTGTGCGGGAAAAATTCCATCCGGCCCCGAGAACTTGAAAGGCTCAAAGCTGGTCACTGCCCATTTCAATTTGTCTTCACTGACGAGTTCATGAGGTGGCGCTGTGCGTACAGCGTTTGTCAGAGAAAGGCCATCGCTAGAGATGGGCGTGCAGCCGGGAAAGTGAGTGTCCATTAGTAGACTGAGCGATGCTTCATCTGATTCTGCCCATGATGCATTGGGATTCATGAGGACACTTGGTATGGCTGGTGTTTTCGAGAGGATCTTGCGTAGTCTAGAGGATTGAGACGAGTTGTCAATGCTCTGACAGAAACTGCGCCAGGATCTACGTTTGGCCTTCCGAACTTCTGCTTTGAAGTTCTTCAGACTGTTTTTGTAGGTATTCCAGTCCGAAGGTAGCCTTGTTGATTTGGCTTTGTTAAAGTATTTCCTGCGGTGGACGACTGCTTACCTTTTTTGTCGTGATAGGACAAGATTCATTGAATGCTGAGTTTAGGGCGGAGGTTAGAACAGTGTTAAGCTTGTCTAGTTCCAATTGCGTGCTTTGTGTTGTGTGTACATAGTTGGATAGCTTAGCAGAGAGGATATTGTTATATGGGACTCAACTCGAATTGAATTCGGTTTCAGTCCACCATATAAACGTATCAGTGTTTTAAAGGATAGTTTCAAAAATAAAGGACAAAAACCGTCCGTTTATATAAAAAAAAGAAAAAATATACAGCTCATGCGTGAAAAGAAATTTCTTAAATAAAGGTCACCATACGCATACATAACAGGACTTAGTTGAACACCTAGGTTCAAAGTAGACCGGCTGAACGATTCCACAGTGTGCTAAGACCTTATTGACCATCTCTCACGTGGAGTGGAAACAATTAGCAGCTCACTGCCCGCCATCATCCAAGACCGTTTGTATACTGTGAAAATTATTGCAATAACAGAACCGTTTACAGAATCACCAAAGAGCTTATAGGTGATCAAAGCTCTACTCAACACCCAGTGAAAGGCTTAGACGGTTCGTTGCTAATATTGGATGAGAATTAACTCAAGAGATGGAAGGAGCATTGTGCTTCGGTTTCATTTCATTTTTAGTGCTTTTATTAATTTAAATCAATAATACAAGGTGGCGCAAAAGTAATCCTCCTATCAGAAAATGCTATAAATTTTGCGATTGGCCCCTAATGTCAGTTCTGTTTTGACATTTGTGTAGTAAACACATGCGAAATACACGTTAATAAACAATGTTACGCTACACTGCTCCAGAACGCGGAATATTGGTAACTATTTAGTTGAGCAATAATCGGTCGGTGACTTTGGCACAACGTGAATTTCGTCGCAGATTTCCTAGCCGTCCAACGCCTACTGGTGAAACACTGCGACGTTTAGCCGCTCGCCTCCAAGAGACTGGCACAACACGAGATGCTGCCAGGCGTGGCAGACCCCGGAGTAGCCGTTCTGCAGAGAATATTGCTGCTGTAGCCGAAGATGTCATGGAAGCGCCGTCGACACCGACCAGACGACGTGCCACGCAAATGGGTATCAGTCGACGGTCTTTACAGCGAATTTTGGTACAAGATTTGAAGATGTTTCCGTACAAAGTCCAGACGGTGCATCAGCTGTTAGCTGCTGACCGCCAATCGCGTCTAACATACGCTCAAGCCATCCTTAATCACCACCAAGAGGAAGATGATTTTTCATCAAAAATAATCAGGAGTGATGAGGCCCATTTCCATCTTAGCGGGTACGTAAATAAGCAAAATTTACGCTTCTGGGGCACTGAAAATCGGCGTGTAACCCACGAAGAGCCATTACACCCGCTCAAAGTCACTGTATGGTGTGCTGTTTTCGCTGGAGGAGTCATCGGACCTTTTTTCTTCGAAGACGTCGCGGGCCAAACGGTTACTGTGAATGGTGAGCGCTACAGAGCAATGATCAACAAGTTCTTTTTGCCGCAACTTGAAGAATTGGGATTGGAAAACATGTGGTTCCAACAGGACGGTGCAACGGCACACACTGCACGTGCCACAACCGATATGCTGAAGGATGCATTTCCCGGGCGCCTAATCTCCCGTTTTGGCGATTTGCACTGGCCAGCAAGATCGCCTGATTTGACCGCTCCAGACTTCTTTTTGTGGGGCTTTTTGAAGTCGCGGGTTTATGTCAACAAGCCTCAGACTCTTGCAGCTCTTAAAGACAATATCCGTCAAGAATGTGAGGACCTATCGCCGGGAGTTTTGGCCAAAGTGATGGAAAATGCCATAAAAAGGGCTCAAATGACAATCAACTGTGGCGGCGGCCATTTACATGACATCATATTCTCGACTTGATGTAAAAAAAATTAAAAGACCAAATAAAAATAATCCACAAGAAGAATCAAAGTTTTTCATTTTTTTTTTTAAATTACAGCCAAAAAACATCGGAAGGTTATTTTTGCGCTACCTTGTACTTACGTGCTAGACAAAAATGCTTAAAACTAGCCTAACTGAACTATATTATTCTGACTTACTGGTCCTGTGCGGACGGTCTAGGTCAAGCTTAACCTTTATTTTTTTCTTTCAAAATCATGTATTTTTAACTGTCTTATTTAATAGTTACATAACAATATTATCTGAGGGACAACACTTACATACTGCCTTAAAAATAATTCTTAACCTATCTTAATTAGATACATGCATAATTCAATAATGTCTTTTTTTTGTGCTGTGTTGTATTGGAGACGGTTCTCAGTGCTGGTGCTGTTCTACAATATCTCTAACATCCCGCTCCGAAACAGACCGACTGAATCGGAGAATTCCGGGCAACGTGGAAGATTAACGGTACCGCTGATCTATCCTGGATCAGGCCTTCTTGATCATAGTATAGGAATTCTTCTGGGGGGACAAAGCGGATAAGGCGCACACTATCGTGATACATATTATTGGCGTAATAAGCCTCTGAGATCAGGATATTTATTCATTGCTCTTGCAATGTGCCTTTGAGTCATCTTGATCAGAAAATTGTCCACTCTTATCAGATTCGCCCTGTTGTATAGGACCTCATTTGAATATAATTTTATGTACTGAGACTCTGGTATAGCAGATTATCTTCACCCTCGCATCGATTTGGCTACTCTGAAACAGTCTCTTTGTAAGAGCAAAAGCACCTCGGGCTCTGTGGAGAGCAACATCTAGATGTTTGTTAAAATATAGATATTGGTCTAGCCTTAGAGTCTAAGGTATCTGACTACATTTCGACATGCAAGTGGACGCCCGTGCTTTCCCACTATAGAGAACTTTCGCCAATTTTATCTGGTATCCCTAGAGGCAACGGACAACGACGTTCTGAACAGAATAGTTTCAGATTTCTGGAAATTAATTTTCAGCTTCCAGTTATCACAATATCGCTGGATCTTATCGAGGTCACGTGGCAAGAGTGTTGCAATGTCGCCGATCTTAGGTCCTGATCTGAAAGCAATCAAATCATCCGTGTGCGCTATCGCGTGGTGAAGAGATCGCGAATTCACCGCACCTTGTTGCAGACCATTTTTAATTTCAAACGTTCGAGTAGAAGTTACATTGCCATTTTTCACAACGAACTTTCTACCGGTAAGCATATTAATATGTACAATATGTATGTACAGTAGTGGTTTACTTATGCCCAGCCTGCTCAGCTTGTAAAAAAGCCATATTTTTTACTATGGGAGGCGGGGTCTATCTATATATATATATATTTTTTTTTTATAAAATTGTGAAATAATGTGCTAAATTGGCGTTTTGTGGTCAATGCTTATATCAAATCTGTATCGAACACAAAAAACAAGTTTTAATAATTTTAAATTTTCTCAAAAACTAGAAGACGTAAAACCATTCGGTTTTTTTTTTCTATTTAGAATTGATATAAGCATTGACCACAAGAAGCCAACTTCACAATTTTGAAGAAAGTTGATATAAACTTTTTTTGTTCATTATTTTATCAAAATTTTGAGTTTGCATGCAAAATTTTCACAAACTATTGACATAAACTGTTTAATTTAAATTTGGAACTAAAGAACAGGTTTCTGGATTTCAAAATCGGTATAGTAAGTGTTGCCGTTGTTTTTTTTCATTTTAAGTCAAAAAAATTGTAATCTAAAATTGACACTAAATCCATTTTCATTCGATGTTAGGAAAGGACTTAGACAAGGTGATGTGGTATCAAGCCATCTCTTTAATATAGTACTTGAAAAAATTATCATATCATAGCACCGGAGGTACAATTGTTTTCAAGTCTGTAAAACTACTTGCTTACGCCGATGCCATTGACATATTCAGAAGACCTCAGCGGGCCGTTAGTGGGTTTAGCGGTAAATGAAAGCAAGACGAAATATATGCTGTCTATAAATAAGGACACTCAACATCGGGGTCTTGGACAGAATGCTACAATAAACAGATATAATTTCGAGGTAGTAAAGGACTTTCTACCTAGGCTCTATGATGAGGTTTGGTAATGACACCAGTGGCGAAATCAAACGAAGAATCCCTCTTGCCAATCGGTGTTTCTATGGGCTAAAAAGGCAATTGAGTAACAAAGCCTTATCTCGAACTACTAGGGTAACTCTTTATAAGCCACTAATCATCCAAGTCCTATTGTATGGCGCAGAGGTCTGGACTTGACAAAATCGGATTAGGATGCCCTTGGTTGTTTTGAGAGAAAAGTTCTTCGAGTGGTTTTTGGTCCCGCCTGCATAGACGGTGAGTAGTAAAGAAGATATGGCGCCGAATTATACGGCCTCTACAAGGACATCGACTTGGTAGAAGAGTTCGTATACAGCCACTAAAATGGCTGGGTCATGTAGAGCGGATGGAGCCCAATGTTCCAGCGAAAAATGTCTTCGAAACAACCTCGGATGGACGGTGTGGTATAAGACGGCCTCGTGGTAGATGGCGCAAACAAGTTGAGGAGAACGTCAACCAACGTGGCGTGCGCAACTGGATTGAGTGGCTCGTTGGAGAGATATAAAAGTCTCTTGTTTGTTATTGTTTTTTGTATATTATAGGAAGGGGCAGCACATTATCTGATCCAGGCGAATTGTAGCATTTCCGTATGTTTATTGTTACGAGTGCCTATTACACATTATTAGTTAGTTCTAATTAGAACTGCGTAAAGGACGTACAAATTTAACGTTTTCCCTACGTAATGCAATATTATCGTTACTCCGTATTCCTCTTTTTATCTAATGCAACAAAACATAGGCTGTCATCTTTTCTTTGTACAGTAATTATTTACATTTTTTGCAATATCTAAATTTTTGCTTTGATGGATCGTTAGAAAAATGTCATAGATGTAAATAGTGATCACTTTTCGGAATAAATATTTCTTATGTTTTATATAGAACTTTTCTATAACTTTTCACATAAAAATCGGCAACTTCATATGTTATGACTTTATTTTCGGTTAAACGGGACAATAAGATGGAATTATTGGCGATACTCCAAGAAGCAAGCAAAGAGTGCTTATAATTTTTAGTTCAGTCGCCTTATTTGTGTTTTTAAGGTGAACATTTTATAGCAAGTGTGAGTACAAGGTACAAAAGTTCAATATTTTGGTTAGTTTATCAGATCCAGTATTGTGGCTTCAGAAAGTTCTTTACAAATGAGGCAACCTGTCTAATATAAAATCTAAATATGAAAAAAAAATTCAACATTTTTTCCAAGCGAACAAAGCCGCGGGCAATCAGCTAGTAATTTATTAATTGCTTCTGTGATTAAAAATATAAAAACATAGATATATTCTAACTAAAACTACTTTAGTAAAAAAAAGGACTTATACCACTTTTAATTAAAATGGCATTAATAATACAGAAAAATAAATTTCATCACAATTTGCTTAAAATTTTAAAATGGTTTCGAGCTAGAATTTAGAAAAATAATTAAATATGCATATGTTTGTAGGTAATTGAAATGATATACTATGGAGGGGTGTGTTTAAGAAGGAATGAAAGCAACATGCACTGCAGACCTGTCCTTTGTAGGTGCATTTTTCCTGAGATCGATTTTGTATAGGAGGTACTAGGAAAAGGAACCAGTACAAGTGTACAAAAATCTACCCGCTAATTTTTGAGGAAATTCGCGTTTTTAAATAATTTTGCCAGATACCTACTTGGAAAAAGGAGCTATGTATGAATATAAGAAAGGGAGACGCTACCGAAATCCAGGTGAATTGTAGCATAAGCATATGTTTATTACCATAATTCATATCAACTGTACGATCTGAGAGAGCGTTGCTAAAATATGAACAACCTATAGACCTTTCATGTCTAGACTATAAAATAATATATTTATTAATATTAGGAAATTGGTCGTAGAAATAAACCTTGTGGAATATCAGTTGGTATTTCACAGCATTCACTATACGCGAATCATTTTCCAACCATTATTTAAGTAGTAAAGAGAGACAGATTTTAAACATTAAAGGGAACCTCTTCAGAACTTAGATACGAGTTTGTAAATATCTCGAGTAATATATTTATTAATGAAAACAATACTTGTCCTATATAATAGGTGCTAGATACGCCATATTCTTAAAGAATAGCAATTGTAAATTCAATCACTTAAATATTCTATAATTCACTTTTTACGAGACTATCGGTGACACAAGCAAAAATGGCATTTCTTACGTACGTACATACATTCATATATATGAAATACAATTTAGAGGAATATAATGTACGAAAGTATCTTCTGTACTTTTAACAACAAGTAACTTAGCTGAATGAAAACCCCTTTTATTTGCAGTACCTGCCATTACGGTAAATTATCTTTTCCGACGAGCACCAACAATACATTTATTTTTCCTTAAAAGGGGGACGCTCAATCTCTGAATCAGTGAGATATGCACATGCAGGTTTTTGCGTTATCCAGCCTTGCAGACGGAAATCAATCACAGCAAAACTAGCAGCCTGTGCTCAAGTGCAAATGGACTAACGATACGCTTTCGCGCCAGGTTTTTATCCATTAAGGATTTCATTTCTTTCGGAGTTGGCCAATTTTCTTCCCGTACACCATCCGAGATTTTAATGGCTGTTGATGCCTTTAAGTGCACACTGGGAATTGTGATTCTGCCAGCGCAAAAAATGGCCAATTAGCGAAATTGTTTGCTATTCAGAGCTTGCTGATTTACATGTAAGAAGTATATGTATATTCAAAATTTATGAGCATAAAATACGATGTTGAGGAAATCTGGCGCATCGTTGCGCTAATGGATAACTTTAATTCTGATTTATGTGAATGCAACGGAACTGATTTTGGCACTCATAATTATTTTTGGCCTGAAAGCATTCAGTGAAGAATTTTAGTACATTAGATAGTAAGTATGTTAACACTTTCACGTATATACATACAAACATATATGTACAAATAAGTATGTAACTAAATCTTTATATCCCATACTTATTAACACTTATTACATTAACTCGGGAATCTGGAATCAGCTTTTATATTTATTTATTTATATATTTTGCAATATTTAGATTCAACATTTAACGAAAATAAAATCATGTGTCATCATGACCTGATCGAAAGCTTATCTTTTGTATACAGTTAGTCCCAAAAGTAAGTGCAACAGCAAGTACATGAAATCGTTTTGTTCAAAAAATAGTACCTAGTATTTATTCAAAAAGAGTAACAATTTTATTTTTTTCTCTTCTAAACATACATAAGATAGCAAAACCAAAAAAAAAAAAAAAAAATAAAAAAAATAATAGCTAATAATAAAAAAGAGATTTAATTAAAAAATAGTTGAAAATAACGTCTCAAAAATAAGTATGTACATATACACTTAGCATACTGATTACTTCACTTATCTGTTCCTGCCTTACACTTAAAATAAATACTTTTTTGAGTATCCTTGGGACTCAATAATAAATTTAAGCCTAGATACATAGCATCGAGTTTAACAAGTTTTGGGTAAAGCTTGTGTCGATTTTCTTTTTTGAGAACTGTCTTAAGATCGTTGTTCGTCTTAGTTATATTACATCCACTTCAGTTGATTTGGAGACTCGTAAAGAAAGTTTCTTACATGGAACTAAAATGGGGAAAACCACTTGCGCAATGGGGAAAAAAATGTTCCCAAATTTGACAAAGAAAAATCTGGCATCACTGCCTCAACGTAAACTTGACCTCTCTACTTTCTCGACAGCTATTGGCCGATTTCAAACAACAAGGTTAGTCATTGAGTCGTGTATTTACTTCGAACTGGTATGCTGTAGTATTTATTAATTTTGATTGTTCGTTTTAATTACGTTTAATACAAATTAATTGTGTGGGACGGTCTACATTTTTTTGTTCCTCTAATAATATTTCTTTGTTTCGAAAGTTATTTCTTAGCGTTATATTTATAAATCCAACACTTAATATAAAAGAGAGTAATTTGTAATTTTAATTTGTAATTTACTAACTTTACTTATATTCTCTCATAGACGCACGATTGCTCTGAAGCGACATTGTGAATTGCAAAATTTGGAAGTCGCGCTTCAACATAACATAACATAAAATAACAGAAGTCATCGTAAAGTGTATTGGGCCTTAGGTAGATAAGATGAGTTTTGGAGACGTTATCAATTATGTATTGTAACCACTTTTACTTACCACGTATATATGTAAGTACATACATATTTTTGTATGTATATACCTGGGTTTGATTTTAGTATTTTTAGTGTAGAAACATGCGTTGTCATAAAGAAGCTTTTAATCAATACCTAATAAAAATATTCCCTAAGCAAAAAGTACATAAACCTGATTGGGTAAAAAGCAAACCTATAACATCCGTCCACCTCATCAGCACCAATACCCCTTCGAATTAACAGGGTGTTAATTCCTATCTTCTGATTAGAATTCATTTTGGTTGCCTTTTCACACAACGATGTGGGACTAGGGAATGTTTAATATTTTTAACATGAATAGCGAATATTTTTCGGATAAAATAATCCCACGGGATTTCTGTTATGAACCAGCGGTGCAAAACATAAACGCGTTTATGTGAATATGGCTCGGAAATATGTGATGGATATTTGACAGAAAGGGATCAGTGAGGATAATCCATGGAATTCGTTATATTAAATGATGATGACAATGATTATTCTTAAATGAGGATGACAACGCCGGAAACGGACGCTGTAACGACTAGTAATAGCGTGGAGTTAACTCTAGATATATTACTTGAATGAGAGTGCACTAGTTTTCTTGTTTATATACTTTTTTTTTCACATTTAAAAATGCTTGTTTTATTAAGGGGTTCAACAAATTCTGACAGTACCGCGATGCAATTTCATGTCAAGAGTTTGGCAATTCTGTCTGGATGTGTGTATGAACGGCAAGTTATAGGCCAACCGATACCTTGCTTATAAGCTGAACTTAAATGCAAAATAGTTTGTAGGTAAGTTCCAAGAACTGTTGATAAAACCTTAATCATAAAATCGTTCACTGAATGCTACAAAAACAACTGAGATTAGAAAAGTTATGAATATTCGAGACTATAGAGTTATTTTCACAGTTAAAGTTATAAGGTTTCTCACAAAAGTGTTATTGTGTTGGTTTTGTGCCCATAACCTCTATTTCACAGGAAAAATGAGAACAGAGCAGATGAGCAAATGTGATCAGAACTTGTGCCATATACGTATTAATAGGTATGTAGTTTGTAAGGTTTAACATACATATATAGGAAGTCCGATTTTTTTTAGGTAAGAAAATAATATAGATTGTATGTATTTGCAAATGTACCTTTGCACTAAGCAAACAAATACTTGCTTGTTGGGTGTCGAATGTGTCTTCGAGGTGCTCTTTGATTGAGATTCATTCCCTTCTTTCACTCATCCGGAAAAACTGTCGGCTTCCCTGGTTTTCCCAACAGGTGGGAGCAGTAGCTTAGACAAGTGTGCAGTCTGCACAGCTCGAAAAAGCTCCATCAAGTCCTGCCGCTTTATTGATTTTCATTGCTTTCATACTATCATCCCCTCTGGGAGTTATGCGTTGAGTTTGGGTACTTCTTTCCACGGGGACCGCATTAAATATTTTGTTATCTAATTTATGATTTATTTCATTAATTACTTTCAAATAATAATTTATAATATTTAATTACCACAAAAAATTTCAAAGAACATCAGTTCGTAAAATAGATACAATCAAGCCAGCTGATTTAGGACAATTTTCGAATTCACTAACACTAGCCAGTGACTAGAATACTGACTGAACAAGGCCATTTATTTTAACCATAAATGATTAAACGAAATTAAATTGTTTTTTTTTTTTATTTAATACATGGCTCGATGTATATACATTCATATGTAATTTTTTTTTATAATTTGCACATGCCAAAAAGGTTATTAGTAAGTTTGGAGGACAGAAGAAGGGATAGGATAGAGTTGGTGTAGTGGTATTTGATTAGAATATTCAGGTATTTGAAATAGATTTCCAAGTTCAAATCACGGTGTTTCCTAGTTAGGGTTGAGCCTCAGTTGTTATCAATTCGAAATTTTATTAAAAAAAACATATGAAAAGGCTACAATCCGTTTGGAGCGGATCGTATGATATCCTATCCCTTTCCTATGCACATACTAGCTCCTTCTTCCACCAATATACTTCCTTAAGCAACTTTTTTTAATTTTTTTTGTAAAATTACTCCAAAACACAAATTTTCTCAATGAGTGGGCGTGGTAGAGGGCTGATTTTGTAAATTTTTCAACATATACTGTATTTTGCTCCCAAGAAGTGCTATTATTTCGATAAAATCTTCAAAAAACATTTTTTTGATAAAAACGCCCCTAAAAACTGGGCGTGGCCATACACAATGTACTGAAGATATGTAGGGTAAGAGAATATCTACATATTACCTTAAGTAAGTTTTATCGAGTTGCATGTAAGATTACTGAAAAAAGTGATATTTTCAAAAAGTGGGCGTGGCAGTGGGCGGATTTTAAAATTTTTTGCACTTGTATTGCTTACTTTTCCAAAGACCTCTTATACAAAATTTCATCAACCTAGCTCAAAATTTAAGGCCCAAAAACTCGTGACATACGGACGGACGGACGGACATGGCTTAATCGACTTAATATGTTACAAACTATGTGTCAAACTTAATATACCCTTAGGATAGGGTAGAAAAAATTAGATAGTTAAAATACGAATTCTCTCCTATCACTCCCTCTCAAAATCTTTTACTAGAATAGCTACTAAAAAATATGAGGCCAAAGCCTAATTTCTTACAGCAATACATGTCCTATGTGGTATATATTTCTGCTTGTATAAAAGAGATCTACAGTTTAATGCCGTATCGAAAAGGCACAGGGTTTTTGTAACAAGCTTTTAATGACAGTAATACTTTGGGATGTTTGTCAAACAGCGTGGGAGCCGTGATAAAAACTTTGATGTTATTTACCTGTGTTAAAATGTAATTCTTACTTTCAGAACCTTCCGTTAATAAGACTTACAATTTTAAGTTTCTTATACAAAAATTAATAATGCTGGACCTGAAAGAGTTAACTGGCAGCGCCGTATTCTCTTTTGCCACAGGATCAACCAGCCTTCATGCTGAGTGGTATTCAAAGTTTAATTTTATGGCTTATTGATATGGCGGTTGTAGAGAAGGCTTTGAGCTTTGCTTTCTTCTGTGTCCTTTTGAGGCGACACCGAAAGTCCTGGGAGCTGAGGTTGCACGAATTTTGTCTACTTGTTAATGGGAAATTAGACGTGTTACCTCGGTTTGTAGCCGAGCAGTACCTGTACATTTAGAAGTGTGAGCTTGTTGATTGGGGCCTACGTTGATGCCCTTGGAGAAGGGATTTTTACTTTGTACTGTCCAGGCATATCGAACGGCTTAACATCGTTTTGTCATGGTGCAAGACAAAAAAGATGTCTTGCGGGGAAAATATTATAAATTTCTAGTAAACAAATGAAATATCTGTCATCATTTTGAACGACAAATTAAGTTAAATTGAGTAACGTATAGTAATTCTACAATATTAATGAGCTTTTCATTGACAGGAGAAATCTACATAATATCATTAATTATTATTTCTCAAATCTCATTTACGAATAATAGGTGGATACTCATACCTAAATAGTTTCGTTTCGTTGAACGGTGATCGTCGTTCCTATTCGTTACTTAGTTTTTTTCTTTTCGTATATTCTTTTTTTTACAACTTAAAGTATGTATCCTACACTTATACATACCTACATATCTCCTATAAGTCTGTAGCATAGTGTAGGTAACGTACGTAAGGTGAATTTTAGCTGTCTTCCGTATCTCATTCGTCATTAATTTACATTAAAAAATAATTAAGTTGTATTTAACGAATTGTATTATGAATCACAAAAATGTTGTGGTATTTAAAAGGCGAGGTGCCGCTTATTTCTGATCGTATCTATCTTGTGGATAATATTACATTTTAAGAATAAAAAATTTAACCATGGTATGCTTTCGTATAACTATGCAGTATGCAAAACTCAATTACAGCCTTTTTAAAGGAATGTTGTATTTCACTGCATTTCTTTACAATTGAATGTCTTAATCTCAAATTATATGTTTTTGTTGGATTTTTCCTTTTTGTTACGTAGCAATCTAAATAAATACGTTTATCTGTTAAAAAAGTGGTTTACAAATGAAGGTTTTCCATACTGTATATGTAAAATACTACACTGTGAAGTATGATTTCAATGATACTACTTTAAAATAAAGTATTAGACATATCTAAATAAATGGTGTGTGAATGGGTGCGAATATAAAAGTAATTTTAGCATAATACATTCTAAATCTTATTTTATTAAATTTCTTTTTCTTTGAGGCGTACAATTATACGTTATTTTTTCTTATCTTGCAGCGACCATACGATTTTTAATGTTGGGTGTCGCTGCAAAAAGGAAAATCTTGCACGTTTTTATATTAAGTATAATCTTGACAGGAAAAATGTTTTTAGAGAGAGGTCCGCGTAAAACTTAGGAAAATTGTCAGTTAAAAGAACAGGGGGTGAGAAAAAAAACTCATATTTCCCTTTTAGAAGGAAAAACAGAGTTTCTAAGAAAGCAAAAGGATGACAAAAACCACTACGCCAAATGCAAAAAAGGGGAAATATCGAAAGTTTTCGAACGAGTATAAAGGCAAAACTTATAACGAGAAAACTTTCCCACTTGGTGTGCACGCGATAAAGGAAATCTGGAAAAGCAAAAGAATCCAAAAGAGCTAAAAATTATTCACGCACGAATGGTGTCATCTAATTATGAATACCTAACCTATACCTACATTATGTAGGTATGTATGTGGATGACGGGAAGAAAAAACGGACGCTTTAAGCTAACACTACTAAATCTTACTTACATCTGGCAGTTATAAAAGACAACTGGACACCAATTTAAAAATTTAAACACTCGGTGGTAGGTATATCTAAATTCTGAATCTGCATTCGGTATATATCTTTATCTACATACATACAGGTATAAGTAAATCCTATTGGTTGGGATAACTTTAGTTAACAATTGAGGAAAACAAATTTCGTTACACTAAAATTCATAATCTATAAAACAAGCTTCAATTTATACCAAACCAAATTTTCAACACAGAATTACATACTACTTACTTGTGGTGTAAAATTTAACAAATTACGAGGTGAAAAGTCTTACAAATGATGTTGCGGTTAAGGGGTATTTTTTATATACCTACATATATGTATATACATGCATACAAATTTACCGAACGTGTCTCTATGCCGGGTGATTTACAAAGATTCGTTTTTATTTTTCATTTCTTGGCATCAATTCATCCACAAGGTGAGATATTGTTGTCGCTACTTTTCTTTAGGAATATGATGCATCAAGATATACTGTCATAAATTAATGTCAATCACGTCGTCTTCGTTAAACGCGTTGTTCATGCCTTTCAACCAAGAATTTGTGTCGGCCGTCAACAGTAATTGTTATTACTTATATTCTTTTTCTTGCTGAAAAGTTATTTTTGGTGTTTTGTAAAGAGACCAAACTCTGTATTTTTTTGTTACAAATTTGTATCTGGCAGCACAACTTTGTTTTGGTAGATGATTTCATCCGTTTTATGAATGTCTAATCAACCACGAAAAGCGTCATTAAAGTGCCGATTTTCACCCCTGGCTCGCAATCATTGACATTAAAAGCAGTTACTGCATTTAAACTCATATCGCAGTCAATGGAGCTCATAATAATTTCCTTATAAATAATTTTCCAATAAAATAAATCATTTTGATTTGCAATATTTGTTTTGTTTGTATGAGGGTAGTACATTCATATCCAAAATGGCAAATTGTGAGGTCTTTCCAATTCGGAAGAGAGTTTCCGGAAAGGAACTGACTCATTAAAGAAAATCATTGAATTCAACCCTCGATATCGATGGATATAATAAACGACTATTAAAACGTCGGAATTTCTATAGATGCAGGCAACATTTTTTTTTGTAAAATTTCAGATAAGATACAATGGAAAAAATTGTATACCTATTAGAAATATTTCAATACATATTGTGTTAATAACTCTTTTATCGCATCCCAGTGGTCATATATACAAACATAGTATATTGTATTTACATACCTTTTATATTAGAAGCTGTGACGTGTTGAACATCGAGTAGAGTTGCTCTATTTCGTATTGGCTACCCGCAATTTGAGAAAATCGGTGTAGTTAAATGGGTTTGCGTCGAAATCGCGGAGACTGAGGGGGTGTTTCTTAACCAGAAGATATGGTGAAGGTGTTTCAGGGGTATTGAATTCAAATTTGGCTTAACTGGATCTTAAAAATGATCACTTCCACGTATTAGATTAGTCGTAGCCGGAGAAAGGTTAGAATCTAAAGTGAAATGAAGCTGATTGCCTCACAGAGTGAAGGACTTGAAAACGCCCAATGCATTAAACTGAAACATGAGCTTACTTGCGATAGACTGCACATATTAGGAGTAAGGGGTTTGGGCCTTTTGCCCCGAAAGTTGGATTGTTATTCGCTCTAATCAATTTCCTGGCAACTTCAACTGATGATGTTCGAAATCAAATATGGCCTGCAGCAGGTCGAGATCAATTCGCCAACCCTGTTCAATATTTACCTGCCTGCTTTCCTCAACAAGCAATAGCGTTGGCGAACGATTTGACTGCAAACAGGTCAAGATTTAAGTTCGACCTCATTGCAACACTGTTTCAGCATGACTTCGATAAGATCCAGCGATATTATGTTTGTGTGATGGCCACAAGATTCATTGTTAGAAATAGGTGGAAGGAAGACAGTCAATTTGCACTTAATGTCCTGCTTAACATTTTAACCATATCCAAAATAATTGATGGATCAAAGTGATCCTGAGTTACGTCGCAAGATTCAATTATCAAATTCACTTTTGGGGACCAGGTTACGTTGGAATCGCAGGAAGTGAGATTTATAATATGGGTTGAATAAACTTCTTGGCGTTCGTCTTCTTACTTTGGTTTTGTTAACCATTTTAATATTTGACGCTTGTTGAAAGAAAGTCAAGAAAGGTTCATTCAAAATATTGAACAAGCTTGTACGTCGCTATAGGAAATGATCTGAGTTTGGGCACGTGTTGCTTATATCGCTTCGTGTACCTACGATAAATAATTCCAGATGGAGCACTGAGTATTTAATATGACGGAGAAGAATAACTGCGCAAGAAGTCATAATGGCTTTTTATTTTTTGCCGATTATCAAATCTCAATTAAATTAATCAAGATACACCCCGACCTCCTAGTATGCTTTATTTGACACATAAAACGGTACTTTTTGTATTGATATTTGTAGATCAGTCCGCTCGATCAAACGAACTAACACAGTGGTGTGGAAAAAAACTTGGAATTTTTAGGAATTCCAACTAATTGATAAAACATGTTAAATTTTTTTATTATATTTATTGGATACAGTTTTCAATTTTGTTTATTTTGAAAGCTTTTAATGTTGTATATAATTTAACCTTTCTATACCCGCGTTCTTCTCAAAACCCCCCTGCCCTTCGGATACAGCATACAACTGTAGATCCCTTCTGTACGTGCAGAAATCTCTGTTGTTACGGCCTAATATTTATATATTTATATATTATATATTTATTTATTAGACCGTCAAATTCCTTTTCCGCAAATATTTTAGTAACGGTGCAATTTAGGGCAGTGTACTTTATGGTAGCTTCATGATTTGTTTTATCCCTTATTTAAGAGTGGTTTAAGTTTTTGTGTGGTAAGCACATGTAGTGGTTTCAGGCATCATTCGGTCTGTGAGACCGGCGCGGTTATACACGTAAAAAATTTGAGTAAGCATTTTTTATTTTTACATAATTATTGTGTTATATAGCTGTATATTATATTGAATATTGGAAATAGATTTAGAAAGGATATGGCTTATGCTTGAGGAAGAAAATTCGGATTCCAATTTGGAAGACGAAAATGACAGTGATGTGGAGGACCTGGTTGAACGACACAAATGTAAGTTAAATGGACCGATTAATAATGCTAAAATTGGTTGCTGTTGTTGTTCGTCCAAAAAACAACCGAAAACCAAGTTATAGGTAACTGTGTTTTATGCATGACTTATTTTTGTTTGGAACATGCAATAATCATTTGTCCCGACTTCCACGAAAAACCTGTGATGTTAATTTTTTTTAATTGTTCCTTTTCATTTTAGCTTTAAGCTTATAAAGTTTTTGTTTTTGTTTTTTTCAAGAAAAAAATTTATTGTTCAAGTTTTTGTACCCTATATGAAAAAAGGAATATTTACTTGCACCTATAGTAGGTATATGTATTGGATTCGTGCAAAAATTCGAACTCGAGATATTAATCAACTCTGACATTACGATGATAGAGAAGCTCGAAGAAGTAGGTCTGCCAATTCTGTCTGTCTGTCTGTCTGTCTTTCTGTCTGTCTGTGCCTTCGCGAGGCTACAGCCTGAAGGGGTGGACGGGTTTCCGTCAAACTGTTTGTGTGATAGTCCCTAGAGGCGAAATTGAAATTTTTGTTTATTATTAACGGTACTTTACTTATGGCCAATTTCACAAAAATTAAATTTTCACGAAAACGGCTCTAACGGTTTTGACTAAATCTTATATTCAAATAAGATTGAAAAATTCCAATCAGATGGCATACAAAATTGCTTACTAATATTATGAAAAACAGTTCCTTATGCTAGGATTATACGATTGCCGCAAAAGCGTAAATCTAGCGGCAATAAATTTACGCCCGATTGATATAGTTTTGAAAAAAGCGTAAGTAATAATAATAAATAAATAAATTCTCCGATTTACACGATTGACCTAAAAGCGTCAATTTTGCCAACGTCAACCAAAATATCGATTGACGCAAATTAAAAAAAAAGCGTAAACCGTCAACCATACAATCGCACCGTTTACACGATTGACGCTTATTTATGCCAATCGAATTGACGCTTGCTGTCATTAATAATATATGAATTTCCCATCATAATTTTTTCAGAATAAAATTATTTTAGTTTGTTAATAAATATTTTTTTCGGTTAGATTCGTATAAAAGGTATGTCCAAAAATGAAAAAAAGAAATATAGCAGCAGCTTTGTACATGTTTGGAAAGCGTAAGAAAAAAATGTGCACGACTGGGTCGTACGTACTTGCACCTATGTGCTGTTAGTTAAAACTGAACAAGTATTTTTATAAAAAAAAAAAAATATTAGATATAAAAAAAATATTTTTAAAAATGTTGCATAAATTTAAGTGCCACTTTTTATTAAATAATGCATTTTGCCCAAATTTCGATTTTCATGGAAATCCATTGAGTTTTAGCCGAGAAATAGCCATATTTCTAAAATCAGTTAATAAGAAAAGTACCGTTATACGTATTTTTAGCCAAAAACGTGGTACGCCATCTTATAGCATTTGTCTAGACTATCTTGAATATAAAATTTGATCAAAATCGTTAGAGCCGTTTTCGAGAAAATCGTCTTTTTGTGAAATTGGCCTTAAGTAAAGTACCGTTAATAACAGGGTTAGAACAAAAATTCCGATTTCGCCTCGAATTGCGACCCTACAGAGCTCAGATATGAAGTTTGAAGCAAATCGGTCCAGCCGTTTAGGCTGCAGTCCAGCGTACATACACACAGACAGACAGACAGACAGACAGACAGACAGACAGACAGACCGACAGACAGACAGACAGAATCGGCAGACCCACTTTTTCGAGCTTCTCTATCATCGTAATGTCAGAATTCATTGTTATCTCGAGGTCGAATTTTTTCACGAATCCAATACTTGCCCTATATTATAGGTGCAAGTAAAAAATTCAGCAAAGAAATTTACGGGATATGTCAATTTTGTTCTGAAATTGACGCCTGTGGTTGACGCTCGAGTCGTCAACCATTTGGTTGACGCAATTTAGCTGTACTTTGACGCTAATATTTGAAAAGATTCGTTTACACGATTGATATAAACGCGTAAATTTTTATTGACGGAAATTGGCAATCTGAAGTCAACAAATTGGCGTAGATCGACGTGAAAAAATTGCGCCTTTACACGATTGATGTCGATTGGAGCTCAAAAAAGCGTAAATATTGACGAAAATCGTCAATCCTAGCATTAGTTACAATTATTTTTGAAAAAATCCTATTTGTTCAAATTCCACACTGGGACTAGTACAGAAACGTGCGATAAGATGATCTACCACATTTTGGCCTAAAGTTGTTGTAACGGTACTTATGACCAATTTGGCTAGAAGACGATTTTCTTGAAAACGGATCAAACGAGTTTATTAAAGTTCCACATTAGATTAAAAATTGCAAATGCTATAAAATGGCTTAAAAAAATGTTGGTGGTAAAAAAGGTACTTTTTCATGGATTAGGGGTCTTAGCCAATTTGCTCGAAAACGGCTCTAACGATTTTCTTTAAATTTCATATTTAAACTAGTTTAGTAGAGTTCTATAAAATGGCATACCAAATGTTTGGCCAATTTTTTAATCAGGGTACTTTGCTTACAGCCAACTTAACAAAATGTCCTTCTTCTCGTAAACGGCTCTAACGATTTGGTTTAATCTAATATTCTAACTACTTTCACAGAGTGCAATAAAATGGCTTACCACGTTTTTGGTAAAAAGAGCTAATAACGGTGCTTTACTTATAGCCAACTTAATAAAATCTCATTTTCAAATAAACTTGTAAGACAGTGTTGGTTAATTTTCAGTTTTAGACTAACATGTATGTTTATATGTAAGTTTTGAATCTAAATAAATCGTCTCGGTGAAGAATTTAACCAGTATTTATATTGAAAGTACTTTCCGAGGGGGTAGAACTTTTATCTATGTACTAGACTCCGAGACTTTAGTTGCGGCGCAAGTATGAGGTCAACTTTCTAGATATTCAGGACTGGTTACCGCCAGCTTCTGAGCCAGGAATGGGGTGTAGTTGTATTTTCACGGATGGTTCCAAGACCGATCAAGATGCAGGAGTCGGTGTATTTGTGGAAGACGATAACACAAGACTGCAATACTCATTGGTTAGGAGGCGCTTAAAGCCTTGCTTAACCCTTTAGCCTCATCCAAACTAGTTGGTGAATGCTTCGAACTGTGTCGTAAGATTTAATTTAATGACTGGGAAATGAGATATCCGATGAGATTGCTAGACAAGACTCAAAGGAGAGTTTCTCAGGAGCCGAACCTGCGTTAGGTCTTCCTACATCTACGGTCAGGGCTTTCATAGATGATTGGGTTTCTTATGAACACAATTGTGTGTGGCATGACTCTCCTGGATGTAGGCTGAGTAAACGGATGCTGCTAGACGTTAGTGAGATCAAGAGTACTGGCAAGTTCTGGCATCTTCGCTATTTTTGACAGTTTAACGATGCTTCTTTTGTGTTTATTTCTATTGTGCAAGAGATTTATTTGCACCTGCGCAACAGGTTATTATTACGACACGCTTGAGATAAGATGTTGTTTAATTTACAAGTTAATTTTAAAGGACACAACATATACATATATATTAGAATTGAATATTACTGGAAAAGTATTTAACACATAACGTAATCCCAATTATGCCTATCATAAAATCTCAGGTCTTAATATATAATTTCAATTTCAATTCCCTTCAGCGTGAAGAAGGCTCCCAAAAGACACGTTTCCAATTTATTTTCCAATGTCGCGTAAGAGGATTACATCTAAATTAAAAAAATATCCCCTTATATCCAAGTTAAATGTGACAGTTATTCGCTCACTCTACCATAATATCATAACTTTATATCTATATACATACGTACATATATATATATATATATTCGTATAGTAAATAAACCGACCTGATAGGCATTGCTTTTTAACTTTCCTGCCAATGTAGGCCTTTTCTCTTCTTACAAATAAGAAGCCATATGCATCTCCCTGTGAAAATGTGCCTTATGTGATGTCCTTTGAAGTTGTTCAATCTCCAAGGATATAAAATAATGGCAATTTTTTTTTTTTTTTGGAGAATGGATGCAATAGGCAAAATTGTGAAGTGGATTGAGAATCAACAGGAGAATGAACAACTCATACAAAGAAAACCAATCAGAACTAATAAGGTTTCCTAGTTTAGCTTTTCGCTTAGGTTTTTGAACTATGTGAATTAAGAAAATAGGTACATTTTGTGGAATTTTAAAGATCATTTTTTAATGATTGCTTCTTATGTAATAATAATATTTTGTTACTATACCTACATTATGTCGCTTAATACACTCTATATTTTTGTTTGGGTCACTGAGCAATAATTTAAAAAACAATAAAAAAATAATAATAAAATTAATAATATTATTTATTATTTTTTTATTAATAATACATTAAAATAAAAATAAAAAATCAAAGGCCCTCACTACATACGTAAGTAAGTGCATATGTATATTATTTTGAAGCAATATGCCCTTATGTAAAATATCAAACTTGTTTTTGCATCGCTAGACTTAAAAACGCTTGTATTTAATTCCATTTTGAAGACTATGTTTAAGCTTCCTAGATCTGATAAAATACGTAAAACGATGATAATCACACAGCACCATCAAATATTGGACATTCGATGCGCATACAAACATATGTAAGTATGTATGAACATATAAACTTGTTTGATTTTTTTTTTAATTTATCTTCAGACGTGAATATGGAAACAGTTGTCAAGTGCAGTAGGCAAATATTTGATGATTTTCATGTACAGCCCAGTAAGAACCATATGCATACTTGTATGTAGGTACATACAAATCTCACTCTTCACTTTCATCAGACAAATCTACTTTGTAAACAATGCTAGTTCTCAAATGCACTCAAACATTTGATTTCCCGTTACGAAAGTCCTCATTAATGCTACTTAAAAGCACGTATGGTATGCACACTAGTCCTTTTCGAGTACACCAGGAGAAGCACTTGATCACCGTTGCATTGAATATACACATATTTGCGACTGTCTGCTAAGGGCGAGAATAACTATGATATTATCCATGATGGAGGGTAACCTAGAACGTCCGTCGGTGACTAAATTGACACTGTTTCGAAGTTGTCAATAAATTGTACAGAAGTACTCTTTAAGTAATAAATGTCTTGGCACAACCGATTGATGATGGTGTTGTGGTGTAATATATCATGGAAGTTCACTTCTATTGTCGAGTGCAATTCAGCCTTTATTCACAAGGTGATTTAATAATTAATTTGAGAGTAGATAGTTAAGGCACGTAATAATAACTATAACAGTACCGACCTGTCTTATAATAAACGTACCTTTATTTCTACTTATTGAAGGGCGGTTGGCCCTTAATATCCTCATAAGAAAAATGTACATTTGTACGTAAATATGTGTGTTCTATATATAGGTATGTATTTACAGGTTGTTCCAGATGCTTCTTACATCTTTACTTATTTGAATGGTGCACAATGCATTCATAGTGGTTTGGTGAGCCGTTAACTTTTTCGGCTTACAGGAGTAGCCATTTACATAACCTACTTACTTTGTTAAATAGAATGAGTTATATTTACGTAACATAGGTATGTATGTACATATAAATTGAATTTGGTATAACTTCTAAACCCATATGTAAGTTAACGCATTTTATCACAAGAAGATTTCTTACAGTACTTAGTTAACTCATAATGATGGGTGGCAAGTTCGAAAGAATATTTACTGTTATGAGAAAGCTTTTCAAAAACCACTCTGCCATAAAACTGTAGGAACCATCTGTACGTGCAGAAATGTATACCACGCGTTGTGAGAAACTAGTGCTCGGCCCTCTTTTGGGTTAATATTTATTTATGCTGGATATAATTGAATTGAATTGAAAAACGAAATCTGCGCTTACAGCTCCACCTGTTGAGAATTTCCGGCTTTTCTTCTTTTCTAAACCTTCGCGTAGCAATTGCGAACAAACATATTATGATTTACGTCAAAATTTTAAGTGATAATCAAATGGATTTTGTATTATGAATTTTTAAAACATGTATACATACAAGCCATCTTTTCAATAGGGTACCCAACGATTTGCCCTGCGAACCTCATAAGTTTTTAATAGCTTATAAAGACGTCCTGATTGTGGATACAGGATACCCATAACGAAATATGGTGTGTGTGTAGGCACTTACTGTATTTTCTGGCGATTGTAGTATTTTGCTATGTAAAATATTTATGAAGATAAGATTGATACCATAGACAGAACTTGACGTCTCACCACACAAAAAGTTCTTTGAGAATCTAGACGCGAATTAACGGATTCCTCTGCATCGCCAATCTTAAAATGGGCGAGGGCTGAAGCTTAATAATAAACATACACAAAAGATGTATATATTTTTAATTTTTATTTCTTTTTTTACATATCTAACTGTACTTTAACAAAAAACTGTAGGCCCCTTCTGTATGTGCAGAATTGTATACCTTGCACAACACGTACAGTTGTGAGAAGCCCCCTATGCTAGCTTACGGCTCCTAATATTAATTTAATTATTTTTACTTGTTACTTGCACCTATAATATAGGGCAAGTATTGGATTCGTGCAAAAATTCGAACTCGAGATAACAATGAATTCTGACATTACGATGATAGAGAAGCTCGAAAAAGTAGGTCTGCCGATTCTGTCTGTCTGTCTGTCTGTCCGTCACTCTGTATGTATGTACGCTCGACTACAGCCCAAACGGGTGGACCGATTTCCTTCAAACTTCATATTTGGGGTCCGTTGTGTATTCTCCAGAGGGGAAATTGGAATTTTCGTTCTAGCCCTATTATTAACGGTACTTTACTTAAGGCCAATTTTACAAAAACATGATTTTCTCGAAAACGGCTCTAACGATTTTGATTAAATTTCATATTTGAGTTAGTCTAGAGAAATGCTATAAAATGGCGTACCACGTTTTTGGCTAAAAATACGTATAACGGTACTTTCCTTATTAACTGGTTTTAGAAATATGGCTATTTCTCGGCTAAAAATCAATGGATTTCGATAAAAATCGAAATGTGGCCCAGATTTAATGTTTAACAAAATGTAGCATTTAAACTTATCCAACATTTTTTAATTTTTTTTTTTTATTAAAAATTTGTGCACTTCCAACTAAGAGCATATAGGTGCAAGTACGTACGATCCAGTCGTGCACATTTTTTTACTAATGGCTCATAATTAAAAGGTTTCTTTTTAAAATTTTTGAGGTACGTTTTTTTTTAGAAATTACATTTTTTGACTCACCTACATACCTATCTTTTGAACTGAGGATGCAATTCGATGAAGATGCACATACATACATTACATACCTATGCAAACATTTCTTAAAGAGCAAGATCATGTTTTGGTGTGTAACATAGACGAGAAATTGCATAAGAAATATAGTTCTCAAGTCAAGATATATTGATTAAAAATTTTATGTACAAGCTGTATAGGAAGGCACTTTCTTAAAATGAAGCAATTACTTTATTCCAAAAAAATTCACCCTCCTTGCCTAATGCGTAGGTATGTATGTATGAGCTGTATTTACGAACCTGACAACAACGAAATTAAATTTGCGCTTATCTACCCCAGTTTACCTAAAGAAAGACCCGGACTTAACAAATTTACATCTTTTAAATTCCCTCTTTATTTGTTTTTCCCCAAAAGTAAAAATACGTCTTCCATTCTTTCCAACGACCCACGTGATTAAGGAAGGAAATTGTTTTCTGTGTGGCAACAAAAACTGTTAGAACCACTCCAATTCGTTGGATTACTTATTTCACGAAACCAAGATAAGATTTTAACAGATTACCTGAAGATGACACTGATTTGTTCATTCTGATTAAATTGTGCGTGGGTTGTTGGTCATTGCAAATTACATAAGGAGCATCAGCATGTTGTTTGTTTTATTGGTGACCAATAATTTTATTAAATTAAAATACCAACTTTCCCAGATATCTTCGTATCCTCCATACTCATATTCAGACTTTTAGTTGATGTATTTTGTTGGATAAGTTTTCGGCAAATGGTTTAGTCGCCATCGTTAAAGCACATCACAGCTCTTGGACGCATTCAAAATCTATAAAAATATTAGAAAAATGTAAATACATATAGTATGTACGTATGTACATACATGTATAAAAAAAACATTTAGCGTGCTTCTTTTTAATAGATACATACATATGGCTACATTCACAAATTTTTTTTTGTATTTTTGAAAAATTCGTAGGTAGGATTTGCCTTAATAGGGAAAATAGAAAAAAAATATTTAGAATTTGTTCATCTTCTTTGGTGGAATTTAAACTGCAATGTACCTATGTATGTATATATTCCCCGTATGATCCTGGTCCATTAGCAGATGAACCGTTCGTCGAATGAAATTCTTGCTTAATATGGCTGCTACCACTTTGCTGTATTTCTTCTTATTCCAAAGTAGAATATAGAATGTAGGTACGGCAGAAATGATATCGTTAAAAAAAGAAAAAAAAAATTCTTAAAAAAGTATTCAAATTATTTTTAGCAGGGTGGGAAACGAAAAATGTACCTTCAGCATAAACACAGCATCCATTCTTTAATATCGGTTAGCTTTTGGTATATATATGATAGCGCAGTTCTTTCCGCAATATGGCTTAATTGAGTGATTTGCATATACATACATTTGTATATATATATAAAAACATAAAAATATATTTAAACGAACTACCTTGGGTTTTGATAAACGATTTAAAAAACGATAGCGTTATGTAATTTATGAGGGTCAACTAGCCTCACTTCCATTTGCGGTACCAGACCGGAGAAGAGTGATAACATTTTCTGAGGCTGACAAGAATACATGCATGTAGGTATGTCAGACTGAGAAAATTTATGAGATTCAATAAAATAAAAGTTTGCAATAAAACTCCTACATCCTATAGGATAATATAAAATGGCTTTTTATATTGTCCAGTAACGTAATTTGAAACGTCCGATTAGTATGAGACTGACCATATATCCTTAGACATCCCCTTGTATAAATTGAAATGATAAAGGAGTGTGCCACTTCCGCCAACGGCACAGTCAATTTATGTTTCATGAAAGAATATAAAAGTACCTGAAATAAAGGTCAGGATCAGGATATCTATGCCCTTTATTTTGTTAGTCCTATTGTATTTTAATTCTTAAATAAAGCTTTATTAGGTATTAAAAAGCTCTTAAAAACAAACAAAGATTTATAATAAATATTTTTATAATATGTTTTTAAATGAAACTCTTATACATTATACACTATTTACCTTAAGGGATTGAAGCGCTGATCTTTATTATGCTACCCTATTAAACGTTTTAATCGGTATTATTTATGACTTCCGTTCATACCAATTCTGCAATAAATCATGTGTAGTGCTGGTGCAATATAAGATTATGGTAGGGGTCAAGTCCGCAAGGGATGTAATTTATAATTAATAGTCAGACAATCATATGTGCCACATTCATAAACATAAATTTTCACTCAAACTACCTACATACGTACATATATGAAATTAGTATAATTTGTGGTTAGGTTCATCTCCTGTTTCGTACGTGTATATTCATAGCCTGCATGATTCTATAACTGGTACGGGCTACTATCGGTATGTGTGGAACAAATATAGATTTGGCAATCAGTTATAATTGCGCACTTGTCTATTATTCAGGATGTTATTTCAATTAACAATACTGAACCTTAAAGAGTAGAAATGAATTATTATTTTGTATTGAAACATATTGAAAATGACATTAAATTAAGCGAAATGTTATTATTTACTACTTATACCATAAACTTATATAAATTATAAAAAAGAATATACATGATGTATTCGAAAGACTAAAGTTCAAATAAATTGTATTGTACATGTTTTATTTGTAACAAGCTAGACTCATGGCCAATTTTGTATGAAATGTTCGTGGCTTAAAAAGGTTTTGACAGATGACACTTGAGCATCTTAAACTGTAATAGTATTTATGTTAAGCATTGTTTGACATTATACCACATTAAGACTAATTTTGACACATCGTCTGCAAATTAATCAGCTGCGTATCGAGGAATGTGTCAACATTTTGTTCAGTAATGAGTATATTTTTGCCTCTCTTTTGAAAAGGCGTTTGATAGTGTCAATCGGGAATTTATTTGGAAGCTGCAAACGTTTGTCAATAGGTGCCTACGCTACATCTTAAGGATATTCTGGCCAAACCGTATCTCTAACGAACAGCTTTATCAGAGAACGGGCCATGAACCTATAGGCACAACCATACGACGACGAAAGTGGCAGTGGATTGGTCACACTCTTCGAAAGGGTGACAGATCCGTAGCTAGCCAAGCGATGCAATGGAACCCACTTACCCAGGATGGTAGGATACGCGGCGGTCCTAGGAGTACGTGGCGTAGAACAGTGGAGAAGGAATCACGGCAACTGGGAAAGAGTTGGGGAGAGCTGAGGCATATATCCAGAAACCGCACACGATGGCGCGTAGGCGTTGTAGAGGCCCTAGGACCCACAAGGGGACACAGGATTTAAGTAAGTACTTTTGCCTCTATGGGTACGTTAATAAATAAAATAGAGCTTTTTGGACTGAAGAGCAATCCAAAGTGATTGCAGAGGAGCAATTATATCCACACAAAACAACGGTATGTGATGGTTTATGGCCAGAACGTAACTATCAATGGTGCCCGTTATCACGATATGATAACCAATTAATTTCTGCCTCAAATTGAAGTCAGCTCCAGGACATTTGGTACCAAAAAGGCGCTATTTGCCACCCAGCGCCCCGTCAAACCATGACTTTATCGCAATAAAAATTCGGTAAATAGTTTCTTTCATACTTCGGACCGGTGAATTGGCCGCCTAGATAAGGTATATCGCACCTCTAGACTTTTTAATTTGGGGCTATGTTAAGCCCATAGGATAAATGGATAAGCCGGGAACGATTGAGGAATTGAAAGCCAACATTACTCGCGTTATCTGCTAAATACCACTCGAAATGCTTCTACGCGTCTTCGAAAATTAGACCTTCAAAATGGACCATGTTTACCGCGGTTATATGCTAACGTTTGAAAATTAAGTTTGAAGGAATAAAAGAATGGTTCTTTTTTTTACTTTTGAGAATACGTTTTGTATTAATTTTTTCACACAGTGTAATGTAAAATATAAAACATAATTATACGAGTCCGTTGCGAGCTTTATGTAATAGTGTTCCGGAATTTGTCCTTAATATTTGCTACATTTTTTTTAAATGAAGACTAAAAAAGTGTTAGACAGTGGAAATATATATATTTTTTTCAATTTCATTTTTAATATTCCCTTGTTTGTATTCCTACGAGTAAATCCAACAAGAAAATAAAAAAAAATAACTGTATACTCATCCTTCTACGACGTGTATTTGAAATTTGAGGAAGCATTACGTCTGTCATTTTGAGTACTTTTCAAAGCCCAACTCCTTGAAGCAACATATCTCTAGTTTGCGGTGGGGGTGAAATCCCTTAACCATAACGATACTTTATGTCAAAAGCTGAGGATAAGACAGCCTATAACCTTAAAGCTGAGGCAAACAGAGTGGGATTCAAAATTAACACAGCTAAAACAGGTAGTCAGATAATTAAACACTTCCTATTTTTCAGGAAGAGTGGCACCGAACTGAATTTGAGCAGCAGAATCGGAAAGCCCGAAGCTGTTTTCGGAATGGTCTCCACAATCTGGAAAAGCAATGTTATCAGTTAAAGAACCAAGTTGCTGTTCCGAACTATATCTCCAACGAACCTACAAAGGTGTATAAGAAATGAGCTTCTATATGAAGAAGGCGGCGCGAAGACAACTCCACTGCGAAATACGCCATGCAGTGGAATTCGCTCATCCAAACAGGCTGTAGGCAAACGTGGCGCCGAACAGTCGAGGAGGAAACGTACCATTAGCAAGAGTTGGAGGCAGCTCAAGCGCGTTGCAGAACTTCGGATGATGTCGCGCAGGCGTAGTTAACGACTTATGCACCCCGATGATTAAAGGATTTAAGTAAGTTGTAAACAAAATTAAAGTTTTCAATGTGGTAGTTAATAACACCGGAAGCACATGGTGACCCTTTAAAAATACGCCTTCGATTTTTCGGCAGGTAAAATGAAATAATATATTAAATTTACGTCTCACAAATAAAGTCGAATACCAATTTATATTCGTACAATATGGTTCCGATACGAACAATGTTGATAATGTACAAAACTCTACAAAATGCTAAAACCAAAAGTACGTATGTCCTATTAATAGTGTCCTGAGATTACAGTCAAATTTCACTTGCACTTTTAATATAAACCAAGGATTGAATTGGTGAAAAAATAGCTTGATATTTTATTACTGGGATCGAAGTCAATGATGAATGATTTAAGCACATTTTGGCATGCATATGATTGCAGAAATTTAGTTTTGTTATGAGTGTCCAGACATCGTATCTCACAAACAAAATAATCTACCATATAGTCTACCACTATCATTTTATTATATTTTCCGGTTTTAATAAGAAAATAATTGTCATACACAATTATTGCTATTATTAATCCCCTATATCTGCGAGATACATATGTACACATGTAGTAACGAATAAAACATTCGATACAAATAATAGGACATGATCAGCTCATATGCAGGTCTGGGAACAGAAACTAAAATATTCCATAAATGCATACGTAAGTAGCTACTCTCACGCTGACCGCTTTCAACAATTAATAAGAGTAGGTATACCTACATATTTTAATTACAAATCTATGCGCAGATTTTAAGTTTTCTTAGTGCAATCTGTGGTTGGCTCTATTGGTGATGGTGAAATAGCACACCATAAAACTAATAACCAATTGATATACGGATGAACACCCTCCATCATCGTTTGAAACACCAATATTTAACATTAGCCAAAAAGGGGGTCTTACGTTCTTAAAAGGTATACACCATACATTTTATTATTTTGCTTTGGATGAGTAAAAACTGATATTTGCACGCCATCATTTTTATGAAGTGGAAATAATTTTTCTTTCATTTGTCACCCTCGCATTTTTCCCATTTTTTTATTCCGCTTTATACGATTCATCACACATACAATCTGGGTACCAGGGGGGTCAAAGAGAACAAAGAAAAAAAAAAAAACATAGTCAGCACGTGCAAACAAAATTACTGCAATATGTAGGTACATTCTTTAAGTTGCATAACTGCCTTAATGTTACTTTATGTTATATCAATGCGTCCACACGCAGTATATATATGTATCTATGAGAAGGTATGATTTAATTTTATCAATTCAGTAAACTAGTTTAAAAAAAAAAATTGGGTAAGTGCGAGGAGGGCCTCGTGCAATAGTGTTCCGGACATTTTATATTGTCATTAAATAGAAGGCAATTTATTCATATCCTGCATAGGTACACCTGATACTGGTTTTGATATGAATAATGTAATGTCTTGTACGTAGGTATGTCCTAGTAATACTGAGTTGAGATTCCAGTCCATTTAACTTACACTTTCAATATTTGACATGCGAAGGAATACAGCATTTAAGTGCCCAACCCATAGAATCCGTCGATCCGTTGTTCCGTCGACGTTAACTGACAGCTCGATAAAATACACACAACCTTATGGGAGGCGGCCCATAACCAACGGATGGATGAACTTCGACGGACAAAGTAGGTTTACTTTCTACTTTTTCAATCCGTCGATCCGTTGTCAGTACACACATTCACGTATTTAAGTTCACACATTCACATATTGAAGTTCACGCATAAGAAAATTGAGAGTACGCATTTTCATTGGTGGAAGCAGAGAGAGAATTAAAGAAACTATCATCGCCTTTGACAATCAGCTGACGGTTGTGACGGATTCTATGGGACTGTTCTATCCGGCAATACGTCAACTTCAACGTCAACGCACAACGGATCGACGTCGACGGATGTCGACGGATTCTATGGGTCGGGGCCTTTAGAGTTTTAAAAACTAAAAAAAAAAAAAATATTTTTGAAAAAACAAAAAAATTAAAAAAAAAATGTTTTTTTAAACTTTATTAGTTTTCAAAAGCAGCATAGAGCTAACATATACGATCCATTCGTGCAAATTTTGTTGTTTCAAATGTTTGGCAAGCTTTTTTGTTCAACAAATTTTGTCAGAAAAAATTTGCCCTTGCAAAATTCTCTTTAATTTGATATGCCACATGATGGGAAACAAAATAATTTTTTTTTGCCCTTCATACAAGGTGCCCAAAAAAGGGCTCACAAAAAGAAATTCATTGCCGCCATCTTGTGCAGGCTTCTACATAATGTATACATAGCGAAAGTTTCAGCTCTCTATGTCTATCGGTTCAAAAGTTACAGGGCTGTGACAGACTGACGGACAGACGGACAGACGGACAGACAGACACCGTATCAAACCCATAAGTGTTCCGTCTTACCTTTTAAGGTCCGGAACACTAAAAAACACAAAATTAATGTGTTTGTTGAGACAAAGATTATGTATATCAAATTTCTTGAAATAATTAGCTCGTGTGCTTTGAGTTAAATAGCAAAAATCCTACAATGAAAGGTCTTATTAAGAGGAGAGTTAATTATACGCGTAAAACAATAAGATATAGATATTACTTAATTCATAGCAACACAAATCAACAAAAGTTACGTAAAAGAAATTTGAAAATACTAATTTATTAAATTGTCGAAATAAATTGTATGTTGAGACCACAAACCATTGCCTTAAATTTGTGCCAAAGTTGGAAGAAGGTTTTAATTTTTTGGAATTAATTTTTTGTCAAATTGAGTTTTTTTTTCTCGTTCATTTATATTTTTGCAGTGATTTACGAAGCATGAACCTACACGTCCAGGTATCGACTAATAAGTCCTAAAACCTTAAATATACAAATAAAAGTTAACTAAAGATCATGGTAGTTTAATTCTGCAAAAATATCCTAGGTTCGCAGTATTAAATTGACACCTCTTAATACAATTGTATCCATATGGTCATGCGAACTTTCGTACATGCATAGGTTATTTTAAAAGTAATAAATTAAATCATACCTAGATATGTACCTATCGCTCTCCTATGAATGTACATATGTATGTATGTAGATATTAAATAATATATATACTATTATTTGTTTTGGTCACATTAATATCTACATCCTCCATATGCATGTATGTACATATATCAACAAAGCTGCCATTACAAGGGTCATATCACAATAATGCATGAGTACATACATACATATGTACATATGTATATCATATATTCGATGTAAGCACAAGCTTAGTGACATTTTTACCATAATTGAATACCTCAGAATACGCCACAAATGATTGACAGATTTAGTATCCGCGTTTGGGTTCAGGAACGTCATTTGAAATTCTACATCTGCTCGCTTGCTACCGATTCCCATAGGACACAGGCCACAGGACGCGGTGGTTTGCAAACGATGTTTAATTTCAATTCATTCAACGTCCTGGAATGGAGCAATAGGTGGATTTCGTTATATATTATAAGGTACGCACACATATGTATGTATGTGTACGTACTTAGCTATAATAAGTTTGAGGTTTTCAACATTTATTTGTTAAAAGTGTGTTTAAGGTGAATTTGCATATATGTGAAACAGAAAAACGGCAACACATATTTCGATTTAGGTAGGTACCTAAAAGATATTAAAAATTAAATTCTTATGCGGTTTAAATAATGAATTTTCAAATTATAACTTAATCCATTGACTATATCCGAGAAAACAGAAGCCAAGTCAAGCATTTTGAAGAGCAAGCACAATCGAACTGTTTTATAAATCACGACCAAGATCTTTAGCCAGCAATCTAGAGGCAGAGTGTATCGCACACCTATATATACATATATATATATACATACATATGTATCACAAAACATCTCTAGAGGCCGACGCACTTGAACACCTGGCCGACCCCCTGGAGAGGGTAGCAATTTCGTTTACGACTTATACATTTATGAACGGAGTTTGTACCATTCAATGTCGTCGAGCCGGCTTCTCCTTTCAATCTATAGGTATCTGCCGACCACTCACACAATGAAACTCACTGTATCCACTACTACTAAAGCACTGTACTTATTCCATCAAGTCTCTTAAAGAATTTATTGTAGAGGATAAAAAAAAAAAAAAATATACTTAAGACGAAAAAGCAACAACGCGTACAGCTCGCAACCCTCTTACAATTTTCCCGGTATTCTTAAAAAATGAAGAGGGACGAAAGGTTTTCCCTCATAGCAAAACAAAAAAAAAATATATATATATACATATATATGTACAGCAAAAAATCTACTACTAAATATTCTGCATTACAACGCATGCTCTGCAGATCTTATATTGGTAGCGTTGTAATTTTATCAATTGTTAAGGGTTGTCGCCTTGTGGGAATGTTTTTCTCCTGTCGTTTTTTTTTTTAATTGCTTATCCTGTACTGTAACTCAGGTTCAAAATATAGTTACCGAAATCATGAAAAAAGAATGCATCCTCACAGCAGAACCACCATAATCCACAGGTTAATGTAGGTATGTGTTGGAATGGAGTTAACTAATACAAGTCAACGAAAGGGCGAGAGATTTTGCGCAGGTGACATGAAGAAAAATGTCGTCTCACACCAAAAAAGGGACGTAGTATTCTATTTTGCAAGTTTACTATTCGACTGTTTCAGTCAACAGTTCTATGAATATAGTAGGTAAATATGGGGGTTGAGTGTGCCTGATTGGGGTTGATCTTCAATGTGTCGGTAAACATGATATTTCGTTGGTGTGAGTAACGAAGGTGAATAAGATTGCCCCAATGTTACGTTATGAAGTAAATGGATTTTTGTTGTTGCTTATGATACCGTTTTTCTTTCTTTGTTTAACTTTAGTGGCCATTTTCTTCATGATTAATTTTGGGCGTCCCTTATCTGGCAATCTATTGGTCTATCGCAGTTTTAAATTTTAATGAAATTGATTAGTTTCATGTTTAACATTAGATTTAATGTATGTCAAAATTAAGTAAAAACTAGTAGTTGATTTTAAATTTATAATTTATATTAAAGCATGAGCTGAACGTTAACTCTATTCGATATTATGCAAATCCCCAAACAATTTCTTAAATTTGTTAATCCTTATTAAAATAGACAATTCACATACTCCATCCATATCTACGACCATGAATTTAAGCCCATTAAAAACTCTTAAGTGCATATTTGACCTTTTTGTCTCCAAAATGGAGGCATGCTGCGGAAACAAATCCGCGAATATAATTTTAGGGGAAGTCTTCCGGATCCGCATTCTAACTTTCACATATGCCTGTAAGATATATGGCATAACAACTTAAACTGAAATAAACAAAGCGCCACACACTCCACATGTACGTTCGGTTTTGTTGTCATTTTCATATTTTCCCTTTGCTGTGTATGGTTTCAAAAGGACAACTTTTTTCTACACCATAAGGATGGTCGGTCGTTCCAGACCTATTCAAATTCACGAACGAAAGTGATATAATGGGCAAACAACAACAATAAGTAGGATCCATTTACAAATTCAAATAAAACATTCAGATCCTTTTTGTGGGTTTTCAACTTGTTGGAATTTTGATATTTTTATCCTCTTACGTGAGTTTGGGAGGTATTTGTTGTATTATGACAATTTTCAAGTTTTCTATTGAAGCATATTAGTATGATTGTCTCGTGGCAGTAGGATATACATACATACCTACATACATATATACGTATCTTGTCGTGTATAGCAGGTCAGCCTTAGTGTATTTGTCCAGAACTAATTACTTGCCCATGAAATTAGTTTGTCATTTGTATTTAATAAGCTGGTTACTATTAATATTATTATACATATACATATGTATTATGAAGTGTTAAATTTGATTAGGTATTATATACATACATATGTAGATATGTACATATTTCTTTCCATAATTAGTATGCAATACATAAGTTTGTATATTATATTTGCTATTATATAACCATATGTATGTAGGTATTTGTATGTTTGTATGTCCGTTTTGTATTTGTTACTTGTACCTGAAATATACATAGGCAAAGTATTGTATTCTTGAAAGAGTTCGAACTTCAATTCTGACATTGCGATGATAAAGAAGTTGAAGAAAGTCAGTCTGTCTGTTCGTCTGTCTGCCTGCCTGTCTCGATGGATGTCCGAAATACTGCAGTCTAAACGGCTGCACCGATTTGTTTCAAATTTAATATTTCTGCAAAATTTGTTTTAAACATTGATAAAGGAGACCATTGACAACTTTTAGATATTGGTGATATGATCTCACATATGTGAATATGTACATATGCATGTACCTATTTATGATTTTGTTGCACTTGTTTATCATTTTTATCGTAAAACTACTAACGTGAATGACACTTGTACATTGAATTCTAATAGCAGGGTTCACATTATACAATTTGTCTAAGCGATTTGCTTAACAGGCGTGCATGATGGATCAAAGTCTATCGACTTGTATTGAAGTTAAATTTTTTGAACTATTTGGTTTCCTTGATCGATTTTCGGTGTGCGAACATCGACGGCACGGCTACTAAACAATGACGCCGAACAAGGAAAAAGAGGTTTGGCTTGATTTCTTTTATGCTATGATCTCACTTCGAAGTTTCTATCACAAATTAAGTCTAGCAAGCATGTTGCAGGTGTGAACTCTACGCATTATTTAGTCGTGAAGCAAATCGTCTAGACAAATCGTTCAATGTGAACCCCGCTAATAACGCCTGTGTTCGAGACTATTTTAACGAAGAAATACTACTTTCCGCTTAACCCAAGGAACTAAGTTTGCGATGGGTGAAGTTCTGAATCTGTTCAAAATACCAAGCGAAGTGGTTAAGTTGGATTTTGGATAATGTGCCAGAATGAGGTCAGCTCTATATTATCTTTCTACCGACTACCGTTTGGCTAATTGAAGTTCGCGTATTTGCCGCTGCGAGTCAATTTGTCTTTGAAGCAGTAGCTTACTTGAGGAATGTAGATCATAACGAAAAAGTCTCAGTACAAC
This sequence comes from Chalcosyrphus nemorum, assembly GCA_949716465.1. Taxonomy (NCBI): domain Eukaryota; kingdom Metazoa; phylum Arthropoda; class Insecta; order Diptera; family Syrphidae; genus Chalcosyrphus; species Chalcosyrphus nemorum. The sequence goes on from OX454332.1 coordinate 53,203,428, forward strand.
ATATGTATGTATGTACATATTGTTACTTCATAGAGGCTTTGTTTTGATGTGAATATTTTGAGGACTGGCTCACAAATAAAAAAAATAAATAAATAAATAAATATAGGCCGTAAGCAGCCTGACAACAGAGGGCCAAGTCCTAGCTTCTCACAACTGTATATGTTGTGCGTGTTATACATTTCGGCACATGCAGAAGGGACCTACAGTTTTATGCCGTATCCGAAGGGCAGAGGGGTTTTGAGAAGCTTTCTCATGACAGTTATACTCTTGAATGTTTGTCAGACACTTGGAAGAGGTGGGGCCGTGAAAAAAACTTTTGATGGTATGTTTCTGGATTCGAACTTGGAAACAACGCAATAATCACTGCGCCACGCCACGGCACGGCTCATAAGAGGGTCTTTCTTTAATTACAAAATGGATTCGGTGAAACAGACCTTCATGGCTAATGGAAGATCAACCGGCCATCTAAGTATTAGAAAGATCAATGCAATTTAATTGCGTTAGCAATTTTTGAACGAATTATAAAGCATTTAATAGATACGAACATTTCAACAGGAGTTTGTCATCAAGACCATTCGATGTGCTTGGTCAATTTAATGAAATGTATATATTTACATACATATTAGACACTATTCACTTGTACAATAATTCAATATGGGCACTTTGATAGCACGAACGATGTAACAAGAAAAAGCTGTATTCTTGTCTTGTCATAAGACAATGTATTATTGTCTTCTGTATTGAATCAACTTAGTAATGGATGGAAGACAAGAACGTTCTTTGGTTGCACCTCAACGGAGCTCACGGACCTTCCATCACGGATCATCCATCGACTAGGGTTCTAAGCAGTGTTTAAAAGGCTGTGGTTTAGGGAGTACATATCGCCATCAATTCAGATCCCTGCACTACAAAAACAAATCTTTGGGTTTTGGTTAAAGATTCGTCACTACCTCGACCTGTTTGACTGTTAGCTCTAATAGGAAAGTTTTTCCCTGAATGAAACTGAAAAATATTCCCCGCGCCAGCTGTATGCAAGTTTGAACAAAAAGTTCGTGAGACTGGTATGCTAGTGGACAACACTCGTGGTCCCTGTAGTCGTAGGGTGCGCACAGTGCACGGTGCCAATTGTGGAGTGGTGGCATCATTGGACCATTTTTTTTTTCGAAAATGAACGGTGTAACGATGGGCGTTACAGAGCCATGTTAAACGACTTTTTTTTTTACTAAAATTAAAAACATGGATTTGGAGACCTCTGGTTTATGCAGAATGGCGCGCCATGCACCACAGCCCATGCCACAATCGATCTTTTCCGCATTTGAAACCTGTCAAAGTTTGGAAATCCCTATTGGAAAACCCTTTATGTTTTTTACTTGCACCTATAACATAGAGCAAGTATTGAATTCGTGCAAATTTTCGATCTCGAGATTTTGATGAATTTGGACATAATCATTATAGAGAAGTCCGAAAAAGTGGGTCTGCCGATGCCGTCTGTCTGTCAGTGCACGAGGCTACAACGGGATTTTGATCAAATTTCATATCTAGGGTCTTTGGAACAATCGAATTGAAATTCGATTTTGATTAAATTTCATATTATATTAAGACTAAGAAATTCCATTCAGATGACATATAAAATTTCTTACCAAAATTGTTAACAACAGTACTTTACTTAGATATAATATTTTTTTTGCAAAAATCCAATTTTCGCGAAAACGGCTAAAACGATTTCACCTAAATTCCACACTGAGCCTAGTACAAACATATGCCAAAAGATGAGGTCAAAATTGGTAAGAACGGCACCATTGGAACCATTGGAGGTGAGTTACCATTTCAAATCCGGTAAAATTCTGTTCTTTAAAAAATCAAAGGCATCAAATTCTTATTAAAAGAAAAAAAATATTCAGTTGCATGGCAACTTCGTGCTTAATGAACTTTTCCAAAGTCACATTCTAAGAGAAGCTTTTACCACAACTCAGAACCTAAACTTTTCGTGGATCTGGACTGTTTTATTTTCATCGTGTGATCTATATAGATGTTGGGTGATCGTGTGTGGGAACCCGCACACGATGGTGGCAATGAATTTCATTTTGGGGGCACCTTCTATGAAGGGTTCGGACAAAATTTGTTGAACAAAAAAGCTTGACAAACATTTGAAAAAATAAAAGTAGATTTTGAATAAACCAAAACTTATAGTAAATTCCATTTCTAAAGATGCTATAATAAATGTTGCGATCGGTTCGCTATTATGTACTTTAACCGCGTAGTTTTGAAATTGCACAATTTTCGCTCAAATTCTGGAAGGAAGCCTCTCAAAGATATTGATTAGTTAGGAGTTCCTTGTGGTATGTAATTACGAAGTTTGTACCTATGAAGAACATTAAAATGAGAAAGAAATAGTGCGTTGGTACTATAATTGTGTGGTTTTGTTGACTTAGTTTTTCAATTGCAGCAATGACTATGGATCGTTCAAAAAAATTGTTCCGCATCGGTTTTTGCCTTAACCATATACGAGCAACGTTTGAAAATGGTCTACTTTGTGTTTAAAACATAAACGTTTTACCACAGGTACTAATATTACTAGATATATTAACTATATTAATTGTGGTTCTACTGCTTGTACTCTAGCAGTATGTGTCAAAGCCAAAAATATTCAGCTCAATTTCTTTGATTACAACAATTGGGGACAAACTAAGTATGATGATATGATATGATAATTGTTCCAATGAAGGAATTTCAAATAGTGATTGAAAGAAATAGATAAAATTATGATTACTAATTTTGATAATTCTTTAACATTATTCTGTCTCGGTATGTATATGAATAGCATATCCAGAAGCACACACATACAGTGGTGTAATACATAAATAAAATAAAATTCATCCTTCTCATGGAAAACGTACATACCTTTAACTCATGAAAGTAGAGAAAACTCCCAGAGGATGTGAAACCTCTGCGTTACTGAAAAACAAACGGCAACAACACAACCGGAAGAAGTCAAAATGAAATCAGCAGAAAATGCTATTACATCCCCATGATGATGGTGGTGATGACGAGAAGGATGATAATGGGGGAATTCGGTATAATTTTCGCCCTTCTTACGAGGGTGTGTTTGTGGTGGCTGACAAAAAAAAATCAAGATACTTTAAGAAGGGGTTGAATCAAGTTCTTGGAACGGGAAAGCAAAAATATTACGGCATAATAAATATTTCTCCCTAGGGGAATTGTATTTCGTAAGGCTGTTTCTCACTGGCAATGCAAACTGATGTGACAGATCCATTCATACACCTCTGAACATAAGATCAACATATATGTTGACAGGTTCACTTATGACTGAGCTTGTTTACACCAGATTAATGCACCCTCGATAGTAAGGGTAACGAGGGATGGAGGGGTTATTAAAGTAGTTTGCTATAACTTGTAAGCAGTTTAAGGCTGATAAAAAAGTCTAGTAAAGGAATTCGGCTTTATTGATAAGGAGAAACTTCGACCTTCACCCATTTGAATGTAGTATGTATATATATTTATTATATGTATGTATAATATAAAAGTAGATATAATAAAATAATTTATCAAGATGAATTCAAGTCAATATGCGGACAAACGCGTGAGACTATCCCTTGTTTTATTATTTATGCTTTGGTTCTTATTTTCATAATCATTTAATCAAAGAAGCTAACGGCGACAGAGGATCTAAAGAAAGATTTTAATTTTCCTATTTTTTCGTATATATGTATATATTTTTACCGAGGGTAGAAGTAATGTTCTTTTGGGGTTCTCTGTCGATGTAATCATCACTTTTTTTTTATTAGTCTCTAAACTACCCCTGTGGAGCCAAGTCATTCATTGCACAAGCACTTGTCGTTAATGGCGTTATCTTATGTTTTAAATGCAAAATGGTCAGCAATGAAAGGAAGTATATCAATGCCTCTTTTTTTTTTTTATGAAGGCACTGTGCTTATCCAAGTTACTGCTTATTTATATAACATAATTACCAAGAAAATAGAAATATGCAATATTTTCATAACCAACAATGAATCTTTAAAGTTCAATTTCAGATAGCCCTCTTTAAAACCGAATTTTTCGTGCGACCCTTTTCACAAAGTAAACTGTTTATAGAACTGTTAGAAGTCGATATGCTTGCTTTCACATTGGAAAGCATCCCGCTGGGGTGATAATAAACAGTAACCGGATACAAGCATTTTCTCTGTGATTTTGACATATGTTTTTCATACGCCTTGCTAACACATTACGACACTTATTGCCCGGGGGCTCTTCATAAATCGCGAGTCACTCAGTATATTATTATTCTATTTTTATTGTATCATCCATAAGATTGCCTTATATTGTGAATTTACAGGCGCCAGATACCTTCAAAAATCGGATACATATAGGGTTGTTGAGTGAATTTGTTCACCTCGGGGCAGCAAAGCCAAGTTAACTTCAAGATAAATGCCACATGAACACAACCGAGAAAATATTCAGGTATAAGAGGATGCACGTGATACTTCCGGACGTACATACGTTCCACATACATATTCTTACCATGCCTTTATCTAGTGAATCATTTAAGAGACCGTCATTTTGGGGAAATTACATGAAGTTATCTTCGTAGGTTACATCCTTCATTCCCTAAGCTATCACTGCAAAAATTGCCAATATAAAATAAAGTTGTAGTAGTGCGCGCAAAAGCTGTTTTTCTATAAATAGAAGTAATTCCGAAACCGATGGTGGAAATGTGGGGTTGGCTCAAATTTAAAAGTTATTGTTAAGTCAACATCTTAAGTGAAAAAGAATTTCAATGGCGCCATATAATCCAAGCGTCTGAAAGTATATTATTTGATGTTTTAAGAAAAACAAATAGATGATCTAATTTCCTTGTTTTTACGACTTTACTTAAAATAAATATTTACCTTCATAATAAAATGTATGTTCATAAACTGATTTTCAGTTTGTGCTATTAGCTTTCTGTATTTAAAAGGGAATTGTGCATTTAAAATTCAATACACTACCATACTTTTTTTTGTCATTGTTTTTGAAGGTATGGTAAGTATAATACATACCTACATAGATAATATATGTATATTTTTTTATGATAAACGAGTAATAAAAGTCTCGTTGAAGCGGCTTTTCCCGATAGTGTTAGTCGTTAATCCTTTAAATAACGAGAAAGAGGCTATGCAGGCAACAAACTTGGAAGCTGTGTTAGTAAGCCCTACTCCAACCCTCTCCTGGTGGCTTATGGAAGAACGAATGGCGAGTTCGCTACGCACTAAATCAGGAGTAATCGATTGCCTTGAGATCCAGCATGCCCCAGCCATAAGAAAAAAAATGTAGGTACATAGCTCCGAAATGGACGGACGGAAAACTTGTTGACGACCTTTGGCTATCGACAACGGACAACGATCCAATTCTGGAAAGTTAAGTACGTTATAAAATAGACATCCAGAGGTTGAGCGAAAGAAAATGGCAAGATGCTCGGGAATACGTCTCTTCAACGAAAAGTACTGTCATTATTTATTTCTTATTAATTCAAGTACAATTATTCTTAGAACTATATACACATACATATATATATAAATGCATCGCGGTTTGTTCGGAAGCTTAAACTTGAAAACGACTGGATCAAATTGTAGTTTGTTCGTAATTGCTACGTGAAGGTTTAGGAAAAGGTGGCGTCGTAGGCACATTTCGTTTTTCAGTTCAATTCAATTACCATTTTGAGCTAGGAAGAAGTCCCTGAAAATAAACACAAATTCGCAATCGCAAAATTGCATGAGTTAGGCTACGAACGCGTCCCTTATCGTGTCGTTTGTATAAATATAGGAAAGCGATAGGGCATCACACGATCCGCTCCAGACGGATTGTTTTATTTCTGCACTTTTACTTAATTGATAATTTATTTTGATAATTTATTTTATACTTATTTCTTTGATAATCGTTACAATTTTATTCATACCTGCGAAGCCACAAGGCTTATCTGCAGGAGGTTGTATTTAAAATTCAATTAATTTTCAGTATTATCATCAAAACGAAAGGTGATTTTAACTAATTATCTATGTATTATGCTAAATTCATTAAACTTTATATAAAAGAAAAAATACATTTATAAAGTAGAGGAATTATGAAAAAGATTAAGATTAATAGAAGAAAGATGTAAATATAAATTAAGTTATTGCTTCTAAGAAATATTGCTTAAGTTTTTTTTTTCTCAGATTAATTTGATTTAAATTTCGCAAATTACTAGGAAGTTTATTTAGGATGTTTGGTATAGTGTACATCAGCTGACGCTTGCCATATAGGTTGTTGAAGGATGGAAGATGGTACAGCCCCTCTGCTCGTCTTCTGGTATTGATGTTATGGCTGATTAAAGTTCGGAATCTGTTGTCATCATAATATTCCAGCGCCGCTGTCATATTATATATACTTTTCACTGTGAGAACTCTCACACTGCCATCTACGCTGTTTCTTGTATTCAGTAATTTGATCGCCCTGTTTTGGATGCTTTGAAGTTTTGCGATGTGTGTATCTGCTGCACCTCCCCACGCAAGTATGCCGTATCTTAGCCTTGATTCGACAAGAGCGTGATACACCTGTTTTTGCACGCAGTTTGTAGCCTTATACTTCAGGCATGCCAACGCAAAGAGGGATCCTTTCAGCTTTTTCCGTAGATCGTTTATGTGTGGTTCCCATAGAAAGTGGCTGTCAATTGTTACACCCAGATATTTGTATGTATCCACGACATCTATAACCTGGCAGTTGCTGGTATCAGCGCAATTGAATGCCTTTATTTCAATTTCTGACTTCGGGTATTGTGGGCTACGTATGTGTAATAATTTTGTTTTTGCCGCGTTTATTACAAGCCCATTATCGTGACACCATTTCCCAGCCTCGTCGAATTCTGCCTGCATCAACCTGGTCGCTTCTAAAAGCGATTTGTGACAAACAACAATCGCAGTGTCATCTGCATACGCGAATGGAAAGCTCATCTTGAAGGATTTTAGGAGTTCGTTGGTGTACAATATGAACAATAAAGGACCAAGTTTAGAGCCTTGTGGAACTCCATATTGCACTGGGTTTGATTTGCTGCGGTATCCCCTAATTCCTACGCGAAATGTCCTATTTCTGAGATAGTCTTTTAACCAATATACTAGTCTCCCTCTGATTCCTATTCTTTGTATTGCATCTATGAGTTTATTGTGGTCTAGGGTATCGAATGCTTTGCTGAAATCTAAGAAAAGCACTAACACATGATGGTTTTTGTTAAGGCTGGTGTTAATTAGGTTTGCAAAATCGCCGAGAAGTTGATTGGTACTTTTTCCCTTCTGGAAACCGTACTGATTCTTGCTTATTAGCTTATGCTTATCAATAAATTTCCATATTCGATCTGCAATTATTTGCTCAAAGATCTTTTCTATCACTGGCAATATTGCAATTGGACGATAGTTTGCTATCTCATGTTTGGCTCCACCCTTGTAGATAGGTCTAACAAGTGCCTCTTTGAGCTTTTTGGGTACCGTGGAAGTACTGAAACTGCTATTGATAAGGTTCGAAATGATGGGTGCAAAGATGTCCGCATTTGATTGTATGTCTATTGCTCTGATATCATCCGTTCCTGGTGCCTTTTGGATATTTAATCGAGTTATAAGATTTGCAACTTCTGTACAGTTTGTATCTTCTAGGTAAATTGTATCCCGTAAAAGTGTGTTCCTGTGGCTGGAGGTTTCTTTGTTACAAACGTGGATTATTGATGCAGCTTGTTGTGAAAATGAACTTGCAAATGTTTCAGTCAACTCAGCAATGTTCATGTTAGGTGAAAAATGTTTCACTATTGTTTCATCTAACGACGGTTTCTTTCGCCCCAGTACTTCATTGATGAGTGTCCATGTTTTCTTTGGGTCACATTTGGCTTGCTCGAACTTCCTTTTATAGTATTCCTCCCGACTTCTGCATACTTTTTTGTTGACTTGGTTTCGCAGCCTTTTGTATTCTATTTCATATGTTATATTGGTCCTATTATTCTTCCACCTGCGATACAATCGATCTCTCTCCCTACAGATTTCAATGATGTTCCTTGTAATCCAGTCGGGATTTTTCCTAGTAGCCACTTTACAAGCAACTTTCGAATTCCTGTATATTTCGCCCATTTGTTCAGCTAGTGAGTTATAGAGACTTTCAGTGTTCGTTTCTGTTAAAATCGCTGTCCAGTCGGTAGCTCTAATCAGCTCATTCACTTTTGTATTTTTGATGTAAGATCGTATTGGTTGAACATTTTCTCTTGTACACACATCGTAGATACCATAAATAGTGCTGTAATGATCTGATATATTACTATGTACTACGGCCGAGAATATATTTGAATGTGGCAGGTTAACCAGTATATGATCGATCAATGTGCTGCTCCCTATATTTAAATCTATTCTCGTAGCTGCTTTAATGACATTACGTAGTCCATTCGAAGCCAAAAGTTCCTGATAGCTAAGAACGTAATTATTCTTGCTATCTTTAATGTTTAAGTTCATATCGCCTAAAATGATTATGTCATCATTTGCTCCTTTTTTGTTTGTAATTGTCTCGAACTCCTCAATAAATTCATTTTCATTGCATTTCGGTGGTCTATAAATTCCGCAGACTATTTTCTCTTTTTTAGTTGACTTAATTTTCACTGTTAAGTTCTCATACGCTGCAGTCGTAATATTTAACCTTTCGTAGTTTGTATGATTTTTAATGTACATGGCAATTCCTCCACCTTTTCTTTTATCCCTATTAATAAATTCACCGCAGAATCCATCAAGACAATACAGGCTATTTTCTTCTTTTTTTATATTTATTTCCACTAATACAATTATATCTACATCACTCAGAATCGGACTAACATTTGCACAAAAAACATCCCAATTTTTCCTCAACGATCTTATATTCAGACATAAACAAGTAAAATTCAATTTCTTTAATTCATTTTTTGTTTGATTAAAATCTAAAAACTCCATAAAGTTTAAATCAAACAGATCTTCTATATTGACGTTGTCATCCATATCCATCATAAAAAAAAGTCAATTCGATCACATATACATATATATTAGCACATTGAAATTAATTATGTACGTTTGATTTTATTTATATCACTCATCGACTGTATATACAAAGCTTCCGCGTTTTCCTCTCTTCGCGCGAATACTTTTCCAGCGCTCTCCCACACAAATCTCCACCCTTCTTCTCTTGCCATCTTCTTCGTTTGCCACAGCAACTGTTTGTTCACACTTGTGAGCATATTATTGATGTAGACATTGTTGTTGTTGGTCTCGATCAATTTTGCATTGCTACCCATGTTTTGATTGATTTTGGCGATTATCAGTGGACGTGTTGCACGGGCATTCTTTAAGAAATTTGTTTTAATTAGGTTACTGTTGAAAGTGGCGACAATTGTGGAGCGGTTTGTGTTTTTTGTTTTTGTGCGGTAGATGTCAGTTATATCCGCGTTTGTTATTTCCTGTTTTATTGTGCTTCCTATCGCTTGTACAATTTCGGTTAAGTTTTCATTATTTGTTGGTGGAATATTTTTTATTTCTATTGTGTTTTTTAGTTGTTGTTGCTCTAATTTATTAATTTGTACTTGCATTTGCGAGATGACTATGTCTTTTTCATTATGTGCATCTTTTAATTTTTGAATTTCGTTCGTGAGTGTGTCCATAATGCTATTGTTTTTTTCAATGTTTTTGTTTATATCGTCGAATTTTTGTGAAACGAAGTTGCAGAAGTCTGCTATACTTTTAATTTCTGTTTTCATGTTTTTAAGCTCCAATAGTATTTCATTCTTATTTGTTTCCGCTACATTCCCCTTAGATTTCTCGCTGCTTGAATGTTGTGGGCTAGCGATTTCTGACCGATTTCGCTTGTTTGATTGGATATCAGGTGTTAATGGACGTAGGCATGATTCCAAAAGAGTGTTGCTTACATTTTCGCTGACATTTCGGCAAAATTGGCACTTCCAAGTATCTCTTTTTGTACCCATCGATCTCCAGGACCTTTCCGTGACTGTGGTGCAATCGAAATGTAATTTTCGGGCGCACATAGGGCAGACGACGAAGTCACCCGCAAGCGGTAGGTTCTCTTTACAGTGGTCGCACAGGTTCATGATAGGTACTTACTGCGTGTATATGAGAAACGGTGAAAATGCGAAGTAATATACGAATGTAAAGGAAGGAGTTGCAGTTATTTAAAATTTCAATTATAAACACTTCTGTATTTTAATTTATCAATAAATCAATAAATATTCAAAAGTCACTATCTTATTTGGCTTTTATTTAATTCTGTGGTATGGATAAATTACTTTTAAACATGAAATTTTCAGTACAATTAAGAGCACTCGCAGAAAACCAACCGTTCACTTCAATGACAATACAATGACAACTTAACTGTTAAGCCCGCCATACACATGCAACAAGTTTTAACACAAGCAAGTTGAAGTTTCAAGCAATGTTTTACGTGTATGACTAGGATTTTTTGGTTTTAAGATATGTTTCACGAAAATTAAAACGTTAAAAATTGATTTTCAGTTCCGGTTTTAAAACATGTTTCATGTGTGCCATACACAGCAGAACAATGCTAGTTTCAGTGTAAAATATTTCAGTAAACGACTAATATTTCGCTTTTGGTTATATGTATGTGTATGGCTAAAAAAAAACATTGCCTAGTTTTTAAATATATATATATATATTAAAAGATGTGTCATGTGGGGCTTTGGGTAAATAGGCAGCGAACATCCAACCAGATCGATCGCATTGCGATTAGCCGCCGCTTTAGAAATTGTCTACTGGAAGAAACGCCTTCGCACTGCATCCTTCAATAGCAACCGCTCCAACTTGCTAAACAAAACCAAGTTCAATACTGACAGGCTCTAGGTTCCCCAAGTGTTTTAACCTTGTCTACAAGCAAAAGCAATCAGCAGTGAAGTGAGTGAGTGTGGATGACCACTAGAATGCTGTGAAAAATGATTTTGCTACAGGGGCGAAGAGCGTACAACAATAAAGGCTCAGCACTGAAGAAAACCGTGCCGACTGACAAACGTCAGTACAACGGAAAACTGGCTTAAAGGACTGAAGAAGCACCGAGAAGGTGCAACAGTAGGACTGTTTAGAGCATCACCAAGGCGCTCATTGGTTTTCGATACTCCCGAATCCATACCAAACCTCCCAGCAAAAACGAAATGACAACAGCAATCAGGGCCCTCAGTGTTATCAAGGTTACAAATGAGGACAGTAATTGTCACGTCCTGCACAATGGTAAAGTGTCAGAATAATTTGAAGTATGTATGTCAAGGATGTATACTGTCACCCCTGTTGTTCCTAGTAGTTATCAGTGATGTACTTCGTGCAGCTTTGACGGAAGGAAATCATGGAATTTGTCTTGTTCCAGCAACGACAATGTTGCGCCAAGTTCAAGCTGATTTAGAGCCCAATCCGCGAATCCCTGACGCCAACCATAATCTTGTGGCAAAATTTTATGCGATTGTACGAATACATAAATACAGATTTTTTCGTTAAATGTTTGACAAAATTAAAGAATCAATGCAGAATAAAGAATTCTTCCTGATCGTCGTTAATCACACATTCATTCATATCAGCTAGAGTTTCGTTAGGCCGATTTGACACGTTTCTGTACGGAAACCATAGTGGCGGTCTACCGGACATTTTACTTCATCGATCGCGTTCTCTACACCGAAAGAAACAAACATTGGTTGCACAAAAAAAGGAACATTGTTAACTAAAAATGTGCTTAAAATTGTCAAATCAAATACGAATGTGATTAAAACAAACAAGGCTTCATGTTTGAATCAAATACTTTTACATTGTTGATAAATATTTTCGAAATTATCACAGACATGTTAAATTTAACCAGTTCTGTAGTTGTTTCAAAAATGGTTTCATCATCAATATACAACGTCATTGTTGATTTAATTGTCAAACAACAAACCAATAATGTTTAGTTTCGATCAATCATGAACATTGTTGAAGAGTCACTAACATTGTGAAAGTATCGCGAAAATATTCAAATTGACATGTTTTCGTATTGAAGCAATCACGAAAGTCGGGACTGATAAAGGAGTGTTCGTTTGTATACATACATACATACATATATTGTTCATCCTGCATGCATCTTGCAAAAATATCCAATTTTCAGCAATAAGTGCCAGTGTAAGGACGTTACCTTTTGTAGTTTGTGAATAAGTGATATACCTACATAATTGTTCAACCTAATTATTTAAAATCAATGAATCAATACGAATCTACATGTTTATTAAAATATAGATATTGGTCTAGCCAAATCCCCAGGTATCTGACTACATTTTGACATGCAAGTGGACGTCTGTGCTCTCCAACAATAGAGAACTTTCGCCAATTCTTCCTGGTATCCCTAGAGGCCAGATAACGGCGTTCTGAAAAGAATGGTTTCAGACTTCTGGAAGTTGATCTTCAACTTCCAGTCATCGCAATATCGCTGAATCTTATCGAAGTCACGCTGCAAGAGTGTTGCAATGACGTCAATCTTAGGTCCTGATCTGTACGCGATCGTCCGCATACGCTATCACGTCTGGAAGAGATCCTATCAGATCAGCCGTGTAAATATTAAATAGGATCGGCGAATTAACCGCCCCCTGTTGCAGACCTTTTTTAATTTCGAACGTCCCAGTGGAAGTTACGCTGCCATTTTTCACAACGAACCTTCTACCAGTGAGCATATTAAGCCACATGTACAGTAGTGGTTTACTTATGCCCAACCTGCTTAACTTGTAAAAGAGCCCTTCCAACCATACGGTATCAAAGGCCTTCTCCAAGTCAACCAGGCAGGCACCCGTGCATTGTTTTTTACTTTTGTTCCATTGGATATCCGACACGAATTTAGACGCGGCATGAATTGTATCATGCCCGCCTTAAAACAGAATTGGTTATCCGGAACAATCTTATTTTCCTCAACCCACATTATCATTGCTCTATGTAGCACTTTCTCGAATACCTTACTGATGTTCGGAAGGAGACTTATGGACCGGAGATTTGCCGGATTGGAACTGTCTTTTCCCCTTTTTGGGATCGGCTGAACCACCGCTGTTTTCCAATGCTCTGGATAATGGGCATTATTCAGTGCATTGTTGAACAGGGTCGCGTAAATGTCTACCGCTACTAGAGGAAGATGTCGAAGCACAATGTTCGATATTCCATCGATTCCCACTGATTTCTTCTTTCTCAGTGATTCGAAGATCGCTTGAAGTTCTACCTTCAATATGTAAGGGGGATGAATCCCTTCAATGGCAATGACATTGTTTGCAACATTGTCATCATTGAACCTGGTGAAGCCAGTATTCCCTGATTGCCAATGCTGCAAATCATATCGAAGGCGGAAGTTGTGTGCAAGGACTCTATTCTCCAGGTCGTGGTTCGGGCGACCTTATACACATCCTGAAAAATGGTTCCTATAGCCTCAACCTTCTTCTGCGGATCCTCGATCACGTAAAAGTCGTCATCGTCGACAGCGTCAACTGGATCTATTCCTGCTTCTGTAAGTAACTGTTCATTGTGAGTTGTACGAGGAATCTTCAGACACGGAAGCTCGTTGACATCGTTCCTCCGAAATATTTTATTAATCTGGGGGAACATACTCGGGTTATCAGACTTGATAGCCCGAATCTTATTACCCCAGTGCAAATTAGCCGACAGCCTATAATTTGCTCTAATTAATACTTGGAGATTCTTTATCAACGACTTCAGAGTCCTAATCTCCGAGTTCTGTCTGTCAGTAAACTGCCTATGCAAGTTTTTTAATCTTGTCAGCAGTCTACTTTTTTGTACGTGCAGTGCGTCGATTGTTGCGTTGCGTTGCGGTAAACGTTGTCAGTATAGTACTGTCCATCGTTTGTTTAATTGTCTCGTCCATTTGTTTGAGGTAGCTGTCAATCTCCTCATTTGACAGATTCCTATTGGACGGTGGGTCGAACGAATTCGAGGAGAGTGCTCTTGTTAAGTCTCAGGAAAAGCGAGGCCAACGAGTCTTACTAAAGTTGTAGGAATACGTTTGGACAAACTCTTCCAATTCCGCGATTTCGTTGGGAATAGTTATTTCGGCAATAAGTCCGCAATGGTCACTGTCATACACGAACGTGCGTAAACAGTTTATCGTTTGTCGGTTCACGTCGGTCAGTTGTAACCGTTCGTCGAACAGGAGTAGATCCAGATAGGAGCAGCTTCTAGGAAACGATGGACTATCTGCAGCTTTCAAATCGAGCCGAAACTCGACATTTTTGAGTAGTGAGTTCCCACTAGTATTTGGTGTTTGATTTCCCCAATCTCTATGTTTGGCGTTCAAATCTCCGGCCATGAGGAAATAATTCTCCCCCAATTCCAGCCTTAGGCATCGAAACAATGTCTCGAGCTCGGACATGAATAATGTAGACTGAGGAACATCAGGAGCATAAAGTGCGACCACGAACATCTTCTTTCCACTACGGAGAGGGATGCACACAATACACGCTTCTAGCTCCCGGAACCTACGCACTTCACCACTGTACACGGCCTTATACCTTAGTTCTTTTCAAATGAGGATCGCAACACCGCCTCCACGAGTGGAGTTGGGTCGGTCTCTTCTTTCGATATTATATTTGCTGTGCCGTAACTTGCGTTCCTGGGTTAGCTTAGTTTCGCTAACCAGACACACATCAGGGCTTTGGTCGTCGAGCAACTTAAAAAGCGATTCCTTACGCTCGATCCTAATCAATGTGTTTACATTCACCGCTAGGATCTTCAAGAATGCCCCATTCGCGGCCGTACCCATTACGAATGAAATTGCGCTGAGCTCGGTAGAAGCGCGTAGATGCTGTCCACCCGGTTCGTCTGCTCTTGTATTTGGCGCTGGAGCTGACCCATCTGCCCCTGGATTTGGAGCAAGATGGTCAACAAGTCGCCTTGAGCGTCAGGTGCTTTAGGCACTGGGGCCTGTACAGCTACCTTCTGTACCGTGCTTAACCTACCTGACGCCATTTGGGAGTAGGTAATATGGGAAGAAACGGCTGGTGTTTGGACCGAACCTTGTGGAGCATTTACTACGCTCTTCTGTTTTCGAGCTAGATTTGCTGTTTTCATGCATTGGAATTCTGGACAACCCCGATAATTTGCAGTGTGTCCCGAATTCCTGCATAGTACGCATGAGAGTTGGTTCTTATCGGCAACTCTCTCCTTACCCAGAGGACAATCTTCTGTCTTGTGGAACCTTGCGCATTTGACACATCGAGCCTGCATTTCACAGTTCGACGCGGCGTGCCCGAACCTTTGGCAGCGAACGCATTGAATAATGCCCTCGCTGCGTTTTAATTTGTCCCATGTTACAACCTGGTGGTCTAGGACACGGATACGTCTTAGACCCTCCAGTTTGCTATCGGGAGACAGTTGGACAAGAAAGAAAGGCAGCTTACGATTCTCCCTTCTGGCTTTTACTGTGGTAAAAGGCTTAACTCCCACAAACGTGAGATCGTCGCTATTAAGTTGTTGGAGCGTCTTAAGGAGCTCCTCTGGTTCGGTGGACGGATCCATCCCTTTCAGCAGCATTGTTTGCCGCTTTTCCCCCTTCGGGGTGAAAGAGAAGAACTCCGTCGTCGAGTCCCTCAATAAACCTTTAATTTTATTGTAAACCTCCACAGTGTTACAATGGATGGAGTGTCGATTATTACTTAACTGTTTAATATTAAAATTAGAACCTATGGCTAACTCACATAATTTTATAGTGTCCCTCAGTTCCAAATTACAGGTGTTGATAGGTGGCACCCTTACTTTTACCGGCTTATTCTGCAGTTGTTGTTGTTGCCGCTGTGCTTGTGTCTGCTTTTGTGTCTGCTGTTGCTGCTGCTGTGTTTGCTGTTGCTGCTGCTGGGTCTGGCGTTGCTGCTGTTGCTGCAGAGGCGAATTTTGCTGCTGTTGTAGCTGTTGGCGTTTAGTTTGCGGTTGTTGCTTTGGCTGCAGTTGTTGCTGAGGCTGCACTTGTTGTTTGGACTGCATGTCCCGTTTAATCTGCTGTTGCTGCAGCTGGACAAAGGTAATCAATAGTTTGTACATATGTATGTACACAGAATAAAAGGGCTAGATTTGACTTTATGGAAACATTCTCCAAAATACCTTTTTTGTTTTAATCCGTTAGATTTAGATGTGCTGAGATCAAATCTGTTGACACTGTCATACCGTTTGTGCGTAACCTGAGCAGGTTTGAAAAGCCATTTAAGATGGAACAAAAATTTCGTAAATGGTGAGTCAAATTTTATTCCAAATATTTTTATATTATTGATAAACCTTTTTCCAGAGACCTCGCATACAGAACAACCTAGCTCAAAAGTTAAAGTTCAAAAACTGGTGACACAAGGACGTACGGGCACGGCTCCATCGACGCGGCTATTGCATGGACACCTTTAACGAAACGCGCAGTCTTTACTTTCCCATGTTTATGCCAACAGAACAAATTTAACTCAAGCACAGGTATTTTTGAACAAACACGTCTATGTTTCAAGTAACACTGTCGCCGTGTATCTTGCATCACGGATTATGTTTTATTTTATTTATGATGCCACACACATGCTACATTTGTTGAAATAACAACGACCATTGGTTGACGCAAAATCAAATAAGGTTCGTACTTGATTTTACCAACGTTTTTCTTTCGGTGTAACTATCCACTAAGCCAAGTCATTCAAATTGACCGGAGATTTTCTGAGCGAATTACCTAATTTTGATACCGTGAACTTTCCATTTAAAGACCGAATATAGTACAGTGTGACCTCAATAAAAGCAACCCTCGATACGCCCAAGTCCTTGATAAAAGCAACAACTAAAATCAATCTAAAATCATATTTTTGGCTCGGTAATTGCAACTTTAAAAAAAGTTACTTTATAAACGCAACTTTTGTTTACTTTTTTTTGTTATTTAGTTCACTGTTTGCATCTCTGCACTCTTGTTTACCTTTGCTTTATCTAGATAGTTATTTCGCCGCTGTTTTTTGGAACAAAGTATGTATTTAACTATTTGATCGACTTTTAGCCCCTTACATTTTTGACTCGGTTATTGGCACTGTTGCCATTTTAAAACTGTCCTTCCGGTCAGATTTAACTGGAGAAAAACCAGTCAAAAAAGTAAAATTTAGTCAACAAAAACAGTCAACGAATTATTAACACAAATCCAGCTGAAAAAGTCAGTCAGAGTAAAAATTAACATTTTATTCAGAACCAAAAATAACACAGTATCCTTTATTTGTGAGTATGTAGGTAGAATGAAGTGAAGCATTGTTTAAGAATTAAATAACGATTAAAACATTCAAAGAAATAGTAAGAAAACATTAATACATTCTAATTCATTGATTCGATTCATACATAATCTTTATGTATTAATGTCCCTGAGTGCTTCAATTGACTCTTTATCATTATTATTTGCATCTGTGTCATATACTGCTTTGCTGCTTTCGTATATACCAATTTAATTTATTACTTTAGTCTGTATAAGAAAATTTAAGCAGAAATCGCTAAATCTCAACTGATTTCTGATGATCAGAATCAAATTCGTCTCATACTGGTTCATCCGAGTTCCTAACCTTATTTTACGTTATTTCGGTGACTACATATTCTTTCCACTTCCTCATTAGATAAAGGCAACACTAACTTTGATGTTGTGGAAATATACATTTGTACGTTGTGATGGTGAGAAGTGCAAATGTTGAAAAAATGTTTCCAAGTTAAGAGCAAAAGTAGTAAATGCAAGGCAACATTTTTAAAAAATAAAAAAATATTGATTGAAAAGAAATTTTACAAACCAGTCAAAAAAAAATATATTCAGCTAAAAAAAACCAGCCGGCTGGAAGCTAAAAAATCTTCCAGCTAAATTGATATCAATCCAGTCAGATCTGACTGACATACAGATCAATATTTATATAATGAGATTAATTGAATCATTTCAATTAATTGAATTTACCACTCATTGATTATCGGTTTCTGATTATCAATTTTTTATATTTATCAAATCACGTAAAAATAGACTGTCTACTGGTTTATATACTCTGTAAACAGCACTTCAAAATATTATATTTCTTGAAAAGCGACCGAATTCTTATTTTCTTGTTTTTATGTAAGCGTGTAGACCTAAGAAACACATTAAGGTAGCGATGCATAACAGAATCAAGAGTTCTTTTAAATTGTTCGGCACATTGCAATGCTCAGAGAATAATACGCAAAAGTTTTACGGTCCCTTGAACGTTTCAAAACCGCAAAGCGAACATTTTTTAATTGAGTTTGAGTATGCCCTGGAAGTTAACAGCACGGCTATCACTTCAACAGCGAAGAATAACAAGTTCCTGACACTTCTTCATGATACAAGATAGAAAAAGAAGTAATACAACAAATTTCAGGTAGATCTGTCTCTGGTTGAGTAAATCGCACAATAAATAATGTATGCACAGCTATATAGTGTATCATTTGCATACTGTAGTATGTAGGTTTGAAGTGATTGAAATTCTCTTTATTTTTGCATAAGACTCTTCCATCTTTCCATTAATAGTGGGTCAGAATTTAGAGCCAAATGTATGTAAGTTACATTTATTTAATTTACAATATTTATAGAGTGTTGGGATATAAGTCAGCCCACCCCAGTAATCAGCCTCTTCAGTATAAAACGCAAAGTAATAGTAAACATTCTTATCGTGCTTCCAAGGTAAACACATTTTTGAGCAAACCAGGGTATTTTTTTCTTTGTTAAAAATATTACTACTATCCAGCGAGTGTTTCCAGGTTAAAGAATTAAAATTTTAGTTAAGTTAATGGATTAGCGTAATATACGAGTTTATAGTGTAATGGGTATAATGATAGTGAGGTCGTAAAACTGTTAGAATTACTAATTTCATGACGGTAATATTTTGTGACTATTTTTAGTGTTCCGGACCTTAAAAGGAAAGTCGCAACACTTATGTCTGTCTGTCCCTGTAACTTTTTACGAACATTTTTTTTTGGGAAACCTCCCCGGAAAAGTCGGGAAATTGGAGAAATTAATTTTTTCTATAGAATTTTGTGTGCAATTGTTCCGGATTTTTAAGGAAACTTACATTATTAAAAAAAAAAAACTTACACAAGCAGGTACACATGTATGTATGTCGATATTCGCTTGCTCTACAAATCTTTCGCACATTACTTATGTATATCCACGCCCACCTTTTTGTTACAATTTTTATTCAAAACATTAACGCCCGTATTATTCACATTTTACAAAACTCGAGAAGAAACTAGCTTTGATTAAGACTCAAAAACAAATCGGTATTATTCACGTTTGAATTTGAAACTAGTTTAGGTTTTATATGGCATATCGAGTTTTGAGAACATAAAAGAGAGTATGTGCTCATAAAGCTAGTAAAACTAGCTTTGAGGCATAAAACGAGTTTTTTCGCTCAGAGAATATTTATTTTTTGAAGGATTTTTTATGTGAACTTATCGAATGCTTTTAAAACAGGTGATGTGATAGTCATTTGTTTTAAAATGTTTTGGAGTGAGAGGCTCGAAGTTCACAAAGCCCATAGTATAGTGCTTGATGTTGGAATTGATATGGGAATTTTAGTTGACTCTAGGATATCGCTAGGATATTTTACCTGACTGAAATAGAATAGCGCGATGCTTTTGTTGGTGATAGGAGAAACATTGTAAAGGGCAGAGAGTACTCTTCTTTGAGTAGTATTATTAGGGGAAGTATTAGTTCAAATTTCCTGCGTGGCCGTTATATATTGGTTGACCCACTCTTTGCTAACTTTGCTACTAATGACTCTTGTTATAGAAGTTTAGATAGTGTTATCGGATGGGCTATCGAGCTTAAGGAACATATATAGATCTATTTCCTTGAAGCCGAGCGCTGCTATCTTTTTGGCAAAACAAGAAAGGGCAAATATCGTGAAATTACCTTTCTGTATGCATACTGCCCGAGCGCAGAGGAGTAGACAAATCTAGTCGGCCTTTAATATATACTTGTATGTATGAACATCAGTGATTCCATCCATTGTCTTTAGAACAATGGACTTGGTCTACAGGATCTCGGCACCTCACTAGGCTTAATACCCAGTTTGGGAATGAATTTCACTTTTTCCTGCCTAAGTTGGTTAGGTTACATAAAGCTGCCTAACTTGGCGAGAGGGGTCAATTCCTTTTTGCAGAAGACCGTCACCACAATGATCTTTAAAAACTCATTCAATATAAGGATGCATGAAGGGGAGTTTAAAAGCCCGGTACGCACACGCATATATGCGGTACCAGTAATACCATATTTCACTTTGTCTATAAACAGAGACCCCAGTGTGATTAACTAACCTTGAAATGCTTTCTAGGTACCGAGATTTTTTTTTTTACCCTTTCTAAATTGTATATGAATAGTCTCTTATCGTTGTCTTCTCCAAAGAAACGCTCCACCCCGATTCATGCATTAATGCTTTGCGTGTCATCGTATAAATTATTATTTTTTGTTGAAGAGTATCTTCATATCCCGTCAGTTTATCTATAAAAGCTGCCCTCGTCAACTTACTTTCCGTTTTTATGTTCTCGTGAATAATACGAAACTAGTTTTGACGCTTTCAAAGAAAAATTCCTGTGAATAATACCGATTTTGTCAAAACTCAAAACTTGAAAGCCCTACAAAGCTAGTTTTGACATAAACCAGTTTTGTAAAATGTGTATAATACGGGCGTAAGCCTTTTTCAGATCGATATTTCAATTCGAAACTTTTCTTTTCTTACATAAGAAAAGATCAGGACAACGGCTGCCTAGCCAGCTAGTCATATATATTTTCTGTGGAAATTAACAGAAAATGGGGTCTTTATACGGTTGCTGTTTTGGTAGGATCCTACCAAACTTGGTAGGTTTTTTCGGCTGTGGTTGGTTGGTAGGCATTAATTCGATTTGGTAGGTATTTTTTGCAACTCTTAAGCCTATAAGACAAATATTTTTTTAACAATTGACATTAAAAACTGAAATAATTTTCAATTAATTCAAAAACATTTGTGTCAAATAAAAGAACACATGTAAACAGAGATTAATTAAATCAACTCGACTAAGCACATTATCTTTATCTCCCCCTATTTTTTATGAAATCCCAATAATTTTTACAGATCATTTCAATGGTTTGTTAAAATTCTAAGTTTCATCTTAATCTGCAAGTAGGTCTCGAGTTATATATTTTAGAAAAATACATAAAATTCGCTTCCGTATCCGAGAAAATCCCCTTTTTGTAAAAATGGTATAAATCAAGTAACTTTATTAATAGGATTAAAACGAACATTTTAATGTCCACTTAAGGGACCACGCAGTAGATCACAGATTTTAAGTTTGAAGTAAATCGGCTCACTCGTTTACTCATACAGACAGACAGAATCGGCAGATCTACTTTTATCGTAATGTCAGAATTATTTCAATTCGATTTTTTTCACAAATTTATTACTTATTTTATAACATTAAAAGTCCAAGTAAAAATGGGGGGGGGGGGGGGGGGGTGAAAATCAGGCATTTTTTACTATTGGAGGGGCGGTCTATCTCGTCCCGTTTAGGAGGTAGGGTAATTTTAGATTACAATTTTTTGACTTAAAATAAAAAAAAATTGGTATTACAAAACAACGGAAACATTTACAATACACTATACCGATTTTGAAAGCCAGTTCTTTAATCCCAAATTTAAATTAAATAATTTATGTTAATAGTTTTTGAAGAATTGGCATGTAAACTCAAAATTTTAATAGAAGAATTAAAAAAAAAAGTTTATGCCAATATTTTACAAAATTGTGAAAAGAACTAAATTAATTTGTTTGTGGCAAATGCTTATATTAACTCTGAATCGAACACAAAAAATCGAATGGTTTTATGTCTTATAGTTTTTAAGAAAAGTTAAAGTTACGAAAACTACTACTCACGAAAAGAGGTCTGATAGAAAGCTAGATCTTGTACTGTTGTTGTAATGCATAAAAATCAATGATCCATATGGATCTTGGGTGATAATAAAGCACGGCTAATAAAACACGGCTAATGACGTGAAAACTATTCCCTCCAAGGTGTCACTGTTTTAGATAGAAATATAGTTTTAGTCGGTTTTAAGATTATCAAAAGTGCTGAAAGGCACAATCTTTTGAACTACAGAAATAAAACTATGTACAGTGCGAGCTCAATAAAAACAACTAATAGAAATGTGGGCAGTTGCGTTAATTGAGGTTGTAGCAATTACCGAGTCAAAAAAAAGTAGGGCTTAAAAGTGGACCAAAAATTTTAGAACATACATACTAGCTTCGAAAATTAGCGGTTTATGAATAAAGTAAACAAGAAGAAAGAGATGCAAATAGTGAACGAAATAATAATATTTATTATACAAAAGTCGTGTTTATCAATCACTTTTTTTTTTTAAATCTGTAATTTAAACTGAGTCGGTAATATGTTTTTTTTAAGATTTTAGATGTTGCTTTTATCAAAGAGTTGCTTTTATTGAGATCGCACTGTAAGGTACATAATTTCACTTTATAATAAGAAATTATTTGTGTTTTATTTCGTAACAATCCAGGGATCGAATCCTTAATAAAATCGGTTATTAAATTCAAACGAATAATCAATTTTGTAACAGTATGTACATATGCATATGAACATTTGGGGAATTTCTATAGGGTGCCAAAATCTGCGGCGAGCACGGCAGTTTATTGTACAACCACCAAAATAATATTTTTTTCTATCAGTAGTTTTGTAGCATATAATTACAAATTTGTTTTTAATCTGCGTACTCTTTCTCCTATTTAAAAATCTAGTCGCATTAATGAAGCATACAAGTGTGATATGTTTGCTAAAAGAGCACGATTTTAGATTCTATACACGTATTAAGTTGCAGTCGTCATGAAAAAGTAAATTCAGAACTATGTATGAATCCCAAGCAATAAAACGAAGGTCCAAGAAAGCTTTGTTTGTCACAAATGCCAGAGACACCTTGATTTGTCTATGCTTCTTAAAATGGGCCATCTCTGTAGGATGGTAAGCACGTGCATGTTTATATTAAAGTTTTACTGTGAGGTGCCAATAGTATGTATTTTTTTCAACAAAAAGGTTGAGTAGAGGAAGTGAAGTATATAATTACATTAAATGGTAAAAGGATTATATTTGAAGTCTGCATTTATTAAGGCAAATAAAATTTCTTTAGCTCCGAGCAGCTGGAGTGTATCAAAATAAAAGTGAAATGCAAATTAAATTGTTTACGTTACTTTATTTAAATTCGCACTTAAGGAAATCCATTAGCGAGAAACGTGCATAACTTGAATACAGTTTTCACTCTGTCACCACTAGTCCTTCTATGGGTTGAATACACACAAAAGTTATATTCTCTTGCGTGACGTGCAGTAGCTGGAGTAAATCCCAGCAAATTCAATGTATCAATCAAGGTTGTAATTCTTTTTTATGGACGCCCATTGGGAATAAAAGAGGGTGCATTTTGAATTCATTCGACCAGAGTTCGACAAGTTGTCACAACACATGTCAAATGTGCTCAGAGGGCGGGTGACTTGGCATACCAAAATTAAGAGCCTAACTTTACATGGAGATTTCAATATGGCTTCATTCTTTGGGAGGTTATCATGACGATGAAGTAAGATTACCATATACAGCACGTGTCGGTCGCGTGCTCATCTTCTGAAAGCGCTACAGTGCGAATTGTTAATAAAGGCTAGCTGAACGCAGCTCTTCCCATCGAATGTACTAATCCAACTTGTGGTTTTGGCAGACTTCTTGGTAAAAAAAAAATTTGGAAAAGTCCGCCCAACCCTTAGTGATAATTATAATTGAACCGTTCGCCCCTGAAATCTATGAATGTGTATTGAAAAGTTAAGACAGAAAAGGAACGGAGAGGTAAATTTTTGGTTGAACGGAGCGTATTTGACTATAGGACTTTAAGCTGAACAAATACATACTTACATTCAGTGCTCCCTCCCATAAGAGCAACCCTTGGGAATATCCAGGGAATTGATTCTGATGAAGCGTTAGATAGACTTCTAATTTACTCAGAGGGTGTCCGACTGTTGCTGCTGTTACATCGTACATTATTAATTTATGCCAAAATCAGACCTTTCATTTTACACTCAATTATCGGCACTCGATTGCATACACGTGACTTTAACCGTTCCATTAAAACGAATAAGGAAAAGATGGTACATATGTATGTACTACATTAAAACAGCTGATCAAATTTATGCATACATACACATTAGGTATTGTGAGTGTTTATCTACTGTAATTAGGTAAACATCGCATAGATCTATAAAACTTGTAATAAATTTGAATGTCAAGTTTTTCGTTCAATGCAACATACATTGAATCACTGAAGCTTAGTATTTAAATTGATGGCCACGTCAATAATCCTTAATAATATGCTACGAGAACAAAGAAAATGTCTTTATTATTTACAGTAAAAGCTGTTAATGTTGGCCACCTACTACAAGTTCATACTTATTAGAGTGTTTGCTTTCTGAAGAAAGTAAAAAGAAGTTTATTGAACCAGCCATCCTATTAAATCATTTGTACTTGCACCCATATTTGTATGTATGGACATATGCATATGTGTGTATGTTATATAGGACATGTTTTATTTTCGCGGAAATTTTTTATATTCATATTTCCATGGATCGTTTTATATGTACGCTCACTCTAACGATTTTGATTAAATTTCGTATTTGACTTAGTTTTATAGGTGAAACTAAATGACGTACAACATTTGTGAACAATATTGTTAGATATAGCCAATTTGGCTAACAAATTAAATGATTTCGTTTAAATTTAATGCTTGGAGTAGTAGGTACACGAAAAAAATTTTTTTTTACAATTTAAAGAGTTGATTTTACAATTAATTGTTAATTTATGTACAACAAAAATTCTTAAATTAATACGAATGCATTTATTTTTACAATAAAGTTGTGGAAACAATTACAATCTCCATCTGTAAAATTAACAGTGTGTTGTTAATTTCGGCTGGTTAATCTAAAGATAAGAATATGTACAATTTGCATTAAAATTAGGAGAATCTATAGCTATTTACTGTAGTAACTTTAGAAGAAAATTATAAAAAGTTGTACATTGAACATCGATAAGTAAAATCAATAGACTTTCTATATTTACAACATGTTTTTACATATTTCAAATAAGTCAAAAGATAGATATAATAATTCGCTCCCATTTATGTGCACCATCTGCAATTTTTCCTTTTAATTCTTTATCTTACAACAAAATATGAATCCATTTTTGTTGCCATTTGTTACGAAAACGTAAAAAGTAGATACCATTTGAGAATATTCGTATGATAATTTTCAAAGGCTGTCGTGTTGCGGTTGTATATCCATTCGCCGAGTGAGAGGTTCCATGTTCAAATCCCATCCAGATCCAATCAATTATCACAGTAAGTAAATGCAAATATATAATTCAGTTTCTTAAATTTGTGCTTCACCTTAAACCTTTGCCGATGCCGTGGCTTGTGGGTTAGTTAATGGGACTACTGCGCAAGGGGTTCAAATTTCGAATCCAGAAAAATACCATCAAAAGTTTTTTTTTTTTTTCACGGCATCACCTCCTCCTGACAAACATTCAAGAGTATAACTGTCATGAGAAAGCTTCTCAAACCCCTCTGCCCTTTGGAAGCGAAGCCCACTTCTGGCCAAAAATTTTGAACGCCATTTTAAAGCTTTTGCAATTTGTAATCTAATTCATAAACTTAAATGAATTCGTTATATCCGTTTTTAAGAAAAACGTCTTTTAGCCAAACTGGCCATAAGTACCGTTCTAACCAATTTAGGCCAAAACGTGGTACCTCATGTTTTCGCATGTACATATTTATACTAGTCTCAGCATGGAATTTAAACGATATCGTTCGAGCCGTTTTCGTGCAAATCGGCTTTTTGCAAACAAATTTATAAGTAAAGTACTGTTGTTAACAATTTTGGTAAGAAATTTTATATGTCATTCGATTGGAATTTTTCATTTTAAATCGAATATGAAATTTAAACAAAATCGTTAGAATCGTTTTCGAGATAATCCTATTTATATTAAATTGACCTTAGGTAAAGTACAGTTAATATAAGGGCTAGTACAAAAATTTCAATTTCCCGTCTATGGATTATCCCAGAGAACCTAAGTAGATGTGAAGTTTGATCAAAATCCGTCCACCCATTTAGGCTGTAGCTGTAGCTGCAAATTATTTCAATTGTGATTGATTTCAATATTTCAACTGCAATTAATTTAATCATCAATTAAGTTAATTGCGAGTTAATTGTTAGTTCTTAATCCCACTCGTAATTGAAATCTTGTATACCCGTCTTCTCTCTTTCTAACAAGTATGTAAATATTTGGTAAAAATGAAGCACCCTTATTTGCACTAATGTCTAAATTTGGTTTTGACTTTGTGATGGCGTGGGAAATGCTAATGTTTTCTTTGTCGAATCATGAAGTTTAACTAAAATATGAAATCCCATTGTATATAATTGTCGTTTGCTATATAAGAAGGTAAGTAAAACAATTAAGTTTTTCAATTGCTTAAACCACAATTAACAATTCAATTTTCAATTGTCAATTGCAGATAATAATTGAAATATATGTTTATTGCCAAACAAAATAATTGCAATTAATTTTTGCCCAACACTAGAATATACCCACCCTCGCACCTATTCCAAATCCGACAGTGATCCCAATCAGGGAGGTTGCAGCGGGGCAGCATGGCCCCTCTTACGACCGCGGTTTTTATCGCAGACCTTATTTCACTGCACAGCTTGGTGTTAGATAGGTTGTAGCTGTCTGTACCCTATTCTTCTTGACAATGTCTAATAGCATCGTTCATTCCGCAGATAAATAACAGGCGGCTCAGGACATTTTCTCCAAAGGAAAAATCAAGCCTTTCCTAATTTTAAAAAGCAGACCACACATTCAACGCAACTTTTTCCCAATTTGGAAACCAAATCAATATAACTAAAAACCATTTCGACAATATTGAAGATTTTGCTTGTAGTATGTACCAAACAAAAACTTTAAATGGAAACGAAGCTAGGTATGAAATCTTTTATAAAACCTGCAAGCCTACATCAAACAAAATTTTTAAAAATATTAAAAGTAAGTTACATTTTTTTACAAATCTATGACAATTAGGTGGATACTTGAATTAATTTGTTTTGACCTAGCTTTTGAAGGGAGTCTTCTGCCCCCAAGCAAATCGGTGCTATTGCAACAAATATATAGATGTAATTATATATGTCACATATCGAAAAATACGATTAACAATGAAAGAATTTATCTTGGTTGGATATTAGATGAGAATATGTACAAGGTTAAATGGTTTGACGGGAATGCTGCCCCTGATAGACTAGAAGATATTTTAATGTATGAAGTAGATGCATCCGATACAGAAGATGATTATGTTAACGATTCATCGGATGAATCTGATGATGAATAGCTTTATGTGTTCTATAAGGTACTTGTAGATAAATAATTATAACTTACACACCTACATATATGCAAATTTTCTATACATACACATCTTATATTATCTCACAATAAACATTGAAGTATTTAATTTATAGGTGACGTTGCATATTTATTTACATATTATCTTTAAAATAATAATACTTTCAGGTCAACTTTAGTAAATCTAGTAGCTGCTAGTAGCTTTTTTTTGTGATCAGTAGGTTGTAAGAAATTTGTTTCTGTTATCATGATGGGGTAATAAGAATTGTTTAAAAAAATCATTTTAACATACTATTTGCACGTCTGGCAAGGGTATGGCTGCGCGTGAAACGTCTGGGACCTATATTTTTGAGATCAGGGCATTCTGCAGTTAATACTACATTCAATTGGTTATACCAAAATAATATACCTACTGTGTACCTTTTTTATGAAATGGGTCATTTGACACTAAATTTTACAGAATGACTCTTTTTTGTCACTTAATTCTTTTACTTATACATTGTTATGGCGCATTACTCCTATGAACATATGTTATGTTATATGAATAAAGAATACGAATCTATGTATGTACGACGCGCTAAACGAAGGCGAAGACGAAGACTACCACGAGGCTAGTCTGAAGTACTTACGGGTTTCAACGCGAAAATAAGTAAAGAAGACATATGTATGTAATTGGTGGGGTGCACCATAATCAAGGAGATAGCCGTTGCCACGCTTGGCTACTAAGCTCCACCAAAAAGGAGCCCTTGGTGTACGTGACACTGACAAAAAATGAAGAAAAGAAAGCATAGGGCTTAAAATCGAGAGTTAAAACTTCAATTTTCAATTCAATTAAATCTTTATTCAAATATGTACAAAGTATGTAAAATTACAAAAAATATAAAGCAAGTTTAAAATATAGCTAGTACATAAAGAATAGTTAGTGACATCTCTATTTGAGAAAAATAGAGAAGGTGTCACATTAGATATAGTTAACTTTGTGGGGTGTACAAAGGTTGATAAAGAGAAAAAGAATGCAAGTTAAGATAAGTTAATTCTTTTTTTGGTATATAAATTATTATTACTATGCAGTATAGCGTAACAGCGTTTTGATTTCATCATGGTTGAAAGCAAGGAGCCAAATTTTCGTTAGCTTTATAAACATGCGGAAATTTCTTATGGACCGAATTTCAAATGGCAAGGAGTTAAAAAGTTTGCGGGAAACAATGGAGTAGATACCAAGGTCATCGGCAAATGCTTTAGTTTTACCCCAAAACGGAAGTGAAAATAAGGAATTTTTATATATTAGGAATAAAATTGGACCAAGTACAGAACCTTGGGGTACTCCCAGGTTATTCGTTTTAGGACTGCATATATTGCTTCCAACTTTAACTCGCTGTATTCTATCTTTAAGATATGACTCAAACCAATTGTAAATGAATCCTCTGAATCCGGTCTTATATAATTTATCTAGGAGAATTGCATGATCCACCATATCAATCGCCTTGGTAATGTCGACAAATAGACCAGCGCAGAAAAGTTTGTCATCTAAATCCTTATATAAAATGGAGCAGAAGTCCAGTAGAGCATCCTCAGTAGAACTACCTGTACGAAAACCAAACTGTAGGGGACTAAAAAAAATCTAACTTATTAAGATAGGTTAAGATTCTCGTTTTAACAACTTTTTCAAAAACTTTGGAAATAGTAGACAACAACGAAATTGGTCTATAATTGGATTTGTCTGATTTATTACCCTTTTTAAGTAATGGAATTACTATGGAGCATTTCAGATCTATGGGAAAAGATCCAGACATAATACTGAAATTAAAAAGTTAAGACAAAATATCTACTAAATTGAGACCAATATACTTTAGAACCAAATTCGAGATCTCATCACTACCACACGAATTAGAGTTAGGCAGAGAATTAATAGTTTTTAGCAATTCAAATTCTGTGATAAGCTCAAAAGCGAAACTATTTCTAAGCCCATTGCATATAGTAACAGGCTTAGTGCAGCAATAACATGAAGTTTGCGAGTTATCTGAAAATGAGGATTCTCCGATGGAGGAAAAGTAATTGCTAAACTCGTTGGCTATTTCGAAAGGATTAGAAATAGTACCACCGATATTCAGTACGATAGGATTATTGTTAGTGGTAACTTTTCGACTAATAATACTGTTAACGACTTGCCACTCCTTCTTAAGATTACCATTTGCCTTTACTATTTTAGAATGATAATACATATCCCACGCATTAAACACTTCCTTATTCACTTTTTTACAAAAATTTCTGAAACGACTTTTTAAACTGTTATTCATTGGATGTTTCCAACATTTTTTTTCTCAATTTGTGTTTAATATTTATATTTTTGATAAGGGAGCGAGTAATCCAGGGTTTAAGACGATATTCCGATTTTTTACGTGAGAAGGTAGAGGTAGAAGAACCAATGTATCTTTTTTAAAATTTTAAGAAATATTTCATGTGCTATAGAAGCATTTTGTGCCACATAGACACAATCCCAACTTTTATGCAAAAGCTTATTGTTTAATGTAAGGAAATTAACTTTATTATAAGAGGTTGATGAGTCATATGCCCCACTACATTTCGTGTTTTCAAAAAAGATTCCTGTCATACTCGTACAATGGTCAGTTCTATTAAGATCCATGTTGATTCCAGCAAGGTGATCAACAGCAAAATTCTTAAGACGAGCAAAAACATGGTCGAAGCAGGTGCCTGCAGTTGGCCTGGTAGGTTCCTCCTTAGCCCCGATAGGCGTTTTATTGGCTAATACTTTTTTAAGCCTATATAGCATACGAAAAAAACACGCCTATTATACCTACATATCTACTTAGTTTGAAATGGAAGGAAATAGTACTGAAGTATACTTATAAGAGCAAATTTTATATACATAGTGAGGTATACTTATAAGAGTATATTTTAATTCAATGTAGAAAATAGGTAGGTATTTACATACATATTTGAAAGTTGAATAGGTACAAAATATTATTGAAGTATACTTATGAGAGCATATTTTGATACACATATTGAGGCATACTTATAGGAGCAAATTTTAATTCAACGTATAGGAACAATATATTTGAAACATGAACGCAAAATGTTAGTTAGACGAACTACAATTTTAACCGTGTTTTATTATCACCCAAAATCCATACGGATCATTGATTTCTATGCATTACAACAACAGGACGAGATCTTGCTCTCTATCAGAATCTCTTTTCGAGATCCGTATAGCTAGTTCATGGTAGAATATATGTATGTAGGTATATACTATTTGCAATATAAACGTTATTCAATAATTTTAATGTTCAAATAAATTAATATTCAGCAAATAATAATAATTAACAATTAGTAATAAATTCGAATGAAATCTGGTTACTTACCATTTGAGGTGAGTTGCCACTGAAAAACCCACAAATTTTTTTCTTAAAAAACGAAAGCATCAAATTCCCAATAAAAAGAAAATAGTTCAGTTACATGGCAACTTTATGCTTAATGAGCTTTTCAAATTTGACATTCTAAGAGGAACTTTTACCACAACTCAGAACCTAAACTTTTCGCGGATCTGGACTGGTTTATTTTCATCGTGTGATCTATATGTATCGATTTTTGATGGCAATAAAACACGGCTATTAACGCCATCTATAAAATAAATAAGTATGGTTTTACATAATATCGTTCATGTTGATTGATGAGTGTTAAGGCATAGATAAATAAGATATCTTTTTTTTATTTATGGTTACCTATGGTTAAGAGGGCTGGATTGACACAATTACTTCACTGTGTTTTGCGCCGCGGAAGAGGAAACGTATCTGAAAGCCGCTTTGTCCGCACGCCATGAAAACTCACAAAAACTAAAAATAGGATGTCAATGTATGTAAAAGGTTAGAGGTAGCGTCAGTCCACCTACATGATGCTTAAAGTCAATAAACTGACAGTGTAAGCTTTATACTGTAGGTGCCTATTTACAACTATTTGCAAAAATACAATTATTTTTGCTGATTAAATTAACATTTAGTTCTATAAATTACTATCATAAGGCGTAAAATTCATAACAGACAGAAGATTAAATTTTAATAAATAATAAGCGCTTATTATTTTTAAATTTTAATTTTACTGACTGAAGTAAGTCTTTAGTACTTTTAGAGGTACAGACTTCAACTCGTTGCGGAATCAAATATGTAATTTGCCAGAAGAGGTACTGACCTCAAGTGAATTGAAAGGAAAGGATTTTAGTTGAATTAAAAGAGCAGGCGAAACTGGTGGATCAGATAGTGGTTCTTTTTGAACCATAGGTTATTTTAACACTGACAGCTGTTTCCCGCTCGAAATATTAACAAAATCAGTATCATACCTCCGCAGAATGAAATGAGTCGCTTTACGCCTGAACAACGTTGGGAAATATTGAAAACTTCTTTCCAAAGTGAGTGTTTGCCCAATTGGTGCGTTTTTTGAATATAAATTTGGCCGAAATGAAACACCGACCGCGTCTGCTGTACGCAAGTTTGTGCAAAAAGTTCGTAAGACTGGTATGTTAATGTACAACACTCATGGTCCCCGTCCTTGTGCGGTGGGTACAGTGCACGGTGCAGATTGTGGAGTGGTGGCATCCTTGGACCGACTGAATCGACTTTTTTTTACTGAAATTGAAGTCATGCATTTGGACGACCTCTTGTTCATGCAGGATGGCGCGCCATGCCATACAATCCGTGCCACAATCGATCTTTTCGCATCAGATTCCCAAACCGTGTTATCAGCCATCTTTGCGATGCTAATGCACTTTATGCTGCTTAAGCTCCTCAATCTACACTAGTTATATCAGAAAAAAAAAAAAATATCAGCTTCCCACAACTGTACATGTTATACGTGGAAGGGACCTACAATTTAATGCCGTATCCAAAGGGGTTTTGCGAAGCTTTCTTATAACAGTAATACTTTTTTTTAATATATAACAGCTTTATTTGTATTCCATAATTTTAACAACTAATGCAATTCAATTCATTGATAATCTAAGTTACAATAATTAATTTCTGTTATTAGAATAAAAATAAAGATAGATGTCATTCTATAGTCTTAAAGAACTAGTAGCGAATGATCCATCACCTAATTTAACAAACAATGTTCATTGCTCATTTATTTAAAAGGAAAACATAGAGAAACAAAAGAAAATATTAATTTGTTAGCAAAAAAAAAGAGAAAAAAAAGACTTGCTAAGTTCTATTTATTAATAAATTTTTGACCGCAGAATTATCCAAAGTAAAGAGCCACTTTTTAACTCTTTTTAAAAGCAATGTTCGTATATTTAAATTTCAAATAACATATCTTATCTATCTCATCTATCTATCTATCTTATGCTCACCAGTTCGTTGTGAAAAATGGCAGCGTAACTTCTACTGGAACGTTCAAAATTAAAAATGGTCTACAACAGGGAGCCGTTAACTTGCAACCAATATTTACACGGGTGATCTGATTGGATCTCTTCAATATGCGATAGAATACGCAGACGATTTGATAACATACAGATCAGGACTTAAGATTGACGTCATTGCAACACTTTCGCAGAGTGACTTCGATAAGACTCGGGGATATCGCGACGACTGGAAGCTGAAGATCAACTTCAAGTCTGGAAACGTTATTTTCTGAACGCCGTTGTCTGTGGCCTCTAGAGATACCAGGAAGAATTAGCGAAAGATCTCTATCATTGGAGAGCACGGACACGGACACCTCCACTTGCATGTCAAAACGTGGTCAAATAAAAACATACCTATGGCCTTGGCTAAGCCAACATATATGTATATTTTAAACCAATATGTCTATTTACAAAGAGGCTACTGTGTGAAGGTAATCCGCTATATGGCTCTTATTTGGTAAGTAAGTTATGTTGTCTTAGGTGACTCTACGTATTATACGAGTAGCTAAGACCTATAGTAGAACCAAACTTATCCTAGCGGTTCTATTCTGCCCTGCAGAATGTTTACGATAAAAAAGTGTTTCTTTAATACTTTTTAAGTGGTTAAAGCAATATATTCATGCAACATTAGTGAAACAGCGGGCTTCGAAGAGAAAATATTTTCTGCCTTTGTTGATGACAAGATTGTATAGGTACTTGGGTAAGTTTTTAATATTTGCTGGTGTAGAAATAGAAAGAAGTAAAGTATTTACAACATTAGCGTAAATATGTACTTCCAGATCTATCTCCTTATTGATATGCAGAAAAATATTTATGAAAAAAATACATAACCGCAGGACAGTGTTCATGTTGGACCGACTTTTAGGCCGTGAAGCATGTTATTCCAACAGGGATCAAATTTAAATCTAGAATCTCCTTGTGAGGAAAATTGTAATGCATAGATTGGCTGAAAGAGTAAGATAAACAGTAGCAAAATAACGACCGAAGCTAGGTGATGTATGTATGTATACTTATGTATGTAGATGTAAAATACTCAAAGCAATCTGCAATGAATCTCTTTAAATTCACACTTTTCATTCTTATTTAAATGGAGCAAACACCAGCAGTTTTATTGCACTGAATAATCATAATGCGATGCGAAGTTGGCTACATGTAAATCTAGTATCATAACTACTTAAACATACTTAAAAAAAATTGCTATTTTTATTTACTAAACATATAATTCGAAAAAAAAGCTCGTTACAGTGAAACTTGTGAGTTCTTTATAAGGAGTATCTCGTAATAAAAAATTTCGTTATAAAGAATTGAATTTATATGAAAACCAGTGAAAAATGCTACAATCCGCCTGGAGCGAATCGTATGATACCCTATCACAAAATTTTCTATTTTTCCCTATAAACTACCAGTGAAAAATGCTACAATCCGCCTGGAGCGGATCATATGATACCCTATCCCTATCTTATTTGGTCGTTTCAGTGGGCGGTGGAAAATGTATTCACAAAATTTTCTATTTTGCCCTATAAACTAATATTTTTACTCGAAAATTAATTTTTGAAGTAAACGCCCCTAAAAAGTGGGCGTGGCCATATACAATGTATAGACGATTTGTAGATTAAGTGGATATCTACATATTTGCCCAAGTAAGTTTTTTCGAGTTTCATATGAAAATAGTGAAAAAAAGTGATTTTTTTGAAAAGTGGGCGTGACAGTGGGCGGATTTTAAAAATTTTTACAATTGTTCTGTCCCGATATCCAAAGACTTCGTATACAAAATTTCATTGTCCTAGCTCAAAATTTAAGGCCCAAAAACAGGTGACAGACGGACGGACGGACGGACGGACATGTCTCAATCGAATCGGCTATTGATACTGATCATTTATATATATACTTTATGGGGTCTGTCTGCAATATTTCTCTATGTTACAAACTATGTATCAAACTTAATATACCCTTAGGATAGGGTATAAACATATGAAAAGGCTACAATCCGTCTAGAGCGGATCGTATGATACCCTATCCCTTTCCTGTATGCAACTTTTTTTTTTAATATCTTATCAAATTACTTCAAAACATAAATTTTCTCAATAAGTGGGTGTGGTAGTGGGCGGATTTTAATTTTTTTTTTGCAATATATACTGTATTTTGTTCTTTAGAAATGTTATTGTTCGAATAAAAACGTCAAAAACTGTTTTTTGATAAAAAAAAAAGCCCCTAAAGTGTAAGCGTGGTCGAATATAATGTATGGAAGATTTGTAGAGTATAATTTTATCTACCTATTTATTTCAGTAAGTTTTTTTGGAGTTTCATATGAAAATACTGAAAAAATTACTTTTTTGAAAAGTGGGCGGATTTTGAAAATTTTTACATTTGTATTGCTTACTTTTGCAAAATTTCATCAACCTAGCTCAAAATTTAAGGCCCAAAAACTGGTGACACACAGACGGACGGATGGATAGACGGACGAACATACAGACGGACAGACGGACAGACGTTCCTTTATTTGTTTAAATGATTTTTTATTTATAAGAAAAATAATATTTACATACATATTTGAAAGTTGAATAGGTACAAAATATTATTGAAGTATACTTATGAGAGCATATTTTGATACACATATTGAGGCATACTTATAGGAGCAAATTTTAATTCAACGTATAGGAACAATATATTTGAAACATGAACGCAAAATGTTAGTTAGACGAACTACAATTTTAACCGTGTTTTATTATCACCCAAAATCCATACGGATCATTGATTTCTATGCATTACAACAACAGGACGAGATCTTGCTCTCTATCAGAATCTCTTTTCGAGATCCGTATAGCTAGTTCATGGTAGAATATATGTATGTAGGTATATACTATTTGCAATATAAACGTTATTCAATAATTTTAATGTTCAAATAAATTAATATTCAGCAAATAATAATAATTAACAATTAGTAATAAATTCGAATGAAATCTGGTTACTTACCATTTGAGGTGAGTTGCCACTGAAAAACCCACAAATTTTTTTCTTAAAAAACGAAAGCATCAAATTCCCAATAAAAAGAAAATAGTTCAGTTACATGGCAACTTTATGCTTAATGAGCTTTTCAAATTTGACATTCTAAGAGGAACTTTTACCACAACTCAGAACCTAAACTTTTCGCGGATCTGGACTGGTTTATTTTCATCGTGTGATCTATATGTATCGATTTTTGATGGCAATAAAACACGGCTATTAACGCCATCTATAAAATAAATAAGTATGGTTTTACATAATATCGTTCATGTTGATTGATGAGTGTTAAGGCATAGATAAATAAGATATCTTTTTTTTATTTATGGTTACCTATGGTTAAGAGGGCTGGATTGACACAATTACTTCACTGTGTTTTGCGCCGCGGAAGAGGAAACGTATCTGAAAGCCGCTTTGTCCGCACGCCATGAAAACTCACAAAAACTAAAAATAGGATGTCAATGTATGTAAAAGGTTAGAGGTAGCGTCAGTCCACCTACATGATGCTTAAAGTCAATAAACTGACAGTGTAAGCTTTATACTGTAGGTGCCTATTTACAACTATTTGCAAAAATACAATTATTTTTGCTGATTAAATTAACATTTAGTTCTATAAATTACTATCATAAGGCGTAAAATTCATAACAGACAGAAGATTAAATTTTAATAAATAATAAGCGCTTATTATTTTTAAATTTTAATTTTACTGACTGAAGTAAGTCTTTAGTACTTTTAGAGGTACAGACTTCAACTCGTTGCGGAATCAAATATGTAATTTGCCAGAAGAGGTACTGACCTCAAGTGAATTGAAAGGAAAGGATTTTAGTTGAATTAAAAGAGCAGGCGAAACTGGTGGATCAGATAGTGGTTCTTTTTGAACCATAGGTTATTTTAACACTGACAGCTGTTTCCCGCTCGAAATATTAACAAAATCAGTATCATACCTCCGCAGAATGAAATGAGTCGCTTTACGCCTGAACAACGTTGGGAAATATTGAAAACTTCTTTCCAAAGTGAGTGTTTGCCCAATTGGTGCGTTTTTTGAATATAAATTTGGCCGAAATGAAACACCGACCGCGTCTGCTGTACGCAAGTTTGTGCAAAAAGTTCGTAAGACTGGTATGTTAATGTACAACACTCATGGTCCCCGTCCTTGTGCGGTGGGTACAGTGCACGGTGCAGATTGTGGAGTGGTGGCATCCTTGGACCGACTGAATCGACTTTTTTTTACTGAAATTGAAGTCATGCATTTGGACGACCTCTTGTTCATGCAGGATGGCGCGCCATGCCATACAATCCGTGCCACAATCGATCTTTTCGCATCAGATTCCCAAACCGTGTTATCAGCCATCTTTGCGATGCTAATGCACTTTATGCTGCTTAAGCTCCTCAATCTACACTAGTTATATCAGAAAAAAAAAAAAATATCAGCTTCCCACAACTGTACATGTTATACGTGGAAGGGACCTACAATTTAATGCCGTATCCAAAGGGGTTTTGCGAAGCTTTCTTATAACAGTAATACTTTTTTTTAATATATAACAGCTTTATTTGTATTCCATAATTTTAACAACTAATGCAATTCAATTCATTGATAATCTAAGTTACAATAATTAATTTCTGTTATTAGAATAAAAATAAAGATAGATGTCATTCTATAGTCTTAAAGAACTAGTAGCGAATGATCCATCACCTAATTTAACAAACAATGTTCATTGCTCATTTATTTAAAAGGAAAACATAGAGAAACAAAAGAAAATATTAATTTGTTAGCAAAAAAAAAGAGAAAAAAAAGACTTGCTAAGTTCTATTTATTAATAAATTTTTGACCGCAGAATTATCCAAAGTAAAGAGCCACTTTTTAACTCTTTTTAAAAGCAATGTTCGTATATTTAAATTTCAAATAACATATCTTATCTATCTCATCTATCTATCTATCTTATGCTCACCAGTTCGTTGTGAAAAATGGCAGCGTAACTTCTACTGGAACGTTCAAAATTAAAAATGGTCTACAACAGGGAGCCGTTAACTTGCAACCAATATTTACACGGGTGATCTGATTGGATCTCTTCAATATGCGATAGAATACGCAGACGATTTGATAACATACAGATCAGGACTTAAGATTGACGTCATTGCAACACTTTCGCAGAGTGACTTCGATAAGACTCGGGGATATCGCGACGACTGGAAGCTGAAGATCAACTTCAAGTCTGGAAACGTTATTTTCTGAACGCCGTTGTCTGTGGCCTCTAGAGATACCAGGAAGAATTAGCGAAAGATCTCTATCATTGGAGAGCACGGACACGGACACCTCCACTTGCATGTCAAAACGTGGTCAAATAAAAACATACCTATGGCCTTGGCTAAGCCAACATATATGTATATTTTAAACCAATATGTCTATTTACAAAGAGGCTACTGTGTGAAGGTAATCCGCTATATGGCTCTTATTTGGTAAGTAAGTTATGTTGTCTTAGGTGACTCTACGTATTATACGAGTAGCTAAGACCTATAGTAGAACCAAACTTATCCTAGCGGTTCTATTCTGCCCTGCAGAATGTTTACGATAAAAAAGTGTTTCTTTAATACTTTTTAAGTGGTTAAAGCAATATATTCATGCAACATTAGTGAAACAGCGGGCTTCGAAGAGAAAATATTTTCTGCCTTTGTTGATGACAAGATTGTATAGGTACTTGGGTAAGTTTTTAATATTTGCTGGTGTAGAAATAGAAAGAAGTAAAGTATTTACAACATTAGCGTAAATATGTACTTCCAGATCTATCTCCTTATTGATATGCAGAAAAATATTTATGAAAAAAATACATAACCGCAGGACAGTGTTCATGTTGGACCGACTTTTAGGCCGTGAAGCATGTTATTCCAACAGGGATCAAATTTAAATCTAGAATCTCCTTGTGAGGAAAATTGTAATGCATAGATTGGCTGAAAGAGTAAGATAAACAGTAGCAAAATAACGACCGAAGCTAGGTGATGTATGTATGTATACTTATGTATGTAGATGTAAAATACTCAAAGCAATCTGCAATGAATCTCTTTAAATTCACACTTTTCATTCTTATTTAAATGGAGCAAACACCAGCAGTTTTATTGCACTGAATAATCATAATGCGATGCGAAGTTGGCTACATGTAAATCTAGTATCATAACTACTTAAACATACTTAAAAAAAATTGCTATTTTTATTTACTAAACATATAATTCGAAAAAAAAGCTCGTTACAGTGAAACTTGTGAGTTCTTTATAAGGAGTATCTCGTAATAAAAAATTTCGTTATAAAGAATTGAATTTATATGAAAACCAGTGAAAAATGCTACAATCCGCCTGGAGCGAATCGTATGATACCCTATCACAAAATTTTCTATTTTTCCCTATAAACTACCAGTGAAAAATGCTACAATCCGCCTGGAGCGGATCATATGATACCCTATCCCTATCTTATTTGGTCGTTTCAGTGGGCGGTGGAAAATGTATTCACAAAATTTTCTATTTTGCCCTATAAACTAATATTTTTACTCGAAAATTAATTTTTGAAGTAAACGCCCCTAAAAAGTGGGCGTGGCCATATACAATGTATAGACGATTTGTAGATTAAGTGGATATCTACATATTTGCCCAAGTAAGTTTTTTCGAGTTTCATATGAAAATAGTGAAAAAAAGTGATTTTTTTGAAAAGTGGGCGTGACAGTGGGCGGATTTTAAAAATTTTTACAATTGTTCTGTCCCGATATCCAAAGACTTCGTATACAAAATTTCATTGTCCTAGCTCAAAATTTAAGGCCCAAAAACAGGTGACAGACGGACGGACGGACGGACGGACATGTCTCAATCGAATCGGCTATTGATACTGATCATTTATATATATACTTTATGGGGTCTGTCTGCAATATTTCTCTATGTTACAAACTATGTATCAAACTTAATATACCCTTAGGATAGGGTATAAACATATGAAAAGGCTACAATCCGTCTAGAGCGGATCGTATGATACCCTATCCCTTTCCTGTATGCAACTTTTTTTTTTAATATCTTATCAAATTACTTCAAAACATAAATTTTCTCAATAAGTGGGTGTGGTAGTGGGCGGATTTTAATTTTTTTTTTGCAATATATACTGTATTTTGTTCTTTAGAAATGTTATTGTTCGAATAAAAACGTCAAAAACTGTTTTTTGATAAAAAAAAAAGCCCCTAAAGTGTAAGCGTGGTCGAATATAATGTATGGAAGATTTGTAGAGTATAATTTTATCTACCTATTTATTTCAGTAAGTTTTTTTGGAGTTTCATATGAAAATACTGAAAAAATTACTTTTTTGAAAAGTGGGCGGATTTTGAAAATTTTTACATTTGTATTGCTTACTTTTGCAAAATTTCATCAACCTAGCTCAAAATTTAAGGCCCAAAAACTGGTGACACACAGACGGACGGATGGATAGACGGACGAACATACAGACGGACAGACGGACAGACGTTCCTTTATTTGTTTAAATGATTTTTTATTTATAAGAAAAATAAGCATTTTTAGCTATTTTATTGAGGTGGACCCACATATTTAACTTTAGAATAATTCAAAAATATGTATAACATAATTTATACGAATACAGACGTGCAGAGACTCTTGCCTTGTCTGAGCAACCGTCTTCATATAGACCACTGTGCATGCTAGACACAGTAGGAAAAGTGCTTGAGAAAATAATCCGCGACAGACTGGACCAGTACACCGAAGGAGAAAATGGACTGATGCCCAATATTGGAGGACCAAAGCAGTCTGTAAGAAGCCTACTTGCGACAGTTAGCAAGTATCTCCCTCCTTGTAGCTTGTGAAATAATTCTTGGATACGGGGTACTGGATGGCGATCTATTTCCAAGTGTGGGTTGATTGTGATTTTTAAATCTCTACATATGCGCAAACTTTAATTTGCCTTTTTTACGACTACAATGGGTACTGCCCATTGGCTCGTCTATTTGACGCAGGCGATGGAGCTCCCGACGAACAGCTTCTTTCTGAGCGAAAGGTACAGGCAGATATCTGAAATCCTTGGATTGGGTGTTCGGTTTCACTGTGAGGTGTGCCATATAAAATTTACTGCAGCCTGATTCGGATCGGAAAACTTTTTCGTGCTTTTTGCAAAGTGATAATGCATTAGACAACAGCCGATCTTTACAATACAAATTCAATTGTAGTACTGAGTTTGGTTTAGCGATGTGAATTCGAAGACCAAATGCCTGAAACTCATAAAGTTTGCGCCCTGAGCTATGTCGCAAACTATAAGTGGTAAATTGTGGGTTTGTGTTTTCCAATGAACGTTTACGTACCGCAACTTTCCCGTATGCTGTGAGAGATCTAGTTGTTGATTCACAACGAGGGTAACCTAGAATCTTGTATCCATCAAGACCTATCAACGAACAGCTAGAGCCAGTGTCTAACTGAAAAGTCAAGGGACGTTCATTGATGAGGAGCGACACAAATATTTTGTTTACGTTCTTATCAGTGTCTAACTAAGCGCATGATACCATCTCC
Organism: Chalcosyrphus nemorum; assembly: GCA_949716465.1. Taxonomy (NCBI): domain Eukaryota; kingdom Metazoa; phylum Arthropoda; class Insecta; order Diptera; family Syrphidae; genus Chalcosyrphus; species Chalcosyrphus nemorum. The sequence continues at coordinate 53,244,876 of OX454332.1, forward strand.
AATGCGCGATTGTCCGCTGCTATCGTTAATAGAATTTGCACGCTCTGTGTACCTATTTGACTGGTTTTTGTGCTTTTCATTTGTACTAGCGCGGCGAGATTGATTTCTCCCACGACTTTTAGATCTGGCGGGGTTGCATTACATGCGAAACACTGTCAATATTAGCTGATAAGCAAACGCTACTTATATGACCACGACGTTGACAAAGATCTGCACACCTTCCTCTGGTGTTGTGTAAAACTACTCGACTCATATGCTGTCACCAATCCTCGATTTCCTCTAATGTGGGGTCCTTCTTTTGTGTTGCAGCAATACGGACAGAGTCATGCGGTGTGTAATAGGTAATCATGTCCCTGATCATGACGTCTGCGTATGATGTGCAACAACCTTGCTTGGGGCAGACGAAAGCCCAATCCCTAAAGAGACCTCTCAAGTCTGTTATCCAATCGGCGCGGCGTAGGATTGCCCCGGGAAAATTCTCTGCTTTGAAAAGTTGCATCTCGATGCGTTTATGTGCATTTTTGACCGAAAATACCTTGTTAGTTTCGTAGAAAGGTCTTTGAAAGTGAGTCTACTTACATTTTCTGGTCCTACTAACTTTTCAAGCAAAGCTTTAATGTGGTTCCCACGTCTTCCAATGAATCTGCAGTGAAGTGCTGCTTAAGCTGAAATAGGTAGCAGTGAAACGATTCCTTATCCATGTCGAATGCGTGAAATTGTGCAATTGAAGAAATGGTTGTAGGTGCTGAATGTTCTTCCAACACTTTGAAAAGGAACTATAGCATTTGCCGATGATACATATAATATTATACTCTCACGGATCTTAAGTGGGGGTAACACAAGGTAATCTTGAGCAAAAATTTAACGAGTTGCAGAAATTCTGTTCTATTTGGAAGCTAAAAATTCATTTTTCTAAATGTGAACTTATCTTGTTTAGGACAGTTTTAAGTGTTGCTAATGGCGATTTAAGAAGGAATTAGAAAAATCTGAGAATATTTAGTAGTATAAGCAATGGTAATGTGGAATTTCAAAACACGACGAGTGTAAGATACTTAGGCATAAGGTTAGATCAATATTAAAATACAACATGCTAAAGCAAGATTGGCCTTTATGAGCTTAAAAAGACTAATTTTAGCTTAGCTTATGGCTGTCCAACATGGGTTAATGTTAGCATCCAGGATAGACAAAACGTTCTAGTGTTCTATCACACTTATCGTAGAGCAACAGATAAAACGGTAACTTATGAACCTAGGCTAAACTCCAATGAACCGGAAACTATCTGGAGGTACAGTATGGCTATCTCTGCAAGAGATGCTGAAATTCAAGCCGATTCGGGAAAGTATTTCTGGCTAGCTAATGTTGTGTAGTTTGCTTTAACACTAGACATGAATAAACTCAAGCCTAGGAAAGAGTCTTTTGTTGCACGGTAATTAACTTTGAGTTTTGTTTAAGAATTTTTTTTTCTTTTATTCTTGGTTCATTGCAAATATTGTAAAGTAGGTCTAGAACTAGGGAAATAGCTTGTGTTTAGTTTTTTTTATTTTTTGTCAAATTTAGTCAGTGATTTTTTGATAAATTAGATAAAATTAAAAATATAATGTTTAATAAATACATATGTACATAAAAATAAAATAATTTAAACAAAGAAAGGCACTCAACTTTGTTGCCATTTTTGTTTGTAAAATTTTGTGAATTAAAATTTTATTGTTTATTGCTTTGTAAAAAAATTATTTTACTATATAAGTATATATATATATATATAAGGAATATAAGTGTTATATTCCTAGTCTGCATATATGCAAGTATATATCATACTTCCACTTAAAGGGCTGCCGACCCTTGTAGAGTCCCTGCCTGAGACATCGTTGCCTTCCATCCTCTGCGGTTCCGAGCACGCTGCTTCCAGTTGTGAAGACCAAGTTGTACCAAGTTGGTCTTTGTAGCGGAGGTTCGGTCTTCTTCGCCGTCTCGAACCTGGGGGCTGGGATTCGAAGATCCTCTTGGCTGGAGCATTGTTGTCCATTCGCTCGATGTGGCCAGCCAATTTAGTCTGCGTATCTTGACTTTTTGGACTACATCCACATCCTGGTACAGCTCATAGAGTTCTCGGTTGTACCTTCTCCTCCATTCGCCCTCCTCGCATAAGGGACCTAATATCCGACGGAGTATTTTACGCTCGAAGGTGCCCAATATTTGCTCTGCTTTCTTACTTATCGTCTAGCACTCGGCTCCATACAGCAGGACTGGTAAGATGAGCGTTCTGTAGAGCATTAACTTGGTCCGTCGAGTTAGGAGTTTTTAACCCAGTTATTTCGCCTAACCGAAGTTGCAGCGGTTTGCTAGGGTTATTCTTCGTCGGATCTCTACAAAGGTGTCATTTGTAGGATTAATACTTGTTCCGAGGTAGGTGAATCATCTCCTGGCCTGAATCCGGTGCACGTTCGGAAGAACTCCGAAGAGTTGCAAAGTCAATTAGTCGGAAACCGTTGCCTGTTGTCGAATCGTGGAGGCTGTGTTTACCGACTATCCCGCCAAAGATGTTTTCCTAACCGATTTTGGCATTGCAGTCCCCGAATACGGTTTTTACATCGTACTCCGGATAGGCTCCGTCCAGGAGGTCGTAAAATTCCTCCTTGACACTCCGATGCGAATTACAGCCAGACGATCGCTTATCGGCTTAAAATCAATAACTCTTGATCTGAGCCGATTTCCCACGACGAATCCTAGCATGTGCAGTCTTTTGTGGCAGCTGTAATAAATGTCGCAGCTACGTATTTTCTGCATACCTGATCCTATCCATCGTATCTCCTGGATCGAAGTAATATCTGCCTTGTACTGCGAGAGGACAGATTCAAGTTTTTGAGCTGCACTCGGAGTGTACAGAGTTTGTACATTCCAGGTGCATACTCATAAATCATGGTCCGTGGACGTTCCGGGTCTAATAGCCAAATGAGGGGGATCGTTATTATTATCCGAGGCGGATGTCTCTCTCATAACTATGGTACTTTTTACGTGGTAGGGAAGTTACCCCGACGACACAACCCCAACCTGGAGGGCCAGTTCCATGGGTTTTAGCCCCTACGCCCGAGACCGAAATCAGTAGCTCACTTCGGAGGTGCGAGCGCTGCCGTTGACCCATTTAGGGTTCATCCGCCACCATCTCTATTCCATAACCCTGATGAAGTCATGGAAATCCTTACAGACCTGAATTTCGAATAAGTCAAAGTAGCTCATGTAAGGTGTTCGCCAAACCGTCCAAGGATTCCGCCGTTGGTTCCATCTAGAGAATTCATCCCCCTTCTACCCTCCTTCTGAGGGCTCTTGTTAGACTTCTGAGACGAAGTACTCGTTTAGGTTAACAAGAGATGCCTCGTCCGGTCCTACATGTGTGCTAAAGTTCACCCAGATGTGCTCGCGCAGGTACGAGTGTCTAGCTACACATGCGTAGACGGTTTTGGCATACGCTCATCGTTAGTTTACTACTATGTAGCTATATAAGAGTCTGTGGTATACCATGTCGAGCAAAAATTGATTTTAAATGTGTTACAATGATACTGCTCGAATACCCTTTATTTGAGATACCAATGCGATTTCTATGTATTTAGAGTAATACTAAGTCGACTACAATTAAATATATCGTCTTATTAAATTCAAATAGGTCTATCCCAACTTTAAGCCATGGTTTCACTGGATAGTTATGTGACTGAAGTGGTTTTTGTATATCGCTAGAACGATAACGAATACAAATATGGCAATTATTTATTTATGAACTCTTTAAATACGGAGGTGATGCCTTGGTAGGGTGCATGCATCAAGTCATCAACCAAGTATGGGTGGATGAACGCATGCCCGACGACCGTCCGGTGAACAAGAACTACTTCGTCGCGGTTGCTTTGGCATCTGTTGGTTGGGTGTGGTGAAGTGTGAAGTTCGGTGGGGTACAGGGTGATCCCACATATATATATATACATATATATACATATATATGTATTATTTATATACAGATAATTATATATATAGATAATTCACGACCTTGGAGACCGAAGCGACAACGGGGAACGGTTTGCGTACCTCTGGAACACCAAGCGAACACATTGTGATCAGCCGCCGCTTTAGAAATTGTCTCCTAGACGTCCGAAACAGACTTGCAGCTGATATCGGACAAGGCATAATTTCAGAAACAGCACACGATGGCGCGTAGGCATTGTAAAGACCATAGGATCCACTAGGGAATACAGCAAATAACAAATAATTTTCCAACTTTTAAAAGGCTTAGAGTTTTAGTATCTATTAGAATACGTTCGAAGTACATACTTCACGTACGTGCTTTGTTTTCTTAAAAGATATACAGTGCCAAAAAGGATTACAGCCCATTGTCATGAACTTTGTATATAAAAACGAAGAGGTATATAATTTTTTAGCTTAATTCTCAATACAAAAATATTCAAAGACTCAAGCGGTAAAAGTCTTCGCATTTGCGCGTACTTAACTCTTAATTGATCCTAAGATGTTCACACATCTATGAGCAGGCTAAGAAGCTTAATTGTATTTTTTTTTTTTTTTTCGAAAAGTCCACTTGCGTTCTTCATATTCTGAAGGAAGAAAATACACGAAACACATGCCCTGAAACATGAGCTTTTTCTACTTTCATTACACATATGATGGTACAAATGTCGCTAATTGGGTCCTTAAAATCAGATCCTGGGCATATATGAACACCCGTGGGTTGTAAAGAAGAGGCACCCCAACATATTTCGCAATCCTTTCATCACTCAACGTCACCATCATCATCATAATTGGAATCTCAAGTTGGTAGTGGTGGTTAGCACCCATCTTTCTTTGAATACCATCTGCAATACAGGCAACTACTTCATAGAAGGGGCTACCAGGAGGTTGGCCTCCTTGTTTTATGAACCCATTTTTGGTGTGTTGTTTAGTTAATGCACCATGTAGAGGTGCTTACGTTATAATTAAAACGCTATTCTTATCATTTTACAAGGCGTCCCCCACTTAGCAAGACTGAATAATTTGTTATTAAGCGAAAGTCCTGGTCGTGTATAAGTACCTCAAGGACTGCATCATATTTTTTTCTCAAAACATATTTTATACTTAGTTAAGACAATTATTCTTGAACATAATTTCAGGATGTGTGTATTCATACTCTTATGCAAGCAACTCACCTTATATTATGAAAAACAAGCAAAGTGAATCTTTTGTCTAGAGCGACTTCATTAAGGTCTTGAACATTTTTCAGTGCTTTGAAGATCTAGCTTTATGAGCGATGGCAAGTAATTATGGAAAAGAGTGTTACAAAAAGACACAATTAGCACAGAAATAATAAATTATTGTTACGTCAAATACGTTCTTTTGTCAAATATAAGACAAAGATTATTGGAAATGAGTAGTGAGTTAGAGTAACAATACAAAAATGTATTTAAATCATTGGCTGTTTTACTTTTAAGGAAACTGTTTCCAAAATATAAAAGACTAGGAGAATGACGGACATGTAAACAAACGGAAAAACTGCGAAGAAAAGTGTGTCCGTTTTTTCAACTACCTTCTAGTTTTGCAGAAAGCAATATACTCGTATATATAATTTCATATTAAATTTGGTTTCCATACGGACAATGTAATATTATGTATGTATCTCAGTCAAAAATGAAACTATTCTACAAACTCGATGACTTAAAGTACAGGCCTACATACGAGTGCATACATATATTTGCCCCAATGTCTTGTTCATATATTCCATACCTATAACAGAAGTGAAGTATGAAGTATGGTGAAAAACTAGCATACCTGAATCTATCAGTTAGTCTGTACATATGAGAATGGGAGGAAAATTTAAATAAGCTCTATTAATAACGGTACTTTGGAGCCTGTTTAGATGCTGACTCAAAACTCGGCTATGTCGGTAGTTTATGGGTAAGAAGAGTGAGGGGTAAAGAGAGGGGGAGAGTCATGAAGAAAATAGAAATATCGAGGAGAGTCGCGTTCTACATCCGAAATGTTCCGTCCCTATTCCATTTTATCATTTCTAGTTCGATCGTTGAGGAGGGTAGTTCGCGCATAAAATGAGTAATTGGACGAGAGAACACACGAAAAACACAGAAGTGTTTCAATTTACTCATCCCCTCCCCTAAACTTAGTGCAGGAGTGAGCACTATTGCATGTAGACACGACCAGAGTATATCCATAATGAGTAGGGACACTCACGACCGTTTTCGTTTTCTGTCCTTCTCACTAAATTACACAGATATGAGAAGAAGATGGATATAAGAAGCGTTGTAGGGAGAGAGCGATAGCGATATGACGCACAGCTGATAAGCGTTGGAGTCACACCGCCTTTAAAAATACATTGTCAAGAAAAAGAAAGCAATACCAACCACAGCCTCCAAAAAAAAAACAGTGTGACCTATTGCCATAAAAAACTAGGAAATTTTGAGTCAAATTATTTTTATTGTTTTAAGGCCGAACATCTGGTTTTATTATTTTTATGGAGGTCAAAGGAAATAAGAAACACTTGTATATTTTAGATGTAAAAGGGTTCATATTTAGTTTTAATTAGCGGAAAAGCCAATCATAAAAAAAGGTATAGAAAAATTGTCAATAAGGCGCAGCAGGTCACACTTACTAAAACGTAGAGATACACACAACGATGATCGGAGTCTTACCGCCTTTAAAAAAGCATTATGAAAAAATCCCTAACCATTCGTCTTACACAGTAAGCCGCATGTAGTGGTGCAGGTAAAATGTATTGTGTACTCTTTTTTTCACAAGGGGTCGTTGCATACGGGTTAAAGTGTATATTTTTGATCTACTTCCACTTATTGTACAATTTTTTTATCTTTTGTCTTGTGGTAGTAGGAAATGCATATGTAGAGAGAGTGTCCCTACTCATTATAATGGATATACTCTGGACACGACATTACTCTTTACTACGTAGTCGAGAGTCATCATCAAAACAGGCTCTAGCAGAGTAACTTTTACAAAAAGCGGGTTATATCGAAAATTATTCCAACCATTTGGATTAGGACAGTTACTTTAGGCAAACACTTTGTTTGGCGTACCATGTTCTTAGTACTTTGCTTGGTTAAGGGTTCTACAAAAATAGCTATTCTCGGTTAATATTCTATGAATTTCGATCAAAACCAAAACACGACTTGACAATTAAAAAAAAATATTTTTTTAATATCAGCTTAGAGGACCGAAAACGCACGATCCAGTGCAGTCGGTTTTTTTTTTTTTGAAAAATTGAAATTGAATGAAGTAGCAAATTGAAATTGATTACCACCATCTTCTACGGACTTTCACATAATGTATGTGGGGTTCAAATATAAGCTGGCAATGACCCATCACAAATATCCCAGAAGTAAATCCTATACCAAGGAAGCGATAAAACCTAGCAGAGCAGCGCCATTGTTCTCCTTCGACGGCTACCATCTGTGGAAATCAGACAAAACCTCAGTTTGGTTAACTTCCTACTTCACTCTATTCTATTTGCCAGTTTTTGTAATTTTTGTACAAATACTTACTTACTAAATAACTATTTCATTTGTTCTTTAAAATTAATATTAAACTTAAAACTATATCCTTAATCGAAATATATTATAGAATTATAAAGTTTAATAGTATCGTGTTTTATTTCGATTCTACATGTATACATAGCAAAAGTTTCAGCTCTCTTCGTCTAACGGTTCAAAAGTTACAGGGCTGTGACAGACTAACGATAAATAGTATGAAACCCATAAATCTTTCCTTTCAAGGCCCGGAATACTTAAATTAAGACTTCGCACGCAGAATAAAATGGTGTATAATGTTGCTATTTGCTCAATTTTTTAGGAATAAGACATGTACATAGGTAGAGAACTATACTCTGTCCCAGAAAAATAGTCAGTACAGGCCTTATGGCAGAGCTTTATTCCACACACTAGTGCCTGTATATGTTTTCATGGCATACAGTTTCAAGAATTGCCACCGAAAAGGAAACGAAAGCACTGCCTTACATACAAATTGTTGTTTTAATTTTCATAAAATGCGTGTACATCCCACCATATATTGCATCATGTAAGGACAACACATGTTCATGCAACATTTTTGGCTAATATCTTGCGCAATAATATTGCGTGGTGTAAGGGCCGCATAAGGATATACATATATTGTCTAAGGAGTAGACACATTTTCATTTATATTAATAAAGGAAGTGTTCGTAATCGATTTTTTTTAATTAAATATTGCAAAAATGTTTTGAAAAATACTTTATCAGCTCCAACAGAATTTTCATAATGAAACTTCTACTTATAAAAATTCAGCGAAACGAGTTGATTTTAAAGTAAATGAGAACAAAACGAATATGTTATCAACAAACAAAAAATTATCTATCCAAAATATTGAGCAGAACTATGACACGTTTGTAGAGATCGTACGAAAAATAACCTTAGCAAACCGTTGCTACTTCGGTTTGGTAAAACAACTGGGTTCAAAACTCCTAACTTAACGACCAAACTAATGCTCTATAGAAGCCTCATCTTAGCAATATTACGTTATGGCGCCAAGTGCTGTACGAAAAGTAAGAAAGCTGAGCAAATGTTGGGTACTTTCAAACGAAAAATACTTCGTGAGATACTAGTTCCCTTATGCAAGGAAGGCCAATGGAGGAGAAGATATTTGAGGTTATAACTAGCCTGTAGATGTAGTCGAAAAATCCATGATACTCCGACTTCATTGGCGAATCATAGTCCCCAGGTTCGAGACGGCAAAGAAGACCGAACCTGCGGTACAAAGACCAAATTGTCGCCATTGTCAGAAAACTTTGTCTTCGCAACTTAAAACAGCGTGCCAGGGAACGCGAGGATGAAAGGCAGCCGTGTCTCGGGTAGAGACTCTACAAGGATAACCCTTTACGTAAGTAAGTGAAATGATGAAGAATGAAATCAATGGTTAAACTGGTACATAATGAAATTAAAAATGCTAAGGGTGTGAAAAAACTGTATTGAATATCTTAAACTTGAAAAGTTATAGAGATTGTTTGCTTATCCCTTAACTACCTACCACCTAATTCAGTCTTAACCACCCTAACCACCTACGCGTTGTCCTAGAGACCGCTACAGATTTTTACTTCTATTTCGTAATTTCCGGCATTAAATAAATAAAAATTATTAATACTGTTGTTAATACATTAAAGCTTTATTTTAAAGACTTACAATATAAATAACATAAATTATAAGATATCTGTTGCAATAGGAAATTTACACACTAGGTAAGCTTGGTGAATCTTTACTTATTTTCACTTATTATTATAAAGAAACTCTTTGATGAAAATGTGTGTGTTATCTGCTCAATGATCAATAGCTCAATCAGTTCATAAGTTAGCTTTAAGTTAAGTAGATTATAACCAGAGATGGGATTTTGTTGACCTAAAAAATGAAAAAAAGGCAAATTAAAACATCCAAATAGGCAATAAATAGGCATTTATTTAAACAAGAGACAATAAAATAAAAAACTTTATTATAGTAACATTGAGCAATCAAATTTTTTCAAAATTTTCAGGCAACAACCGCCTGCGATTGTCCCTTAACAGCGGCTTAAAAGAGCTGAAGGACCTATCTACATCAGCAGAAACGAGTGAAGCCCAATTAAAACACTCGACATCACCCACTTCAATATTTTCAGGAAGCTCACGGTTTGTGTCGCCTTTAATAACGCAATTTATTTGCTCCACTATCTCAAGTCCCTTATTCGCAGAGAAAACGAATTTGAACTTGTCTAAAACATCTTTTGCGATTGCCCCTTTTCCTGTTTCCAAGTCGCCTTCGACTTTGTCCAAAATCTGCAAGACTTCTCCGATCGTGTTTCTTTAATGGGTACATAAAAAAAGGATGTGGATCCGATGTATGCATTTATGAACATTGAGTAAATATACTTTTTGTTTGTATATTTGAGTCTTCTATATGTTTAATAACGGGAGAAAAGGCCAAAAAAGGCAAAATAAAATACATATATTTGGCAGCAACAGCACGTCAAACGTATTTGGTTAAAGTCTATAGTGTCATACGATTGCGGAAGAAAAAAAGGCAAAGTGAGCAAAACCTGATTATAACACATTTATGAGAGTAGATAATGTAATTTTTTTTAATTAAAATCTTGATGAGCATCCTATTTGTAACATATTTTTAACATATTTAATTTCAATATGACGGCATCTTGAAACAATGTGAAAACTTATTGAAAGTATGTGAAAAAAGCTTGAAAATAATATTATTATTACTATGAATAGGATCTTAAAAAAATTTCGGTGAAACAATGTTTTTTTTTGTTTTTTGTTGTAGAAGGTGAAAATCTCGAAAGACACAGTGGGTTTAGAAACTCAAAGTAGTGTGGGACTCTAACCGCACTAAAAACAATTCCTTTATCATGACCAATCAACTGGTGATCGACAAAGATTTTGTTTTCAGCGAAAAGTCGGGTTTGAGAAGGTATTATAATTCAAATACGGTCTCTCGTAATTGTCAAAAAAGTTCATGGGGTCTGGTTCTTCTTAACCTACGAATATTATTTGGTATATTTAAGACATTGTCTATCTCAGGATTAATATGTATCTGCAAACGTTCCTTGTGACGCATTGCGTGCATTGTAATTGTAATGGGACTCTCACTATTCCTCGAAGGACCTTATTTTGAAAAGTTTGCAACATTTGTACATTTGTTGTCTTTGCGCAACCCCATAATTGGATACCATATAAACAGATTTTAGTATCTGATTTTTATTTTCAATGGATAAATCTGAATTATATCCTAACAACCAATAGAGTTTTCTACATCTGTCTTCGACTTTCTTTTTCACATGTTCCTTCCATTTCAGTTTAGCATCCAGATTCATACCGAGACACTTGGCTGTGTTGGAGTAAGGAACTGCTTGATTATTAATAATCACGGGAAGATTCGTTATATTTTTATTGTAAAATTGGACTTTGATTCATTAAGTTTAATTCGTCAACGCAACACATATCCATCTGTCGATAGAAGAGCAGTGTTGTCGTTGTCTGCAACGACCGACAGGGTGGGTCCTAGAACACTTCCCTGTGGAACACCTGCTTGAATTTCTTTAAGTTCAGAGTACGCTGAACCATAACGAACTCTAAAGAATCTACTACCTATATATATATTTAAGGATCTCATAGTACTGTCTACGTAAATCCCTATGAAGTTTATACTCTAATCCCTTATGCCAAACTTTATCAAAAGCCTGTACAACGTCTGAGAATATCGCAGAACAAATTTGTAAATTTCTTCCAGTGCCTTTTCTATAACATTAGTTATACGGTGCACCTGGTCTATCATCGAGTGTTTATTCCATAACCCGAAATGATGGGTACCTATATATTTGAGGGGACTTCTGATAAAGGCTTACGTTGTTTAGGAATATCAATAATTTCTGCTATCTTCCAGTGATATGGGATATACCTTTGTTTAAAGCAAGCATTAATTATATGCTTGAGTTTCAACAATGCAGTTGGGGGAAGTTCTTTCAAGGTTTGAGCAGTTATAAGATCATAACCTGGTGATTTTTTATTATTAAGTTTATGAATACATATCTCAATCTCTCTTAACGACACAAAGGGAATTTCCTTTTCGTTATAGAAATTCGTTTGCAATCATTATTGGAAACGGTTTGAAAACTTTTGAAAGATGCTGACTAAAGAGTTTAATCTTTTCCTTTGGATCGCTGATCCATTTACCATCAGATGTTTTCAACGGTAGATGTTGTGTAAGCAGCCTTCCAAAGGTAGTTGTCAGCCATTAGATTACAAAGGTATTTAGGTAGATAATTATTTATGAATTCTAAATTTTTTTTTAAGCCCATTATAGACTAAATTAAATATGGTTTTATCGCCGGGATATCTTGTCGCCTGCCATTTTCTACGAGCTCTTCTCTTTTCAAGTTGCTTGATTTCTGTAGGATATTTCATCGAAGCCTGCTTTCTTGGTTGATAATTCGGTGTACTATCTTCTGCTGCCTGTTACACATCGGCAATGAATTCTTCTGTTTCAATTTAAATAATATGATTTGTTGTGACTAGTGGGGATCTAAGGTTGATAAAACCTTCGAGAAGTTCTCTAAATTTACAGCAGTTCGTTCTTTTATTAGTCAATCGTGTATTTTTTGTTGTCTGTTCTAACGATATTGACTGTAATGATCACGGATGTATGATCCGATGACAGATCATCACTACTTTTAACTTTTTACTTCTTTTCTATTAATACCTTTCGTTATGAAGAAGTCGTTAGCATCTGATATTTTCGTTGGGTCAGATGGCCAACTATACTCTGTCCAACATAAATTGTCAGTACAAGGAAGATAGGGATGTTTGTCTCTCATTCGCACTCGTTTGTTTCCCGTAAGGTGCTACTCTACTAGAAGCTATTACAGGGTTGCCGCAGTATCATTTCAAACCAGGAAAAATGTTAAAGAATATTATGTAGGGTTACCGTCCTATTTTTTTAGATTGAAATTTTCATTAATTTTTTTTGTCGCGTCAACAATTTCTTTTTTTTTCCGGCACTTAAGTCTTTGGATGTTTTGGAAGCCATTTATTACTACTAAGCACAAACTTCACGACTTGAAAATACAAATTGCACAATACTTCTTCAAAAAACAATTTGAAAACAGTTCTTAAAAAACTACCCGTCTTAACACCCAGGGATCGAAAAAAAAACTGTATCTATTTTGTTGGCAACGAAATAAGAACTCAAAGACTATCCCCCCTGTATTATGTTTTTGTACGAGAACGGAACTTAATGTCGTACATCCTTTAATAAAGCAATTATTTCTTAAGTCATACATGGAAATAAGATAAAATACAAGAAAACCCAGTCTTGAAAAATTTCGACAATTAAAAATCACTTCCTGCAATAAAGCAATAAAAGTTATGTACATATGTACATACCCTTCTTCTGTGTTCTCTTCAGATGAGCGCAAGGATATAAGATGAGCAAATTGACCTGCTTCTGTAATATTTTATTGCTTAAAATATTCTAACTATGCAATGTTGGTCAAAAATATCTTTGTCCGAGTTTATGTATATACACTTTTTTTCCTATAATGGAAACAAATTATATAGAACAATGCTGAAGAAATTTAAATTATTCACTCACTGCATTGCTTGAAAGTAAAAAGTAAACATCCTATTTTACCAATTGCGTATTTTATGTATTTTTCAACGCAATGAAAATTGAACCCAAAAAGAGAAAAAATGTATGCGTACCTACAAAGTGCAAAACATTAAAACATTTTAGAATAGAAAACATCTTACAATTTTGTAACTGCATTTTAACGTATTTTCAACATATTAAAAAAAAATAATATATCAGATCAAAACATGATGGTAACACTTATCAAAAAAGAACTTTTTTCAAAGCTCTAAAACCAAAAGCTCCTTAATAGAAACCCAAGGAAAAAAAACTGAAACAAGTTACAAAACGGACACTGGTAACTCTGAATGCACATGAATATAAATAGGGGTTGAAATGCAGCAGCCAATCAGCGCACACCAAATGGATATTCACAGGCGGGTATACACTCAATTTAGTATGGTGCAAAAATATGACACGCTACTGATCTCTAAAAAGCTCTCCCATAAGACGTGTACTGACAATTTATGTTGGACAGAGTATAGTTGGTGAGCCAGTCGAAATAAATTCACAGTTAAAGTTTCGCCCTGAATTGTAGAGCTTCCTGCCTTTTATTGTTATAGGTCTTGACCCCCAATGTATATGTTTTGCATTAAATTCACCACCGATGATAAAATTGTTACCTGACATTTGGAAAAGGTCAATTAGGTCTTCATAGGCGTCTTTGTAGGCGAGTGCTTGCTTGGGAATACAATTTATTTTCTACAGTTGGTATGTTTGTTTTAGCAGCAGTTGGCACTTTGTCTATGTTCTTGTCTTAAACCTTTACTTTGTTTTTATTATTCGATGCATTTTGTTTGAGAATTTTAGTAGCTTTTCTTTTCCTTTCTTGTCATTGTTTTGCCATCGGACAACCTCTATAATTTGCTGGGCGATCACAGACAGTTTATACATTTTGCTTTCTCGCCCTTCTTGAGGGGGCAATTTTTTGTGGGATGTTTTCCTTAACATTAACGCCAGCAAAATCTCTTTTACAATAACTTTGCGTATGCCCGAAAAGCTGGCATCGTTTGCATTGGTGTATTAAGTTTGAGTTCTTACGATGTGGCTTGATCTTAAAAACAATACCCATTATTGATTTTATATTGTACATTTTTTGGACTTCTTCTTGATTATGAAAGGAGGGCATAAAAAGAGATAGTTTTCTGTTTTTTGTCATTGTTTGTCCATCACTTCCTTGAGTGGATTCTTTTTAGTTAGGTTTTTGGCTTCCAAAATCATAAATTTTTGACACAATGTGATTTTTTTTTAAATGTTTTTACATGTGAATACATACGTATAATTATCAATTCTTTCCACAATAATAACAAGAGTCCACTGATTCATATCTCTATATCACTTTTTCAAGCCCTTCTCAATAAATCAATGCTGTGAGAATTATCCTTTCGTATTCTGCTCTCTAAATTACCTCTTGCAGTTTATGCAAAATGTTTATTCTGAAAGAAGGAATGCAAATAGTGTACCTACTTACTTAAATGGACTTGTAGAGTCCCTGCCTGAGACATCGTTGCCTTCCATCCTCTGCGGTCCCGAGCACGCTGCTTCCAGTTGTGAAGACCAAGTTTTCTGGCATCCGCGACAGCTTGGTCTTTGTAGCGGAGGTTCGGCCGTCTCGAACCTGGGAGCTGGGATTCGAAGATCCTCTTGGCTGGAGCATTGTTGTCCATTCGCTCGATGTGGCCGAGCCAATGTAGTCTGCGTATCTTGACTTTTCCTCGCATAAGGGACCTAATATCCGACGGAGTATTTTACGATCGAAGGTGCCCAATATTTGCACAGCTTTCTTACTTATCGTCCAGCACTCGGCTCCATACAACAGGACTGGTAAGCAGGGATCGAAAATACCAGGTATTTCGATTTTTTTTTTTGTAAAAAAGGCCAGCAGTAATTAAGGTTGTAAATTTAAAAGAAGTATATCTGGTTGATGCTGATGAAGCTGCCTGTCGATTCCTGGTATGCCTTTAAAAACTTAAACCATTTTGAAAAGAGGCCAAATAAAACTATTATTTTTGGCCACATAACATAAGTGGCCAAATGAAACAATTATTTTAATCTTTTATAGTTACTGAGCAGATGGAAACTGGTTGAGTTGAACACTTATTTTTCTAGCGAAAGCAAAAAAGTTCATTTGGCTCAATATCATTTCTGGTCAAAATAAATCGATTAAATGCACCCAATATTTTTTTAGGCCATCGAAAATGGGTAAAACAGGCTTTTAATTTTTTTGGGCAAAATATTAGGTCTCTTATTATATCTACATAATATTTTAAGCTAAGACAAACTGCACTTAGAATTGTAAAGATAAAAAGTTAAACCGATGATATACATATTTACAAATATATGTAGGCATGTACACACGTATTTGATGAACGAATATTACAACTCGCAGCTTTAAAAGTAAAGGGTTTTTTCTACTAATTTGTATTTACCCAAAAAAATATTATGTTGATTGGACCCAATATTTTAGGCCCAAAAAAATATTGGGTTAAAATAACCCATTTATTACGCAAAAACGTAAATTATATTTTATGTATCAGGTTTCATTGGCCCAAAAAAAAATTGGGTGGAATGAACCCATTTACTTTGGCCAAAAATAATAGATTGTAGAGAAAAACAAGCACTTTGCACCTCTAATCAAATTGAGCCACAAATACCTGTTTTTTCCGCCTTTTTAAAAAAATGGGTCAATTGGGTTCGGTCTCTGCTGGTAAGATGAGCGTTCTGTAGAGCATTAATTTGGTCCGTCGAGTTAGGAGTTTTGAACCCAGTTGTTTAAACTAGAATTATCTCTAAGAATAATAAAATCAATGTGTATTCTTTTTTGTTAGCCTCACTATACTTTTCCATTTTTCAATCCCATTCTTCTCATACATACTGTAAACCCCACTGGTTTTCTTTCCCACGATTTCCATTCCCACACTGTATTCTGCTGAATTGTCAATTTCGGCATTAGAATTTTCTTTTCCCACCAAATACTCCGCTTACGTCTGGGTTCTTGGCACCTGTGATATCAAATGCAGGATTGGGTCTCAATGCCCAGACGTAATAAAATACTTGTATTAATGTACTTCCATATTTATCAATTAGTATTTAAGGCACTGTAATTTTTGAATAAATTGCACTTGAAAACGAAAAGTCGTTGCCGTTGTTTATTTAGATCAAAAGAGATCTAACATTTTTGCTTCTTCTCTTAAATTTGGTTGCTCTGGCCAGATAGATTGGGATTGGTATAGGAAAGGAGGTCCCTTGAACCAAAAATCGGTTTTAAGAAACTGGTCCGGAAATACTCCTCTAGATAATAGATCCGCTGGATTTATTTCTGTATTAATATATCTCCATTGTCCTGTTTTAGTTTCTTCATGTATAAACGAGATGCGGTCAGCTACAAAGGGTTGTAGTGGTGATTGGGTATTTATCCAAGCCAGAACGATTTGAGAGTCAGTCCAAAACGTGGCTTTGTGGATTTCGCTTGGTAGACTTTCAATGACCACTTTGGCTAGTTGCACCATTAGCTTTGGAGCGCACAGCTCCAATCGTGGAATTGTCTGTTGTTTTATAGGTGCAACTCTAAACTTTGAGCAGACTAGTTGTACCTTTGCTTCTCCATTTGACCTTGATGATCTTATGTATATAGCCGCTCCGTGTGCCCTCTGTGATGCATCCGAGAAGCAATGAAGCTGGATATCACTCGCTTTTGACAGTAGTATATGCCGAGGTATTTTCAGGGTGTTTAAGCGTTGAAGCTCCGTCCTGAAATGCAGCCATTTTGTGTGTGTTTCCATTGGAACTGCAGCATCCCAGTCCAGTTTAAATCGCCATAATTCCTGAAGAAAAATTTTCGCCAGGATAATTACTGGGCTCTGAAATCCCAGCGGATCAAAGATGTGAGCGGTATCTGCAAGAATTGAACGCTTGGTGACTTTTGAGACCTCTTTCCAGTTATTTTTGCTGCTTTTAGTTCTTGTACCGACAAAACGTTATCCATAAGCCTATAACTTCTGGCTCTCTTTCGGTTGCTAACAAAGCGAATGGCATATGCTGTTATTTTCTGCAGAGTAGCGTATGAGTTTCTATGGTTGATTCGTTCTAGAAAATGGTAACTTGTATTCTGCGCTGCTAGGACTGTTTTTATGATTTTAGTTTCGGGTATCTCTTCTTCTCTTTCAACTATCTCCTCCAGAGTACCTGGTTTCGTTACAATGCCACAAACCAATGTTGAAGACTGTTTTTGAAGTGTAGTCTTTCCCATCACAACCCATCCAAATAGTGTGTTTTGAAGTGATGGTAAGTCCCTCTGAACTTTTATTTGTCCAATTGAAATTAGCTCGGGGAATAATTCTGCTCCAATTAACAGGTCGATTTCCTGAGGTTGGTTGAATGCGTTGTCGGCAAGTTGGATATTCTTCGGTAAATTCCAATTGCTAATGTTGATGAATTGACTGGGTTGACGTGAAGTTATAGTGTCAAGACCGTATACTTCCAAATTCGTGCTAAATCCAGTAACTCGTGATTGAAGGTACAAATTTACCTTCTTGCTGATTTTAAGACTGTTGTTTCCAATTCCGGAAACCTCCAGTAGTTCTTCTTTCGGCATGAGCTTCAATTTGTTGGCTAATTTCCAAGTTATAAAACTCATCTGTGAGCCCGTGCCTTGATAGGGCTGTTAGTTTTACTTAGAATGTTGACAATAGCTGTTCCTAAAGGTACATAGTTAGAAGCCGCTTTGTCTGGATTGACTGCTGACAGACTGGTTCTATTGTCAATCTTTGGACTTTGGGCTGTAGTTTGGCGTTGGAACTCCGGTGCTTGGATGTGAAGCAGGGTATGGTGAAATTTAGTGCATTCAGTGCAATGCCCAGAAGTACAATTTGAGGTCTGATGACCGAATCGCAGGCAATTAATGCACCTGTTGAGCATTTTTACTCGATTAAATCTTTCCTTTGGGGACAGCTGTATAAACTTCGGGCATTTGGAGATAGGATGGCTCTGTTGATCGCAAACAGAACATTTGTTCTCTTCTTTTGCCATTGCAAGGAATACCCTTGGCGATCGCTTTGCATCGTCTGAACTTGATTTTTTAGTACCCAGTGCCTCCAATGACTGGAATCTTGTTTCCAAAAATGCAAGGAAGTCAGACAAGCTGGGTAATGCTTTCGGTTGCTTGAGAGATTGTTCCCAAATAGATATTCATCAGAAGTGGATCCCAGTTTGTAGTGTTGATGTCAAGGTTTTGCAAGCTCAAGAGGCATTCTTGTTTTGTGTCATATAATGCCTTGATCTGACTTGAACCTTCGTGTTGAATGGTGGGCTGTGTCAGCAGTTTGTTGACTAAAGCCGTCACTAAAAGCCGGGTATTTTCATACCGCTCGGTTACAACCTTCCATGCAGCCATGTAATTTGCATCGGAAGTAGTAAAGTGACGTATTAGTTTCTCAGCTTCGCCCGTGAGAGTTGTCTTCAGGTAGAACAACTTTTGGCAGTTCGCAATTTGCTGATTGTGTACAAGTTCCGTAAACAAGTTCCGTACTGCCTCCATTTGAGGTAATCACCATCGAATTTCGGTAAGGTTATTTTTGGCAAGTTTAATGTTGCGCTCGGCAAAGAAGTTGATGGAGCAGCTGGAGATGTAATTGGTTGTGTCGTCAACTGTTCCATAGTTGTCGTCAATGTAATTAAATATTTGTTTACATCTTCCTCCAACTTCAGGTATTCTTCCATTTGATACCCTTCTGAAAGCGGGTCTTCCACCAATTCTGCGACCAATTGGTGCATCTCTTCCATTTGTCCCCAAT
Organism: Chalcosyrphus nemorum; assembly: GCA_949716465.1. Lineage (NCBI taxonomy): Eukaryota > Metazoa > Arthropoda > Insecta > Diptera > Syrphidae > Chalcosyrphus > Chalcosyrphus nemorum. Next base: position 53,263,858 of record OX454332.1, read on the forward strand.
ACTTATCCAAGCTATTGATTTTAAGGTGACAATATGTAGAGCTCCAAGTTGTCATTGGGGTTTCATCAATATTGAGAAACAACCTTTGCAGTGCGTCTGCGGTTGATTTCTGCCGTCGAAGAATTTTGACCACCTCTGTTGTCGGTTCTGTTGACTGAGTCGATCGAGAAGGTGGAACTGGCTTATACCTCGGCTTGGCTTCTGCATCCGCGGACTCAGTTGGTTGTTGATGGTTCCCACTGATGTTGGTATCTCCGTCATCTCTAATCAGATTCAAGAGCTTCTTTATCTCCTCATACATCTGCTTTACCTTCATATAGGTATTGCCTTGGATGTATGGTGTATCTTGCTTGACGAAGTCTTTGACTTGACTGTGGTTCTCAGCGAACTCCAGCCATAAGGTTTCAACTGATTTTAACCTTTTGTCCCTGTACTCAGCAGTTTCCCTGGCGGGACCGTCCTTTCCGATGTTGATTTGCAACTTCTGAATGTCTTCTGCTAATGCCTTTTGCCTAGCAATGATGCGGAACACTTCCAACTCGTCCATGATGAGTATTCCGGTCTATGTGGATGACGAAACTAGTGTCCTTCTTATGCTAGTACCAGTGTTGTAGCCCTGGTAACGCGTGTTTTATTCTGGACTAAGTGTTCCAGAGAACAATGTGTACTAATGTTTGAAGCCTTGGTAACGCTTATACTACACTCTGTACGAGTATTTGTTAGTACCAGTGTTTGAAGCCCTGGTCACGCTTGTGTCAAATGTGATTTGCCCCTTACCGCTGGTGGGTGGAAGCAGATCACGTCGGGGTCACCAAAAATGTTAGATCTCTTTTGATCTAAATAAACAACGGCAACGTAGAAGTACATTAATACAAGCATTTTATTACGTCTGGGCATTGAGACCCAATCCTGCATTTGATATCACAGGTGCCAAAAACCCAGACGTAGGCGGAGTATATGGTGGGAAAAGAAAATTCTAATGCCGAAATTGACAATTCAGCAGAATACAGTGTGGGAATGGAAATCGTGGGAAAGAAAACCAGTGGGGTTTACAGTATGTATGAGAAGAATGGGATTGAAAAATGGAAAAGTATAGTGAGCCTAACAAAAAAGAATACACATTGATTTTATTATTCTTAGAGATAATTCTAGTTTAAACACCAGTTGTTTCGCCAAACCGAAGTAGCAGCGGTTTGCTAGGGTTATTCTTCGTCGGATCTCTACAAAGGTGTCATTTGTAGGATTAATATTTGTTCCGAGGTAGGAGAACTCCTTAACTACCTCGAAGTTATAGCTATCAACAGTGACGTTATGCCAAATGTTTCGGACAGATAAATTTTTGTTTGTTAACATAACATATACTTTGTCTTGTCCTCATTCACTTCAAGACCAACTCGTTTCGCCTGCTCATCAATAGCCGTAAATGCGTCTACGACGGCTTGCCGGGCCATCGCCTGGTAGAGCTCAAGACGATGAATGCTGTCATAGGCGGCTTTAAAGTCGATGAAGAGGTGGTGGGTTTTGACTTGAAATTCGTTGGTCTTTTCCAGGATTTGTCTGAGTGTGAAAATTTTCTATTGTCGATCTGTCGGGCCGGAAGCCACACTGGTACATGCCGATTAGTGTGCTGCAGAAAGGTTTTAGACGTTCACACAATACGTTGGATAGGATCTTATATGCGACATTTAACAGGGATATGCCTCGGTAGTTCTTACAAGACATAGGAACGCCTTTTTTGAAGATGGGGCATATAGAGCTGATACTCCAGTCGTCGGGCATGCGTTCCTCCACCCATACTTGGTTGATGACTTGATGCATGCACCCTACCAAGACATCAACTGCGTATTTAAAGAGTTCAGCTGGAAGCCCATCAGAGCCAGCGGCTTTGTTGTTCTTCAATTTCCTGATGGCTACATTAACTTCTTCAATACTGGGTGGAGGCGTTGGTTCTTCATTGACTGGAGGTGGGTTCTCGTCTTGCCCTATCACTCTCTCTATTTGCTGCCCGTAAAGCAACTGCTGGAAGTGTTGCTTAAACACATCAACAATTCCCTGTGCATCGGTGACTAGGTTGCCTTCGCCATTTCGAAGAGCCTGCGTTCCGGACTTGTAGCCAGCTGCAAGCTGCTTGGCTTTTCGATAAAACTGCCGGATGTTGTTGGGCTCGCGAGACTCCTCGATATCCTTGAGCTGGGAAACTGCGTAGTCCCTTTTCTTTTTACGCAGGATTCTCTTTTCTTCCCTTCTTCTGCGTCGCTTAGCACGTGGTCGATCTGGTTGCGTGTTCGACCGTCAAAGGAAAGCCAGGTTGCTGTGTGGATTCTTAGCCTAGGAAACCTAGTGCTACTTATCACCGTTTTACGGGATGCTGCAAAGTCGATTAGTCGGAAACCGTTGCCTATTGTCGAATCGTGGAGGCTGTGTTTACCGGCTATCCCGCCAAAGATGTTTTTCTTACCGATTTTGGCATTGCAGTCCCCGAGTACGATTTTTACATCGTACTCGGACAGGCTCCGTCCAGGAGGGACGTGGACGTGGACGTTCCGGGTCTAATTGCCAAATTAGGGGGATCGTTACTATTATCCGAGGTGGATGTCTCTCTCATAACTATAGTTTTTTTTTACGTGGTAGGGAAATTACACAGACGGCACAACCCCCAACCTGGAGGGCCAGATCCATGGGCCCTAGCCTCTATGACCAGGGCCGGTCTAAGAGACCGAAATCAGTAACTCACTTCGTAGTGCGAGCGCTGCCGTTGACCCATTTAGAGTTCATCCGCCACCATCTATTCCATAACCCTGATGAAGTCATGGAAATCCTTATAGACCTGAGCTTCGACTATGTCGAAGTAGTTCATATAAAGTGTTCTCCAAACCGTCCATGGACTCCGCCGCTGATTCCATCTAGAGAATTCATCCGCCTTCTATCCTCCTTCAGAGGGCTCTTGTTAGACTTCTGAGACGTGATACTCGTTCAGGTGAACAAGAGATGCCTCGTCCGGTCCTACATGTGTGCTAAAGTTCACCCAGATGTGCTCGCGCAGGTCCGAGTGTTCAACTACACATGCGTAGACGGATTTGGCATACGCTCATCGTTAGTTCACTACTATGGAGCTATCCAGAGGGCACCACGAGGAGGTGATGATGCGACATTTTACCCTCCATACAAATAGTGTAAGTTTTAAAAAAAATATATATAAAATGACTTACCTACCTTGTAATTTCTCAATTTCTGTAACCCAGCTTGAAATTTTATCCTATCACAAAGTAGCTTCAGCTGCCTTTTTAAGAAAACATATTTTCTTATGCGTATTTATTACATTTGTTTGCTTATACAAGCATTTCATTAACAAATTATTATACATTTTCATTCAAAAATTAATACTTCATTAATTTTTTTTATGTTAAAAGCCTAAAAATCTTTATTTTATTATGTTTTTGTTAATTACATAAAATATATCTTATACTTTTTGGTTTTCAAATAATATTTTATATTCTGATGTGGCAATACTGTCGCTTGACAATTGTGAAAAGCATACCAACTCTTAAGAACAAAAATGTAACCTGGTGAGAAATAGCATGAACTAGCTATTTGGATCACGAAAATGGATCCAAATGAAAAGCAAGATCTTGTATTGTTGTTGTTTTGCATGGATACCAATGATCGGATCTGGATCATGGGGGATGATAAAACACGGCTATTATCGTGATCTGCTCCAGATCAGATCATGGTAGCATAGGTACTATAGCATATTTATTTATACATATCATTATAGAAACCTTGCTATCAGTATTTCTGAAGCAAAAATAAAAAATAACTAGAATGAACAGAAGCCTAGTTATAGAGCACATTCCTGTGTCGCTATCTCTAAAGCTAGAATATTGAAATTTACCGAAAAACAATTTTTTAAATTTCCTGACAACAACAAAAAACAGCTTTACGGAAAAACAGGAGCAGCAGGCAATGTAGAACAGCCTGTAAGAAATAAAAGGAAATTATACAAATGTGAGTACGTGTGCGACAAACATTTTAACGTAAATGAAAAGGAAGATTTTTTTAAATGTTGCTAGCCATCTTATAGCATGTGTCTATACTGGCTTCAGTATAAAGTTTAAACAAAATCGTTGTACACGTTTTTCTGCTTATCATTTTTTTACTAATTTGGTAGTAAATAAAGTACTGTTATTAATAATTTTTGCCAGCAATGGGAAATGTTATATTATATATTATATATATTATGTTATTTAGGCTGTATAGCCTCATGCAACTACATTTTTCCAAACTACTTTCTTATGTATGTAAATACAAAGGGCCTTGGCCCTTTATGGGATGCTTAAGGCCTAATATTTATTTATTTTTATATTTTTTTAAATTCATACCTTTTCAACATACAGCATAAAGATGCAAGTACTTACGACCCAGTCGTGCACTTTATTTAATGCTTTTGATGGTGCAATTAGCTAGATGAGTAGCATAATAATTCTCTTAGGAGTTGTAATACATATACTTAATTCTGGAGCAATCTAAATACATTTGTACACAGATACACATATGAGATGCATCGCTTTCATTAACTTTTTTATATTTAATATGCAGGGGAATAAGGGGCCAAAATAAAGAATCTATTGCTTCCATTCTTCATCCAGTATTCACTCGCAAACATTTATCTCTAGGGTCGGTTTCTGGTTTCTGTAATATCTGACACCTAATTTAGATATTTTGCAAGGGTGAAATACTGTTTATTGTATGCTAATTTTTGTGCATGAAGTATAGAAATGTTAACGTGTTTATCTTATTGAGAACATTGAAATACAATGATTAACAATATAGTGTATAGCGAAAAAAAATCTGTCTAGATTTTAACCTTCGCTCTTTGTACAACAAAGTGCAGTTCTTCATACATGCAGTATTGAACGCACAATTAAAATTGCCAAATATTTAGTGTCGAAGTGTGCTAAGTTTTTACTGTGAAAAATAATAGGGACAAATTAAGGAATTCATTGTTTTGATAGGGTATAAAAATACATTAATAAATAAAGTGCAGGATTGGGTCGTGCGGCTTTATGCTGTTGGTTGAAAATGAATGAACTTAAAAAATATTTCTTTTTAAATTCTTCATTATTTTATATGCCATATTTTTGAATCATAAAATTTCTTTCATATTTTTGATTTTGACCAACATCCATTGAGTATTAACCGAGAAATGCCCATTTTTCTAAAATCAAGTATTAAGCAAAGTACCATCTTACGTGCTTTTTATGAAAATCGTTAGAGCCGTTTTCGAGAAAACCGATTTTTTGTTAAGTTGGCTCTAAGTAAAGTACCGTTATTAGTGCTTTTGGCCAAAAATGTGTTACATCTTGTATATCTTTAAAAAAGTAAAATGTGAAATTTAAACGAAATCGTTTGAGCCGTTTACGAGAAAATGTAAATTTTCTTGAATTCGCTATAAGCAAGGTACTGCTTCTTCCTCATTACGCCATCAATCTTGACCACGGGACCGATACCGTTAGGCGTAATACACCCCCAAATCATAAAAAAAACATTTTCCATGTTTAACTGTTTGTTTGAATTATTACGGTTTAGAGGACCTGACGAGCTTGGCTGACTGAAATCAGTTTCGTCGTCAAACCAAATAACCTAAAACCAAATATTTAATTGTACCAAAAAGGGCTAAATAATAAGAATTTGAGTATTATCCGTCTCCAATCATCATATCTCCAGCTTTCATATCTTTTAAAAAAAAAACTTTTCGTGACAGAACATTTTTGGCTGACAACGCTGGCTTCTTCTTCTTTTCTTTAGCTTTCTAGGCTACTCCATTTAAAGCTTGTCGAAGAAAGCCTCCCAATGTGTTCTCTTTACCTCGTGCAAAATTGAAACATCCTCTTATTCACCAGGCGGGACATGGGGCTTATTTTTAATAGTTATGCGATTACTCTACTACATTTCCCTTCTTTCAACACATTGGCCGAGTTCCCAACTCCTTGCTAATCTAGCTGCTAGAAAACTTTTGCACCGGGATGACACATGTTGTACTAGAGGCCGCTAGATTCTAGATTAGCCACGTTCCCTACGCCTGGAGTTCTCTAGCTGCTAGATTAGTAAAACACCCTAGAAGATGAAACGTACAGCTAGAGTTAGAAAGTGCTAAAAAAATACACCACATGCCCTGTTTAAATGAGCAGATTGTGAGATTGGATTGGGAACGAATTGGGTTTCAATCTGGGTTCGATCGAGTTTGAAATTGATTGAAATCGTGTAATATACGGCACTTTTCCTTTGTGTGCAGAAATGCTTTTGCCAAAAAATTAACCCTTATTAGCTATAATAGTTTTATGACCTTACAGAGTATCTCATTCGTGTGGAAATACAACCCCTTTTTGTTTTCTGATGCCACGCCCATTAATTAATTTCATTCATTGCCTGCCAAACTCGATCTTTCTATACTCCTATCCTTCAATCCTTAAATTTCATGAAAATTTCAATCCGATCCCAAAACATTTTATAATCAGATCATTTCAATTAAGTTCAAAATCGATTCCCTCATATAAACGGGGCAATACAGACTTTTTTATTTTTCCGTAAAATAAAAAACATAGAACATACATAAATTGCCACACACATAAGAATAGCCACTTTTACCACATTTTACAATTAAGTAAAGCACATTAAATAGGGAAATACATATTGCGATTTACAAATTCACAAACTTTTTGACAACAAAAGGCGAAAATGCAGACAGCTGTTGTATGTTTTGATTTCTTTAGTTGAATTACTACGTTTTATGCAAGTACTAATTGGGTTTACTACTTTGCAGCGAAGGTCTTCGTCGCTAGGATCTGCTATAATCTAGTAAATTTTTGGTCCTGGAGGCCGCTAGATTCTCTCATATAAACGGGGCAATAACACTTATACAATCCGATAAACACTTATACAATCCGTCTAGAGCGGATCGTATGATACTCTATCCCATTGCTGTATACAACTTTTTTTTTTAATATCTTCTCAAATTACTCCAAAACACGAATTTTCTAAATAAGTGGGTGTGGTTGTGCGCGGATTTTAAATTTTGTTCAATATATGTATACTGTATTTATTTCCTTAGAAGTGATATTGTTCTAATAAAAACGTCGAAAACAGTTTTTTGATTAAAACGCCCCTAAAATGTAGTTGTGGCCGATTATAATGTATGGAAGATTTGTAGAGTAATAATATATCTACCTATTTTCTTAAGTACGTTTTTTTTTTTAGTTTCATATAAAAATACTGGAAAAGTAAATTTTTTGAAAAGTGGGCGTGTCTGTGGGCGGATTGTTTACACTTGTAAAATTTTTTACTTTTGCATGGACCTCGTATACAAAATTTCATCGATCTAGCTCAAAATTTAAGGCCCAAAAAGTGGTAACACACAGACGGACGGACGGACGTAGCTCAATTGACTCGGCTAGTGATGCTGATCATTTATATATGTATTTTATTGGGTCTATCTTTCATATTTTTCTATGTATCGAACTTAATATGCCCTCAGGATAGAGTATAATAATGAGTACATAATAGTAAAACATGGGTGCCGTGGCTCAGTGGTTAGTGCGTTGGACTGCTGCGCAAGGGATTCCAGGTTCGAATCCAGAAAAATACCATCAAAAGTTTTTTCACGGCCCCACCTCTTCCGAGTGTCTGACAAACATTCAAGAGTATAACTGTCATGAGAAAGCTTCTCAAAAACCCCTCTGCCCTTCGGATACTGCATAAAACTGTAGGTCCCTTCTGTACATGCAGAAATGTATACCACGCACAACATGTACAGCTGTGAGAAGCTAGCCCTTGGCCCTCTATGGGCCACAATAGTATAACATGATAATATACATTTTTCCGATGTTATTTAATTCCACCTTAATTTGGCAAAAAATAAAGTCCTTTTTCTTTAAGCAATTACGTACATAAATCTAAGCGTGTCATAGATGTGTCTACGTATTCAAATGCGAAGATTTTATCATGTCATTACCAACGATTATTATTTTCAAGTCGACATTTTAACGATTGCAATGATATTAGTAACGGAAGCCAATACCAAACGAGGGATAAATGCAAACTGAGAACGGAGTATTATGTTTGCTTCCCTTTTCTTTTCCGCTTTCTTCAAAGATTTTAAATTTACAAAATCGTTGGTTGATCCTTTTCCGGTTGATACACCCGGAGCGGAAACATCCCATTCAAATCCTCATCTGTGTACGTTGTATCACTTAGACACCCAAGTGGATGCTCAATCCCCTCAAAATCCGACTGTATATGTGCACTGGGGGTATATTTTGTAGGTATGTATGTATGTATGTGTGTATATAACAAACCCATAAATAGAGATTTAACTATACCAATTAATGCGTATACATTTTTCTTAATTTTAATGTATGACTTGAAAATGTACTATGACTCTATGAACCCGGTGCTCATAGTAGAGTAAGATTCAAACTCACTAAACAAGACCTACCTCCTATTTATTGACTACAACTTAATTTTCTAATCAAGTAGTTTGAGCATCCGCTGATTCCGTCATTTCATACGGGTACCCCTTATTTCGCTAAATCGAACGGTTCCGTTTTTCGTAGTCGGTCTATCTCGTTCAAAACATGGAGTATGGCGTTATTGCAATATGGAGTTTGCGAGCAAAGTTCGCTATTTCATCATCCATGGTAGCTACTCCCGGTGGATATTATTGTTCCTGATACATTCGAGTTTGATGATGTTAATATAAATATGTTTTATAAAAATATTTTCGTATTCAGAAAGAACTGCTTATAGGTTCTTTGTGCAAGTGACTACAAAAATTCTCGCCAAGACGTGTATAAAATGCTGAGCTGCCGATACCTACTAAGTATGTAACATGTAATATAGATTCATTTTTGATTTCATTGTTAGTCGTGTTTTATTATCACCCAAGATCTATATAGATCACACGATGAAAATAAAACAGTCCAGATCCACGAAAAGTTTAGGTTCTGAGTTGTGGTAAAAGCTTCTCTTAGAATGTGACTTTTGAAAAGTTCATTAAGCACAAAGTTGCCATGCGACTGAATATTTTTTTTTAATGAGAATTTGATGCATTTGATTTTTTTAAGAAAAGAATTTTACCGGATTTGAAATGGTAACTCACCCCCAATGGTTACTAATCACTTACAAGGTTTCAGAAATTGAAAGTTATTATTCCTTGTTAGTTACTATTTGCTGAATATTAATTTATTTGAACATACAAATAAATTGAATAACGTTTGGTTTGCTAATAGTATATACATATATTCTAATCTGGCAACATGGATATTTGACTATCATGGACAATTACACTACAGTCATGAATGAAAATGTAACCTAGTGAGAAATAGCATGAACTAGCTATTGGGATCTCGAAAAAAGATCCTGATAGAGAGCAAGATCTTGTACTGTTGTTGTAATGCATAGAAAACAATGATCCATATGGATCTTGGATGATAATAAAACACGGCTAATATTTTCTAACGAAACGCTTATTTGTGAATATCGGAGCATTTCCTTGTAATTTTGCCAAAAGTGATACTTTGTAATCTTTATTTCGATGTGATACTTCGTTTTCTTTAAAATGCCTATGTTGATACTTTTTAATTCCGACAACAAAACACTATAAAAGTCAAGCCGATCCCCTTATCGACTGAATTGTGAGTTATTGTTCTGTCTTTTTTTTTTTAATTTAATAGTAGTTTGACTTATAATTCCTATTATGATACCTGTCAATACTTTTATCTCTCTGCGGAGATACTTTTTTTCAAACTCTTGCGGCAACACTTCACTTGTAAAAACAGATCACTGAAGAAAAGATCGTCTCAATCAAATAGAGATGGGTAATGGCGCAAAATTTCGTGAGTTGACACACTAACTCAAGCGCAATTAAGAGTGTCAGCGCAATGCGTCAACTCAATTGCGCCATGGCGCAGTCAAACATTAGGTCAGTACCGCGTACGGAGAATTTTCGTAGTTTTTCCCATGCTAAGAATTTTAGTCCAAGAAATTTTTGTGGCCGACTTAGGCCTAAAAAAGGCCAAATCTGTAAAATCAGTGTATTTTCAGCATTTTCTTTTTCAACCCGTTCGTTTACTTTTTCGTAATTTTAGTTCTCTCTGAGAGAATTTTACCCCCACTCTTTATAATTTGATAATCTACGAATATTAGTGCACAAAGTATGCGAACGGACTTATTATAGCTCAATAGCGTAGTGAGCAGCGTTACCTTTCGGCCCCTTTAGGGGCAAATCGACCCTTTTTTGATGACACAGACCCCTGGACCCCCCTTTTCGAAAATCATCGATTTTTGACCCTTTTTGAAATATATGACACTTTTTGGACTCTTTTTACTAATTTTTACAGAATTTACACATTAATGTCTATTTTAACCATGCATTTGTTTCAATAATGTACATTTACTCACCCCATGAACATTTATGTAGTGAGTGTTTATCGTTTCGTATACCTACCTACTTCATTGATATTTATAGTTCTCATATTTGGGACGATATCCCTTGGTTCCTATTCTTTGATGTACTGTGCATTACATTGTGCATTGTTCTATCGGCATTACTTGTTTTGGAAGCTAAGGAATTAGAAGAGTGTCTTCCTATCCAAGTTCAATACAGAAGGTAATGGACTCGATTACAAAGAATTAAATGTAAATACAGTCAAAATTGCTTATAAAGACATCGGTTATAACAACCAAATATTTCGGTCGGATTTTGGATTTCGGATTTTGATTGAATTGGAATCACAACTTTATTTTTCTTGTCCTTTTATTTTATTTTTATAATTACTTTTTACCAAAAGGAACTGATTTAGTTATTTTTTATTAATATATAGCTTAACTTTGTTTTAACAAATGAATTACATGAAAATAAGGAAAACATTACTTGATTCACCAAATTTGGTTCTTCGATTTTATATCGGACCCTTTTCCTTCGGCAGCGACCCTTTTTAGGACCCTTCCCGATATTTTTCAGAGGTAACACTGGTAGTGAGCTGCTGTGCTGCAGCAGTGCAGCCTAAGTAGAGTGAGCATATTTTTGAACTGAGTGGTGTAGCATTAGAAGTATTTCTTGTTTTGTGTTTGTCTTGTGCTATACAAAAATTAAAACTATTAATAAACTGCGAAATGAGTTGGGTGAGTGGGTTTGGTTGGGTTCTGGGTTTTGTGTTGCATTTGGGGCTGGAGGGTGTTGTTTGTGTTTATTACCTACGTGTATTTCAATTATTAGTGTTATTTGTTAGTTTTATACTAAGGAGCTAGTTTTTGACGAATCTAGTAAGTACTCAATTTCATTTCGACAAGAAGTTCCTAGGTATAGATTTTTCTGTAAAACGCCGACCCCCACCCAAACGATACAACCAAGGCCAACCCAACACAAAGTTTCGAAAAAAAAATCAATTTTACGACTATTTTCGGTACAGGGTGTCTACACCACACAATTAATATTCTTTGTTTAAATTGAAACAACAAGCAACAACAACTTTAACTTAAGCTTTTAACAGATTAATTTTTGCTTCAGTATCCCATCACAAGTCAATTATCTTTGTCATATCGGTACTCTTACCGGGTTTTCCTTTATTCTAGCATTTACTTAAATTACAATGGATTCAATGCAAAAAAGTCAAGTTTGGCTGCATTTTGGCGACATCAATAATTTGAAAAAAATCAAATGTAATTACTGCGGACAATATCTTTCGGTCGACATGGAGGAGCCTTATACGCCATTTAAAGAAAAGGCATCTAATGCAACAAATTATTAGGCAATGTCGTCCAGAGCCATTTAATAAAAAGCCCCGCGCGTTCTCAAACGAGTACACAGACTCTGAATAACGCAAATATTAGTCGTTCTACTAAACAACAACCGTATCTAACTGATTATTTTAATCGACCGATAACAACGAAGAAGCAAAAAGAGCTTGATCGGCAGTTGATGACTATGATCATTAAGGAGTATCATCCCTTTAGGATTGTAGAGGATGAGGAGTTTAGACGATTCATATACCAACTGAATCCGAATTATAAGCTGCCAACTAGAAAAACTGTGTCCAATTCAATGATTCCAGCACTTTACAACGAAACAGTGGAAAAAGTGAAGAAGAGAATGGAAAGATCTTTTGCGGTGTGTCTCAAGATGGATGGTTGGGCATCAAGAAATCAAGACAGCTTTTTCAGTGTGCCTGCACATTATGTTGTCAAAGAAGAAACGAGAACGAGATCTTCTGGAATGCCAATCGTATACCGAAAGACGATTAGATAAAGAGAGATAGTCATCGACAAAATAAAGACTATTGTTCGCTTTTTTAATAAAAGCAGCCATGCCAGCAGCCAACTTAAAGCTACCCAAGAAAGGATGAAACTCACAGCGTTAAATTTAAAAAATGACGTTGCAACTCGGTGGAACTCAACATTCGATATGCTCTACCGCGGCATTGATTTCGACAATAGCCGTTCTAAATTCATCTTTGCTATCGGCCCAAGGCAAAGAGCAAATTGACATATTGTCGAATGACGAATGGCTAGTTGTTGAGCAATCAAACAACGTGCTGGAATTTTTTCTGTCATCACAACCGCCATCAGCACAGAAACAAATGTGAGTGTATCGTCAATCATATTATTTTGCAAGCAAATGCATAGCAAAAAAAATTCCAATCCTTCAATTCACTTGAATTAATGCCAGACGTCAAAAAGTGAGTTTCAAGTCTAGTTGATGAAATGAAGAAAATATTCGGTGATTTGCAAGATGATGAATTAATTTCACAGGCTACAGTATTGGATCCTCGTTTTAAGAAGTTCGGGTTCATCGATGAGGCCAAATATAAACAAATCGTAGAGAGACTTTACCCAGAAGTTGCAAACACAAGAGTCCCTACTTCAAGACCGATTGAGAATGCCAATGTAGATGAAATGTCTGCGAGCTCAACAAGCAGATTTGCCTTGCAATCAACTGCTACTACCAGTGATGACCCTGAGCTTGATATGATCTGGGGAGATTTTGATTCGGAAGTTCAGATACATATGTACCTACCCAACCAATCCCACAGCTTCTGCAATTGTGAAGGTAGACAAGTACCTAGAAGAGCCTATTTCAGCAAAGAGAGATACACATGGCGCAGAACAAGAACCCTTAAATTGGTGGAATCAGAGGACATCTACCCAAGGTTATATCAGATTGTTAAAAGTCGGCTGTGCTACATCTGTTCCGTGTGAAAGAATATTTTCTCATGCGGGACAGATAGCAACTGAAAAACGAGAAAGATTAAAAACGAAAAAAATATCACAGGTTGTCTTCTTAAATTACAATCTTAATAATGCTAATTAAATTTATCAATTTCTCTTAATATCCACCACTATTTGTTTTTACTGCAAATTTTCCTTTTTAAATCAATATTAGTATAGATTCTTACTATTTTTTAATTTCATAAAATTAATTGTATTACCTACATACTCATTTACCTATTAAGTAGTTACTAAATATAAGTTAATATAACTAATAACTATTTCTTTTTAATTCAATCGAGTTTTCCTGTATTTTTCTATTAATATAATTTTTCTATTTGTAATTGTTTAGTATTATGTGTTAAATTAATATGAAATGACCTTATTGTTTTGGTGCTTTTGTACATATCTTATTTTAACTATTAAATATGAAAATCAAATGAAAATAAAAACCTAATATAACATTTCAAATGTCAAATTACTTTTGATATTCAAACATATTTATATTATTATGGTTAAATGTTAAAGATGCGTTAAGGTGGGATCCATGGAGAATTTATTGGAAACAAGAAAAGTTATTTTTCGATAAACGTCCAGGGAATTTGCAATGCTTAAATGATATTCACCAATGTGGTGGCAAGATGGCCTGGATCTACTCATGACGCGACGATTTTCAATAGTTGTAGGATAGAACATGTTTTGGTAAGACAAACGAGCTCATAATGAAGACTGTTTCATTTTGGGTAGGCCATACTGGATTTGAGGTCCAGATACCAGATACTGGATTAATTTCCATACTGTATTTTAGGTATACTGATTTTCATAAATTTTATTAGTTTGTGCTAGGAATATTGGAAAATATTCGAATATTGGAAAATATTGCGAAGAAAATTTGGAAGCAAGAGCCAGCAAGAATGTTATCATTCTTTCTTTCATATTGCAAGTCGAATGTAACATGGAGTGGCATTGCCTTGACTTCTTAATTTTTTTCAAAAAACACAACCATATTTGTTGCGAAAATATCGTCTATGTGAGTCTGGTGTCAATGCAGTTCGGTGAATTAAGCACAGACTTAGATAAAAAAAATATGTTGTAATCTTTTGAAATTTTTTTTTCTAAAATATTCGTAAAAGATCGAATAAGGTTCTTACGGAAAGACAAATTGTAAAAGTTGAACGGAGCTGGAAAAGGCTTAGATATAGTCCATGATTTTTTTTTATTTTAACAAATTTAAATAAATTATTCTAGTTATAAAGCAAACAAAGAATAAATAAAAAATTAAGTATTAAAGTTCAATTCAACAATTCAAAAGAAGTTTGTGAATTAAATCTGTATTAAAAAGTTTCCTCAATATTTTTCTGGTATGACGAAGAAAAAGTAAAAGTTTTTGTTTGTTGCCTTGGCAGCCTCTTCAGATAATTCTCCTATCGACAGCAGACTAATTATATCCGAACCATGAATCAAGACTTTCTGAACTAAACTAGGAAGATTGTACCAAGCATATTTTTGAACAGCAAGTTTAGCTGCTTCCTATGGCTCCCGAAGTGATGAGAATTGTGTAAATTTGTAATTTGTTAATGCTTAAAAATGTTTTCATCGATTTCGGTAATTTCAACTGAAATGGAAGATATCGCAAAGAATTTCGTTCGCGGTTTATCAATAATGAATCTAATTTTTGCAAAATTTATCTTGAATATATTTCCTTTTACTTCCACCTATAACATACGGCAAGCAATGGATTCGGGCAGATTCTCGATCTCGAGTCTTTGATGAATTTGGACATAACCATTATAGAGAAGTCCAAAAAAGTGGGTCTGCCGATGCCGTTTGTCTGTCTGTACATGAAGCTACAGCCTGAATGGGTGGACGAATTTTGATCAAACTTCATATCTATGGTCTTTGGGATAATCTTATTTAAATTTTTGTTTCAGCTCTATTATCAACTATACCTAATTTGAGGCTAATTTCATAAAAATAAGATTTTCTCGATAACGGCTCTAACGATTTTGATTAAATTTCATATTCTATTTAAGTTGAAAAACTCCAATCAGATGATACATATATAAAATGTCTTACCAAAATTGTTAACAACAGTACTATACTTATAATATTTCTTGCCGATTTGCTCAGAAAGGACTCAAACGATTTCTATTAAATTCCACGCTGAGACTATACAAACATATGCAAAAATATGAGGTATCACATTTTAGCCAAAATTCGTAAGAACGGTACTTATGGCCAATTTGGCTAAAAAACGTTTTTCTTAAAAACGGATATAACGATGTCATTAAAATTTATAAAATCGCAAATTCTATATGTGTAAACCCGTCCTGTCACGTGTAAGCCTGTCTTATAATAAGTAAACACAAATGTCTTATTGTAATTAATAAGTAAAGCACTTCTTTATTTTCAAGCTCTGAATAGTTCGACACCTAATACACAACTGACTCCCACACATCATGGCCCTCGTTCCCACACACGATCGCTCTCTCGCTACTCAGTCTCTCTCTCTCGCTGAACCGGTCTCCACATCCCTCCTATGTTTTTCAGCTTTAATGTCAATCGGGAATCGCTGCTTTCGCCATCTCTGGGTCCTTCTGCCACTTCTGGTGTTGGTTGTACAGTAGATGTGAACAACGAATTCCTGTTTGGTCCTGTCGAAATCTCGGTACCTGTAAGATCTGAAGGATTCATATTATTTGTACAACCAGGCCCCAGTTCTGATTGAGAAGTAGGGATTTTTTTGACATGGCTTATATTACGTCTGAATACTTTGTTTCCAGCTTTTACCGTCACCTCACTTTTCCCTCGGTCTACCACTTCAAATTCAGTTGGATCAAAGTTGGGGGTTAGCTTGTTTGGAAATGCTACGTTTTTGACTAACACCTTATCCCCTACCCTGATTTCTGATTAGTTTCCCTTAAGTTTGTTTATTGCGTCGCGATCTTTGGCTTCCAAGTCCAACATTGGTTCTTCTAAGTCTTGTATCGAAGGGATTTTGTCCCGAATCAGGCGATTGTAAATGAGCTCCGAAGGAGCTTTTCCCGTTGTACCGTGTGGGGTCACATTATACATCAGGACGAACTTTTGTATTTCATCTTTGTAGTCATTTCCATTGGCATGAGCTATTTTTAGGCGTTTTAAAATTGAGCGGTTCATATTTTCCACCTCTCCGTTTGCTTGTGGCCAATATGGGGGTGAAGTTATGAGCTCGATGTTATTCTCATTGCAGTAGCTTCTAAACTCTTCGCTGATAAACTGTCGCCCATTGTCCGCCGTGATCTTCTTGGGATACCCAAGTCTGCAAAATATCTCCTTCAAAAAGTTGATTACATCTCTGGACGTTATTCTCCGTAAAAACTTAAGTTCTTGGTACCTGGAGTAATAGTCAATTACCACCAAGATATAATCATGGTTGGGCAGCGGCCCTAATAAATCCATTGCCAAGTTGCTCCACGGTCTATCTGGAAACGCATGCCTATCCATGGGCACTGGTTGTGCAGGTTTTGATACGAGTAGGCAGTCTCTACAGTTCCTCACAAACTGCTCGACATCTCTGTCTACCAATGGCCACCACACTTTTGAACGGACTCTTCTCTTCATTACCGTTTCCCCAGGGTGGCCTTCGTGAGCAAGCTCCAGGACCCGTGACCGCAATGTTACCGGTATAACAATCCTAGTTCCTCTCAACAAGATATTGCCTACAGTACAAAGCTCCAGACGAAAAGGAAAATAATTCGTCGGCGTCCTCGAGTCCCATGTATCATTCTTAACGTTAGTCACAGCTTCCATGAGTTCTTGGTCGACCGCATTATCAGTACAGATCTCTGATATAGTGACAGCTTTGGGGATGGATTTTTCAACTATAGTGAAAATATTATGCTCCCCTTCTTCATCGAAAGTATCGGAAGTTTGTATCTTACAAAGCCGTGAAACAGAATCTGCGATGTTAAGTTTGCCGGGCTGATATATTACCTTGAACTTAAATGCCTGCAACCTTAACACCCACCTTTCAATACGGGCTGGTGGCCTTGATGTTGGTTTAAAAATAGCCTCCAGCGGTTTATGATCTGTCACCAGCTCAAATTCTGTTCCCGCCAAATAATACGCAAACCTTTCAACCGCCCACACTAAGGCGAGGCCCTCTTTCTCCGTTTGAGAATACCTCCTTTCCACTTCGTATAAGCTTTTGCTGGCAAACGATATAAGCTTTGGAATTTCGGTTTCAAATTGGATGAGCACTGCACCTAATGCTACCGGGCTCGCATCTGCTATTAGCCGCGTGCGGTTTCTGAGGTCAAAATACGAAAGTGTTGACCATTGTGCCAGCAGTTTTTTCAGATGTTGAAATGATTGTTGCTGAGCTTCCGCCCACTTAAATTTTACATCTTTCTTTATGAGGGCTCTGAGTGGTTCTGTAATATCAGCTAAATCAGGAACAAATTTTCCCAAATAAGTCACCAATCCTAGAAAACTCCTAGTTTCTTCCTTACTTTCCGGCGAACGAAACTCTAGTACGGTCTTTATCTTTTCTGGGTCTGGGCTTATCCCTTCAGTGGATAAGATATGCCCCAAGAACTTAAGTTTCTGGACTTTCCACATACACTTCTCTTTGTTAAGAGTTACATTGGCTTTCTTAAATATGTCTAACACCCTTTTCAACCCCTCATCATGTTCTTTTTCGTCGCGCCCGGAAATAATCACATCATCTAAATAATTAAAAGCGTTATCGCAAGAGGCCAAAAGGTTCTCCATTACTTTTTGGAATATTTCCGGGGCCGAATTAATGCCAAATAGTAGTCTCTTATACCTAAACATACCTTTATGTGTTATAAACGTAGTTATGTATCTACTATCTTCTTCCAGTTCCAGCTGGTGGTACGCATTCTTTAAGTCCAGTCTTGAAAAATATTTTGCTCCTTTTAGCTTAGTCATCACAGCTTCAAATGTAGGAAGGGGAAAATTTTCGCGTTGTATGGCTGCATTTGCCCGTCGCATGTCGATACAAATCCGGATCTCTCCATCACTTTTAAACGCTACCACAATTGGCGAAATCCAAGAACTCGGTCCAGATAGAGGCTCGATGATATCCTGTTCCATTGCCTCCTTTAGTTTTGCTTCGACCTTCTCTTCCAAAGCCGCTGGAACACGGCGTAGTGGCTGCTGGACCGGTTTAATCGATTCATCAATCGATAGCTTAATCTTAATCCCTTTTATCTTCGGGAACGGTTTCGCATCTTCAAGGTAGTTCACGTCCAGTCCCAGTTTCAAAACTTTTAACTTGATTGCTGTATCTCGCCCCAACAAAGATTGTCTTCCATTCTCAATCACGTAGAATGAAGAAATCTGTTCGGCTTGGTTTCCAATGCTTATCGGAGATTCAAATACCACCTTAACCTTAAGTAGTTGGTCACCCGCGTAAGCCCTAAATTGATTTGGTGTTTCATATCGAGTGTTCCACACAACTGCATTATTACTTTGTAGTTCCTGCCAATCGGATTCGCCTAAAAGGTTGAATCGTGAGCCCGAGTCGATGACCATCTGAATCTGATGCCCTCCGATATGACAATTTATGATTCCACTGGCACTATCCTCGTCTCCCTCTACAACTTGAAAGCAATCATGTTCTGTCAATTGATCAGTTCCTTCCCGCTCAGTTGTTTTTCGGGTTTCTTCATCGATGAAGCGCACTTTTGAAGAACCAGATCTCTGTCGCTTTGTGAATCGTTCCCTCTCATCATATGCTTTACGCTTGATCAATTTTGTTTTGCACTTACGCGCATAGTGCCCCATTAACCCGCACTTGTTGCATTTCATGTTTTTCGCCGGACAGTTTTGAAAGTTCCCCAAATGGCCTTGCCTGCCGCATCTGCTACACTCATCGTCTTCCTTTCTGCCCTCATGCCGAGAAGATATTTTATTAATATATGTACTTGAAGTTGGTGGTAACATCACTTCAGATTGATTATTGATCTGCTCGTAGACCTGACACATTTCAATGATTTCTGCCAGGGAATATTCTTTTTCCAGCAATCTTTTCTTTAGATCGTTTGGTGCCCACGAATCTATGATCTTATCTTTTAGGCATATCTGGAGAATTTCTTCTTTCGTTTCTCCGAATGAACATTTCGCTGCCTGATTCCTTAGTTTTATCATAAACTTGTTTAAATTCTCCCCTTGTTCTGGTCTCAATGATCGAAATAGATGACGTTCGAACGTAGAATTTCTTTGTGGCGAGAAATATTGTCCAAGCTTTTTGACTAGCACTTCAAAAACGTCGACCTCTTTTCCCTCCACTGGCTCAACTAGAGCGCCTGGTATATTGAATGCTACTTCTTGGAGTTGTGGCCCCCCTAAATGCAGAAGCTTATTCTTCCTCTTCACATTGTCTTTTATTTCCTCTGCTGCCAAATAGAGTGAGAATGAGCGGTACCACTTCTCCCATTCTGATCTTATTATCGCTTTATCGATTACTTCACATAAAAATGGTTTGATTTCGCTCATGGTTAATGCCCTTATTTTTCTTTACTTTTTTTTTAAACCTTTAGCACAATTCAATGCAACCACCTTTTCCAACGAGACTCACAATTTAATGTGACGTTTCTTTTTTTTTTTTTTTTAGTTTGCTGCACAATTTAATGTGCCTTCCACAACTTTCTCTTTTTCTCCTAACAATTTAATGTGCCTTCTCTTTTTCTCCTCACAATTTAATGTGCCTTCTCTTTTTCTCCTCACAATTTAATGTGCCTTCTCTTTTTCTCCTCACAATTTAATGTGCCTTCTCTTTTTCTCCTCACAATTTAATGTGCCTTCGTAAAACTTCCAATTTAATGGAATACCATTAACAGTTTAGTGTTACTCCAATCCAAATATCAAAACTATAACAAAACAACAAAAAAAAAAAAAACCTAACAATTCATACTTATCAAACATTTGCAACATATGGTATATCTGCACATATGTCTATGTATCTACATACATATATGATTATTTATTGAATTTCTATAACAACAAAAATGTTTTTGTTTTACCTCGTCGCCAATGTGTAAACCCGTCCTGTCACGTGTAAGCCTGTCTTATAATAAGTAAACACAAATGTCTTATTGTAATTAATAAGTAAAGCACTTCTTTATTTTCAAGCTCTGAATAGTTCGACACCTAATACACAACTGACTCCCACACATCATGGCCCTCGTTCCCACACACGATCGCTCTCTCGCTACTCAGTCTCTCTCTCTCGCTGAACCGGTCTCCACACTATAAAATGTACAAAATGTTTGGTTTTAATAACGGTATTTTTCTAAGGATTAAGGGGTTTTAGCCAATTTGCTCGAAAACGGCTCCAACCATTTCGTATTTAAAATAGTTTAGTAAAGTACTATAAGATGGCGTACCACTTTATTGAACTACTTTTATGAAGTTATATAAAATGGCTTGCCCCGTTTTGGGTCAAAATTGTTAAAAACTGGAGTAAGTGAAGGTAAATCGTTTGGGATATCCCTTATATAGGTTAATGGGCGGTTGTTCACAAAATCCTCGATCTCCGTCAAAAAAGTGTAAAGTTGTTCCTCGTCCAACACAGCGCGACCGCTTGACGATAAAGTGCCAGGTTATTTTTCGTTCTGGCACAAAGAGTTTCAGCTCATCTGATTGTAGTATATTTCCCAAAGCGGCTAGCTCTGATGAAGAACTTTTAAAGATCTTTACGTTATTTGACAAAATTGTATCGGGAACTCCGAACTCTGCGCGCCATGAACCTTCTGATACCCATAATACCGTGTGGTTGCTTTATGGCCTCGAACCTTTCGAAGCTTGTCACAAAATGATATTTTTTGGTAAGTTATTATCCAATACCGTTCAGAAGCTTTTAATTCTTCAGTCGTTGGAACTGGCACATCAACACGTAACGAAGGTGGTACCTTTTTTCTCGCTTCCAAAATTGGTCGTGCCTTAGCCTCTTCCTATCCACGAATTTTTCTTGTCGCTTTTATAAACTGAAAGAAGTATGCGGTGATCCTTAGTATCATTTGAAGATTGCTAAATTTCTCCAGTGGAATAATCGGATTTCCATCTACCTTGATACCCTCTTTACTGGAAACGAGAAGGAAGCAGCTAATCAAATGAATGTCGTTATTACCTTTATTTGGAATCAATAGATCCACTTCTTCCAAATTTCGCAACCTATTGGGATCTTGCAGCCAAAAACTCCGCTTTGTGTAACTTTTTTGCAGATATGCCTCGAGTCAAAATATCAGCCGGATTTAGTTTCCCAGAGCAGAATCTTCAGACAGCTACCTTTGACTTATTTCGGATTTCTCGTACTCGGTTAGCAACATACGGCTTCCACTTGTTGCAATCTCCACTTATCCAATGAAGCGTAATCTGGGAATCAGACCAGAGATAAATTCAACTTAAATTTGCCATTAAATTGTTTTTTTTAAAAATCAGAAAGTCGGTCACCAAAACCGCAGCATTTAATTCAAGCTTGGGTAACGGTAACTCGTTTAAGGGCGCTATCCTATTTTTAGAGCAAAGGTAAATTATATTCACTTGTCCTTCAGACGTGATATAACGAATAAAGGCGACAGCGCCATATGCCTTTAGACTTGCGTCGACGAAAACGTGTAACTCCTTTTCACCAGGCGGAAATCTATAAATACATCTGGAAAAATAAGGTCCTTCAAAAAAATTCCAAAATAAACTCAGCCCAAGTTTTTTGAAAGGCTAAGGCTTGCGCGCACATGCGATTTTCTGTCGCTGTAGGAAATGGCAGTCCGCGCACTAGCGACAGAAAACGCCACGATTTTTTAATCGCAAATTATTGCTCACATAGTTTATAATCGCCGCGACTGTAAATCGCAAAAAAATATGTGACATGCTGCATTTTTGAAGGTTTGAATCAGCCTAATTCAGTTTAAAGCCTCTGATGTCCGCGCAATCGGATTCAATGAGAATGTCATCACAAATTTCTTCAACTTCAAGTGCAGTCATAGACATAATTTCGGTGCTAAACTGGCTCCTCAAACAAAGACGTAGGGTAAAGGCACTAGTACCTGGATAGTTAAGACAAATCTTAACTTTGATTTCTTATTTTTTAACTATTAAAAGCTTCAGTGAAAAGGTTTGGATTTATAAATAATGTAGATAATTTTAAAAAAGATAGTAAAACTCCTAAAACATATTTATGACTGTGGATAACTGTTTTTTTTAATTTTAAAAAAAAGTTCGGTTTGCGATAGTACCCGGACAGTAAAATTTAGTGTCTGGACGTTTAGTTTCAGAAGCCGGGCACCAAAATTCATATCAACTTTTAACGTTTTCTTTCATTATTTAAACATTTTATTTCGTTTTATAAGAAATTTAGTCACCATTTTCTTAACTAATTATTCAAATAGTAAGTACATAACAATAAATATATATATATATTTCTTTACGTACTTTTCAACTAAAAAAATAATTCATAAAATATATTTAATATAAAGAAAGCTGAAAGCTTATGCTTATGCTTTCAGCTTCTATCATAGCCAAAGAAGGATTTTTTTTCATAAATGTTTTGAGCCATGTTTTACCTAACCGATCATCTTTAAAAGTGTTTCCCTTTTCGAGTCCTTAATTATTTTTTGCACTGTACTAAGGAGGTCATCAATGACTTTGACGGAAAAAATTTTAAAATTTTAAATTAAGTTTGATACATAGCTTGTAACATAGAGAAATATTGAAGATAGACCACATAAAGTATATATATAAATGATCAGCATCACTAGCCGAGTCGATTAAGCCATGTCCGTCCGTCCGTCCGTATGTCACCAGTTTTTGGGCCTTAAATTTTGAGCTAGGTTGATGAAATTTTGTATACGAGGTCTTTGGAAAAGTAAGCAATACAAGTGTAAAAAATTTTAAAATCCGCCCACTGACACGTCCACTTTAAAAAAAAAATCACCTTTATTCACTATTTTCATATGAAACTCGAAAAAACTTACTTGAGCAAATATGTAGATATTCACTTAATCTACAAATCGTCTATACCTTGTATATGGCCACGCCCACTTTTTAGGGGCGTTTACTTCAAAAATTAATTTTCGAGTCAAAATATTAGTTTATAGGGCAAAATAGAAAATTTTGTGAATACATTTTCCACCGCCCACTGACACGACCAAATAAGATAGGGATAGGGTATCATACGATCCGCTCCAGGCGGATTGTAGCATTTTTTCACTGGTTTTTGATATATTTTGTACACTAAAACCGCAAAATTTTCTTATTTTTTAACAATAAAAGACGAAGTGTCCGGATACTAGAACTATCCGGGCACTAGTGCCTCTACCCTACTAGAAGTTAAGATTTCTATTGTTTGTGACCCCACAATAAGTAGGTTCAATTTCATGGACACGCTTTGATTTATGTAGGTACGCTGGCTCCCACCGTCTATCAACAATCGAATGAATAAGTTTCTGGAAGAATCTGGATTGGAAATAAAGGCTTTTGCTGTACAAGTCGGCGCACTAACCGAACAAATATTCAGAGACTTTTCCACTGGTTTATTTTGATCTGTCACTGATGGTTGGGTGGTAGAAGTATGTTTTGGCATAGTATGAAAATCGGAGCTGCGATTTGACCCTTTTGGACTTTTTTTTTGTCGGGAACCGTGTAGGACCGGTGTTCTGCCAACAATTCGATAACGATTTTTTTTTAGAAATGTAAGTTACAGCTCCATAAAGGGCCTTATAACGCCAGATTCCTCCAAATGGAGCGCGAATTCACACGATATAAAATAAACATCCTAGGGTTGAACGAAATAAGATGGTTTGACGCTGGGGAATACATCTCCCCAACAAAAAGCACTGTCATGCTCTACTCTGGTAAGCCAGCTGGAAGTTCACGGAGTGAGACTGGTGTTAACTCCGGCAGCGCGAAAAAGCCTCATATCCTGGAAGCCCCACAGTGACCGGATATTAACGGCCAGGTTCCAGAGTAGAGGAAGGAAGGTCACCATAATACAGTGCTACGCTCCGACCGACGATGCGGCTGAGGATATAAAAGACAATTTTTACAGTCATTTAGGCGCCGTCTTCAACCAAACACCAAACGGAGACATCGTAATTGTGATGGGGGATCTCAATGCCAAGGTAGGTAGCGACAACACTATGCTCAAACACGTGATGGGAGTTCACGGCCTTGGAGACCGAAACGACAACGGTGAGCGGTTTGTGGACTTCTGCAATACCAACCGCCTAGTCATTGGAGGTACGCTGTTTGAGCATAACACCTGCCACAAGATCAGTTGGGTCTCGACTGATAGGCAGCGATCATCCAACCAGATCGACCACATTGCGATCAGCCGCCGCTTTAAAAATTGTCTCCTAGACGTCCGAAACAGACGTGGAGCTGACATCCGACAGGAACACGATCGCACTGCATCTGTCAATAGCAACCGCTCAAACTTGCTAAACAACGCCAGGTATAATACTGACAGGCCCCCAAGTGCGCCAACTGTTCAGAGACAAGCAAAAGTAATCAGCAGATCATTACAGGAAAGAATGGATGACCACTTGCAACGGGGGCAAGCGCCTAGGTCGGTAAGAGGCAGAAACACCACCGCACATGGCTTTCAGCAGATATCTGGAGACGGATCGAAGAGCGTACAACAATAAAGGCTCGGATTGCAGCCTCAGCAGTGGAGAAAACCGAGCTAGAAACCCAATATCGTGCGAAGAAGAAAGAAAGGCGTGACAAACGTCAGTACATCGACACACTGGCTTCAATGGCTGAAGAAGCAGCGAGCAGATGCGACAGTAGGACTGTTTATAGTATCACCAAGGAGCTCACTGGTGGTCGGAGCTCCAAACAACACCCGGTGAAAAGTCTAGATGGCAGCCTTCTGATTTCGGATGAGGATCAGCTCGTAAGATGGAGAGAACATTTCGCCACAGTATTAAACCACTTAGGCGATGTCGATATGTTCTCAAATATTAATGAGCATTCCGAAGCAACAAATTCCCGAATCCGCACCTCCCAGTAAGAACGAAATCATAACAGCGATCAGGTCCCTCAAGAAAAACAAAGCGGTTGGTATTGATGGCACCCCTGCCGATCTATTTCAAGCGGCGCCAAATATATCGGCAGATTTCCTGCATCCGCTATTACGGAGAGCTTGGGATAGCGAAGAGTTTCCACAGGAGTGGAAAAGAGGGATGATTATCAAACTTCCGAAAAAGGGAAACCTGATGGATTGTGGAAACTGGAGAGGTATTTGTGTTCTGCCAGCCGTAGCCAAAATAACTGCAAGAATAATTCTGGAAAGGATCAGGGAGCATTTAGATTCTACTCTCGACGTCGAACAAGCAGGCTTTCGTGCTGGATCCTCCTGCATCGACCATATTAATACCTTAAGGATCATAATCGAGCAATGCGTTGAGTACAAGTCTCCGCTACATCTGCTGTTTATCGACGTCGAGAAGGCCTTTGAAAGTTTGAATAGAGATGCTATCTGGTTGGCCTTGCGCAGGAGAGGTATCCCAGAAAAACTCATTGCTATTATTAAGGCTACGTATGAGGGCAGTAAGTGTCACGTCTTGCACAATGGCAAGGTGTCAGAAGAATTTGAAGTCCAAAGCGGAGTACGTCAAGGATGCATACTGTCACCGCTTTTATTTTTAGTGGTTATCAGTGATGTTCCCCGTGCAGCATTGACGGAAGGAAATCATGGAATTCGCTGGACTATGACATCTTACCTCAAACAAGACCTCAAATAAGACTACACTGACGATGTTTGTCTACTTTCACATCGGATAATGGACCTCCAGAAACTAGAAGCTGAGGCAGACAAAGTAGGGCTCAAAACAAAAGCCCTGAGCACTTCTAACACCAGCGCGCAACTTAACATTGCCGCACAGGAAGTCGAGAAAGTTGACAACTTTCTATACCTTCTCGGCAAACCATGGTGGCACCGAACTGGATGTGTGCAGCAGAATCGGGAAGGCCAAAGCTGTGTTTGGCATGCCGTCCACCATCTGGAAAAGCAATGTTATCAGCTTAAGAACCAAGCTACGACTGTTTCGCTCCAATGTAGAATCGGTACTGCTTTATGGGTGCAGTACTTGGAAAGTGGACACCATTAACACGCGCCGGCTGCAAGCCTTTGTAAACAAATGTTTAAGAATCATCTGGAGGATCTTTTGGCCGAACCGTATCTCCAATGAACAGCTTTATACGAGAACGGGCCAGGAACCTATAAACATTATTATACGAAGGAGAAAGTGGCAGTGGATTGGACACACCCTACGGCGTCAAGACAATTCCATTGCGAAATACGCTATGCAGTGGAATCCGCTCACCCAAGCAGGCAGAACAGCGGGACGCCTTAGGCAAACGTGGCGCAGCCGTGGAGGAAACGAACTCTTTGGCAACGCCCGCAGGCGTTGTTGATGCCCTATGCTCCCCGAGGGGTCAAAGGATTAAAATAAGTAAGTAAGAATGCTTTGCTGCGAAGCCAGCCGATGTAGCCACTTAAAGGACGTTGTGTTCTATAAATAATGGGAATTTTTGCTCTAATATAGGCTATATTTCGCACAATAAATCGAAAAAAATAATGTTGTTCCTTTTATCGCAATTTAAAAAAGAAACTTGTATTCGGCCCACCCTGTATAACAAGGATTTTCCAATATGGACTTGACAACTTTGAATTTAATTTGTGAACGCACTCTTTCACTAATCATCAAACTGTCACAGTCAATTTATTCAGTAAACTCAACATGTTCGTCATGGTAAAGTACACGAACGAGCAACGTCTATAAATTATACAAATTTATTATCTACCGAAATTCGGAGTCAGTGTTCGCAACTTTAAGAGCGTTAAATCCAATTTTCGGTCGGAGTTCTCGCCTTAGTAGACGGACAGTAACAAGTTTAGTGCAAAAATTGGAGTCTATATATTCGTTGTGTAATTTTGCCGTGTCAGTGAGACAACGGGTTGGTCGACGTGTCGAAAATATTGCTGCCGTCCAGGCGTTCGTAGAAAACGATCCAAATCAGTTAATTCCACGGCGTTCTCAAGAATTGGGCATCGCTCAGACAACATTATGGCGTATTTTTCGTAAGGAACTTGGTTTAAACCCATACAAGATCAAGCTGACTCAAGAATTGAAGCCGATGGACCATTTAAAGCGACGTACGTTCTCCGATTGGGTTCTGGAGAAGATTTGCCAAGACGATGAATTTCATCGCAAAATCATCTTCAGTGACGAAGCTCATTTTTGGCTCAATGGGTTCGTAAATAAGCAAAATATGCGTTATTGGTCGGGTGAAAATCCACATGTGCTTCAGTGTAATCTGCACAAAAACTTGTACACCGAAGCGTTGTACTGATATTGTTTTTATCATTGCAAGATAACTTAAAATTTTTTAATAGACATTCGGCAGAAATTTTTGTAGTCAGAACCATTTTCTCATGAAACATCACTTAGTAAATATGCTCGCAAATCATGCAGTTCTTTTTTTTTGTAGAAATGGATTTACTCAAATCAAGAGTCCTTCTTCGGCAGAGCCATAATGCGAAATGAAATGTTATGACAAATTTCTGCCTTAAAGTCAGAGCCATAATGCGAAATGAAATATTATGACAAATTTCTGCCATAAAGTCTAGCTTTTAGTCTAACACAAACATGTCTTGGAGACGCGCAGTATAAGAGTATACGACCAGATACATTTTTCTATAATTTGTAAAATAGATAAATATTAAATTAAATTAAATCTAATATCTAATATATAAAAATCTCGTGTCACAATGTTCGTTCCCATACTCCTCCGAAACGGCTTGACCGATTCTTATGAAATTTTTTATGCATATTCAGTAAGTCTGAGAATCGGCTACTATCTATTTTTCAAACCTCTAAATGATAAGGGGTGTCCACCTTTTTTTTTTATTTTTTTGATAATTTTTTTTTTTTTTTAATTTTTTTATTATGTGGCATTAAAAAATACATACAACCCTAAATTTTCACTTTTCTTTCACCAACCCCTGCTTTTTAATAGTCATTTTCATAATTTTATCATTTTTCATCCCGCTCGATAACATTCAGTGTTTGGACTTTGCTGTAATTGCAGTTACTGCGATTTTGAAAAATATTTAAAATCTGCTGCGCCACTGCGCTTGACTTGAAATCTACTGCGATTTTTGAATGTGAAACCGGTTGAAAATTTTATGTTTTCTAGATGAAAAACGTAACACAATCTAGAAAAAACGAAAATTGATGGAAAATTTCATTTAAGAACTGAATTTAACTGAATTTAACTGAAAATTAATCAGTTATTAAACATTTTATAAAAAAAATAATTTCGTGCAAAGATTTGTGATTAAATTTACTTTGTTTTAACCTTATTTTATCGTAAAAAATATATGTGTATAAATCTAAACCCCATTATTGTTGTATTTTTTGCAACAAAAACAAATCTGCTTCGGAAAATACAGTTTTGCTGCACTTTTTGTAAGAATCTACTGCTAAATTTTATTATTGGAGCCCGAACCCTGCAGTGCACTTAACCAGGCATAGGTTTATTGAGCTGACACTATGTAAGATGGCGGGGATAACCTCTTTCTCTTGGTTTTTTTTTTTTTTTGTCTGTAGCATTAACAGATTAATATTATGTAGTGAATTAATGATATAAATAATTATTACTTTTAATACATTCAAAAAATTAATGTTTGGTGTTTTGATATTTTTATATTCCCTCATCGTTCACAGCGCTCCACATCCTTATACACTTCCAATAAGTTAGTTATTTTTATACCCTATCCTAAGGGTATATTAAGTTTGATACATAGTTTGTAACATAGAGAAATATTAAAGATAGACCACATAAAGTATATATATAAATGATCAGCATCACTAGCCGAGTCGATTGAGCCATGTCCGTCCGTCCGTGTGTCACCAGTTTTTGGGCCTTAAATTTTGAGCTAGGTTGATGAAATTTTGTATACGAGGTCCTTGGAAAAGTAAGCAATACAAGTGTAAAAATTTTTAAAATCCGCCCACTGACACGCCCACTTTTCAAAAAAATCACCTTTTTCACTTTTTTTATATGAAACTCGAAAAAACTTACGAGCAAATATGTAGATATCCTCTTAATCTACAAATTGTCTATACATTGTATATGGCCACGCCCACTTTTTAGGAGCGTTTACATCAAAAAAATAATTTTGGAGTAAAACAATTAGTTTATAGGGCAAAATAGAAAATTTTGTGAATACATTTTCCACCGCCCACTGACACGACCAAATAAGATAAGGATAGGGTATCATACGATCCGCTCCAAGCGGATTGTAGCATTTTTTCACTGGTTTTTCTACACTAGAAATTCTCTAGAAATTATTTACATGGCAAAACAACGTTTGCCGGGTCAGCTAGTATAAAATAAAATCTAATATATAAAAATCTCCTGTCACAATGTTCGTTCCCATACTCCTCCGAAACGGCTTGACCGATTCTTATGAAATTTTTTATGCATATTCAGTAAGTCTGAGAATCGGCTACTATCTATTTTTCAAACCTCTAAATGATAAGGGGTGTCCACCTTTTTTTTTTTTTTAATTTTTTTATTATGTGGCATTAAAAAATACATACAACCCTAAATTTTCACTTTTCTTTCACCAACCCCTGCTTTTTATACCCTATCCTAAGGGTATATTAAGTTTGACACATAGTTTGTAACATAGAGAAATATTAAAGATAGACCCAACAAAGTATATATATAAATGGTCAGCATCAATAGCCGAGTCGATTAAGCCATGTCCGTCCGTCCGTCCGTCCGTATGTCACCAGTTTTTGGGCCTTAAATTTTGAGCTAGGTTGATGAAATTTTGTATACGAGGTCTTTGGAAAAGTAAGCAATACAAGTGTAAAAATTTTTAAAATCCGCCCACTGACACGCCCACTTTTCAAAAAAATCACGTTTTTTCACTATTTTCATATGTAACTCGAAAAAACTTACTTGAGCAAATATGAAGATATCCACTTAATCTACAAATCGTCTATACATTGTATATGGCCACGCCCACTTTTTAGGGGCGTTTACTTCAAAAATTAATTTTCGAGTAAAAATATTAGTTTATAGGCAAAATAGTGTGTCGCCCACTGACACGACCAAATAAGATAGGGATAGGGTATCATACGATCCGCTCCAGGCGGATTGTAGCATTTTTCACTGGTTAATAGTCATTTTCATAATTTTATCATTTTTCATCCCGCTCGATAACATTCAGTGTTTGGACTTTGCTGTAATTGCAGTAGATCTACTGCGATTTTGAAAAATATTTAAAATCTGCTGCGCCACTGCGCTTGACTTGAAATCTACTGCGATTTTTGAATGTGAAACCGGTTGAAAATTTGATGTTTTCTAGATGAAAAACGTAACACAATCTAGAAAAAACGAAAATTGATGGAAAATTTCATTTAAGAACTGAATTTAACTGAATTTAACTGAAAATTAATCAGTTATTAAACATTTTATAAAAAAAATAATTTCGTGCAAAGATTTGTGATTAAATTTACTTTGTTTTAACCTTATTTTATCGTAAAAAATATATGTGTATAAATCTAAACCCCATTATTGTTGTATTTTTTGCAACAAAAACAAATCTGCTTCGGAAAATACAGTTTTGCTGCACTTTTTGTAAGAATCTACTGCTAAATTTTATTATTGGAGCCCGAACCCTGCAGTGCACTTAACCAGGCATAGGTTTATTGAGCTGACACTATGTAAGATGGCGGGGATAACCTCTTTCTCTTGGAACTAGGTACTTGCCTGGATTAATGAAAGAGTTTAGTTTTGTTTTTTTTTTTTTTTTGTCTGTAGCATTAACAGATTAATATTATGTAATGAATTAATGATATAAATAATTATTACTTTTAATACATTCAAAAAATTAATGTTTGGTGTTTTGATATTTTTATATTCCCTCATCGTTCACAGCGCTCCACATCCTTATACACTTCCAATAAGTTAGTTATTTTTATACCCTATCCTAAGGGTATATTAAGTTTGATACATAGTTTGTAACATAGAGAAATATTAAAGATAGACCACATAAAGTATATATATATATGATCAGCATCACTAGCCGAGTCGATTGAGCCATGTCCGTCCGTCCGTGTGTCACCAGTTTTTGGGCCTTAAATTTTGAGCTAGGTTGATGAAATTTTGTATACGAGGTCCTTGGAAAAGTAAGCAATACAAGTGTAAAAATTTTTAAAATCCGCCCACTGACACGCCCACTTTTCAAAAAATTCACCTTTTTTCACTTTTTTCATATGAAACTCGAAAAAACTTACTTGAGCAAATATGTAGATATCCTCTTAATCTACAAATTGTCTATACATTGTATATGGCCACGCCCACTTTTTAGGAGCGTTTACATCAAAAAAATAATTTTGGAGTAAAACAATTAGTTTATAGGGCAAAATAGAAAATTTTGTGAATACATTTTCCACCGCCCACTGAAACGCCCAAATAAGATAGGGATAGGGTATCATACGATCCGCTCCAAGCGGATTGTAGCATTTTTTCACTGGTTTTTCTACACTAGAAATTCTCTAGAAATTATTTACATGGCAAAACAACGTTTGCCGGGTCAGCTAGTAATATATAAAAATCTCGTGTCACAATGTTCGTTCCCATACTCCTCCGAAACGGCTTGACCGATTCTTATGAAATTTTTTATGCATATTCAGTAAGTCTGAGAATCGGCTACTATCTATTTTTCAAACCTCTAAATGATAAGGGGTGTCCACCTTTATTTTTTTATTTTTTTGATAATTTTTTTTTTTTTAATTTTTTTATTATGTGGCATTATAAAATACATACAACCCTAAATTTTCACTTTTCTTTCACCAACCCCTGCTTTTTATACCCTATCCTAAGGGTATATTAAGTTTGATACATAGTTTGTAACATAGAGAAATATTACAGATAGACCCAATAAAGTATATATATAAATGATCAGCATCACTAGCCGAGTCGATTGAGCTATGTCCGTCCGTCCGTCTGTCCGTCCGTCCGTCCGTCTGTGTGTCACCAGTTTTTGGGCCTTAAATTTTGAGCTAGGTTGATGAAATTTTGTATGCGAGGTCTTTGGAAAAGTAAGCAATACAAGTGTAAAAATTTTTAAAATCCGCCCACTGACACGCCCACTTTTCAAAAAATCACATTTTTTCACTATTTTCATATGAAACTCGAAAAAACTTACTTAAGCAAATATGTAGATATCCACTTAATCTACAAATCGTCCATACATTGTATATAGCCATGCCCACTTTTTAGGGGCGTTTACTTAAAAAAATTAATTTTCGAGTAAAAATATAAGTTTATAGGGCAGAATAGAAAATTTTGTGAATACATTTTCCACCGCCCACTGAAACGACCAAATAAGATAGGTATAGGGTATCATACGATCCGCTCCAGGCGGATTGTAGCATTTTTTCACTGGTTAATAGTCATTTTCATAATTTTATCATTTTTCATCCCGCTCGATAACATTCAGTGTTCGGACTTTGCTGCAATTGCAGTAGATCTACTGCGATTTTGAAAATATTTAAGATCTGCTGCGCCACTGCGCTTGACTTGAAATCTACTGCGATTTTTGAATGTGAAACCGGTTGAAAATTTGATGTTTTCTAGATGAAAAACGTAACACAATCTAGAAAAAACGAAAATTGATGGAAAATTTCATTTAAGAACTGAATTTAACTGAAAATTAATCAGTTATTAAACATTTTATAAAAAAAATAATTTCGTGCAAAGATTTGTGATTAAATTTACTTTGTTTTAACCTTATTTTATCGTAAAAAATATATGTGTATAAATCTAAACCCCATTATTGTTGTATTTTTTGCAACAAAAACAAATCTGCTTCGGAAAATACAGTTTTGCTGCACTTTTTGTAAGAATCTACTGCTAAATTTTATTATTGGAGCCCGAACCCTGCAGTGCACTTAACCAGGCATAGGTTTATTGAGCTGACACTATGTAAGATGGCGGGGATAACCTCTTTCTCTTGGAACTAGGTACTTGCCTGGATTAATGAAAGAGTTTAGTTTTTTTTTTTTTTTGTCTGTAGCATTAACAGATTAATATTATGTAATGAATTAATGATATAAATAATTATTACTTTTAATACATTGAAAAAATTAATGTTTGGTGTTTTGATATTTTTATATTCCCTCATCGTTCACAGCGCTCCACATCCTTATACACTTCCAATAAGTTAGTTATTTTTTTTCTACACTAGAAATTCTCTAGAAATTATTTACATGGCAAAACAACGTTTGCCGGGTCAGCAAGTATTAAATATAGAATTTTAAATATTCCTTTTTACTTAAATCTATCTATATATGCTAGCGAGACAAGTGATTCTATATAAATGCCATGGGCTACCTTTCGTACTATTCGTCTGTCCGTCCGTTTGTGTGTCACCAGTTATTGGGCCTTAAATTTTGAGTTAGATAGATGAAATTTTGTATACGAGTTCCTTGGAAAAGTAAGCAATACAAGTGTAAAATTTTTTAAAATCCGCCCACTGACACGCCCACTTTTCAAAAAAATCACCTTTTTTCACTATTTTTATATGAAACTCGAAAAAACTTACTCGAGCAAATATGTAGATATCCACTTAATCTACAAATCGTCCATACATTGTATATGGCCACGCCCACTTTTTAGGGGCGTTTACTTCAAAAATTAGTTTTCGAGTAAAAATATTAGTTTATAGGGCAAAATAGAAAATTTTGTGAATACATTTTCCACCGCCCACTGACACGACCAAATAAGATAGGGATAGGGTATCATACGATCCGCTCCAGGCGGATTGTAGCATTTTTTCACTGGTTTTTCTTGTTTTTATGCTTAATACCGGGAGTATACGCAGAAGCATGTACATACATACATACATAGGTAGGTATGTATGCACATAATGTGTAGAGGAAGTAGGCCTTGGTCCTCTATAGGCTGCTTACGGCCTAATATTTATTTATTTTAAACATTATAATAACGTATTAGAATCAAGGTAAAGCCAAAATATAATTACTTACTTTAAAAGAAAAAAAAATAATTTAACGATGTATGTAGGTATGTACTTTTATATACACATGCAAATGCATATAATGTACTAAACTATAATTGCGGTGATGTATGTTACCGAGTCAAGCAGTTTGCTGGTGTAGTTGACAGAAGACAATAACACCCGCTTACTTATCATAGGGCGCAAATATAAGCGTTAAAAAACAGAAGATTTATGAACCCAAACGACCATATTGATCGTAAAGTTCCTGTTACAGAAGGGAGTATATGATGTAGACTGGTCAACTCTTGTAGTTAACGTAGTGTCTGGTGTAGTGCACCTGTAGATACACATTTTTTCGTTAAACGGAATCCTTTTGTTCTATATGTGCGAGCACACGATTAATGGGAACACATTTATGCCAGGTTTTTCTCTGTATACGAGCACATAGGCATTTCTATAAGCGGCGTCGTCGTCGTGTTTATGAATAAAAGAGAGTAGAAAAGACATAACTCGAATTGAATTGAGGCTCCAATTAAACTGTGTAATAAAAAAGAGTGTTTCCTTGAGACCTACTTTAATATTTATACATTATGTATTATATATATTTCAAATTGTTCATGGATTATCTAGGTACATACCTACATATTTTATTTGGTTGCACGCATTACTTTAAATATTTTCAGCAGTTTGATGTCCAAAAAAGTTTCTTATTTATCGTTCTAGGTATAATAAATAAATTCCTTTGAATTTGTAATGAACGCGCGCTATTTGTGCCAAAGTGAATTTTATACATTGGTTTATTAGCCTCTAAATATGGAAAACTGATTACCGTGTTTGAAACAAAAAAAAAAACTGATTAGTGTAAGACGCATGTACATATATATTTTTAGTAGTTCCTGCCTTCAAATAAGAGAGCAGTAAATAGCACCTTCTTAAATAAGAGCGCCTCTGAGTCAACACAACAACACAAAAACATTTGTGATAACAACGATAAAAGACTTTTGATAACCAAAACTACTTTCAAATCATTGACCTTATACCATGGATGTACACCATAACATCAAATACACCTATGTACACCTGTCAAACAATCGATTTGCAGTTGCAGCATTTGATTCCGAGCTGTTGTTAAACCTGTGAAAACAACTAATACTTGAAAAGAGATGAACTTGTATAAAATTACAAACGACAAGATATTAATACGGCAATAAAACCGTATTTAATAGACTTCAAAAAAGTATCACTGAATTCAAAAATGATTCTCCATTGGAAGGAAAATAAATTTATTCTATTTACAACTAGCTGACCCTCGTAAAGCTCCTTAGGCGTACAAATATGTAATATCAGAGCGAGTGAATAAACATCAAATAAAACAATACATTTTGTGGATTAATTGCAGATTTAATAGTTCTCAAAAATGAACGTGCATACTGCTTCCTCGTTCTGATCTGACAAAGTAAACGACGCACATTGTTTGTTTAAGTGAATGTGCTTTCTATGTGCGCCCACCACTCCAAAGCAGAACAACGATCAAGAACAAACGTTGTTAGTTGTATTAGATTTTGGTGTGTAGCTCAGCTTCTAGATCAAGCAGAAAGCTGATCGATAGCTTAAAATGTTGAACGAATTGCTGGCCCCATTAAGAAGTAATAGGTTAAAGGCATTAAAGTCAGTAAAAAGCACTAAAAACTGCAAAAACGCCAAAGTAGATTTGACAAAACACGACATAGAGTCCAAGAGTTCCAAGAGTCCTTAAAAATATTTAAAAAAAAAGTTTCATCCAAATCTGCCCAGCACTTCTGAAAACATCAAATTTTCAACCGGTTTCACATTCAAAAATCGCAGTAGATTTCAAGTCAAGCACAGTGGCGTAGCAGATTTTAAATATTTTTCAAAATCGCAGTAGATCTACTGCAATTGCAGCAAAGTCCAAACACTGAATGTTATCGAGCGGGATGAAAAATGATAAAATTATGAAAATGACTATTAAAAAGCAGGGTTTGGTGAAAGAAAAGTGAAAATTTAGGGTTGTATGTATTTTTTAATGCCACATAATAAAAAAATTAAAAAAAAAAAATTATCAAAAAAATAAAAAAAAAGGTGGACACCCCTTATCATTTAGAGGTTTGAAAAATAGATATTCAGCCTTATTTTGACATTCGAATTCATTCGAAAGTGAGTCGAATTCGCATAGATTGTATTTTGACTTTCGAATGAATAGAAAGAATAGAAAGTTCATCCAAACTTTCGAAAGTTCATTGGTTGTGCGTATTTTGAGATTCTATTCATTCGAAACAAATGTCATTTTTCATTCGCACACATTTTCCTGGCGCATAGATTCACAAACACGTAAATATAGTAAGATATTTTGTATATTCTGTAGAAAATTGAATGAAGTAATTTTAATTCACATTTGCCGATCCTGTCGGTATAGGTCACGTTCCAATTAGAAAAACTGGTGGCCGGCAATTCGTATAAATAAAATAGTCCCACTCAAGCTCTATGTAAACAAAACTCCAAAGGAAAGACGATTGAATGCACAAAATTATTTTCCAACTTTATTTTTTTACTCTTATTTTAATGTTTTTATAATTTTCTATTGATTTGCACTGTCCACAAAAGAAAGCAGCATTTTATTTTATCTAAAACAACTCTAATTATTAAAAAGAAATCACCAAGCAAATGTTTACTTTACTTCTGACAGCACTCAAAATAAAGGTAGAGTGACCAGACTCGTGCCGACTATATGGTGGGAGAGACTTGTAATTAAATATACATGGATGTTATTTTATTTTGATTTGTTTTCGTGCTCGATATTATTAAAGGTATACAAAACATGTTTCATGAAATGTATTACTTAAATTTCGTCTTTAAACGCGTCAAAGTGTAACTAATAAAAATATTTCAATAAGAAAGAGAAGAATTCTAACGCAAAAAAGCAAGGCATGGTCAACCTGTATTAAAGGAAATGTCAAACAGCTGACTTTGAGGGTTGAATTTATTTAAGTTCATTTTGCGTTATCATTCGAAAATGAACCTTTTTCATTCGAATCTCAAAATACACAAAAATCTTTCGAATGAATAGAGACATTCGAAAGAATTGATAATTCATTCGAATCTCAAAATAAGCATGAGTAGCCGATTCTCAGACTTACTGAATATGCATAAAAAATTTCATAAGAATCGGTCAAGCCGTTTCGGAGGAGTATGGGAACGAACATTGTGACACGAGATTTTTATATATTAGATTTATTGAAGCTAGTTGAATTCAATTCAATTCGTTTATTTATTTACTACGTAAAAGGAAGACTTAGTCTTTTACTACTAGCAATGATTTAATATGCATTAAGGTGTGTGTCCACTTGATAGCACTTTTGCTAGTGAACTCTCGAGAGTAACTCCCAAGCCTCGACCTCGAGTAGCTTTTGTAAAAAAAATCAAGTGCAAAAAAACAATAACGTGCTGGGTTAAAGCATGGGTGGATCGTCGACATTAATTTGGGGCAGGATATAATCTTAAAAGGGAGCTTCAAATCAAAGATCCTCAACAATATATGTAGGAATTTTTGCCGGTTGTCAAACAGTATAGTATAGGAGTATATAATACAATCAGTTGGACCCACCATTTTTAAGAGAGATACCAAATTTAGAAAAACCATTCCTGTTCGATAACGTGTTTTGCTTACACTAAGTTCTTTGAGATTGCGCAAACTGCAATTTTTCAAGTAATTAAGAAAGCAGTTTTTTTGTGTTAATTCGATTTTGCGAAAATATTAATTTTCTTGTGTTTAAGTTAAGGGCCTTCGTGTGTTAATGGTGTCCACCTTCCAGGTGCTGCACCCATAAAGCAACGTTTGAGCAAAACAGTCGCAGCTTGGTTCATAAGCTGATAACATTAATTTTATAGCAGAAAGCCTTCCCGATTCTGCTGCACACATCAAGTTTGCCGAGATATAGAAAGTTATTGCATTTCTCGACTTTCTTTCCTGTAACGTTATGTTGGGCGCTGGTAATTGAAGTGCTCAGGGCTTTTCTTTTGGCTGTGCTAATTTTGAGCCTCACTTTGTTTGTCTCAGCTTCTAGATCATGGACCATAAGATGGAGGTCCATTATCCGGTGTGAAAGTAGACAAACATCGTCAGCGTAGTCTAGATGTTTAAGGATAAGGCTGCACGGAGGATATCACTAATAATCACCAAGAATAACAGCGGTGACAGTATGCATACTTGACGTACTCCACTTAAGACTTTAAATTCTTCAGATACCTTGCAATTGTGTAAGATGTAACACTTATTGTCCTCGTACGTAGCCTTGATAATAGCTATAAGTTTATATGGGATACCTCTCCTGCGCAAGGCGAACCAGATAGCATCATTAGATGTAGCGGAGATCTGTACTCAATGCATTGCTTAGTTATGATCCGTAAGGTAAGGTATTAATGTGATCGATGCAGGAGGATCCAACACGAATGACTGCCTGTTCGACATCGAAAGTTGAATCTAAGTGCTCCTTGATTCGTTCCGGAAGTATTCTCACAATTAGTTTGGCTACGGCTGGCAGAATACATATACCTTGCCAGTTACCACAATCCATCAGGTTTCCCTTCTTCGTATTAGCCGGTGCAGCAAATCTGCCGATATATTTGGCGTCGCTTGAAGTAGTACGACAGAATGCCATCAATATCCATGGATTTCGGTTTCACTGGGAGGTGCGGTGTGAATACGGGAATTTGTTTCTTCGGAATACTCGTTCAAATTTAAGATCATATTGACACAGTGCTGCCAAACAATCGAAAGTGGGTGCCGTGGCGCAGTGGTTAGTGCGTTGGACTACTGCGCAAGGGGTTCCAAGTTCGAATCCAGAAATATACCATCAAAAGATTTTTCACGGCCCCACCTCTTCCGAGTATTATTGTACAATATTGTCAGGTCTACAAGTATACTAACAATGAGCTGCAAATGAGCTGACAATAACGAACTACCTTACAATGATAAATTGCTAGTTAACACTGTTGCCAGATTTTGTCCCAAAGTCTGGCAATTACTCGTAGAAGAAGAAAGCGAAATAAGGCCCACGAATTTAAAGCCCGTGGACCTTATAGCCGGAAAATGGGAAATAGCAGCCACTGGTTTTATTTCCCATTTGAAGTGGTATTAAATTCTGTGGCCTTTATTGCTTTATAGTTGTGGGTTTTAATGCCAGAAAATGGAAATAAAGTCATTTTTAATAAAAACTAACCAAGTTGAACACCTTTAGTATAGTATTATGTACATATATGTATCAAAGAATGTGTGTGGTCTAAAACGTGGCTGCATAACTCCATAGCAGATCCAGATTTAAATCCACAATGCGTAAACAGTGAATAGGTATGTAATATGCAACCCCCTGCTTGGGATCAATGTCGGATGTGGAAAAGGTGTGAGGTTAGATATATGCAAAGTTTTTTTTAGAGTGAAACAATCTTTTTTGAAGTTTTGAAAAAAAAACTTTGCATATTCGAATCTCGCATCTATTCCAAATCCAACAGTGCTCCCAAATTATATAATTATCCTATGATTTTGAATTATTTAAAAACAATATACTAGGTGGGCTTTAATGCCTATTTCGAATGGCAACAATACCCGTGGGGCTTATTGGTTCTTTATCGACTTCAAATAAGAAATAAAGATCGCGAGTGTTATTTTCCATTTTTCGGGAAATAAGGTCCACGGCCTTTATGATTACATCATAAATGCAGCACATCTGACAATAGCAAATGAGTCTACAAATGTCCTAATCGTCTGCAATGGTACAATTGTGTGTTCAGACGATTGTTGGAAACCTGACAATTTCATTGTCAGATGGCTGTCTGACAATATGTTTTCTGCAAATATTGTCAGATAAATTTGTAAGTTCACACGGTTGTAAGACATTTGGGACATTTTTTTCAGTGACAAATCTGCAAATATTGTCAGAACTGGCAATCGTCTGAACATAGCTTAAGTGGTTAAACACTGTGGCGAATTATTCTTTCTATCTAACGAGCTGACTATCATCCGAAATCAGAAGATTACCGTCTATACCCTTCAATGGGCATTCGAATGCCCGATTTTGAATGTATTCTGACGTTTCCGGTAAAATCGAATCGGAGCTCACGCACACATTCTCAAACGGCGGTACATTTCATGGGCGCAGCCATTTTCCTGTACATTTTGTTGTTGTTAATTGAATGACAGTCTGCTGAAAATGTGGTGTGCAAAAGGAAAGAAAGGGACATCACGATTGTTTTTATTTTTACGTCTTG
This sequence comes from Chalcosyrphus nemorum, assembly GCA_949716465.1. NCBI lineage: Eukaryota > Metazoa > Arthropoda > Insecta > Diptera > Syrphidae > Chalcosyrphus > Chalcosyrphus nemorum. Next base: position 53,304,452 of record OX454332.1, read on the forward strand.
TACGCACGTTCGTTCACATGTATTCAGAGATAGGAAATTTAAACTACTACGGCGTACTTTACAAAATGTTCGGGTGGGGAACGTAAAGACGACCGTCTATATTAGTTTGTCTATGTTATCAGCGCAGACTGATTTGTTTTTTGAACAATATGGTGAGAAATGGAGGGAGAAGATAAGAAAATTTTTGCTGCAAATCCAAAAGTAGAGTAGTGAAAAATGCGTGGATAGGATATGAATGTAAAGCTTTTTTTTTATCATTGACCCTGGCAATGACAACTTTATTACAACTTTCTCAGAGCATATAATTCACAGTCTTGGTGTGTGTTTTATTAGACTAACCGCTATTTGACTAAAGCCTAAGTAATACCGCGGTTTGCATCAAAGAATGTGATAGTCAACTATAAAAAAGAAAAAACATAAATTGTCAGTACAGGGAAGATAGGGATGTTTGTCTCTCATTCGCACTCGTTTGTTTTCCGTAAGGTGCTACTCTAACAAAAGCTCTTACAGGGTTGCCGCAGTATCATTTCAAACTAGGAAAATGTGAAAGAATATTATGTAGGGTTACCGTCCTATTTTTTTAGATTGAAATTTTCATTTAATTTTTTTGTCGCGTCAACAATTTCTTTTTTTATATTTCCGGCACTTAAGTCTTTGGATGATTTGGAAGCCATTTATTACTACTGAGCACAAAATTCACGACTTAAAAATATAAATTGCACAATACTTCTTCAAAAAACAATTTGAAAACAGTTCTTAAAAAACTACCCGTCTTAACACCCAGGGATCGAAAAAAAACTGTATCTATTTTTGGCAACGAAATAAGAACTCAAAGACTATCCTCCCTGTATTATGTTTTTATACGAGAACGGAACTAAATGTCGTACATCCTATAATAAAGCAATTAATTTTTAAGTCATACATGGAAATAGGATAAAATACAAAAAAAACCCAGTCTTGAAAAATCTCGACAATTAAAAATCACTTGCTGCAATAAAGCAATAAAAGTTATGTACAGATGAGCGCAAGGATATAAGATGACCAAATTGACCTGCTTCTGTAATATTTTATTGCTTAAAATATTCTAACAATGTTGGTCAAAAATATTTTTGGCCGAGTTTATGTATATACACTGGCGGCATTATCAAAGATTTTTTTTTTTTTTGATTCATGAGAGGCGAATCGGCAAAGGTCCAATTTTTTATCCATTGAAATGCAAAAATTGTCTATTAATTTTCCTATAATGGAAACAAATTATGTAGAACAATGCTGAAGAAATTTAAATTATTCACTCACTGCATTGCTTGCAAGTACAAAATAAACGTCCTATTTTACCAATTGCGTATTTTATGTAGGTATTTTTCAACGTACTGAAAATTGAACCCAAAAAGAGAAAAAAATGTATGCGTACCTACAAAGTGCAAAACAGTAAAACATTTTAGAATAGAAAACATCTTACAATTTTGTAACTGCATTTTAACGTATTTTCAACACATTAAAAGAAATAATATATCAGATAAAAACATGATGGTAACACTTATTAAAAAAGAACTTTTTTCAAAGCTCTAAAACCAAAAGCTCCTTAATAGAAACCCAAGGAAAAAAAAACTGAACGAGTTACAAAACGGACACTGGTAACTCTGAATGCACATGAAAATAAATAGGGGTTGAAATGCAGCAGCCAATCAGCGCACACCAAATGGATATTCACAGGCGGGTATACACATTTTATGCGGGGTTCCTCTCAATTTAGTATGGTGCAAAAATATGACACGTTACTGATCTCTCCCATAAGACGTGTACTGACAATTTATGTTGGACAGACTATACATATATTAAAGGCCTTTGAGAAGTCAAGCAAACAAAGTACATAAAGTCAATTTTTTTAGTGTTCCGGACCTTAAAAGGTAAGACGGAACACTTATGGGTTTGATACGGTGTCTGTCTGTCCGTCTGTCCGTCTGTCCGTCAGTCTGTCACAGCCCTGTAACTTTTGAACCGTTAGACATAGAGAGCTGAAACTTTCTCTATGTACAAGTATACATTATGTGGAAGCCTGCACAAGATGGCGGCAATGAATTTCTTTTTGGTAGCCCTTTTTTGGGCACCTTGTATGAAGGGCAAAAAAAAAATATTTTGTTCCCCATCATGTGGCATATCAAATTAAAGAGAATTTTGCAAGGGCTCGATATATGTAAGAAATATTTTTTTCTGACAAAATTTGTTGAACAAAAAAGCTTGCCAAACATTTGAAAAATGTTGTCTTGTTGCCTACTATTTAATGACAATATAAAATGTCCGGAACACTATTGCACGAGGCCCTCCTCGCACTTGCCCAATTTTTACCATTGCCGTTGAACAGCACTCACTGCATTGTTTGAAAGTAAAAAGTAAATGTCCTATTGTACCCGTTGAGTATTTTATGTATTTTTTAACGTTCTGAAAATTGTGCACGTTTGGGTTCGTGAAAGACAGAGAAAATGTATGCTTACAATGTGCAAAACATTAAAAGATAGAATAGAATAGAAAACAGCTTACAATTTTAACTGCATTTCCACACATTAAAATAATTATATATGTATATGTAGGATCAAAACAAGATCGCCACGGTAACTCCTCAACAAAAACCCAAGACAAAACATATGAAAATGCTACAATCTGTCTGGAGCGGATCGTTTGATACCCTATCCCTTTCCTATACACATAGCTTCTTCTTCCACCGTATATTGGTGCTTAAACAACTTTTTTTCAAATATCTCATAAAATTACTGCAAAATACGAATTTTCTCAATAAGTGGGCGTGGTAGTGAGCAGTTTTCAAAAATATACTGTATACATATACTGTATTTTGTTCCTAAAAGGTGCTATTATTTTGATTAAACTGTCGAAAATCAGTTTTTGGACAAAAACGCCCCTAAAACGTAGGCGTGGCTGTATACTATGCATGGAAGATATGTCGGGTACCAAAATATCTACCTATCTGTAGTACTTAATTTACAGTTTTTGCTCTTCGACACAACGCACTTGTGAAAAGGGAATATGCATATACATAAGTGTGTTGCGTCGAAGAGCAGAAACTGTAAATTAACAATAATATAATGACTTTTATAAGAAGTGATCGGGAATAGGAGATGTTCGGGAATAGGCGACTCAACCCTATTTTTTTTTTCAAAAAGTGGGCGTGGTCATGGGTGGATTTCAAAAATATTTGAACATGTACACATGTCTGCTCCTAAGCATTGATATTATTTGATTGAAATCGAATAAAAACTGTTTTTTTTTTTTTTTAGAAAACCGCCCATAAAAAGTGGACGTGGCCATATATAATGTAAAATGTCGCATCCTCACCTCCTCCTGGTGCCCTCTGGATAGCATAGGATAACATAGTAGTGAACTAACGATGAGAGTATGCCAAATCCGTCGGAACGTTCACGGACCATGACTTACGAGTATGCACCTGGAAAGTACAAACTCTGTACACTCCTTGATCCTGTCAAGAAGGAATTTTACGACCTCCTGGACGGAGCCTGTCCGGAGTACGATGTAAAAACTGTACTCGGGGACTGCAATGCCAAAATCGGTAAGGAAAACATCTTTGGCGGGATAGTCGGTAAACACAGCCTCCACGATTCGACAACAGACAACGGTTTCCGACTAATTGACTTTGCAACAGCCCGTAATACGGTGATAAGTAGCACTAGGTTTCCTAGGCTAAGAATCCACACAGCAACCTGGCTTTCCTTTGACGGTCGAACACGCAACCAGATCGACCACGTGCTAATCGACGCAAGGCACGCATCCAACATCTTGGATGTGCGTACCTTTCGAGTGGCAAATGTTGACTCTGACCGTTAACTTGTTGCAACCAAATTCAGAGCCCGACTGTCCAAAAAGAAGAAGCTGCGAGCCGTCAAGAAAAACAAGTTTAACGTTGGACGCCTTAGCACATCAGAAGGAGCCAGAGCCTACAAAGAGCACCTGGCCGAGAAATTCTCTGCAGTGCATTCACCCACCACAAACGCTAACAACCAGTGGACCGATTACCGGAACATCACCAAAGAGGTAGCCGTGACCACCCTTGGCAACCAACTACCGCCAAGGAGGAGCCCTTGTATGATGATGAGTGCGTACAGCGGAAGAGGGTGACAGAAGATGCACACAAGAAAGCTCTGCAGCGCAAAACAAGAGCAGCGAGAGAGGACTACCGGACCAGAAGAAGGGAGGAAAAGAGAATCCTGCGTAAAAAGAAAAGTACTACGCAGTTTCCCAGCTCGAGGATATCGAGGAGTCTCGCGAGCGCAACAATATCCGGCAATTCTATCGAAAAGCCAAGCAGCTGGCAGCTGGCTACAAACCCGGAACGCAGGGGTTTTCGCTCTTTCGAAATAGCGAAGGCAACCTAGTCACCGACGCACAGGGAATTTTTGATGTGTTTAACCGCCTTCGGGTAGGGGTTAGAATATACCCGAGGTAGGCATGCCTGCCGTAAGAGGCGACTAAAATCCACCCTCCGTATACCGAGCATAGCGTATACAAAAATATGCAATAAATAAAACTAAGCGATCTAATACCCCAGGTGGCAGTACAGTTACACTGGAAAATCCACCCTCTTCGGAGGTCGGCTCTATGGATTCTGGGGAGAGCCATTTGTTGCAACTAATAAATCCCTTCTCTAAAAGTACAAGGGTATCTCGATCTCCACCAGCAAGATCGACTGTCTCCGAAAAACGAAGTCCGCCGGACGCGCAATCGCGTGAAAAACTTAGGGACTCAGTGAAAATTAAAAGCGTTGAGGAGGAAAACGGCGAACTCCGTACCAAGCTTACCGAAATTGAACTGCTCTACAGAGAGCTTAAGAAAGAGGTAGACTTATTAAGGAAAGAAAATAATGCCTTAAGAAACACGTGCTTACAAAAGGCAAATGCAGCTAGCCCACACCGCTCATCTAGTCATGAATACCATACTGATGAAGAAGAGCTAGCACCGGAAACGAATTGGATCGAAAAGAAAAGACCCAACAAAAAACGCAAAGCAGGTTCCTCACCTGAAGTCGAGCCACAAAAATATGAAAAAAACAAAAATTAAACAGAAAATCAATATCAAAAAAAATCACGTCCTCCGCCACCGATTAACGTAACTGGAATTACGGACTATAATAAGTTGCATTGCCTCCTTAAAAGTACTGTGACATCACAGTTTAAGGTCAAGTCTTTCCGTAACAACAATCAAATCAACGTTGATGATGCCGAAGGTTACCGAGCAGTATCCCGAAAATTGAATACCGAAAAGATTCAGTGGTATACGTATGAAAACAAGTTAGAAAGACCAATGCGTGTAGTAGCAAGGGGACTTCACCCCTCGTGCACTAAGGAAGACATTATGAACGACCTTAAAGACAAAGGCTTTAATATTCTTGATGCCGTCAATATAATCAAAAAGGAAAAGCAACAGTCTGAGTGCGATCAGGATGAATTAGTTAAGCGTGGACTTCCACTATTTATGCTAAGTTTTGATAAAGACAAAAAAATGGATTTAATATATGGTATTAAGACTATTCTTAACATCGTGGTCAAAATCGAACTTTTGCGTAAGAACTCCAGATCCATCCCGCAGTGTAAGCGTTGCCAAGGCTTCAACCATACACAGACTTACTGCCAGAAAGAACCGCGTTGCGTGAAATGCGCAGGTAAACATCTATCGGAAGAGTGTCAAACAAATAAGCAGACGCCAGGAACTTGTATAAACTGCCAAGGAAAGCATCCAGCTAACTATAGAGGTTGCGAAGTAGCGAAAGAGCTCCAAAAAAAGGCGCAATACGCTTAAAAAGTCCATGCGAAATACGAAACAAAGTTTATCCAAAACTGCTACCAAAAAAGCAGCGAAAAATAGAAAATCCGCCAATACTGAATTAAACCCGGTAAATGTTGAAAAACCTAAAACTAGCACAGAAAAGGAGACAGAATCAAGTTCATCGAACACTGGTGTGCAGTCTTATGCCCAAGCGGTGACATACATGACCAAGAACTCACCGGTATTCAACGCAAAAAACCATTAGCGTACATTTTTCCGATCGAGTTGTGATATTGGAACGCAATGAAAGGGACAGTATACAAGACCCTGTATACCACGTGCTTTCCACATTTCTTGCAAAGCTTGAAGATCAATGCAAAACTAATAATTTAGTTTTCGAAAGAATAGTTGCTCTTGAAAACAGCATACAGAACACGCGCAATCAAAACCGAATATGAAAGAAACGCTTAAAATTCTTGCTCATACAAAGACTCGACGAGTTAGAAATATTTATACGAGAAAAAGAAATTGATATTTGCTTGGTCTGTGAAACCCATCTGACAAAACTATCGTGCGTCAATATAAGGGCATATAACGTGTACCACGCTTTCCACCCATCGGAAAGGGCCAGAGGCGGATCATCTTTGTTTATAAAAGAATGTATAGAACACTCAGCAGAAGTAAAAATTGAATTAGAATGAATCAATGCAAGTAAGCACGGATCGCGTTAGAAATAGACATTTTACATTCACTGTTTCGTCTATATATTGCCCACTGCGTTGTAAGGTTGAAGAAAGGGATTTCACAAACATCTTTAACTTCCTTAAACCAAATTTTATAATTCGTGGCGACTTTAATGCGAAACACCCTTTCCGGGGTTCAAGGCACGCCTCTCAGAAAGGTAGGGTGCTCTACTAAGCGGGTATGCAAAACGGTTGCAATTTTCACTCGACGGGTAAATCAAGATATTGGACGACTGATAGAAATAAGATACCGGATCTGATCGATTTCTTTGTTGTTAAAGAAATATCTGGCAACTTTATAAAAGTTGAAGAAAGCTTTGACCTCTCCTCTGATCATTCTCCAATCATTATGACCGTAAGCGAAGCTCTAATTAAAAAAGAAAGAATGGCCAGATTAACCAGCGCGAGAACTAATTGGAATAACTTCAAAAAAGATATAGAAGTAAATATCGATCTGAGGGTATCTCTTAAAACACCGTATGAACTTGAAATAGAAGTTGATCGGTTCCTTGAAATCTTACAAAATGCCGCGTGGAAAAATACTCCAAAGCAAAAGAAAACGCCGTTCAGTAATGTTCAAACTTATCCCGTGGAAATACAAGAGATGATTAAGGAAAAGAGAAAAGCGCGTAAGAAATGGCAACAAAGTGGGGCTCCGCAGCATTAATCACACCTTAATCGTTTGTGCAACTCACTAAAAAAGGCCATTAAAGATCTAAAAAATGAAGAAATAGAAACTTACCTTGAAAGCTTATCGACGGAAAAAGATTCGAATTATTTGCTTTGGAAAGCTATAAAAGGTATTAAAAAACCTATAATACAAACCGCACCAATCAGGAAAAATCAATACGAATGGGCCAGGCATGATAAAGAAAAAGCACAAATTTTTGCAGCATTTGGAAGATACTTTTAAGCCATTTGATGGACAAGCTCTTGCTCAAGATGCAAATACATACGTCGGATATAGACAATATTGCAATAAGAAATGCAACACTAACCGAACTTAAGGAAGAAATTAAGAAACTGAAACCCAAGAAAGCTCCTGGATACGACTTTATCACGGAAGAGGTTCTTAAGGCACTGCCAAGAAAAGCTTTAATTAAGCTTTTGTTTATTATAAACGCCGCGTTTAGACTTGAAAATATTCCCAGCCAATGGAAAGTTGCGGAAGTACTAATGGTTCTTAAGCCCGGTAAACCACCAAAGGAAAAATCGTCGTATAGACCAATTTCACTTTTTCCAATTATATCCAAAGTATTCGAGAGAATATTGATTAGACGAATACAGCCGATAATAGAAGAAAAGCATCTCATCCCGGATTCAGATGTAAGCATTCTACAGTTGAACAAGTACATAGAATAACAGATGTAATCGAAAGATCTTTTGAAGAAAAAAAGATTTGTTGAAGTGTATTTCTTGACGTTTCTCAAGCTTTTGACAAGGTCTGGCACGAAGGCTTAAAATTTAAATTACGACAAGTTTTGCCAGAGCACTTATATAATATTCTAAGAAACTACCTTATGAATAGAGTATTCCGTGTCAAATGTGGAAATGAATATTCGGATTTTAAGGAAATAATGGCTGGGATGGCGCAAGGAAATGTTCTTGGTCCACTTTTATATCTACTATACACTCGTGATATACCGCAAGTGGAAGGAACGAAGTTAACCACTTTTGACGACGATACTGCCATATTGGCAGTAGGTAAAACGGTCGAAGAGACTACCGAAAAATTGCAAGAGGCATTGGATAGAGTAAATTAATGGACAAAGGTTTGGGGAATCGCACTCAATGAGACCAAATCTGTACATGTAAATTTTACCAATAAGAAAATAATTAATTTGCCGATTTTTTCGAACGCGGTTCAAATTCCGTTCGCAAACGAAAATCGCATGTAAAGATAAAATGGAAATCGCATGTAAAGATAAAACGCAAAGAACTAGAAAATAAATATAGAGATATGTATTGGTTACTTGGAAAATATTCCAAACTTAATATAGAGAACAAACTGCTTTTGTATAAGCAAGTGCTAAAACCAGTATGGACTTATGGTATACAACTCTGGGGTTGTACCAAAATAAGTAATATAAATATTCTACAAACTTTTGAAAACAAAGTGCTAAGAGGAATTGTTAATGCGCCTTGGTATATTAGAAATAACGATATCCACAGAGATCTCGGCATTAAAACAATCGTAGATGAAATTATAAACTACGCGAGAAAGCAAAGCAATTCGACTAGGAAGTCACTTTAATATCACAGTCCTCCAAGTTTTGGATGAAAGTAATTTACTGCGCCGTCTTTAAAGAACTAATCCTCTGGACCTGGCGCGATAAGGAACCCCGTCTAAACTGCGGAACTAGCAGGAGTTTCTAATGGGAAGATAACCTGCCAAATGTTCTTATTTCGTAAGAAGAAAACTGCTTGATAAGTCGAACACTTAGTTGTAGTAACAATAAAAAAATCAACAGATACAAAAGTTTGTTGAAGGGAGGTTAAGAATCCCACACTACTATGAGCACGCGCTGACGATCCTCGTAGTGTCTTTTTGAATATTTTCACCTACCCTCGGGAAAAAAAAAAAACTTCCAGCAGTTGCTTAACGGGCAGAAAATAGAGAGAGTGATAGGGCAAGACGAGAATCCACCTCCAGTCAATGAAGAACCAACGCAGTATTGAAGAAGTTAATGTGGCCATCAGAAAATTGAAGAACAACAAATCCGCTGGCTCTGATGGGCTTCCAGCTGAACTCTTTAAATACGGAGGTGATGGCTTGGTAGGGTGCATGCATGAAGTCATCAACCAAGTATGGACGGAGTATGGAGTATCAGTTCTATATGCCCCATCATCAAAAAAGGTGAGAACTACCGAGGCATATCCCTGTTAAATGTCGCATATAAAATCCTATCCAACGTATTGTGTGAACGTCTAAAACCTTTTGGTAACACACTAATCGGCACGTACCAATGTGGCTTCCGGCCCGACAGATCGACAATAGACCAAATTTTCATACTCAGACAAATCCTGGAAATGACCAACGAATTTCAAGTCGAAACCCAGCATTCATCAAAGACAGACCATATAAAGTATATATATTAATGATCTGCATCACTAGCCGAGTCGATTGCATCACTAGCCGTCCGTCTGTGTGTCACCAGTTTTTGGGGCTTAAATTTTGAGCTAGCAATACAAGTGTAAAAAAAAAATCATTTTTTTCAGTATTTTCATATGAAACTCGAAAGAACTTACTTAAGCAAATAGATAGATATATTTCTATTCTACCAATCTTCTATACATTATATTCAGCCACGCCTACATTTAAGGAGCGTTTTTATCAAAAAACTATTTTTGACGTTTTTATTCAAACAATATCACAAAATACAGTATATATTGACCAAAAATTAAAATCCGCCTATTACCACACCCACTTATTGAGAAAATGCATGTTTTGGAGTAATGTGATAAATTATTAAAAAAAAAGTTTATATACAGGAAGGGGATAGGGTATCATACGGTCCGCTCTAGACGGATTGTAGCCTTTTCATATATTTTTTATTTGTTTTGATATTTATCTGTCACAAAACAAAATTATGCAAACAAATTACATTTAAGCGAAATTACATCATTGACCTCTGACTTTGTTGCTTGATGTTTCTGTTTTTTCTAACTAAATTTAATAAATAATGAAAGAGTATGTGCAGTGCTTGCAAAAAAAATTTTCGCGCAAAGCTGACACTTTACCATTATTAAGTACGTAAAAAATGCGAAAAAAAATTAGTATCATACAGGCTCAACAAGAGCCTATTTAACTTAATTTAGACGTGGCAAAAAATTACAGTGTTATTGATCAAAACGCACCCTGTGCAACTTCTGCGCTACATTACGTGAAGCAGTAACCATTTGTAATAGATGAGGTAGTAACGTTTGTGTAGTAGAATATGTCAGAACAAAAAAAGAGACGACAACAGCAACCGGTATAACTCTATTTCCAAATTTTCACAAATAGTAGCTAAGTACATACATAGTGTTTTTTCGATGTGTGATGTGCTCTTCTCGCAGAAAGTTGTAGCGGAGATTTATTAAACGCGGAATATTTAATTAATATTACGGCAAATCTTAGATTATATCTGGTTTTAAATAAATAATACAAATACTCCCGTTCTATACTTAGAACTTTCACAGTTCTATTGTTATTTAGTTATGTTTTAACATCTGCCAAACGTAAGTGTAAATATAGAAATAATGATTTTTCTAGTCATTTGTCATCGTTTTCACTCGCAATTGCTATTATGAGAAAGAAGTAAAAAACCAATACTTTTTATTACTATAAATGGAAATATTTCTTTGTAAATTTAAAGAGTTAAATTTGTCAACACTTTTGTGACTGATATTATTTGTGCTGTATTTGTTTTAGCTCCACGATTGTATTCGATTTATACGAGACTTTATTTTATTCGCGCTGCAGAGAATAAAGATATCATAGACCATAGGTAAGTACGATAAAAGCAAAATAAAGTGCGATAGTTTAGACTGATTAAACTTATTCCTCACAGGATATCAAAATACTGCCAGAGACGAGCTACCTGACTGAAGGTATGTACGTTTTTTTTAATAATATATCTGCACTCTAAGTCGTCCATGTTGGTTATACTTGGTATATGTACATATTATATGTATATTAAATTAAGTAAAATATGTCAAATAAATTTCTAATATTTTAAATTTCTTAAAATATTTAATAAACGAGTGTATAAAGTGAGAAGTCTAGTATTTATTGAGTATGTTTAGGTACATTATTTTTAAATGTTTTGTTTTTGTATTATTGTTTACTACTTATTTCTTCTGTCGATACATATAGTTTTTAATCTTTTTTTCCTCAATTATGTCGAATACTTTAAAGACTACGCCGTTGTACACATCATGGCTTTGAATATAGCTGTTCCCCTCTCTGCTCTCGGAGGATTATCACCAATATCTCCAATAGGAATTGATTGCTGGGAAAATATTAAAATCCTGGTGTCACCAATAGGTAGTGAATCCAGTGGTGTGAGCTCTTTGGATTCTGAGGATGCTAAGGTATGTCAAATTTTTATTTAATAGGAATAAATGATTTGTTTAAAAAAATATGTAGGTATATATATGTATATTATTCTAGTTAGCCAGTGCTGAACTTGCTTCGCTCCCTCTCCTTGTCATGATTACACATAAGGTCTGTTCCCGTACTTTTTGCACAACATTTAGCAGCTTGCCAAATTTCTAAGAGTGGGGGTAAAATTCTCTCAGAGAAAGATAAATCTCCAGAAAAGTAAGGGAACGGGTTAAACAAAAAGCTGTCCACATTTTCAGATGTAACATTTTTTGGTATTGGGTGTGTTCTAGTCACTAATATGTTAGTGAAGTCTAGAATTCTGAACGCTCAAACTCACTGCATATGCAATTGACATTTCCTCGTCATAATTGGATGTACACTACGTAGTTTCACTGAGGATTTCTTTGTGAATTGAGTTTTTTCTTACAGAATTGTTAGGAATAAAAAGGACACAAAAAGTATAAAAATGGACTACACATAAGATGCAATTTTTTTAAGTGGGATCACATGCACATAAATTTGTGCTAATAAAGTAAACTATGAATATTTACATTATAGACAAAGTTATTCTTCTCATAAACGATTTTTCGAGTCAATAATGCACGCAATCACAATTAAATTAAAATAATTATTCCTTCAAAAGAATTTTGTTCCATTTTAGCTGACTAAAAATTTTAATATTTACGCGTTAAATATCTTCGTAGTTGATTATTTTTATTTGATTCCTCCAAATAACAATTCATACATTGATAAAACTATATTTCTATTCATATATCAGAATTATCACAAAAAAGCTCTAAAGTACAGCCATTCCCCAAATAATTGCCAGCAGCTGCTTTATGACATTTCTCAAATTCACTAACATATTAGTCGAAAATTTTTCACTAATAATCCAGTCCCTACCTCACAAAAAGTTCACTAGTTCTGTAGTGCATTTGTGGGCTCTCAACCAATCCGATCGACCAAATCTGACTTCACTACGTAGTGACTAGAATCCTGAACACACGCATTGATTTACATAAAATTTTCTTCCCAGCCAACAACAACACAACCATTTGACAGAACTCATATTTTTGCACAAAGAAATTTCTTGGACTTTGTAGCATGGGGAAATTTCTTACTCTCTCGTGAGCTCTCCTGTGAAAAACTACGAAACTTTGACATACGGGAACAGCAATTCGCTATTTTTCGTAAAATTCCGTAAATTTTCGTAGTTTGAGTCAGTACGGAAAGAGACCTATAATTTTGTTACTGTGCACCCATAATGACTCCCTTAGTGTCGTCAATTTTCGTCCACTTTTGCCTCGAAACGTAGAGAGCGGTTCCATTCGCACATTCCGTACGGAACGCTGAGGGTGGCTACATAATGTGTAAAAATATGACATGGTCACGTTTCTTTAATGCAATTATAGGTGCGCTCGGATTCAGACAGCGCGCTATCCGACTTTTCTTTCGATTATGACATTAGCTATAGTCCTTTAGTTATAGACCTTACTGCAATTATGGTTGGGGCTTTAATGTATCTACTTGTACCCATACATATATGTATGCATTTAAGTCATCAACAATTTTCAAACTAGTTAATGTTATAGAATATTATACTGAAAAAAAAAAGAAATGGGCTTTGTCGAAATATCCTTGCAAGTGGAAAATTGTTAGCAAAAGCAGCATGTACATACATGGTAAATCTCAATCGTTCTTTTATTACAAATCTTTCCAATGGCACTGGGAAATTACGCCGCAGAAAATAACGCCCAAAGAAAACATATGAAATAAGTAAATACACACAGTACAAAAACAATAAAAACGTATTTTGGGGCATTATTTCATTTGTAGGGTTTGGGTGTTATAATAAAATGAAATTAGGCCCCAATTTCTCAGATTGAAGTTAGGCCAAAGAAATATTTGTTGGGCTTTATTTCACCGGGTACTGTTAATCAAGAAGACTGTAGATATAGACGCCTGCCTGACGAAAAGCAGCGGAGCAACTAAGTTGCGCTAGTGCGACCTGCCGCATGCGAAAAGTTTAAATCCCTAAATTCTTTAAACAGAATCGGGTCACCCGTGTACTGTTAATTAAGAAAACTTTCAAAAAATTTCATTGTTTATGGAATCTACTTCTGGTTTCACAAATCTTTTTGAAAAGGATAACTTCGCAGATCTCTTATGTGATTATTTATGGCGACTTGAAGTTATGAATTCAGCTCAATGTGTATGGGGCGGCATGCAGCTCCCCTGCATGCAACCCCCCTGCTTGAGTTCACTGCACAATGAAAGCGTTCTTTTGAGTTTTTGTGGTATATAGTATTTTCATTTGTTCCAATTGTATCCGCTCCAAATATACGCAAACATTTACCAACGAACCTTCACCTTCGACGATTTTCTTCGCATATTTCGGGTCGAATTTTTATCAGTGATCGTCACGACAATTGTCAATTGAGCCGATGGTCCATATCTATGTATGTAATTTGAAGAATAAAGCAAATAAATACTTTATAGAGCTATTTATATCATTTAATTACTTCATATTCTGGTTTTAAATTAGAAAGTAAAAGCAATATTGTAGTTAAAACAGATCATTTATGTCCCACTAACTCACAGAAGGCCCATAGCTATGTACTTATTTCGGTTGCTAATTTTTCTCACTTTTAGCTTCGGTTTTTACACAAAAATTGAAACCAGTTCCAAATGTTCTTTTTATACCCTATCCTAAGGGTATATTAAGTTTGATACATAGTTTGTAACATAGAGAAATATTGCAGGTAGACCCAATAAAGTATATATATAAATGATCAGCATCACTAGCCGAGTCGATTGAGCTATGTCCGTCCGTCTGTCCGTCCGTCTGTGTGTCACCAGTTTTTGGGCCTTAAATTTGGAGCTAGGTTGATGAAATTTTGTATACGTGGTCTTTGGAAAAGTAAGCAATACAAGTGTAAACATTTTTAAAATCCGCCTACTGACACACCCACTTTTAAAAAAAATCTCATTTTCTCACTGTTTTCATATGAAACTCGAAAAAAACTTACTTGAGCAATATGTAGATATCCACTAAATCTACAAATCGCCTATACATTGTATATGGCCACGCCCACTTTTTAGGGGCGTTTACTTCAAAAACTAATTTTCGAGTAAAAATATTAGTTTATAGGGCAAAATAGAAAATTTTGTGAATACATTTTCCACCGCCCACTGAAACGACTAAATAAGATAGGGATAGGGTATCATACGATCCGCTCCAGGCGGATTGTAGCATTTTTTCACTGGTTTTGTAATATGCTTCGTCATAATTTATAATTTTTATTGTTCATTTTTAATTAGAATACATTATTTCTTTTAAATAACTTACATTTCATGCGCTGTACGAGCTTGCACTGGTGCTTTCGCATCTCCTACAGACCCGGTTTGCTCAAATTTTTGCACGATTTTTCCGATTGTACGCGATTACGATTAAATTGACCGAAAAAATCACGAAGTGCACGATATGCATTTCGATTTGAACGCCCATTTTCATAATAAGGCTGAATAACTTTAACGCGTTACTCGATTGTGTATCTTTCCATGGTTCATTGCATTAGTCTGAAATTGAGAAATGTCAAATGAAATGCAAAAAAAACTTGACGTTTAGGTGTGGTTCACATTCAACATCGGCCCTTAAAATTAAACCACCCTTTACTATAAAGTGCTGAAAATATACTAAGTAGTTGCACAAAAATGCCAGTTGAAAAATAAAATTCAAAATAACTGTTTTTTATTTAGTCTGTCACACGTTTCAATCTCAAACTTCATTTTTACCAATCAAATACAAATTTTCGCTTGTTACATCATAGCGTGTATTATCAAAAAAAATCCATGAAAACTTAGAATCTTAATACATATGTATGTACAATAGAGCCTGTTTTGATGATGACTCTCGACTTAGTAGTAAAGAGTAATGTCGTGTCTACATGCAATAGTGCTCACTCCTGCACTACTTTGATAAAGTATAGGGGAGGAATGAGTAAATTGAAACACTTCTGTATTTTTTGTGTGTTCTCTCGTCCAATTAATCATTTTATGCGCGAACTACCCTCCTCAACGATCGAACTAGAAATGATAAAATGGAATAGGGACGGAACATTTCGGTAATAGAACGCGACTCTCCTCGATTTTTCTATTTTCTTCATGACTCTCCCCCTCTCTCTACCCCTCACTCTTCTTACCCATAAACTACCGACATAGCCGAGTTTTGAGTCAGCATCTAAACAGGCTCATAGGGTGGGTCAAACATTTTTTTTTCTCAAATCGATTTGTAATAGCGAAAATATGTTGTCTTATTAGGTCAATTACAAACCTGTAAAATATTATTCATTTATTTTATGTGTTACAGTCCGCGCATCGATCTGCGCAGGTATTTTGACTTGAACACAATGAACAATTTTTTTAAAGCTGCCATGTCATACACAAGCAGTCGAACGGTCTCTAAAAATAGTGACGGAAGCATTAATGTCTCTATGCGATAAAAAGTCAAGGTTTAATACAACGAGATTGTGTGGTCAAATGATAATAATTTAGATTTTTTCTTATATTATATTAATGTTTTCTACTACCAAATGTTTGTACTATGCTGATTGTTAATGCATTTTATGTAATATTTCTTAATGTTCCTTCCTATAATATTAATATACAAATTTGTTTCTTGATAAAATATAAAGTTTATCCAAAGACTGTCTTTTCGGAAATTCTGAAAACTTTTTTTAAGTCAATTATTATTTGTCTAGAAATAAGACAACATAATATCACTATTCGAATATGATCAAACAAGTTTTATTTTTTCCCATTCATTAGCTACCCACCCTAATGTACAAACCCCTTCCCCCTTGGGGTAGTGGTTAGAATATACCCGAGGTAGGTATGCCTGTCGTAAGAGGCAATTAAAATCCAAACTTTGTAACTTTGGCTATAAACAAAGTATCGTTCTTACCAACTTTGGCCATCTCCTAGGACTTTACAAAATTAGTCGAAATATGAAAATAAAATAATATTGTCCTAGCCGTTTATATAAAAAAGAAAAGTTGGCTCTAAGTAAGGTCCCGGTATTTGCACTTCTGTCCGAAAATGTCCAATATACGACGTTTTGAATGTAGTCTTCGAATTAAATTTAAAGAAAATCATTGTAGCCCTTTTCTACAAAAATTAAATTTTCTTAAGCTGGCTTTAAGGGGTTACGCCACCCTGACCGCGTGAAAATGGGACGGTTTTTCAGGAATTTATTGTGACTAAACTATTTGAGATAGGATTTTTCCACTTTTATTTCTATTTAATGCAACTAATGAACTTAATAAATACTAAACAAATTTTTGTTTTCGATTAAAAATGGCGGTGCTATGAGCATCGGCGATCATCGGTTTTTCCGAAACGCTCCTTGATGGTGGGCATGAATCACGTGTCAATTTTTATCTAAAACAAGTAAACAATACTATAAATAAACAATATTTTCTTTTAAAAGTGATAAATTTTGAACAGAGTGACGTACCCGTTTAAAAAAAAAAAATTTTACGCAAATGAGAGCACTTCAAAAATTGACTTCATTTTTTGGGCACAAAATTTCGTATTAAAAATTGCATAAAAAATTTTCTAATTATTCAATCGAAAAAATCCTACGTCACTCTGTGGAAAATCTATGTAAGAAGATGTGTTTCAATTTTCAAGTTAATCGGTTGAATAGTTTTTGCTTTATCACGCCCACCGTCTTGAAAAATGTGGTTTCGAGAAAAACGCAAAAGAAGACTTGCAGTTGCTCTCGGTGCCCTCCTGCCGCGCCGACTTCTAATGAACATAACTTTCATAATTATCAAGATATTGTCTTCGGGGACGTCTTAAAATACGCGTAAGAATATAGGCGTTTAAACTAAGCTGAACTAAAAAATTTGATTTTTTGAAAATTTCAGGGTGGCGTGACCCCTTAAGTAAAGTAACATTATTAAAATTTTTGATCAAAAACGAACGTGGTACGCCATTTTATAGGACTCTATAAAAGTAATTCAAATATCAAAATTTATAGAACTTTACTAAACTTGTTTAAATATGAAATTTAAAAAAATCGTTAGATCCGTTTTCGAGCAAATTGGCTAAAACCCCTAAATCCTTGGAAAAGTACCGTTATTACCACTTTTGGCCAAAATTTGTTTAAGCCATTTTATAACATTGGCTATTTTTAATCTGTACAAGTCTCAGTGTAGAATTTGAACGAAATCGTTTGAACCATTTTCGGCCAAATCCAATTTAAAAAAAAAATTGGAAGTAAAGTACTGTTGTTATCAATTTTGGTAAGAAATTTTTTGATTGGAATTTTTTAATCTAAATCGAATATGAAATTTAGTCAAAATCGTTACAACCGTTTTCGAGAAAATTAAATTTTTGTAAAATTGGCCATAAGTAAAGTACCTTTAATATAAGGGCTAAAACAAAAATTTCAGTTTCGCCTCTAGGGATTGTCTCACCCTAGATATGAAGTTTGATCGAAATCCGTCTACCATTTTAGGCTGTAGTCTCATACACACATAGACAAAAAGACGGAATTGGCAGACCTACTTTTTCGGGCTTCTCTATCATCGCAATGTTATAATTGATTCATATCTTGAGTTCGAATGTTTGAACGAATCCAATACTTGCCTTATATTATAGGTGCAAGTAAAAAATATCAGACAGAACAGCTCTGCTTTCTTCCTTTATTGTGCTTGTATGCTTTCTGCTACAAATGCTTTTGCTTCCGTTTTTCAAACATTTTCTTCAATACATCCTTGAAATGGTGGAAAAAAAAAATTTTGTAAATTATTATAGTGTATGCAAAACCTATTATAGTTAATATAAAACACATGGAAATACATTACTTATTAATTATATCAGCAACAGGTAAAAACAACACCACCGAGAAGGCCAGAAGCAATTAAACGGGATCTACGAATCTATTACAATGGACGGAATGTTCTTGATCTATACAATAATGTGGAAACGAACTCAGCTACATGGAAGTTTCAGTACTCTCACTTGCCAGAGAGAAATAACATTTCTATGTTTTGGGCGAATCGATCTCTTTATAATCGACTAGGACCAAATGGTCTGAATCCTGTTTATACGATAAATAAATGTGAATGCTGTGATTTTCAATATACAAGTGATTGCCCTAATAGCTGCTTAAATGAAACCTCTTTAAATTTGTCTTTAACTACTACATCGCCAATGATATTTACCACCGCTTCCACAAAAAAACTGGAATATCACACCCGAAAAGTAACCAATGTTTCTACACAATTGACATCAAATCCAACAACGGCTATTAATCAATCTCTTACAGGTTATAAAAGCAGTTACGAACTATCTAATAAGCAATTCTGTAATCAAAACAATGTAAACAAAGTTAAATCTAATGACATGTTTTTCAAAAAGACAAACAATCTCACAAATATCAATAGTAATAGTTATAATAATATAAATAAGTTTAATAATCTACTAGGCTCTACCAAAACTCCAACTGAAATATCACTGCTTGCATCAGCTTTAGCTGTTGCTAATATTACTAATTCGCCATCCAGTACATCGCCTCCAAATGTGATGATGGGTTACAGTAGTAATGCAATTTATCAAAATGGTTGCAATGAACCAATGACGAATAGCTCGAAATGTAATATACCACAAAACTTTTTTAATTCTTCACTAACGTTAGCCAATACAACACCTCTAGTTTCTTTAAATAATAATTTTCAGAATAGTCATGTTAACGCAAATAACAATGTTCTTCTAAATCATAGTAATACTAACAGCGCTAGTAACAAAACTCAAATTTCTTCATCGAACAATTTATACTCTCTGTTTAATTCGACTAATTCTAATAATAATGCCATATATGCATTCAATTCCAATGGCAATAACAACGGTAATACCTACGTAAATTCATTTAATTCAATGTCTAATAACAGTAATAACATTAACAATAACCCTATAACAGTAAACTCACAGCAGTATGGAAGAATGTACAAATATTTCTAAGATTACAGCGTTGATATAACGCAATTGTCCAAATCTTTGTATAAAAGATTACATAATTCTTATTAATTATTTAGGTATGTTTATTAGTTATTTATGCATAATTTTATTGGTTTTCATGGCTTGATTTTTTTATATAAAGTAGGTTTTACTAACAGAAAAAATTAATAAATGGTTAAACATTTTATAGTACTTTATTATGAAGCAAACAATTTAAGGTGAGCGAGTAGGTATATTGTTACTTTATGTTGTACATAGATTGTGCAGTTTTAGATTTATGTATAAAGCATATTTCATTAATTATTTGATAGCTCTTTTTTGATTGATTATTCTTTTTGTCGTCCAAAACTAATGAAAAATATGTCATGACGAACCTTAAGATTGTTAAATGCTAACAGATGTGATAGTTTTTTAATGCCAAAAATATATTGTATAATTTTCAATTGCAAAACAATGTATTTTTGTAAGCTTTAGATCACAATCACAAATTATACTTATTTATTTAAAATTCCGTGAATGAAATTAACAAGCTCAATTTCCAGTTACCGTCCTTACTAATCATGAATAGTTATTTAATATCACGACCCACCATACTATCAATATTGTTTTTTTTAAAGTATCTCCTTCTGCTACAGATGTTTATTTCCTAGCTCAAATAAAACCGAGTTAAAAAATACTGATGTATATGTTTCGAAGGTGATTGAAACAAATAATCATTTTGTGATCATTTTCTTGTCTATATAGTTTGTAAGATTAATAAGAACAAATATTTGATTTTGTTTAATATGAAAACGTTGACATTGATATACACATTAACTAAAACGTAATGGTATTATACCATTATTAACAATGTCTATAACAAAATATTAACTATAAAATGAATAGTTAATTGATTTTTACGACAATATTAAAAATTATAAAAAATCCTAGTTAGTAATTTAATTTAGCAATAAAAACTATTCACCCTCACATTCAATACCAAGCTATAATAAAGCAACATTTAATGTATGTGTATTATAAGTATGAATTGTATTGAATTTTCTGAAGCCTTAACATTTCTATGTTCATCAGCTCAAATTAGTTTTACTATACACGTTTATCGAATTTTCTTTTCAATACACAATATTTTTGAAAAATTTAACTATTCATTCATCAGACTTATGAACACTAGTTTTAAACTTAGTTTAGGCTGAGCCAAGTTTGCATAATAAAGTTTAAAGTATAGTCATAAAAAATTAAAGCAGAATTGATAAAAAAAACTAAATTTTTATTCGTTAACTAATGTAGTATTTTTTTTTCTTAAAGTAAAATATAAAACTGTTATGAACAAAAATTTATCGTTTAAATATAGCTTTAAAGTATAACATGAAGCTTATATAATTCATGTTTTTTGCTTCGATATTGTATTTTCATAATTTCTTATCTAGAAATAAGAATCGCCGATTATTAAATAATCTTATACAAGCACATGAATTGCGTTGAATGATGTAGGGCTAAGAAGAATATTTATTATTATTAATACATACGTATCCAAAGTTTCCTGTTTTAAGTATTGATTGTGGCGTTTAAATTCAATTCCACTTTTATATTCCGCAAAAAGTTTTTTTTTTTTTTTTTTTTTTAAGAAATTTCCTCAAACACTAGTATAAATTTAAAGCGTATTCCATTTTCTATCACACTTTCGCAATACAAATTACCAAATTATTCGCATTTGTTTAAAATATCTATTGTAAGCCATTTATTGCATTTCTAGGTACTTTTTAAAAATCCTTACTGACAAATTAGAAAGTTATATAGTTTTTATTACGCTGTCGATCGTGACTGGGAATAGTGATTTGCCCTTTTTAACACATTCCAAAGTCTATTTGAGTTGTATAGAACTAACTACAGCACAATGCATTTCTGAATCACATGCAAATCTAAACTAAACTTATAATATGTGTAAAAAGGCGACGCTCAAAAAACGACATTCGCGTATAAGTTACCTATTTTTGATTAGATTTTCAATAACGATTTTAATGTTGAATTATTATTATAATTTTTTTCCTTTGAGCGTTATTCGTTAAAGTTTAATTTTTAGTTAAATTTAATATATTCATTATTAGAAACAAATGGATTATTATGTATACATCGTTCATATATACAAAAAAAACTTGTCTGGTTGTACGTAACATTTAAGATAAACCCCAAGTGCTTACTAACTGAATAAATATACTAAGAATGTAGTGTAGTCATTGGATATCATAATTCTGAGAAAGGAGTGATAGAACATACTCTTTTAAAACACAAACAACTAATATCAGTATGTCAGGTTAAAGTTTTATTTCCCGAAATAATATTTGTTAAATGACTCTTATTAGGTAATAAATAACATCATCTAGTCCAATAATATAGATTTATTTATGTATTTTTATGTATGTATTTAAATAATTATTTTTAATTGAGGCAAAGTCTGGAAAATTAAATAAATATCTTTTTGTTTGGAAATTATTGACGTACAATTAAAACGTGCTCTGATGTAGCAATAGAGAGCAATTTGTACACTTATCGAAGATAAAAAAGTTTTGTGGTATACATATCTCTAAAAGTTATGAAAAAAATGTGATCCTTGTACCAGTTTTGCTTGGTTTTGCTTAAATATAAATATAGGATTGCCAACGAACACAAATTTATAACTACATAAATATATGTATTCAAATGATTTTTCAATTCACATCAAGTTCTGGAATCTTTTGTCTTACCGAATTTATACACCCTAATATAAGTTCTCTCTAAATGAGATAAGCAAAATAATCTTAAACAGCGACTAATTATTGTAAATGATCAACTTAAATCTCCTTAGTATATCGATAGATGAATGTTGCCAAAAAATTTATTACGCAAACGAAAGTAATATTACAACTGTTTTGTAGAATGTTTAAATTATGAACAAACAATGTATTAAAAAAAAAAAACAGAATCAAATAATTTTAAGTGACATTTGATTAAACAATTCATAAAATACACAAATATAAAACTTATTTTTAACTGTCTGAACGAAAACAAAGCTCCTGTAATATAAATACATACATAGTAGTATTTCGATGTGTCTTTAATGTTGTATCTGAGATAAAAAAGGCTTATTACATATGTGTATTTGGCTTGAATAATTCGAACCATCGAATACTTATAAAAATTAGGCTGGCAACTATGACGAAATCATGTGTCTAAAGTGCAAAGTTCTTAATCGTATTCTTAAAGCTAAGTTGGCTTATAAAAGTAATTTAAAAAAATCTAGAAAGTAGTCCATTACTTGTGTAAGTTTAAATACTTAATTTTCTTTTGTTTAAAATATACTGTTAGCTTTTTAAGAACAGTGTTATTATTTTACGACAATCATTTGGTTATAATAAAATTTGTATGCGTGATACTTCTTGTTGCATTACCTAAAAAATATATACTGTTATCCGATTATGAAATTATGTTACAAGCAAAAAAACAAAAATTGATCTTTTTTAAGCAAAAAAAAACGCGGAAATTAATTTTTCCGAGAGTACAAACTTGTGCCTTATTTGTTGAGATAAATTTAAAATAATGATAATAATAACAATAATAATAATTGGAATGTAAATGTACATGTTTATCTCACAATACAAAAAATATTCGTAATATTCTTTTTTAAATCATGTTTTTTTTTTTTTTTCTAAAGATCCGGAGGCTACGATACTGCTATAGCCTGGATTATAGTCATGAGCCGTCTCATCCATCTATAGTCAATTACTATTTTAAATTGTCTGTAACAACACCTAATGTTTTGTTATTTATTTTTGTTTTTTTTTTTGTAATTGGATCTGTGTTATTGACTAACAAAGAATAGTCAAAGTGTTGTTATTTTTTTGTAATGCGGAAGATTCATTCTATTAGGTTTTAAGTCTTCAATTATGTGTAAGAATAAATCCTGGAACATGTACCCATAGTCGTAAGCCAAAAGCAACAATTTGAAGCCATATATGTATGTGTACACATAAAATATGCACACATGTATGCACACATGCTCGTCATTGTGAGCTTGTAAATATTCAAATTAATTGAAATTTGATATACTGTGTAATCTTTATGTCTGAGTTATAAAAAGAAAATTGTTTGAACCAATATAGATTATATATGTATACATACTACTTTTAAGTAAACTAAAAAAAAGAGATAAACAAGAATAATTCTGAGACTGTTTTTTTCCATTGTGATAAAGTTAAAACACTACAAAATAAATAATTAATAATACAAATAACGCAAAATGGTGTAAAATTTCACATTAATATATATGTCTTCGTTACAATAAATAAATGGTTTTACTTAGCTCCAGGTATGTACATACAACAAAAGATTTTCAAATGTTTTTCTTTTCAGTGTGAATATTTTCTGAATATTATTTTAGAAGCAAACTTCCCAAAGCCTTTGGCAACTTCGAGCTCCACAAGCTTATGGAATTATGCACTATTTGTTTTTTTTGCTTGAAGTCACATATAAATATTATTTGGCCTGTTTTGACATTTGTTGCGAATTGTTTTGAGTCGATTCGCTTATTATAATGCGGCTAAAATTCCATTCGTTAATTTTTTGACTCTTGGAGCGAACAAGTTGCCGACTCGCAAACAATGATTAAAAAAAACAAGTGTCACTCGATTTTGAAGACTTACAGAACATTATGTTAGACGACTCGTCGCATTGCGCAACTCGTTTTTTGACGACAATTATTGTCGGCTTAGGTTACAAGAATTTTGGGGACAACTTGTTTGAAAACTTTACTTGGAAAAAATACGACATTCGTTTGGATGCGGATAAACAGATAAATAAATAAAAATGCCCACACCAGAATTGAATTATTTAATTCCTAGAAGATTTTGCTTAACTGACGCGTCTTATCAATCTGTAGTTCCGTTAAATAAAAAAGTTAAAAATAATTAGAGATGTAACGGGTTATTTGACGAAATACAGGATATCCGATATATATTTTGGTCGGAAAGCCGATTTCCGGCGGCCGAATATAGTGTCGAGACAAAAATACATTGCGAAGCATTATATAAGACCATATGTGGACTTATTTCTATTTTGCCTCGAAATAAGGCCACATGTGTAATGTGGCCTCTTTATTTAATTTAATTACAGCGTTTGTATAATAAAAAGAGGAATATGTGTGGAGGGCATCCTTCCCCCTGGTGGCAAACATATGTATACATATCTCTGTTTATGCATTGTAAACTTAATACAGAAAAAGTTTAATACATATATTGTTTTCTTCTTTTTCCCCGATAAATGTGGCCTTATTTGCATATAAAATGTGGTCTTATTTCCAAGTAGTCTTGGCTTTTCGTAGGCCATTATTTCACGTCCCCTAATTTACAAATTGGTTTACAAATGCAAAATCATAAATACACTGCTAAAACCCTCCTCGATGTCATCACAATGGGTGTGCTGAGTCGTAGTAGCACTTCATAATACGCTGCTGAGACACATGTATGTCCCACCTTGTGTTCTCATTCCCTGAATGCCAAAATATGCATTAAAATTTGCTTAAATGTGTGCCAATTTGTGCTTTAAGCAATTCTAACGGTATTTTTCCAAGTTTGGTAAGAGGTCAATTTCTTAAAATTCACGTATTTAGGTATTCTCTCTATCCGGAATTGGTCGGATACAAAAAAGTGGCAGGATAGACTGATAACGAATTCTAAACTGATGTCCGTTACATCTCTACAAATAGTTACTGCTTTTCTGTGCTATTAAAATATACCTATCGGCTCTTCGTTCGGAATATACATACGTAGAGACTTTGTAGCCAGAAGTGAACGAAAACTGGATGAAGCTGCTCGGAAAGTCAATATTGCGGCTCGGTAAGTTGCATCGCATACAGCCTATGGGAATTTTTTTTAACTTTTATTATAGGATACAATTTTCTACAAAAGCCGTTGTGTGCCTTAAACTGCCCCCTACTCGTATCTTTTTTCCCTCCAAATATACAAAAAAAAAAAAAAACACAAAAACAAGGAAACAAGTACAAACAAATTATTTCACATATACTTTCCACAATGTCGTTCTTTTCGCAGCATAAATCATCAAATAACAACCAAATCCACAATGAAATAGTTGCGAATCTCAACAAATCTCGTCTGTGGATTGCACGATGCAAATTTTTCACTTTTAGTGGATTGTTTCTCCCAACGAGTTCCACAATAGGGGTGTATGTCAGTCGCGTGGCGTCCTTATAACCTACCGACTTACCTTTAAAAGTCTTTATCAGCCCTTTAGTCCTTTTATATTAAAATATAAATATATAAATATTATTATTTTGTTCGTTTTTCAATTTATTTAACATTATTCCTTGTCAGTTCATTTTCCTGACGATTTTTAAATGACCTCAGATCTTAGAATCAAAATTTAAATACCCAACAAACAATATTAATTGCCTTTTTTTTTTAAATAATTTATTGAAAAATTTATTAAAATCGGTCCAATACTACCAATACTTTTATAGATAATGAATTACTCCGCACAGTAGCTATATGGGATAGCCACTGCGCGAAATCGACTGCGGTTTTTGTAAATGTGCCACAACTCTTTCCCAGCTACCGTGTTTATTCTTAACTCCTAGGACCGCTTATAAGCGGGTTCCATGGCATTGTAGTAGTTATGGATCTGTCGCCCTTTAGGATATTGTGAATTATCCACTGCTACTTTGGTTGTGTCTATAGGTTCATGGCCCGTTCTCTGATAAAGCTCTTCGTTACAGATACGGTTTGGACAGAAAATTCTGAAGTTATAGCGTAGGCACTTATTGAAAAACGTTTGCGGCTTCCCGTGATAGTGGGGTCACTCTCCAGGTACCACACCCATATAATACCACGGATTCAACATTGCAACGGAATTTAATCTAATTGCAAAACTTCGCAAAAATTAGGCAAACTGAGGATAGTTTCCCAAACGCAGATTTTTCTGCGAACCCAACTTTGGACTTCCAATTTCTCATACATCCGTCCTCTGTGCAAAACGTGACATACGGATCCATCATTTGTGATGGATAATTGTAGAGTTTTCTAAGAAAAGAGAAACACGTTTTGTCATAATGGTGGACCAGTAGCGAATCGGGATGTTTATTTGACATAAGCTTATATTTCCATTCCCTATAAATGTTGTTATATTATAAGATCTATTAAGATTCCCAAACTGTACAATAATTGCTATTAATTTATCAGGAATGACTCACCTGTGCAAGGCAGATTGGTTAAAGGCTATTAAAGCCTAACCAGAGGCTTTTGCTAACCTTTATACGGCTTGTCTGATAAAAGGAAAGTTTCCCTTACAATGGAAAAGACAGAGATTGGTATTAATCCCTCCAGAACAACCGTCTTCATATAGACCACTGTGCATGCTAGACAAAGTGGAAGTGCTAGAAAAGAAAAGGCGCGACAGACTGGACCAGTACACAGAAGGAGAAAATCGACTCTCCACCACACAATACGGTTTCAGAAAGAAACGAAGCACTACCCATGCGATACAAGCAGTTTATAAAATAGAACGCGAAGCCATATGGCACCAGAAGGAAAGGAGAAAAAAAGCAGTACTTCGCCGTCCCAAACTATCTGCGCCGAATAATAACGGACTATTTTGAACTACAGGGATCAGTGTTGGGCCCAGCGTTATGTATGATGCAGTAATACGGACACCTAATTCAAGAGGAATATATAATCGGCTACGCTGACGATATAGCGGTGGTGGTTGTGCCTAAAACAGTAGAGAAAGTGACGCAACACTGCAATTACACCATTAAAGTCGTGAAAACGTGGCTCCGTTTATCAGGCCCAGAATTGGCAGAACATAAAACGGAGGCCGTCCTCAAGAAAGTTGAGCGTCTGACAATAAAGGTAGGCGAATACACGATCGAGTCAAAGTCTTACATAAAGTACCTGCGAGTTTTGCTTGACCATAGGCTCAACTTTAGAAAGCACCTAGCCTATACAAGATTGAAGGAAAATCGGATGGTTTCCGCAATATCCAGGCTAATTCCCAATATTGGAGGACCAAAGCAGCCTATAAAAAGCCTACTTGCGACAGTTAGTAAATCAATCCTCATGTATGCCCCTTATGGGAATCGGCTGCAGCCATACTCATACATGAGGGTGATAAATTCGGTACACAGAAGAGCACCTCTCAGAATATGTTCCGCTTACAGGACATTATTGGGGGATGTAATTAATGTTATAGCAGCGCGAATGCCTATCGACATAGTGGTCAGAATAGCAGCATGCATGCAGAATAAAGACGACATGGATATAAGCAACATCAGAGCGACTGCAAAAGTAGAATGGCAACGACGATGGAGCACGTCAGAAAACGGCCGGTAGATAAACTTCTACCTCACTCAATTCTAAACAGGACATGGAAACTTTCGGGAATACCTTCAAAAATACAATATCGCTGCTAGAGCATGGAACCGGGCATAACTTCGTAGCAAGGCCTGCGAATATCTATAGAGTCCATAGCTTCAGCGCATCTAAAAAAAAAAAGTTCATAAATTTATGAACATATTCATACTGCCATGAATTGTTTCAATTGTTTGACTTGGGTGCATATTGCTGGCGAATGCTCGGCTCAGAGCCGAAGCAAAATGCTCCTTCCATCTCTTGGGTTGATCCTTATCCGATATAAACAACGAACCGTCTAAGCCTTTCACTGGGTGTTGAGTAGAGCTTCGGAAACTTATAAGCTCTTTGGTGATTCTATATACGCTTCTGCTGTCGCACCACGCTGCTGCTTCTGTAGCCAGCACATTAATATTATTGCACTTGGTACGTCACGTGCTACACTGCACTTCTCTCATCTTCAAGCGATATAGGGACTCTAGTTTGCTCCTCCCTGCTGCTGGAGTTGCTACAGTTAGAGCTCTTAGCTGTTTTCGTTCGTTTATCCTCCCAGGTATCCTCGGATAGCCAAGCCTTATGCTTTTCCTGCGATCGACCGATCATCCTTTCAGCACCTGGTGTGAAAACAGTTTTTACACCATACCAATTGTCTTGGATGGTGACGCCCAGTGAGTTGCCGATTGTTTGTTGCAGCAGCGCGCATTCGGACAGCAGCTATCATAAGATGGTGGATCTGCTCCTCATCTGTTTCGGATATCTTGAAGACTACTTCTAAAACGGCGACTGATGGCAAAATGGTCAATTTGGTTGGAAGTTGCTTACCTGTCAGTTGACACCCAACTGATTTTGGCAGGGGTCGTGCTCAAACATAGTGCCACCTATGACAAGACGATTTGCGATGCAAAAGTCAACAAATCTTTCGCCGTTGTCATTGCGGTTGCCTAGCCCGTGTCGTCGCATAGCATGTTTGAGCCCTTCGTTGTCGCTGCCTACCTTTGCATTCATATCCCCCACCACAATGACAATGACGTTGTTGGGTGTTGCATTATGAACAGTTCCCAACTGGTTGTAGGTCTCCTTTTCTTCATCAGACAAACCACCCGTGGGGGCGTAACACTGTGTAACACTGTGTAACACTGTCGCACAGTGGTTCAAGTTATATGAAACCGCGGAAATAATTCCTTATCGAAAAAGTACTGGACCGATTTTAATGAAATTTTCACCAATGTATTGTTTCAGAAACAAATCTTTGTCCGGGTAAGATTGCCATCCGAGTTATCCGAGGCAATGCATCGGTTTCCGAAGCGTGGTGGTTTCGGTAATGGGGATGCTGGCCCAGGTTACCTAGTCTAGGCATAAACCACTTGCAATTTTGGCCTACATGTGCAAATAAGGATTTATACATGCCGTTCCACGGGGACCACCACCAGGATATGAAGCAAGCACTGCATTACGAACTCTATTGTTGCACTACTGGCCCAATCCCTGTTTTAGGCACTCAGTACTTTCCCAATCAATCGCCATGCACATGTTTAAATGTTACCGGGAAAGGCTTTCTAAATCTGAAAAATCCACAATCAAACCCGATCGAAAAGGTATTATCAAAAATGTCAATTCATATATAAATACATCAAATCTATTCTTTTAAGACATAAATGAAAATTATGATGTATAAGATATATATTTTTACATTTTAAAGAGACGATGATGTTAGACATGAAGAAATTGATGTAATAATAAAACGGATTCTGCTAAGATTGGCATATTTGTTTTATTTTTTCTCATCTTTTTATTTACCGTTATTTATTTTCTACTACATTATCTTTTTCTATTCAGTTTTAATATTATCAGAAAATACAGTGAATTGGTTTTTAATTTTATTTTTTGTTATATTTATTTAAATTAAATGACAATCGTAATAATAAACATGATTAATCCCATCTAAACTGTTTTGTGGTTGATTTGTATCTTCTCTTCTTTAAGTTATATATTTTATCTTTATTTTTATTATATATAAAAAAACATAGCCTGTGAGATATTTCATTCCCTCAGTTTTATTGTTGTTGCTTTTAATATATCAGTTAATTTACCTTTATTTAATTATTTAAAGTTTCATAAGCTAACCAAATATTATTTTTAAATAATTTTATGACATCCCAATAACTCAGGAGATATCAAAATTAAAACAAATTAAAACTATAACTCAAATCGAAATATATTACTTTAGCATAAAGCATTGTTTTTTTTTATGCATGAAAATCAAACGACTCAAAGTACTTGCCTACACCTCAATTCCAGCGATTGTATCATTTTATCGTCAGATTTTAAACCAAGTTCTAGAGTTTTAATAAGCACTTTTGACCTCATATTTGTTCTTTTTCGGCGTCCGAAAACAGAATAAAAAAAGCAAGGGGTAAGTTATTTCAAATTTCAATAAAGAAAATTAATAATTGAAAACAAAACGAGCGTAACGTAGATTTTAAATTAACATATATTTTGCCATTTGCATAGATTTCAATGAAAACTTATTAACTAAAAAGACACTAAAACATTATTTTTCATTAGTTTTTTTTTTACTACATATGTATGTGTGTATATATATTTAAACATTTATATTTTATATACATTACATATGTATATTTGCTCTATAATTTCCATACTTCAATTGTTTACCTTTTTTTTTCTTTTAAATATTTTTTTTTTTTTTTTATATTTAAATATTGCTGATCATAGGTTTTGAAGTAACGAAGTACAGCAAGACAGTGTGTTTTCTATGTTTTTCGCAATGGTATAATTTCCTTTAACCTTAAACATTTGTTTTTTAATATCTACTAGATTTTAAACATTATATAATTTTTTTATTTATACATTGTCAAAATTAAAGATTTTTATCGGCGGCGGTAGCTAATCTTATAACATTTTTCCATATAGTAATGAAGTTTGTATTTAAATTAATAGTTATCGTACCTATTGTCTTACTAAAAAATAATTAATTTTTATTTAACTTTATTATTGAAGTTTATTTTATTCTTTAACAAAAGCGAATTGCAACTATTTTTTGTTACCTTTTTTCAGAAAATGTGTTTTTCTAAATTTACCGATACAAGACTAATGATTTTTTTCCTTTGCAATTAGTAATGAGTTTGAATTAGCTTACAAATTTATTTTTATGCAATATTTCGCTAAAAGGGAAAGGGGACATTTTGTATGCGAACATTCTTTCCTTCATTATATTTTTTTTATGTATGTTTATGTTTATCATTAACTTGTTAATTGTTTTCTAAGAAATTAATGAAAACCATTGTGTGAATCAAAATGAGATGAGAGTTTCTTTTGGTGATAAATTTATATGATCATTTTGTTTATTTAATTATAGAGGAAGAAAAAAATGGTGCACGTTATTTTTCGGAAAAAATATTTGCAGTTTATTTACTTTTTGATTTGTTGTTGATTTTTTACTTTTATAGTATTTATCATAGTTGGTTTTAATAATAGTAATAATAATTTGAATGTAATAATAATATAAATTTTATTAATATTTTCTGTTATAATCATTATAATAACTATTATTGTATTATTATAATGCGAATTCAGCCCTAATGAAGCTAGCTAACCCAATGTCGTCGCTGTTTGTTGTATTTGTGAACTTCCGACTGCACCCGATGATGCTGCTGGCGCTGCTGCTGCCCCTGTTGTTGATGTAGCTGGAGCTTGACTATTATTAGCTGAATTTTCTGCCGGCTGCGGCTGTGTTGATGAGCTACCAACAGCTGCAGAGCTGCTAGTTGCTGGTACTGGATTAACACCACCAGATGTTGTAGAACCACCAGCACCTCCAATGTTCGATGATTGGTTGCCTGATTAAATTAAAAATAAGGCATATTAATAAATTAAAATTTGCATAAAGATGAGCTAAAACAAATACTATAGATAGATGATATATAAATAGCATACAGAAATTAAAATTAAAATATTTACGTTTATTTCATATTGTAAATATGATACCCTACGCTTAACCCAGATCTAATTATTTGGTGGTGGGAATTTATAACTTTTATGAAGCTCTTCCTTTTTTAAACACTCTTTAAGGCGAATTTTTTAACATACAATACATATGTATAATATAATCATATTTACTTATTGTTTATACTTTTTAGTAAAACCGAAATAATAGATATGTATGTAAATTAAGTAACATCAACGGCACTTTACGATTATGATGCTTAGAGCATGTCTATAATGCAAGCAATTGACATCATTTTCTATAAGGGAAAGAGATTGATGAGCAAACGCGAATGCTCCATTATGCTGCTGGTTGAAAAAACAAAAAAACAAAACTAATTTAAAAAAATAAAGTGCATATTTACGTTACAGTTACTTGGGAATGCAATTGCAATGAAATTAAATTACTTCCCAATTACTTGGGCATGTAATTACCGTATAATTTAATTACATTTCAATGTCACTGTAATTGTAATGGAAATTGAAATTACAAGTTATTTTCATTGGCAATTGCATATATACTTAATATTTGCTACTGCTATAATTGACTATCATCTAAACCATTTCAGATCGGGTAACCATGTATATGTACAATACAGTGGAAATGTCCACTTCTCTGCGTCGCCATTATTTGTACCATGGCTTCTAGGCAGCCATGATCTGCCATCAATATTGAACCTAAATATTGAACTACTAATTATATCAATGAGTTTTATATGCGAGTTTATTTGAATAAGGTACAGTAAGATTTTTAAATCCACTCGATAGTTAGAATCACAACAGCAAGGTTTTAATAATGAATTTATTTTTGTTTGACCTTACAAGGTACCTGTTTCCTCGGATCTACGGCATTTGTATAATCTCAAAATTGGAACATGGTAAAAACAGAAAGTAATTTACTAACAAGCTTCTTCATTAAATTTACTTATATACACCCAAAAAAAGCGCTGTAGATTTTACAATTGGAGGCAGTAGATTTAACAATTCATTGTAGATTTGTGTATTTAACAGCGAATCTGGTTAAATTAACAAATTTTTGTAGATTTTACAGCGAATGCATTCATTTTTACAACAAAGTTGTTAAATCAACTACAATCCCCAATTGTAAAATCAAAAGCGTGTTGTCAATTTCGGCTGTTAAATCTACAGATATGAATTTGTAAAATCTACATCAAAATGTTGTAGAATCTACAGCTATTTACTGTAGTAACTACAGCAGGAGCTGTAGAAATTACAACAAGTTGTAGATTCAGCATCTATTACGAAAACGTAAAAAGTAGATACCATTTGAGAATATTCGCATGATAATTTTTAGAGGCCATGGCGTTGTGGTAGTGTATGCAGTCGCCGAGTGAGAGGTTCCACGTTCAACCCCAGCCAGATCCAAACATTTTTCACATTTTGTAAGTAAATTAAATTATATAATTCGGTTTAAACACACACTAAGTATTTCTTGGACAAGAACCATCTAATTGGATTGTAAAAGCTATTTCCACCCATTTCTCGCACCATACCAATAAATTAGAACTTTAAACTTAAGCGATTTTTTTTTACATGCAAATTGTTGTTGTTTCTACAGCTGTTCTACAGCTGTTCGACGGCAAAGTGCTGTGAAATCTACAATTTTAGCTGTTATTTTCACAACTAGATTGTTAAATTTACAACCACCCCTCTGTAAAAATTACAACGAAAATTGTCGGGTCGATTCTGACAATGAATGCAGTAGAATCTACAGCGTTTTACTCTATTCTTACAGCACCTTCTTTTTGGGTGTACTTTCACAACTGGAATAAATAGGAAATATGCTCGTTTTCAAGCAATTGTGCTATATCTTCTTGAAGAAGTACCATTATTCTCACTTTTAGCCAGAAATGTAGTACGCCATCTTACAGCGTTAGCCCAATTTTATAGAAATTGGAAATTTGAATGAAATCGGCATTCCTACTTACTACTATTTACTACCTACTTTTAAGCAAATTGGCATTAAGTTCCGTTACAAAATTTGTTGACCAAAATGTTTTAAGCCACCTCTAAACTTGCTTAAGTTTGTTGAACTTTGAATAAAATCGTTGTTGCCCTTTTCAATTAAATTAGTTTTTTTTTACCAATCGGACTATACATAAGCAAAATACCGTTATAAGCAATTTTGGCCAAAGATATGAATTAATAATTACATTATTTTCTGGTAATTTTGATTTTATCGCTTTTAAAAATGAAGCGAAAGTTTTATACCTACGTCTTCACTTAAAAAGCTTGAAAATTTCTAGTAGAAAATAAAACACGGCTAATATGGTATGTTTAAAATAAAATCAATCATTAAGGTGCGTCCAGACCGAGTGAAACATATCTAAAACACTGCTTCGTGAAACATTTCAGAAACAAATAAGTGTTTCAGAAATGTTTATGAAATATTTATTAAATGTTTAGTTCGGTCTGGACGCACCTTTAGATAATTCTATGACAGATACAAAAGTTTTGTATTGGCTTAATACAATATTTATCAGTCCCAAAGACTGCATTGGATTCTAGCTTTTGACCGTATGAGAAAAAAAATTGATGAAGACAGTGAGAAAACTGTGCGCTAAATCTCTTTGTAAAAATGAAGCGGAAATGTTAGTTTGTCGTTGCGTGAATGGAATTATTAAAATTGAATTAAAATAACGGTAAGTTAACCCTTTTGCGTGAATAGGACAAAAAGATCGAGCTATTCGCGATATTATAAAATTCCAAAGCGCGATCTTATAAACTGTGCTTTTTAAGGTGAATCAACGTGTACACCTAAGAATTATTTACATATTTTGTTTAATTAATATAAATTTATCAAAGGCAGGTACACTTCAGTACAAACATTTTATTTTGCCACCTCTACAACTTTCTGTATGAAAACGCCATTTTTTAGATCTTGACGAAAAAAGTACAATGTAGAAAAGAACCAATATTTTTCTTAGTTTACCACATACTTATGTATATTGGACGTTCAATGTAAGGAATGATATTGTGGTTGAAGCCATTTGCGAACTTACAATTGACTTTTGTTGGTATTGTCATGTTCATAGACCCTTCGAATTTGGTCAAAAACGCAATGCCAGTCAACGTTCCTAGAGAATAGCGAAAAAGGCATACGAAAAAGCAACTGTATCACACAAATGCAAAAACACCAGCATTTAATTGGCCTTAGTGACGAATTGATCCAAAACCGGGAAGCTTGACGGTATTTCCTTAAATCAAACGGGCGACCCTCAGAGGCGGATTAGTAGGAAAGCAGTAAAGTGAAAGAGTTGTGATCCTTATACTCCGGATCATAACCTTCCCTTAAAAAGAAGAAAAAGACAGTTGACCAAAACCGAAATTAATAAAGTGTTCAGGATCGTTTATAACTCTCGATCTTTTTCCCAATTTATACCGTAAACACACCAATAAGAGAGTTATTTTAGATATGTTCCTGACGCGTTATAAAAAAAAGAATATAAGAAAAAAAAAAGAAAATGCATTTTGTTATAAAATACATCTTTGCAAAAATATAATTTTATTATTATAAAAAAACCAGAGCATATTTAGCATAATATTACAACTTCATATAGTAAATCAAGCTTTCGATTTCCATAATTTACATTCAACATATAACTTTCTTTTAAATATCAAGAAAGGAACATTTCAATTATATGATATTATAAATTACAGTTTTCATTGTTCTACATTAAATAAAAATAAGCTGGTGTATTTTTATTTTGCTGTCAATAGTTATTTTATTTTCATATTTTCTATATGCATGTACGTATGTATGTCTAGTTCTATATATAAAAATAAAGCAATGTGTCATAAGCCAACTACAAATCTGTAAAAAAATAAAAAGTACAGCAAATAAAAAGTTGGAAAGAAATATTATGAAGATGAGTATTACATTAGAGGAAAACCACAAAGAGTTAGCATAGTTCAACGCATTTCCCACAATCGCTTAAAAGATAGTACTTAACTTCGATACATGTTTTCAAACATGATTGCTTGTGAAGAATCTAAAACTCTATTTTTAATGTGCTTCAAAATTGCCTGTTCAGTAATAAAGTAATAGCAACAAATATGATTTTGGTATCGCGCTTTGTTTAATTTACAGTATTATTATATACACTGTGTGCATGGGTATTGTTTTGTTAGTGCAGTTAGTTTCATTTTATTTTATAATGGTTGAGAAGAGAAGGAGATGTACGTATGTACGTATAATATGTATGTATGCAAAGTGTTTTTTAAATAGTAAAAGAAATAGTTTAAAATAAAATTAAATTAAAAATAAGGGTTTGAAAAAACATCATAATTGTTCGTTAAAGATAAATTTGTAAAAGTTTACTTTTACCTCCATACACATAATATAGGAATACATAGGGTAATTTGAAATTTCATTATACTAGGTTAGCCGCATCCTGCTCAAATTTTATATCAATTTTTATTTATATCCCTCATAGGGTTGTATGTATTGTATAACTGTTTATTATACTTTAACATATGAAAACAACTGTCTGTACAAAGCTTTGTAATGCCATAAAAAGGAAAATGTAATTCAAATTTAAAATTTCTGTGTTTTATATAGCTACATATATCCCTATTAATATATTATAACTACTCGTAGCTGATTACACGCGACTCCGCTCGCGTGAACTACAAAATCAATATTAATTCGGGAATAACTCGATCTTATTGCCCCATTAACGCAAAAGTATTCAGCTACCGTTAAGGGAATGGAGCTTTACTATGTTCGATTATACAACGCCAAACAAATAAATACATATGTATATGTGAGTTTTTATTCTACTATTTATTTACCTAAAAGCCTGTTCAGACGCTAAGTTTCGCACAATCTTTTGTCTGTGCAGGTTCAAGACGGAATAAAAACGATGCAATTTAGAGCATCTAAATGGCGCATAGATATTTGTATATTTTGCTCAGTTTTGTCTGGCTTCTAAAAAGGCAGCACTCTTTCCATATTATATTACTGCGTAAATACTGCGTCACTATACAAAGGTCAGCCATTGTCGCAAAGAAGCAAAATAAATTAGAAAACGGAGCTACCGTCTACATGCGCCGGCTTGTCCACACAGGTCACGGATATCTTTACTCTCTAGCTCAGTTATCGCTGAAACTGTACCGTCTTCGCGCCGTATTCAAAACTGCGCACTTTTCCTATCTGCACGCAACGTTTTATCTGCAGCGTGTTGAACTGTGCGGACAGCGTCTGTACTGGCCTTAACAGTTAAGTAAAACTGCACAAAAAAAATGGACACATATTACACACCCCGTTATACTTTCTTAAACACCTCATAAATTTCGTCCATTTTGAAAATTTTTTAACGTACATATATACATATACTTAAGTTTGTTCCTAAAAATTGATATTAAATATTTGAAGGAAATCGAAGAAACACAGTTTCTTACTCAAAACGCCACTAAAAAGTAGACGTGGTCACCACAATATATGAGAGATATGTAGAGTAAGTAAATATGTACATATTTGCTCAAGTAAGTTTTTTCGAGTTTCATGTAAAAATGCTCAAAAAAGTTTATTTCATTAAAAGTGGTCGTGTCAATGGCACTTGTATTGCTTACTTTTGTAAGGATCTCGTTTATATAATTTTCTAGTTCAAAATGGTAATTGAATTGAACTGAAAAACTAAATGTGCCTACAGCGCAACCTGTTGATAAATTTTTGACTTTTTTTTTCCTAAACCTTTGCGTGACAATTACAAACACACCCGCAGAAGGAAGTATCCAATTTGGTCAAGTCGTTTTCAAGTTTTAAGCATCCGAACAAACCACGATTAATTTTTATATGTACATAGACTAGCTATGATTTCCACATGTTTTTCGCCTGTAAATGCTAATCGAGTTCGTCACCAACTGAGGAGACGTATTGAAGTAGGGTTTCTATATTCGCGGCCCGGCAGACGTTGTTTTGCCTGCTCTACTTAACGGCTAGAATCAATATGTTTTACCTACATACATAGCTCCTTCTTGCACCAATATACTTGCTGATTTTTTTTTTTATTTACTTATTTTCTTATATATTTAAGTAAGTTATTAGTCCAAAACCAGATTTTTGTCGAAAACTGGGAGCGGTAGTCGGTGGATTTTGAAATTTGTTAAATTTTTACCTAACTTTGATTTTAACAATTACTTAAATCATCAATTCGATTGAAAAAACAATTTTTAAATAAAAATGTCCTTCGAAAGTGGGCGTGGCTATATACAGTGTATAGGAATTTTATAGACTGAATAAATAACTACATATTTAGGGCCAATTTTTCAATCGTCAGTTAAACAGTCTGTCTAACGAATAAATGTATTCCACTCTTTATCTACTAGATAAGTAGATGTTGGTTTTTCAATCATCGAATAACTCCTAGATTATAATTGAACGATTTTGTCAAGCTCAATTGTGTCTAACTTCACGAAACTGGAATGAAAAAGAGATAGATACAGTGACAATCGTATATGTTAGAGCTAGCAGACTATTTTTCACATTATCTGCACTAACCCTCATTGCACTGGTGGTGCTTTCTTAAGGGTGAATTGAAGTAATTGAATATGTTATTCTCTTCTTCAATAGCAAAATCATCGTAAATATCGAAAAAATCCATATTTCTTACAAAAATTAAATTGAATTTAAAATTCTCACTTTTGACAGTTCATATACAGTCAGTTAAAGTTTATCCAGCTAACTGATGACCAGATAATTTTATTCGGCAGATAACTGATATATACCTAGAATAAGTGCTATACGCCTATTGAAAAATGTATTTTTGTGTTATCTGACTGTTAAGTGTTATCTGATTACTTATCCGACGATCGAAAAATCGGCCCTTAATTATGTAAGTTTTTTTGAGTTTTATGTCAAAATACTGAAAAAAGTGGGGGTGTCAGTGGCCGAGCTTTAAAAATGCTTACACTTGTATAACTTACTTCTTTCCAAGGATCTCGTATACAAAATTTCATGGACCTAGCGCAAAGGGCCCAAAACCTGGTTATATATACTTGGTTGCAGCGCCATCAATCAGATTAAACTTCTCAGAAAAACTCTCAGGACAGTACCGAAGAAAACATGAAAATTTCAGTTCAATTGGTTCAGTGGTTTTAGAGTCCATAGAATTCACATATAAAACAGATCTATCTATAACTAACTATACTATCTTTCAAGCTGGAACCAGTTATACATATATGTATGTATATTAAAAAAAATTGCGTGGACGAATATCGTGACACATTGATTTTTATACATACAGAAGAAGATATAGAATAGAATATAGAAGAAGAGAAGATTAAATATTATACCTTACATGCACTCTCACAAAATAATTCCGTTAGTAATACAATATCTACTATGCTTTTAGAGTTCCAGCAGTCTTACAGCTGTGTCAATCTATCAAATTTGATTGCTTGATTATAATCTTCAGGTGTTTTTGCTTTTTAGCGAACTAATACGTAAAGATGTGAAATATCGATGAATATGTCCCACTATCAGTGGCAAGCAATTGATGGTTATTGTCTCAAATACGAATGTCATTTTGAACTAGCTCTACACTTTCAATAAAACAGGCCTAATAATTTCAAAATTAAAGATTTTGTAATGATACATATATCTTAATGGCTTCATAAGTAACCAGTACTTCCAAAAGAAAATTACCTCAGAAGGAACCCATCGAACCCAAATGTTAATATTAAATATATGTATGCCACATTTCTAAATCTTAGTCGTACTTATTAAACTGGATTCACCTATTCGAAAATATTCAAGGTTGCGAAAATTTATCAAAAAATTATATCCAGATACACTACCAAGTTATAAATCAAAAATGTTATTTTTCGAATAATATTACAAAATTAACTAAAATAAATTCAACTCTCAGCTGTTTGATATTTCATTTTGTACAGGTTTTTGTTTTGCATACCTTTATATTCAAATCGAGCACGAAAACAAAGCTAAATAAAATAATATATATAATACAATTATAATATAATATAATTTAATTACAAGTCTCTTCCTCCATACTTGGCACGAATCTGGTCGCTCTTCCTTTATTTTGAGTGTTGCAGAAGCAAAATAAACATTTGCTTGGTGATTTGTTTTCACAATAGGTAAAGTTGTTTTTGAATAAAATAAAATGCTGCTTTATTTTGTGGATAGACCAATGAATAAGATATCATAGAAAATTTAAAATAACTAATACAATAACACTTGTCTATCCTTTGTAGATTTGTTTACAGGGAACTTGTGTGTGACTATATTTTTTATACAAATTCGCGGTCACCAGATTTTTTGTCCAATTGGACAGTGACCTATACTGACATGATCATAAACTGTCAATTTTAATTGCTTCATTTAATTTTCTACAGAATATTAAAATATATTACTATATTTACATTTTTGTGAATCTATCCGTAAGGAAAATGTGTTCGAATGAAAAATGACATTTGTTTCGAATGAATCTCAAAATACGCATAGCCAATAAGCTTTCGAAAGTTTGAATGAATTTTCTATTCTATTCTTTCTAAAGTCAAAATACAGTCTATGCGAATTCGACTCACTTTCGAATGTCAAAAAAAGTCAAAATGATATAAAAATTGATGATGGCGACATCTCTTGGAATAATAATATGATACTACATCTTCGACAATATTTGGAACAATAATTAAGCTTAAAATACTTTTCAGTGGAAATATCTACCTAATAATTTTTTGGCATAGTAATCGACAGAACGCGCAAAATTAATCATTCGATTTTGCTTTTGAATTACTCTTTTTCTAAATATTCAAAATGATTTTGAGTGAAGGAAATCTTTATTTGGACCTTTAAAATTTTTTCCGTTAAGTGGAAAAAATGATATACGTCAAGTGTTCACAAACGTGAAGTATGATTGTCGTACGACGCCATTTGCAAAAATTATAACATCTTCCATAGGGTGATTAATTAATTTTGCGCCACAGATGAAAAATTTCATTTTTGAGTTGTACTTAAAATTGATCCAAGATTGTACTGATTTCCGCGGATGATTTTGTATAGGCGTTTTTACAAATAATATAAAGTGAACTCTAAATATTTGATTGCCAAAAACATAAACAAACAAACATTATTTAACAATAAGTTAACATATTTAACAATAAATTAACAAAACCTTGGTAACAAAAATACTTTAGTTTTTATTAATGCTCCCATTTTTGCACATTTGTCTTCAAAATATTGCCACCTACGTCGAATTCATGCAGGGCAATTTTGGACTTAAAGTCGGTTTCGACATTTTGATGCAGATTGATAAATAGTATCGAATTAAGGACTTTTGTACTCCAACAAACTCATTTTATCGAATTAATATAGTTGTAACGACTTTTCCATCCCTGATAGGTATGTTCATACATACAGAAAAAAAGTATTATCTATTCGTTTCATTAGAGATTTATAAAGCAAACGACATATACATACATTATAAACATTTTTCAGTTAAACTATTAAGCTATAAATAATTAAGAAGTTACATATGTACAAGTTGAAGGATGTATGATTGTCATACATGATGAATTAAAAAAAAAAAAAACGAACCTCGCAGCATAAACAAAATTAAATAAAGAACGGATTTGATGATATGGAGATTAAAATTTCAGTGGATAATTCCCCTCCTTTTCCGGTTAATCGAATTTTAATGGAAAATATTTTTTTTTTAAATATTCCGGTTGATTGGATCCCCCAGTTAATTGGACCTCCGTTAATCGGGTCTCCACTTTAATTGTCTTTTTTTTAAATTGATCCTAAATAAGATACTGTTAATATTAAGGTTGAAACAAAATATTCAATTTAGCCTCTAGTGATTACCCCACAGACCCTAGATATGAAGTTTAATAAAAATCCGTTCACCTATTCAGGTTGTAGACTCATGCACACAGCCCTATAAAATTGGCATACATATTTTTTTTTTTAAGTTCTCATCCATCGTAATGCCAGGATTGAGTATTACCTCGAGTTCGAATTTTTTTTAACGAATCCAAAACTTTTTCTACTTAGGAAAAAATTGCTACTAATTCACAATAAATCAGCAATCTTTTGATAGTTGAAAATTGATTAGTAAATATCAACTACCAGTTGATAGTTTACAAAATACAACCATTAATTAATTCATTTTTTATATTAAAATTTCAACCGTAGTCAACTTGTTTATCATATTGATATTATAGAAATATGTACTTTTAAGCGATAGTGGAAAGGAGTATTGCATTTTCATTACTCCATGTTATGAATAACTAATTGTTAGACAACACCTTATTACTCTTATGATATAACTGTTAATCAAACAAACTAACTCACCTGTTGATTGTGTGGTTGCGCCTGGCGTTCCGGCGCCACTTGATGGATTTGAGTTTGAGCCAGAGGCAGTTGGAGCGCCAGATCCCGATCGATTTGAAGTGTCATGTTGTCGTTGTGGCAACAATTGTTGGATTAAACTTGGTTGTATTGAAAGTTCTAAAAATACAATTTTAGTAAATGATTATTAATCAAAGAATCCATACAATGCAACTTACCATGCTCAGTAAAATTGAATAATGGTGGGAATTCTCTACCATTCGGTAAAACCTGAGGACCTTCGCGTAACTCATTGAAGAAGGGATGTGCGCAAGCCTTAAGAGGGGTAATTCTGGCGCTAGGTGTATATTCAAGTAGTTCCGATACTAGACTTATAGCCTCTGGAGGTGTTCGAATGCGGAATACCTAATCAAAAATATTAAGAGAAAGTTATAAAACAACAATCTGCTTACCAAAATAAATCAAGACATGACGAGTATTTTATGCATTGGAATTTATATTAATACAGTTGTGTACCATAAGGTATGTCTGTCCAATGAGCTAGTGATTTTTTATTGTTTCAGGTTATTACTTTAGTCGATTTTTGAATCTTTAAAAAATATCAACTCTATTTCGAAAAAAAAAAAAACAAATCTTAAGCAAAATTAAAAAGTCAATAAAATATGCCCATTTAAAAAATTCCATTTATTATTAAATCAAAAATTATAAACAAATTAAGAGGGTTAAATCCGTTAAGATTAAGATAATACATTTTTTATTCTTTTTAATTAAAGTATATATACATATATATGTACCTATATGTAATATATGTAGATATCTCTAAACACTGGCATAGGAAAAAATAATTTTAAACAAAAGGAAGTAAAAAATATATATGTGTATATACATATCTACATATATATTTATATGCATATGGAGTATATTTATATATATATAGGGTGATTCTTCTAGATATTTTTTTTTTTTTTTTCAATAGGTTTCTTTAAGCTCAGCGTAAGTGGCCTGATGGTGTCGTGTTATTCTTATTCAGTATTGTTTGACA
This sequence comes from Chalcosyrphus nemorum, assembly GCA_949716465.1. Classification (NCBI taxonomy): domain Eukaryota; kingdom Metazoa; phylum Arthropoda; class Insecta; order Diptera; family Syrphidae; genus Chalcosyrphus; species Chalcosyrphus nemorum. Next base: position 53,347,872 of record OX454332.1, read on the forward strand.
AATCATCTTGGAAAGGTTCACTCCTAAAAAACGTGTCCAAATTATTCAGCTGTATTATGAAAATCAGCATTCTGTGCAAACATTTTTTCGTGCCATTTTCGAGCTAACATATGATGCGCATCATCGCTTTATGGCCACCTAGATCGTGTCTTTAGGGTTATTTGAAGTCAAAAGTCTTCGCCGATAGGTCAGCTACAGTCCAGGATTTGAAAGCCAACATTAATCGCGTGTTTCAACAAATACCGGTCGCAACGTTCGAAGCAGCGATCCAAAATTGGCGCTTCAGAAGGGACCATTTACGGCACAGTCGCGGGCAACATTTACACGAAGTAATATTTAAAAAGTCACAATTAATCTTTTGTTTATTTAAAATTAAAAAAGCCGATTTTAAATAATCACCCTATATAATTGAAGACCCACAAATTATTCACATACTGACAAACGGTCTCGCCTAGGGTTGCCTATGTTAGAAGCTAAATATGTACCCAACTTAACCCTTTATTTCCTAGTGATTTTACAATGAATTACATACTCTAGTGGTTTTGTTATTAAACCAGGAATATTCGTGCATTTGGCGTGCTTTTTCAAACAAAGTGGTCCTACTCTTGTTGTAAGGTTCGACTTTATTTAAATAAAACAACAACTTATTTTTCTTTATATCACAATATTAAAATAATAAATATACATATGTATGTAATACAAAAATTCATAAGTCCGGATTAAGGTCCCCTTAGAATAGTTGTACATTTTTTTTTTAATTTTTGGGTACATTTTTAGGGCATTATGTGTAAAAATAGAAACGACGAAAGAAAATAGTCTTCATACTCTGAGTGAATTGAGAACAAAGTGTACCAAAATAATGGCCTATTTTACTAGTAAGTACAATAAGTATTATATACATAGTATAAATAATAGTATAATTTAAAGGCTTTAGTAGTGGGCAAGAATTTACGGATTAATGATATTTTTTATCTGGAGATCCAATGAAATACGTGTCGAATTTTTAACATAAACTGATAGTTCTCGAATATTTAGGAATTCAGATACCGTCATGTAGAACAAAGAAAGTCAAATGACTGGTTACTTAATATCGTCGCATTCAGTGAAAGGAATTCGTAGCATGCACACATATCAAACAACCCACCAATTATTAAGGTTTTAGTTAAAAGCTAAGTTTTTATTAGTAACTTGATTTCAGTCAGGGTAGAGTTGCCATTTTAAATTTAATTGTGGTGAAATTAAACATGAAGAAGCATTTATGCATCCCAACTCAATTTGCAGCCATTTAGATTCAGTAAACAAACAGCAATAAACATTTTGGAATGAGTCAATGTTCGGTATGCATTTGCGATGTTCTGATATTAAGGGTAGTTTTCTTACGCTCCAACGTTGCTTCTGGTTTTTTGCATTTGGAAACAGACTACATTCAAGAAGTGACTGCAAAAAGTTTGTATTCAATTGGAATTTATTCATTGCCGTTTCACGAAAACATAGATGAAATTACATGGAATGACAATTTAAAACTGATTGGCCATTAGTAATATTCAAACTTCTTACGATAGAAAATCATTATAGGTATTATATTATACAATTATATTTTGTAGTGACAAAATTTTATATTTTGCCAAATTATTACCCTTGCCAATCCGGTACTAGTTTCACAATCAAATATCTTACAGAAGAATGTTCAAAATTAATACCTCTTTCTTGTACTCTATGAACCGAATGCACACCGTTAATTTACTTTTAAAAATGTTAAGGATACTAAATTTAAAATATAAAATACATATAAGAGTGTGATTTTTAAATCTGGTATATAACTAATTTAATGAAATTAGTCTTGGTAGCTAGTGCCGTAGAAAATATGTTTAAATTGTATATTGATTTAACTTTTAATAAAATATTAATAATAAACGGTGAAAAATGGTCCACATGCAAACATAGTAATCATCTTCCGGGCATGTAATATTATACAACATCTGTATAATCCTCGCTTTAGTTAGTTAGATATTTATGTGCAGAGTTTGTGGTTAAACTATTCACTTTTTTTTGCATTTGACTTTGCAACTAAAATATCGTTGTGCATAAGCGTTGGAAAATCGACGATGCAAAAAAATGTATTGTATTAAGTGGGAGGAAACATTTGGGATTTTTCACAAAAAATCTGCCTAAGTTTTGATGATGTTTTTCTTGATTGTTTAGTTTAAACATATGTATATTTTCGATGAGCTGTGAAACATGTATGTCAACCCATAGCTTTTAACATAAAGAGTTTTTCAGAAAAAGTATAGGTATGTATTGACAAAATTGATGCCCCAGAAAGCAGTAATGCATCAATTGGGGGTTGAGCTTTTCTTCAAAGAAGACAACGACAAGTGGCTATTCATATACAATTTAGAAAGGGTAAAATGAAATAAAATTGTTATGACGTCGAATCTCGGTTCCTAGAATGCATTTCAATGTTAGTTTATCCACTGGGGTCTCCGTCTGTGGGCAAAGTGAAATATGGTATTACTGGTACCATATATGCGTGTCCGTGCCGGGCTTTTAAACCCCGCTTAGTGCATCCTTATACTGAATGAGTTTTTAAAGATCATTGGGGTGACGGTCTTCTGCAAAAAGGAATTGACCCCTCTTGCCAGTTTTATGTAGAGCCAGCTATAATTGTACATATGTACATACTAACCAACTTATTCAGGAAAATGTGAAATTCATTCCCAAACCGAGTATTAGGCCTAGTGAGGTGCCGAGATCCTGTAAACCAATAAATCCATTGTTCTAAAGAAATGGGTGGACTCACTGATGTACATATGTATATATTAAAGGCAGGCTAGATTTGTCTACTCCTCTGCGCTCGATCAGTGTGCAAATAGGAAAGTAAATCCACGATAGGTGCCCTTTCTTTTTTTGCCAAAAAGATAGAAGGAGCACTCGGCTTCAAGGAAATGGAGTTGAACTAATACTTCCCCTAATAATACTCCGCAAAGAAGGGTACTCTCTGCCCTTTACAAAAAGTTTTCAAATCAACATTATCCTAGCGACAAATGACTCAACTAAAATTCCGATATCAATTCCAACATCGAGCACTATACTATGGGCTTGTTGTTCAATGAGTGCCTGTATGGTAGTACATCGAGCCTCTCTCTCCCAAAAAAAATTTAAACAAACGACTATCGACGTGATAGTCGTGATAGTTTTAAAAGCATTCGATAAGTTCACATAAAAAAATCCTTCAAAAAATAAATATTCTCTAAGCGACAAAACTCGTCCACAAAACTAGCTTTATGGGCATTTACTCTCTTTTATACTCTCAAAACTCAAAAAGCCTTATAATACCTAAACTATATAGTTTCTTTCTACTACTACTACTACTTTCTTTTCGAGTTTTATGAAATGTGCATAATATGGGCGTAAATAAAATATTTATGAAAGAAATTCACTCAGTAGCGAGAATCAATTCTTGATGTGTTCTTTCCAGCGAAGCATAAAGGTAAATCGCTCTATCTGCATATGGTACTATTCAAACTTTATTAGTAAAGTCAACATGGACTGACTTAACTTCATTTAGTGTTATGCACCATTGTTTGGTTGTAAGCTAGTTGTAAGTTTTGCGTTGCCTACTACTAGGATCGTAGTGATGTTTTCTAGCGTTAAGAGATCACTGGTGTACAATAGATATAGAACTCATTACACTGGTTTGTGGTACTACCGCTTTGATCCCCTTTAGTTTAAAGTAGAACTCTTCTTTTTTAGTTCTGAAGTGTCCTTTTAGTTATGATTCCAGTATTTTGACATATTTTTTTGTAATCCGAATTCTCAGCAAACTTTATAAAAAAACTTGTGTCATATGTAAGAAGATCGTAGAGCAGACTCTTTTTTCTTCTAATGCATTTTCAATTACTTGAGTTGTCCTATGGATTTGATCTATCGTCGAATATTTGTTTCGAGAACCGATTTGTAATCACCTATTGTTTACCTGGGCCGATTTCGTTACAACAAGTGTAAGTTGCACCATAATATTATTATATCGAACCTACGAAACAAGGCTCAAATTGACTGGTTTCTTTCTATGTAAACGAAAATCTGTGTGGTTTTTGCTTGAGATTTGTTGAATTAAGTATGTGATAAGGCGCGTTCGTAATGATGTGTATAAAAGTGTATTGTAAATAAAGTGACTCCGTCAAATAAAGGTGTTTTACTACAGTTTGCTTAATACTCCAAGGATTTCGGCTAGTACTTGAATTTGAGCAATATGTAAACTTTGGTATTACAAGATTACAATCACTTCGGACATTATTTTTTTACATTAAATCTTAAGCCGGAAAATGGCTATGCAAATCCAATCGGAGAATTTTGTTGATTGGTGGTTTACAAATATGTATGTAGGTACATATGTTTAGTCGTTACTTGTTTTGTAATCATTAGTTTTTCCTAGATCGTCTTGTTTTACTATTGTATAAGAACCTAGTTTATGATAGCTTTTTATACACGTCAATTATACTACTGTCAGTGGAAGAACCTTTTTCAATAAATTCGATATGCCCTTTCTTAAAATATACTACTGCTACGCAGGTGAATTTTCCATCTCCTGCAAATTATAAACGCCACACATACATCACACACTGCACATCACTAGAAGCTGCAGTTTCACAAATCAACTGCACAGCCCTAGAATGTAATTAATAAACACAAAAACATAAACATCAACATAAACCACCGAAGAACCTCGAAACGCGTGGACTGATCTAGAATTGGCTAGATCATTGACAGTTGGATTTCCCACGGCGAATTCGGTGTATTGGAATTCGCCTGGAAAATAATGGCCGATATAAAAGGAGGTGTCAGTGAGTTCTGAGGAAGAGTTTGGTAAGATTAAGAGTTAAATCTCGAGATCGAAAATCTGCACGAATCCAATATGTACTTGCTTTATGTTTGATGTTTAAAATGAAAATGTGAAAGTATTTTTTTTATTTTCTATTACTATAGGCCAAACAGAATCACAAATGCAGTAATATAGTAATCTTTAGATGGGAGCATAGCTTAAAGTAATCCGAGAGATAAATGATATGTATAAATATGTCTCTGTTTGACTTACTTTTTGCCATGGATGACTTTTAATTCGAGGAAATTTAAATTCCGTGTAGTTTGGATTCATTTCGTGAATTTGTTCACGTGTTGGTGTACCCAGTACCTTGATCACCTCAACTAATTGGTCGACGCCTGAATCACCAGGGAATATTGGCTGTCCCAAAAGTAGTTCGGCAAGCACACATCCTGCACTCCAAACATCTAAGTATAAAAATAAACAATGGCGTATAAAACTTAAATTTTCTTTCGTATTAGGAAAGTATTTTTTATAATTAACAGCAAAACTATGAAAGTCGCCCTTGCACACACGTACCAGCCTTGTCTAACAGGCTCTCAGGGACAACTTACGTGTGTGAAAAGGCTCAATTTAGCGGTTAAAATGATTTTCTTACCAATTTTTGTTGTGTAATTGATTGCTCCAAATATCAACTCAGGTGCGCGATAATACCTAGAGCATATGTACGATACATTGGGTTCACCATGAAGCAATTGCTTTGCGCTTCCAAAGTCGCAGAGTTTAAGCACAGCCGTTTCTGGGTCCAGCAATAAATTTTGTGGTTTGATATCACGATGACAGATACCCAGTGAATGTATATATGCCAAACTTCTGAATAATTGATACATATAGAGCTGTTACAAGAAATAAAATTTATTATAATTTAATATTGTTTTAAAGTTCTGTAATTTTGTTCTTACCCTGATAAAGTGAATTGGTATCGTTTGTTTAGTTTTAGCATACTGACGAGCAACTTTATATACGGTTTCCGGTATGTATTCGAGCACTAAATTCAAAAATACTTCATCCCGCTGAAATAAAATGACAATTTAATATAATTGTATTTTAAATATTAGATATTTCTTGGATGACTAAATGAAATATAATAATGAACTAAATATATGGTTTTATTCTTCTTAACCATAAGATACAGAATGTTTCCAAAGGGTGGTTGGGTTAAGTGCAGTAATGTACCTTGTTGCAAAGACCTTAGTAAACTTTGGTTCAAATCCTTATAGATATCAGATTGAAAAAGGCAACTTTTTTGCTTTATCATTAGTTGTTTATATGTCGAATCCTCATTCAATCTGTTTGGAATCGAAATTCAAAATGATCACTGCAAATACATACATATGTATACCAACCAACAATCATTAGAGAAACACTCAGTATATTACCACTAAAAGAATAGGAAACAAACATACGAAAAGCATCAGAAGGACACTACGCGGTAATACCTCAACATCTCATCAAAAAGCAAAATAAAACGGAAAACTAAGGGTGTTTTTTTTCTTATACATATATGTTATATGTTTACGAAAAAGTCAAACGGAACTACATAATTACTCGTTGCGATTTGAAAACACTCGTTGTTGAAACTAAGATTATTTTTTTTAGATTAAGGCCAATATATTCAAACAATTTATATGAATAAACACAAAAAAAAATATTATTAAAATATTAAAAATTCAACAATTACTGTGTTAGCATGCATACATGAATAGACTACATTTATACATACGTATCTGAGAACCCATTATTTAACAACAAATATACATCTATTTTGTTAAAACATATAAACTTAACTTAATGAAGTGTTTGTTTATTTCAAATTCTATTTCTCATACTAATAAACGACAACACGTCGCCGAATAGTATTATATTTAGTAAATAGGAAAATCATTCGTGTAGATTCTGTTGATTGATGGGAGTCAATTTTATCGCATAAAGTTTTAAATTTTCGGAAAAATGGAATGGTATCAGAATTGCTGTATTATCAGAGGATTTCAGTATTTACACTGATAAGTGTTTTAATAGTTCCAACAAATATTCAAGAGAATAACAGTATTAGAAAACTTTGGCAAAATTTCTATGGCATAAAACTATAGGACCTTCTACACACGCCTAAATGTACATACAACATGGAAAATAGCTGTTCAGAAGTGTTAGAAGCCAGGGTCTTTTGTGCAATTGTCCCACCTAAACTTAAGCATACGTACAGCCACATGAACACCAAACAAAGATTGGAAAAAGAAATGACAACGCAAATAAAAAGAAACACATAATATGTATGCATTTTTCAATGCAATTATAAGAATTTTTTGTGGTTGACAGGCTATTTTAAGTCAAATAACTTGTACTGTTGGCCGTGCCTTCTGTTTTCAAATGCCTCAAAAGAAAGAAGGATAAATTTAATATACAAGGCTTAGTAAACTTTTTATAATTTCAATATGGCTTACAAACTAAAGGGGTATTGTCTAAAATAAAGGACCTTTTTTTCTTTTCGTTTTACGTCGGTGCTTCCGCTTCCGAAAAAGTTACGCCTCGTGCCTGATATGTACGTATATATGAATATTATTGGATAGGGTATAGACATGCGAAAGTTGATATTTCATTTAAATCATTTAATCTATTGTTAATCCAGCCGATTAAACCATGTTCACTAGTCACACTTTTTGGGACGTACATGTTTAGTAATGTGAACTTTCAAATGAAAAGATCAAGGGACAGCTAAACAAAAATAAAACTTTAACCTCTACTCACATGACAAAATATGTTTCTTCTCATCTTTTCGAATTATCTACCTCTTTTGCACTTATACATGTACATAAGTCTAGTCTAATAGAATGATTCTTACTACGCGTGACGATTTACTTACTCTATTACGTTTCAATAGCATACCGTTAGAAAGTGTGATAAGACTTGTTTTGTTCTAATGTGGCCTTAACTACACATATAAAAATTATTAATTAATTAACTTATTACGTCTACTTACATTATACAATTAAATGTAAAGTATTGCATGTTTGCTCGTTCCTTTTAAGAACGACTAAAACACATATATTATGGGTAAATTTACTTAAAATAAAAAAAAAAAATTGAAACAATTCGATACTTAACTTTAACTTTAAAATAGTACGTCAACAGGAGTGTATATTTCAAATCATTGAAACATTATTTATTTAAAATGGGGTTGAATTTGTATTTTAATTTTCACAACAATCGTGGATAGCCTCAAACATTTAAAAATGTTCGATTACATTGTTACATAATACTGACAATAGCAATGGTGATGGTATGACTATGACTTCTGACTCTTTTATTACACAAAAATGTAATTGGAACCTACATGCTATTTGACTGAGATTGCGTTTTTTAAATTATACATTAGTATTAGTAAATTAATAATGCTTAATTTTAACCAAATTTATTACCCGATGTGTTTTAAAAATAAAACATAAAAATTATAGAAATTTTTATGAATGGAAATTGTTGTTTAGATTGTTAAAACAGAAATATATGAGAAAATATGTTGAATTAAAAGTGTGAGTGAATAAAATTGTTAATCGAAAAATAGCTACCTGTGGTTTAAGCACCCCTGCAAATATCCCCAAATCGATGGGAAATTCGGCTAACTGCCGGTACATATTTAGGTACGTTTGAAATTTTTATATATATTTATAAATTATAAACGAAGTATAGGAAGAAAAACATAAAAACAATATTAACACTCATATTTTGTAAAAAAAAAAAAAGATCATGCACCATCTTCAGTATATTTTTCAGAAGCAGAATTAAAATGTATGCACAGACTTTTTTGTGAACCTTAATAGGAATATTTAATTTTAAGATTTTATCTATGTTTGTTTTGCTTTTTGATGGCGTTTCTTTATTATTACCAATATGTAAGTTCGTTATAGTGACAAGATGATCAAAATAAAGTAAATTAAAAAAACTCCTTTAACCAGTATATCGCATCCTGAGATGACAAGTGTCGTAACTTCCAAACTGAACATTTCTAGGTTCTGATTAATTCCATTGTACATATTTTTAAATAGTAATTTTAGTGGATGCACATTTTATTTGCGTTTGATAAAGGCAAAGTATTATTTAAAAACTCGCTCTTGAAAGTTACGACACTTGTCATCACAGGATGCGATATACTATAGAAGATATCAGCGTTTAAAATATGTTTTTATAAAATATTTTAAAACACGCCCAGTGAAAAATTAAAAAGAAAACATTTTTTACATATGTATATTGCTTAAAGTTAATATATTCACCTTTTCGCCACTCGAATAAAAGAAATACAACAATTTAACAATATTACAATGCTCCAACTTTCTCATAATCTGCAACTCCCGATTCTGAAAAGAAATAATAGTTATGTATAATTTATTTCACTTTATTATATTAAACACTTGGTATACGGAAAACTAAATAAAAACGATAATAAAATCCCAAACAGGTGAAAAATCAATCGGATCACACAAATGCGAAAATACCAACATTGCATTGGTGACGAAGTGTTCCGGAACCGAGAAGGCTATCGGTACTTCATGAGCTCAAACCCGTAAACCCCACTGGCGGACCAGTGGAGATCCAGTTAAGAACCTTCTACTCTGGATCATAATTTCGCCGAGAGGAAAAAGAAAGGGCCACAATACAACATATCCATTCTGGCACAATCATATGATAGCGTATGCAGATGGATCGTACTTATGTATATGGATCAGGTGCTACATAGGTCTGATGAGCTTTAGCGAGCGGAAGCGCAAAGAAATGTAGGTATAGTAGAAATTACAAGGCAGGGTCGTACAAACTGTAGTGATAGTATCGCGTTCATTATTTATAAATTTTTAATAAAATCGATTAGTTGTTAAACGTGAGATATCTAATAGCATCAAGTAGCAACAGTCCTAAAAATTAGGAGTCAAGCAAATATGTCCAACCATTAACCAGATTAAAGCTTAGTGTGCCTTCAGCCTACAATAACAAGGATTGTCCTTAATAACTGGTGAGTCGTGCAAATTTATTTCCTTATTCTTGATCTTCGCTGAGCTGCTATTGATTGGTGAAAAAATTCGAATTCGAAAGCTCTGGTAAAATGAAAATTCCTTAATAGCTTCAAAAATAACGGTGATTTTTGATTTTCTCGAAAACAGCACAAAGGATTTTGTTCAAATTTTATATTTGCGATAGATTAGGCATATGCTATCAGATGGCACAGCTATTGGGTTTTTGGCTTAAAAGTCGTACATTGTACAGAGAATTGTCAGATCGTTTATTCAGCATCCTTTTACTTCATTAGAACGTAAAAGGAAGATTAATCTAAAATCACTTTTAGAAGATTGTAACCAATAGTTTTCAATATAATCTAACTAATCCACATGCTACATGTATTGCGAATTATTTTATTACACTCACCTTAAATCGTCTATCTTGTAAAACTTTCTTAATGGCTACCAGTTCTCCGGTATCGCATAATTTAGCTTGGAATACAACTCCAAAACTTCCATTGCCAATTACTTTTGTGTCTGTATATGAAACTTCTTGTACACGATCAGTGCCTTGTCCAGGTGTGGCAACTACTGTTGTTATTTTCGAACCATCTCTGCCTAGAAAATTTTAATAGCAACAAATATTTAGTACAATTTTCTTTTATAAATACTCCAAGAACCGAGCAGATGCAAGAGTTATACTTATGCTGAAATAAAAACTTTAACTTTTTCCATATTGAAATCCATTGAATTTTAATGCCGCAGTTACAAAAGCAAATATAATTTCTAGCTACATAATATGGAAATATCCAAACTAGAAAATTTCCATTTTTTTAACGATTTACAAATTCCGTGCACAATATTTCTAGAGATGTAACGGATAGTGACTTGACAAAATATCGGATACTGGATATTCGGTATATTCTTTGGGCGGATATCAGGCGGCCGAATACACTGTCGAGAAAAAAAACATATTCCGATGCATTCCCGTTCAAATACGTCACGTAAACAAGTTGTAGGAGTCGAAAGACCCGCCAGAGAAAATTCTACTGCAGGTCTTACAAATAAGCTTCGACGACGAATTCTCCTACCAGTGAGGGGAAAGAAACATTTAAAGCGAAAGTAATATGACTGGCGATACGCATGCATCATTTTGGGAATGTTTTGATGAAATGGCGAAAAACGGAAATGAGGTTTCCGAAAAAAATATGATAGTGCGACTGAGCTGGAGTATTTTGAAAATCAGTTCGGGCCGACTGGAATCGGGACCCTTACGCTTGGTGGACAGCTTATCATTATCAGGGAAAATGTTATGTTTGTGAATGATACAATAAAAACATGAAAATGCTACAATCCATTTGGATGGCAGATTGCGTATGCTCACGCCCACCTTTAAGAGCGAAAGTTAAAAAAAAAATTGTTTAACCAAATATATTCCTTATTTATAGAAAAAGGATAGGGTATCATACGTTCCATGCGGATTCTAGGATTTTCATAAGGTTTAATTAGAAAAAATTGGGGTAATTTTTTTGTTTATGATAGGGGTGATTGCGTTTAAAGGGTTTTAAAGTAACGTCGTGCTAAAACTGTATGCAATAGGACGCTACCTTAATACCCTTATTAAATTTCCTTATTTTGTTCATTCGGTTGTATTGTAATTCACTGTATTATTTTTGCGTTCGTATAGAAATTCTGTAAGTACTGTCCACGTAGTTTAATTTATTTTATTATCATGAAAATATAATGGATTATACTTGAGCACCGAACATTTTGAGTGAGAAAAATCGGTTTAATCGAAAATTCACCTGGCACCCAAAACCCAAAGTTGGAGTATATCAAAGAAATGATGTCTGCGGCTTTTGATTTGTTCATTTGACTTTGGACATTAGCCAAGAAAAAATTATCCTACTCTATTCGTATAAGATTATAATTGATCTCTAATTATAAGACATATGAAAATACTGTCTGTGGGTGATCGTATGATACCCACTTTTTGCTTTCGCTTAAATTCCACCCTGAGACTAGTACAAATACATGTCAAACCTCATTTTTTGACCACATTTTGGTCAAAAACGGTAGTTATGACCAATTTAGATAAAAGACGATTTTAGCCAATTTGCTCGAAAACGGCTCTAATGATTTTCTTTAAATTTCATATTTAAACTAGTTTAGTAAAGTTCTAAAAATTAGCGTACCAAATTGTTGGCCAAAATTTTGAATAATGGTACTTTGCTTAACTTAACAATATGTCCTTTTTCTCGTAAACGGCTCTAACGATTTTGCTAAAATTTCTTACATATTTGAATTATTTTTATACAGTCCTATAAAATGGTGTAACACGTTCTTGGCCAAACGAAATGCCATTTTCATATAAACGCCCAAGACAACTGTTGGTTAATTTTCAGATTTGGACTCATTTTCTGAAGTCCTATGAGATGACATACCACGTTTTTAGACAAAGTTGGTAGTAGCGGTACTTTCAATTATAGCCAACTTAACAAATTTTTATTCTTTAAAATGTATATTAAAATATGGTTGGTTTTATGGGTCTTAACTGCATAAAAAACTTATACATATAGGTGCAAGTTTGTACGTGTTTGTAGATACCTTGTTTTAATAATCTCCTATAAATTTTTCTCTACCGATATTACACAAAGAGGACCGATATACAGAATACAGTATAACCGTATTAAATTATCGTTTTGTTTATATTTTGCATTTCTTTGTAATATAAAAATAAAGCCGAAGTTAAACTGACGTTGTGCTTACATGCAACCTGTCCATTTTTAATTTCAAAATTAGATTTCCATATTTACAGATGGGTCTAAAACTGATGAGGGAACAGGAAAAAGTATATTTTCAAGAGATGTAATCTCTAGAGATCGCTCTGAAACGTACGGACTTCTGGAGTGTTTTCCAGGCAGAGGTTCTAACTGTGCTCAAAGTTGCAGACAAATTTGATGATTGATGGGATCAATAATAAGGATACGTCCTTTATGCATGCGAAATCTTACGTTGGATACTTGAGGACTGCGGTATAGAGTAATATATGTAAACTCTCCGACAGATTAGGAAAGAAAAAAAGGTGCTGTATGTTCTTGTGGGTACAGTGGCATTAAAGTACTTACAGTCCGGTTCACTTTGTCTGGAAATTTCTTCTATTTTATAAATTTTTATTAAACAGCTAAGATTTAACACACAGTAGAGACAGCAGTTAATATTTAATGGATAGGACATGTTCCTGCTTCAATTTGCAACTCTACATTTGAAAAATTCCTAGAGAAACTTCCCTTCAGATACAAAAAACACTTGTGAAAATCTAGGCCTTGATCTTAAATTGGCTGCTATATGTATCTACTTCAAATTATTTTTCTTTGGCGTCTTTACGGTACAGAAATACATAGTATGTAATAATAATAATAATAATATGTTATTTAATTCAATTCCACACAAGTTAGTTAAACTCAAGTTATGTATCCTATATAACTGTCGGTTTATTACAAAACGAGACAAGTTGCATTTGGAAATTTTTAACTTGTTCAATTTTTTCTCTTTAAACAAAATTGTTGAGATTATAAAGTCAAACATTCAAAATGGAGTTACTGTCTTCTAATTAAAATATTTTCCCTAGGGCAATTTATTTTGAAAACATACATATGTATGTTCGTACTGTACATTCCACAGTTGCTTGAAAATAAAAAAAATTCTTAACTTGAATTTAAATATGAACAATTGTTAACAAAACCTCTTTTTTAATTTTGAATTCCATAAATTGTAACTATTTTGAATTTTGTCAATACATATCTGGAACAAAACAATTCATATTTCGTTAAAAGGAATCAGGGTACATACGAACAAACATACTTAAAAATAGGCACTTATTAGTATTTTACTTGTAAATACCATACCTTCTGATGGAACGCCATGTAATGTCTCTTTTGTTTTATCAATTTCCTTTGGAATGGAAAGTGCTACACTATGCTCCGGCCATAGGTCTTGTAATTTTCCGATAAGTTGTTTCATATCTGATTAACAAAAAATTTATTTGTTATTTGTGTTGGGTATGTATTACAGTCTCTACTTTGATTTTTGCTACCGCCAGATAAAAGTTCTTGCAGATATTTTACTAAGCGGATTTATAATATTACAGGTCTTATTATTTGTTGTATTCAGCTAAAACACTTAGCTTCGATAGTTATCTGTTAGTTTTCAATAGATACAAGGATTGTTAAAAACTATGCATCGATGGGTATTTTTAATAACCATTCTATTTTATAGTTCATTGATTCACAATTCAATAAGCCTTCGAAGGCGTTTTTTGCATGTCAACGAAAAGAAATAAAGCTTTCAAGAATTTGCTACTATTTGATTTTCATAAGGAATGGCACGAACATAAAATTGGCGAAATAGTTTTTAGGTTATCAAGAACTTCAAGCTATATAATATATAGCTAATTGGACGATGTTCACCTAGAAATATCTTGTGTGTGAGTACCTTTGGTGTTTCATATCACAATTTTTTCTAGTCAAACTACATATATTACAATTGCAATGACTTTTTATGAATGGATTTGTTTAGGAGAAGAAGAAGCAAAAAAAAAAAAAACCGAAATGATTTGTCAAATATGAAATTTTATCTGTTCTGGTATATAAAACTGAATTACTATACCGTAAAGTAAGTGTGGTAAAACAGTTGCTATGCAATGATTTCAGTTGACTAGCTCGTTTATACCAACTGAATTTGTTTGTCTCCAATAAACAGTTAAGATATTGATTAAGGGTGTTATACCGTACTTAAATATTCCTTTATTTATTTTACCCTAAATGCTTTATCGATTTCAAACCTTAAATTATTGTGTCGCTCCTAACCGCAATATACGATAAAAATCTAATTTATTTGTAGTTATATAAAAGCGTGGATTACTAACTGATGTAGAAATAAGTTTATTAAATAATCAAGAATTATCATCAACAAATAGTTAATATGATTAGTAACTAAAAGAGCTACTACATTACATTGTTAAGAAAGAAAATGGAATTTGTTTGAGACTACTAAAGTATTAATTCAAATTATATGTATATTATAATCGCAAATGAATATAATCTGCGTATAGATACATATTATCTCGAGTGCGAAATAATAAAATATATGATATTTATGCTACGAGGAGCGGCTGATAGTTTCGCGGCCTAAGATATTCAATAGCGAGTCGTCTTTTCATTATTGATAGCACTAATAACCATGTCAGCGAAATCGCATTTTCGAATTTCGAGCACCACGCTGTGATAAAGTACCTCAGGTAAAAAGAAAAATATTTTAAACAAATTTTCGAAAATGTGCCATCGACTTTCCAACATTTGGGCATTTGTATGCCGTGGGGTCTAAAACCGGTAACAATGCTCTGGCTCTAGACATACTATAATCGTAATATCTATGTATTGTCACGTATGGGGCTCTTGTCTGGAGGAAGGCTATGCTCAACCAATATTTACTGAACATTTTGACAGGGATACAAAGATCAGCGAGTATCGAGTGCCCTGAATCTCATGCCAACGCTAGCACTCGAAATGTTTTTCTACCTTTTGCCACTTGACTTACACTCACAAGTAGAAAGAAATGCTCTTCGGCTCACCAATACAAGATTGTTTAATATCTTAGAGCACAGCTCCATCGTGGTCTTCAGAGAGAATCAAACGGAATACTGGATAATATCGACTTGAACATACGAAGTGATATACCCCCTAATAGGGAGGATTGGCAAAGCAAAGAAGTTGGGATCATTATCCATCAAGGATATTGCCATCTTCATTAACAGCCTAGCCTATATTTATGGTATTTATCCAATCCAATATATCTTATCCAATCGTATAAATCATATCTAAATTTTTCAAACATGACATATATTTGAGCACTAGATGCCCCATTGTATCTCTGCAAGAAATTTCCCTAATCGGGTCTTCAGTATAAAGTTTACACTATGATCTTTCAGTCATTTCCATTTCATTGCAATGAAAGCAACTGGCCCGCAAGACAATAACTTGGGATCCGTCACATCGTTTCAATAATGCTCTAATTTCATGTGCATTTTCAATTTTATATAATTTGTTTGCTCGTGCAAAATGTCCATTATGGCACGGGCTGGGAGACACGTAGCACCGTCCTGTTGAAACAGCGTTTCGTCGTTTAATCTTTTTTGTAGTTAAACGCTTTGACTTTTTATGTTGATTTGGCAAGACAAATTAAACAAAGAAGAGCCAGTTTTACAGATGTAGACTTGACAATATGATCGCAATCATCTGTCAAAGTTCGGAAATCTCTATTAAAAAACACATGTCATACTTTAAACAAAAAAGTGGCACTAAAGGAGTTTAAGTTTGACACCCCTGCTCAATGCTGTTAGTTGAAAATTAATACATTTTGAATAATTTTGCATAAATTTAAATGCCACATTTTATTAAACAATGAATCTTGCTCACATTTCGATTTTGATGGTAATCCTTGAATATAATATATATATATAAGAAACTAAAAATATATAAACATATTTTAAAATTTATTTTCGACTTCATATAGGTAAGTACTCTAATGTACTTTTCATTATACAAATTTTATTATAGAACGGAAATCGCAATATATAGATATATTTCCGATTTTTTCGACTTTGTATATACATACATATAAAAAGTTAAGTACGTACGCCAGTTAGAACTGTTAATGGTATATTTAATATCATAAATATGTAAAGAAAATGGATGACAGAAGTTTCTCCTATTTCACGTAAGATATGTAGGAATGTACTACATATGTACTGTTATGCAGGTGAATTTTCCATCTCCGGACAATTATAAATTTTCTACACACACATCACTAGAACCTGCAGTTTCATAAATCAACTGCACATCCCTAGGATGTAATTAAGAAACACCGAAAAACTCGCTGGATTATTGGAATTCGCCTGGAAAATAATGACTGGTATAAAAAGGAGGTGTCGGTGAGTTCTTAGGAAGAGTTCGGTAAGAAGCTAGTCATGGTGAAAAGATTAAGTTGAGCTTATAGAAAATTGTACGCGAATTTTCCAGAAGAAAAAAGGCGCTCGATTAATTTCATTTTTATTTTAATAAAAAAAAAATGTCTACCCCCTCAGGAAACAGAAAAATTAAGTTTTAAATTTAATTGCTGAACTTCGGTTGAAAGTTCTTCGGCGGGACGGAATTTTTGTTACAGTACATTAAAATTGAAAACAGTCCTAACGAATGAACGTAGTCGTGCATATTTCTTAATTTAATTTTCGCTTCTACTGACTGCAAGTAAATTGTATAGAAATTGAACGCAAATTATCATCGGTATTAGTACAAAGCGCAGCTGTACAACGATTGTAAACTTAGCGAATAGTCAAGTCGAAATCACTTTGCTAAGACTACAGCTATACTTCACGTCGCACGTCGTTTTTTTGCTATATACTCGTACTCCATTTGGCAACACTGAATTTATATATAAATTTTCATGAAATGAACGTATGTACATAAGTATATACATAGTAATTAAGTCAAGATCAAATACAGTCTAAGAAAAGAACTAAATAACTTTTACTTTAAATGAACGCATGATCTTTGCTATTCTTAGAACGAAAACAAAAAAACGCAGTTTTAACGCGGACTATATTCTGCTCTCGCTTGACTATCTAACAAATGAAAATGTTATATAATTATAATTTAGATTTGAACTTTTATCTGGATGATTTATCTACAAAAAAAATTACTTGAATCTGTGTATTTTCTCGAAGCTGGTCGAGCAAATTTAACATCCTTTTTTGAAGACGATGTCGTAGTGCTTGTTGTTGTCGACGATGAATTGGAAACTTCATTTTCATTTTTATCGGAATCATATTTACTCTTATCACTACTTCGTCGTCTTAAATCGGAATTTTTTTTTTTCTGTATCACTGCATTATTTTCTTCATCCTCATCGTCATTATCGAATGACTGAAGAACCGAAGCCTCGGAATTCTTGCGGTCTGTAGTCGGATCACTGCTATCATCATTCTTCTTTCTTCTACGCTTGATTTTTATAATTTTCTTTAGGCGACCCGTTTTTAACACTTAAATTTGGAATGCGTGGTTAGAAAAAAAAACTGATTTTTATGTTATTCTACACACTAGGACTGATTTAGTTTCTTTTTTTTTTACAACAGCTTTGCCTGCAAAAAAGTTAATCCATATAACGAAAATTTATTAAAAAAAAAAAACCGAAATATTGCGACCCCGATTTAGCAGAAGATCAATAGTGAACTAATTAAAATTTGCGCATTTGGTCTACCCCAGAATATAGAGCAACATAAAATTAAAATAATTATATAAAGAAAACCGAGATGCGAGAAATAGATAAGTGAATCGATTGACAATTGATTTGGTTTCTGTTTTTTTTTTTTTTTTTTTTGCTTCTTGCTTTCTCTTTCATTCTTGATATTTTTTTCTTATCGCTATTCTCTCAATCCATTTTAAAATACACTTGCTACATTATAATTTTGTCGGATCTAATTGATGCAAAACCAATTAAGTGTCATACGCCAAATGCATTTTTATTTTTGCAATTAAAATTAAAAATTCAACCAAAACGGATATTCACGATATTTAAAACATAATTAAGAAAAGTGGTAGGGTGAAATCTGAATATTTCCATATTGAAAGTCATACAATACATATGTCTATATATTTGAAAAACCGAAACTTTTCGAAATTGAAGTTATACTCTGAAACAACAATGTGTTGTACAAATATTTAAAAAATGTTCCCATATCCTTATTTATACATGGTTTTTTTTATGATCCGTGAGTGCCGTGGCTGTGTGATTAGTGCGCTAGATTACTGTGCATGGGATTTCTAGTTCGAATCCAAAGAAATACCATCAGAGCTTTTTCACAGCTCTTGCGAGCGCCTGACAAACATTCGAGATTATTACTCTCGTAAGAAAGTTTCTGCCGAAAACCCATTCGGATACGACATAACTGAACACAGTTGTACAAAGTTAGGCCTTAACATTCTATGAAATGCGTATGGCCTAATATACTTTGAATGTATGTATATATCTTTTTATTTTTTATGAGTTATAGAACTCTTAATGTTTTCGTCGTTACTTTATCGCAATTATACCAAACGATTTGATTGATTTTGTTTCAATTGTAAACATGTATTAAAAGGTTGATATTTTCTTAAGGCAAATCAAAGCACGTCATACAAATTTACGAGTACCAAGAAGAATCAAAGTTAGTGTCAGAATCGCGACGAAAATAACGAAAAAAATATTCATAAAAAATAGGTGCTTTCTTTGAGAAACACATGTATACTTAATTCCAAAGTGCTTATTAAATGGGATACTACAAACAATAGATAATATGATTTCCTAAGCAAATTCTTGATTTTTACTCTATAAATAAAGTGAGGAAAATTATTAATTAGTGAGGCTAAAATTAACGGATATTTAATTTTTTTTTTTCAACAGACGTTTTATTGCAGTTTTTGCAAAAAGTGAGTGTATTGTATTAAATTAAAAATCAAAATCTACGAACATTTTCAAAAAAAGTTTAAAATATACTCAAAAAATCATAGTCGCTTCTACAACTAACTGCCCAGTTTGTTTAAAAGCAACATCTCATAAAAGCTAAACCAGGATACATAGGGCATTGAAATTAGCACCAGTTAGTCTATACTAACAGATCTACGGCCCAAAAACTAAAT
Organism: Chalcosyrphus nemorum; assembly: GCA_949716465.1. Classification (NCBI taxonomy): domain Eukaryota; kingdom Metazoa; phylum Arthropoda; class Insecta; order Diptera; family Syrphidae; genus Chalcosyrphus; species Chalcosyrphus nemorum. The sequence continues at coordinate 53,367,470 of OX454332.1, forward strand.
TATCCCCTTCCAAAAACATATGAAAATATATATGTATACTTTGTTGGGTCTCTATGTTACAAACTGTGTGCCAAACTTAATATACCCTTAGGATAGGGTATAAAAATGTGTGTATGAATGGGTTAAAACAATGAAAATGGTATAAGTATATGTAATCATGTCGAAAGTAAAACCTTACGGTTAACGGTTCAGTCGATTTAAACTTTGAATACGAAAGTTCACATTCGACCAAGTAATTTTCCATAGTTGATCGTTAGAATGCTAAGACAGTTTTACAAAACAACGTAAACAAAACTGCGTTTTACACTCGACTCGGTATCTCCACGAGCAAATTAATAAAGTGCTATGTAAATATATTGGATTCTAGGAATGTATAAATAGCGTCATTCCTCAATACAAGAAGGCCTTAAACAGCGATTAACTTAGCCCCATTAATTGCATTCCGTTCATAGTATTCTACGATATGTTTTTTTTTTCTATTTACATACTTCACGTCTACACATCTTTACAAATTTGTTTTTTTTTTCTATTTAAAATTTTTTTTTTCCGTATTCGAATCTACAAAATCTTAAAATATAAAATAATGAGTAATATCTATCTGGTATTTGCAGGTATCTTGAATAACACACTAATCACTTTTAACTTTTTACACATTTATGATAATTTAATTTACATTAATTAATAAATATTCACAATCGCATTAAATTAAGTGCACGACTGGGTCGCACGTTTACGTTGTTGAAAATTTATTAATTTTAAAATGAAAATAATAACATTATAAAATGCATGTAAATATAGTTTATTTTTTTAGATTCTTTATAAGTCATGTTGCCAACATTTTGATTTTGAGCGAAATCCATTAAAAAAGATATTTATACAATAAGTTAAAAAGCAAAGTATTTACATACATATGTATATATAATCGAAAACGTGGTACGCCAACTTCTAGCACTTGCCTATACTAATTCAATTAAGCCAAATTAAATTAAAATTGTTAAAACCATTTGCGAGAAAATCAACTTTTTGTAAAAAGTATCGTACTAATAGGGTTAGAACATAAGTTCCGATTTTACCACGAAGTGGTAGAGAGCTCAGATATGAAGTTTGAAGCAACTGCAGTTCAGACTGACAGAATTGACAGACCTACTTTTTCTATATCATCATAATGTCAGAATTTATCGGGAGTTCGAATTCTTTTCACGAATCCAGTCCTTGTCCTATATTATTTGTGCAAGTACAAAGTATTTACAAAATATTAAATACAAATGTGTATGAGACAGTAGAGTTCAAGTCTCTCTTCGTTTGAAACCAGTAATATCAAGATTTTACCAGAATGAATAAAATTAACGCCAAATCAATCACGGGGGATCTTTAAATAATTGCATTGATATTAGTATAGTTATTATGTTTACTTCTATATCCATGAAAAATATATGGTTGACTTTTTACTTTACGATAACAATAATATGTATCGACATGATGGGATTTGGGATGTTAAAATTATAAATAACCGATTAGTATCAATCTTTACTATTAATGGTTAATAATATGCTAATTTTATTCAAGAAGACAAATTTATATTATTATTTTTTTTTAATGAATTTATGAAAAGTTCGATATTTGGGGTAATGACTATAGGTGATTAGAAAATACTTATACGAAGATAAGTAAGTAAGTTAACCAATCGATTTTCCCTTTGAAACCCTACGATACTACTTACTTCTCACTATTTTTTTTACAAAAAAGAGGTAAGCAACTATAACATGAAGTACAAAAAATGTGTTCCTAAGTAACAAAACCCATCAAAAAGTTCTAATAGAACATTACAAAAGTGTATTTAAGGAGTTTGGTAGTGTTGATACTGTCATGTTCAATAAAGTGAGAGTGTTACAATCTCTTTAATCCTGAATCATAATCTTAATGAATAAAAGAAAAAACCAGTGAAAAATGCTACAATCCGCCTGGAGCGAATCGTATGATACCCTATCCCTATCTTATTTGGTCGTGTCAGTGGGCGGTGGAAAATGTATTCACAAAATTTTCTATTTTGCCTTATAAACTAATATTTTTACTCGAAAATTAATTTTTGAAGTAAACGCCCCTAAAAAGTGGGCGTGGCCATATACAATGTATAGACGATTTGTAGATTAAGTGGATATCTACATATTTGCCCAAGTAAGTTTTTTCGAGTTTCATATGAAAATAGTGAAAAAAAGTGATTTTTTGGAAAGTGGGCGTGTCAGTGGGCGGATTTTAAAAATTTTTACAATTGTATTGCTTACTTTTACAAAGACCTCGTATACAAAATTTCATCAACCTAGCTCAAAATTTAAGGCCCAAAAACTGGTGACATACGGACGGACGGACAGACGGACGGACGGACGGACATGGCTTAATCAACTCGGCTATTGATGCTGATCATTTATATATATACTTTATGTGGTCTATCTTTAATATTTCTCTATGTTACAAACTATGTGTCAAACTTAATATACCCTTAGGATAGGGTATAAAAAGAGAGATTCTTGCACGCATAGACAAGGGGGTTAGTTTGACTAGTGTCCTCTCTGTTTGTGCACATTATAAACCTTATACAATAGTCTAAATAAGCATTCACGCAAATAATAATAATTACACACATAATTAATACATTCAAACATATAATAGCCAGATTTAAGAGAAAAATTTTTTTTATTATTTTTTATTATTATTTGTATTACCAAACAATGCGCTTTTTTTACCGATTTTTTACACTTTTAAAATTCACAAATATTAACAAATTTACTATTTTAAAATTGTTGCGTTGAAATACAATGAATATCTATCATTAATTTTCACTAAAGAGCTTATAGGTGGCCGAAACTGTACTCAACATCCAGGGAAAGGCTTAGACGGTTCGTTGCTAATATCGGATGAGGATCAACTGAAGAGATGGAAGGAACATTTTGCTTTGGTTCTAAACCGAGTATTCGCCAGCAATATGCACCCAAGTCAAACTAAAGTGTCCGTAGAAAGAAATTTCCGAATTCATAACACAACCCCCAGTAAGGATGAGATTATTACCGCAATCAAAGCAATGAAAACTAATAAGACGGCATATACGCGGAGCTTTTTCAAGCTGTGCCAACAGTATCGGCCGAGCTACTGTTCCCCCTTGTCGGAAGAACATGGGAAGCCGAGAGTTTCCAGATGAGTGGAAGAAGGGAATGATCGTCAAACTCCCTAAAAAAAAAAAACAATCTAATGCAGTGCGAAAACTGAAAGACACAATCGGTGCCGAACAAGCAGGTATCCGCTCTGGATCCTCCTGTGTCGACCACATCAACACCCTGCAGATTATCATCGAGCAATGTGTTGAATATTGATCACCACTTAACCTGCTGTTCATAGATTTTGAAAAGGTGTTGAATATCGATCACCACTTCACCTGCTGTTCATCGATTTTGAAAAGGCATTTGATAGTGTCAATCGGGAATTTATTTGGCGTGCCTTGCGCAGGAGAAGCATTCCTGATAAACTAATAGCAATTATCAAGGTTACATATGATGGGTCCACATGTCACGTCTTGCACAGAGGTAAGCTGTCTGAGGAATTCGAAGTCCAAATTGGGGTTCGCCAAGGCTGTATATTTTCACCAATACTATTTCTATTGGTGATTAGCGATGTGCTAAATGCGGCATTATCAATTGGAAATGGAGGAATTCGATGGACTATTTTAACTGAACTCAAACACCTAGATTACCCTGACGATGTATGCCTACTGTCTCACAGAATAATGGACCTTCACCAAATGACAGCAAATGTGGAGAGGGAAACAGATGTCGGTAGGCCGAAAATTAGCTCGGCAAAAACAAAAATGATCAACCTAGGACCGAACTCATCAACTCATATATGCATTGCTGGACAAACGGTTGAGAGAGTAGAGTTTTTATTACCTTGGTAGTATTGTCTCATTCCTATGGCGGAACCGAAATAGATATAGCCAGCCGAATAGGCAAAGAAAAATCTGCGTTTGGGAAACTATCCACAGTTTGGCAAAGTAATGCAATTAGCTTAAACAAAAAGCTACGACTTTTCCGTTCCAATGTTGAATCCGTGCTGCTTTATGGATGTGGTACCTGGAGAGTGACCGTCACTATCACAAGGAAGTTGCAAACGTCAATAGGTGCCAGCGCTACATCTTAAGGACATTCTGGCCAAACCGTATCTCTAACGAAGAGCTTTATCAAGGAATGGGCCATGAGCCATACAACCATACGACGACGAAAGTGTCAGTGGATTGGTCACACTCTGCGAAAGGATGACAGATCTATAGCTATCCAAGTGATACAATGGAACTCACTTACCCATGATTGCGGGATAAGCGGCGCGGTGTAGTGGCCATAGGACCCACAAGAGGATACAGGACATAAGTAAGTAGATATCACTTAAAAAAGTTGTATCGTGTTTAAACGAGTTTAAAGGAAAACAATTTGAATTGAAAAAGAATTTCTAGCGTGAACGTCATCTTAGTTTTAAAAAATATGTTTAACACACATTTCTTTAAAATTCTTTTAGTTTTATTTTGTTTAATATGTTCAGACATTTAAAAAAATATAATTATATAATACACTAAGACTTTTCAAGCGGATATTAATGGCTGGATCAACTCAGTGATTTTATTACTAATTTCGAAAAAATTAAATGGTTCATTTAAATCATAAAACTATGACGTTCAAACAAAAACTAATTGAATTAATACTTAGTATGTTGAACTTCGTTTTCGTGTTAAAGTACAGAATTGTTCGTTACTTCATAGTTCCACAAGTCGAAAAAAAAGATAATATAATTTATCAGTCGGCACTTATTTCTTAAATACATAAGCACCATATTAATCGAAATATTTTTCAATACAAGAAAATCAAATTATCCTGGTTATATTAAATTTCGCTGGAAAAATGATATTTAGTTCTTGTTGATAAAAACGAAAACATTCCACAGTGCAGAAGATTAGCATAGTACTTATTTATTTGAATTATTTTATTAATTTTTAACTAAAGGTATACCTTTTTTTTTCTTTACTTCTATTAGTAATTGATAAACAAGAACAAAATATTGACGAAATGCAATTAGATGCATTTGTTCTTAAATATAATATAAATCAGATTATATTAAAGTCAACCGGTCAACTTCGAAATCACTTATAGACTGTTTGTTTAAAATCTATTAACGAAAAAAAAACATACCACAATAATGTTTCAATTAGATCATGTATAAAAGAGCTCGTGATCGTATGATAATCAGACAGAACCAAAAAAATCTTTCACGCAGAAAAAACGTGGTCTTTTTATAAAAAAAAAAATAATTCGTGCATTAATAAGGAAAAAATGTGATCATAATCAATTACTCACTCTGATATAGAACAGGGAAAATTCGCATTTTTATTAAAATCAATGTTTAACTGTTGCGAGAAGATTTGTCCCATCAAAGATTTTCAAATTTGAAAGCAACTAACACAATTTTAGAAACTGGCGTTGATTTAGAAATTGCCATATTTCTCGAAGAATATTTAATTTAAAACTATAAGATTAAGTAGTAACAAGTGACTTTATTCAGCTTATTTTCAATTGATGTTGCAGTGATCGGTACGAGTATTAGCATTCTATAACAAAGTTATGCTGAAGTTGGTATTTTTGTTCTTATGATCAGAAATTGATCTCCAAATATTGAGCAAATCTCAAATAAGGAGTAGGTATAGAAAAGTGGATCTGACGTCTATATCCTATTAGTAAGTCGACATCGAAAACGATGTGTGTCAATTGAAATAAGACAGCATATCCGTGCCGTATTTTTACCTAATTTTCTGCAATTCAATTAATATCCGTTTACTTCTTAAATTACTTCTCAATCCCCTGTAAATAATTTATTTCTATACATTGAGGATATTTAAGAAAAATTAGCGCGAAACTTGTTAATAACGTCAACAGAAACCAGAATAGAAAATTATTAATATTGTTGTATGCCTTTATGTACGTTAAAACCACTGTACGAAACTAAATGGGGTTTTTGGTAGTTGTATTGCTCAGAGTCTAGCTTAACACACTTTTTTTCCATATGCTATCTAGAAGAGGATTGTAAAGCGTCATAAAACTGATATACCTACATATATGTAAACGATAACTCTCTTATCCGCAACTAGCAACTGCTAACTATTACTAGCGGGGAAGAGTGCGTTTCAAATCACTATGCAATTGAAAAACTGCCCTGAGAGGACATTGAAATGGGTGCTTTCATTTGCTTACTGGAAACTAATATTTACGAAACGGCTGAGCTTTCCTTGTTTCCTTCTTTATTTTATGATACCGATTTGCACACAATATTCGTGCACACCCTTTTTTCCTTCGTTTTCGGGTTTTTCCATTTACTTCTTCACATTCTTTCTAATTTTTCACACACTCTCAATAGAGCTTTCATTACTCTTCATAAAGCTGTCATTGCCCGGTTCAATGCAAAAAAAAAAAAAAAAAAAAAAACATTTCTACAGTCAATTTTTCTCCACTCTGTTTTCGCATTTGGCAACAAAAATTTTCTAGTTTTTGAAAAAAATTACTTAGCTAATAATTACCATTTTTACCACATGATATCTTATAGAATTCACTAAACCTGGTCTAAAAATGGGATTTAAATAAATTCATTAGTCATTTTGAAACAAATCGGCGTATGTGAAATTAGTTTTACGTAAATAGTATTACTGCGAATAACAATTCATATTATATAATATCCTCTTAGTGACCACCCAGAAAACTTTAAGGATTAAGTTTAAAGCAACAATATAGAATCGGCACAACTCTTTTTTTCCACTTCACTGTAATAAAATAATAATGTATAAATCCATTTAAAACCTCAACGTTGACGAAAGTTATTTATTGCAAATTCAATTTAGTCCTATATTAAGGTACATACAAACATATGTATGTGTGTACATAGGTGCAAAATCATTTACGTAGAGTATGAAATTAAAAAGAAATTCATCCATCAAAAAATTAAGAACATTTATTCCTTTACTCGTATGTAGCTCTTTTGTTTTTAGCGTAAATAACATTTATTACCCGATTTTTTTTATATTAATCATCCTTGATAAGATAACGACAGGGTGTGAGAGAGAGGTTATCTCAAGCGTCATTACTGAATGATAATTATTTTTATTGCATTACTGTAAGCGTTTGAGAATTGGACAAATAGAAAAAAAAAAGTCTGATGCTTTTATTGTTCTTCTAAAACCAATGTGAAGAGTAAACAAAAAACAATACAGAAATAAGACGGGACTTTTTATTATAGATACTAATTTCATTGTATCCGTGGCTATTTTAAGGGACTAATTCTATTTTGTTTATCAAGCTATTATGTATACATACAAACATCAGTAAAAAAAAAAAAAAAAACAGTTTACGTTTAAAAAAAGGTGTGTCAAGTAAAAAAAACATTGATCGGTATAAATATTGCGTAGTATGTGAACTAAAATTCCTTATTTTCGCCATCATGTGATTTGTAGTTGGATGATGTCCAAGCAGTCTCTTATAGATGGAATAAAGCGACAAGTAGTACATCAAATTAAAGAATTTCTTTTCGGATTTCGAATTTATTTGCAGAACTTATTTGCAAAAGATGATATGTAGTATACATATGGGGGTAAATAATGGATGATGCGTAAGATAGACAAAGTTTAACCGACATATTTGTACGATTAAATCCTTAATGACAAATTAAGCCCTAAATTAATCTTGTTTTTTATTTATAGAAACAAGATAATTTTTATTTATTACAGTGAGTAAGTACTTGGATAAGTAAAGCAATAATTCAATAAAAATATTAAGATATAGCTGTAGAAACATAAGTAACTTTTACGTAAACACAACTGTTCAGCCACAAACGGACAAATGAGACCCTTTCATGTCAATTCAATTTTAAACATAATAATAGTAGCATAATAAATTGGGATTGAAAAAATCCCATAGTCTTGACGACGACATGTATTCATATCTGTATATTCTTAGCATTTGGTCTGCGATGGAAAAGGTTTCCATAACTTAAAATGTATGAATTACAAGAATGCAATTTTTGGAAGGATTGAGTTCCACCATTATGTATGTATAAAAAGACATCATTGACAAAGAAGCATTTAAAAACGTATGGAAAAGCAACAATCCATCTGAATCGGATGATGTGATGCACTATCCATTTCGTATATACATACATATGTACATACATATATCTTATATCAATATACATACTTAATTGAAAAAGTTTTTCAAATGTCTTATAAAATTATTTTTTAAACAGATTGTGAGCGGTTATTCAAAATTTTTCAACATATACTAGACTTTATTCTTAACTATGTGCTATTCGAAGGAAATCGAAGAAAAACGCCACTTAAGAGTAGACATGGCTACTGAGATTATGTATAGGAGATTTGAAGAGTGAATGAGCAATACATCCCATGGACTAACATGGCTTAATCGACTTGACTAGTGTTGCTTATCATTTGTATACACATGCACATATGTATGTATATACTTAATTGGATCTATCTTTAATATATTTCTATATTACAAACAACATATGTATCAACATTTAATATACAGTAATGTCTCACTAATTCGAATCACCTTTAATCTGAATATCGCGCTAATCCCAACCTCTATTTTTTCTCATTATGTACTCTACAATCAGAACCTACCCCGATTTTGTACGCTATAATCCGAATTCCAACGAAAAAAACATAGCTACAAACTCATTGATTTTCACAGTAACTACCTCTCATCATTTATTCTTGCTTCCAGGCTTCTTACTTAGCTTTTATAAAAATACCCACGTATTTTTAATAGTTTTAAGGATCAATATTATATGATTTTTTTCGTTTGAAAACCAGCTCATCCTGTACTCATTATTCCGAATAACTTTATAATACGAATTGCCCCTTGCAATGATTGATTCGGATTAGTGAGACATACTGTACCCTTATAGATAAGTCGTTGTAACGGTACTTATGGCCAATTTGGCTAAAAGACGAAAACGCATCAAACGATTTTATTTAGGTTTTCACATTAGATCAAAAATCGCAAATGCTAGAAAAAGGCTAAAACAATTTTTTGCCAAAATTAGTAATAACGGTACTTTTTCAAGGATTTTAATTTCATATTTAAACCAGTTTAGTAAATTTCTATAAAATTGCGTACCACGTTTTCAGTCAAAATTTTTAATAAGGGTATTTTGCTTACAGCCAACTTATCAAAATATCATTTATGTATGTATCTCGAAAACGGCTTAAACGATTATTTTTAAATTGCATACGTAGATTAGATTCTTAACGTTCTATAAGATTGCATTTCACATTTTTAGCCAAACGAGCTAATAACGTACCTTACTTATAGCCAACTTAACAAAATCTTACTCAAAACATATGAAAAGGCTACAATCCGTTTGGATCGGATCGTATGATACCCTATCCCTTTCCTATGTACATACTAGCTCCTTCTTCCACCACTTAAACTTTTTTTCAAATATTTTATAAAACTACTCCAAAACACAAATTTTCTCAATGAGTGGGCGTGGGAGTGGGCAGATTTTGTAAATTTTTCAGCATATACTGTATTTTGCTCCCAAGAAGTGCTATTATTTCGATAAAACCTTAAAAAAAAAAACATTTTTTTTTTATAAAAACGCCCCTGGGCGTGGTCATACACAATGTACTGAAGATATGTAGGGTAAGAGAATATCTACATATTACCTTAAGTAAGTTTTATCGAATTGCATGTAAAATTACTGAAAAAAGTGTTTTTTTTGTACACTTGTATTGCTTACTTTTCCAAGGACTTCGTATACAAAATTTCATCAACCTAGCTTAAAGTTTAAACTGGTGACATACGGTGACATTCGTAGCTCAAAAAATTGTTTATTTTCTTATACATGATCATTAAATCTGTTTGCACAATAAAATTCAACAATTCCTAAGTCCTTCTAAAAACATTACAGAAAGTGTAATATTATATATCATATATATATATATATATATGTACATATGTATATCATTAAATGGACTTACACCACTTGAAAAAGCAATGGCTCATATTTAAATTATCGTTCGATTCTATACTCTCACTACTTCCAGTATTAATTTGTTTATTTTGGGGAACTACAACCGAATTAAATTATCCATGGGATGCACTAACTTTTCGCTATATTGGTACATTTGTATATAAGAACATCTGTGGATCAAACCACCTTGAAGAAGCAAAACGGTATAAAAAAAATGCAGCGATCCTTTAAAGAAGAAATTTCGGTTTCATATTTTTACTTGCATTGGATTCGTGATAAAATGTGAACTCGACATAATTATGAATTCTACTATGTACATACATATGTACAATAATGTCTCCCTGAATAATGAGTACCTACTGGATAAGCTGCTGATTTAACGAAAAAAAAATTAAATTTATTGCTCTTTAAAACCATTATAAATACGTAGATATTTTTATAAAAGCTAAATAAGAAGCTGGGAAGCAAGAATAAATGATGAGAATGAGTTGCTGAGAAAATCAATGCGCTTGTAGGTACGTTTTTTCGTTGGAATTCGGTTTGCAGTGTACAAAAATTGGGGTAGGTTCGGATTGTAGAGTACATAACGAGAAAAAAACATAGGTTTGGATTAGCGCGATATTCGGATTAAATGTGATTAGGATGATAATTAAGATACCTAATAGAGCAGCTTAAAAAAGTAGGTTTGCCGATTCTATCTGTCGGCCTATCTGTGTGGACACATTCGGGTGGCTTAAAATTTCATACTTGAGATCTGAAGGGACACAAAATTCAGGGCGAAATCGTAACTTTTGGTCTAGGCCTACTTGTACACCTTATATTGTAATTACACCTCTCACACCACAAAATACCCGAACCAATGTGGCTAGTTTTCTGATTAGTAAGTTCTTTTCCATAATAAATTATTATACTGTGGTATAATAATAATGTCATAATAATGAGAGCGATTCAAGTACATTTGATTTTTAATAGTTCGAATATTTTGTGTGCTAGGTATATTCATAAAGAGAATATTTACGCGAAAGAGGCGTTCAGCACCGTATAACGTTCGTTATTATTATTTTTTTGTTTTCGTTAAAATTTTCGACCTCAAAATTTTGACATCGCCATTTTAGAGAAGTCGAAAATAGTGAGTGTGGCAACTTTGTCTTTCCTATTAAATTGCGTAACACTTTGGCAAGAAGTCATTAGGACGGTACTATACTTAAAGCTAACTTGACAAAAGTACTAGTTTTCTGTCGCCTGCGTTAGTTCGATTTGATATTTGGTTTATGAACGCAAATATTGTAGATCTTTGTAATTCAGACGGTTAACAACTCGCCCTTACTCCTTTTCATAGCTTGGTCAACAAAGGGTTAACTTACATTAAGTACTAGTAGGTAGCACTTGTGTCAAAATAGGCTTGGCCTTTCTTTTTCGCTTTGCTGCCAAGTCTTTTTTCAGAAGTAATAAGTTTGAATTTTATGATTAATGGCATCATTTATTTTATTTTATTTTTATGTTTTAAGAAAGGTCACCAATGCACCGTTATGGTTCATTACGAGTTTTTTTCGGTGTATGACCAGTTGCTCGAAGTCGACAAACGCGTGACTTATTTGCTTTATATTGTGCTTTAAAGTAAAATTTGTTAATATTTCTTTAAAGATACAAAAAAAAGTGATTTTACTAAGGCGAAACGTGTAAATAAATGTGATCTTCATATTTACACATATCTTAATAGTGTTGAGGGTAAGACCAAATATTGCAATGTTTTCGTCCAGTCATAATTTTCAAATCGAAAATTTAGTACTTACTCTCCATATATTACATGTTTGCACGTAAGGACTTCAGAGTTTGAGGTATCCCGGGATACCGGAATTTTAAAATAAAAGACATTCAATTTGTTTAAACGTTTGTGAAACACTAAATCCAGTAGGGTATTATTACTAGATATTTTTAACAAACTAGAGTTTTTTTTTTAAAGTGAAACAGCCAGCATCAGGAGAGGGCTTACACTTTCACTTATTACCTAATAAGGACTTGGTCATAAACATTATTATCTTAGAATGAAAGCTTTATTTAGAAATATTTGTCTTGTATCAAAAACCATTTTGAATGTACATATATTTCTAGTTTTTTTTAGATATCTTTAGATTCTTTTTCCAATTTACGTATGAGTACCTAAGCTTAGTCTTATAAAAAAGAACTCATAAACTCCTTGCAACTTACTAATATATGTTTACTTAATTAAATTTTGTACCAACTATAGTTTTACGTTAAACATAGAACACGTTCGTTAATATTCAAATGGATTTCAAAATTACTAGTATGATATGTATATTTTTAATATTAACTTGTATAACTCTTGTGTCTTACCTTGGCCCATTTGTAAAATAAGTGAAATGTCATTACCGGTTGCACACTTACCTGAAAATAAATTTACGGTATTATTATTTTTAAAGTTAATAAAAAAAAAAGTAGTAAATATTTGTAATAATAATAATATGCAGTCTCTGAGCACCACCCTAAACCTACCTAAAATATTCCGGAATTTAGAAAATACCTTCGTCCAACTGACACATGTGGGTGTGGTATTATTCGTCATCTTATCGGACTTGCATTCTTCATGCTTAAGATATTCCTCTTTAAAACTACTTTCACTTAAACGCCTACTATCACAATTATTTGGCTGTTCATCTGCTACTTCTACTTGCTCCCCTCCAACAGCAGCAAATTCATTATTAGGAACATTGATTGGTTTTGCATTTTTTTTAATCTTTTTCTTAGCCTTAGACTTTTGTTTCTTAATCTTCTTTAGGCGTTCCTTTCGGGCATATTTCTCACGCAACTTGGGACTTCCAAATTCATCCAAATAATACATTGTATCCTGCAAACCGTCTTTTTTATTGACCATTTTTGAGTCTATCATCAGCTCATCCGCATTTGTAAATACCGGAAAGAACAAATCGATATCATCGGCCTTTTGGTAGCCTTCTTTAACAGCTGTGGTCACCGTATTTTCTTTCGAATTATTAGATTGATTATCAAGTTTGGTATCGTCATCCTCCAGGACAACTTCATCAATTCTATCCTCCACAACTACTGCTGCAATGATCGGGTTCGTTCTCGTTTTTGCTGTTAGTTTCGATGCAGAAATATTGACCACATCGGTGATGCTTGTTCCAGTGGCATATCCTTCTCTTACGGGGGGCAATAGTTCGGTATCTATCGGCAAACTGCTGCTTATACATTCGGATACTTTGCCCGATGAATTTCCCGACGAGGAGCTCGTCCCTAGGGACTCCGTCGAAGACGACACCGTCGAGGATCGTGCTGTTTGACATTTTAAATCACCTTCACTACCACAATGACCATCCGTAACACTCTCAATACCACTGTCTTGTGACAAAAGTTTATACGGTAGCTTTAAGTTGCTGCATCTTGGTGGACGTAGGCTAAGCGATCCTGACGTGCTTCGTATGTGTAAGCTTTGGCTGGATGTCTTCCTTGTGATTACACCACTGTCGGCAGAACAGCCGTACTTCTGTTGACCAATAGCGGATGAGGAGAATTTCTCGCTCAGAGGAATTTTAATTGGTTCCGTAGGTACTGGTGTTGTTTCCATCAGAATTGTTTTCATACACTTTTTCCAAGATCTCTTACTAGCTCTGGTTTAAGTTTATTTTTGTACTTGCTTCACTTTTGATAAATACATGAATTTATTATATTTAAAAATGTTTTTTTTTTTTTTTTATATTTGTTCACTAACAATGAATTTCACCCTTTTAGGCGTCTCATTGCGTTTACTCCTATAATAAAATAAGTATTTTGTTATATTGCATATACGAACGTTTCCACAATTATGTTTTCCAATATACATATGTATTTTCCTTCCAAACAAGCAAATCGACAACAGCCTATTCGCCTATACCGAAACAAATAAACTGAATTAACTTCTAAAAGAAGTGATGATAGTGTACGTATGGTATGTTCTAGTAGAGCGAAAAGTTATGTATATACTGAAAGTTTTGTCTATTGAGTGCGGGTGCGCTATGCTCGTCACCACTTGACTAGAGGAACTTATATGTATATAAAGTAGTTTTCCATTTGCCTAGTCATTTAGCTCTACACGATAAAAATAATAGATAAATTTCGACGGGAAAAATGTTATTAATTAAAACACTATTTTTCCTTTTTAGATATAATTAATTGCTAATGTAGTACATATTAGTGCTGGTAATACGATATAATTTATTTACAACACGGTTCACGTTTACCATTTGCGTAAAATTTCTTAATTGATTTTTTTTATCAAAGACAGCAAATATTGAATTCGTAAAAAAGTGCGAATAGTAATCAATGAAAGGGTTTTCAAAGTGATAACCAAATTTTCTCAAGAATTGGAAATTTGATAAAGGTCCGTTTTTCCAGTTATCATAACAAAGCTGGAATATATGTATGTAGGTTTTTACTTGCACCTATAATATAGGGCAAATATTGAATTCGTGCAAAAACTCGAACTCGAGATATTAATCAATTCTGATATTACGATGGTAGAGAAGTTAAAAAAAAAGTGGGTCTGCCAATTCTGTCTGTCTGTCTGTGTGTACCTCAGGCCACAGCCTGAACGGGTGAATCGCAAATGCTTTAAAATGGTTCAAACAAATTTTGGCCAAAAGTGGTAATAACGGTACTTTTTAAGGATTTAGGGGTTTTAGACAATTTGCTCGAAAACGGCTCTAACGATTTTCTTTAAATTTCATATTTCAACTAGTTTAGTAAAGATCTATAAAATGGCGTACCAATATTTTGGTCAAAATTGTTATTAATGGTACTTTGCTTCTAGCCAACTTAACAATATGTCATTTTTCTCGTAAACGGCTCTAACGATTTTGCTCAAGTTTCATATTTGAATTACTTTTATACAGTCTTATAAAATAGCGTACCACGTTAGAAAGAGCTAATAACGGTGCTTTACTTATATCCAACTTTCCATTTCCATTTTCATATATAAACGGCTAATACAGAGTTGGTTAATTTTCAGATTTGGACTATTTTTCAAAAGCCGTATGAGATAGCATACCACGTTTTTTGACAAAGTTGGTAATAACTGTACTTTAATTAGAGCAAAATTAACGCTTGTATTAGTTTATCGTTGGTTTTATGGATCTTAACTGCTCACAAAACTTATGGATATAGGTGCAAGTATAGCTTGCGGAACACTTTCCATACTCAAATCAGAGTCGATTAAGTCATGCCCGTCCGCCCTTGGAAAAGAAAGCACTTACTCTACATGTCTCCCACACATTGCGTTTGTCTCAAAAAACTTTTGGACAGTTGCTTTAGAATAATTTCACTTTCATGAGAAAGGTAACGTTTTTGATTAACTTTATAAGTAATTTAAAAAAAAATCTAAAAAGATGTATGTATAGGTTCAAGAATGAGATATACATGTAGTATCCACACGGATTGTAGCATTTTCATATGTTTGAATATCACATTCAATTAACACACATTTAATTAAACTTATACATTTAGACTTAAGGTACATTTTAATTGTAGCTTGGTATTTTAATTTATGGGGTACAGTATTGTATAATCTGAAGTTATTAATTGATGCTTACATTTGAGGAGGAAAATATACCACACAATATTTAAAGAGGGTTAACATTTAAATTAAGCAATAGTCATCTGGCGGGACATGCGGAATATAAAAGTTGAATTGCGGGACAAAACACGTTTTGCGGGACAGTTTCGCGGCTGGTAGGACGTCTGGTATCCCTGCAGTTGTGCAGTTAATTTTTAAATGTAGCCGAGATATTGTCAATATAATATTTTAGTAATATAATTAGGGACATATTTTTTGGTCTCTAAACAGTATTCTTAGGTATATAAACCGTTTATTGAACATACATAGTTAGGTTGTAGATTGTAGGTGGAGGTGGGAACTAGTCACCTTGTCACTGCGGCCTATATACAAAATACTTGAGCAAATATCCAGATTTACTCATAAATCTACATATAAACAATTTTTAAGAGCATTTTTTTCGAATGATACCTATCATTTGTTATGAGTAAAATTAAATATACATTGAAACAATTTCAAAAACCGCCTTCTACCAAGCCCACTTTTTGAGGAAATTCGCGTTTTGGAGTAACTTTGTAAGATATTTTAAATAAAGATAAAAAACTTTTTTAAGCAAGTAGGAAACTACATATATTGGCGGAAGGAGCTAAGTAATCGGAAAGGAATAGGGTATGTCACGATTCGTACGATTATGTTTTCACCTTTTAGTCTCCACAATTTGCAACTTTTCCTCGACTCGAAAATAAGAGTTTATAAAAAAAAGTTATTATTTTTTTCGGTGGAATCTATATATGTATGTATATGAACTTCAATTGTAGGAAGGTATTGAAGTTCAAAATATATAAATTGGCCATTTGTAAAAACAGTTCTCTCAAATACAAAGGCTATAGCAACAAACTCAATTAACCTTGGCACAGAAACGTTCTATATGCATATCTAGAAAAAAAGCTCTGTTTGGCTAATAATGCTTGCAAAAAGATGTCATCGTTAGGTTAGGCAACATGACTATCCGGACAAGAGTACGGTCAATATTTACATACATATCACAGGAGGGCTGAGGATTATATGTGCCAGTTTGGTGACTGACTCAATCAACCGTGAACGTAGAGTGTGCAAACGAATAGTTGGGTGATGGATTAAACCGAACGTTTTTTTTTTTTTTTTAAACCGTGAAAGTATAAGACTACGTAAAATATTAAAGTGACTGATTAATTCAAATTCTACGTACTGATATGCAGACGAAATATTGGAATTATGGTAACTGGTAAGAGTAATAGAGTTGACTGGTTGAATCAATCTCTGTTACATATGTGTAGATGTGATGTTATTTGCTTATTATTGCTTAGCTAATAGGTTTTGAGGTTACGTGCCAGCCTTGGGAAATTACTGCTATATTACCTACGAACCTCGTGGGTAGGTGTTGACCAAAACGATGAGGGATGGGATAGTTGATTGATTTAATCAAAACTTTTGATATGCTGTGTTACTTCTCGATTTTTCCCGATTCTACACTACTACTTTCCCGATTCTGCACTATAAATTCTCTATGCATTATATAAATATGTACGTTAATGTCCACTATGGTAAAAACCATGTAGGGTAGAAAAATATCACATACTACAGTACCTACATGATTTTCATATCCATTGGTATCTCAGAGATACAATATACATATGTACATAAATCTGTACTTCTTTGAAAAAAATATAAAAAATGTTCAAATTCAATGACTCTATAAGAACACAAAGTATGTCTTTGACCTTAAGAAATACCTCGTATATTTGGAGATAACGCACATTTTTGCATAGTTTGCTGAAACAGGCATATTCATCGTTGCTTAACTTAAAATCTAATAAATTCTTCGCTAAATTTCGTGTGTGTCAATCAAAATCAATTTCTATTTAAAGCTATCGATTTGATACTAAATGATATTGAGAGCAAAACAAATATACAACTAAACATTTCAAGTTATATACTTCTTCAAATTCCACAAATAAAAAGAGTACATGCTTGATCATTCTCTTACAAATGCAGCGTTTTAATATATAATTAACGCATTTTACAAACAACTGACAACTTGCGTCACTAGCCACAAAGTTCATGGAAATTCATAAACCAGCTACTATGAAAAGTATTTGACCGAAAAACTATATTTCATCATTCGCTCGTGCTCTATATATAGAGTTTGCATGTGTTGAACACCACTTATTTGCTATAATAACATTGGTGACGTTGGATGTATGAATAACTATTAGTGATTATACATAAGTTAAAAATTTAATTGTTGGAGACATAGAGAGAATAAAGAGACATCCACCTTTTAAAACAGTGAACTCTTAAGACATGTCTCAGAAGCTTGATCTGTCATACGAAGTTTTACTCTCTTAAAGGTTAGAGCGCATCTGACTTCTTTAGACAGTTTATGTGCTGTTTGTTATTTTTTCTTATTCCTTTTCACTTTATAATGTCTCTGAATTGTTTTATAAATTAATTATTGTTGATGTTTTTTATAGTTGTTTTGATAATTACAAAAAAAAATTCAGATATGTGTTTGTTTATATACAGCCCAAGACAATATCTTAAAGAAAAAGCCCGAAGAAATTCAAAAGTAACTTCGGACATAGGAGACCTAATATAAATATAGTGTAGCCGTTGGCTAATGTTGCATCATACAATTTACGTTGTTCTACTTATTAAAAAGTAAAAACTGTGCATAGCTACGTCGTGCGTACTTGAACTTACTGTTACAGTTTGGAAATGTTTTTTAATATTAATTAATCACTCTGTTTCCGCTTTATAGAAACTGGTTTATTCACAAAAACTGCGACTAAAACTTTTTCACATTAAAAATAAATACTTACAAAATTATAGATCAAATAATGCTACAATGCGTCTGCAATGGATTGTACGATACTCTACCCATTTCAATTTTAATTTCTTATATAATTACTAAAAAATGCAATTTTTAAAAAGTGGGCGTATTTGCAAAATTGAAAAAGTAAAATAGAAATAAATACTAGGCCCATAGAGCCATAGGGGACCAAGGCTTTCGCTCACTTTTGCTCACTTCCGAAAGTGCGAATCCATTCGTTGTTAATTTGGCAGTTAGTTGGGGACGATTCTAAAATGAAATTTTATAATGTGCAAAATGCATCCACTTTAAACCGTTTCAAACCGTCTTGAAAGAGTTACCTATACATATGTTATTAATTTCCTCAAATTAATTGATTTTTTTGTAGAAAAACATAAAATTAACCGGCGAAACTACTTGACAGATGCTTGGCATAGCACGTTTGCGTTTGACGGTAAACTGCTTATTAGATGGCATGGCTTTTTCACTGTAAATGCTTCATGATTTTCAATCCAATCGAGATAGATCATATTGATATACATATGCTGGTATTCTTAGTGTTTTGATTTTGAACTAACAATTTGTTTGCGGATTAAAACACAAACCTTAAAATAACTTCATACATGTGTACATATATGACTAAACGAACTTGTACGACTTTCAAAAACCAACAACGGATATGTAAATATAAAATATGTACATATGTATGTATCATATTTCGTAGAGCTCAAAATTGTAACCCCTTTTTTGTAATCTCATGGATTTTGCAAGATAAGCAAGTTTTTAATTAAATACTAATGATAATCGAGTTTTTAAAAATGCAATCCTTTTCATTCACAGGAGTGTCTTTCAGAACAGTTACAAAAGTACTAACTTAGCAAGTATTTCACACACTGAAACACTTTTGTGCTAACTAGTTTGTCCAATAAAAGTGTGCACTGCGATGGAAAGTCGAAAACCACCTACTGTCTCTTTGTATTAATAAACAGTAGTCTTTCTAGGTGGTGGTAGTGATCAGATCCGAAACCTTTATCACTTTATTCTATCGTACGTACATACATACCATAAATATGCATATACATATGCATATACATATGTATATCTCAAAGTCACTGCCGTGGATTTCTGTTATAAAAAATTAAACAGTTATGTTTTCAACTAAAGAAATTATGAACTACATATGTACGTATAAAATGACATTCAACTTGAACTGATAGAATTGGTTACAGAGAAATGTGTGTATTCAAATTTACGTGTTTGCATGTGCAAGTAGCCGCAAAAATTACTCTGAATAGAGTCATAACAACAAAACAAAATTAGTTGCTCATGACTGGTTTCGTTTAAAATATTCAATTTAATTTGCTCAAATTAATTTACAGGATTTTCGACTTATCAATTCAAGGACATATTGTATATAAGATTCCGATGCCAGCCATCTAATTCAACTTTCTAAACTGGCATGCGTACGACCAAATCTATCGCATTTAAAATGAGTGTAGTTGAGCTTTTCGTTCATTTTATTTTAAAAGTGTATTTGTATATGAGTGAAGACTTATTAGTTTGACGATAAACTGATTTTCTTCTGCTGCATCAGCTGTGATTTTGACTTTTTATATTATATGTAGAATACCTAGTTATAGGATTCATGAAAATATATGATCCCGAAATAACAATCAATTTTAATATTACGACTATAGTTTACCTTCAGTGTTATATATGTAGGTCTAGATTCGAAAAAAAAAAAACAACTTAAATGAGAGCATAACTAAATATCTTCAAAATAGTCGCGCAGACAAGAAGAGATGCTTAGAAGATTTGTTCACCAAAGTTCATTAGCAGTGCTGATTTAAAAAATTCTTTGATGAACAACCAAAAGATGTAGTATGAGTGGCGCTAAGACAACGAAAAGTTCCAAAAACCTGCGTACGCACGATCATGAACAGGTATGAGGGAGCAAAGCTAAGAGTAAGAGGCCTCACAGGGAGTCCCCGACAAGTTCCTGATCAAAGTCTGCGTATTCCTCCGAAGAGAAATCGGACTTTCAACTGGGTATTGAACCGAATTTAAATGACATTTATAGTTAAAAATAAATAAAACCAGTGAAAAATGCTACAATCCGCCTGGAGCGAATCGTATGATACCCTATCTTATTTGGTCGTGTCAGTGGGCGGTGGAAAATGTATTCACAAAATTTTCTCTTTTGCCTTATAAACTAATATTTTTACTCGAAAATTAATTTTTGAAGTAAACGCCCCTAAAAAGTGGGCGTGGCCATATACAATGTATAGACGATTTGTAGATTAAGTGGATATCTACATATTTGCCCAAGTAAGTTTTTTCGAGTTTCATATGAAAATAGTGAAAAAAAGTGATTTTTTTGGAAAGTGGGCGTGTCAGTGGGCGGATTTTAAAAATTTTTACACTTGTATTGCTTACTTTTCCAAAGACCTCGTATACAAAATTTCATCAACCTAGCTCAAAATTTAAGGCCCAAAAACTGGTGACATACGGACGGACAGGCGGACAGACGGACGGACATGGCTCAATCGACTCGGCTACTGATGCTGATCATTTATATATATACTTTATGTGGTCTATCTTCAATATTTCTCTATGTTACAAACTATGTATCAAACTTAATATACCCTTGGGATAGGGTATAAAGATCTCATCGCCAATCCTGTAGATCTCCAGTCAGCTTTTCATCCCTCGAAAAGATAATGTCTCTAGGACGATTGAGGAACGACGATTGAGGTTGTTTTATTATCATGATCCAATCTAGATCAGATCATGCGGTTAGTAAAACACGGCTATTATGTGGTAAAAAAACACTACAGCCTTCTTCATCCAATCACAACTTTTGAATTACAAACATGTGTTTGTAATCGTATGACACGATTTGGACGTTTAGTCAAACTAAAGTTTAGACTGAATTGGGAATAGTGTAATGACTCCAATTCCTCCACAGCTCCTAAGCTGTGGCAACACCACTCTGCGGTTTTGCACAACACACGCGCCAGAAAGGAGGCGAGCATTTCAATTGACAGTCGGTCGTCGCTCCCAACGGGAAAGCAGATCAGAAAAATCCACGACCGGGATACAGATAGATTCATCGAGCCTAATGACCTAATAAACAAGTTTCTTAAGCTTTGTAACTTTTAGTTTTTATTATTTTGTCCGTCTATCAAGGAGGGTCCTTGGAAGATGATGTAAACATTTGGATATGACCTAATGAACAAGTTTCTTAAACTTTGCAATTTTTAGTTTTTATTATTTTGTCCGTCTATCAAGGAGGGTCCTTGGAAGATGATGTAAACATTTGGATATGGACATGGTATCTAATGATCCGTTCCAGACGGATGGTTTTCCATATGTTTTAACCCATTAAGGCCACCTTTTTTAGTTTAACGATATTATATGAACTGGAAAACTACGTTTCCAAGATAAAAGTCATTGCAGGTTTACGCCGCGCGAACAAACGTCCAATATAAAATCCAGTATAGAATAAAATGGAACAGAGCCGATCTTCGGGTATGGGTACCTCACTCTCTGGTTGGGGAAGAACGTTACGGACCATCTGGACTATCAGCAACCATTTTATCAAATATAGTCGCAGTGTTTGCATATGCACTATCAGATACCTTACATAGAGTGCTTGCATTGCGACACCATACACTATTATTGCCCCCATTATCTAAATCCTCTCAAGGCATTCTATACTAGTATCGTCGCTGAAAAACCGCACAAATAAAAGAAGCACAACGAATTCAACTTCTGTATCATTGGTATGCCGTACAAATGCGCGTGTATCTACTTAAACTCGGCGGAACAGCGAACGATCGCAACGCAATGAAGTAAATAATACATTGTTAAGCTAGCGCCTGGTTTTTTTTTTTTACTTTTTGAGTATAGTACGCGCTATGGTCTCCTTTTTGTTAATGTCTTGAAAAAAAATTCAGTGAAATATTTAACCACACGAAGTATGGTAAATCAAAAAGCGAAGAGAGAGAGGAAGAAACCGATAAGTTTAAAATAGACTGGTTTCAGTCCAAGTTTATACGAAAAGAAACAGGAAAACGAAGATACCAAAGCAAAAGAAAAGAAAACTCCAATTGCAGAAAATTTTCCATTGATGAGTTAGAGTATACATATGTCGTCGATCGGTGTGCGTAGTGGTGAAAACATACTGTGGAATCTGTTCACACAAATGCAATTGTTAGTGGAATAATCTGATATTTTTTATTTATCAACTAAAAATTGTACTTTTGACTTGCACTACTGATTAAAAAAAAAAAGCTCACTTTATTAGACAAAATTTAAGAACCAAGAATTTTCTAGTCGTGCTTATGCAATAGATAATAATCACTTCACTATTCTATTTAACATATAAATTCATATTTCATTCACTTTAAGGAAATTCACTAAAGAAAAATTTTCTTTATTATATATGTATGAGATTAATCTTTCAATATGTAATCTCTAATTAGCCACATGCGCATCGAGTGACTTATAGCGCGAGCGGCTCCGGAATTCGACTACCAAGTAAATTAAATTGGAATGACACACGCGTCTAACGGTTTGATTGTCCGAAGCAATACTAAATTGCTGGAAAAGAAAAAGTGATTATAGAGCCTCCGCCCGCTAATATTTGCTTCTCGGATGTGAAGGTGCTGTCTACTGTTAGTGTATGCGCGCTGCTATTCTTGTGCTTGTGCGTTCGGCTTATTGGATAATGACAAGTTTCAAGAGTCTCGCATCGTCATCGTCCATATAAAATGAAATTAAAGAGAGAACAGTGTGAGCGACAAGAGCGGCGGCAACGGAAAGAAGTAATAAATGGTGATCAAAAGAGAGCGCCGCACAAGGTATAGGGTGACACAAAATTATACAGAATATGCTGTGTGTATAAGTACATAGATACATGTGTATGTACATACAAACGTTGCAGATAATATTTAGTACTAAAATCTCATGAATAAATAAAACTAACTTATTACACCCTACAGAAAAGAATTACACAAATATTAATTAGTTACATATAACTATGTATGCATACACATCCAAATGTACAAACATATTTACGTGCTGTTGTATCCCAATATTCTGTTTATAGGAGAAAATATGTACTGATAATGATCGTTTTCATCAAGATTACTATTATACTTGCACCTATAATAGAGGGCAAGTACACGTTGGAAGCGTAAAAAAACTGAACGTGTAAACAATCAATTTTGACATTACGATGATAGCAAAGCTAAAAAAAATAGATTCGCCAATTCAGTTTGTATGTCACTGTGTACGTACGTCAGACTGCAGCCTAAGGCCACGTTCACACGGCAATGTTTTACTCGAATACCGTATACGGGATTTTATCGAATAACCCAGTGGCAGTGAGAATTGTAGTGAATCCTTCACATGCAGCACATACGGTAAAATCCCGTATTCGTACATTTTTTTCCCCGAATGAACTTGTCACTGCTTTTCAAGAAATCTCACATCCACGAATACGAGACGCATTGGCGCTTATGTTTATATTGTGTCATTCACACGATTACCGTTTTTTCTCGAATTTGTGTAGTACTGTCTCGTAATCGATACGACCGTATACGAGAAAAAAACGAATCGAATAGACGTCGTGTGAGCAAGGCCTAAAAGTCTGGATTTCATATTTGGGCTTTGTAGGATCATAATTAGTTTCGAATTCATAATTTTTGTTGTGGCCCTATTTTTAACATATTCAAGTATAGATAAAAGCTTCAAAGATGGTGAGCTAAAAAAATACGCTAAAATACCTTGCGTATTAACTGTTCATTCTCCCCTCGTTAATGAGGCAAGGCGAAACAACTACAGTAATGTCTCGCTAATTCGAATCAATTATTGCAAGGGGGTATTCGGAATATAAGTACAGGTCATTTAACGAAAAAATCCATATTTATTGCTCCTTAAAACCTTTAAACCAATTTACTAAAGAAGTAAAGCAATGACTAACATATACATATACAAAATTATTGTAGAAACTACAATTGCTGTCAAAACCAATCTAATCTAATCTAAAACTATATAAAGAAAAAAAGTTAAGTGCTGCACAAGCAGTCTTTATCTGTTTCAAAAAACTAGACACACTGTTATTAATAACACACATCATTAATAATATAAATAATTTATTTGTAATTATACATGTTTCATTTCAAACCATTAAATTTCGCAGATAAAGAGAAAAAAGTAAGAAATTTATCGTTGTGACGTCATGCGTTTGTTTTTTCCTTTTGTTTTTTCACTATTGCTCTCAAACTTTTCACAAAACAAACGATAGAGTTACATGAAGCAAACTACAGACGATATCGTTCTTTTCTATCGTTTAGACGATAATCATCTTAAAAATTACGTGATGAGAGCCCAGGGGTCGAATTACCACATCAGTTATCAAGTAACAAGTGACGGAAAAATGCCGATTTGGCATGACCGCTTAAGAGATCGATTATCGAGTATCGAAATTTGGCATTCTGTTATCAGTCATCGAGTATTTTTTATATGACAGGGTTTATGTTGACGAGCTGATGTGAAAAATTAAAGAATATCTCAATTTGTTCATATATTTTTTTGTGATTTGTTATTTCAAATTTAGTCTTTTAATAAAACTGCAATATAAAACATCAGTTGTGAAGTATACTTTTAGGAAATTATTATTTAGAATACGTACACAGAATTTTATAAAAACAAGGTTAGTTTCTATTTCTTAAACGTCTTTCCTTAATTAATTCATAACGATCATCCTCTGACTCCGAAGATAAAAATAAAGCATATTAACCATTCTTAGTTTAAGACTCGATATAAACAATTATCAGGCATCTCAATAGAATAGTATAGAATAGTAGAATTTTACTAGTACAATTTTCAATGAGAACACGATACGTGACTATTCTTATGAGATCATCCCAATGTAGTTAGTCGATCACTCGATACCGTATGGACTTCACTCACTCGTTAACTGAAGTCCTAATGAAGTCCCCCAGGCTTTATTTCATTTATTTTATTTACTTTAACTAATTTTGGCACCTTTCGTTTGGACTACTATAGAAACAAAATATGAACTTGTTTCATGGAAACTGCACGCAAATTATGTTCCGTCTTTGTTAAGTATGTAGATACAATGATTGGGCCGATATCAGCACAACGCGCTATTGTACAACAATTGTATGGTGTGTTCCTAGTTTTATAAGCTCCAAGTAATCATGATAGTTAGACTTCTCGGTACGTTTAAGAGACACCTAAAGACTTGACTGTTAAAGTTAAATAAATTAAATTGAGGAAGGAATAATTCTGGTTCCGGAAATGGTAGCTCTTTTTATTCAAATAAAAATGGAATTAAACTACAAAACTTTTTTGAAGAAAAATTTAGTATTTACATATGTATCTATGAGCTCAGCTTAGGCTCTTCTGACGAATGCTCTAGGATATTTGACGAATTTGACATGTTGTTTTTTTTCTGGTTTTGGATCTGAATTTTTGAAAATTTGAAAAATTAGACCGAATTTTTTTGTGCCCTTATGGTTGATTTGTAAAATCTGAAACTTTCGCTATGTATACATTGTGTGGGAGCCCGCACAAGATGGCGGCAATGAATTTCATTTTGGGAGCCCTTTTTTGGGCACCTTGTATGAAGGGCAAAATAAAATTATTTTGTTTCCCATCATGTGGCATATCAAATTAAAGAGAATTTTGCAAGGGCTCCATATATGTAAGCAATTTTTTTTCTGACAAAATTTGTTGAACAAAAAAGCTTGCCAAACCTTTTAAAATGTAGCCCCCCACCCATAAATGGTAAAAATATGAAAAAAATTGTGTAGATTGTGGAAAAAGTACGAAAATGTCTGTATCTTATTTATTTTCCGAGAAAAATTAAAAAAAGCGGTATCTAGTTACCCCACTGTATCTCCCCCAGTTTTCATGTCATCTAAAAAATGTTTACAGTAGGTCATTTTGAAACTAGGATCGGCTCAAATTTTAAGTTTCATGTAAGTCCGCCAAGTAGTTCCCAGGAGGCTAGGCTATAGGCTTTCTCTTTATTCTCATTCGGTTTCGATTTTTCAAAAACTAAGTCATTTGCACGAATGGATCGTATATGTTAGATCTATGCTGCTATTGAAAACTAAATAAATTTAAAAAAACTATTATTTATTTTTAATTGTAGTTTTTTTTTTTTAATATTTTTTTCTTAAATTTTTAAAACTCTAAAAATGCTGTATTCCTTCACATGTCAAGTTTTGCCAGTGTTTTACTTTACTTAAACCATTTAACAAGCAAAGTACTGTTACGTGCATTTTTATCCAAAAGCTTGGTACGCCTAAACTAACTGAAATATGAAGTTTTATCAAAATCGTTGAAACCATTTTGGAGAAAACTACGACTTTACGACTTGATAGAGTTGATTAGATATTACATTGTCCATATCAAAACCAGTGTTAGGTATATCTATGCATGATATGGATAAATTGCTTTCTATTTAATGCTAATATAAAATGTCCGAAACACTACTTGCCCAATTTTTTTCATTTATAACGCAATTTGTTCATCAAAGTAGGTGTGGGGTATGTTGGGCCAGGTGGAACAATTCGGCTTCCTGAACTAGAAAATACACGATATGATTCTTCTGTATACACATACTTTTGGCTAATTGGATTATCCTTTTGTTTTATGCTTTTAAATATCAAAAATTTACTTTAACAAGATTTCATTTCTGATAAACAGAAAAAGTGTTGCACTATTTATGAAGACATTTAAAACTGACGGTATAGACCATGAAATACATATATTTTTCTTTCGAATTCTTTGAATAGAATTCTGTTATATATTATATTCAACCCTTGGCTCAACATACTTCACATGCTGGCCGAATTTGCCCGCAAATTGGACCACTCGGACTTTCTGCATTTGAGACCATATTATTCTTTTGCTATAACATATTTTTAGTATTTTTAAATAACATTAAAAACTCAATTGTTTTTTCTTTCCATTGGTCTTAGCTTCATAGTTGTATTGTGAATAGTTTGATATTTATGAGACCACAAAAAAAATCATGTCCAACTGACTGGTAATTTTGATATGATTTTGTAAGTACTTTTTATCATCATTATTATTATAAAAATTAATCATTAATCTTCTTGGCTTTTTTGTAATGCTGCTGTAGGTATTTAGCATCTCGTCACTTTGTACTCGTAAGCTCGTAGTATTGAATAAATGTACTAATATGTAGTGCTCAGAAACTTACCTGAATACATTTATGCGAAATAAATGGTAATTATAACTTACCTGGAAGTAGAATAAAATATATATATATATATATTGAATTTTGAATAGATATGTATTGAAAAATATTTAAAATTCTTTATACCTATCTACCGACTATTTTAATATACGTATTTAGACAGATATGTATATTAAAACAAATGTTTAGCTTAAACATTATTCAATAGTCTCCATATTTAAGTTTTATTTTGCAAAAATAGATAGAAAATATATAAATTTATTGCAATTTTCAAAGATGAACTTGCTTCATGCAATTGTATTAATATTTTGGCAGAACCCTTTGCTGTTTTAAATTAGAACATTAAAGTTAAGTGCCGAAAAAAGTATCAAATTGGTACTCGTAAATTTTGTACTTGCTTTTCTTGCCTTTTCGGGTTAAAAAAAATAGACAAACCTAGAATATTTTTTTAATAAATACCAACAAGTAAAATCATGCAATAAAATAAATTTATTTATTTTTAAAATAAACTGGATCGTACGTACTTTTTAATATAAAAAATTATTAAATGAAAAAATATTTTTTTTTAAATTTTGTAGAAGTTTAAATGCCATATATTATTAAACTTTAAATCTTGCCTTCATATCGATTTTGATGGAAATCCATAAAGTTTTAGACGAGAAATAGCCATATGTATTACTAAAACCAGTTAATAAGAAAAGTACCGTTATACGTATTTTTAGCTAAAAACGTGGTACGCCACCTTACAGCATTTGTCTAGACTACTTCAAATAAGATATTTAATAAAAATCGTTATAGCCGCTTTCGAGAAAATCGCCTTTTTGTGAAATTGGCCCTAAGTAAAGTAACGTTAATAACGTGGCTAGAACAAAAATTCCGATTCCGTCTCGAATGGTGACCCTGCAGAGCTCAGATATGAAGTCTGAAGGAAATCGCCTCAGCCGTTTAGGCTGCACACAGCCAGACAGACAGGCAAAATCGACCCAGACCCACTTTTTCGATCTTCTCTTTCATCGTAAAGTCAGAATTTATTGTTATCTCGAGTTCGATTGCTATGCCGATTGTACAGGAGATATGTAGAGTAGAGGGATGTCTTTATATTTTATATTTTCGAGTATCATAAAGTTAGTGAAAAAAATGAATTTTCAAAAAGTGGGCGTGTCCTGAGTTCAGAAAGGCAAACATTGTAAATTAAACACTATTTTTCTGCACGTAAAGCTTGAGAAACATATTTTCCCATTTAAAATGGAAAACGTGAAAACATTTATTTGTTTTACCTTTACAAACAAAATAATCAATATGTTCATCATTCAAATGTTCAAAATTCCCAATGCTATAGCCGCCATAAAATATGGGCGTATAAGATCTGGATAAAGTAAAGCATTGACACTTGGAAGTATTAAGGAGCAAATTCAGTATTCACCCAACAGTATCGTTATGACCACTTTGTGACATAATGCGTTAAGCCATTTGGTTTCGCGTTTCTTTATTGAATCAACATCTATACTGTTAAAAATTCCTAAAAAGAATCCCTATACTTTATTTTAATTAAATAAGCTTAAAATAATAAAAAGAAACGTGCTAGTGGTACCGTGAATAGTTTTCTATTTGGGTTTAAGAAGAATAAGAACAATAAATATTTTCCTTTGACTCTTATCTTAATCGAATAAGAGATACATAATTATCATCAAAAAAAAAAAAAAAAAAAAACATGTTCTTTTAAAAATCGGCGATAGCAAAGTTGTAAAAATTAAAATTTTATTGTGTTGGAATTCGTCCAAATTTTGAAAATATGCCTGAAATACATTTTGTGTATACTGCATTAGAGAAGGCAAGGCAGTATCGAGAAAGAAGACGACTGTCATTGAACACACCTCTCTTTTAAAATACATATTTGGCATTGACCTCTTTTGGTGTAATGTGTACATTAAATTGCTAGTATTAAATTTAGAAACTGTGGTGACAATGGCTTGGCTTTAGGATTAATTATGTGTTTTGTGCGATTTACATCCATGAACTATTTAATCATCAGATTTGAATCCCTAAAAGGTGGGCGTGAACATACACTTTTTTTATACATAGATTGGTAGTACTGTCACTGACATCTGTGTCGAATTTTATGTCAAACAACAAAAAGTTAATTAAGCGATTTTTACCATGTCTGATTTTCTTCAGCAAAGTAGAATTAAATTTTGTTTGCGGAATAAAATTTCTGCTGCAAAAACGTTTGGAATATGACAGAAGGCCTTCGGAAAGCAGTGTCATTGCGAGTGTCATAAAACAAACGATAACTTGCGATAATCGAGACTGCACTATATTTTTTTTTTTTAATTTTTCTTATTGTTTCTACTCTTGCTCATCTATTCGGAAATTTAAGGAAAAACCAAAGCGATTCGCATGACGACTTTCGGCTAGTATCCTCCGAAGACACCAATGAGTTTGCAAAACTATTTC
This sequence comes from Chalcosyrphus nemorum, assembly GCA_949716465.1. Classification (NCBI taxonomy): domain Eukaryota; kingdom Metazoa; phylum Arthropoda; class Insecta; order Diptera; family Syrphidae; genus Chalcosyrphus; species Chalcosyrphus nemorum. The sequence goes on from OX454332.1 coordinate 53,397,680, forward strand.
CTTTGACCATCCTTGATCCGTGAAATGTGCATGTGGTCTGTATTCCAACATAGCTGAATGTGAACCTAATTCAATATGTTCAGCAGAGACTTACATACAATATTATTATGACTTTACACTTCAGCCATGACAAAGCCTCATTTATTGCTAAAATGCTTGCTTAGAATAGCGTTACAGTCATCCGGAAAAGGGAATGAGATGGTTACATTTAGCGTATTAGAGGTATCTTAACCACCTGTTGTTTAGCAAGTAATCACTAATAAAAATACAACACTATTTTCTAACTTCTATTAAATACGATTCGCAGTGTTAAATATCTCAAAATCAGGCCACTATTATTTTAAGCAGCGGGTACAGCCCTTAAGTAAAAATAAAAACAAATGGGAAATCTATAATCCGTCCCGACTTAATTGTGTGATACCGAATACCTTTTCTATATGTTAACTTAGCTCCTCCTACCAATATTTTCTTGAATTTTATTTTTTATTACATTGGACGTCAAATATAACGAATGATATAATGTTTAAAGTCATAATCTAAAACGAAAGTGTTCGTTATATCGAGCTATTTTTTGCATACATGTATGTATTTTACAATATTCATTAAAAATGAATATTTTTCGTCTGTATATGTTCTAGCTCAAAATTTAAAGCCCAAAAACTGGTAACACCTGGCGGGCGGACATTCCTAAATCCACTCGATGCTGATCATTTATAGATACATACATATGTACATACTAGCTGGCCAGGCAGGCGTTGTTCTGCCCTTCCTTTACTTATAGCGAGATTCATTAAATTTTACCAATAAGAAAATTTGTGAACTAAAGTATCAATAAAAACCATATGAAAATGCTTCAATCTGCCGGAGCGGATCGTACGATACCCTATCCTATATACTACATACTATCTCATTCCTCCACGAATATAATATGTACAACCTGTTTGAATTTTCTTTCAAATTTTCTGTGTGTCACCAGATTTTGGGCCTTAAATTTTGGGCTAGGTCCCAAAGTCTGCTCCTAAGAGTTGAAATTATTTGAATAAAACTGAAGAACATTTTTTTTTTTTAAATCGTCCCTTTAAAGATGGGCGTAGGCATTAATGTATGGGAAATTTGTAGCCTATGTGAATATATACATATTTGCCTAGGTAAGTTTTTTCGTGTGTCATATAAAAATACTGAAAAAATCGATGATTTTATCGATAAGTGGGCGTGTCAGTGGGCGAATTTTAAATAAAGTGCACGACTGGGTCGTACGTACTTGCACCTTTGTGCTGTTAGTTGGAAATGAATGAACTTTAAAAAATAAAATTATATGAAAAAATATTTTTTTTTTTTAAATTCATCATAGAATTAAATGCCATATTTTTGTATTCATTAAATTTTGCTTACGTTTTGATTTTTACCAAAATCCATTGAATATTAACCGAGATATGGCCATATTTCTAAAACCAGTTAATAAGTAAGGTACCGTTATACGCTTCTTTAGTCAAAAACGTGGTGCGCCATTTTATTTGACTTTACAAGACTAAAATTTAATCAAAATCGTTAGAGCCGTTTTCGAGAAAATTGGCTAAAACCGCTTGAACTTAGAAAAAGTACCGTTATTATCACTTTTAGCCAAAAATTTGGAACGCCATCTTTTAACATTAGCCCAGTTCTATACACACTAAAAATTTGAATGAAATCGGTTGACCCGTTTTTTAACAAACCGGCTTTTAACCAAATTGGCCCTAAGTGCCGTTAGAAAAAATGTTGGCCAAAATGTTGTAAGCCATTTTAAAGCATGTATCTAAGCTCGATTCAGCATAAAGTTTAAACAAAATCGGTATAGCCGTTTTCCAGCAAATCAGTTTCTTACCAATTTGGGTATAAGTAAAGTACCGTTATTAACGCTTTTGGCCAAAAATGTGGTACACCATCTTATAAGACTTTGCCAAAATAGCCGAAATATGAAATTTAAAAAAAATCGTAGGAACCGTTTTCCAGCAAATCTGCTTTTTGTCAAATTGGCCTTAAGTAAAGTACCGTTAATATTAGGGCTAGAACGAAAATTTCAATCCCTCTAGGGATTACCCCACAGACCCTAGATATAAAGTTTGATCAAAATCCGTTTACCCGTTTTGGCTGTAGCCTCGCTGACAGACAGACAGAATTTTCAGACCCACTTTTTTCGACTTCTCTATAAAGGTAATATCCGAATTTATCAAAATCCCGAGATCGAAAATTTTCACGAGTCCAAAACATGCCCTATACTACGTATCGGTGCAAGACGGAAGTTCTCAAATTGTCAATGCACAATAATGCACAAAAGTTCGCCGAAAGCAAGGAAGTGCTCATTTCCTCATTTTCAGCTAATGATAACCTAAACGCGATTAATGAAGACATTCAAGCAAAAGGGGCTCTTAAAGTCGGAAGATTCCATCGAAAAAATTGTGGTCAGGCCATCAACGCGCTCTCTTGACTAACTATGCGGTTGGGAAAACTTCAACAGAAACTGAATCCAGTTCCAACTGCACTCGAATTAGGCGACATTGAATTCCCTTCTGGGAACGGTTTCGGTGTGTGGACACAGAGAATGTTACCTTATCTCCAACATAGAGGAGTTTAATTACCTGGAATCGTTGCTAACTGGCGAAGAGAAAAAAAATTGCTGGCTTTACGCTGTCAGAGAAGTGCTATGAAGCAGCGGTCGCTCTCTTATAAGAGCAATAGCGACTCATGTCGATTTAGGTTGTGTAGATCCTAATTTCTTGTTCGACAACGGTCGCGGAACAAGCTTCATCGTCATTCTATCAAGCGTTTTAGTCTCACAAAATGACAAGTTAAACGTTTTGTTTAAATGTTTAACTTATTTAGTTTAGATTTCACTAATTTATTTTTTTTTTTTAATTCAAGGGTGAAAATAACTAATTTCAAACAAATGAGACATTTCATTTTGCAGAGTTAATTGAAAAGCATCCTACTCTGACAAAATTTTTTTTTGTACGGTCAAACCAAAGGCGGTTAAGAAATGTCGAGACTCACTGATCCTTCAGAGGGAGATGATAAAGACTAGTAAATTTTACTAACATTTCAGAAGTCGAAAGAATATCCACCCACAGCACTTTTTGCATCTCTCATTTTTTCACATCCCGCTCCTTTTAAAGGATAAGCACAATTGACTTTTTTTTAAAGCCGTAAATTTCTCGCATGTATTAAGTGAAGTAGTAAACAGATGACATCGATGTGCAATCCGCAATATCAGAACTCTGAACAATGAGCTGAAGATAGCCGAGTTCCGGATGAGTAGAGTGACGTTCGGGGTGAAGTGCAGTCCCTTCCCGTTATGCGCGACTATCAAGCATCATCTTGAGTATAAAGATGCGAATTTCACCTGTTCTACACTGAAGGACAGCATATACATGGACCACTTAGTCATCAGCGTGGACGACGAAGATAAAGGAAGTCTAATTTGCACCGAAGCGATGATCATCCTGAAAGGAGCATCGATGACCCTTCATAATATAATAATATATGTATTTTTGGTCCTTCTTTTATCAAATTAAAGATTCTCTTTCCGAGTTTATGGAAAAAACGAATGTGTCAGGAGTATTCTTGAATTGAGAGATATGACCTTTCCAAGAGCAGTGATTTCAGATCCTTAACAGACAGGAGTTATTGAAATTCACATCTTTGCAGACGCAAGTACGAAGGCCTATGGTGCAGTCGCGTTTGTGAGGTGCATCGTTCCTAACCAACAAATCAGCGTTTCGTTCTTATGTTATGTCAGTAATGAGCTGACAATACCCAAGATGGAACTTACAGCTGCGTTAACAGCTGCTCGACTCCATTCATATTTGCAAGGGTGTTTGAAGTTATCCTCCGTCAAATACCGCTTGTGGACGGATTCGACATTAGGAGTTAACGAGAAGTTTTGATTTGATTTTTTGATGGCTCTTAGGCGATTCGTTGGCAGACGTGGGATGCCTACTATGATATTGCCCGACAACGCTCGGACCTTTCGGAGAGCTGATATCGAGTTGCGTAGTCCTGATTCTCTCTGGGACGAAGACGTCATCCACAGATTCTTTTCACGAAGAAAAAACAAATGGATGTTTATTGTGGAACGTGCGCCATGGTGGGGTGGTTTCTGGGAGAGAGTAATCCGGACCATGAAAACATTTATTTAACGTAACAATCGGCAAGACAAAACTGACTTTCGACCACCTGAGGACCATCATCATCGAAACCAAAAAGATTGTTAACAGCCGTCCGCTTACCTACGTGAGTGCGGGTCCCATGGACCTATCTACCATTTCGGAGTCCCAAAGCCTACCAATAGATTTATCACCAAGAGTTATAAACCAAGAGTTATAAAGTTGTTAACAGCCGTCCGCTTACCTACGTGAGTGCCGGTCCCATGGACCTATCTACCATTTTGGAGTCCCGAAGCCTACCAATAGATTTATCACCAAGAGAACCTAAAGCAGCCTGGAAGCAGCAAAGGCAGTATGAAACCAAGTTGAAAAATCGATAGCGCCTTGAATATCTTCAACTACTTTATCCTCGGGAACTTAAGCTGTGCCCGGTCGAGGACCGACGAAAAAAAAAAATAATAAAACACGAGCTTCTCAGGATACCCGACGCGTTCCCAGGGGGTCGGATGGGGGAAGGCCACGTAGAGTCCGTTTCAAATCACTATGCAAATGAACATGGAAATGTATGCTTTAATTTTCTCACTGAAAGGTGATATTTACGAAACGACTGAACTTTCCTCGTTGTCTTCTAGATTTTATTACATCGTTTGGCGCATAATAAATGCGCACACTCCTTTTCCTTTCTTCTTTACATTCTTCTCTATTTTCCACACAAAAACCGTGCTTATATGCTTTGCGAAAGTTGTCATTACTCTCCACAGAGCTTACATTACTCTTCATGCAGTTGACATCGCCCGATTCAATAAAAATAATAAAACAGCTTTCTACAATCATATTATCGCGTTTTTTCTCCGCTGTTTTCGCATTTGGCAACAAAATTTTTCTTATCATCTCTCTACATTTCTCACCACATTCTCAAAAAAAAAATCTGTCTGAGCTGATAATCGGCGCAGTGAACATCGAAGGCTGGGTATGCTCGATTTTTCTTTATTTTTGTGTGTATACAAGAGAGAATGCCTGGAAAAGAGAAAACCTGCGATGGAAGTTGCATAGTGATTTGAAACGGAGTCTAGTGCGGTAGAGGTTGAACATCTCCGCAGACCAAGAGTAACAAACCTCCCAAGTTAAGTGTCATTGGAATGCGTGCCGAGAACTGAATGTTGCAGGGAGATACAAAAATGTGCATCTCGAGTGTTATGTCGCTATGAGATACCGGGCGACCACTTATAGTAACCAGCCTTACGCCTGCACGGGAGCTCTGCAGGCGTGGACCTACCCCTTCTCGCCTTACTCGTGGGATCACATGAAAAATAACAATTAAACAACAAAACAAAAACAAACTCAAATCAAGGACACGAATACCATTATGGAGTCAGATAAGGTATGTCTACTCCGTTCTCCGAAATGGAGACAGAAGAAGAAATCCCCCATCGCCATTAAAAATGGGCTCAGGTGCAATTAGCCCAAAGCACGGGGATAACTGCAGGAGGTATCGTCTCATCTTCTAGCAAGCATGCTCAGGTACCAAGCACTGCTATGGAGATAAATTATATCCCCTCATCTTTAAGAGCTGATACTCAGGCACCAATACCACCAAGTATCAGTTCTCCCGAAGATAATCGGCCTAAGCAGAAGTGACAACACTTCGCTGGGGCCCAAAAACGATGCATTGCGGCAAAAATTAGGGATGGCATGGATCCTGTAGAGGCTAGGCAACAAGAAAGAGAGCGATTTGCCTTAGTCGTTGAAGAAAGGAAAAAGGATGCCATGGAAGCCGGGCCACGCAATAGCAAACAGTGCAAGTCAACGGACAATTCTCCATCAACCGACGTGAAAAAACATAGACCGCACACGTAAGGACACATGTGCTGGTGTACGAAAAGGTGATCGAAAAGCGGAACAAAATATCGTCAATAAAGTTCCCACTAAATCACCGCTCAGCCAGCCCTCCAAAAAGCCTAAGTCCCGCTAAGATTCAGAAGAGCGCCTCTAAGAGGGCACAACAAATAGGTGTAGCACAGGAGCAACCCTCCACCATTACTGTCATGTCATGGACTTCATGGACACTATGGCCCTATGTAAAGTTGCAATCATGCACCCAGAGGAGACTCTTACAACGCAACAAATGCAACTAGTCAGAAAAAGTCTATTATTGCTCGGCTTACCTGGCTGGTGACTCTCCTGATATGGAGTTTCTGGCACTGCAGCGACTTGTGGACTACTGTGGCAGAAAGAAGCTAATTATTGGATATGATGCAAACGCCCAAAACACAATCTGGGACAGCTCAGATATAAACAAAAGGGGTGAGTGCTTTCTAGAATTTATTAATAAAAATAATATTGGTATTATACATTTTGGAAATGAACCCACATTTATGAACAGAGTTAGGACAGAAGTTCTTGATCTCACCCTTAGCACCTCATTCATGAAAAACCTTCCTATCGGATCATCAGGAGATCTTATCTGAAAAAAACTTAGGCATCAAAAAAACCCTACAGACAGCCAAGATCTACAGATTGGGACAGATATCGCCTTGAACTAATAGATATTTTGGGCGCCTGTAAAAAGAACATTAGGGATATAGAAAAAATGGGCTACAGACGCTTCAGCTCTTAGCCGATACACATTTCCCAAACTCCATCACAACTCCAATCTCACCAGAATACTCTCCCCAGAGCAGGATCAGAAGACCAACCGACGAGTGGCAGAGATCAAATACAATTTTTCATAAAAGTGAAATCATATGGGCTATAAACTCTTTACTTCCATTTAAATCCCCAGGAAAAGAAGGAATTTTTCCCGCCCTTCTCCATAAGGGAACTCCCCAATTAACACAATTTCTAATAAATTTATTTAGAACTAGCTATGCTTGAGGCTATACTCCAAAAGGCTGGAAGGAAGTCACGGTTAAATTCACACCGAAAGCTGGTCGTAGACTACCAAAGCCGTGTCGACCAATTAGCCTTACATCTTTCTTTCAGAAAACAATAGAAAAGATTTTTGATAGACATATCAGTGATGGAGTGCTCATTACGAACCCTCTACATAAAAATACTTTTCAGTGAGGTTCTAAAAATACTCAGTGATGAAGGTTTCTATATTCAAGGTTACGCAGACGACATTGCGATACTTATCAGAGGCAAATTCGAAGAGACGATCTCGGATCTCCTCCATAGGGCATTAAACCTTGCTGATTGGTGCCTTAAAGTTGCTCTTAATGTCAACCCCAAAAAGGGCTTCATAGTTGTCTTCACTAACAAGAGAAAAATAGACAGATTAAATCTACCTACCCTCTTTGGTGAAACAATAGAATTCTCAAAGGAAGTTAAATATCTAGGTCTAACCCTATGTAGATGAAAAACTTTGTTGGAATTCTCATTTAAAAACATAAACATTCGCATACAGCGAATCGTGTGATACCCTATCCCTTTCCTATATACAGACATATTTACGAAGCCTTTTCCACAAAAAATTGTCTAAATTTATGTATATTTTTTTTTACAAAATTACTCCAAAAGAATTTTATTTCAAATATTTAATGCTTAAGTCTTCTTCTAAGGATTGATATTATTTGATTGAACTCTACGAAAAACAGTTCTTTTAGAAAACCGAAAAGTGGGCGGGCCATATACCATATCTGAATGTTTTGTAGAGTAAGTAAATATCTACTCGTACTTGCTTAGGTAGGTTTTTTCGAGTTTCATTTAAAAATACCGAAAAAAAGGAATTTTTTCCGAAAAGTGTCAGTGGGTGGATTTTAGATTTTTTTACTTTTATTGTATTGTATTGCTTACTTTTTCAAGGACCTCGAAAACAAAATTTCATTAACTTAGCTCAAAATAGCTTGTGTACGTACTACAGGTGCAATGAAAACTACGCCTCGACCTACCACCACTTCACATCCATATAAAAGACACGCTATTGTTAACGCCTTTATGCCATCGCAGAAGATGAAGGTAATTCTAAGTTAATTCATCCAGATATTGCACTATCCAAATACAACTTCAGTCAAAACTTCAAGGTTACATTCCCAGACCGTATGAACTGGGAACAAGAAGAACCATTATTTGCCAGTGATTCACATGTTTGGTACCTACACAGATGGATCCAGACAGCCCTATTAGCCATGAAGCAGAGGATATTACTGCTAGGTCACCCAAAGACGTATGTGACTTCATACTCAACTGAACGAGCTCTAGAATGAGGAAGTCACAATAGCCCCACAGAGGCCGCAGTGACAATCTAATCTAATCTAGACCGCACCACTAAAAGCCAGATCAAAGCTGATTAAATTTAATACATTCCGTTAGCAACATAAAATGGACAGTACTTCCCGGAACTTTATTCAGTCAAAAGAAAACGTAAAAACGAGAATATAAAAGAATTTAAAAATGTTGCATGATCATGGTCAACATTTTTGGATGTTGCAAGTACTGAGTACGTCATTTATGTCGCTGGTATCGAGGCGTATAAGTATTGAGTATGCGCAAGAATAGAGTTATTACTGTATTTAGCATACAAATCAAACTTGGTCACGCCCTTAACATTGTAAAAATTTTAGCCAATTTTCTTGTCAGCTTCCGAAAGATCAGAATTGGATAAATTAGTTAAATTAGGTGATAGAAGAAAGGTGTAACACTTATGATAATATTAACGAGTAATATTAATATTAATATTAACGTAAGTAAAATTTATTGTCTATTTATAATAAAATACCACCTTTAAACTTATGAATAAGTGTTCCCATAAATTAAAAACTTTTTTTAATTTTGAATTTTTCTCAATTAACAGCATAAAGGTGCACGTACATACGTACGACCCAGTCGTGTGCTTTATTTCTTAATTATTTTATATGAACGCTTTTGTTGAACACACTTAAGTTAATTGGCATATGAAGCAAAATCAATCGACAAGAGATTCCCCCTACGGTCTCCTTTACATCAGAACAACTATTTGGTATAATTTAAATCATGGTGACATTATCGAATCTTATTTGAAAAAGAGCACACATGCATTTTGTACAATATTAATAAGAATATCTAAAACATTATCTGTACTTACTGCTTATTTTCATACCACCCAAAACCAAGTTGGGTGGGTTTTTATTGCCCTCAGCGAATGAGGTTGTCCTTGGACGTCCACTCATATCGTCGTCGTCTTCGGCGTTCTTTTTACTACAACTGCCACTCGTGGATGAAATCGTGTACGCCGCCGTATTTCTAACCTTGTGAAATCGAAAAGCCTTTGGCGATGAGTGACGAACTGCTGCACAATCCTGACAAGGTTGGATGCCGCTACGGACGTTCTTTGTTGTATATTTAATACCTTGTTTTGATCCGCTGGACTTTTCACTTATCTGTTTTAACTTCTATTTCTTTCTTAGAAAACGTTTTCTCTTTTCCTTAATTTCAACACTGACTTAAAATAAAAATAAAAAATACCAATGTAATTAAATCCTTTACACTCAAGTTTGCGTTATGTATGTTTTTTTAGTACTTTAAGTATAGTTTTCACTTTATTACCTTGTATATTTTTACGATTTTTTAATCTTTAACGAATAAATCCACATACTAAAATTAAGTTAAAAAGGAAATAAATGTATGTGTATATTTTTCTTAAATCCTTGCAGGTTTATTTTCTACGTAAAAGTTATTATTAACACATTAGTTGTTGGTTTATAACTTTGCGGGCGGAAAATTTCAAATGAGGAAAAGCGAGAACGTACAGACAATTGTTTACAAGTACAATTTTGTAGTTTCCTTTTTAACTAATTTGATTGCACAGTAGTGTTCATTTAACTTTTATGTTAAATCTGTTTCAGGCATATTATTAATATTTTCATTTTCAGGGGGATCCATACGGGAAAAGTTAGTGGTACTCTGCGGAAGAAAAAAAAATATATTGTTGGCATGAGTTTCAATTATTATTATCATTTTATATATTTGAATAGTCCTTAATTAATTAAAACACATATGAAAATGCTACTATCCCATTCCTGTATACAATTGTTTTTTTTTTTTAATATCTTATCAAATTACTCCAAAATACGACTTTTCTCAATAAGTGGGTGTGGTCTTGGGCGGATTTTAAATTTTGTTCAATTACTGTATTTTTACTTGCGCCTATAATATAGGGCAAGTATTTTTTCCTTAGAAGTGTTATTGTTCGAATAAAAACGTCGAAAACTGTTTCATAAAACCGCCCCCAAAATGTTGGCGTGGTCGAATACAATGTATGGAAGAATTGTAGTGTAAAACCAGTCAAAAAATGCTACAATCCGCTTGGAGCGGATCGTATGATACCCTATCCCTATCTTATTTGGTCGTGTCAGTGGGTGGTGGAAGATGTATTCACAAAATTTTCTATCTTGCCCTATAAACTAATTGTTTTACTATAAAATTAATTTTTGAAGTAAACGCCCCTAAAAAGTGGGCGTGGCCATGAACAATGTATAGACGATTTGTAGATTAAGTGAATATCTACATATTTGCCCAAGTAAGTTTTTTCGAGTTTCATATGAAAATAGTGAAAAAAAGTGATTTTTTTGAAAAGTGGGCGTGTCAGTGGGCGGATTTTAAAAAATTTTACACTTGTATTGCTTACTTTTCCAAAGACCTCGTATACAAAATTTCATCAACCTAGCTCAAAATTTAAGGCCCAAAAACTGGTGACACACAGACGGACGGACAGACGGACAGACGGACGGACGGACGGACATAGCTCAATCGACTCGGCTAGTGATGCTGATCATTTATATATACTTTATTGGGTCTATCTGTAATATTTCTCTATGTTACAAACTATGTATCAAACTTAGTATACCCTTAGGATAGGGTATAAATATATCTACCTATTTGCTTAAGTAAGTGTTTTCGAGTTTCATATGAAAAAATGAATTTTTTGGAAAGTGGGCGTGTCAGTGGGCGGATTTTAAAAAAAATTACACTTTTATTGCTTACTTTGGCAAGGACCTCGTTGTTCCAAAAGCTCAATTTTCTCCAACAGTGGGCATGGTAGTGAACGGAGTTTGAAATTTGTTCAACATATATTAAATTTTGTTCCTAAGAAGTGGTATTATTCTAATTAAACCACAAAAAAACAGTTAAAAACGCTCCTAATTAGTAGGCGTGGCCATATACAATGTATGGGGAATTTTTAGAGTAAGTGAATAGCTATATAATTGCTTCTCAAGTTTCATGTAAAATTACTGAAAAAAGTAGATTTTTCGAAAAGTGGGCGTGTCAGTGGGCTGTAATGTCAATGTCCAAAGACCTCGCATACAAAGTTTCATTGTCCTAGCTCAAAATTTAAGGCCCAAAAACTGGTGACAGACAGACGGACGGACATGGCTCAGTTGAACCGGCTATTGATACTGATCATTTATATACATATATACTTTATTGGGTCTGTCTGCAATATTTCTCTATGTTACAAACTATGTGTCAAACTTAATATACCCCTAGGATAGAGTATAAACACTATCCGTCTGGTATTAATCGTATGATACCATATCCCTTTTCTACAGAGCCTCTTTTCTCGACAATATATTTATTTAATCATTCAATGCAAGATTTTTTTCTTTTTGCTGTATATTGGTGGAAGAAGGAGCTAGTATGTGCATAGGAAAGGGATAGAAATTCTCTCGTGAATTTTATAAGTGCGCCTGTGCTAAAACTGTAGGAAAATTGGCCTTTATATGCAGGCCTTAAATTTCAGACGCAGTCTTTTCTAATCAATTAAACAGACCACCAATACGAAAGATGTCATATACGTACGAATAGTCACCAAAGCCTTTTGAATAGAGGAAGAGAACTATACAAAACTATTAAAGAAGATGGAGCCAAATATAACTAAACAGAAAAACCTACCTACTGACCAACGGATAGGAAGATCATGTCGACAATCCGTATGGAGCGGATTATGCAATGCCGTTCCAGACCAGGTTAGTTCAACGTCGATCAAATCTTCAAACTTCAGCAAATCCTGAAGGGTTGTCAAAAACTCATCATCCATTTATCGATTACATGACAGCATCTATAGAGACGAACTATATAAAGCCATATCTAGTTTTCACATCCATATCGAGGTTGTAAGGGACTTTATCTACCTTGGCTCTGTTATTAACTCGCATAATGGTACCAGCGCAGAAAACCCTTCTCAACCTCTTTTTTTTCGGGCCACTAAACCAATTTAACAGTAATTCCCTATTTCAAAGAACTAAGGAGGCTCTGTGTAAGACATGGGCTTTATTGAAAACGGACTAAGATATCCTTCGTCATATTTTTTGACTCTGTTATTGCAACAACTTCAACTAACGCAACTGGTTTTAGGTGTTTTCATTGACGGCGTACTGTATGTATAGAAAGGAGAATTGCAGTTTCTATGATTTTTATACAAATACATAAGTTTAACCTTAACCATCTTACGATCTACAATCCGCTTAGTACCCTATTCTTTTCATATAGTCCCTTCTTATTTATCGAACTTAATAATGCCAATTATAAAATCCGACGGATTCACTGCGGGGGAAATCCATTCGATCCGCAGTGATTCACTTTATATAAATCCAACGGATGACTGTATATTCCATCCACAGTCTACATTAACTGTCTAATGTCAAAAAGATGGAATGGTTGTAGATTTATTTTTTTTTGTGCCGGATGGTGTATTTGTGAATTATCCTGGTGGTCTTTATTAAACAAATCAAAATGTGCCCTTTTTGCTGCGTTTTTTATCACTTTTTATCAACTCGGGTGGCTTAGTAAAGTTTTTGGCACGAATGTTCGCCTTGAGCTCGTGAATAGTCAGAGGCTTGCTGGCATACTCTTTGATTTTCAAGTAACCCCGCGAAAAGAAGTTAAGAGGTGTCGAATCTGGATCTGGAGGAAAAGTCAATGTTTGATTTGCAGTATGGCATGGCGCACCATCTTGTTGAAACCGGTTACTATCCAGACCTTTTTCACATATTTCTGGGCAAACATAATGAGCCAACATCCATCGATATCGATTCCCATCGACTCTTTTGTCTTTGCTGAAGAAAAATGGCTAAATAAAGATTTTGGCGCAAACGTCGGCCAAAACAGTCACACAATACTGTTTCCGGATATCCGTTCTCCAAATACGGTAATTTAGTTTTTTAACGGCGTCAAAGAGTGTGAAATGGGACTCATCGGTCATCAAAATTTGCTTCCAAAAATTAGGTTTAGTATCAACAATTCGAGGGCCGTCTTCCAAGCGACGTGGGCCGTTTGTTGACAATACAACACTAGGCACCAAAGTGAGTCGGCCCATCCCTATATCAAAGAGAATCTAAATTAACATTGAGTGGACCCATGAATGGATTCCGTACACCGACCCCATCTAACCCGTAAAAGAAGCAACTTTCCAGGTGAGTTAATCTATTCCCAGCAAAGTCCTCAATGTCCTTATTCTCTGGTGTTTCCTCAACATGCAATATTTATAGAGAAAATCCTTCATACCAATCCGATTTGTGATCTATTTGGGAATTTTCCCAGAATTTTACGTGCTTTCAAAAATCTCATTTAAAATTATTATTAATTATTAATCTCATTTAAAATATTTTTCCTTGCACCGATACGTAGTATCTCGGGATTTTGGTAAATTTTGATATTACCTTTATAGAGAAGTTGAAAAAAGTGGATCTGAAAATTCTGTCTGTCTGTCAGCGAGGCTACAGCCTAAACGGGTAAACTTCATATCTAGGGTCTGTGGGGTAATCCCTAGAGGAGAAATTCTAATTTTTGTTCTGGACCTAATATTAACGGTATTTTACTTAAGGGGACCGCCCCCCCCCCCCCCCCCCCCGCCCCATTCTCGGTTTCAAAAAATCGATTTTTTTATAATTTAATTCGAACCTACAACAATTCAAAAATTCCAAATTAAATCGGCTATATCTTCAGAATGTTCCTTTCAAATTTCAAGTGAAAATATGGAAATATGGTGGAACGTAGGTAGGTTTTATATCAATGAATTTGCTTCCCAAAACTTTATACGCGTTTTTCTCGGAACAGTGTTTTTATGACTGCCGCATGACGTTACTCAAAAACTATTGATCCAATCGGTTCCAAATTTTAATACATTATTCTATACATATATAGCTATGGTATGAACTAAGATAAATCAAATCGGTGAAGATCTTCTTTACTTTTTAACTTGATTTGTGGCTAAAAAAAGATTTTCAAAAAAAAAAATTTCAAAGGTCCGCCATTTTGTTAATTTTTTGTGCGAAAATTATAATCCTAGTTCTTACCAGAGCCAAACATGTACTCTTTCTAGTCCCGTTGGAATTTTTGGTTTCAGATGTTCCAGTGAGCGGAAATCACATGCGCCGCCCGAAAGGGCTTTTGTTTGATCACAAGAAACAACAACAAAAAAAAGAAAAAAAATTATGTAAATTTTTTTTCTTCTTTTTTAAGTCTTCAAATAAATGTTTGCAAAGTTACAAGCCTAAAAAATAAATTATGTTCATTTACCGCCCATTGAAAATCGTCAAAATTTGAAATCGAGAATAGGGGGGTCCCCTTAAGGCCAATTTAACGAAAAGCAGATTTTCTGGAAAACGGCTCCTAAGATTTTTTTAAATTTCTTATTTCGGCTAGTTTGGGTAAGTGCTATAAGATGGCGTACCACATTTTTTACCAAAAGCGTTAATAACGGTACTTTACTTATAGCCAAATTGGTAAAAAATTGATTTGCTGGAAAACGACATACCGATTTTTTTTTAACAACGACCAAAAATATCAAAATTTTTTGATATTTCTGGCAACGGTTGCGGCAACACGAAGATCAATGGGCAACACAGCTACACACGAAGCAACGGTTGCTGCAACATAGTTGTGTTGCTGCAACGGTTTCTTCGTGTGTATCTAGCATTAGGGTTAGATTTTATTTAAATTAGACGTTTCTAAACATGTCTACTCAAGTTACCCGGTTGTTAAATGTCAAAGTTATTCAATAGTTACATGGCGCCCCTGTACAAGTTTGATTAGTTATTTTTATTTCATTTATTTATTTATTGAACAATTCGACAAAATGACAAACTGTCACGTCTTTCGAAGAGTTCGTATACATATGTACATTCATTTAAATATTTAAACAAAATTTAGGCTTAAGCACTGGTGAAAGAGAGAAAAACAGAAAAACTGATCGAAATCACACACACATAGCGAAAAACGAAAGATCGAATGAACATTTCATCTTCCACACTTCAGAAAAATGCCACTACAATACGACACTATTTTTCTCCCGCTGCTCCTTTATCTAAATCAAAATTCAAGTACAGATCACTTAAAAGATTAAAAAATAAAAACACACTCTGCAAATTGGATATGTAACTAACTTCAAGTGTTCAGATTAAAAGATTAGGTCGATCGTCAAGCAAAAAGTTCATTTGAACCAATACCTTTCCAGGTGTTCCAATTCGGTGCCAGGAAATAATGACCATTATGAACGTTTTAGGTAACTGTTAAATACAATATCAGGCATACTATAATATACTTTATTATATAAAACCATTTATTATATAAAATCCTTTTTGATCTTTAAAATGCGTTCAACGCATTATAGTTTTTATTAAACAGACTAGGTTAGGGTAGTTAACCCTCAACCAGTTTCCGTTTTTATGCCTCTGAATAGTTTAACATTATAGTTTCACAACTCAAATTAAAACAGACGCAATTCATCAACATTTGTTGAAAAGTTACTCGTACGTATATTCAGAAGTCATTCATAACCCGATCGTGTGCAAAAATGTATTTTTTTTTTTTTGTAAAGTGTAGTGCTCTATATCTGTACAGCTCCGTTTTTTGTTTATTTATACACTGTCATGCTAACGTAGCATAGATTTTCTTTATTAACAATACCTTTTCTTCGATATATAATAAAAATAAAATGCACGACTGGATCGTACGTACTTGCACCTATATGCTGTTAGTTGGAAATGAAAGAATCTTTAATAAAAATAACAAAAAAAAAATTAAGTTTTTGAAAAAATATTTTTAAAAATTTTTCATAAATTTAAACATTTTATTAAACATTTAATCTTGCCCACATTTCGATTTTGATGAAAATCCATTGAGTTTTAGCCGAGAAATAGCCATATTTCTAAAATCAGTTAATAAGAAAAGTACCGTTATACGTATTTTTAGCCAAAAACGTGGCACGCCATCTTATAGCATTTGTTTGGACTAACTCAAATATGAAATTTAATCAAAGTCGTTAGAGCCGTTTTCGAGAAAATCGTCTTTTTGTGAAATTGGCCTTAAGTGAAGTACCTTTAATAACATGGCTATAACAAAAATTCCGATTTCGCCTCGAATTGCGACCCTACAGAGCTCAGTTATAAAGTTTGAAGTAAATCGGTCCAGCCGTTTAGACTGCAGTCCAGCGTACATACACACAGGCAGACAGACAGAAAGACATACAGACAGGCAGACAGAATCGGCAGACCTACTTTTTCGAGCTTCTCTATCATCGTAATGTCAGAATTCATTGTTATCTCGAGTTCGAATTTTTGCACGAATCCAGTACTTGCCCTATATTATAGGTACAAGTAAAAAAATTTAAATAGACAAATAATAAGGGAGCTCCAGCTGACTACTGAAATACGTTTTCAGATGAAAAATGTAGCTTGTATCCTTTCCATCCGGATGGAGTCGATTATACAAGATATACGAAAAGATACAAAAGAATTTCATGGAAATATTAAATGTTTCAAATGTGATAAATATCTTATAAGTGACACCGGAAACAACTATCTAAAATGTGACGAATGCGCATTGTGGTTCCACCTTAAGTGCACCGATTTTATTGGAAGGATGCATGAAGAAGTCCAAAACTTTCCTTCCATATGTCTCCACTGGAATATATACCTGCAATTATCATTAAAAAAATATGAAAATGCTACAATCCGTCTAAAGCGGATCGTGTAATACAATATCCCTTTCCTATATATGTACATATAAATACTGTATAACTAATGCTTCGCCTAATATACTTTTTTTTGTCAAATTCATCATACAATTACTCCAAAAACTAAATTTTTTAAGTGAGCGTGTTTTGAAAATCTCTCAACATATACTGTATTTTGTTCCTAAGAAGGGATATTATTTGATGATACCATCGAAAAATAGTTGTTTTGAAAAAATCCCCTCTAAAATGTAGGCGGGGCTATACACAATACATGGGATATATGTAGGGTAAAAGAATATCTGAACATTTGCCTAAATAAGTTTTATCGAGTTTCATGTAAAATTATTAAAAAAAGTACATTTTTCTACAAGTGGACGTGTCAATGGGCGAATTTTGAAAATTTTAATTTTTTTCTTTAATATTTCTTTATGTTAAAAACTATGTGTCATACTTTATATACCCTTAGGATAAGGGTATAAATATAGAGGCTGATTACTGGCTCCTGGACGGCTGACTACTGGATTTTTAAGGCTGAGCACTGGTCAAAAGTGACATTTTTTTTGTTTTTTATTTATTATAATTAAGGAAGAAGTATTTTTGTATTTGTTATGTTTTAAAAATAAACTAAATTTTTCAGTTTATTCAAAAAAAAATATAATCCTTGAAAATAAAGACCTTCACTATAAGACTGAATACTGGGTAGGTTACCCTATATGAATAAAATAGACCGCAGCAATAGCCGAGGCATGTCTGTTCCTAGGTTTTACGCTAGGCCAATGAAATTTATAAATAAACTGTCATTTTAAGGTATGGATAGACAAAACGCCAGACAGCATTAACTTCAATCGAAGCAAGCTAGTAGATGCAACAAGTTCATTTACTTGAACTGTGAACTGGCTTTTATTTAATTGGTTGTAACTTTTGCTCGTTTTCCCTTATACGTGGAAGTAATTTATGGATGTACCGACTGAAAAAATTCTTTAATCTTGGCAACCCTGCACGAATTGGGGTGGGGCTGTGAACGTATTCTGTGAAATAACAGTTGTTGTTTAAATAAATCAATATTTACAATTTTTTTGGACGTTCATTATACACCTATGTCGTATAACAACCATCGGTTCGAGTACATTTCACTTTATAAGAACAAAGCAAATTATAAGATTAAAACTTCTACCAACTGTATAACGATTTTAAGCTCTGCGCAATAGCGGATAATGTAGATTTATATTTGTGCACATATACACTACCCTCATTAATTCGTAAAATAATATTTGTTTGAAAATATACTACGGTTTTCGTTTAACCACCTTCCGCAAATTGCACATGGAAGTTTTAAATCATTGATTTTATTTCACTCTTTTGTTTTCTTTTTGTTGACAACCGATGATGATTTCTTTTTGCATCAATCTGAAGCTAATTTTACTGTTTCATTTAAAAATAGTCCTAAGGAAAATAGGAATATTCTGTCACTTGCGCAAGGAATATTAATTTTATAGGCGAAGCAATCACTGAAGTAAGGGATGGAGTTGTTGACCTGATTTTTCCTCCAATATTTTAAAATTTCCCATTTGAAGCGTTGACGCGACATAAATCTGCAAGCTAACTTTTTTTTAATTTAACTTAACGAAAAAGATATCACAGTTGTCAATATCGCACAATAATTCACTTTTTTCGTCATTATTATTATAGTTGGTGCAATACCACAAGCAAATCACGAGGATGCGCAGTAAGCTGTGGTGAATGTATTTAATACTATGGAACGTATTTATTTCTCCTTTTCCAAAGTAAGCTAAGCCACATATTCTCTGTCGTGCTCTTTGGGAGCAAAATCGAAACAAAAAGAGAAATTAAAAAAAAAAAAGGTTTGTTTAAATAATACATATGTGCGTCACAGTGGTGACATTTGCTAATACTAGACATGTACTCATACATACATACAATGCCGCTACCTTAAACAATTGGGAAGAGTGTGTATGGCTTATTTTATTTAAAATTATGTTACCAGCGTAGGGTATGCTAATATTTTTACAGGAAAATTCTGGAAAGTTAATTAGGAATAAATGTTTCGCCCAAACAAATTCGATAACAGTTGAATTATTCAGAATTCCATTTTATTTATATATAAAACTCCTGACAGAAATTCGCACTGCGTGAAAAATATTTAAACAATAAAAGAAAATAGAAACAGAGTGAAGAATAATATAAAGGAGAAAAACTTAATTACTAAGAGTATATTAAATACAGTACTTTCTCGACTGTCTCGATAATGTGAACTAACAAAACTATTTATTGCAATCTCTGTGATGTGAACTTTGACATTTTCTTACCTCTAATGTCAAATTTGTATCAAAAAACCGCTTTTGTCTTTAGACTTATGTTTCTACTCTTTGTTCTAAACTTGTTTCCTTCATTTTCTTATAAATATCAAAAGTTACCCAGTTACCCAATATTTTTAATATTAAAGAAAAATATTTCTTATTTTGAGTGGTTCACTTTATCGAGATGTTACTGTGTATCAATAAAAAAGGTGAAATGAAAAGCTTTTCGCTTCTACTTCACTAATGTAAATTACTAATATAAGATGTAGTCTATTCAAAAAGATAACATACTTAAAATTATTCGGCTGCGCAGTGAGAAAATTCCCAAAATGACAAATTGGATCAAGTGCCTCTTAGTAATTTATTAACTGTTTTGGCTATTTCTTCTCTGCGCAATGGGTGCTTTATACTGACTCATTGCGGACTAGACTAACTTTCCTTTTTCTTATAAAAATAAGTTTATTGATTTTCCACAACGTAAAACTGTCTGGCGGAGATGTAAAATAAGTAAATCTTCAGTCGAAATTATGCGAAAAATGCGGTGCAGTCACAAAGATTTAATTTTCGTGACTCTGACAAATCTCTGATTTGGTTAAAATGACTGGCTCAATCAAATATTTCAAATAGAATTAAGTAAAGGCTTTTTTCGTAAAGGTAACTGCAATTTAAACTTATATAAGACAAAATTGTTTGTTAGCTAGGGCCTTTACGTAAATAGGGGCGGCATAGAAACTTTTTCATGAAGCGCGTTATCTCTTTTCGTGCTCTCTATTTTAACGTTATTATACCCTATCCTAAGGGTATATTAAGTCTGACACATACTCGTAGTTTGTAACATACAGAAATATGGCAGACAGACCCAATGAGATATACTTTATAATACTAAATAAATTAGTATCAATAGCCGGGTTGATTGACCCATATCCTTCTGTCACCAGTTTTTGGGAAGAAGTATTTGGATATCGGGACAGAACAAGTGTAAACACGTTTCGAAAAATTTACTTTTTTCAGTATTTATGTCTACAAGCTCTAGCATTATATCCACTGATAGAGGTGGTGATATACCAATCACTTTCTAGAGGAGATCGAAGTAAGACTACCAAGCATAAGGTCTCAGCGGATGGTGTCAAAGTGTTGTCAAATTATACTAAAGAGTGAAGACATCCCTGCTGAACTTGTCCGTTTGTGCAGGATGAAGATGGATAACGCTCGCTGCTCCATCAAGCTCGGCAATGACCGTACTGAGAAAATTTAAAGGGGGAAACGAAAAAACTTTTCAAAATAATTACCACAGCGCTTAACGCTAGAAAACATACTGCTTATTTATTTTCTTTGTAAATTTAGGATCGACTAGACCCCCTTAACGTTATATTAAGTTAAATATAGTTTTTAATTTAGAGAAATTTTAAAGATAGACCCAATAAAGTATACATTTATATAGCCGAGCCGATTAAGCTATGTCCGTCTGTCGGCCCGTTCGTATGTCACAAGTTTTTGGACCTTTAATTTTGAGATAGGATGAAATTTGTGCACGAGATCCTTGCAAAAGGAAGCAATATGTGTAAAAATTTTGCAAATCCGCCCACTTTTCGTGAAATTACTTTTTTTGAGTATTTTTACATGAAACTCTACAAAAATAACTTAAACATACATATGTATGTAGTTATTCACTTGTTCTACATATTTCCCATACATTGCGTATTGTCACGCCCAATTTTTATATGCGTTTTTTCGTAACAAACTGTTTCTTCGATTTCTTTCAAATAATATCAATTCTAAGGACCAAAGTTAAGTGTCAAATACATATGTTGACAGATTTTAAAAATCCGCCCGTTAATTCGTGTTTTGAAGGAATTTTATGACATATTTGAAAAAATTGAGCTTTAAAGCAATTATGAATGTAGGAGCGATGTACATATGTATGTATGTATATAGGAAAAGGATATGGTATCACACTATCCGGTCCAGAGGGATTGTGGTGCTGTTTTTCGGGTGCTTAACAGTTGCGAATTCTTAACTTTTCCAGGACACTTACTTCATTTATATGACCGGGTTGAGAGATCGGATTGAAATGAGATTGAGTTTCAATCAGCGTTTTTGCTGTAACTGGATTGAGGGATCGAGTTAGAATCGAATTGAAATAGGATTCAGTTTGACACTGCTTCTGCATTTTATTTGCATGTGTCCAAATATATCTACCTCTAATTTTTTATTTTTTGCTTTACTCCGCAGATCGTCTGATCGCTACAAGCAAAAAAACACGAAAGAGCAAGAAATTTCTTGTCCTTCATTATTTTTTTTTTCTCCATCTGTCAAACTCAATCTTTCGATCCGCTTTTATATGGAAAAACTCAACTCGATCAACCATTCACACAATAAGGAGCCGGGAACACTAATTGGAATATAAGGCAAAGAGATGTATACTGAAATTACTCAACCCCGCTCACCGTCTGAAATCAAAATGGTGGACAATATGTTCAAAACAATCAACAAAGCCTGGCGCCGTGAAAAAAAAAACTTTTTATGGCATTTTTCTGGATTCGAACTTGGAACCCCTTGTGCAGTAGTCCAACGCACTAAAAAAAATAATAATATTTTAAAACACTTATTTTGACGCAATCTACAAATGACACTTAATTCTCCTGATGTTGAAACAAGAGACCTGCAGGAAGTAGCTCGTTTTGGAGCCATTCGAAATATTCACTGCTTTTGATGTATTCACACACATTCGTATTGCTTCACAAGAAGCATTCGCTGTGATCTCATTATATTGCCTCTCATAAAATGAATCTGAAGCAAGCTTCCATTCACATTCATTCCAAGAAATGATTATCTTATCTACCTTTACACTTTGCTGCCTGCCACTGTATTTGAATGTTTCGTGTGGCTCGTGCAGTGCTCTTTGTTTTTGCTTCTTTCCTGTCAGAAAAAAAGTCGTATTTGTTATTTATACTTGTAGTGTTCTGCGTTTTCTACCTACTTTTTAAACCATTCAAAGGGTCGTGAATCAATTGTACATTTCACTGCCTTTGTGAATACTTTGATTAAATAAATACTTTGCATATGAGCCTACTACGCACTCAAAGATTCATGAATATCAACACCATGATGTTTCGTTTTCATTTCGTTTCACAAAATGGACTTCGTTATTGTTTCCTACATGATTCATACTCGCTTGATTTCTGTGTGCATGAGACTGTGAAAGGCTCACTTTTTAGCGAAAGATTCACAATTCACAATCTGTTTGAAACTACAGATTTTCCCCTCCCGGATTCGAAGTGACATTTTTTTCCCCGTCGATTTAGAATAGCAGAATTTTATTTTCGAGAAAATTACTGTACGTGTACAAACTACAATCCGGTCAGATCAATTAGCCTCATCCTAAGATCTTTAGAAAGACTAGTTGATGGTTACGACTGCATTCCAAAACGCGTCATTGTCCTTAAACGCAAACAAAACACATGAAAATGCTGCAATCCGTCTGAAGTGAATCTTTTGATACCCTATCCCTTTCCTATATGCAGAGTGTCCCGAAACTCAACGTCAAGCGGCCACAGGGTGATAAGGTGGCTCAAACCCATGCTGGGAAAAATAAAAAAAATATGAAATGCTAAAATCAGTCGGATCGTATGGTACCCTATCCTCTTCCTGTATGCACACAAATGTAGCTCCTTCCACCGAAAAACTTACATAAATTAGTTTTTCATTTTTTTTATAAATTTAATTTAATTACTCCAAAACAATTTTTTCCAAAAAGTGAGCGTGGTAGCCTGCGGATTTTAAAAATTTTTGAACATGTACGTAGGCTGATTCTAAGAATTCATATTAATTAATTGGTATGAGTGATGTTGATCATTTATATATGTATATACTTTATTGGATCTATCTTTAATATTTCTCTATGTTACAAACTATATGTCAAACATATGCTTGTCAGTACAAAAAAGCATTATTCACGTAAGTGAACTGAAGTTATTTTGCAAATGCAATAATATTTTTTTCCAAAAATAAGTAGCCATCAATATATTTGCTTGAAAAAGCTGAGTATTATAAAAAAGTGAGCGTGGATTTTGAAAACACCAAAAACTGGTGACAGGCGAACGGACATTGCTCTATCCAATCGGCTATACTAATACTGATCATTTATATATATTCTTTATTGGATTGGATATTTCTCTATCTTAAAAACCATGTGTCAAAATTAATTTGCAAAAGTATCACTGATCTTACATTATAAGGGAGTTTGCAGTATGATGCGTAATTAGTTGATGTTTTAAAATTCAGCCAATATTCGTAAGAAACTCAAGGAACAAACTTCATCTTACTGTCAGTATGCTCATCTGAATAGCTATTAAGTGGAAAGAACTCTACACTCGCTGGCGGGCAACATTGAACCCTATAATGATACCCTTCCTTGACATAGAAGGCGCTTTCAATAACTTCAATACAAAATCGATCATAGGAGGATTCCTGCTTGCGTATCTGAATAGAACAAATTCTGCTTGCATTCACCTAACAGGTTAACGCACAGAGGTTTTCTCTCTTTGCTAAATTTAAAACAAAATGCTAACCAAATTACCATTTCAGGGATATTCCCCAAAACACTAAGAGATGAAATGAACTCAGCTCAAATTATTATTGCAAAAGGAACCAGCAGCGCTGGGTTTAACGTATGAAATAAATCCAAGACCGAATTGGTAACATTCACTAAAAAATAAAAAAATACATCAAAGCTCCCGATTGGCTAAGAAACTTGGATCACAGATAAAGCCAAATACTTAATCTGTTGAGGTTATTTAAAAAAAAATTATATCACATATCCTCAAACACTCCCAACTATCACCGCTCTGCATATACACGCTTAAAATAAATACGAAGTACATATTAGTCGTATTGAGAGGAGAAGATAATATGTGACCTACGCACATCCTGGTAAAGAATGCGTTAGTATCACATTCCGATTTCTGCAAAAACTGGAAGGACATATAGCTGAGAAACATGGACTTCATTTACATATAGTCGAACATTTTAATTTTGCATAAGTTTAAATGCCAAATTTTATCAAACATTAAATCTTGCCCACATTTCAATTTTGAGCGAAATCCATTGCATAATAACCGAGAAATAACCATATTTCTAAAACCAGTTATTAAGAAAAGTACCGCTATACGTATTTTTAGCCAAAAACGTGGTACACCATTTTACAGCATTTATCTAGACAAAAGCGAATCGGCCTAGCCGCTTAGGCTGCAGTCACAAGACAAAATCGGCAGACCCACTTTTTCGAGCTTCTCTATCATCGTAATGTCAGAATTCATTGTTATCTCGAGTTCGAATTTGTTCACGAATCCAATTATTGCCCTATATTATAGGTGCAAGTAAAAATATTTTTGTTAAATCAGAGGCAGAGAGTAAAGCCATTGCTGTACATACTTTTAGAAAAAAATAGAGAACTCTACTAAACTCAAATTGGTAGAGTCCGTTTTAAAACAACTATGAACTACTTGCGCAGGTTTTCTCCTTTCCAGTCAATATCTTGTCTTGTCTTGTGTACACCACAAAAAAAAATAAAAATCGAGCATACCCACCATTTGATGTTGACGGCGCCGGTTATCAGCGCCGACGGATTTTTTTTGGACAATGTGTTGAGAAATGTCGAGAAAAGATAAGAACATTTTTGTTGCCAAATGCGAAAACAGAGCGGAGAAAAAATACTTGGATATGAATGAAGAAAGCTATTTTATTTATTTTTATTCAATTATTATTATTGTCAACTTTATGAAGAGTAATGAAAGCTTTGTGGAGAGTAATGACAACTTTCGTAGAGCATATAATGCACGGTTTTTGTGTGAAAAATAAAGTAGAGTGTGAAGAAGAAAAGAAAAATGAGTGTGCGCAATTATTATGCGACAAGCGATGTAATAAAATCTGGAAGGAAACGAGGACAGTTCAGCCGTTTCGTAAATATCACACATTTCCATGCTCTGGCTGCGCTATTCTCCAATTGCATAGTGATTTCAAACGGAATCTAGTACCAAAGATAATATAATAGAGTCCGTTTCCAATCACTACCCAATTGGAAAAATGCGCAGAAAGAGCATGGAAATGTGTGCTTGGGAACAAAATACAGTATATGATGACAAAATCCGCCCACTTATTAAGAAAATTAGTGTTTTGGAGTAGTTTTATAATTATTTGAAAAAAAGGATAGGTATATTAGTGAAAGAAGGAGCTATGACATGGGAAAGGGATCATACGATCCGCTCCAAAGGCATTGCAGCATTTTCATATGTTAAGATTTATTATCCATTTAAAGGGAACATTGCACTCAAAAATACATCTTTTTTCTTTTAAATAATTCAAATATGTAAAACACATATCTACATTTTAGAATGTATAGAATTTTTAGAACCATAAAAACACGAATTGCCGAACGAAATTGAAAACTTTTGACGTACGGAGTTGATTTTGGAATCTCTTTGTCTTGCTGAGTTACGCAATTATAGGTTGGTTTTTCTCTTTACGCATATGAATCAAAGGAAATCGTAAGAGAACGAAAAACTTTAAATGAATATTGCACAAAATCCCAGATATAAAATATTGATTTTTTTCAGCAGGTTAATTAAGTTAAACAAGCCAAAACAACATCGTACGTTCATCTGAGAAAACTGTTTATCGGCAAATTGGACGGCGATTTTCCCCT
Organism: Chalcosyrphus nemorum; assembly: GCA_949716465.1. Classification (NCBI taxonomy): domain Eukaryota; kingdom Metazoa; phylum Arthropoda; class Insecta; order Diptera; family Syrphidae; genus Chalcosyrphus; species Chalcosyrphus nemorum. The sequence continues at coordinate 53,423,771 of OX454332.1, forward strand.
GAATGTTGTTTGTTTTTGCTTAGAAGCATTTTTTTGTTTGAATTTAAATGATTAAGGAGGATAAGGCTGATTGCAATTTGTTCCTATTCTAGTCCTATTACCGTTCTCTAAACTCAAAACTGAGAACATGAATATTTGATATGATGTGAGAAGAAATAGATTAATTAATAAAAAATGTAACAAAAGTGTCCCGAGTTGGAATCGGTTTCTGAAACCGGTGATCCAAGGTGAGGTGTAGAATATTAGCCGTATTTTATTATCACCCATGATCTATATACTACATACATACATATACAGATCATACCATGAAAATAAAACATTTTAGATCAACGAAAAGTTGAATGAATGAAAAATGTAACCTAGTGAGAAATAGCATGAACTAATTTTTGGATCTCGAAGAGAGCTAGATTTTGTACTGTTGTTGTAATGCATACAAGCCAATGATCAATATGGATCATGGGTGATAATAAAATACGGCTTTTATAAGCGGTGGTGTGATGTGATCATGGTGTGATCTATAAACATAAGCATTGCAAGCATACACATTTTCAAAATCCGTCTACTGACACGCCCATTATTCGTAAAAACAACAACATTATTTTCAGTCATTTTACATAAAATAAACTTAAAACTTACTATTCTTTTTATATTCTTTTACTCTACATATCTCCCATACATTGTGTTAGGCGACGCCTACATTCCACATGCCCAGATATGAGGATTCAAAAATCCACATCCGCATCCGCAGCATCCCTAGTAAACACGACACAATGATATGCAAACGTCATGCAAAGTACATCACTCTAAGTCTTACAAATGTGTACTGAAGAAGAATTATACAACAGTCCTAGTAAGACCGTATTAGTGCCGTTAACAAGTCATCGAACTTGGAATTATTCTTGTGAAACTGATTAACTGGAGTTCACATATCAAGCCTGCCACAGAGCGTGCTTGTAGACACTGTGTGCTAGTAGGCACCTCTTTCAGTCACGCTTTTACATGGATAAAAATACATTTATTTTTGATTGGTTTTAGTAATATGTATGGTAAATTTATTCCAAAAAGTAATATAGCGATACTTGGAACTGCATTGGTGTCACCCAAAGTGTGTTCTTCCAAGTAAGATCTGCAAAAATCGCCAGATGGCGTTGAATGTAATATAAAAAATCCTAAAAAGGTGGTTAGCAGCACTAACTACCATGACTGAAAGAGCTACGGCAGAACTTGGGTCTCTCAAGACGTATGATATTATCACCTGGTGGCCAAAAATATTTCCCGGTCGAAATGTTTGACCGGGAAAACTGGTCCAATGGTATACCCGCACTGGACCCTAGAGGTCTGGGCTCTTATCACGGTCTAGTCAACCCAAACGAACAATATCGTCTGTAATTTGCTTCATATAACTGGGTCATTGTCCTGTCGTCCATCGTATACCTTTTTGAATGTTTGAGAGCAATTAAGAAAATTGAAAATTGACATTATTTTCTCTATGTTTGAAATAAAGTATGTATGACAAAATATTTACGTTTATCCGTATGTTAAGTTGAGCATTAGGAAAAACAACCCTGTGAAATGAAAAGGAAATTATATGACGCTTGTATAGTAACAAATAAATTATTTACATTATTTACTATGTGTGCAGATGTATTTTATTAACAGTGTACCTAGTTTGTTCGAAGATTTTCGTAAATAAAAACCTTTACAAATTTTCTGTGTTTGGACTTGCCAGGTCTGGCTCAGAGCTTTCTAACTGATCGTTGTGGCCAGAGATAGCAATTTAAGTGGATGTATTTATGCCAGCTAAAGAACTGTAGTTTTTGTCTAGAGGAAGATTAGACTTTCGAACACATTTTATGCGAATGCCGTGCACCACATTGGTTAAGGAAACGTATTCTACAAACCGCAGTTTTACGTTCGGCAATCACATATGGTTGACAATGCTGGACAATGTAAGAAAATATGACGGAAATTAAGGCAGCTGAGAAGAAAGGCAGCAAAAATAAGTAGTTCGAAGATTAGGGGAAGCCTTCATAAGAAAAAGAACCACCACAAACAAGGCAGAGATATTGTCATGTTCAATGAGAGATCCTTCGAACCCTATCCAAAACGCAATATTTGCAGACCAGTAAGAATGCAGTTAATTGGGAGAATTGTGGACTCGCAAACGGTAATAGGGCCTAGCTCTTTTATAAAATTATAAAACTGACTAAAGGCTAAAGACTGATGAGCTTCATTCCAAAATATAACTAATATTTTTCTCATTTCAAAACCGAACGCAGGCAGCCAATCCAATCTACACCAGAACCTCAAATAAAACTCTTTTTTTCGCTTATTTCGACTTAGCCACTTTGCCTTGTAAAGGTTTGTATAATATCTGAATACCTACGTATATGCTTAAGTAATTACGGCTGGGACAGATGAGCGAAGGGACTCAATCGATTCTGCTAGTAATATGATGTAATCAATATATACATAGAACGCATAATAAGTGTGTCATACTCAATATACACTTAAGGTAGAGTTAAAAGAAATTGATAGAAACTAATTTCGGAGAAAAGGGTACCCGAAAAACTAAAGCTAAGAGACAGATCGATAAGCTTTTTAAAGCTTTTAACCTAAACCTGAAACATTCTTGTTGCAGACAGAATGCAATATGCAGCCCTATTTTGTAGTTAAAATAAATTACTTTTCTTTTCAATCTTAACTTTCTCACTCGTATGTACAAAAACAATATATTTAATATGTTAAAATATGTATTGACCCAAAATAAAACTATTATTTTTTATTGCTCATAAACATTAGGTACAGATGAAGCCTTTTTCCATTATCCCTTTAAATATTTTTATGCCATATGGTTACGCAGACATTATTAACTTACATTTTTTCTATTTAAGTATAGTTTTTTTTAAGTTTCTTGAATTATTTATTGAAGCATTTGATGCAAACGAATTGGATGCAGCTTGTGATGAGGATTATAGTTTTTTTGTTAGAAGTCTGATTTTTATTATTATGATCAGTATAAGATTTCCGATTTAAATAGATATCTACAAAACAAACCTGAAGATTTAAAAAAAAAATTTATCCATTTTATCTACCAGCTCTTGCTTTACAGATTACAATAAGAACATATATTAATATATATGTAAAATTATTATGTAAAACAGATTAATTTACTAGAAAGTCAAAAAATTCTTCTAATCGATCTCATGAATAATGCAAATCTAAATGTCTACTGGCTTCATTGAAATTCATAAGCGTCCTAAAGAATGGTTCATTAAGACCATAGCTAGTTCTATGTCCTGTTTGGAAGAAAATATTACGACTTCTAAGACGCCTTTCTGGAGCATAAATGAGAGCCCGGGATAAGAGAAATAGGCTATAAATATCGTAACACAAAATATCTCTTAAGAATACCAAGTAATTGACGTCGTGCATGGTAAGCGCGTTCAAAGTCTAAAGGCATTTTCCAAAAGATGTGTTTGGTAAAAACCGTCAGCACCCTTTTTCTGCGATCTGAATGAGTCTGATAAGATGGATTCCGGATATGACGGCGTACTCTAGAATTGACCTAACCAAGGAGAAAGCTGAGAAATCTTTAGCATTCCGTTTAATAAATCCGACTAGCGAATTAGCTTTAACTATTAAGCACTAAATGTGTGAAGCAAAGGGTAGAGTTAATAATGACACCCAGATCCTTATTTGATTTACTCTTTTCAAAGACGTTGATTAGAGGCGGTGGTCATAAAGCTTTTAACCATTGCGTACATGATCTAGAAAAGGAGATAGGTATGCATTTTTGTACGTTAAGCCTTACGCAAATATCAGTACACCAATCAGATAGATTGTTTAAGTATCTTAAATTTGTATCTTTTGTATCTTAAGGAACATTTTAAGACCATCTGCGTACATTATTCATTGGCAGAATTGTATCCTAAGCAACGTCCCTCCGGAAGAGTGGTAGATTATTCTCGAGTAGCAGTTATTTAGATAAACTTTTTGTGTCCGACCGATTAAAAATTACGAAATCCAACTTAACAAAGCAGAGTAAAATCCAAAACTTTTTTTTTTAGCCAAGTTAAATGATTCACAGAATCAAAAGCTTTACTAAAGTCCATATATTGACATCGACTTGGCATCCGGAATACGAAAATGTATGGTGAAAAGCCAAATTTTCAAAACATTAATATTGATTGTGTGTTTTAAAATAAGGAAGGATAAATGTTTAGACATCGGGCTTAGATGATGAAAAAAATCACTAATTTTAACACACCCAAAATAAATGAATTTTATAAAAGAAACCTAATTATGTAATTTGAAAATATTTCTTTTGAATTTATATTTATAAAGAACGCACCAACAGTAATTGAAATATCTACACGCCGATTCTTTGTGGATATAGTTAATATCGAAATAGAAGGAATAAATAACTTAAATTAAAATTTTTAAACATGTTTTTTTTTACGCCCTTGCGTCCGTTGGGACTATTTTTTGTTCAAGATTTATATCCCAAAAATCCCTTAAAAACTGCTAATTTAAATTTAAACATAGTTATCATACTACTGTCGTGATTGATCCAAATACTGCTACGTCATTAAATGAGAAAAAAGACAACAATGAAATGTTATGCCTCCAGTGTAATCTTATAATTATTGCAATCGGGTCACAAACTACTTCATAAAATTAAAAAAAATCCAACAATAGAATGTTATGCCCTTAACGTAATCTTATAATTATAATATTCATCTACTTACAGTTTTTTTGTGCAATATATAATTTATTTTGCCTAAGATGCTTAATTTTGTTTCTTGTTTGAGAAGCAGGTATATTAGTGTATGGATTTAAAATAAAATTAACTTATACCTACTGTATTTCACTCCTAAAAACTGATATTTCTCTAGAAAAGTCGACAATTTTTTTTTTTTTGTAAAGACTTACGACAAACAATGTATGGAAAATTTGTAGAGTAATACTTTAGTCACATTATTGCTTAAGTTTTTTGGAAAAAAAATGAAGATGTATTTCAAAAGTGCCCTTGTCAGTGAGTGGATTTTATTATTTGCACTTGTACATCTTACTTACTTGTACATATGTATGCACATATATACAACACTTCATCGATCTAACTTAAAATATAAGGCTCACAAACTGCTGACAGACAAGCTAACATAGCTCAATCGACTGGGCTAGTTATGTTGATCGTTTATTTTTATTCTTTAAGAAGTCTAATCCTTAATATTTCTCTGCTACAAAACACACATCTACATAGGTACACTTCTACCATACTTAAAATTATTTTAAAACTAGTCTCACAGAGGTAAGTATAATCCTTTCGAATAAAGAGACATATACATACATATATATTTATATAGGTGTACCATTTTTGAAGGACGAGGATCACGTATATTTTTCTCCCTTAACAAAATTATCCTTTAATAATAGTGACCTAAATAAGAAAGTAAAGAAATTGTATGGAATTAGTTATTAATTTCTATTCTTCATAGACCAGCAATATTCAGTCAGAATTTCGCTTGCTTTAATTGATTGCCTACTAGAAGTGCTTGCTAAGTGGACAATTATATTGCTGTAATACGTTTTTCTCCAATGCCCATCGTAATGCAAGTCTGTAGGTATGTAGGTTGGTACATCTCAGAGGACGAAAAAGTATAATCACCTTTTTAATCTTAGGAAAGGGACAACTATATACGGGCATTTCGATACTCGATTTTCAATGAATAAATCATACGACCAGAACACAGCTACATTTTATGGGAATAACACGATACTATTGACTCGTTTAAATAGACAACTTAAAGCATTTAAGAAGCATTAATTACTATTAAATTTGAAAATCGTCCCCAAAACCACTTAAAAAATATTTTAACATTTGGCTGTATGTGCCACACATAGCAGCCGATGAACGTGACCACATTACATTCCCAGGTAGTGCACACATCAATGCATCTCGCTCTTTTTCATTGTTCCTAATGAAATTCATTTTCTTTTACTTAAATGTCATGTTTCTGATAGTTTTGTTAGACAGTATTTATGACATATTTTACAAAAAAAAAGCATATCCTATCATATACTCAACCATAAAAAATAAAATCCTAAGAAAAGAGTATCCCATATCCACATTATATCCATGGAAAGGGGTATATTCAAAATGAACATCGCAACAGCAGCAGAAAAAAGCGCACCACACGACACTACTATCACCACTACCAATACATTCAAAGCACTTTCATTTTAACTTATCGAGAAAAAATTCCTTCTTCGCTGACAATTTTCGATTTTTGCACAAAATTCTATACCAATTAATTGAATATACAATCACTTCAATTCAATAGGAAAATATACTCCTTGTACTTTTTCCTAATCTTTAAAATTGTGAACACGCTCATATTTATTCTGCCGTTTCTAAGGATGAGCCAACTTATTTCTCGCTAGGGGAATAGAAAATTTCACTCGAGATATTTCACTACTGACAATTACCCGTATTTTATGTGCAGCGGACCGGAATTCAACTATCGATAATCCAAAATTATATACAATTTTGTTTAATAGCGGAATTATGGCGAACGCGAAAAATTTAAAAAAAAATTAACTCAGAGCCAGCACACAGATAAGACCCACAGAGAGAGCAAAAAAACCAACTTATGTATATTGTAATATGGCTGCCACCATAGGCATTGACCGTCATGGCTGCCAACCTAGGCGAGATGGAGATTCTGAAGCAAATGAATTAAATGAATTTTCGTCGCACGCTATCGCATAGAAGACATTGTCATCTCGCTCGAATAATAATGGTGTCGGGTACTACGTGTTGCCGTTGCGCTAAGGAAATTAGTATTCATAAAATATTATAGTGAGTTACTCAGTAAGCAGCCTGACTGTTCAACTTTCGAAATTTATGTATATTAGAAATATATAAGAAAAAGCAGACAACTTAGCAATGATACGAGAAACAGGATAAGTACTTACTTTATTTATATACTATCAGTGTTATTCATAAAGAATAATCAACTAAATTAACATTGATTTTAGAATATTTATTCTTTAATAGCAATGCGTTAATCATAATAATTTTCGTAACTTACCAACGTTGATCAAATCTTCATTATAAATTTAATGCCGAATTTGACATCCAAAACCCAATTAAAGTGACAGTTGGAAATACTTCTAGTATGTATATACATATGTAGGGCAAGTTTTGGATTCTTGAAAACTTTCGAGCTCGAGATTTATTTTTATTATTATTATTAATCGTTTATTTAGCTATTATTGCTAATTCATTAATTAACATTATAATTAACTCACATTATATACATAAATTGGATAATATATTTTCCATATTAAATACACTAACAACTCAACCTATATAGAATAACGAAATCTGGATAATTATCCAACCTTATTTCCTTAGCCGCAATAAAAACTGTGCTCCCAAATTGTTTTATTTCGATTGTGTAGAAAAATGATATCGAAAATGTCAAAAATGATTGAACAGACAGCATTCATTCATAAAAAAAAAATTAAATCAAGAAAAAATGTTTTCTGGAGAGAAAATGTAAGTAAAACATGAAATACAAAATTTATTTACGATTTTATTGTTATTAGAAAACGGAAAACATGGGCAAAGGAGGGAATGTTGGGATTGCTGAAATTAAAATAATTAAATGTCAGTACAAAGTGCAACTGCGATATTGAAATTCATTAGCCCCTCTAGGCGTTTTATTTGCAAATACTTTTTTAAGCCTATATAGGATACCAAAAAAACACGCCTAATATTTTGATCTTACAAAAGAAATTATTTCAGTGTTAAATAAGTTTAAACTGCTTTCTGCTTTAACAAATATTGGTAGCTCATTGTTTACACCCAAAAAAAAGTTGCTGTAAAAATAGAGTAAAACGCTGTAGATTCTACTGCATTCATTGTCAGAATCGACCCGACAATTTTCGTTGTAAATTTTACAGAGGGGTGGTTGTAAATTTAACAATCTAGTTGTGAAAATAACAGCTAAAATTGTAGATTTCACAGCAATTTGCTGTCGAAAAGCTGTGGAACAGCTGTAGAAACAACAACAATTTGCATGTAAAAAAAAATCGCTTTCATAGCACCACTTAAGCTTAAAGTTCTAATTTATTGGTATGGTGCGAGAAATGGGTGGAAATAGCTTTTACAATCCAATTAGATGGTTCTTGTCCAAGAAATACGTAGTGTGTATTTAAACCGAATTATATAATTTAATTTACTTACAACATGTGAAAAATGTTTGGATCTGGCTGGGGTTGAACTTGGAAACTCTTACTCGGCGACTGCATACACCAACACAACGCCATGACTTCTGAAAATTATCATGCGAATATTCTCAAATGGTATCTACTTTTTACGTTTTCGTAATAGATGCCGAATCTACAACGTGTTGTAATTTCTACAGCTCCTGCTGTAGTTACTGCAGTAAATAGCTGCAGATTCTACAACATTTTGATGTAGATTTTACAAATTCATATCTGTAGATTTAACAGCCGAAATTGACAACGCGCTGTTGATTTTACAATTGGGGGTTGTAGTTGATTTAACAATTTTGCTGTAGAAATGACTGCATTCGCTGTAAAATCTACAAAAAATTGTTAATTTAACCAGATTCGCTGTTAAATACACAAATCTACAAGGAATTGTTAAATCTACTGCCTTCAATTGTAAAATCTACAGCGCTTTTTTTTGGGTGTATCTTAAGTCCTTAGTAAAAAAAAACATATTCTGGGATTTATTATTTCTATAGAATTGTAAAATTTTATTTATTATTTAAAATACAAACATTATCACACACATCACTATTCTCTGTTTCACATTGAGCAATCTTAAGGTTTGTAGCATATAGTTAACCCTCCTGTATCCATTGCATTTTAATATGCATCGCATGGCTTTATTTTGAAGTCTTTACAATTTATTCAATACATCTATTGACCCCAAAAATAGTACAATTGAACAACATTCAAAGTAAGGTTTTATTATTCTATTATATATTTTAATTGATGTTAATGTACATATATTATATTTTATACTTTTAAAGAATCATATTTTCTTTGCAATGTTTTTACTTATGTATTCAAAATGTGGATTCAAATTTAATGACTTCTCAATAATTACACCTTAATATTTGATTTGTTTTACACATTCAAAGTTATCAAAAAGTTTACTATGGCAAGTATCATTCAAGAAAATAAACATAACTTTGGTTTTATTCACATTCAATATTAGTTTATTCATGTTAAGGTATTCCTTAATATTAAGTATATTTTCTTTAAGTTTTATACTACAGGTGTTAATATCGTTAGCAGTTACAAATAATAGCCCATCATCAAAATAAAAATAATAATGGACCAAGTATAGACCCTTGAGGTACTCCTAGCTCCACATTTAATGGATTTGACAACACAATATTAAATTTAGCTACTTGTTTTCTGTCACATAAATAAGATTTAAACCAGTTAAGTTGCTCGTTCTTCACACATTTTTTTTTTGTTTTGTCTGTCTGTTGTCTGTATTACACCTAAGGCTGCAGCCTAAGCGGGTAAACAGATTTTGATCAAACTTCATATCTGTGGTCTGTGCGGTCAGAGGCCAAATTAATTTCTTTGGATTAGCTCTAATATTGATGGTAACTACTTTATTTTCACCCAATTTGAGGAAAATACGATATGCTGGAAAACTGTTGCTATGATTTTCTTTAAATTTCATATTTAGTCTATATACTAATCAATCACAAAACCAATACTTGTCTCACAACGCAGGCACTTTCAGTTGTCTCGGTTATTAAATGATGAACGAATGAAACAAAAGTATTGGCAATAATGAAACGAAGAGGAAATTGGAATTTCTCTATGATTTTTTTAGTTCATTTTCTCGACACCTAGTGGGCTTCGAGTGAATTCTCACGAAATAAAAACATTTTTCCACTCTCTTTATTTTCTCTGAGAATGAAGCAAAATTTATATGAGTGGAAACAAAAAATAAAACCGAGTTTAATTTAACTTCGAATTCTAACACAAATGTTTGTCTATCCATTGGGCGACTGAGAAAGGAAAATACATTGGATCTGGATGATGGGATAATGGTGAGTTGAAAAAAAGCGTATTTTTTGAAAAGTGAGACATCGGTGGTTGTTTGTGTTTTTTTTTCTGTGCACTTGTAGGATAGAATATAAAGTAATATGCTGTCTATCTGTCTATCATGAAATGAAGGGCTTAAACTTGTTACCGATATTTTTTTATTTCTATGTTTGAAGTCATTCGCTAAAACGATAGTGTTTGCTATATCGAGCGATTTATTGCAAATCTTTTACAATATTCATTAAAAATGAGTGCATATGTTTCATCTGTACATATTCCATTTATTTAAAATTAAATTCAGCACATGAGAATATATGAAACAAGAACTGTCGTGAGCAAAATTTGCAGTTTTAAATATATTCGTTATATCGTATACTAAATTTGTATGAACGCGTTCGCTATTTAGAGATGTCAATGCAATGTTTACATATATACAGTACTGAGTATAATTCGTCATACAACTCTGTTTTAAATAAAACAACAGGATTTTTTAATGAAAACGGAATGTTATTAGATTTTCATGTATAATATATTATTAAAACAAATGTCGGAAACATTTTTGAAAGCAAAAACAATAAAATATACGAAAGGTAAACAATTTACATACATGAGATAAATTTAATTAGTCTTCAAAAATGTGTGAGAAAAAATGTTCATACAAAGTTTTAATAAAGTATGTTTATTATTTTATCTTTTGTTATTAAGGCCCTTGTTTTTAATTACTGTTTTTTACGTATATGGCAATGGCTGTACAAGATTTTCTGTTATGCTAGTGCCCATGCTTTTTGATTGCTTCTTTTAGCTACAATTTTGCTCGAACTTTATGATTTTGCGTATTTTTCTGTCTAAATGTTTCCACATATGGTTAATTAGATCTAAACTTTAAGCTGGATTCTAAAGAATTTGGGACAGTTATAAAGCAACTAAGACCGAATATCATCTGCTATTTGCTTAGGATCCCTATCTTGGTGTGGATAAATTGATTTTGATTGTGTTACATATTTTCCTCAGCAAATTATAGACTTCTTACTACATAATATGCCATGGCCCCCCAAACCATACTTTCTTGCAATGTCAAGTCTTTGTTTGTATCTCTTTTCTCAAAAGTGGCTTTCGCTGTGCACCACTATACTTTAAACCAAGAAAATGTACCTTTTTGCGTACACTAAAGTATTTTAATTTTTTATTCAACTCAACAGCTATAATTTTGGGGTAAAAATTTATGTTCCAGCCTCCCTTCTTTGTAATATCTATCACAATCTATACCTTGTGCTTAGAAGGGGTGAATATAATAAATTTCCGACTTCGCGTAATGTTTTTTTTAAATTCTCTGTGAAAAATTTCTAGAGGTCTCTTATCGATCGAAGTGTTTCCGAGAGTTTTTACCATTTTCTTCTATTTTCACCTTTACTACTTGAAAACACAAATTTACAGTTGATTTTTTCAAGCTGAACTAGGCACAAAACCCAATATGGCATATGTTTACATTATAAAATGAGAAAGCCTTACTTAAAGTAGGGCTAGTATGAAAAATTATTCTCGGTACTATACGTTCGTTATATCGAAAATTCATTTTATTGGTATTCTTTATACTGGACGTCCACTTTAATAGGAAAATAAGGTATAATACCTAATCGGTACCACCGTAAAAAGGTACATATTAACAAATGCTTTTCATAGAATTTAACGCTTTTGTTCGTTGAGTTGATATATTATCTCTGTTTTGATGACCATGAGAACATCAATCTGTTGTAATTTATTGTGCTGCAGCAGTAAGTGTGAAAGAATGTTACTTGCACTTGATCAAAATAATTGGTAATTGCTGCTCTTCTAGTAGGTATTTTGTAATTTTTTGACGTTGTTCAATATCTTCAATTCAAGTTTAACAAACTGTGTCAGTTTTTTTATTATAAATCGTCCGTAATAATGATTTCGTAACTTGCGTAGCATAACAGGTATCATGAAGAACTTAGAATATGGAAGAAAAAAACACAAGTTCATATCTGAAAACTTGGAGTGATCAATCAATTCAATAGCCAATGTAATGAAAAGAAAGCACATGTACAGCCTAATACAGCCCATAGCAGACAGGACGGATGGTTATGGCTCAATCGACTCGGCTAGTGTTGCTGATCATTTGTATATATACATTATGTGGTCTATCTGTCATATTTCTCTATGTTACAAACTATGTGTCAAACCTAATTAGGATAGGGTATAATTAGGATAGCGTATAAAAAGAAGGTATTTAATCCAAAGTTATTCTTTTCGCGCTTTATATTTGTGCAGTACAAAAAAAAAAGGATACCTGCAGAAGTCAAAACTGACGTTTGCCAATTGATTTTGACAAGCATGCGAAAAGGGGTATGTTCGGTAATTTTTCCGAAAGTGCCCGAAAACTGAATGTATCGACTGCGTGAATATGCAGTCAAATGTTGATTATGTTTCTCACTTTAAGGGCCAAACGGACATGGTCACAAATAACCCAAATTAGATAATCCACTTCGAAAATCCTCTCCCATGTGACAGATAAAGTGAACCCTGGTTTTATTGGTATTGCAGGCAGAAAAACGCACACTAGAAAAACTAGGGTTTAGGATATCTGTCACATGGGAGAGGAATTTTAAAGAAAAAAAATCGGAAAATTGAGAGAAATTAAGAAATTGGGGAGAGGATGCTATGTTCAATAAACAACTACGGAAAATATTTTTCGTTTCGTGGTGAATCTATTAGAAATATAAAATTTAAAATTTAACGTCTTTTTTCAAACGTTTATGCTAGTTTTTAAATTGGAAACTAAATAAAAACATATTTATGTATCACAACATACCCAAAAATAATTTAATTTCTTCCGTTTTGCACTTTGAACAAATATCATGTACGTTGATCATATATTTTAGTTCGAATAAAAACAAGAAAATGTTTAATAACAGGAAATGTATGTGGGATAGGTAAAACTTATCTTGTGTATAAATTAGAATATTAAAAAGTGGCGATTGTGTGAGGTTTGAGATTTCTGGTTAAAAAAAAGTATAAAAAAAAGTATAAAAAAACTCACTAATTCGAGTACAGCGAAACTCTTTTTATTTTTTATCATGATATTCAGACAAATTGGACAAAACTGTTCCCGTAATTTTTGTAATTTTCAAAAAAATATTTTAAACAAAATAACATTTAAAATCCTCACCTTACTCAAGTAGGTGTTGGGTTTTGAAAAACACATATTTAACCTAATAAAATGTATTAGCAATAAACTAAATCCAAACAGAAGAATTAGACTTATTTCTTCATTTAAGTACTATACAATTTCAAAACCAAGACTTTGAACATGTTCGAATCAAACGATTCTATTGTTGACCACTAGTCGTCTGTAAAATTTATCATAAACTTACAATATCAATCTATGATCTGTTTTTAACTCTCTAAATAGATAATACGATTTTTTTTTATGAAAATAATCGAGCTGAAATTTATTTTAATTCTTTTGGTTTTTCGAGCATATATAATTCCAACGCAAACATACACTTGTACGTATATACATATACCTTGAACAGTAAACAAATTAATGGGAAAAAAAGCTAAAGCATACAATAAATAAAACTATTTCACAAGTAAATATATATCACAAGTAAAATAATCAAACAACAAATAGTTATTACATAAATAAAATAAGAAAGAAATACGCATGCACTTGCAACAATTCTATAGTTCCATAATACAAATATTTTTATTTCTCGACACATTTATAAATTATTATACGAAAAATATTTTGTTAACATCATAAATTCACCACCGCACTTTCCAAACACAGCCCCCACGGCTCACCACCTTTGTTTAGTGGGGGCAGATAGGAAATTTACATCTCCATTTCCCTTTTTTTTAGTGATAAAAATAGGGCAAAATTGTAATTATTTTCTTTTGCAGGAAATTGCCTTGCTAGAGAAATTAAATTTTAATCGGAAATGTGTACAAATAAAAATAGATCTTCACCTCGTCAAGAGTTCGATCTTAACACGCCAGCTACATAATCCGTTTTTTGGACCTGTAGATGGGTTGATTAAACTTCAAATCTTTCATCACACGTATTCACCGATACGATATAAAGAGAGGATATTCTTACGCTCAATTTTTGGTATTTTAGGGAAGAGTGGGGGGAGTGGACTATCTATTATGAGTTATTTGTGGACATGGTGAAGTTTAAAATAACAGTTCACTTTCGAGTCTTACCTCGTTTCTCAATAACGATGGGATAATCTGAGTTGGTGGACGTTTGGAATCCTCAATATTTTCATACGATGCCAAACATCCAGTCTTGATGCCTTACTCTCACCCGTTCAGGGCTACTGCTGCTCGACGTCTATGAGGAAAATAATCACGCCGGACCCCAAGCTATTTTAGCATTCGCAAGACTAAAGTACTGGCCGATAAGGTGTAAAACGATTGCTCGATCCATTGTGCAAAGATGTATTAAGTGTTCAAAGTCGAAACCAAAGCTTTCAAAGCAATCACTGGGAAATTTGCCTGCTCACAGAGTTCAACCAGCACGCCCATTTATTGACACGGGAATTGATTTTAGCGGTCCCGTATGGACACACTATAAGCTTAGGGGAACTCATACATTAGCATAGCATAGCATAGCAGTTTTCTGCTGATTTTTAGAGCTCGTAAGTGCCATTTAGAGCTCGTAAGTGACTTTACTTCTCAAGGATTTATTGGTGCATTAAAAAGACTTATGGCTAGACGAGGTCACTGCAAAAATATATACTGTGACAATGCTACAACTTTGTGGGAGTTAAGAACCAATTGATGGAGCTAAAACAGTTCATTGACTCAAACAAGGAAGGCGAACAAATAACAGCAGTATGTACAGCGAAAGAATGTGATTTTACCTTTATTCCCCGTTTTACGTTTATACCCCGTTCACCTCATTTTGGGGGTTTGTGGGAAGCTGCAGCCAAGTCTGCCAAGCATCTGTTACAACATGTTTTGGATTATGCTTCATTAACATATGAAGAGCTCGAAACAGCAATCGTATAAGTAAAAGCTATATTGAACTCAAGACCAATAACACCAAACGATCTCACTGCGTTCACTCTGGCACACTTTTTTATTGGCGAACCAATGACCAGCAACATTGATCAATCAGCGAAACCAGAAACATCCGCATTTCTAACAAGATGGAAACTTGTGTCTTCTGTCAAAAACGAATTCTAACGATGTTGGTCAAGTGAATATCTGAATCAACTTCAAAAAATGGAAGGAAAGGTGCCAAAATGTGGAACCAGGAATGATGGTCATAATTAACGGACTCTGAACTATCAACTTGCATCATTGTGGAAAAAACAAGACATCTCTCCACGAAAATACATCCGATTTATGCAGTAAGCAAATGCGAACTGCATATTCTCAGTAAAATGGACGACATAATCATCATGTCAAATGACGGTAAAACATAACAACTCAATTTGGACCAAATATTTATGGATATTCGCTGTAACTTTGAGAACATCATAACAAACATAACATGCAAGGACACGATGACTTTATCTACAATTGAAGGAGCTGAGACCTTGATATTACAACCCAATCAGTAACTGTTCATCCATCATGAGACATGCAATACTACACACCTTCATAAGCTCATTAGGATTACTCATCATTGTCACTATGATCATTTTACTAGGTTGGAAATTCCGATTATATAGTTGCAGCAAAGGACCAACACAGTAGCCAGTTGCTGCTCCAAGAACAGTTCCAGAAATATCAATCCATAGCAATCGTAACCAGCTTATCGAACCAAGTTCAACGGGGCAGGATGTTAAGATAGGTCAACTCCAACCACGAGCAACAATATCATTAAGTCAACGGCCTCACCGTTATCGTTTGTTTACTTGAATTCATTTATGTTATTTATGTAAATGGCGTCAGCACTTTATGCTGAATCGTTCACCATTTATTTTACTCTATGTCAGCAATATGTTGCACCTTAGCATTTTACTCTATGTAAGCAATATTTTGTACTTTACTCGTTCTTAGCAATATGTTGTCAGCAATAATTTGTATTTTATGATTTTTACCTCTATTAATCAATATTGTTAATTAGTGCTAATGTAGCTAAATTTTTGTATAAATACGATTTAATAAATATTGAACTGGCCTGATAAAGTATAAGAAAGACATCGACGACTATTGATTTTTATTTTCAAGTGAGTCTACTTGGAAGGCCGCAATTATCCAATTTTGGTGTTCAGTTACTGTCTAGAAATACCGCCGATAGTCACGGTACAGAACTGTGGCCTATCACATGTACAGTTAAGGCACTGTTTACAAACCCCATGGGCACGGTAGTTTACATTTGAAATTACGAGTTTTTTCAAGTTGTTCTCTTTAGAGTGGCTTTTCGCCACGTACGGACGGTCATTCAGGGAGATAGGATACCTATCCTGCTGGTTCCCTTGCCTGGAAAACCTTGTGGTCAATTTACTGAGCCTCATTTTCGAAGAAAAGTGGTCCAATGATGCCACCACTCCACAATCCGCACCAAATTGTCACTCTCTGTGGATGCATTGGCTCCTCGACAATAACGTGCGGGTTTTCCGAGAACCAGATGCGGCAATTTTGTTTGGGAATTTTTCGCCCAAGGCCCAATCTCCGAAGGGATAACGAAGCGGATGATCGTGCGCCTTCAATTTCTGAGTCAATTGGACCTTGTAAGCGAATAATCCGAGATCTTTGTGCAGAATTCTCCTCAGGCTAGTACGTGAAATGTTGAGCTGTTGAGATCGATGCAAAGTTGATGTTTATAAATTGAGTTTCACACTCTCGGCTGTAGCAGTTACAATCTCCTCTGTGCACACCGTACGACGACGGGGACCATGAGTGTTGTCCACTAGCATATCAGTCTCACGAACTTTTTGTACAGCAGGGGTGGTGGGTGCTTAATTTCGGCCAAAACTTCTTTTCAAAAAACGCACTGTTTGGACTACACAACACTCGTTTGAAAATAAGTTTTCAATATTTCCCAACGTTGTTTAGGCGCAAATCGACTCATTTCGTTCCTGTCAAGATTTCGAGCGGGAATTAAACTGTCAGTATAAAAATAACCCATGATTTACAAAGAAACCACTAGATGGCCTACCTTTCATTAAAATTAACTGAATTTACGAAAGTATATATTTTTATCTAAATATTCCTTTTTGGAAAGAAAATATTCCGCTTTATTTTTACATATTTCGAAGCAAATATATTCCCTGCGGCCCTTAAATATTCCACTAGTGGAATATTATATTCCTCTATGGCCACAATGATCGTAATGTGTCGTATATTAAATGTGGGTGCAAGTAAACATCGCAATAACTTAAAAGTAAAGCTACTAATGCAATTTGTGCTACATTCATAACCACTACATAATACGGTTTGTCAATCCTGCCCCGACACGTGTGAAACCAATTTGTATATTTTCAAGCTGTAATTCAACAGAAACTTAATTTTATTTCAGTAGTATACTGTGCATAAAATTTCAAAGAATAATATGTTAAAAAAATATTTTTTTTCTTTTTTTATATTTTTATATCGTTTCTTATCAGTCATATAATTTGTTTAAATTTTTTTCTTTTATTTTAAAATAATGTATTGCTCTGCTAAAAAAGGTTTCGCAATTATCCTTCAAGGACTAAAAAATGTTAGTTCAAATAAGAAGAAAATTTTAATATATATTATTATATTATGATTGTTTTTTTCCAGACTGCAAGCCGAACAAAAAAAGAATATAGCTCTAAGTTGGAAGTACATGTAAGAAATAATGCTTTTTTTCTTGAATGTATATGCATTAACTAGGTTTTGGACGCTACTATTTGCGTGCAAAAATATGGGCTAGAAAGATTTAGTATAGAAACGATTGTACGCTACGAAATAGACATTTGAATAAATAAATATTTGAAGCCAGTCAGTCAGTAAGTTTACACATTTGAAAAATTACATTTCAATTCCTGTAGATAGTATAATTCACTACCCAACTTTTCTTACAATCTACATATTTTAGTTTGATATAAAGATATTCTACAGCATATTTTATTCTAAAAGTTTGATATACCTTTGTCCAATAGTTCGTTACATAGGAAAATATAGATAGGTATATCCAATAGACATATGTACATGCCTGTGCGTCTTGTGCTAAAGCTTCCGAAGCTAAATCGCAAAAAAAAGTATCTGCCCTATCATGTAATTCGATAGAAACGGAATATTCCATAATTTCTCCAATCATCGGAGAAAAAGTGTGAGATGAATTAATTTTTTTTTGAAGTTGCCTTACATTTTTTTCCGATATTTTCCGACAGAAATTTGTTGCGGAATTGTGAGTTTTTTTTTTACTCAGTGTTTGAAAATTGGTAAATTTTATATTCAAAACAATTTAATCCAAAACAGATAACGTGATATGTCTACAACTTCCGATCGCGATTTTTTCCGTTTCGGAAATTTTTCCGATCGGATTAAATGATAGGGCAGAATGTATGAAAATGTTACAATCCGCCCGGAGTTAATCGTGTGATACCTATCTCTTTTCTATATACACCTCCTTATACCACCAATATATTCCTTATACCCTATCCTAGGGGTATATTAAGTTTGACACATAGCGGGGAAAAAATGTTTAATGTTTTATTTTTTTCAATTTTTGGATTTTACATTAGTTATTTTCAAAGCCTGGATTTGATAAACTAACTAAACTATTGATCCTTTTGTTCATTGTGCTCACATTTGCTATAAAATGTTAACCTAATTGAATTGAGCATATAAGTAAGTCAATTAAAATGTCCAAAAAATTTATAAGTATACTCTATTCGCAATAAATAGCTTTTTTATTCACATTAATACGAAGCTTGTCGATTGAGTTAAGCGGCCCATAGACGTGCAATATTTTTGTGCCATATATTCCACAATATTATTGTTTGGGTACCCTAGACGGTTCAATATTTTTTCCAATAATTCACTTTGCTTCTGATATTTGTGTCGAAAACATGAAGCGATATATTGAAATATTGTACAATGTGACCCAGAGACGATAAATTTGTTTCTATATTGCGCAGTAAGTATCAAACTCATTTTGATTTTACACAATATATTGCACAACCCTGCAATATTGTCTACAGATGATCAATAATATTGTACAATAGCAAATATTGTACAATAATATTGAACCTTAAGAACTAAAAACTAACGTCCCTTCACTCTTAGACCTGCTGCACAATAAATTACAACAAATGGATTTTCATATGTTCATCAATAGCCGTGTTTTAGGTGTAGAAAGTCTAATGCAAAAAGGACCGAAACGTAATTTTGGACTTTATTGCACTTTCAAAAGGGAAATAAAGTCCAAAATTCGTTTTTGCATGCATTTTCAGCTATTCGAAAAAAAAAAGAGGAATAGAATAAAACAGAAAATATCTCAATGTTGGGAGCAGTTCCGAACTTTACATACAAAAGCCTCGCACCAACTCCAAATCCTACGAAGATCCCAAGCAGGGGGGTTGCATGGTGGGAGCATGCCCTCCATAAAAATTCGGAAGTATTCAGCTGTTTGTTTTGAAAGTTTCGTAACAGATTTTAGTTTTTGAACAGAGTTTTATAAAAGTTCGAAAAACAGAATATCAATTATAAAAGATCTCTATAATCGAAGCTTTTATGATTCACAACAGGAAATTCGTAACAGATTTGCCCGAATAGATCTAAATATTCTGCTTATGCTAGCGATATGATCATGAAATGTGAGCTGCACAGTACTATTCTCATTCGGTATATGTTTACACATTTTAAAAATTTCTTCTTTTCAAAAAAGCGAAATCATAAAATTTTTATAAAAAAAAAAATTAGGTTGCATGGCAGCTCCGCATTAAACAAGGAAAACAGCTGTGCAATTGAAATGGAGCTGAAGAATAAAAACCCTGATGAACTATCTTCTTCGCTATCATCGTCCCTACGAAATGAAAAAAAAAATTATTAAATTTTTAATATACACCCCTATCTTTAAATCCGTGTGGATGTGAGATTCACTTCACCCATTCGATTCACGCGATTTTTGCATCATTAAATCCGTGTGGACACACTGCATAACCGACTTTTTTTTCCTTTGAAATCATTTGTTCTGTCATCTTTTAAATAAAAATTATGAGTTCCCCGTCAGCTGGCAGGGAAATAAAACGCAAAGATATTTTTTCTTTTCGATTTGTTGCAAAAAAAACTTCACCCCTATAATTAAATCCGTGTGGATGTGAGATTCACTTCACCCATTCGATCCACGCGAAATGATTTTTGCATCATTAAATCCGTGTGGATACACTGCTTAACCGACAATTTTTTTTCCTTTGAAATCATTTGTTCTGTCATTTTTAAAATAAAAATTATGAGTTCCCCGCCAGCTGGCAGGAAAAAAAAACGCAGACATCTTTTTCTTTTAGATTTGTTGTAAAAAACTTATATTTTGTTAAGAATTCTTGAATAAAACGAGCCTCGCAGCATAAACAAAATCAAACAAATCGCAATAATTTTCCCGTGTATGAGAAATGTCGAATTTTTCTTGAAAAAAGGCATATCCGCAGCAAATTCCTTGCGGATGTAAATGTATGGGGAGATTCGGTCCATCCGTTTTTAATGAAGCAGTGAAAAATCATTCACGTTACCGACAAGTGGACGATTCCCCTCGAACGGATTTTATGATGTGGGGATTGAAAATTCAGTGGATAGTTCCCTCGCCGGATTTAATGATAGGGGTGATAGACTATTATTTAATAAAAAAATACACACAGTATTGTATTTACCTCAATTGCAACTGTTTTCCATTTACGATTTTTTTTTTCACTTTGACAGATATACATACATATGTGTAAGACAAAAGAAGGGCTACCACACTGCGAAACAAAAAAATCGCGAAGATCTTGTATGTTTTATTATCGTGATCTGATCCAGATCAGATCATGTGGATAATAAATCACGGCTAATATCATACCTTATTACCTATTATTGGGTGTGTTCAGGATTCTAGTCACTAGTATGTTAGTGAATTCTAGAATTTTGAATGCTCAAACTCTCTGCATATGCAGTTGACATTTCCGCGTCATAATTGAATGTGCGCTACGTACAATCACTGAAGATTTCTTTGTAAATTAAGTTTTTTTTAGAGAATTGTTAGGAATAATAACATTATAATATTAAGAAATATTACATTATATATAACATAATATTTCGTTTCTTATAGTTTCAATCTCACTTCGCTGTTGTCTAAAATCAACTGTGTCATTTCTGATTGCGCTGCCGTATTTGAAGGAAAAATTATAGGAGATCTCACCAATTCCAGAAGTCTGTGAAAAATTCTAGTATAGACCATAGATGGTCTGCTACGTAATCTCCTTTGCATTTGGAATCTTCAGGAGGGGATCGAAATTTCACTTCATTAGGTAAGCGGACTGCTTAGAACTGTCTCTTGTATATTGCCCAAGATGATTGGCCATCGAAACGCTGAATCTCTTTCCTTTTTAGGCGGTCGATGGAAAATTCACGAACTTTCTGTTTGTTATGCTTTTGAATCTCTTAGTCAGTTCTGCAAACTTTCCCACAACGGCTTCCACGTTGCTT